>OZ012558.1:8571041-9940968 GCA_963935595.1 Schoenobius gigantellus | reverse complement strand
ATAACAAAAGCATATCCATAAATGGACTTCATTATGGTTATTTAAAATATTGTTTAACTTGATCTGGATAAAAAGGAATCCAAACTTGTTTGTTTCAGTCTCTCGGCAATCATGAATTTGACAACAATGTGCAAGGACTCACACCATTCATAGAAAACCTAACATCACCAGTGCTTGCAGCTAATCTAATACTTACCAAGGTTCCTGAACTAGAGAGGCAAACTAACCTTAAGAAATCGATTATAATTGACATTGCGGACAGAAAAGTGGGCATCGTAGGTTATTTAACACCTGAAACAAAGTTTTTAGCAAAAAGCAATGCGGTTGAATATATAGATGAAGTTGATGCTCTTAAGAAAGAAGTAGCTAATCTCCAAAGCAAAGGGGTAAAAATAATTATAGCCTTAGGTCATTCAGGGTATCTTAAAGATCTTGAAATAGCAAAAGAGGTAGAAGGTTTAGATTTAGTTATCGGTGGTCATAGTAACACATTTCTATGGAATGGCACGACAATACCAGACATAGATGAATCTCAAGGCCCATATCCAACATATGTTATACAAAAATCTGGGAGATCGGTTCCAGTTGTTCAAGCGTACGCATATACAAAATATCTCGGGAAATTACATTTGGTGTTTGATCTGGACGGTGAAATTATAAGCGCTGATGGCCAACCAATACTTCTGGATCATCGCGTAACTCAAGACCCCGAAATACTAGCTATTGTTAATAATTATAAATTAAAACTGAGAAATGTTACCGAAGGAATAGTTGGAGAAACAAGAAATATATTAGACGGATTAAACTGTCAGTATAAAGAGTGTAACTTGGGCAATTTAATTGCCGATGCTATCTTTTACACTTACACTGAAAACTATAGGGGGAAATATTGGACCGACGTAAATGTGGCTTTTTATACAAGGTGGAGGTATAAGAGCATCTATAGACACCGCTGACAATGTCATATCTAAAGGTGACCTTTTAACGGTGTTGCCATTTGGAGGTGACATTGCAAAGTTAACAATTAATGGTAGTGTCATGTTGCAAATATTAGAACATTCTGTCGGTAAATATAGTCTTCTTGACACTCCAGGTGAATTTTTGCAATTCTCTGGGTTAAAGGTAGTTTACGACATTAGGAAACCCGTGGGGCAAAGAGTAGTCAGTGTTAAAATTAGGTGTGCATCTTGTAAAGTACCTGAATATTTGGATTTACAAAAAAGAAAGGAAACAAAATTCTAATACCAGTTTTCTTAGCTTTAGGTGGAGATGGATTTTTTATGTTAACTAACATACCTCACGAGAAACAGGGTTATGACGAACTTTACTGTACGGAAAATTATATAAATAAGCGTAGTCCTGTTTATCCTGAGGTTGAAGGTAGATCTGTGCTTATTACTGACCAAATGCCTAATAAATCATCGTTATTCCTATCGCCGTCACTAACGTTTGTATTAATTTGCTCAATGTTGTTATATTCCAAAATCTAATAAAAATAGGTATTTTATTTTTTAGTTATGATTTAGTGATAAAATAATATATATACATTGATTCATATTAACATGACGTGTCGATTGTAAATATAACAAATAACACAAGCAGTATTACTTACGTACACAAATAATACTTATAAAAACCCCAATGCATTTTGATGAGTACAAATATATATTGTTTACATTATGTTGCGGAGTTTTATTTTTTCAATATTTTTTTTGGATATAAGGACCTTAACCAAATCAATATATTTTATATACAAGCTGTTAGGACAATATCATATCAAGCCAAAACGTACAAATGTTAACATAGTCATAAAAAAATACAAAAAAAACACTTTAAAAACCCTAAAAAGATGAAAATAATATAAGAATACGTACATACAGACAACATCACATTTCTATATTGAAGTTGGTGCCAAAGTTTAAGACTTTCTAGGAGTGATCTCCGTTTGGCACAGACTTCAATGTAGAATGTGATGTTGTCTGTGCCTATTCTTATATTATTTACTAGTGGGCCCGGCAGACGTTGTCCTGCCCGGCGATCACAGCGCCACCTACTGGGTCCAAGTGTACTTTTAAACTTCCCTGTACTTATTCAAGCACTTATTTTTATATATAAGAAGATTACTTTTTAGTGTTTGAAGTCCGTTTTTATTTTTTTGTAATTTTAAATTCATTTGGTAAAAGTGCCTATTGTAAGTACTTATCTAAAAAAATAACCTCTAACTCCTAAAAGTTAAGGATCCTTCCAACATCAGCTCGGTTCATAACTACCAGACGCAAATAGGTGAATAGGAGCTTCGGAAAAAAACATGAAACACGTTGGAGGTAAGTACCTATGCAATTTAAAGGTTCCCTTCGATTTTCGTGGGATCCCATCATTAGATCCTGACTTTGGTCAGGTGACAATGCCATCTTGGCCATTATTGAGATATATTCATTCAAACAAAAATAGAATCATCAAATCGGACAATTCCCCCTGTAATACATTTTTTTCAGACGCAACTATTTGTGTGGGGAAATTCAAAATTTATTTTACAATTTCAAACTTTTAATAACACCTTTATGACTATATTAATATAGTTAGGTTTCAGCTTGATAGGGTGACCAAACACAGTGTATATACTCGTATTTATTTCTCCACTGTTAAGTATTACACAGAGTTACTTTTTATTCACTTCAAAAAATTTAAGCGGCGCTTCAGGACACATCCATTATTGTAAAAGATTTTTTGCTCTCCGACTGCTGCTACATCTTCTAAAGTATTAAAGCCCTTGCCACAACCACAGCAGTCGGCGCAGAGGCACGCAAGAAATTTGTGATAAAACTCACTCACACGTGTTCCTCGACGAGTATCAAGTACATTTTTCACGTTCATCACACTAAATACGCGCCACCGTGGTATTCTTTAAGGCGCATAGTAACGTAAATCATAAAAAAACACTGCAGAAACAACCGGTTCTTTTCATAAATATTGAATAAAAAAATCTTTAAAAAAGATATGTTATTATTCAACGCATTCTTTAGAGGATGGTCTTTTTAATTTTTTGATAAATTAATTAAAACTTGGTTAAAATGTGACCCAAACATGTCTCGATTTTAAAACTATAAACCTAATCGCTTCGTAAATATTAGTTTAAATCACATACTTTCGATTTCAATAAATAAAATGAACAATATTCTAGGGGATGGTCTTTTTAGATTTTTCTTATTCGCCTTTTTTAATTTTTTATTGAAATAATTCATCTTACGCGTAAAGGTTTGCTTGAATATTCCCCTCACTCTCACTCACTCACTCCTATGTAATCAGTCTTAAGACAGAGATTATGTCACTGAAATTGTGAGATAATGCGTGACTCGAGTCCAGTCTTGGCAGCCCGTGCTACGCCTGCTGGTCCATGTATAGATCAGATAGATCGCGAGAAGCGTACCTACATGTTACTACAACCTGTCTCGATGCAGGGTGCGCGGGGGCGACGGGGCTGGAAGTATTTGCTTCATTCGTTTGCGTGCTGATTTTGTCGCGCGCAATGCGATGTGTTTTACATTTTTGTGATTCCAGATTTCTTGATTGTGTAAATCATATTATTTTAATTACGAACAGTAAAAAATTGCTTTAGCAGTTATACACAAAAAGTCTCCAATTTGGAGGCAGGTCTTGTGTACGAAGATAAACGAAATCGGCTTTTACTAGCTAATGCAGAGAAACTGGTATTTATTCATCACAATCTGGCCCTAATTAATTTTAAATATAGAAAAATTACTTAATTCTTTTTCTAAATAAGATTTTTGATTAAAATAAGTACGTCTTTATTTTCATATTTTTTTGGTATTCAGTATTCGGCCGAATATTGTCACTTTTCGGCCGAATATCGAATACTCCGAAAAATGGCCGAATACGCCGAATACCGAATAGTTGCCGAATATTCGTTACATCTCTAATTTAAATCAATTACTACCGTATCCTGTCCCTGTAGCACGTCCACCAAAACACGATACGATAAAGCGATTTATCGCGGTGAACTGTCAAAATACGACGAAACTATTGTATTTTGACAGTTCACCGCGATAAACCGCTTTATCATATCGTGTTTTGGTGGACGTGCTAGGGGGGCTGAAACGTCCCTTACATTTTTCTGTGTGATAAAAAAGTAATGCTGTATAAGTAAATATAAACATTACACTTCGAAACTATACGTGGAGACTGATCCCTGCACTAGGTGCACTAGGTGTACTGCAGGTAACCCCTAACCAACAGCCAATGGATTTGCAATGTTCTCAACATTAACTAAGTACCTACAAAGGTGCAATAATATGAGATTATTACAACAGTAGATTAAAAACATTGACATAACTATGAAGAAACTATAACTTAGCACAGTGAATGACAAAAATAGGATAGAAAGAATATAGTCACGAACTTTTGCGTGCTTGTTCAGATAATCAACAAAAATCAGCGCTATAACAGCAAGCAGCATATATATTGTTTGTATATGTGTATATAATATATATATACACGGTTATTTTTTATCACCCTGGAAAATTTCAGGGATGCTTCAGGACACATCCATTATTATATAAAAAATAAAAAAAAATAAATTTAAAAATTTAAAAAAAATACAAAAAAATAAAAAAAATCTCTAAAAACCCTGCTTTCAACTAAGGCAGCATTTTTTGGATTTTTAAAAAAATTTATATAAAATTAAGTAAGCGAGTAATTTTTTTTATTCATATATAAAACATTCTATTACCATGTCGTGAAGCGGCCCTTAAATTTTCCAGGGTGATAAAAAAAATAACCGTGTATAATATATGTATATGAAAAGTGTGTATAAGTATGACCATCATTTGCTCCGTAACCACCTACTGATGATTGCAATGCTAGACAGTCTATGGTTGCACTTGCACGTAGGGGAGTTTGGTTAAGGTGAGTAAAAGTGAGTGGTAAAATTGAGTAATGAGATACTTCTATTCTTTTTCAACACATACATACATATCATACAAACTCGGGATTGTGCTGAATGGCATCTTAACTGCTTATATCCAAATTCTAAAAAAAAAAAAAAATCTTAGTCGTCTCTAGAATGTTTCAGATTATAAATTACAAAAGTTTCGAGATTGTTCTGGAAAGCCCTAAAAATAAAGTTTTTATTCCCTTGATTTTTTACAAAATAATGTAATCCAGCCTTATACTGCTAAAATTTGACTCGGAATTATGGAAGTTCTGGTCTTTGGCTCGCCAATGCATCATACAAACTTGCACCTTACAGAGTCGATCGATTGGAGTCTAACAATATTAACAATATTATTGGATGTAAGTACAGTGTGGCTTTTGATTGACGTTTCAATTATTTCAATTTCCTTTATATTACAAAACTGTCTATGCGTTTATTTTCAGTCTCTTGGAAACCACGAGTTTGACGAGGGAATAAGCGGCCTTATACCCTTTATACGAAATCTAACATCCCCGATTCTAGCAGCAAATCTAATTTTAGATGATGTACCAGACATGGCGGAGGAATCAAACCTCCACAAATCTATCACGATACAAATAGGAAAAAACAAAATTGGCATTATCGGTTACTTAACACCAGACACTCAATTTCTAGCTCCGAAGAACAAAGTCAAATATGTAGACGAAATCACAGCTATTCGACACGAAGTAGAAATACTAAAAAGTCGAAATATTTCTATATTAATAGCCCTTGGTCATTCTGGATATATCAAAGATTTAGAAATTGCTAATAATATTAACGATTTGGATTTAGTCATCGGGGGCCACTCTAACACCTTTTTATGGAATAATGACACAACTGATGAAACACCAGAGTTCCCCCAAGGTTTATATCCTACAATTGTAACACAACCTTCTGGAAGAAAAGTACTTGTTGTGCAAGCATACGCTTTTACAAAATATATGGGAAAATTGCTCCTAACTTTTAATTCGAAAGGAGACATTGTGAAATATGACGGCCTGCCTTTACTCCTTAATCAAGAAATACCAGAAGACGAAGAACTTTTGGTAAAAGTTAACGAATATAGTAAAGCGATTAGTGAAATTAGCAATGAAGTAATTGGAGAGTCGTTGGTATTTCTTAACGGCGAATGCCGCTTAAGCGAGTGTAATTTAGGTGACTTAATAGCTGATGCTGTTATTAATTATACCAAAAAATATTACAAGAATGTTGATGTAAATATAGCTGTGGTTCAAGGAGGTAGAATACGAACCTCAATTACTCATATGGATCGACCTATTAAAATATCAAGGGGCGATTTGATGGCAGTGTTGCCATTTTCAGACACATTAACTGTAGTAACAATGAACGGCACTCTACTTAAGAAAGCGCTGGAGCATTCAGTGTCAACTTGGCGTACTGTCGACAGCACCGGACAGTTTCTGCAAATATCTGGTATACAAGTAACGTATGACTTATCTCGTCCCCCTGGTTCACGTGTTATAGACTCCAAAGCAGTGTGTACTGACTGTGGTGGCATTTTGTTCAATATAGACGATAATTTAGAGTATAAAATAATAATGCCATCATTTTTGGCTGATGGTGGAGATGGTTATGACATTTTTGTGGATCAAACCAAAGATGTTGTCGCCTATAATGAGCTAGATTGCATTTTAGACTATATTCAACGTTATAGTCCTGTGCAACCGAAGGTTAACAGCCGTATTGCAGTACTCCATAAAGACAATGTAAATAATTACAAAGCAGATGCTTTGAATAATTCTTCAATAAAGCTAGTGTCAATTTCTATTATAAACATAATCTCGTGTCTGACATATTTAAGTTTTCTATGTTGATGAAATATAAATTATTGTTATAGGAAAATTATTTGGCTGTTACGTTATAATAAGTGTACCTATATTAAGTATTTCAAATACAGTATTGCTTTTAAAATGCTAATCTTTTTCTCGACGAATAAACGATAAAGTCAACAATTTTTTGAACAAATATAGTAATGTGTCAACTCAACATCCCACTGCCATGTCACAAGCAACACGACCTCTCTCTTCTTAGACGAGAAGGAATTGGGTAACCACCACGCTGGCTAAACGGGTTAGTGTAGGTAGATTTTATTTCGCTCGTTGAATGGACATTTCCTTATCCCGAAAGTGACCTATCGCGGGTTCAGAGATTCAAGGAGGAATTCTAGCCGAGTATGAAGACACCAGCAGAATGACCGCCGGTGAACCGGCAGGCCTATTACTTATGGATCTTTCATAGTATGACATAGTATTGAGATAAAGAAGTCATAAAATGTTTCATTTAGTATTACCGATCTCTAATGATATCATCACTATGGCATAATTTAATGATGTCATTATGATACTCATAATGAACGAATAATCAAAAATCTGACCAGAAATCTTATGTTTCGCTTTGCACTATGATTTCATAATGATATCGTTTGAAAACCATGAGATCGCTAATAGACCTGCGGCCCTACCATGATCGCTTACAGCAAGATTAAAACAATATTGAAACAGGGACACCGTTCTTGCTGCGTATAGCGCCATCCCGCTCTCAGCGCGGTTTTAATATTGTTTTGGGCGATCATGGTCAGGGGGCTGCAGTCCTTCGGCATACCTATGTGGTCTAGTCAACTTAGCTCCTAGGGTATTAACCATGTATTAACAGATTACATGCACAGTTGCAATATTTAAGCCCTATAGAACGGGGCCGGCAAACATCTTGAACATTTTCACAGATAAAAAATACATGCGCACTACTTTGCGAATCTGGTATTCTGCGAATAAAGCAGTAAAATCTTTTGTACTAAATATTGCAACTGAGCATGTATTTTTTATCTGTGAAAAAGTTCAAGATGTTTGCCGGCCCCGTACTAGGGTTTTATTTCGAATTATCTATCGCTCGTCCGTCAGACATATAATTGCGGTAAAACTTCCTAAAAGAGTTTATTAAACTATTTAATTTGTAGAGATCCTAAATAGTAACACTCTAATTAGAAATTTGGAAGCGAGTGATCACACTAGACTAAATTAAATCCTAAATCGGACGCAGTGTTGCCACGTTAGTGGATATTGGTGGTTTGGTGTTTCTGGTGGCTAGATTTTAGTGGGCATCAAAAGTCAAAAACATAAACATATGAACCTCATATAATGAAATACTAGTCTGTCATTCCGGAATGTCACACCCGAGATAATTTATTAGGAACAGACCATTATTTTTGTCGAAATATTTTTTTTTAAATATAAACTTTCTAGCAATACATACTAATTGTGTGTTTACACATTAGTTTTTATAAAGGTATAAAAGGTTTTTTTTTTCGAGTAAAACTGTATTTCAATATAAGTTGTGTATTTGTACCAAGTTTTTTTATTATTTCATGATAGGTATATTTATAATAACAAAAAAAATAGTTTTTACACAATAGTTATTTGCTATACCTACATGAGTGCAAAGTTGCTTTTTAACCGCGTGCTCAACTTTGATGTACGAGCAAGCGAAGGATTCTAAAATTTAGAATCCTGATCGTTAGCGAGGAAATCAAAAGAGCACAAGGTGAAAAGTCTTTGCACTCAAGTGCAACACGTAATTTTTCATCCCCCCTCAGCGAGGAAATGACTAAATGCAAAAGAAAACATTTACAATCACAAGATACTTTTATTTCTGTTATAAAAACCTTATTGTTTTAGTTTATGTTTTTATACGTTTTTTTATAACGGACTGATTTTGATATTTCATGTTTTTTTTGAATATAGAAGTTTACCAAAATCATGTCTCGCATATTTTATTAATCCAATATTTTTAAATATATTTTACTCTCCTAAAGAGCGGTATTGACAAAAATATAACATAATAAATCTCAAAGAGTTTATTTTAAATTGTGGCGACCGTGACAGGACGATGTCTTCCGCTGAAATTATTAAAAAGGAGAGATCTGTAGCGAGACGGATATTCACCAGGCATGCCAATGATTTGGCCACTAAGCTTAACGAAAGGAATATCCAGGTAACCAGTGAGTTAACCGCCCTATTTAATCGCCAAAGGCAACAATTTTCTTCCCTCGAAGTATTAGATGCCAAATTCAAAGAATTGGTTATCGATACAATTTCAGAAGAAAGCTTAGAAAAGGAGATAGAGGATTCGCTCTCGTACCAAACAAACTGGTTCCAAATTGAAGCGAAATATGCAGAAGTTGTCGCAAGAAGCGACAAACCAAAGGCAACAACTTCGCAATGTAGTAGCTTCACGTTACCCAAACTGCAGTTGCAATCCTTTGATGGTGAGCTTCGCAACTGGTTAGTTTTCTGGGGCCAATTTAGAAAGGTGGACGAAGATAGTCAGCTAGATGACATAGACAAATATCAATATCTCGTTCACAGCATGCAAAGCAATACAGAAGTTAAAACACTTGTTGAGAGTTTTCCACCTTCTGCCTACAAAGAGTGCAGAGAGCAGTTGAAGGCAAGATATGCACGAGAAGACTTGCTGATCCAAGTGTACGTGCGTGAACTTTTAAACTTAGTATTGTTCAAAGCGTCATATCAGAACGTAACACAGTTGTATGACAAATTAACCGCACAGTTAAGAGCCCTCGAGACACTCGGAGTCACTAAGGACAAGTACGCAGCATTCCTTTTACCCATGGTGGAGTCATCTCTGCCAGAAGATACCATAAAGGCATGGGAGCGCTGCAAAGAAGTCAGCAAAGATGTTTCGGAGGAGATGGCAAAATTACTTCTGTTTCTGAAGAAAGAAGTCGAGAGTGAACAGCGCATGGAGATGGCAAGGAGAACGTTCGGTTCAGGTAACACTCCTTTTAACGTTCAGTCCTTTTCCAAAATACAGACTGCTGAATGCCTGTTCACTAATAACAAGAAAAAGGAACAAGGGGTAGCAACTTGCGTGTGGTGTGACAGAGAAAGTCATGCGAGTCTTGAGTGTTATAAAATCTACAAGATGGACATTGAACAAAGAAGACAGCATTTAAAAAATAAAAAAGCATGCACTATTTGTTTAAGGAAAGGGCACCACTCAAATATATGTCGGTCGAGCGTGAAATGCTTAATATGCCACAAACGACACTCTACGATATTATGCGAAAGGCAAAAAAGTGATATGCCCACCGACACTGTACAAGAGAAACCATCCACTTCATCCTCTCTGTCCTCGATGAATACCAGAAACGAAACCTTGTTGCAGACTTTAATGGTAAAGATTGAACACAATAACAAGGAGATTTCCGTCCGCGCTCTACTAGATTCGGGGTCACAAAGAACTTACATCAAACAAGAAATTATTAACACTGCGCGCGTAAGGCGCGTAGCGAGCGCGAGCCCATTTTATTCAGCCAATTCAGAGTAGTGATGTGACTGACTTAAACTACATCGACTCTACTAGTCTCAATGTACGGCTACGATATCCGCACAAAACAGTGTGAAGCTCATCATAGGATAAAGCGGCTCTACCCAAAACACGACGCAAGAGGTCCTTCATGATACGTATGAGTCTCTCCCAGTATCCACCCCACCAGGCGGCAGAAGGTGCGTTCATTTTCCAGTTGATGCGTCGTATTGTAGAATGCTTTTGAATTTCCTCCCAATCTAGAGCATTAAGTAAAGTTCGAGTGCCATGAAAATTCGTGCCTTGATCTGACATCATGTTATCGAGACGCCCTCGTCGTGCTATAAACCTACGTAACGTCATAATAAAAGCTTCAGACGATAACGATCTAGTAAGTTCTAAGTGAACTGCACGGTATGCAGCACAAGTGTACAGTACAATCCAGCACTTCTCTCCGTCGCGAAGAAGTAAAGGTCCGGCAAGATCTACTCCCGTAGTTTGAAAAGGAGCTGAACTAAATATGCGTTCAGGAGGAAGTGGTGATGTTGGTGCTTCAACCGGCTTAACTCGATATCGCTTACATATTACGCAATTCTTAATTACTGATTTCACCACTCTACGGATTCCAATCAACCAAAAATTGGATCGTATATCAGTAATTAACTGGTTGCTACCTGCATGTTGAAGCTGTATATGTCGCTGTCTTACCATCATCAAGACAATTTTACTGTCTGCGGGAAGCAGGTAAGGACTTTTTATGCTCTCAGGTAAGTGTGATAATAATAATTTAGTTTTAATCCTTATCAAGCCGTTACTATCGTAGTATTTTGTTAAATTCTCGGCCTTTTTCTCTATATGGCTAGGGCTTGTAGCTTGTATTAATTTAACGACCAAAAGTTCTGCTTTTTCATACTCTTTGTACGTTAATTCACCTCTCCTTTTATTAGCTGATGTTTTGGTGTTGTGTATAAATCTCAACATCCAAGCTATCATTCTAATTAATTTAGAGTATTTTGAGAAATAAACTTGAATTCTATCTAAAAATAAACTCTGAGATTCTAACAATTCAAAACAGATATTTGTACTAACAGAGTTCTTCTTTGTTTCCAGGTAAACATCATCCTCGTTCACGTTCAGCTTTGAATATGGCCAACATGCTGGCGGCAGAAGCAACCACGATGGACCCTCCCACCACCGACAGTCAATGTATTGCTTCGCACTGCAACCTCTGGAAGCTAAATCCGCCCAGTTTTGCTCTCCTGGAATATGATACCAACTATCAACTTGTGTATTTTGTTTTATTTCTTTTATCCTATTCCCTACGAATACGTTTAAAGGCAACTCTCTTTTTATCCAGCATAAAGTCACTCCGGAATCTGTCCAGCAATACTCAGGGCAATTTTGTAGTTGCAGACTTTGGCGTACATTTTTTAACAAACGAGCACCCATACATGCATCTATTAATTCCAGTCTCGGAATAGTGACTTGTTGAGGTGGAGCAACTCGAGACTTTGCAGTACCAATTCGCACGGTAACCTGACCATTATTCTCCGACCTAATAAATATACAAGCCGCATATCCGTCTTTACTGGCGTCGCAAAATAAATGCAAACTGACCGAGCATTCTGATAATCTACTGGTTGATAATCGCCTTGGCAACTTACACTCACTTAAGCATCTAATATGCTTGTACCAATCTACAAACCGATGGGTTAAGTCCTTTGGCAACTCGTCATCCCAATCAATTTTCCTACGCCATGTCTCCTGCAATAATAGCATAGGAACTAACGATACGGGACAAGTATAGCCTACAGGATCGAAAACCTTTTGCGTCAAAGATAATAAGCGTCTTTTCGTCAAAGTGTGTGACGTCTCATAGGAAGGTAATGTGTCCATGCTACAATGCAGTTCGTCACAAATTGGGTCCCAAATAATACCAAGCAAAGATATAGGTGTTTTTCCTGTTTCATTAGTACCATTTGAGGTGACCCACATTCTTAAATTGAATCTGCCTGCCTGCATTATAGATTTAGCTTCGATCATAAACTGCTCCGCTTCTTTTTCACTATCTACGCTCACTACACAATTATCCACATAAAACGACCTATCTAACACCTGCGCTGTTTTATTATGTGGTTCTGTATCTATGGTTTGTAAATGGTGCTTTAATGTAGCAGCCAGTAGAAAGGGACTGCATGTAAGACCGAAAACAACTCGGCAATGTTTATAGGAAATTATTTTTTCAAGTGAATCGTCTTCATACCACAAGAACTTCAAGAACTGACGATCGCCTGGGTGTATGCCTTTTTGCAGGAAAGCCTTTTCAATATCTGCTGTCATCGCAACTGCCCCCGATCGAAAGCTGTTAATCAAATCCGGTATAAGATCTATCAGATTTGCACCTTTTTCCAGACACATATTAAGGCTCAAACCATTCTTATCAACTGCCGATGCATCGAAAACAGGCCTAACACTGGTTGTGAGATTTTGTTCTTTGAACACTGGTCTATGAGGTAAAAAATGTCCTACCTCCGGTTCTGTGTCTGTGGGCTCTACTACACCTAAACTTAGCCACATTTTAAATACTGAGTCATAATCGTAAAATCTACCCATGTTAATGAGTTTTTTAGTCATTGTGTCGAGTCTTAACTTAGCTTTGCCAAAATTCGGCAATAAATCAACATAATTAAATTTAAAAGGTAATTTGACCTCGTACCTATTAGATTCTGTCCTCTTGATATTTTCTTTGAATTTCGCCATAATCTCAATCTCGTGCTCGACCTTGGATTTAACTTCCGTCGGATCGCGCGCGCGCGACCATTGACCTATGTGAATAGTGATAAAGCGGAGTATTTCGAACCTTTGACACCAGCCCATTTTATTCAGCCAATTCAGAGTAGTGATGTGACTGACTTAAACTACATCGACTCTACTAGTCTCAATGTACGGCTACGATATCTGCAAAAACTGAGAGTAGATTTTCAACAGCGTTTTAAAAATGATGTTCTCTCTGAATTAATACAAAAAGGTAACGAAACAAATGAAAAGTTAAACCTGGGCGATATTGTACTTATTGAGACTCAAGAAAAGCGAATTAAATGGCCGTTAGGTATGGTTTGTGAATTTTATACAGGAAGAGACGGTGTAAATAGAACAGTTAAAGTAAAAACGGCATCGGGATACAAAGTACGACCTGTACAGAGGTTGTATAAATTAGAAATATCTCACACTGCACTTGAGGATACGCGGGGACCTGATAATTCTGACCGCTGTGATCTTGAACAAACTATCTGTCGTACGCGGAGCGGACGATCAGTAAGGATGCCTAGCAGATTTAATGTGTAGATTATTAGTTATGTAGTTATCCTATTAGGTATTTAGATTAAATAGTGTAGTTAGTTCTTTAATGTTAGATTTACCCTAACTTTGTGGAAATCGTATATCTGTCAGTCCAGCATAATACCGTATGTTTAAAACTATATACAAAATGGAAAAAAAAACGCAGTATATTTACTATGTGAATGAGGTTACGCCAGGTTTTATGTTTGTTATTTTTTCTGTTTCGCCTGGAGGATGTTATAAAAACCTTATTGTTTTAGTTTATGTTTTTATACGTTTTTTTATAACGGACTGATTTTGATATTTCATGTTTTTTTTGAATATAGAAGTTTACCAAAATCATGTCTCGCATATTTTATTAATCCAATATTTTTAAATATATTTTACTCTCCTAAAGAGCGGTATTGACAAAAATATAACATAATAAATCTCAAAGAGTTTATTTTAAAATTTCAGTTTAGGTACATATTTACTACAACATTATGATTGGTAAGTATTACAGAATAATATCTATATTATTTATAATACTTAGGTAGGTACTTATACTTAAGGGCCCACCATCCGCGCGAGCCCGAGCTAGTTTAGGTAAATTTCTCTAGTCTCTGTTTGTGTGCGTCGCTCACGCACACAAGCGCACTCGGTCGCGCAATCGGTACGGCCGCCTAGCAAAATATCGTAGATGTTAATTTTGAATTTAATAGGTGTTTATTATAAAATGTGTTATACTATAGTAAATACAGGGATGTGTTTGATTAACTTTTATTTTTACAAGCTTTTATTTAGCTTGCACTGTATGTATGTATGTAGATTTGACCACTTCTCGGTTTTCGATTGGGCTGAAATTTTGCACATAATAATATGTATATCGTGACAATGCAATGTTATGATAACATGGAGCTGATCTGATGAAGGAACTGGACGGTGGCCATAGTAACTCCGTAATAAAACGACGCAACCCCATCGAGTTTGGGCTCGTTTGATTCATATGGACGAGTACTTTGGTCCTATTTGTTAACCAGGGTCTGATGCTGGAGCTGGGAGGTGGCCATAGGACCTCCGCAATAAAACGACATAACCCTATCGAGTTTGGGCTCGTTTGATTCGTAATGACGAGTACTTTGGTCCTATATGGTAACCAGGGCCTGATGCTGGAGCTGGGAGGTGGCCATAGGACCTCCGCAATAAAACGACATAACCCTATCGAGTTTGGGCTCGTTTGATTCGTAATGACGAGGACTTTGGTTCTATATGGTAACCAGGGTCTGATGCTGGAGCTGGAAGGTGGCCATAGGAACTCCGCAATAAAACGACACAACCCCATTGAGTTTGTGCTCATTTGATTCGTATTGACGAGTACTTTGGTCCTATATGGTAACCAGGGTCTGATGCTGGAGCTGGAATGTGGCCATAGAACCTCCGCGATAAAACAACATAACCCTATCGAGTTTGGGCTCGTTTGATTCGTAATGACGAGGACTTTGGTTCTATATGGTAACCAGGGTCTGATGCTGGAGCTGGAAGGTGTCCATAGGAACTCCGCAATAAAACGACAAAACCCTATCGAGTTTGGGCTCGTTTGATTCGTAATGACGAGTACTTTGGTCCTATATGGTAACCAGGGTCTGATTCTGGAACTGGAAGGTGGCCATAGGACCTCCGCAATAAAACGATATAACCCTATCGAGTTTGGGCTCGTTTGATTCGTAATGACGAGGACTTTGGTCCTATATGGTAACCAGGGTCTGATGCTGGAGCTGGAAGGTGGCCATAGGAACTCCGCAATAAAACGACACAACCCCATCGAGTTTGGGCCGTTTGATTCGTATTGACGAGTACTTTGATCTTATATGGTAACCAGGGTGTGATGCTGGAACTGGAAGGTGGCCATAGGAACTCCGCAATAAAACGACACAAGCCCATCGAGTTTTGGGCTCGTTTTTTTCGTAATGACGAGTACTTTGGTCGAGTTTCGTAATGGCGGCCATGCGGTTACAAAATGATGAAATATAAAATAATAGTAAAAAGATTTTTAAAAAAAGTCGCCCCACACTAGGATTTTATTTTAAAGCCCTAATAAGACGAAAATAAATTTTAATTTATTACATGATACATCTAATAAATAAAATTCTCGTGTCACAGTGTTTGTTACCGAACTCCTCCGAAACGGCTTGACCGATCGTTATGAATTTTTTTGTGTATATTCAGTGGGTCTGAGAATAGGTCGTAAACTATTTTTTATACAATTATTATGGCAAAACGTAGTTCGCCGGCACTACGTGCAGCTTACGCTACGTGCAGTTCAGCTAGTCTTATATATAAAATATTTTTTTCTTAGAATTACCAATATTTATTTATTTAAGGCTTACCAAGTAAATACATACATACATAGTTTTTTACACCTCTTGAAGGAACCCATGTTGTAGGATGGAGGAAACACGTGCGCAGGTAGAGAATTCCAAGTGTGGGATGAACGACAGAAGACTTACCGGAGGGAGACTCTGCACCAAGGTCATGTGCTTGGGTACCTCCGTCTTACCTATTTCTGCCGCAAAGCAGCAGTGCTTGCATTGCTGTGTTCTGGTTTGAAGGGTAAGATATGGTACTGAAATTACTGGGTACCGTGACTTTACATCTTAAGTCACAAGTTGGCAACGTACACTGTGGCCCTTGTGGGGGTTGCAGTTTTACTGCGAATGTCACACGAGACACATGTATTATAGGTGACTGTTACCATTTACCATTAGGTGGGCAGTTTGCTTTTTTGCCAACTTAGTAGCAATAAAAAAAAAGAAGATGACTCTTGGAATTTCTTGGTACGGTGTGAAAAGGAGGATACAGTGTAAGGATGACTCCGTAGACCCTTACGCGTGTTTCTGTTAGGGAATGGAGAGGGAGGGATAAGGTTAAAGAGCTCCTCAGAGCATTCCCCGTGGAACATTCGGTAAAAGGCGCTAAGACAGGCGATGTCACATCGAAGTTGTAGAGGCTCGAGGGTGTTAGTTGCCTCTACATCGCCAATTATTCGATACATATAATAATTTAGTAATAAACAAATATGAAATGAATATTTTCTTGTGCTCAACGCACTTTTTAGTGCATTGAAGCCATTCGCTAGATTGTAATAAAAAAATAAATTAAAGTTTATTTTCTTTTTTTAGGACATTAAAATAAAAGCTTGTTTTTAAAAATCTTTTGTGATAGCGGCCATCTTTAGTTTTTTTCATGGTGTACTGTATTTTACGAACTTTCATTTGATACCCCATATACAGACCAATATTGTGGGGATTGTACATAAAAATAATCTGTCAATTTGTGACGGCGGCCATCTTGTATTAGATTGTCTTTCAGAATATACTATATTCTACAATTCATTCTACAATTCAAGCTCTTTCATTTGACACCTAAATTGGGGAAGTTCGCACAAAAGGAATTGATGGGGTTGCGTATGGATATTATCTAGGCTAGGCTCAAAGTACTCATCAAGAAAAATCATATAGGACTAAAGTACTCGTCAATACGAATCAAACAAGCCCAAACTCGATGGGGTTGCGTCGTTTTATTTCGGAGTTCCTTTGGCCACCTTCCAACTCCAGCATCAGACCCTGGTTACCACATAGGAGCAAAGTACTCGTCAATACGAATCAAACGAGCCCAAACTTGATGGGGTTGTGTCGTTTTATTGCAGAGTTCCTATGGCCACCTTCAAGTTCCAGCATCAGACCCTGGTTACCATATAGGACCAAAGTGCTCGTCAATACAATTCAAACGAGCCCAAACTCGATGGGGTTGCGTTGTTTGATTGCGGAGTTCCTATGGCCACCTTCCAGTTCCAGGATCAGACCCTGGTTACCATATAGAACCAAAGTGCTCGTCAATACAATTCAAACGAGCCCAAACTCAATGGGGTTGCGTTGTTTGATTGCGGAGTTCCTTTGGCTACCTTTCAGCTCCAGCATCAGACCCTGGTTACCACATAGGACCAAAGTACTCGTCAATACGAATCAAACGAGCCCAAACTCGATGGGATTGTGTCGTTGTATTGCGGAGTTCCTTTGGCTATCTTCAAGCTCCAGCATCAGACCCTGGTTACCATGTAGGACCAAAGTACTCGACAATACGAATCAAACGAGCCCAAACTTGATGGGGTTGTGTCGTTTTATTGCAGAGTTCCTATGGCCACCTTCCAGTTCCAGCATCAGACCCTGGTTACCATATAGGACCAAAGTACTCGTCAATACAATTCAAACGAGTCCAAACTCGATGGGGTTGCGTTGTTTGATTGCGGAGTTCCTATGGCCACCTTCCAGTTCCAGGATCAGACCCTGGTTACCATATAGGACCATAGAGCTCGTCAATACAATTCAAACGAGCCCAAACTCGATGGGGTTGCGTTGTTTGATTGCGGAGTTCCTATGGCCACCTTCCACTTCCAGGATCAGACCCTGGTTACCATATAGGACCATAGAGCTCGTCAATACAATTCAAACGAGCCCAAACTCAATGGGGTTGCGTTGTTTGATTGCGGAGTTCCTTTGGCTACCTTTCAGCTCCAGCATCAGACCCTGGTTACCACATAGGACCAAAGTACTCGTCAATACGAATCAAACGAGCCCAAACTCGATGGGATTGTGTCGTTTTATTGCGGAGTTCCTATGGCTACCTTCCAGCTCCAGCATCAGACCCTGGTTACCATGTAGGACCAAAGTACTCGTCAATACGAATCAAACCAAAACTTGATGGGGTTGTGTCGTTTTATTGCGGAGTTCCTATGGCCAGCTTCCAGTTCCAGTATCAGACCCTGGTTACCACATAGGACCAAAGTACTCGTCAATACGAATCGAACGAGCCCAAACTCGATGGGATTGTGTCGTTTTATTGCGGAGTTCTTATGGATACCTTCCAGCTCCAGCATCAGACCCTGGTTACCATGTAGGACCAAAGTACTCGTCAATACGAATCAAACAAACCCAAACTTGATGGGGTTGTGTCGTTTTATTGCGGAGTTCCTATGGCCACCTTCCAGCTCCAGCATCAGACCCTGGTTACCATATAGGACCGAAGTACTCGTCAATACAAACAAACGAGCCCAAACTCGATGGGGTTGAATTGTTTGATTGCGGAGTTCCTATGGCCACCTTCCAGTTCCAGCATCAGACCCTGGTTACCATATAGGATCAAAGTACTCGTCAATACGAATCAAACGAGCCTAAACTCGATGGGACTATGTCGTTTTATTGCGGAGTTCCTATGGCTACCTTCCAGCTCAACATCAGATCAGCTCCATGTCGCCATCATAATATATTTATACATATGCATGCAAAATTTCAGCTTAATCGGAAACCGGGAAGTGAGTCAAATTTAACTCGCAAGATTAGACCCGAACATGCAAAAGATAAATAAAAGCTTGTAAAAAGGTTGAAGGTTTTTCGTATTGTTAGTTATCAACTTCTCCGATTACTCCGTAGGACTTCGCGTCGTATACATACACAAATAATTACGTAACCGGGAGCTAGCTCAAAGCGACGTGCTCTCACTTCGAGTCTTGATTGCACACTGAATTTCGACGCGCCCGAGCCAAGTATTTGTAAGAAAATCGATAAATGTATGTTAAAAAATTCATATAAAAATCAATGTACAATAATTTAAAAAAATACCACGGTGTCAGTGTTATGCTCACCTTTGTTCTATATATTTGTTAAACTAAAATATAATAGGGTTAATTAATGAAGCTAAAAATCACGAACGGTATGTGGGTGTAATCTAAATTTTAAGTAAAATGGAAGCTATTTTTTAACGAAATGGTATGTAAATTTGAAAAATGGTGACGGTGATTGTGTAAACACATAATTTAAGAATTTAAATTTATTTTTTCCCGGTCAGTTAACTGGAACGTTAACGTAAAATATCAAAAACGCCAACGGCCTTTTTGCTATTTTTCGCGCCATGGGCCCTTAAGAAAAATTGAAAGTAACGTTGCTTACAGCTACTTGTGTTGAGTGTAATATTTTTGTTAGGCACTTTAATGTTGGTGTTAGTGACTTGTGTCATGTTTTTTGGTAAACTATCTATCACACTTAATAGTTGTTCCGATTCAGCGGATTCCCTTGGCGTAAATGTTGGCGAAAGAGAGCGATGGTTGGGTGTTTCGTATCGGCTCATTTTGGATGTAGAAGGGCCAGTCGAAGGATCTGACTGGGGCTCTTTCAGTGTAATGGCTCCTACGATGCCTTTACATATTTTGGACTTATTTTGGATGGAATCCTCTATGTATGCCTCCACAACTGCATCGGATTTCCAGCCTCCATGGCGCTTAAGGGGTAGGAGATCAGTTCCTGAATCGGCTTTAGCTAGTCGCCACGAGTTAAACATATCGTCGTACTGTTTTAAATACTTCTCGCGTGATTGTTGAGGAAGAAAGCTCATTTGCGCATTATTAACAGTTTCTGTCAATTCGGTTGGCGTTAAATAAACTTCTTCGTCGCTGGAATCACTCATTTTCGTTTTTTTTTACTTGTTTTCAAGTTTCTTATCTAAAATTATAACAATACGACGTCAACACAAAATGGCGCGCGCAAAGCAAATTAAAAACAAAAGTAGGTACACCAAGGAGGTTCAGTCTGAGTTTTTAACAAACTTAAAAAAAGTTTTTTTTTATGAATGTTGGATAAGCGTTTGGCCTCCATCTCACCTGATGGAAAGTGATGATGAGGCCGAAGATGGGACACGCCTAGCCAGAAGGTGCCTATTCACTCTCATCTTGAATAACTCCAAGTTATATTGCTCAGGGAACAAATCCGCGGGCAAAGAGTTCCACTCCCTTGCCGTTCGCCATATGAATGAGGAAGCGCATCGCTTCGTGCGTTTAATTGGAATATCAATGACAAAAGGGTGGAACCCCAGCCGCCGTCTGGTTCCCCTGAGATGGAAAGGAGAAGCCGGAATTATTTCATGTAATTCCAAAGCACACTCTCCGTGATATATCCTATAAAAAACCGATAAACATGCCACCTTACGACGATGTTCGAGGCTCTGAAGCTTGGCCCCCGTTAATTTGGTGTCACCAATGAGGGTCTTAGCACGCTTATCAATAGAATCAAGGGCCGCTAGTTGATATTTGGCAGACCCATCCCACAAGTGGCAGCAGTACTCCATACAAGATCGAACTTGTGCTTGATATAGTTGGAGCAACTGTTCCGGTGTGAAGTACCGCCTGACCTTGGAGAGAATGCCGAGCTTCATAGCTGCAATTTTGGCAACGGTTTCTATGTAACTACCAAAGTTGAGATTGTTAGTTACTTGCATACCAAGTAGGTGGAGATGATCAGTTACCGGCATGGATATACCACGGAAAGTCGGAGTCAGATAGAAAGGACTCCGTTTAGTGGAGAACAAACACGCCTGCGTTTTGCTAGTATTAAACTGGACCAAATTAGCGTCACCCCATTCAGAGACCGTCCGGAGTGTAGAATTCAAACGATCCATCATCGACTCCCGACAAGACCGGATCTCCTCTTTATTGGCCTTTGCATTGGAGACATATCTATCAACGACTGTGGTGTCATCGGCATACCCGAAGGTTCCAGGCACCAACAAGTCGTTGACGTGCAGAAGAAAGAGTGTTGCCGAAAGTACGGAACCTTGAGGAACTCCAGCATCAATAGTCAGTTGTTCGGAGCAGCAGCCATCTAATACTACTTGCATGGAACGTTCACTCAAAAAGTTCGAGATCCAATTGCAGAGGTTCTGGGGTAGACCATACGATGGAAGCTTGCCTAACAGGCTAGAATGCCAGACCCTGTCAAAAGCTTTGGATATGTCTAAAGAGACTGCGAGAGCCTCGCCGTGCTCATCAATAGCTTCTCCCCATATATGTGTGGCATACACGAGAAGATCTCCCGTTGACCGGCCCTTTCGAAAACCGTACTGACGGTCGCTGAGGAGGTCATTATCTTCAAGGTATGCGAGGAGACGGTTGTTTAGAACACGCTCCATACATTTACACAGCATGGACGTGATTGAGATAGGTCGATAGTTAACTGGATCGGCTCTACTACCCTTCTTAGGTACTGGTTGTACATTTGCTAGCTTCCAAGACTTGGGAACCACTCCAGTCGCAAGTGAGAGTCTGTACAGGCGGGTCAATACGGGAGCCAACTCGGGCGCACAGTTGCGCAGCACAATAGCCGGTATGCCATCAGGTCCGCTGGCTTTATTCACGTCTAGATTTCTTAGAACCTTAAGTACCTCTTTTTGGTGAATGTGAACTGCTGACATGGAGCAGTCAGCTTGAGGTAGAGTTGGAGGAGGTTTTCCTGCAGAGTCCAAACGTGAATTCTCAGCAAAAAGAGAGGCAAAAAGATTTGCTTTCTCTTCTGCCGTATGGGCCAGTGAGCCGTCAGGTTTCAACAACGGTGGTAAGTTTAGTCGACAGAAGTTAGCTTCGGTTGCTTTGGCCAGGGACCAGAAAGCTTTGCTGCCCGTTGGGTATGAGGCCAGCTTTGATCCAATGCGGCCGATATGAGCAAACCTTGCCCGGCATAACTGCTTCTTGCATGCCTTAGCAACTTTATTATAGGCTTTCTTCAGGTCATGGGTATTTGGAGCTTTGCATCGTCGGGCTTCAGCCCAAGCCTGGTATGCCGCCCGCTTCTGGACTTCGGCGTGGCGGCACTCATTATTGAACCAGGGACGTGCTTCGGTGCCATTTGGGACGTCAGAGTAAGGAATGAAATATTCCATACCCAGACGAACAATCTCCACGATAGCATCGGCGCAGCTCGAAGAATCCCCAGAAGAAAAGCAAGTACGCCAAGGATACGATGCATAAAACTGGCGGTTGTATGAATAATTCGGCACCATGGAGATGGAAGTAAATAGGTTTAATGACGTTTTGAAATCACATACCTAGTGCACGCGATGTTTTAAATTCAAATTTACTTTAACCTCAAGCGGATAAAAACGGCTTTGGCGGTCAGATATCGAATAGCAAAAATACTCTTTCCGAGATGGGGGGATGAAAAATAATTATTTGGTATTCTAGTGGATACACAATACATTTGATTTTGACTTTGACATTGCATTTAAAAAAGGTGGTAAAAAAATAATAAAAAAGTCGTACATCATTCATTGTTTAATTACAATGTTAAAACAAAGTAATTACAAATTTAAAATTTTACTCACATACTTACTCTAAAAATGTCAAAGTGATTTTTTTTCAAACAAATTAAAATGAAATATAAAATTAAAAAATAGTACCATGTTCATGGAGGTGATATGTAATACCTACTTATAAGTTCATGGTAATGCTACTTACAAGCTTATGAAATCAACAACTGTTTAAATCTACAACTCTATCGATATAATAAATAGGTTCGATTAAAAGCATTTTACTTATAGTATTTTACCATAGTTATCCAAAATCAAAACAAGTAGGTACACTTGTACTTGGTTTTGTTTCATCAATACCTGATCCAAGGGTTCATAGAGAAAAATCATGCACATGAGACCGCGGGTTTCCATAGCTTGCCATATAATCCCGATATTTTTTAACAAATCGTATATAGGAGCTCCTAAATATGACAGCTTTTTTTGTCGTCGTAATTATGATGATGATGTTTAAAATTTATTGCATTTGTAATGTGCTTGTAAAGTTTATTCTAATTAAACTTTAAAATAAACTTGAAATGTTTAGCTGGCTAAACACTCTTCACATTCAATGCCACCGACACGCCTCGCGTGTTCAAGCAAACCTACATCGCTATGCCACGAACACGCCACGCGTGTTCTGAATGTTTTGATAATATTTCATAAACTAGACCAGATTTTTTGTTCAAATTATTTGTGCACAATTTTTACGAGTAAGGCTATGTCATCTTAAAGTGGCCACTTAAAAAAACTAGTTTTTCTTTTTTATGAAAAAAATGTATTTTGTAGTGCCGAGAACACGCTAGGCGTGTTCACTTATAAAATATACCCTTAGGTTCTCAAACTTTTTTTGCTAAGAGGTTTGGCGAAAGTTGGCGGCGTTTTAAAATTGAGCGGCCAGCAATAAAACTTAAATATTATAAAAGAACAGGGGCCTAATTACGCTTATATTAACGTCGTTATCGTGTTTTGATAGCAATAGCGTTTCAATAAAACAGGTTTTATCGTTTTATACGCATTTCCTGGTGCAATTTTTACTAAATATTTTTACTAATTACTTAATAAGTCAATAGTGACAAATGTTTTTGCAGTTTGTAATCGATTAACCAACAACTGTCTCAAAAAGCGGTGCTATTGAAGCGTTATTGATACGCCACAAATGCGTTAACGCTAGCAGATAGTCTTGTATAGTACACGTACGATGTACGAATAGGTAACGTTGTCCTGCACTGTACTAAAAGAAATGTTACCAAGCGCGAACTCTTTATCGTGCCTAATCGTACATCGTATAATACACCGCCAAAGCGTTAAGCGTTAACGGTTGATGAGATGCGCTGCAGTGTGTTCAACACTGGTAGGATGACGTATGACATGCCATCTAGAGAAAAACACGGAAAACTTTAGCAGCACTTACAAAAATTTAACCGTAGTATTTAGTATGAAGCCGGGACTCATGGGCGCCGCCAGGATTATTTTCAGGGGGGTGCATCTGCATTTACATATACTTTTAACCAACATAAAATATAGAATTATACATATATAGTGGTGTCGATTCTGAAGCACAACTTATTAAACTAAACTAATTTGACAGGATTAAAACTATTGCCATCTCTGTTTTTCTTTAAAGGATTAAAAGTGACGGCTTTATTTTTAGTGCTGTCAAATTAGTTTAGTTTAGTAAGTTGTGCTTCAGAATCGACACTAATATGTGAATAAATGTAACTTCATACACCAATAAATTTGTAATCTTTTTGTTGTCATATAAAATTTACTTTTTTGATTTCTCATGTCTTTTGCTGAACTCCGTCAAGCCCTTTAGCCCTTTGGGTTGTAGCGCAGCGCGTGCTATCGAAAAGCTCTTACATACATACATACACTGGAAAAACTTACCCTCCCGCTATTGTAGTCGCGTAAATCAATTGTAATTTTTTCTATTTATTTTCTTTCCTGACTGGGGGGTGCAAGTGCACCCCCTTGCACCCCCCTCCCAGCGCCCATGCCGGGACTCCGGGACTTAGGACATTTTCGACTGTTTTTGTAAGGAATTTCAACCCTGCATAACTTCAAGAAAAATATTTACAAAATTCCTTATAACTCGAAAACGAAACGCTTAAAAATAACGAAATTTTTGACCCCCGTACAATTCTACAGCTAATCAGGACACACCAAAAAATGGTCGTGTGAGGTCGACTTCCATACTAAATTTAGATTATTAGCATAAATGAGAGCACACATAATGGACTTATCAAAAATGGTCAAGTGTGAGTTTGACTTTTTTCCATACTTAATTTTTTGATTTTTAAAATGTTTTTATATGAAGCTTAGTCCAGATTCCACTTTGTGTAGCAAAGAGGTGCGAATTTTAATTGAACTCATCCATACTAAGTACGTTGATTTTTTAATGTGCTGGCTCCATACAAAAATCAGGTGAAAATTTTCAATTTTTTTTAACTTTTTCGGAAAATTTCTCTTTATTTATAACTATGATTTTCGCCAATTTGAAAATTGCGTGTATTTAGTCTGTAATCTATATTGCTCTAAAATTTCAATCCACTAATTATTGTTTCTTAGCCCATAGTAAAATAAGCTGAATGATTGAATCAATATTCGTACCTATTAGTACGGTTACGGTAACTACGGTACTATTCATTGTATCAAAAGTGATATAAATCTACGGTACTAATAGCACGAATAAGTTGTACGTGTATCTTATTCGTACTGGACGATTACGGTTCGAACCCAATAATGTACGAATAAGGACAATACTACTAGCAGAATAAGGCCCGGCCCTGAATAAAGCGATCAAAAGTCACTATGAACAACTACGAGCCTATATCGAACATTCGGAACGGAGATATTTGATTATGTTTTGCTTATCAAAGTACTGTACTCGTTTAAGGGTTTCTGCCGTATTTTTACTAAGAATTCCAAGTAAAAAAAAACATCTAAAAGATATGATGAATATGACATGTTAACAACTTGAAAGGTTTTTTAAAGACTTTGATAGACGTTCTTTAATAAACAGTTCAGTTTTTTATTACTAGGTGTATACATTTTTCTAAACCTCAATACTAAGGAATCCTCAATTCTAGATTATTCTAGTAGGTATTCCTCTTCACTAAAAAAAGAAACCAGGTAAGTACCTAGAGCTCTCGCCACTATAATTATACATCGCGCCAAACTTCTTGTTCGCTCTGAACATAGCAACGATTCGTCGCATTATAATTAAATTATATTGTCTGTGTATATAAGTTATAAATAGTGGATGAATGTCACATCACTTAATAAGTTTTAGCATAATAAAAATAAACTTAGTATATTTTATGTGCATGAGAAAGAGGCGCGAAGTAAGTTCAGAGCGGACTAGAAGTTTGGCGCGATCTATACCAATCTTCGCACGGGTGAGTCAATTGAGAGATTATCTAAGATTTAATTTAATATATTCAGAAAGACTAGAAAAAAACTATGATAATTATAAATAAATACTCATAAGACAAGACTTTAGACGGAATTACTTCCACAGCACCTTTGCTATAATCATTTGAGTCATTAGGATGTCATATGAAGATGTTTAACAATCCCAAGTATCATCATCATCGTCATAATCAACAGCCCATATACTTCCCCACCGAGAGGCTCGAGCCTTACCCAAATTAGGGGCGGGGCGGTGGGGGCGATATTTATCAATATTAAATCACTGACTTAAAGGCAATATAATAAATAAAATAGCCTCTTATTTCAGAAACATACATAATTACAGCTTTATTTTTATAACATAATCTAAAGTATGTCGCGTGTCTCTGAGTACCTTAAAGCAAAGGCCTCCTCCAACTCTTTCCATTGTTTTCTGTTGAGAGCCACTCTCATCCTGTACGGATCTAACGTGGCTCGCAGTTCGCCTTCCCATCTAATGAGTTGACGACCTCTTTTTCCCTTGCCATCTCTTTGGTACCAGTGAATTATGTGTCTGCTCCACTTGTTTGTACTCTCTCTAAAAGAGTGACCAGTCCATCTCCATTTTAGCTGGTCAATGCGCGTAAGTATGTCTGTCATTTTTGTTCTGGCTCCAATGTCTGTGGATCTTAATTTATCTTTCAGTTTAATTTCCAGCATACTTCTCTCCATTGTTCGTTGGCATTTTAAGAGTTTGTCTCTTTGACGTCTTGTAAGGGACCATGTTTCACATCCATATGTTATGCATGGGAGTACACAAGTGTTGTAGGTTTTCACTTTAACATGGATTCCTAGATCTTTGCTTTGCATAATTTCTTTTAAGGACCAGTACTTTTTTCATCCATATGTAATTGTTTTGTCAATTTCTTTAGACATCTGGTCAGCAGGCGAAATTATTTGACCCAGGTACACATATTCGGATACGTATTCGATCTGGTTTCCCTCGATTATTATGTTTACCTGTTTTGAGTTTGTCATTGTTTTGGTTTTGTCTTTGTTCAGTTCAAGACCTACCTCCCGGCTTGCATTCGCTATATCCTTTATCATGGATGCTAGAATCATTGGATCTTTTTCCAGTAAAACCAGGTCGTCAGCGAATCGAAGATGATTCAGGCGCCTTCCATTTATATTTAGACCCAAGGTTCCCTCAGTTTATTTTCCTGAATATACTTTTAAGTACAGCTGAAAATTGTTTGGAGATAGCGAGTCTCTTTGCCTGACTCCTCTATGTATTGGGAATTTTTGGCCTTTACCCTCCACCAACCTTGTTCTTTCAGGCTTGGCCAAATATAGGTATGATTGAGTTTGTCGGATGCTTTGGAATAATCAATGAACGCAATGTAGAGAGGCTTCTGGTATTCATTGTACTCTTAAATTACCTGGTTTACAGTATGAATGTGGTTAATAGTGCTAAAATTTTCCAATAAGGCAATGTAACCAAGTTTTTAATAAAATTACAAAAATAACGTAATACTTGTTTTTTAAATTATTAACACGGAAGTGTATTCTTTTTACGCTTTCGTAACTTTATTTCGTAACTTTATGATTTGATCGGCTAGGGATTACAAAATTTAGTAATTAGTTTTATTGATGTTGTTAGCTCTAACAAGTGCTGCCATCTTAGCACTTTACGGGCTTGAAATTAGTTTTTTTTAGCAAACTGAAATTAATTAAAAATTACCTACGAACAACATTTATATGCCGATGACTTGCAACTTTACACCCAGGCGGATATTGATAATATAAATTTTGCTATTGATACAATCAATACGGATCTTAAATCTATTAAGAGCTGGTCTGAGCCGTTTGGGATCCTTATTAATCCTACAAAATGCCAAGTTGTAATTATCGGTGGTTTCAGGATTATGCCAAGGATTGATCTAGATAACCTTAGCGCTGTTGTTTTTGACGACAAGATCATCCCCTTCAGTAATACCGTGAAGGATTTAGGCTTATACCTTGATTCCAGCTTTAGTTGGAGACCCCAGACTACCAACATATGTCAACGAATAACAGGGATTTTGAGGACTCTTTATCGCTTAAAGAACTTTTTACCTTCAGACACTAAGAAATTGCTTGTACAGACTTTGATATTTCCTATTATTGACTATGGTGATGTGTGCTATCTCGACCTGAATGCAGATCTACTCAATAAACTTGACCGACTTCTGAATAACTGCATTCGATTCGTTTTTTATTTAAAAAAGTTTGATCACGTTTCTGAACATCGGTTGTGTTGACGTCAGAAAAGCATCAAGCAAACTGAGTTTTAAAAACAAATTACGAAGGCTGTACCACGAGAATCTTTTTAACACCTGTTGATTAGGAATACGCAGATTATCTTCGAAATATCGTTTAGAATCGATTTTCGTTTTATGGTTTTGTATATTAATAGTAGACAAGTAGCTATATATTAGTTTGTTTTATTCATAATATTTATGTATTAGTATTTTAAGTATATACCAATTATGTAGGTATTATTTCACTATTATAAGTACTACATCTACTTCTTTTTCTCTGCACCACCCAAAGGTTGACTGGAAGATAATGACTTTGGCATGAAGTCCGCCTCTGTACATAATTGTACTGGAAGACTAAATAAATAAAATAAATAAATAAACAATGATCGTCAAACAATGAGTCGTTACGTCCCGACCTGAGTTTATGGCTGAGATCGAAGGATCGAACGCTTCTATGGATAGGTTTGCACAACATCGCAGGCATCTGTCATTCACTTACAAAAGCGGGTAGACTACCAGTCCGGAAAGCACTGCAGAGGCTATTTAACTCTGCCATTTTCGAAGGCAAATCGCCTAAAGCATGGCACAGGCGACAGGGCCCATTTGAAGAACTACAGACCCATCACGCCGCTAATTTATGTATACAAGCTGTTCACGAAAGTTATCACGAAGCATCTCGCGCGCAGGTTTGACGACTTCCAGCCTCCCGAACAAGCCGGGAGTCGGGACCATAGACCACATTCATACGCTGCGGCAGGTTATACTGAAGATCGAGGAGTATAATCTGCAACTATTCTTGGCGTTTGTGGTCCATGAGAAAGCTTTCGATTCTGTCGAGACCTGAGCTGTGAGCTTAGGTCTCTCCAGAGGTGCATAGACTACCTGTATATTCATGTGTTGCAGTCATTGTACAAAAACGCCACTATGTCAGTCCGCCTTCAGGATCAAAACTCAAAACCAATACAACTTCAGCGCGGTGTCAGACATGGTGACGTAATAATATTGCCGGAACTATTCACAGCTTCGTTGGAGGATGTATTTAAGCTGGACTGGAGAGGACTCGGCATCAACATAACACGGCGAGTACATGACTCACCTTCGTTTTATCGATTATATCGTAGTCATTGCTGAGACCGTGGAAGATCTAGGCACAATACTCGAAGACCTCTGTAGAGTTTCCCAACAGGTGGTGTTATGGACTCTTTCTTAGTCTTTTATATCTAAGTTTTATCCTTGCTATTGACAATGTCATGATTGACTTCTGATTTTCTGTTAAAAATGTTTTTCGACTTCTCTTGTAATATATAACATTTTCACCGAGCTCAGAGTTTTGGATATTTTTGTAAACCTTACTGAAGCAAACCAGCTCTGCCAACCGTAATATTGGTCCTTCTCAAACGACTTAAGTTTTAAGGTATAAAAATATGTGCAAAATGTTAACGAGAGCCAAAGCTCGAAGAGAAAGTTAGCTCACAGTAGAGTTACAAGAGAGTCAGCACGCGAGCTACCAAGATCGTCTCCGGAACAGCGTCAAAAGCAACAGCCGTTTATCGATTGTATCAGCATCTAGTATAAAGAAGATGTCAGTTGTGTCTACGACTGCACTAAGAAGACAGTTAGAATTGGAAGCTGCTGAGGAAAAACACGGTTGTTAGTTGCTGCTGCAGAAGCCAAGCTGGAGGAAGCCCAGATGAAAACCAAGTTAGAAGTAGCGAAGATAAAAGCTCAGATGGATCTTGTGGATAAGAGACTTAGTGCCAGTATAGCAGAAATAAAGGAACTACATTTAGCTACATAGTCAAGAGACGTCCACTGTTGGACATATGCCTCCCCCAAGGATCTCCATACCGATCGGACCTGCGCCTCCCGCATCCAGCGGCTTCCCGCGACCTTCACCAGATCGTCGGTCCACCTTGTGGGGGGCCTACCATCACTGCGTCTCCCGGTACGCGGCCGCCACTCCAGGACCTTTCCGCCCCAACGGCCGTCAGTCCTACGAGCGATGTGTCCTGCCCACTGCCACTTAAGGTTTGCAATTCTTTGGGCTATGTCGGTAATTCTAGTTCTTCTACGGATCTCATCATTTCTGATGTGATGACGTAGAGAAACCCCGAGCATAGCCCTCTCCATTGTCCTTTGGGTGACTTTGAGCCTTCTTATGAGATTCATTGTAAGCGGCCACGTGTCAGTTCCGTATGTCATCACGGGCAACACGCACGAACTGAAGACTTTCGTCTTGAGACACTGCGGTAGATGGGCCGAGAATATGCTGCGTAGCTTCCCGAACGCTACCCAGCCGAGTTGGATTCGCCGATTTACCTCTTTCTGGAAGTTGGACTTACCGAGCTGGACTATTTGCCCCAGGTAAACATATTCGTCAACAACTTCCAGCGTGCCTCGTTTGTATTTCATGCTTTAATATACGACACTTAGTTGTTTTTTAATTAATAAATCATACTTTATGTAATACCGAATATTTATTATTTTTAACCGTTTTCCATCTTGGGGTGACACCACAATTTCCGCCCCGGGTGCCACCCAAGCTAGCTACGCCACTGCGTATATGAGCTGTTGTTGATGATGTTGATTGTATTGCCCAAAACTAATTTGTAAATTCGAACGAGTACATAGTTCTTGAGGTAAGCACGTTCAACCAAAGACAAACAATTTAGCCTTATGTGTATGTGTAAGAAGATCCGTACAAGAGCTTTTCCAAAAAAAAAATAAAGTCAATATATCTCATATGAATATTTTTTAAACTAAATTCATAGCTACTAATGTAGTAAGGTAAGACCAACAATACGATAGTACGAGATAAAAAACGTAAAATTGTATGGAGATTTCCTTTCTCTCTTATTTTCAAAGTTTTTGTATTGGTTTAGAAAAATTAAACGAATTGCTCATGTTTACAACGATTGTTACTCAATACATATTATAAGATGAACATTCCGAGTAAGTAGGTATGATCGCAATTAATGAAGCCAATGTCACAGTTCACAATCACAGCAAATCATTCATTCTTGGGGATTTTAGTAAAAAAAGTTTGAGAGCCACTGATTACATTGTAATATCTTTACTTACCATAAAATCAATTTTTCGCCATAATTTCAAGAACCAAATCTCACGATACTATTGTAGCCACTGTTATTCTCGCATAGCACAAGGCATACTAACTAGAAAACAGTGTTAAGCTGAAAAATATTGGTATAAAAGAATTTGCCTTCAGTCAGTGCCACGGACACGCGTGGCGTGTCCGCCTTTTTTCAGAGTCGCAGTGCCGCGAACACGCCTAGCGTGTCCGCGGTTTTTCAAGGCGGCATCTCTGTAAGCCTCAAGAAAATCGTGGCGGCATTGAATGAGTTAACGTCAGTGTTAGACCATGGCAAGGAAATAATGGAAATGAACAAAAATAGGAATTGCAATACAAGAATACTGTTCTAACTGCGATTACACCTTCCTGTTTCCTAATTAGGATCTCTGCAAATTGAATAGTGTAATCGGTGCTTAAGGCCTAACCACAACTACTGGCAATCTGGCGACGCGATAAGCTAACGCTGAAGAATTCTGCATTATCCTAAGAATCAGTATTTAGTAAGATTTTTATATTTCGATTTCTGCTATCTAAGTATTGTATTATTATAAAGTAAGACCGTACTGTATTTTCGTTGAGGTTGAATACCATTATTTTTATGAATTCCATTTTTATACAGTGTGGCGCTGCACAAAATTGCACATACGGGGCAGGGGGCTTAAGGGGGTCATTTTAGTGATTAAAAAAATTGAAAAAAAAACTCACCTTTTATTTGTATTTTTAGGCGCCATTTAATTTTTTTACCCTCCGCTGCGAACCTGACGTGCATAAACCGTTATAACTTTTGAATTAATGGATCATTCCACTTTGAGCTCCTGGGTGATATCTATCACCCAAAAAAAGTACAAAAAAATGTGATATTTTTTATAACTAAAATGACCCCCTTTAGCGCCCTGCCCCGTATTTGCACTTTATGCAGCGCCACACTGTATATAACGTGTTCTATAAAATGCGCTGGCTATTTAGTTATGTATGGTCATTAAAGTATTCTCATGCACTATAGTGCCGTAAATAAAATTATATAGACTTTCTTTGTTATACAGTGGATTATTTTAAATAATTTAGTTTCTCTTTACTTGTCTCATTATTTACTTACTTACATTAAAATATGAAAAATAAGTATTTCTCCATAACACGAACCACATTATTGTAAATCTACCCCCACAGTATTTTTGATGTGAATATAAAAGTATTATTAATATTTTTTGTTTGTTTTTATTATTTTTTAGACACGAGCCAAATTTTGTGAGCTTCTTCAATCAAACAGCCAAAGTTAATAACTTTTATTAATTGAGCAATCTTAAAACCGCAAATAAATCAGCTGTTCAATACATCTAGGTTCAGCGGACGTTGATTTGTATGGAACAGCTGTTTTGTTTTCGCAATTTTAAGATTGGTCTCATAGTAAAAGTCGTTCTGTTAGCTAATCTGAGCAAGCACACAAAATTTGGCTTCATACTATACTTAGTAGGTAGGTAGGTACTACTGATATGTGTTCAATGAAATATTTTTAAGAGCATCAATCTCCAGTTTTAATCAAAATCGTTGCTAATTTAGATTTTTCCATACAAACTTCCAACCCCTATTTCATCCCTTAAGGGTTAAATTTTTTTAAGATACCTTCTTAGTTGAATTAACTGTCCAAATTTCACGTTTCTACCATTAGCGGTTACGGCTGTGCGTGCGTCTATAGATGGGAACATCTCCTTTTTTTAAAATCCCTATCCTCCCTTCTTAAAATCCCTTTTTAAAACCCCTATCCATATAGATAGATATAGATTCCATTCGAATCATTCGAATGTTGAATGAAATTAGCAGGTAACTAAGTAATTTGATATTCGCACATAGCTACATCAAGCGTGCATTTTAGATATGATATTCACTAATTAGTACTCAGTAATAGTGGTAACTAGTTGATTAGAGTAGCAAACAAATCACAGTATTACAACTACGTACATCTGATGTAAACAAAAATATAAACACTAACAAGAAAAACTGAAAAATTCTATTTTAAGGTTAATTTTTACTTCACTTTGTACTCACTCTCAAACACGATAGACTTTGATTTGAGCTAATATTCAAGATTAGAATTTGCAAATTAGTGGTAGTAGCTAATTCGAATGACCAGCAGGCCTATCCGCTAACTTCGGTTGCTAACTAGAACTGTCATTTTTTAAAGAAACAACATGTACCTATTACGCTTGAAACAAACTGTTGTGTCGTGTTGTGTTGTGGACGCGTCACAACTTGTGACGCGTCAGAAGCGTATCGGTTTCATACATTTTATATGGCTAGAAACACATTTAGCGCCACGACACAACACACTGTAATAATGTGTTTCTAGCCATATTAAATGTATGCAACCGATACGCTTCTGACGCGTCACTACACAACAAGACAATAGTTTGTTTCTACCTTTACTGATGCTGTCATGAACACCGCCGTAACCTAAGATCACTAAACTAGTAATGGATATAGTTTCTTTCAAAAATGATAGTTTTAGTTACCAACCGTAGTTAGAGAATAAGATCAAGCCAACTCAATTTCCACAGACTTTTTTTATTTCAAAACATTGATGTTTAAGTAACCGCCAATGTTTCAAAGCCGTAGAGGAACACATTTTATAGTTCTCAAATAAATTAGTTCTAGATTGCCAAGCGGATTAGGTTTGATCATCATCACAGCTCATATACGTCCCCACCGATGGGCTCGAGCCTACCCTAACCAGTTAGGGCGATTAGGCCTTAGTCAAACCGCGCTGGCCCAGTGCGGATTGGTTGACTTCACATACACCTTTGAATTACTTCGCAGGTATATGCAGGTTTCCTCACGATATTTTCCTTCACCGTAGGAGCGTCAGATAAATGTATATATAAAATTCGTGAATTGAAAAACACATTGGTACATGACAGGATCGCTCGCGGGCCTCCCGATTCTACTCTGAGCACAGTTCAGTGCTGAGGCCACAGCGCCACCGACGCTCTATAGATTAGGTTTGATGCTCCACCACTATCTTTAAATAGAAATATCTGTCTAGCAACTTTGTCATAAATAACAATTAGTTATATAACATGAGTTATAGAGACCGAATTTCGATTACAAAAAAAATTTCGGAAATCGGCCCACAAATAGCGGAGTAAAATAGCCTAATCGGTGAACATACATAAAAAAAAATAGGTCGAGCATAGAACCTCCTCCTTTTTCGAAGTCGGTTTATAATGCATTTACAAAGTAGCACGTTCGAACAAATTCGATTCTTTTTTTATATTGATATTGCGTAAATCACAAAACAAAAATCGTATTGTGCAGTTTTCTGGCGTAGAGTATTTAGATGAAAGCATTTTAGGTTCCGATTAAAAATTGAATAACAAAAGAACACACTTTTTTAATTTAAAAAGTCAGTCCACTCAGAAGTTTCATTGTTTTACTAGTCTCCACATGGATAAATTATTTTAACAGCAGGATAGAGCAATCACGAGATATGAGAGTTAATGAGATCGTATGAAGTGTTTCCCATACAGTATGACAAACTTATCTGTTCAGTAAAGCGTCACTAGTCGTCAAAGAGACTAATGTTGTTAGGTTGGTAATTAAGAAATTATGGCCGAATCCAGTTCCGCTTTTGTCTACTGCCTACAATATTAATTAATAGAATGGGCGAGTGCCCAGCAGTGAGCTGGTGCTGAATCAGTGTGCCCAGCAGTAAAGTATATGATAGATGGTTTATATTAAGTTTAAGTTTTAGTGAATTATCAATATTTTTTCGAATAGGTAGGTAGTAAAAAAAGAGTTGTTACTTTAGCATTTATTTATATAAAACTGAAAAATACAAATTAACATACCTATTCAATCAACATATTTATAAAAAAAATTAATTCTTAAATTTAAAATTCCTCTACTAGCGTCATTCGAGTTCAGCGAATCTTTTTTTGCGAACCATTCGCTGTTATAATAGGTATTCATTAGAGAAGCAGAAGATAGGTTGTGCTGCCACCTTCATTTTATCAGTCACCATCAGTCATGAGTGATGGGATTGACTAATGCTTGCATGAGCGTGTTATGGACGCCATACAAACCTGCGTTTCGCTAGCGTTGCGAGCTTGAAAGACTACGACACTCAAAAGACGCTTGTCCCGGGGTATATGAACAGTCAACGACATACGAATTTCTTCAAATAAATTATCTTCTTTGGAGACTTCTTAGACTTCGCCTTAATTAATCAAAATATGAGAAAAAACTTAGTGTTAGCCAACTCAATATGCTAGTGACTGTAAGGCACAATGAATATCACATTATAAGTTTTACACTTTACTTACATTAACTAATAGATAATTTGTTCGATTATATGAAAGCCTCTTAATCATAATTGCAACAGCCATATTACTTTACTTTTCAGAAATATTCTTAAAATTATAATAAAATTAATAAAAAATAGTAGGTGAACTAGCAGCAGTTAAACAGTTTATAAGCTTAATTAATCGATCATATATTTTAGCTTAACTAGGAGTAGATTTTTTGCATTTTCATAAAAAGTCGATTGCATTATTTCGTGAACATAACAAGAATGAAAAATAAAATGATGAATAAATAAATATAGAAAACAGAATCATCTCGGGCGGGAAATTTCGTCTCGTTTTTTTTCTATATTGATTTATTCATAATTTTTCAATTTATTAAGCACTTTTTTTAAAAATTCCAAGTCACATACAAAACAAAGGAATAAAATACTTTTCTATATACAAGGCTATTTTTTAGTTACCAAAAAAATTTTGTGTGCTTGTTCAGACAAGCAAACTCACTCTTCACTATGGGACCAACTTTGAAATCGCAAAAAAAATCTGCTGTTCCATACATCTAGGTTCAGTGAATGTTGAACATTTGTATGGAACAGCTGTTTTTACGATTTCAAAGTTGGTCCCATAGTAAAAGTTGTTCAGTTTGCTTGTCTGAATAAGCACACAAAATTTTTTTGGTAACTAAAAAATAAACTTGTATTAGGTGTTTTGTACATTCTCTATCAAGCCGAAACCTACCCATGTTACATAGTCATAAAAGTTATGGCGTCATTGAAAATTCGAAATTGTAAAACTAATTTTCTAATTCCTCGTACATTTTTTTGGCAGACCCTACTACTTATTTGTACGGGGTGGTTTCAAAATTAATTTTACCATTTCAAACTTTCAATAACGCCATAACTTTTATACGGCTATGTTAACATTAGTAGGTTTCGGCTTGATAGGGTATGTGTACCAAACACGTTGTATACACGGTGTTTCATAATAACCAATAAATAATCAATGCGTTATCTAAAACTAATTAATAAAATGTGTTTACACGTAATGTCATTCAACTCAAAATTTTCATTTATATCATAGTATCATCATCATGTCTATGATTTACATGAAAATTTTGGGTTGAATGACATTACGGGTAAACACAATATAATAATTAGTTTTAGATAACGCATTGATTATTTATTGGTTATTATGAAACACCGTGTATATAGAAACAAAAGGAAACAATTAGGACAATGCGAAAGCGAAATAATACGTATGATTCTGATCGAAAACTATCACACTCTTCCTATGCGTACAAAAAGTATATTAATACAATTAAGTGTTAAGTGTTAATGTAAATGTTAAGTTTAACTTACCAATGTTGCTGTGCCCTTGCAGGGTTCATGTTTGAATCAACTTTATACAAGACATCAAAAATGTACAACATGACAGCAATCATATAAATAAATAAATAAATAAGTTCTTAATAGAAAGTACTATGTCTCACTAGGACACCGTAACAACACAAACAGTCGCTCGCGCCATCAACATCTTATACAATATAAGTACAGCTGTTGTACGAGAGGTACTATCGAGGTCTCTCGTGCCTTACCACTTTTTAGAAATATTCGTTTGAAAGCGGATCGCATCGGATACGCCCACACGACCCATACCTATCCCTGATTGGCTACGATTTTTATTACGATTTACTACGGCCAATCATAGACAGACATGACACGCCCACACGACCAATCATAGACAGACATCGGGTTTCATTGAATCCGCTCTTGGTGTCAGTCTGCTTTACGCTTTACTATTGGTGAATGAATGGAGCGGGGCGTGGTCTGACGCGATTGTCATCGTGCAGTGTGCAAGCGACTTTCGACGTAGGACTGGTAAGGTGCCAGTGTCCTCGATAGTACATACGGCCTGTGTCTGGCCTTAGTCTCCTGTTGGAAATAATTTTGTAATGTCTTACTTAATTACACACCTAAGCATTTAAAATGAGATTACAAAAAGATATCGTGAGAAACATAAAATATATCATAGATTTAAGAATCATGAACATGATTAACGTCAAAAAGACAAAGACTTCTCAAATACACAGCAACTAGACTAGCAATGACAAAGGAATTAGTAGCTAGCCAGCCCCCATAGCATAACCAACATATATAGAGTCTTATCGCTGTGAACTGTCAAAATACAATAGGCTTTTATCGTATTTTGAAATTTCACTATATACAGGATAAATTTTGAGGTACCGGCAACCTCGCAGGATTAGATAGCTAACATCATTAACTACAACGTTTGTATTACGAGTTTTATGATAACTCAATACATTGAACAAAAATCAATTTTCAACTTTTTATTGCACTGTCGAGACATTGATAAGTCTATGTTTTATTTATAAACGACGACGGAAGACAACGCTACGCTCGCGCGCTGTGCGCGTAGAGTTACAAACATTCTAGAAGTATATTAAATGAATATTTATTTTTGTATGAAAGTAAAATCTAACGAATTATCAAAAGTCGTAGAACAAACGTTGTAGTTAATGATGCTTGCTATCTAATCCTGCGAGGTTGCCGGTACCTCAAAATTTACCCTGTATATATAAACCGCTTTATCATATCGTATTTTGGTGGTCATAATACGGGAGTAGGTTGGATAGCCGACCACCAAACAACTCCATGGGAAATCAAACCTGAACCTTCAATTCTGGGGTTTTGTGTAGCCACAATCGAAGACATCAGCGGGAATATTTTTTAGAAACTAGATGTGTTGTTAACCTTATAGTTAGCGATTATTTAAGTTCGCCGTATGTGATGTTTAAATATGCTTAAAACCTACAAAATCGGAGGTCGCGCGCACCACTCCACCGTTCGACTATATCCGTAAGGCACGACACCTTGAAATATCTGCAAACATTGCTTCAATGACTCCTGACAGTCTGCCAGCTCCATGCATGGCGCAAACGGTTCAAGCTTCTCAGCTAGTCCACATAGCATTTTAAAAACATTATCTGCAGTGGTTCTATCTCCCTTTTCCAGTTGTTTTATAGTCTTCGTGCCCAGAAATTTATCTTTGAACTCTTTCAGTTTTGTTGGTATGTACGATGGCGAACTACACATGGTGAAGTAAGTCGGCCAGTTGTCGGAGCATGCCTCGCACTGACAATTAAACTTGTATTGAAATCTTAGACTTTCGAAGCGAGTCATTTGATCTTGCAGTGCATGGTGAGGTCTGCAATGTAATGAAAAAAAAATTAGTGACTATAGCCACTAAAAAACGAATAATATTAAACTACACTTTTAAGGAATCTCAATAACTCAAATAATGAAATTCAAAAACACCCGAAATTCAATAGAGATAATTGTTGGAGTATTCCAACTGCTTGGGAGCCCCTCATTAAAAATAATCAAATCCCAAGCCCGTCCACAGACAGCTTAAACAATAGATACCGTTAGCTTTGTTTGCGTTAAACGGACCGCATAAATGACGGTAGTAAAATAATAAATCTGATGTTACTCTATGAATTCTGTGATAGCCACCAGCTTCAGTCATCCCGTGACCACGAATGTAAATAATTCGAAACGTCGGTTTTAATATTTAAAGTGTTTTAAAACTAAATAAATGCGAGTAAAGCCGAAAAGCATTGTGGCAAACTTTTAGCATTTAGTCCGCTCTGAACATAGCAACAATTCGTCACATTGTCGAATTATACATATAATTTAATTTAATTATATTGTCTATCTACATAAGTTATACGTGGTGGATAAATGTCACATCACTAAATAAGTTTTAACATGAAAAAAATAAACGTTCTCATGCACATAATAGTAGATTTTACAACAAGTGCACAAAACAAATCTTTTTATCATATTAAACATTTTTATCCGAAACTGATAAAATGGAGGATAAAATGGTTTTGTGGACGAGTTATAAACTCTGCTTTTCACTTCGATTGCAAGGAAATAAAACAGTAGTATTATAACATAACATTTCTTTATGTCTTAAAAAACACATAAGGCAAATAAATTAAAGTAAATATAATAAAAAAAACCATCTATCTATGAACTTCTTATTGTGTTTGGCCATTTCTTTGCCTTAATATAGATACATTTATGAGTAGATATGTTAATGCACTTGTGCACAAAATTCGATTTTGTACAGCCTATATGCTGCACAAATAAGCACTTTTAGAGCATGAGAAGTGAAAAGTATATTTTATGTGCATGAGAAAGAGGCGCAAAGCAACTTCAGAGGAGACTAGAAGTTTGGCGCGGTCTGTACTCGTTCAAATAAAATACAGTATTATGAACAAATAATACCAGAGGGAGACTCGGCACTAGAGCCGTCTGCGTGGGTACCTCAATCTCACCTATTTCTGCCGCCAAAGCAGTGTGCTTGCATTGTTGTGTTCGGGTTTGAAGGGTACTGAGACGGACAGTGAAATTACTGGATATACTGTGGATGGACTGTGACTTGACATCGAATATAGGGGACCATGTAGGGGTTGTCTAATAAGAAAATCCCACAGGAACGACTATAGGCCACTGTAACCATTTACCATCGGGTGGGCAGCCTGCTTCTTTGCCAACTAAGTCATAAAAAAATATTCATTTATAATATCTTACTTCCAAGCCTAAATGTATTCTTGTCTGATGAGGACCTTGATGGCGAATTGGCGCGTGCGCTCAGCAAACGATTGCGAAGGTTAAGCAACATTGGCTATGGCCAGTCCTATGATGGGTGACCAAACTATGAAATATTTCGAGCTCGTCCGTGCTCCGGAAGGCAAGTTAAACAGTGGGTCCTGCGCCTGATCTCCTCCCGTTCATGTCGGCTAACCGTCCCATTGGACTAGGCAAGTTAAGGAACAGAGAGTGCAGTTTGTGCAGTCACTTATGCACTATAATATCTCCTGCACAGATGGCTAGACTCTGTTGAGTTTGGTCGCTGTGTCTGAATATTGGTTAGGAGGACATTAAAATTTTTGTCTGACCATCGAAGTACTACTACTGACCATTTTATAACAAAAAAGCATACAAAACAAAATTATCTTTGTAATTCTTTGCACTGTGGGACATAGGCCTGCCCCAATAGAGGGGGGATTACTATATACTTCCAATATAATAATAATAATCATTTATTTGCAAAATAAATTATTATTATTATTATTTCTTTATAACTCAGTTTTTCAAGTTTTCAAAATAAGTTTCTCTCATTTTAATATGCGCACATCATGAAGACTCACACTGTATATGGAAAATAAAGATAGTACATATTTTAGGAAACTTTGATTTGTGATTTTTAATAAATAAAATAATTTGTGAGATCAACTTACCCATAGTTATCAAAGATTTGCATTCCTTTCTCAATAGGTCTCAATGCAATAAGATACATTTTCCCTGAGCCCAATTTATTGAACCTCACAACATTGGGTGCACATGAATGATTTATCAGACTGTGGTAGGCATATGCTGCACTCGCTATGCTCAATTCTTCCACACATTTACCATTCGCAGATACAAAATTATTAGCAATGCCGTGCATGTTTATAGGACTAGTCATGTCGTGCAGCAGCAGCATCCCGGCAACTAGTTTTCTTACTTTATCTGCTGCCTGATGATCTTCACATTTCAAAAAGTCTGTCCCCTTTATCAGCAGCCATAAGAAAACTGCAGCCGTAACTGACTTTTGAAAAATATCTGATACTGATCTCTTTTCCACATTTGATGCTAATGTATGAATTGATGCATAATATTTGGAATCATAAACCCAGTCATCGCCAATTTTAACATGCCCTATGTAGTCTGTATCAACATTTTTTTCAACCTCTTCTATGTACTGAAACAAAGCATTCCAGTCAGACTGATCAGTACGAGCCTTAATAACAGTCCTTAGAGCCAATAACTCCAGCTTTGTGAATTCCATATCAATTAATGTTGCCATCAATGGACATTCAATTCTATGGTACTCCTTATAAGATTTTTCTCTACAATCTTCACAGCAGTATAAAACAAAACAGCAACTATGACAAGGCAGTAAATTTAAACTTCTCGACAAGCAATAACTACAGGCAAAGAGGAACTGGGACTTTAACAATAAGTTGAAGTAGGGCTCTTCTTGCACCAGTATCTCACCTACTTTAATGTCTGCATTAGCGACAATATGTCTACCCATGTCTTTACTTGAAGCCAATTCCAATTTAGTACTTACACCAGGAAATCTAGAGTTCTGAAATTGTGTACTTTGTACAATTTTATCAAAATCACTCTCTATTGGCTCTTCATTACTATCATTTTTTGATAATTTTTCTTCACAGGATCTTTTTCTGTTATGTAGTTTTTCTTTAATTTTCTCTGGGTAATTCATTAATAATACTTTTTCAACATCATTGAGAGATTCCTTGTATTTATTTAAAGCAAAGAAAACAGCTGACCTATTTGATAACGCTAAAACATAATTTTCAGTGTCCAAGTTGGCATAGAGCAAAGACAAATTGTAGTACTGCCATGCTCTATAATTGTCTGATCGCTGAAAACACTTGTTACCTTGGTTACGGTAATGTATAGAAACATTATCACTTTTTGTTGTGTGTAGAATAACGGGGAAAGCATTTAAAGTATCGATAATATCGTAAACATATAAAACCCTTTCATCATTAGTATTTAGTGATCTCAAGTGCTGTGAAATAGATAGTATTTTACCTTGAGCTGTAAGTTTGGCAATTATATCTTCATAAAGTAAATCAATACTCATATTGACAGAATTTACAATGTCTCACTTTGCAACTCCTTTTATCGTCGTGAACCTGGGTTGCGAAATGTTGTATGTCGTTGATCAAAGATTGAAGGCACAAAATATTGCCGCCGACAAATCAGAAAGAGGTTAGTTTTACTTTGATACCTACCTGGAAAAATATTAATGGTTTGGTTTAGTTTTGACCGTAAGTTAATATATTAACTTTTATAAATTTTTAGTACTTACAGACGTTATGACTGTGCTGCTACACCCGAAACTTCTGGATGAGTTATTTATACCTCAACCGGCGGTCACACACGTCGTTATCAAACAATTAATTCAAGATATATCTAATACATCAATTATGAAGCTAGACGACTACTCAATGGCTAAGTTGTGGGATTTAATGACCATGATATTCAAGTGGCAGCTTTTTGTAGCAACAAACCAAAATATTTTTGACATTACCCGGCGACATTTGAAAAATGTTGCCATAATAATGCCACAATATTTCCCAAAAAATGTTATCGAACAAGCAATGCGAAGATTCGAAAAACTAGCCCAACAATTCACTGACGATGATTATATTTCATTAAGTAATACTTTGATCCTTTGGTTTTCAGAATATTATACGAAAATATCAGTTTTAATAAGGCTTGGCCTTCAAAAAAAAGACGGCACGTTCAATTTGCCTTCAACGATTAATTCAAAAATTTTAGATAATTTGGGTGAAAACATTTATTTATACGACAAAAAGAAAAGCGATGTGGAAGATTATGGAAGTTGTTGCTCTGACACTACTGAGATAAACTGCCTTTTAGGTACTAATAGTACCTTGGTAGACAATAATATGACTACGCAAATAGAAAACGTAATTTACCTTCCAATTGAATTTGGAATTACAGCAACAAAGAAAACACTTGCTATTCCGAGAAATATGACACAGTTTGAAAATATACAGACCAATGTAAAAGTTAAGAACATTGATTTAACATTTATTCCTGAAATTCCGAAAACAACACAAGAAACACTTTTAGACATGCTTGATGATTTGGAAAATCCCTAAAATAAACGTGTCTTATTACAAATTAATTTAAATTTGAAAAAAAAACGTATTATGTTTATTTACCTATTTATTAACAATATTAATCAAATAATTATTAGTTATTACCCATTAAATGTGGAAGATAATGACTGATTGCCTGGTAACTCTAAATCAGAGATTTCCCCGAAACACACAGTAATAGTGTTCTGTGCACAGTAAACTGTGTTGTTGAATGAATAAGCTATTGTGAGAACTGAGAATTTAATAACAAACTTATTGTTAAAATGTTTACAGCATATCACTGGTACAGTTAGCAGCTTACATATTGGAGCACTCGAAGTGTTCAAATAAAATTAAATGAATAAATATTACATAATGGCGCCTCTTCACAATGGCCCATGATGGCCAATTATACACAATCACGATTGTGTAGAGGGCATGATTGTCGATCAATTCGATGCTGATGTTATTTTTTTGTATGTTACGCGATTACTCCGCCAATTGTGGACCGATTTTCATATTTTTTTTGTATTTGATAGAGTATACTCCTGGGGTGGTTCCAAGGTCACCAAAATCAGGATCTGATGATAGGATCCCAAGAAAATCGAGGAAAACGCAAATTTACTTAAAAGTAGCGTTTTCCTCGATTTTTTAAATTAGGGTTACTTTCACTAAAAAGATAGCATTAACTAAAAAATAAAAAATATTTTACAAAAAATAAAAACCGACTTCAAAAACACTGAAAAGTTAAAAATAATATAAGAATAGGTACATATAAACAACATCACACTTCTATATTGAAGTCGGTGACAAATTTTTAAGACTTTCTAGGAGATCATCGTTTGGCACCGACTTCAATATAGAAGTGTGATGTTGTTTGTACCTATTCTTATATTATTTTTAACTTTTCAGTGTTTTTGAAGTCGGTTTTTAGTTTTTGTAAAATATTTTTGATAGACGTCTTATCATAACAGTAAACAGTTACTTAGTAAATTAATATTCACGATTGTGTGGAGAATTGCTCGATCATGGCGGCATTGATGGACGATCATTTGATGGGCCATCATGGCCCATTGTGAAGAGGCGCCTCGATCATGGCGGCATTGATGGACGATCATTTGATGGGCCATCATGGCCCATTGTGAAGAGGCGCCTCGATCATGGCGGCATTGATGGACGATCGTTTGATGGGCCATCATGGGCCATTGTGAAGAGGCGCCTTTAAGTAGAAAGACACTGCATGTACTTACTTGGCTGAAACAACTCAATTATGAAACATGTGAACAATTCCTACAGCCCCCGGCTTAAGCTTCAGTTAATGTCTTTTGTGATCGGAATCTGCTATAGATCGCGATCCCATGGCAATTTCGCAGGGCTAACTTAAAACTAATCTTTAATGGCGCCTCTTCACAATGGCCCATGATGGCCCATCAAATGATCGTCCATCAATGCCGCCATGATCGAGGCGCCTCTTCACAATGGCCCATGATGGCCCATCAAATGAACGTCCATCAATGCCACCATGATCGGGCAACTCTCCACACAATCGTGAACATTACTAACTGCTTACTGTTATGATAAAACGTCTATCAAAAATATTTTACAAAAACTAAAAAACGACTTCAAAAACACTAAAAAGTTAAAAATAATATAAGAATAGGTACAAACAACATCACATTTCTATATTGAAGTCGGTGCCAAACGATGATCTCCTAGAAAGTCTTAAAATTTGTCACCGACTTCAATATAGAAGTGTGATGTTGTTTATATGTACCTATTCTTATATTATTTTTAACTTTTCAGTGTTTTTGAAGTCGGTTTTTATTTTTTGTAAAATATTTTTTATTTTTTAGTGAATGCTATCTTTTTAGTGAAAGAAACCCTAATTTAAAAAATCGAGGAAAACACTACTTTTAAGTAAATTAGCGTTTTCCTCGATTTTCTTGGGATCCTATCATCAGATCCTGATTTTGGTGACCTTGGAACTACCCCAGGAGTATACTCTATCAAATACAAAAAAAAACATGAAAATCGGTCCACAATTGGTGGAGTAATCGCGTAACATACACACAAAAAAAAACATAAGCATCGAATTGAGAATCTCCTTCTTTTTTGAAGTCGGTTAAAATGGACATCGAAGAGATTATCGCGGCAGCGGCAATATTTTTACTTAGCTCTTATAATCATCTACTTAGTGTGCGTGAAAAAAGAAACATCATACAGTAAACTTTATTTACCGAGAAGTCTACACTGTACTCGAGACAAATACGTACTGAATAATCGGCGATTGTGTGGACGCGTATGCCATCATGGGCCATAATTCCTTTGATGTACCGACAATTCGCCGATTGCTCACGATTACCGGCAATGATGGCCGATCATAGACAATCATGCCCTCTACACAATCGTGATTGTGTATACTTGGCCATCATGGGCCATTGTGAAGAGGCGCCATAACACACATACTCACGCACACACAAACACGCGCACGCACTTACATACAGAGATACACAACACACACACACACCATACACCCACTCAAACACTCACACAGAGATAAACTTCGTAGAATATTGTTATTTATAATTGTATTTACTCACTTACCTTGTATCACAACATGATATGGAAGAGCGGAGCCTCCTGATACAGGCATAGTCTTTGCTTAAAAGGAGACTCCGACATTATTACTACTAACTAAACTGTTTGAAGTAAATAAACAAAGAATTTTTAATTTGAAAGGTACTGTATCTATTATTCAGTTTAGTTCACTCTCACACAGACCAACAACACAGAAGTAGGGAAACGTTTCACCACTAATCATTCTTATCTTAAAAGATTAGTAATGAAACGTTTCCCTACTTCTACAAGTCTAAGGATCTAAGTAGACGTAATGTTATTCAACCCAAAAATATGTAGGGTGAGTGGGGGGAAAATCGAACGGATTTTTGATGAGATGAGCAGTGTTGTATTTGAATTCTCGTAGAACAATACACATTGAATTATATTATACTAGCTGTGCCCGCGACTTCGTCCGCGTGGAATAGTAACTCTTGGCAAAAAGTTGCCTATGTTATACCTTGTATAATTAATTAGCTATCTATTAGTGAAAGTTCCATCAAAATCGATACAGCTGTTCCGGAGATTAGCGGGAACAAACAAACAAACAGACAAAAAAAAATTAATTGTGTTTTTGTTTTTGGTACCCGATATACCTACATTCATACAGATTATATTTGGAGTAAGTAAAGTGCAAAGACTTTATTCTTCTATCTTATCAGTAACATCGTTCTAAATCTCTTTAAAATCAGAATAGAAAGTAAAATAAAATCCCACGAAAATGAAACAGGGGGAAGATCAAAGGGTGAGGGGGGAAAGATCGAAATAATTTCTAAAATCGTTCAATAAAGTAATAGAGCTTTTTAACGGTCACTAGTCTATGGCATAAAGTGCAGTGAAAACGTAGAATAGTGTTTAGTGTCAAAATACCTTTAAAAAAACAAAGTTAGACCAAGTAACGTCTTTTACGTATTTTAATATTACCCCACCGGGGAAAGATTGAAGGTAAGGTTCTCAAACTTTTTCATTTTATTGTTTAAGGTTTCATTTAAAATTTAAAAAATGCAACCATCGTAAGACTAAAGTTATGATTTTTGAAAGAGAGAAAAATATGACAGTTTGTGCTATTTTTATAGAACGTGAAAATGGAATGAAATTGTTTATTTGGGATCACAGTTTACAAGAGATAGAAAAATGTGATAGTGATATTGAAAGAAGAGTGAATGCCGGAAGCATGGTGAATAGCGCTCCTTTATGAAAAGTCAGAAAGTATCTGAAAAGGCCCGTCTTGCAGTTCCTAGAGGGGTGCTGGCCCCGACACCACAAACTAATATATTTGTTGCATTTTTTGCAATAAGAGCATTAACAAGTTTGTTGCAATAAGAGCATTAACAAGCATGTTAGGACTGAAATTAATTGTCAAAATTAAAAATGAAGTAATTAGTGTACGCTGCTTCTTGAAAGAGAATGTAGTGACTAGAATTGAAAAAGGTACGCTGAGATGGTTTAGTCACGTTCAGAACATGGATGGAAGAGGATGACCCCGGCAGCTCCATCGCCTAACTAACGCATAGCGAGTGCATCGCTATAAGTTAGGCGGTAGACGTCAGCCGACAAGCAGCATAATACAGAGGATTGTGCTGCTTGTCCTCTGTATGTCCTATATGTCCTCTGTATTGCCCTGTATCTAGTAACACCATAAATACTTGGTTGGAATCGAAAATAATTAAATAAATAGAAATATTAATAGTGGTCCCCCGGCGCAACGACCCTTGAACATTACTAGGTATATTAAAGTTAAAGTCAACCATCACATTTTATTTTTTATTTATTTATTTATTTTCTTAAGAAAACCAACAGCGTAATACATTGAGTAGATAACAATCAATAATATGTTTGAAAGTATAGCCAATGACAGGTTTCCCTTAAATTAATTCAAGTACATTTAGAAAAAGACTGAAATAAAATATGAAATAAGCAACCCTTTGATAATTAAAATGGAGAAAAAAAATAAGAATAAAAAATTTGAAAAACAAAAAAAAAACTTTACTTTATAACAATTCAAAATATTTATTGACTCTGATAGTAGATAGTGGAGGTCTGATCTTATTTCGTTGTGTAATGACCCACTCAATCAATCAGCTCCTTTATTACTTTGCTCATAAATTTATGTTTGCTATCTGCGAAGAGGTCTACGGTTTTGAAGGTTTTGTTATATGTACGAACGATTCTGAGTAAAACCGAGTTTTGTAAGTACTTGGTATGACAGTCAGGTGTTAATAATAGTGGTGTGTTGCGTGTACGATACTTGGGTGTAAGGAATGTCATTTTCGATACCAAATCTGTGCAATCGACTTTACTGTTAATTATATCGTACAGTAGGCTCATATCCAGCACAACGCGCCTCTGTTCCAGGGACAAGATTTTGTGTGCCGTACAACTCTCTTCATAGGTCTCAAATGATTTACGACAACGGTAATTCAGGTGTTGAACAAATTTGTTTTGTAATCTCTCAAGCCGTCTTTTATATATGATATATTGTGGTGACCATATAGTGCTGGCATACTCCAAAATACTTCTTACATATGCGAAATAAACAATTTTTATCACAGAAATATCGGAGAACGGTTTACAAGCACGAAAGACAAAGCCAAGGTTTTTGAATGCTTTAGTTGCTATGTAGTCAATGTGATCAGAGAGTAGCATTTTCTGGTCGAAGTACACTCCCAAATCTCTAACATTATGTTTTCGGCTTATGAAGTCATGTTGAAAATGATAATGATAATTGGTTTTGGCCTTCGAGTGAACGTTATACATTCACACTTACTCGTGTTAATTTTAATATTGTTTTTCTTATAATACTCAAATAAACTATCCAGGTCACTTTGCAATAATAAACAGTCATGGGGTGAGTTAATTTTGCAAAAAATCTTTTATCATCTGCATACATGAGAAATTCGGAGTGTTTTATGCAAAATCCCAAATCGTACAAGTAACAGTTGTAAAAAAGAGGGGCTAAGTGAGAACCTTGTGGAACGCCTGTAGGTATACTTATGTATCTGGAACGATAACCGCTCATGACGACTGCCTGAGAACGATTGGAGATTTTTTACTTTTTAAGATTTTTGTGTCGGTTGCTATTTATTTTTTTAATATGAGGAAATCTTATCAGGGGAAGTTTGAGAACATCTGCCTGCTAGTATGAATTTCGAAAACGGGGAAAGATCGAAACTTTAGTATGTTCATCTTACCCTGTCAAATATTGATGGGTAAAGACGAAACGTTGTACTACATACTAAATTATAATAAACAGACACATTTAGATTTAATAACACAACTCAGAGTGGAAAATAATATGTAATAATGTGTAAAATAACCTGGTGCACCAGAACATTCAAGGAATGTTAGGCAAGGATCTGGAAGTGGAATTATTCTTGAACTGTAGTAATGTAGACATCTTTTGTGTAACTGAACATTGGCTTAAAAGTTATCAGTTCATGTTTAATTTCAGCAATCATCTGGTTGGTAGTTCATTCAGTCGAGAAAAATCAATTCGTGGTGGTTCTTTAATAATATTAGATAAAAAGCTGAAGTTTAAGGATCGTAAGGATATTGTGAGTCTTTCGATTGAGCGAACAATAGAAATAGCCTGCGTGGAGCTGGACCAGATTATTGTATTAAGTATATACAGGCCTCCTTCAGGATTATATGACCTTTTTGAAGATACTATGGATGAAGTATTGAAAAAAGTGTGTAGTTCCACAAAACAAACCATTGTTTGTGGTGATTTTAATATTAATTTATTAGAAAATTCTAGTTTATCTATTAGGATTAAAAATCTGTTTTGGTCATATAACCTTGGAAATTTATTTTTGGAGCCAACAAGAATAACTAAATCGTCTGCCACATGCATTGACAATATTTATACAAATATTGTTCCTTTAGCAAGAAGAGTTTTTAATAATTTAGAATCTGACCATTCTGGGCAAATTGTTACCATTCCACTTAAATGTAAACGCATGGAAAAAAAGGAATATCACTGTTGTACCAAAGACTGCTGGTCGCTTAGAACGGCTGAAAAATAATATTGGTATTAAATTAAATTATATAGGTTATGAAGAAAATCCAAATAAATTATATGAAAATTTTTTTCATACATTTTGTTCTGAATTTAAAAATATTTTTATTCAAAGACTATATCGGTTGATGGCACTTTACACTTTTAGTGAATGGGCTACACCAGGTATTCACAAAAGCAGAATAAAACTTTTTGAACTTTACAATGATCGCTCATTCAATACTAGTGATGAATTTAAACTTTATTTAAAAACTTATTCCAAAGTGTTCAAAAAAGTTTGCAAGCTTGCTAAATCTAATTATTTAAGTTCAAAAATAAAAAACAGTAATAAAAAATCAAAATGACATGGAATATTATAAATAATGAAACTGGAAAAGCTAAAACTACTAATAATCAATATTGTTTGAATGTTGATGGTAAGAAGGTAACAGTTGACACAGAAGTAGCTGCAGAATTTGAAAAGTTCTTTACTGATATTCCAGTCTCAATCACAAAGTCTTTGGATTCATCCCCCGCTATTGCTGAATCTATAGTGAAGGATCATGTTAAAGTTTGTAATTATAAATTCGAATTTGTACACATTAGTGGAATTGATATAACAAAGTCCTTTAAAACTTTAAATAAAAATAAAACTGCGGATCTGTGGGGTAATTCCGTTGATGTTACTAAATCCGTAATTGAAACAATAGCTCCAATACTTGCTAACATTTTTAATGATTGCATTGACTGTGGTGTATTTCCTGATCTAATGAAGCTAAGTAAAATTATTCCTTTACATAAATCTGGTAGCACATCAGACCCCAGTAATTTTAGACCTATCTCTGTGCTACCTACTTTTAGCAAAATTTTTGAAAAAATAATGTTGGAGCAAATGCAAAGTTATTTTAAGAGGAATAATCTTCTACACTGTATACAATTTGGTTTTAGGAGGGGTCGCTCAACAACCGATGCTGGTGTTGAATTAATACAACATATATTCGACGCCTGGGAAGACTCACACGATGCGTTAGGCATTTTTTGTGACTTGTCCAAGGCATTTGATTGCGTTTATCACGAAATCTTGATCAGAAAATTACACCACTATGGGTTTCGTGACACTGCACTAGATCTTCTAATCTCTTATCTAAGTGGGAGGATTCAAAAAGTAGACATCAATGGAAAAAGGTCTCAAGGTTCTGCAGTTAAAATGGGAGTTCCGCAAGGTTCGATTCTTGGTCCTTTTCTATTTCTTATATATGTCAATGACCTCCCTGATTTTGTACAGGACAGACATGAGATGGTTTTATTTGCAGATGATACTTCACTTTTATTTAAAATTAAAAGAGGTGTGCAAATTAATGACGATGTAAATAATTCTATCTCAAGAATTGTTCATTGGTTTAATGTGAACAACCTGTCACTTAATGAAGGGAAAACAAAATGTATAAAATTTGTTTTACCCAATGTCAAAGAGGTTCACACCACTGTAAAAATAAAGGATATAGGTGTTGACCCTGTGGACACCACAGTATTTCTTGGGATCACACTTGATTCTAAGCTGCAATGGGGCCCACATATCGATAAATTGTCAAAGAGACTTAGTTCTGCAGCTCACGCTGTATGGAAAATACGTCAACTGACTGATGTTGATACAGCAAGACTTGTATACTTTTCTTACTTTCATAGTGTGATGTCGTATGGTATATTGTTGTGGGGAAATGCTGCCGACATTCAGATTGTTTTTGTACTGCAGAAAAGGGCTATTCGAGCAATCTATAACCTTAAAATGAGAGATTCTTTGCGAGAAAAGTTCAAAGAAATTGGTATTATGACAGTAGCGTCGCAATATATTTATGAGAATCTAATATATGTTCGTAAGATTATTCATGTGTTTTGTAAAAATAGTGATATTCATTCAGTTAATACTAGACAAAAGAATATGTTAGCTTTACCAAATACCAGGCTCCAAAAAATTAATAATTCTTTTAGAGGCCTGTGTATACGTTTCTACAATAAAATCCCAAGTTGTATACAAGAACTTAGCTTAAACAAATTTAAAGCTGCAATCAAAGATGTTCTTATTAAAAAAGCATATTATAAAGTGTCTGATTACATGACGGACAAAAAAGCTTGGGTTTGAACTCTCAATTCTAATATTTAATAATGTATTGCGTTTTGTTTCAAAGAAACGTTCAGTGAGAGCAATTTATAAGCTAAGTTCACGCACTTCTCTCAGAGATAGCTTATATAATGTGAATTAACACATCTATTCTTGTAATGGAAGTTGAGCTCAAACTTTTACTTTGAGGTCAGCTTCCAATTGACGACTCTGTAACAAACCAAAATTGTAAATGGCGATTTAAAAGAGGAGATAAAAAATTTAGACCTTTCGAGTTTCTTGCCTGTTCTTCTCGAGAAGGCTCTTCCAATTTCCGAACAGGTGTAGAGTCAACTTTTTTTTTTCATTCCTACTTGTATTTGCAGACATCTTGAGTATATTTAGGATGTATGCACATACAAGGTTAATATAATTTCTTTAAATTAGATTGTTTTGCTCTGTTTTGACGTCAATAAGTGCCTGTAAAGGCCTATGTTGAATAAAGATTTTTTGAATTTGAATTTGAATTTTGAATTTGAATATATCAATAAATAAAATACACGTATCTACCTTGTAAATAGAGAAGCAGAACATGGGGTAATATTAAAACACTCGAGTTTTAAGCGTAAAAGTAACCAAATAGAAATTTATACTTTTTATAAATACACCACCATATAAGTACTCAAAGCAGCCAGTCCCAGTGCTGACTGAGGGGTGGGACGTAACAAAATGGCGATCTTAACAATGTTGTCAGGACTGAAAAAGCAGCATTAAGGCGACTAGAGACCTGAAATGGTGGTTTTTGGAGGCGAACTACTCTTAAACTAGCCGGTAAAAAATTCTACAAAAAATATATTTTACGCTTTGATATGTGCCCTATAAACTTTACATTTGAAAAGTTTGAAGTATATTAAATAGTATGCAAAAAAAATTTTTGAAATGAGTCTGTTTTCAAATTTAATTTCCGAACTGCTCCTGAACTACAAATGATATGTTTATGGTTGTTGATAGACCTAAATGTAAATTAATTACTCTTGAAACTGTACATTTTTTATTTTAAAATAATTATTAGTTTTTACAAAAATATTTTTTTATCACTTGCACAGCAAACCGTCGTGAACGGGCGACGAGATTCAGTGTAGCGCTGACATTCAAGGAGGAAGGCTGCGCGCTGCGCTGCCGCCATCCACTTGTTACGCGAAATCGTAAAATCGATTGCTAGGGTGCTTATACTTCTCACATGCGATAGTGAATACGATACGCGCATCTTTAGTGCAAGACGTGTAATTTACTTCTTGTGTGCGAAATGACCTTTTTGTGATTATAAGAACAATTTAGTCTAAGGCAGTCTAGAAGTATGCGAATTAGAGATCCTGATATAATAGAATAAGCTATAAAAAAACAATAGTGACTTTACATCTGATTTCACAAATTGGCAACGTACACTGTGGTTCTTGTGGGGGTTGCAGTTTTGCTGCGAATCTCACAGGAGCCACATGTATTATAGGTAACTGTTGCCACTTACCAACAGGTGGGCAGTTTGCTTGTTTGCTAACTTATCGCAATAAAAAAAAGTTGCGTCGAAGAGAAGGCATAATCAAGACGAAAATACTCCTATTGAAAAAAATCAGGAAATGAGCAATAAAGACACTGAAGAAATAAATAAACAAAAAACCGGCCAAGTGCGAGTCGGACTCGCCCATAAAGGGTTCCGTAGCAGCAAGTAACATAATATAAAAGTTCTTGTAGTTCGTTGTATCTTTGATCGATGTTTTAACAATAGTGTATTTTTTAAATTAAGTTATTGATAAGTAAACATTATAATTAGGTACCTACCTAAATGATGGGATTTTTATTATTAGAAAATAATGGTTCACGGTTTATGTATAAGGTTTATGTTTATGAAATTAAATGTTTTTTTATTTGAGGTGATTGAATAAAAGGTAAATTGCAGTTTACGATTTTTGACGTACTTATTAAAAAAAAACTACTTACTAGATCTCGTTCAAACCAATTTTCGGTGGAAGTTTGCGGCACATTTTACCACTTTGGAAGTATCTCTCGCGTAAACTATTCAGTTTAGAAAAAAATCATGTTAGAAACCTCAATATTATTTTTGAAGACCTATCCATAGATACCCCACACGTATGGGTGTGATAAAAAAAAATTGAGTTTCAGTTCTAAGTATGGGGAACTGTTAAAATTCATTGTTTTTTTATTATTTTATTTTTGTCTGAAAATCTTAATGCGGCTTACAGAATACATTTACTTACCAAGTTTCAGCAGTGTAGTTCTTATGGTTTTGAAAAAAAGTGGCTGTGACATACGGACGGGCAGACAGACAGACAGACATGACGAATCCATAAGGGTTCCGTTTTTTCCATTTGGCTACGGAACCCTAAAAAGCGAAGGGTAGAAAACGAAGAGACAAAAAGTCACAATACCGAATTTGTTAGTCCTTTACGTGAAAGGTTTTTCGGAATTTTAATATTTGTGGATAATTAAATGAATAAAGTATTTTTTTTTTAGTTCTTGAATTTTTCTTTCATGGATATACAAAAAGACAGACATTTTCATTACATTTATGAGAAAATCGTGAGTTGAGCCGAAACCTACACGTGTTAACAAGGTCATAAAAAAATTATGGCGGCATTGAAAAATCGAAATTGTAAAATTAATTTTGAAATCCCGCATACAAATAGGTCTACCTATACAATTTCAAATGTTCAATGATACGAACGATATCTTTACATGACTACGTTAACATAGGTAGGTTTCGGGTTCCCTCGGACGGGTCCTCCCCAACGTGGGGGGACCGGGCGCAGCGTGCCGTCGACTTTATCAGACGGTGATAAAGTCGATGGCGCTGTACGGAGCCCCGATTTGGGCGGAGCGTCTCGCCCCCCGAACGATGGCCCTCCTGCGCAGGCCGCAGAGGGTCATTGCCACTCGGGCCGTGCGGGCCTACCGCACGGTCTCTCACGGGGCGGCCTGCGTTCTAGCGGGCTCGCCTCCGTGGGATGTTGAGGCACGCGTCCTTGCGGCCGTGCACCGACATCGGGTGGCAGCGAGGAGTCGGGGGGAGCGGCCCCTCCCGCAGGAGGTGGCGCGCGCGAGGCACCTGGCGCAGAGGGAGGCTCTCCGCCAGTGGGCCGAGACGCTCGCCCACCCAGCTGCCGGCCACTGGACGATCGAGGCCGTTCGTCCAGTGTTGGAGGAGTGGGTTGGGCGCCGGCGAGGCAGCCTCACCTACCGGATGGTGCAGATGATGACCGGGCACGGGTGCTTCGGACATTATCTGCATCATGTCGCACGGAGGGAGCAGACGCCGCAGTGTCACCATTGCGGCGCTCCCGACGACACGGCCGGGCACACCCTCTCGGAGTGCCCGGCCTGGCGACCCCAGCGCGATGCATTAGCCCTCGCGCTGGGCCTAGGTAGGGGTACGCCCGTCGCGCTGGCCAGCGTCGCACGGGAGATGCTGACCAGCGCGGCGGCGTGGGAGGCTGTCGCCTCCTTCTGCGAGGACGTTATCTCGCAGAAGGAGGCTGCGGAGCGGGCGCGAGAGGATGACCCTCTCGCCGCACCGCTCCGGCGCAGGCGGTTGGGGAGGAGGAGGCGTGCGTTCCTCAACGCGCGCCAGCTCCCCTAGCAAGCTGGCGGTTGAAATGGCTCGGCCGGATGACCACCGGCCGAGAGATACTTTTCACCCCTAGCTTGGCCGTCTGGGGGGGTCGAATTTCTCAAGATACTTGTCGACCCCCTCCGTAGAGGTAAGCCCTGGCACCAGGCAACCCTCCAGGGGGCACAATCGGGGAATGGCCAACGCCGATCCCGATTGTGTCTCCACGGAGGTATAAGTATCTAGAGAGTTTTTAGCCGGTAGTGGGTCTTCTACCCGAGTCCTGCATATCCAAGGGGTGGCCTAGTCAGCTCAATTCCCTTGTCGAATACCGTAAAGACTGTATTTTCTCTCTTGTAAAAAAAAAAAAAAAGGTAGGTTTCGGGTTGATAGGGTATTGACCAAACACGGTGTATAATATAGTTCAAGCTCACGATTTTGTCATAAAACTAATGATGTTTGTCTGTCTGTCTCTTTGTATGTCAATGAACACCTTGCTAAATATACATTTGACTGCCCCCTTGGCTAAGCTGGGTTCGATTCATCAGCATGACCATTTTATTATTCAAACTGACTGACTGAACAACTTGAATGAAGTTACTTTTTTCATAACTATACCTGTAACACATCAATAATGTGCTATTTTTACTCAGGATTGTATACATATAAATAAAAAAAAAACGAGTATGCTTATGACCACACGACTGAAGTGAAACTTCTATGAGAGGAAGAGAGAAAGAAAATGTGCGCGCGCACTGCTGTCTCTTGCTTATATCCCCCACTTAACTTCCGTTCGCCTTGCCCGATCACACTTTTCGTAACGCGTTCGCCAGCTTACTCCCCAAGTCAAGCGTGCCTAAAGAAGTTTCACTTCAACAAGATAACCTTGTATCTACATAGGTCACACTAAGTTTCCGAAATTGGTCACTTACATAAACAATACTAGCTGTGCCCGCGAACTACGTTTCGCCATATATTATTTTCCCGTTTTTACAAAATTTTTCATTGATGCTCGGCTCCTATTAGTCATAGCGCGATGTTGTTGATGCCTTCCTCGATGAAAGGGCTATCCAACACAAAAATAATTTTTCAATTTGAATGAGTAGTTCTTGAGATTAGCGCGTTCAACTAAACAAACAAACTCTTCAGTTTTATAATATTAGTAAGTATAGATTTAAAAAGTTATTACTACATTTGAAAATTGAATACTTTAGCTGAAGAATACAATTTGCTTCATTTGACTATCAATTATTTTCACATTGTGGCGTCATTTTAAGAATTGCGTGATTACAATAAAATGGATTATCTCGGGAAATTGGTATGATTTTTTACGATTTTATGTGTAATTTGACAGCTCAGCAGAGCCTCGCTCGGCTTCAATCTGCTTTAGGTGAAGAAGCAACATGCAAGACGACTTTTAATAGCTGTTTGCAGAATTCAAACGCGTTCGGACTGGACTGGACTTCAAACTGGACACATGACTACTATTGCTTTAGAAAATTGTCGTACCGTGACTGGTACACGACCATTTGTTTACCGGAAATTATTTATAAGCTCCGTGAAAATAACGCTCAACGCCGTATCATCTTGCACCACGACAACGCAAGTTCCCACACGGCCAGACAGACAAATGAGTTTTGAAGGCGAAAAACGTACAACTTATGATGAGTCATCCTGCATACGGTCCTGGGGGCTAATCGCGCTACAGTTCTAACGGACCGCTGAGGTTCAACTCCAATCCAGTTCTTATTACAATTCAACTTTGGACAAAATTGGTAACGCGCTAATTTCTACATGAGAGTTGAACCGCAAGCGAAGCTGGATCTAATTTGGAGCTCTAGAGATAACAATGAGAAAGAGAACAGAAAAACACTCAACATTGATAAAAGCCAAACTTCAATCCAAAAAAAGGAGCGCCGCATGAACTTTGTATTTTGACAGCAGTTTCGTACCAATATCAATCGGGTTGCGTTTCAATCTCCTGTCAAAACATTACCGCGATACGAACGATCATAAAAGTTGTAGTTTAGTCGTAGTTAAATTCCAATTCAACTACATTTATTTATCGCTATTAGTCTCCTGACCTGGCACCATGTGACTTTTTTCTGTTCCCAAAAATCAAGAACCAATCATGCGATCATCGATTTTCATCACCAGAAGAGGCTGTATTAAAAAAAACATGTTTCACAATTAGTAGTATTTTTTATTACTGATTCCGGAAACTTCTAGTGCGCCCCACGTATTATTGCATTACATAGTCCCAAAAAATGTAACACCGACGTACACCCTACTATTGATATTTAGATGCGACTATGGAGGTAACGGCGGGTGGCGCGGCGCGAACACTAGGCCACGCCCGTACGCTCAAGGCCATTGGCGGCTATAGGGGCCTTAAGTCTGACGTTATGGACAGGTTTTCATGTTTCCCCGATTTTCATCTTGCCCCCCCTCACCCTATATCATAGTACCTATCATCATCATGTCTATGATTTACATGAAAATTTTGGGTTGAATGACATTATGGGTAAACACAAAATAATAATTAGTTTTAGGTTAGGTTAGGTTAGGTTAGGTTAACGCATTGATTATTTATTGGTTATTATGAAACACCGTGTATATCTTCTAACGAAATATTCGTAGGCGAATAGGTATTATCATAATCATCATCAATCATTTTTATAATGGTCAGTTAGGTAACCTTTTATCTGAGAAATAAATATGATAATTATATACCTACCTAGTTTGACAGCGTTTCAATCTGTCAGATCGCCAAATTTATTCAACCAGTATTCAACAGGTAAGTAAGTATAAGCTCTTCTGAGGGTATACGACTTATCTGACAAATTGAAAAATCGGCCCTAAGTCAATCGAATGTCACAAGAATAAATACTAACTAAAACACTTTTAGGTACTTACTTACCTAGTATTTCGCATTTTAGATGATTCGAGACTTCCAAATTTATGTAAAATAGGAGTTTGAAAGTAGAAGTTTTAGAACTTAGAAGAAAAGATTTTGTTGTTGTTGAATGTTTACTTATTTCCGATAAACATGACAAAATGTAGGTGACTAATCTTTTCTCAATCTTTTTAATATAGGTATATTGCACAGTAAATAAAATTTAATACACCATCAAAGATCGTTTTAATTCAATATCCTGCTTGATTTCTCTGTAAAAATAGCAAGTTTTAATTTATTTTTAATTGAGCAAACCATTTAATGAGTAGGTATATAAACGTGTCACTTTAAACATTGGGGGGTAACCCCCCTTTGCGCCCCCCCCCCCCCTCCAAGTGCGCAGATAAGTAAGTGAAAGCTTCGCAGCTACGGGTTGATGTTTAGAATCACTGTGCACAAATTTGGGGGGAGGGGAGGTTACCCACCCACCAACTCCCAGGGTGAGGAAGTACATACTTCCAGAGATATGAGCATTTGAAAAAACTAACCTCAAAGTGCTCTACCCATCAAGGCCTTTCATTTGATACCCATATTGCTGGGTTTGGAAACGAACTTTTACCCACCTTTTTCAGCAGCGGCTATGTTGCATTTCTGTCAATGTTGCTAGGTTCATAGTGCTTTACCCATCAAGGCCTTTCATTTGATACCCATATTGCTGGGTTTGGAAACGAACTTTTATCCGTTTTTTTCAGCGGCGGCCATGTTGAATTTAGGGCGATTTTTCTAGGTTCATAATGCTCTACTCCTCAAGGCCTTTTATTTGATTCCCATATTCCTGGGTTTGGGAACGAACTTTTATCGGCGGTGATGTCGAATTAGGTCAACGTGACTAGGTTCAATGTGTTTTACTCTATAAGTCCTTTCGATCGATATCCATGTTCCTTGGGTGGATACAAAAAAGTGTCGCCATTTTAGACATTAGGATTGGGATCAAGAGCCCCCGTACTCCCATTATAGTCCAATCAACGGGGCATTTGTAACCCGAAAAATTCTTCTGCCTCTGAAAGGATCCATTTTTTCTTCCATACAACTATGCCCAAAACATGTACCTCGGGTTTTATTATATTTTTCTATGTATCAAAATCTGAAAATTCATAAAATAATAAAAATAATTTCTTTAAACCATTTGTACCACCTAAAATTATGTCTTAAACATTTTGATTACTGGCAACATAGCATCAATATTAAATAAAGCGTATTAGCGTAGTGTATTCTCCAAACCTGTTTAGTAAGTAGTAGTTGTAGGCGATCGCAATAGATGTTGGCACACACACATTACAAACTCCAGATTTTTTATTAGAAGAACTTCAACTCAACTTCTTTAAATACCTATAATAAGAAGAATATTATAAGTGAAAATATTATCAAGCGACCATAACAATGACTGATTGTCAATGTCAAACCTTGACGTCCATAACTAATCATGTTTCGTTTCACGAAGTTTCGCATTCACTTGTCATTTTTTATCTTATTTTTTTGCAAAATCTATTGAGTTTGAAAAGATTTTAGCCCTTGGGTCATTTTCAACACATTATTATCTTTCATTTCATATAATTTGTACCTCGGTACATGATTTGAGCAAATACTGAAGACCTCCTTTGGCATGTGGTGAAGATACCTATACAGATGACAGATGTACAATAATCCAACAAAATTTATAATGGGAAGTTAGGTATTTTTACCTAAACATGAAAAACGCTTATAGCTCTCTGTGAATATTTCCTAAGTTCGAATTTTTTTTGTATACGTACGTATGTAAGTACATACTAGTTAGAACAAGTATGTAAAGTAATCCAACATTTTTTCGATTTGATTGATGCACTAAATTGAACTTTTAACATTTTGCGCAATTCTATTGAATTCTTCTATTGAAAAATTGCTCTGCCAATTTTTATTTTTTAATATGGTCTTATTTCCTTAAATGAATAGGTTTGTTAAGTAATCCAATAAATTTTCCTTTTTAAACATTTTTTTTTATTTTTGCTTAATAATTTGATGTGAAAAATTACTCCGTCCATTTTTATACCTTTATAAGTTATATGATTTAATATTAAAACAGAATTATCAATAATCCAACTAATTTTCCAACGTTCACATATTTTTTAAAACATGTTCGCTATTAAATAGTCAATTATTACTGGCGCGACCCGCAAGTGCAGCATTGCCGGGCGATAGTGAGTATGCGGGCCGCGCTTCGCCTAGGCACGCATCACAGATTAATACAATAATAATTACAATAGGATAATATTTCATTAGACTCAAAAATCTTGGCGACAATTAATTAGTAATGTTTTTAACATAGGATATATGTATTACCTAACCAACATTTGGTTTTACTTTTATAGCCACAACATATGGATGATAAATTGGACATTATATTAGACGATAGGAGCGTCGGTGGCGCTGTGTACTCGGCACTTGACTTCCAATCGGGAGGTCCGGGTTCGAGACCGCCATGTACCAATGTCAACCGCACAACTAGTTGTGCATGCTAGTTGGTCGGTGGGGTAGAAGTGGTGTTTTTCGTTTTCGAATTTCATATGTACATTTGTCTGACGCTCCTACGGTGAAGGAAAACATCGTGAGGAAACCTGCATACATCTGCGAAGAAATTCAATGATGTATGTGAAGTCGACCAATCCGCACTTGGCCAGCGTGGTTGACTAAGGCCTAATCACCCTCATATAGGGTAGACTCGAGCCCCTCGGTGGGGACGCATATGAGCTGTGATGATGATGATGATTAGACGATAAAAATAGTCAAGCCGCGCGCAAATACCGACTATTTTTTTTATACTTTTCAAAAGAATTTATCTAGCAGAGCATTCTTTTTGTCGTGCCGGTTCGAAATTCATATAAAACTTAAGTAACTTACCTCTTTAGTAACCATGTAAGGACTTTAAATAAATGTTCACTTCTCGTGCTCGCAAAGCTCGTATTTATGTCGTTTATAGGCTTTTTATATTATTTATTTGCTTTAATTTATTTGTCTTGTGTTTTCTACCTCAAAAGTTATGAAACCAGATAAAAATAGTAACCAGTTATTATTAAAACGCATCGAAATATTTTTATTACTTGGCAGAATATTTCAATATTGTGTTACCTACATATTTTTCGTATATATTTTGAAGTAATTGTTTAATTTTCTTGCAATCGAAGTGAAAAGCAGAGTGTAAAACACTGGCATAAACACGTCATTGTACTCCTCAACTTACTATCCACCCTCGCCTAGTCACAGGCTACAGTGCCTCATTTTATGCCCTTGTTGTACAATCTACTATTGTTCCATTTTCAAATTATATCGCCGGGCGTTCTAGCACGCTAGATAAAAAATTGCTGCTGCTACTTGGTCTTTTTTTACGAGGAAAATGCTTTTACGTACCTCCAAGCCCTTGGGTAGGGGCAAGGGTGCGTGGGACTCCACGGTAGAGTGCCGCATATACCCACTAAACCCTTCGGGAACACCTATCCGGCCATTTCGGAGCGGCTGCGAGCAGGCGCATAGCGCTGCGCTCGCGTGAGCCAGCTCGGCCTGTAGACTGCATGAGAGCAGCTTGTGTCCCAGAGCTGCTCCTAGCGTCACAGGAATCGAGTGCAATACAGGCAACACGGCGCCCAACTGCGTTGCCCGCCGCCCCCACTAAGGTGGCGGAATCAGGGCGTTTGTAGCCACTTCTTAGCCACCCTAACTTTCTCGCACTGGCGTGGGGGTCCGCCTCACGAGTTCTCTCGTGGCGCTCCTTCGTCTCCATGACCACTTCACAAAAGGGAGAAACAGCATCCCAGGCCGCCCGCTCGGTGAGTATAGCTCTAACCACAGCGGGCAATGAGAGGTCAATAACAATTACGGACATAAGATCACCGCGCTGAGAAGTCCATGCAGAACAATGCACAAGAGTGTGTAGCGCGGTGTCTTCGTCCGCACCGCAATGGTGACAACGTGGGTCATCTTCCCTCCTGGCAACCTTGTGACGGTATCTGCCAAAGCAGCCAGGTGCCGACAGTACCTGCACGAGGTGGAAGGTGAGGGTGTCGAATCTCCTTGTAACCCAGTCACGGAGGACAGGATGGAGCACCGCGTGGATCCACTGACCGTATTCTGCTCTTTCGAGCCTTGAAGGCCACGAGGACCCAAGAACTGAATTCATGGCCTCTTCACGCCAACTTTTTACAATAAGAAGTTAATGTAAAATAGTTAATTGAATTCAGTGATGAAACAGTAGGTAACCGTTAATATTGAATTTTATGTAAATCCTCGATGAGTGATTGATATTTTTTAAATGTATTATTTAAGCAACATTTGGCATCTGGTCTCCTTGTCTATCTATATGAAGTAATGTACAGTCGCGTACAACTTTCCTTAAAAAAGTAAGTTTTATGAGGTTTTGTTTGTTATACACGGTGTTTCATAATAAACAATAAATAATCAATGCGTTATCTAAAACTAATTATTAAAATGTGTAGTCTGCTAAACATTAAAATAACACTAGTAGAAAAAATTGGTTTGTTTTGATAACATACTTTAAATATATGGTGCAACGAAAAAAAATCTGTGTTCCTATAGATTTTACATCTCTTGAGATGGACTTTTGTGAATTAAAAAAGTGAGATGAATTAATTGAATTGACTTCAATCAAAATATCTGTGGTAAAAGTATAAAAACTTAGGAAAATAAAAAACCTCACCATGTTGCGGAAAACTATTTGATTACCTATGGGTAACCATCTTATGGATAGGTAATGGAATTGTTTTTCGCAACATATTAAATTCTTTTTTTTTTACTTTAATATAATTCTTATTTGAAAGTAGGTTGGATCTATTCCAATCCATTAATAATGATAGTCACACCAACACATCAGAATATTACTATAAAAGTTACTGCATTTCATTCGCGTACTCTTGCAAATACTATACTAATAGTTTTTATTTAATCAAAATCGAGCCAGGCTTTCCAAAGCGTTGTAAATTTTGACCGTGGGGGGCATGAAAGGACAACAACTTTAAACATGAAAGCAATGATTTCGTATTAAACTTTATGGATGTTTTATACAAAAATTATTCTTTTCAGCATATGCACGGTATTTCATAATAACCAATAAAAATGCGTTATCTAAAACTAATTATTAAATTTTGTTTACCCATAATGGGGGTGATTCTGAAGCGACCACCTAAAACTATAACTAAATAAAATTAGAGATAGAAATGTCAATCACCGTTTGGTATTCAGAACTCACAAGTTAACTCTAAAATTAAGAGTGACGTTACTAAACTACTCAATTTAGTGTTAGATGTTCTTTTCGTATTCTGACATGCTTCCTAAATCTAATTTTTCCTATAATTTTAAATATGTCAAACTAATTTTAGGAGGTGAACTTTTAGGTGCCGTCTAAATTTATCTTGTTACTTTTTAACGATTTTCTAACATTACCGAAGGCAATTTTTTTTGGCAACTTGCCAAATGGATGATGAATTGGTTGTTGTGGCATTAATAGAGTCTTCAGAAAGGTAAAATATTTGTTTTATATAAAAAATAGATAAATACCTGCCTCATAGTTATAAAATATATTTGTAAAGTATCGACTTATTTATGTTATAGAATAGGAGAAGAAAAAGTAAAATTGAGGAAGTTGAGGGACAAATCAGACCCATTTACTATGCCCGAACGTAAATTTAGAAAAATATTCGTTTTCCTCGCCAATCCGCTCGCAACTTGATAGAAGCTATAGACTGCACTGAAGTACAGATTGGCTCCTTACCGGAACATTTAAAGGTTTTAGCCAGCCTTCGGTCATGCAGAGCTGTCAATGTTGTCACTGATTTAATATTGCGCAAATTAACTCTTTTTTTATTTAATTTCCTAAAACAGCAATAGAAAAGGACCTTGTCAAGGCAGAGTGAGCGAGCACCTACTTACATTGTAATAAAATATTTTGAAATAATTATTAAGAAATACATTAACATTCTCCGTCCTTTTTCTATTTAGGTTTCTACAAATATATGGAATGCCAAACACACTTGGAGCTGTTGATGGTATTTGTCGAGGCCTGGAATTCAGCAAACTCCTTCTGTGTGGAGGTAATCACACAGAAGGAGGTGGCAGAACGGGCCAGAGAAGATGACCCAGCGGCAGATCCCTGCCGCCGCAGAAGAACGGGGCGGAGGAGGCGGCAGTTCGCCCGCCTTCTTTCTCCTGACGGTGACCAGCGGGACGCGGGCTCGGGAAGCCCGAGTCCTGCATTGCACAGGCCACCGCCAGTCGTGGATACTCCTAATACCCAGGAGCATCGCCGGCCTTCCCATTTTAGGGAGGTGAGAGGGGCTCGCCATAGGTGAGCAGACGCTGACGAGGTCATGGAAGTGTCCGAAAGGGTTCCCATGGCCTTGTCCGGCGACGGGGCGTCCCTCCCCGACGTATCCTCTTCGTCAGACGGGGAGGATGCGGCGGTGATGGACGTTCTCGTGCCAAGGCGTTTGTGAGGGGGCATCGTTGGGTTTAGAGGTATGCGTAACGCATTTCCCAACGTTAAAAAAAATGGTACACATATTGGTATTGTTGCTCCACCACTGACACACCCTACAGCACCAGGAAACTTATTATACAATAGGAAAGGCTTTTATATGTAGCATCAATTGCCAAGTCGTGAGTTGTAATTTGTTTGTTCCCAAGTAGTCTAATAGTACTGACAGATGATAGGTAGGCTATGTATGTATGTATTTACTCTTACAACAGAAATTAATATTCTATCTGCAGATAGAAGTATGCCTATCTAAGATTTGTTGCCTAGCAATAACTATTATTTGTCAATAAATAACAGCGGTTATTATGAAAAGAAAACAAAAATTACTAATGAAACAAAATACGCAATTTTAAAATTCAGAGGAAGTCACGAAGTACTATCTATACAACTACAGACTACCACGTAATTTTTTTTATTTCATAGCATAGGCGCGAAGCCATCACAATCGCAGAATAAATGTCGAATAATTTTTCTTTTGTGATAAAATGAATGATAAATAATAAAATTTCTTTTCTGTTATTTACAAATACGATCAAATCTTAAATTAATAATTTCTGATAGTAAAGTTAGTAGAATATAGCTGTTTTTAATGTTTCTAAATTATCCCGTTTTTCTACAGCACTAGGTGTATTTATAATCTGTGTATTCAATTTAAGAAATTGTCAAGTACAGTTTAAATTAAGAGAGTCCGGCGTTTCAGAATACGAATTACCTAAAACTAATTTAAAATTATATGTTTAATTTTAGTTTTAGTTTTAGTGCAGGTAACTTCAGAATTACCCCCAATGTCATTCAACCCAAAGATTTCATGTAAATCATAGACATAATGATGATACTATGATACTATGAAACTTTTGGGTTGAATGACATTACGTGTAAACACATTTTAATGATTAGTTTTAAATATAATTGATTATTTATTGGTTATTATGAAACACCGTGTATAACAAACAATACCTCATAAAACTTACTTTTGTAAGGAAGGTTGTACGCGACTGTACATTACTTCATATAGATAGACAAGAAGACCAGCAGGCCTATTCTCTAACTTCGGTTGCTAACTAGTACTGTCATTTTTGAAAATAACTTATCATCCATTACTGCTATTATGAACGCTGCCGTAAGACATAAGATCACTTAACTAGTAATGGATATAAAATGTATTTCAAAAATGACAGTTCTAGTTACCAACCGTAGTTAGCGAATAGGCCTGCAGATGCCAAATGTTGCTTAAATAATACATTTAAAAAATATCAATCACTCATCGAGGATTTACATAAATTACAATATTAACGGTTACTGTTTCATCACTGAATTCAATTAACTATTTTACATTAACTTCTTATTGTAAATAAGTAAGTACATAAAACATAAAAACATAACGAAACCTCGCACGTTTCGGACTCCAGGCTCCTAGACTATTTTCCCCAAATAAATAATTCTTTCGTTCTTTGGATTGAGGCGTCGACAAACTGAATCTTTGAAGAATGTATCGACAAACTACCACCTATCTTTGTCAGTAAGCAGATTTTTGCTAGGTCGCTTCGTTTTCGATCCAGGTGACCCGGCTGGGGTAACGTTTCTCCAGCCGGGCCACACATCTCGAAAATGAAACGACCTAGTAAAAATCTGTTTGCTGATATAGTTAGGCGGCAATTTGTCGAAGTTTGTCGGACAAGCCGGGCCACACAGATCTCTGAAACTTGCCGACAAACTCTAGATATTATAGCGACATACTCAAACAATCTATTTTTCACACTTTTTATTTTTCACAGGCTGGGGTCTGCCACACGCCACACAGATCTCTGAAACGCGCAAGCGACAAACTCTGAAACTCGAGACATTATAGCGACATACTCAAGCAATCTATTTTTCAGTTTTTTTTTTGTGGCCCGGCTGAAGTCAGCCACGCTGTCAAAGCTCACGGTTTTCCACTCGCCGGCGTAGGCAACGACACACCTTTTATACACTTTTGTCGTAGCCGGAGCTAGCAGTTGTGCAAGGCTCGACCGATGAATAGAAAAACTGCAAATAAAAGTTACTTGATTAAATTTGAAAAACAACTGCGACTTTTGTTGACTTTTAGAGGAACATGGGGAGCACTAACAAGGTACGAAAGTAAATTAAAACAGAAGATAGTTTAGAAAAATATTTTATTTTGGTTCACATTCAACCGAAACAATTGATCACAAAATTCATAATCACAAACTTAAGTAACTTAAAAATACAATACAACCTATGTAATTATTTCTTTTAAAAATATATATTTCACTTTAGGAATTTCTTACCATTAACATACAAGTAACATAGTGTTATTACTTAAATTTGTGATTTAACAAAAAAAAACAAGTAACTTGGATGTACACACAACAATACTATCTTAAGACAGATCTTAATACGTATTTTTATAACTCACTCACCATTCACAAATTATAACCACGTAATAATTGTTTTATTATTAAACTAGCTATGCCCGCGACTTCGTCCGCATGGAATAGTAAATTTTGGCAGCATTTTTATTTTTGTGGGCAATTTTTTTTATGATTTTGATAGCGTATGTTATTATACCTTATATAATTAGCTATCTATTAGTGAGTCCTGTCAAAATCGGTCCAGCCGTTCCGAAGATTAGCGGGAACAAACAGACAGACAGACAAAAAAAAATTATTATGTTTTTGTTATTGGTACCCGATATACATTCATACCCATTTAGTAGAAACTTGTTATTTTGATATTACAAACAGACACATCAATTTTATTTATTTGTATAGATAAAAATGGTTTTTTTTAGTTTGCCCTGTTTGTTGTTGTTGTTGGCATTGCTAGTAGGCAAAAAGAAAATAATTTTAGTAATTAAAATTTTACCCGATTAAACTGAAGTTGACGCCTGATGACAATACAATTATGTATGTCAGTATCATTGTAAAGTCAAGATGGCCGCCAAAATTTTTTTAACTAATAGAATAGAGCAAAAATTTCATAAAAAAATATAAAGTAATGAAATAAAAACTAAACACTTCAATAAAATAGCAATTTTTTTAGTTTTCACGTAACGGTGTTGAGCAGTTGACTGTTAATAAAACTTTCACGCGCCCGTTTTTATTTTTGCGTCTGATCTATGTCCAAGACTGATGAAGAATGTCATGCGATGACTGGTATATAAAACCTACCCATTACCCCTTTCAATAAAACCGTTTAAGTAACTTAATAAAAAAGTTTTTATTGCATTAAATTCTATGTAGGTTTTGATACAATACTTGATAGTCTTAATATGCCACTAATTTTTCGCCTTAATTTTAAAGATATTATTGTATCGAAGTCCGGTCAACTTTACTACTGTAAAAATAGAATGATGTTCCAATCTACAGAACAAACAACCCAACAACAGGCAAGTGAGGGAAAATTTATTGATATAAGAAAATTTTCAGACTTTATTGTCAAACAAGACCATTCTAAATAGGTAACAAGCAAACATAAATCAGGCTCAATGTCCCAAACAATTTAAGCTTTAAAACTGTTACACACTAGTACTTCCTATACTCTTACCATTAATGGTCTAAAGTACACGTTTGCCATCACTTGCTATGCAATAACGTTGTGGTGGACTGATAAAGAAGAATACCTACATTACTCATTCAGCACGTACGTTACTTATAGATGAGTATAAGGGGTTTTTTCTATTTCCGTATCTTCCTTTCTATTATTTAGTATCCCACCCATCTAAATACCACAGCAATAATACAAAAATTATTACTACCACCAGGTGGAAAGGGGTCATTTGCTTGGCCTTCAATAAAAATAATGTTATTTTTATCAGAAATGCAATAATTATTTTCCCATTACATAGAAACAATTAAATCAGTCCAGTTGAATAAAATTTTATTATATCTGAAAAAATATTTGTTTATATTTTATACAAATAAAATATTTGTTTATATTTTATACAAATAAAATATTTGTGTGAAGTGTACTTCAAACGTTCTGATTCACTTTTCAAATACATATACAAATATTTTTTTCAGAATTAAAAATAATTATTATATGTAACTGGAGTGGACTGATATTTCTGTTTCTATTTAATGTGGGATTAATTATTGCATTTTGATAAAAATAACCTGACGAGATGTTATATTTCTAAAACATAATATTTTTAATAATGGAAACTAGTGTGCATGAAACAGAAAGCTTTGACCTGCCAAAAAGTCTTCTTATCCTTAATATACTATAAATAATAGGACATATTCTATGTGATTACGGATTTAGAATACATTTCCTACGGTGGCAGAATAAGAATACATAATATGTCGCGGCTTCCTTCATCCCGTGGATTTCGTAATGGCTGACATTTAAGTATTTAAAGAACTCTTATTTTGCTTGACTTTTTAATTTTACTTTGCCCAGAGATAATGTTTTAAAGTATCAATATTTTAATTAGGTTTATGGCTCTATACACCGATTAAACCTTTGCTTACCTCTATTAACCGCAAAAATAAGGTCATTGTGACATTGTTGATTTGATATTTGATTGTCATGAACCCAGCAGTCCGAAACGGGCCTGGTTTATCCTTAATTGGGCATTTTGCTATAAGAAGATATCATATCAGCAATCACTTTTCTTTTTTCACAAAGGTTTCTCTGTTTTTCAAAACGAAAATTCCACTAGTGTTAAGTGCAAGACAATGGACATTGATTGCGCTATTTAAAACGCGGTCATAGTTATAGCCAAGCCGCGAACGCAAGCCACAGCTCGCTCGTTCTCCATAAGAGCGCGTTTCGGACCGCCGCCCCAGAAAACAGTTTTGTTGGCCATAGACAAGATTTCTTCATCAATCAAGGCAAAATAATACACAATCTTGCCATTTTCATACAAATACCTCGAAAAGTATAAAGTTTAAAAATAAACGAAAAATAGGGTTAAATCAAGCACATGAAGGTCATAAAATGATATAATGAAATATAGACAATAATACCTATGCAAATAGATCGAAACTCAAAACAAAACCCTACACAAACTGTTTTGCGCCAGCTTGATTAGTAGTTCGATTTTTTCCACTTCTAGTAGTAGTAATAGGGCCTACTTTCTCTTCATCTGTACTAACCTATACTATTAACAATACACATTTCAAAAATACAATGTCATATAAATTATTACAATTAACAAGTCAAACATGTAAAGACAATGAAAATACAAAAATAGGGCAACAATCATGGTCCTGCTATAGTTTCTCTAGAAGAAATGCATCATCTATCAGATAACTAAACACAAAGTATACATCAAAATATTTAATAGAGTGTGATGTAATATAACACAGAGAACAATAACTTGCACTGACATTTTAAGTTGATTGATTTACAATGAAATAAGTAAAATGCGGTGAAACACTACCAATAAAATGAATAGCTTTTTTAACATTAATTATGATAAAAATATTAATATTTGACCCAACCACCAATAAAAGGTTTAAAAAATACTTGAAAGTTGCATTAATATAATGCGCGAAGACTTTGGCAATCCACCCCTTTTCTCAGTAAGGAGTATAACCATTGCAAATCTCTTTTGACTAGATCTACCTTATACCAGCAAGAAGACGAGTCACCATTTTTGTACTTACAATATGTATCAAAATAATATATTTCTGTCCCTATAATACTGGACACACTTGTTCGTGAAAGTTTCAGGACACACATCATAATTGTTCACAAGTCCTTACATTTTCACTTAATATTCACAGTCACAGAATTGTCAGTTACATTGTTCATCACATGTTTAAGGCTATAGAAATCGTGAATGAACCCTGGTCGAGTTTGGTGAGAAACTGCTATCAGGTATAACGCTTGTGTCTCCGTACACTGGAGACGCTGGCCCGTTTGATGCGTATGGGCTTCTTGAAAACGTCCTGGTTCTACTGAATGTAGGTGTCACACTCCCTTCAGGTAGTACCGTTTGCACTGGCTCAACGGGCATTCGAATTGGTGCTTTCCGTTGCAGTTTAGTTTGAACTGAAAAAAATACAATTAATACAAATTACAATAAAATACGTCTCATTCAAATCAATGTCATTAACAACTTAAAAAATGTTATATCCAAGCACGTTTTTTATTACAGGGTCGTAAATGAACCCACCTCAAGCTCCAAGTAATAAATATTTTATGGGCAAACTTTGCACCTTGGAATAACAGGCAAGATAGTGCTCTTGAATATCACTAAAGGCTAGTTTCAATACTTGCCGATAAAATCCCTAATAGTCTTATACTTGAGACTTTGCATTTTCATATCAATACAAGGAAAAATTTCGTGTTGAGGCATTCAAGAATTGGGACACCGAACTCTTAGTCATACCCGCCCCGACAGAACTTCAACTGTATTGATTCCTTTTTGTTAAGCCAAAGAAGACTTTAGTTCACTGTGAATAACTTCGCATCAACATTTTTTTTTCAAGTATTTCAGCATTTTTTAAGAAAATGCAGTCACCAATATAAAAAAATTTAGGTTTGCTTTAACTTAAACAATAATCACAAAATCTGTAACAATTTCTGAATTGGATACTGTTTTATACGGATAAAGTCCTACATTCTGAGCAGAATGCAACACATCCAAATTCATGAGTAGAAACAAATTGCAGAACAAACGCACGTATACATAGGTTTAAGTGTTTAGAGCCGAGCCAACAAAGGCTGTCCCTCGGTTATAGCGGCAATTGAAAAAAAATCTTGAGCTGTCAACACCGACTACACGCTGAATCAAAACAGTTGATAGAAAAAAAGAATATTTGCTAAAAAGTATCAACTGAGTATGTTGGCATTTTAAAGAGACAAAAAAAAATAGACCTTCCGAGTTTCTTGCCTGTTCTTCTCGAGAAGGCTCTCCCAATTTCCGAACAGGTGTAGAGTCAATTTTTTTTCCATTGACTTGTATTCGCACACATCTCAATAATGGTTGGGGTGTGTGTGTGTACATACAAGGACTAAATAATTTAGTTACTTAAGATTCTTGGTTGATGATGTTTATGTTTTTTCTTTCGACGTCAATAAGTGCCTGTAAAGGTCTATATTGAATAAAGATTTTTGAATTTGAGTCGAGTTGTTTAAGTGTGCAGTTGGTGTCGGGGGGCAGTGTTCGTTGACCAGACTAACAATGCAATACAATCAAATACTCACTATACGTATACGCCACAATCACCGCGGCAACGGTGAACAGTGTCGGTAGATACGGCTTCAGAAGCGAGAAGAGAGCGCCGAGCAACGTCCCACAAGGCACGTCACACTCCCTCTCCACCTCCACCCGGATCTCCTGGCCGGTCAACTTCGACCTGACATTCACGAACCCGAGCCCGCACGTCGCAGCTTCGTTCTTCACGAATACAGTAATTTCACTCTCCCTATAGTTCGTGTCGAGCTTGAGGCCTGGCGACGATGTTATCTTCACCAGCTTAAGTGCCCTAGGGTGACCGTTCACCGTGAATGTGGTGGGAGGGTGCAACATTGAGACCTTTGCGTGTGACACTTCTATTTGCGGTAGGAGCAAGACTCGAGTGCACGTGTGTGCAGTTCCCCACTCCGCGCACAACTCCACTTCCGCAGGTTCCACTATAGGGGCGGAGGGAACGATCGCACAGCCAAATTGACCTGGAAAAAAAATAAGAAAAATAAAATTGATGCAAGCTTTGTCACTAGTATACATACCCAACGTTAAATTTAAAGTAACAGTGAGACTAGACAAGAGCCACACGCAAATTTTTCCGCGGTGGTTCCGCAGAAAAAGATGTACGGAAATGGCATTAGCTTGTGACAGCCTCACGCTATTTTTTCCGCAGCTAATAAATGGCATCTCCATACATTTTTCCCGCGGAACGACTGCGTAAAAAATAAGCGTGTGGCATGTGTCTAGGCCCGCTGGGGCGCATTCAGAAGCTTAGAGTGTAGTTCTCCGAATATTAACTTGCTCTGAGGTATTAACGTCACGACTAAGGTAGTGAACAAGTTTAGACGCCGAAAAGTTATACTTAGCGCGAACGCTCTGAAGCTAGTGGCTGACTGTGTGAACCGCTAAAACACTCGGGAACACAGGAATATAGTGATACTTAGATGGGTTCCAAGGCATGCGGGAATCACTAGCAACGAATGTGCCGATGAGCTCGCCAGGGCTGGGGCCAAGGGAACGCAATATGGTCCTGAACCATTCTGTGGCATACCCAAAAGCCTCGTCCGTCTAACGCTTGAAACCTAATGGGTTTCAAGCGTTAGACGGACGAGGCGACAACAAGTCCTACAAGGCATGGCTGCATATGCCAGAACTTACACTTTAAGGCACTCATAAAAGCCTATGACCGTTCTACCTGCAAACAGATCCGAGGATTAAGCAGGAACAACATACGCACTTTGGTCAGAGCCCTCACTGGACACTGTCGCCTTAATAAACACATGTCCATCATGGGGCTGAGCCAGTGCAGAGAGTGCAGGGTCTGCCACGAAGCAGAAGATACGCCTATGAACTTGTTCACAAACTGTGGACCACTGATGCGTAAACGCAACCTACATCTGGCCAAACACTTACTGTTACCAGATGAGGTCAAGCACCTCCCCCAAGAAAATACTACACTTCTTTCAAGATGCAGGGCTTGTGGGAGAACTGTAATTGTGGCGGTCACAATAGATCTTATAGGTCGCAGTGACAAAACATAGCCGCTCATAAATAAACAAAAAAAGCTCTGAACGCGTCCCTGTTAACTCGCGAAGAGAACGTTATTTATATGACCCACATCCACACTTGCCGATTAGTATAGTAAGTATGTATGTATTTTGTATACATTTTCTGTGGTTTCTCAAGCAGAATTCAATTACAACGTCATGTAATTACGCAATCCATCTGATTCTTACCGTTCATAATATCCAACAACGCCTTGGCGGTGTGCGGAGCTTTCGTTCTGCAGACATAAGGCGGTTCCACTTCGACCCCCTCTAGGGCGTACTTCTGGTCCTCGGAACAGAGCAGGGGGCCGCCCGCGAGGCCCGCCGCCTGGATAGACAGCGGCACCATGGACGACGGCCACTCGCCGCCCACGAACTCCATCTGAATAATAAAAAAATAAAATAAATTCAATTCAAATCACTGCTCGGGGAATGGGTTAACTGATATTTACTTACATACGAATACAAAATAGATATAGGTATAGTATATCATTACTTTACTTATACTAATATTTTAAAGGCGAAGTTTGAGGATGTTTGTTACTCTTTCACGTGAAAACTACTGAATGGATTTGGATGAAATTTTGTAGGTAGACGGATTACGACAGCGATTAACGTATAGGCTACTTATCATCCCGGAAAAGTATGTAGTCCCCGCGGGAAAGTGGATTTAGTTTTTTTGAACTTTTAAGGCGAAACACAATTTGCCGGCACAGTAAGTATAAATATATCAATATGAAAAAGACAAAGTGTATGCACATACACTCGCCATACAATAAATCAGCGAATATCACTCCTCATATAATAGGACACGACTATGATTGTATGCATAACAGTTATGTCTCATGCTGTTGTAGTGAACTTGAAGTGGTTGAGGATTACAAGTACTTAGGTTTAACAATTAATACCTCTTTCACATGGAAAACCCATATAGAACTTTTAAGTGAAAAACTTAGAACAGTGCTTGTAAAATTCAGGCATCTAGGCTTCTGTGTAAATAAGGCCACCTTATATACTGTGTACTATGCACTAGTAGACTCAATGGTTTCTTATGGACTAAATAGTTATGGACGTACATTCAAAACTTATTTAGACAAAATTAAAGCACTACAAGTCAGATTTCTAAAAATGTTAGTAAATCAAAAAGTAAAAAATAAATGTAAACCAAACTATGATACACTTTTTTTAGAATGTAAAATACTGCCAGTCCATGAGAAGTTATTGTTGTCAATTGCAACAGAGCACTTTGAGTGTGATGATTGTATAAAACCTATGTTCAAACCTCGGGCAAACAGACGTGGTGTGACACTATTCATACCTGAAACTAAGAATTATTATGGGAAAAGAACTAGTAAATATTTGGTACCAACTATTTATAACAAACTACCTCCTAATGTAAAAGAGAATTGTAATTCAAAAGCATCATTCAAAAACAAATGTAAACAGTTTTTTTTAGAGAAACTTGAATCAGAAATGTAAGTGTGAACCTCTGTATCCTGACTGTCAGTCAATCAATATTCATGTTTCCCATTTTATGCTACTATGTAGTATTATTAGTGTGCTCTCCTAATAAGCGCAATGTGATATAAAAAAGGGAGCTACATTACTGCCAACAAACTGCTGTGCAGTTTGGCAGACTGTATTAAATGTAACACGTTGTTTAATGGTATAATAAACATTTTATTATTATTATTATATTTTAGAAGTAACCCACTAAAATGAACCCACTGCCAGTGTACACCTGCTCAGTGTATGTTAACCCTTCCAAATATACACCTAATGCTCTGGCTTCACTTACGTTATAACGCGTTAATAAACTCAATATAATATTGCCATCACGACACATGCTATGGCTCCACCTGCGTGACTGTTAGTGTTAACTCCTGCGTCATGATACGCCTTTTTGAATGTGTTAAAAATAACGGCTAAACGCGGTGGCTACATCTGCGGAGTTTTATACAAAAGCTATTAATGTCTAACGCCACTTGTAATTGGGATGATGACTGAAATCAAATTTTTACGTCTCGTCATTAAATATTAAAATACCGTGGAAAAAGATGCAGTCCTGTGAAATTAGAATTAAAATCGGCTTAGAAATACATTAGATACAAGCATTTTAAGTTGTTAATTTGAAGGCGATTAGACAGAGAGATCCGACATCAACTGTGACGTCATTGTTGAGTACGGCCATATAAATTCCTTGTAAATTGACGTTTTGCTAGAAAGAGATGGATAAAAATCTTTAATAAGTACCTTATATCTTGGTTGTTTTTATAGTTATTCGAAAACCGATTTTTTCTTTTTGTTAATTATATGAATGGGCTTCTATTAAAGCAAAAAAAAAAATTTTTGTCATCTAGCCTATTGCGCTGCCAATTAACGCGCTAAGGTGTTTGCCAAATCAGTGTAGGCGTGGCCCCGCCGTGTGGCCGCGTGGCCGTGTGACGTCACGCACCTGAGTGGCAGCCGGCTGCAGCACGCGGCGGGCGAGCGGCGGCCGCTCCGAGCGCAGCGTGTGCCGCGCGCCGCCGTGTGACGTCACGCACCTGAGTGGCAGCCGGCTGCAGCACGCGGCGGGCGAGCGGCGGCCGCTCCGAGCGCAGCGTGTGCCGCGCGCCGCCGTGTGACGTCACGCACCTGAGTGGCCGCCGGCTGCAGCACGCGGCGGGCGAGCGGCGGCCGCTCCGAGCGCAGCGAGTGCCGCGCGCCGCCGTGTGACGTCACGCACCTGAGTGGCCGCCGGCTGCAGCACGCGGCGGGCGAGCGGCGGCCGCTCCGAGCGCAGCGTGTGCCGCGCGCCGCCGTGTGACGTCACGCACCTGAGTGGCCGCCGGCTGCAGCACGCGGCGGGCGAGCGGCGGCCGCTCCGAGCGCAGCGTGTGCCGCGCGCCGCCGTGTGACGTCACGCACCTGAGTGGCCGCCGGCTGCAGCACGCGGCGGGCGAGCGGCGGCCGCTCCGAGCGCAGCGAGTGCCGCGCGCCGCCGTGTGACGTCACGCACCTGAGTGGCAGCCGGCTGCAGCACGCGGCGGGCGAGCGGCGGCCGCTCCGAGCGCAGCGTGTGCCGCGCGCCGCCGTGTGACGTCACGCACCTGAGTGGCCGCCGGCTGCAGCACGCGGCGGGCGAGCGGCGGCCGCTCCGAGCGCAGCGAGTGCCGCGCGCCGCCGTGTGACGTCACGCACCTGAGTGGCCGCCGGCTGCAGCACGCGGCGGGCGAGCGGCGGCCGCTCCGAGCGCAGCGTGTGCCGCGCGCCGCCGTGTGACGTCACGCACCTGAGTGGCCGCCGGCTGCAGCACGCGGCGGGCGAGCGGCGGCCGCTCCGAGCGCAGCGTGTGCCGCGCGCCGCCGTGTGACGTCACGCACCTGAGTGGCCGCCGGCTGCAGCACGCGGCGGGCGAGCGGCGGCCGCTCCGAGCGCAGCGTGTGCCGCGCGCCGCCGTGTGACGTCACGCACCTGAGTGGCAGCCGGCTGCAGCACGCGGCGGGCGAGCGGCGGCCGCTCCGAGCGCAGCGAGTGCCGCGCGCCGCCGTGTGACGTCACGCACCTGAGTGGCCGCCGGCTGCAGCACGCGGCGGGCGAGCGGCGGCCGCTCCGAGCGCAGCGTGTGCCGCGCGCCGCCGTGTGACGTCACGCACCTGAGTGGCCGCCGGCTGCAGCACGCGGCGGGCGAGCGGCGGCCGCTCCGAGCGCAGCGTGTGCCGCGCGCCGCCGTGTGACGTCACGCACCTGAGTGGCCGCCGGCTGCAGCACGCGGCGGGCGAGCGGCGGCCGCTCCGAGCGCAGCGTGTGCCGCGCGCCGCCGTGTGACGTCACGCACCTGAGTGGCCGCCGGCTGCAGCACGCGGCGGGCGAGCGGCGGCCGCTCCGAGCGCAGCGTGTGCCGCGCGCCGCCGTGTGACGTCACGCACCTGAGTGGCCGCCGGCTGCAGCACGCGGCGGGCGAGCGGCGGCCGCTCCGAGCGCAGCGTGTGCCGCGCGCCGCCGTGTGACGTCACGCACCTGAGTGGCCGCCAGCTGCAGCACGCGGCGGGCGAGCGGCGGCCGCTCCGAGCGCAGCGTGTGCCGCGCGCCGCCGTGTGACGTCACGCACCTGAGTGGCAGCCGGCTGCAGCACGCGGCGGGCGAGCGGCGGCCGCTCCGAGCGCAGCGAGTGCCGCGCGCCGCCGTGTGACGTCACGCACCTGAGTGGCCGCCGGCTGCAGCACGCGGCGGGCGAGCGGCGGCCGCTCCGAGCGCAGCGTGTGCCGCGCGCCGCCGTGTGACGTCACGCACCTGAGTGGCCGCCGGCTGCAGCACGCGGCGGGCGAGCGGCGGCCGCTCCGAGCGCAGCGTGTGCCGCGCGCCGCCGTGTGACGTCACGCACCTGAGTGGCCGCCAGCTGCAGCACGCGGCGGGCGAGCGGCGGCCGCTCCGAGCGCAGCGTGTGCCGCGCGCCGCGGTGTGACGTCACGCACCTGAGTGGCAGCCGGCTGCAGCACGCGGCGGGCGAGCGGCGGCCGCTCCGAGCGCAGCGAGTGCCGCGCGCCGCCGTGTGACGTCACGCACCTGAGTGGCCGCCGGCTGCAGCACGCGGCGGGCGAGCGGCGGCCGCTCCGAGCGCAGCGTGTGCCGCGCGCCGCCGTGTGACGTCACGCACCTGAGTGGCCGCCGGCTGCAGCACGCGGCGGGCGAGCGGCGGCCGCTCCGAGCGCAGCGTGTGCCGCGCGCCGCCGTGTGACGTCACGCACCTGAGTGGCCGCCGGCTGCAGCACGCGGCGGGCGAGCGGCGGCCGCTCCGAGCGCAGCGTGTGCCGCGCGCCGCCGTGTGACGTCACGCACCTGAGTGGCCGCCGGCTGCAGCACGCGGCGGGCGAGCGGCGGCCGCTCCGAGCGCAGCGTGTGCCGCGCGCCGCCGTGTGACGTCACGCACCTGAGTGGCCGCCGGCTGCAGCACGCGGCGGGCGAGCGGCGGCCGCTCCGAGCGCAGCGTGTGCCGCGCGCCGCCGTGTGACGTCACGCACCTGAGTGGCCGCCGGCTGCAGCACGCGGCGGGCGAGCGGCGGCCGCTCCGAGCGCAGCGTGTGCCGCGCGCCGCCGTGTGACGTCACGCACCTGAGTGGCCGCCAGCTGCAGCACGCGGCGGGCGAGCGGCGGCCGCTCCGAGCGCAGCGTGTGCCGCGCGCCGCCGCTGGCCACCAGCAGCGCCAGCGTCACCCCGCTGCCCGTGTACACCTCCACGCCGCTCGGCGCGCGCCACCCCACTCCCTCCAGGCAGAACGCCCAGCCGCCGACGGCTACGATAAAACACATCGTGAAGGACCAAACTCATAATTACCGGGAGTCTGACGGTTGGTCTTCCTACCTCTCGATATACTGTGTTCTACGGAAATAAGAAAAACGAGAATAACTTTTTCACTTCTCATGCTTACGAGAAATTTTCGTTATGTCACTGAACATCACAATTTAAAATAAAAAGAAAAAATGTGTGATAGATAACTAATTATTCGTCAAACCTAGCCAAAGGAGTATGCTCTGTGCCCTTTGACACAGTTGTCGATTTGAACCTGAAGGACCCATACATTGTTGGCCTAAGAACCAATAATCATGTGACATTATTTTCTAGGTTCCAAATTACAAGTAAATCACTGTATATAAAGAATGATTATTGAATAAAAAAAAAAAAAAAAAAAAAAAATAATAAACACAAAATAAATAGGTACCTCTATATCTAACAATAAAAAATAATAATAAGCGAAAACAATTCAGGGAAATCGGTACCAGTATTGTAGCATATATACGTTTGTCTGACGCTGCTACGGTAAAGGAAAACATCGTGAGGCAACCTGCATACATCTGCGAAGAAATGCAATGGTGTATGTGAAGTCGACCAATCCGCACTGGGCCAGCGTGGTTGACTGAGACCTGATCACCCTAACATAGGGTAGGCTCGAGCCCCTCGGTGGGGACGTATATGAGCTGTGATGATGACACTGACAGTATCCAATCTGACGTCACCGATGACGTCATTACATTCGCCATCTAGCGTTTACGGCTACCATGCCTCTGATCGTACTCGTCGTGAGTGTCCTGTTATAAGACTGACAAGTGTCAATGTCAGCGATTTAAAACAACAATGAAGTTACATTTACTGTGAGGGATGAGGAAAATAATACAGTAAGGGAGTAATTTTTATGCTGTCTACTTAAGTGCCAATTAAATAATGGTTAGGTATAAAAATTAGGTGCTGTTGCAGAAAATGAATTCTCAAGCTAATGGGCGTCAAAGTCTGAGGAAAGGTCAGCGTCGTACACGCGTAAATTATCGTTCCGAATGCCAATTAAATAATGATTAGGCACAATAACTGGGTTCTGTTGCAGAAAATGAATTCTCAAGCTAATGGGCGTCAACGTCTGAGGAAAGGTCAGCGTCGTACAAGCGCAAATTATCGTTCCGAATGCCAATTAAATAATGATTAGGCACAAAACCTCGGTTCTGTTGCAGAAAATGAATTCTCAAGCTAATGGGCGTCAACGTCTGAGGAAACGTTAGCGTCGTACGCGCGAAAATTATCGTTCCGAATGGTTCAGCTATCATTTGTCGATGTTAGCGCGATATCCCATTCGGAAAAGTTTTGAGCGCTCATATCAATCTCGGCTGTGTCTATTCAGTCCTGGTGGGTTATTGTCTTACCGTGCGTTTGCACTGAGAAACATAAAACATGAAATGTTTTACAACTTGTTGTATGATACAAATCTCAAAACTTGTTGTGTGTGTTTTTGCGTTCGCACTGCCGAAAATCGTGTTGGAATCGGAACAAATCCTAAGATTTGTTGCAGATTGCGTTCGGACTGTCTCAATACTTGTTGTCTGTCAATGTTTTTTATGGATTTGTCAACGATTGCGTTCGCACTGTCGGCTGTGAGAGTCTTAATACATGTTTTGCAACATGTTGGGGTGTTTTTGGGCTGTGTCGGATAACATTTGAAATTATGTAATGGACAAAATCAGATACATTAAAGTTCATAGAAATTTGGCGTGAAATGCCATGTTTATGGTATGCCAAATCATCGCAATATAAAAATAGACAAAAATGGCGGGACGCTATCGCATATTTCTTTTTCGTCACTGGAGTCCATCACTCAACTGTAGGTCCTACTTATATTTCCTAGATAAAAGATGGTTTAAGTAGGTAAGGTTGATAAAAACCTTTAAAGGTGTGAATAGTAACTTTGAAAAAAAAACTAATAAATCGTATTTCAAAAGCTATTAAATACCTAAGTCATTTTCTATACAGAGTCATTTAAAAAATAAAAATCATAAATGTACTTAAATGTTTCGAAACAAATCTTTCAAACAAAAAAACCAATTGACTTTTCAAATAAAAAAACATGTTCATACAATATTTTTTCACGTGTTTCGTCTGTAAAATGGTAGGTAAACAAACTTGTGCTAAAACATGTCGTTTGGCAATGAAAACGTGTTCATAAACATTGACAGAAACATGTTTTTTTTTTGTAGATGTTTTGTCAGTGCAAACGCACGGTCATGTGAAACATGTTCATGCAAATTTTCTTCACAACATGTTTCGTCTGTAAAACTTGAAACTTGTTGCGCTGAAACATGTCGTTTGATAATGGAAACGCATTCATAAACATTGACAGAAACATGTTTAAAAAACATGTTTTTTTGTAGATGTTTCGTCAGTGCAAACGCCCGGTAAGAAAAATCTATCGCGATCGCTTACAATTTGACAATCGCAGCCCATCCATTACTCCTTTATAAAAGGAAGTCGGTACAGAGTCTTTATGTTCACGGCGCAATGACTGTCAAATTCGACTTATATTGGGACCCAGGTCCAAATAGCCACTCCACTCTCATCGCTATAAGCTCATTCGGAACGCACATTAAATATAGACATTCTATCTAGTCTGTGGTTTTCAAAAATGTTAGAAAGAATCGTGAAGTCCTTTTTAAATTGAATAAAATATTCACAAGTGTCCGTTAAAATCTAATGTGATAATTATATCTTAAATAATCTCAAGAATTTATAAAAACTGCTAAATTTGTATTGGTTCTTAGGCCAAATATAACATTAACCTTTGCTGTGTTGCTGTTGAAAATTCGATAAAGTATTTGTTCTTAAACAATGTCTACAAATAGTGACAATCAAATAATGATATCGCCTAAAACTATTAGAAGTACGAAAAATGCAAAAATGTATTTACGCTTAATCGACCATAAAACCCATTTTACCCTCGAGACGTGACTATTCACCCTCGCAACGGGTCTTCTCGTCTATATAAACGTATCGGGTAAAATGGCTTGTTATACTTATAAACTATTTGCGTTCAAGAGACAAAACACCATACAGTTAGATGCACCAAGTTTTAAGAGCACAACAACAACAGTTGGACCCCCTTTGGCGAACTTTCTCTACGTGATCGAATCAGAAACGATGAGACCCACAAAACCATGGCCACAGACAGACTACAGCATTGCGAGCCTCATGTAACAGTATATAGGCTATTTAAAAAAGGGAGCCAAAAATTAGGCCTTACGAGTTTCTTGCCTGTTGTTTTCGAGAAAGTTCTCCAAATTTCTCAGATATTATGGTCTTCGTTAATTAGATTTTTATATTTTTGCCATTACATCCGAAAAGTCCTCAAATCGCTGGATGAGAGAAGCACAGAACCAGTCCTTGTGCACTTCCTTGGGGGAGACCTATGTCCAATAGTAGACGTCTCTTGGCTGAAAAGACGATGATAACAACATACCAATAATTCTGTCGGCGCCTGCTTCACTGCCGGTAACCCAGACTTCATCCTTAACAGTGACACCGCCGGCTATGCTTTGGAAACTCATGAAAGTGCCGGTCGCGTCAAGATTTGGAATGAACAGCTCGTTGCCAAGAGCACTGTGGAAAAAAATACAATATAAAACACCATTGCTTATCTCTGAAAATCAAAGTGTTAATGTTAAGGGAAACCTATGTTAAAATTAGTAATTAAGAACTGTGTGAACACTCCCTTTTGTGACTGTAACGTAATATTCACTAAGTGTTGTGCCTCTTTCTTGCCTATTCCTGCCGCAAACAACAGGACAGGCAGTAAAATTATTGTCAATTGTGACAAGTTGGTAGCATACACTGTGGACCTACAGATTTTCTAATTTTACAAGAATCACATGTACGGTATGTGCCTGTAGCCATCCATTTGTCACTTGCCATTAGGTAGGCAGTCTGCTTATTTGCCGACATTGTAGGCATGAGACATTTCATGAATAACTTGTGAAAAATCATACGAAATTATTTTCATTTGTCACACCTGCAGCTAACCTTCACAATAACTGCTACACACTGAATTCGCAAATCATTTCCATATCTTTTAAGAGTATTTTTTTCTTAATGATGGCACAAAGTTTTTAATTGTCAGTCACAAGCTTGTTTAAGTATGATGCAAAGTTTACTGTTTGTGAAAAGTACGCAACATACGTAACTCGAGAATCAAACGACTAACTCCCTATTTCTGAAAGGCTCAAAAAAATATTGTTCAACTGTCATCCATGTCAATTTAACGAGTTTCTGAAGCGTATGTGAGCCAAAATTTACTAATCTACAATAAATAGAAATGGATCTTCGAAATGTATGTACGCCCATAACTTTCGAACGATTGCACCAAATTGGATGATTCTTGATTTTATGTATTCTTTATTGTTAGGACAAGGTTTGTATAAAAGAAAATATTTGAAAAATTATTGCAGGAAAAAAATGAATTTAAAATATGTTCACGTAAAAGTGACGAACTTGACAGATGACATTCAAGCTACTCCAAATCTATGGTTTCTTACACTGTTGTATTGTCAATAGGTTTTGTAGTATACCCGTGCGGGATCGGGGCGGGCAGCTAGTCTTTAATAAATTTGATTTGTCGTGAGAAATATTTTTTGACAAGGTCACATTACTGAAAGCAAACAAATAGCAGGTATGTATGACATTAAACAAGTGCTTCATAAAAATCATTACCTACCGAAATTTCACATGTAAAGTCATATGAAAAAAAATCGTTAAACGTAAATGAATGAAATATAGCAATATAATTTCCATGTTTACGACACTGTAGAAGGCATATAAGTAAGAAATAACAGAGATAAGAGCAAGAGACCCACCTGGCAACTGCACGCCTCGTGTGGGCCAGTAACGGAGCAACTGCGGTAACGTTTGCTTCGGGCGCCAACAGCTCCCTCCCTATACTGTTGCGAAGAACCAGTCGCACAGCAGTCTCGTCTGCGTCACCAGAAGGTTCTGCTGTGCAGTAGTGGGGAACTGCCACTTCCACATGTATTGCCTGCGAATTTTTACTATATGTAGGTAGCTGCTGATGGGTTGTTAAATTATTTATATGAAAAGGAGGTCGCCAATAATAGTCCATACATTTTTGCCTATGTGTGTACCTTGAGGTACATGTGTGCCAAAATGTAGAGAAGAATTGGAGGATTCCGAAAAAATATATTATTTCCTTTATTTATTCAGATCAAACTACGTAAATATAAATAAAAGTGCTCAATTGCGTTTAGTTTCGTCTTTTGCAGAACCTGTAGTGCTTACAAAATATTTTATTTTTAGTTAATTTTTGCTGAAGTTTTAATGTAACTTAAAAAAAAACATATCTTAATGGGATTATAACAATCAAAAGTAAAAAACAAAAAAATTTTAACATGCAAATCAACTGTCTCTGTGCAAGTAACAAAACGCCACGAAATGTTAACATACGATCTATGGTCACGGTGTACCAACACAGCAACAATCTATAATAAATTCCATCTAAAACTGCATAGATGGCATAGCTTGTGTTAAACGGGAATGTTATAATTAATGACTCATTTTGTAGAAATAAAATCGGAAGTAACTACTCAGACAGTGCATTAGTTTAAAACAAAATATTGCTTTTGAACTAAATTCGATAACATTTTAAAATAAAATAATGAAAGCAAAATCGAGTCTGCTGCAAAAGCACATCCAGTGCTTATTAGTTGACCGCGTGATAAAAATTCAAAAATCCGACAATAGACAGCAGCAACTTATATTGTTATATATAAAACATATGTAATCTGTGGTTATAGAGTCTAACACGGCGTATTTTCTTACAAATAAAAAAGTATTCTATCATTTCCAAATAACCAGAATAAAATAGGGTTGTTATATTATTCACCGTTTTATAGAGAATTTTTTTCCATATAGTGTACCTCGGTACATCGATTGGGCAGATTTTGGCGACTTCCTTTACACGTTCACCACATACACGCCAGGGGTGTTTATCCAACCCCATACACATGCCCGCTGCAGCACAGGAAGTCTCACTTCGCAATAAAATGATGTATTGCTACGACCATACTATAACGTTCGCGACATGACGATTTATTTAGAATGATGTATCGCAACCACGCACATATTCATGATAATATAGCCGCAGCATTTAGTGATACAAGTCTTTTACAATACTTTGGGCAAGATAATTGGTTTAAAAAGATGAACTAGACCATTATTGTAATAGTATTTACTCACCGCTTCTCGATAGATGTTGTTCCTTTCATCTTTATGCTGTGCAACGACTACACCGTGCCCAGGAGCTAATGCCTTAAGCTCTCCATTAGGACTCATCTCGAACGAATCCTCTCCGTAAGAGATCCAAGCACTTTTAGGCATGGATTTCAGTCTAATAGTAGATCCAACGGCAAGAGCCAAACGGTCACCCGCCTTCACATCACTGGTCAAACCCTCTACGGCGACACGAATATCTGAGATTCCCAGGATTTCTATTGTACTGTCCCATGAACGAGTTTCTGCAGCCTGGAAAAAAGGATTCACCAAGTATGTTTCATACAAAGTCAATTTCTCTTATGAATGTAGTAAGTAAAATAATAAGCCTTGATCATATTTTAGTCTGATAACTTCTGTAGTAGTTACGAGATTGGGTCACTTGTTCTTCACACCCGATTTGTCTTCTAATATCTATCTAACCCATGACCGTTTAGCATTTATGATCAAAATGCATACTAATATGGCATCCAGTCTTCAGCAATCTCATGTTTCAAAAGGCAGGTTAAAAATCAAATGTACACGATTGTTTGTTGTATTTAAATGTTTTTAAATAATGTTCATTGAATACTAATGAAACTGAGTTAAAATGGTGCCTTACTCAACAGTGAATTCTACGGGCTGAATGGATGGACTACTAAAATTGTCATCTACAGTCTGATTTTTAATTCGACGGAATTCTGACATTTCAGAAGTGTTGCCAACATTGAAAAATTCTCACTAAAAAGGGAGAGCATTTAAGCAAAATAAAATATAAATCTTTCTTGAATTTAAAGTTTCAATTAGAAAAAAACTAAGGCTTATAAAATTACTGATAATTTTAAAATGGTAATTGTTTAATATCATATTATTGAAGTTACAATAATTGTCAAGGAAATTATTTTTCTATTATTGGGATCCCTGTTCAATAATCCATAGGCTGCCAACCTTTTTTAGAAAAACCTCTTCGTTTGTAAAATTTTTGCTTCTTCTAAGAGCCAATATAACAAGATGTAAAATCTGAAATTGAAAAACTATTTACGTTGCGTCATGCACCGCGGTCCAAGTTGCGCAAAGTGAAACAATTAATATTAGAGGGCTTATAATAATATCACAACTAAAAAATGCAAAAATGCATAAACCATATTATTAAAGAAGAGGACAAAATGTCCCCTCTTAATGATCTGCTGGATAGTGTGTGTGATTCTTTTATAATCCGAGTTGATGATGATGACGACAATGGTGATATAAGTGATGATGATTAATAAATATTTTTATTTGAGAAATATGTTGTTTTACTCTGTTTTTCCATTTAGCACTTAAAAAATACATTTTGTGCACTTAATGCACACTATGCATTGAGTGCACAACACAAACACTATTTACAATATCATTCATCATCACAGCCCATATCCGTCCCCACCGAGGGGCTCGAGCCTACCCTATATTAGGGTGATTAGGCCTTAGTCAACCACGCTGGCCCAGTGCGGATTGGTCGACTTCACATACATCATTGAATTTCTTCGCAGATGTATGCAGGTTGCCTCACGATGTTTTCCTTCACCGTAGGAGCGTCAGACAAATGTACATATGAAATTCGAAACGAAAAACACATTGGTACATGGCGGGTCTCGAACCCCGACCCCCCGATTGGAAGGCAAGTGCCGAGTCCATTGCGCCACCGACGCTCTATATCATTACTTGGTCTCATTCTGTTACATATTTTTTGTTATTAAATATTTAAAAAATTCTAAGCAGAAAAGGTAATTGATATCTGATTTGTCTATGGATGACATCTGTCAGAATTCCGTCGAATTAAAAATCAGACTGTAGCTAATTAACAATTAAAACATAATATCACAGTGTCAGATTAATTTTGTGGTAAATCGATTTTGACATAAATAAAAAGTTACGAAACGTTAACAAAATATGTCATGTTGTATACGGAACACGCATACCTGACCCATATTCCGCACTCGCACATCAACGGTAATGACGCCCGCCTTGAGAGGTACCACTCGCACTGACAGTCCTTCCACCGCCGATCTCTCCAAATGATCTACGACATACATTTATAAACTAAACATATGTTTTTGACCATATTAACACACAACTACACTCCCGGACACCTAAATCGAGCCACCTTGTAATTTTGGATTATATTGTCCATAAAAGTTTTTATGCAATTTTGAAGCTGACATGTTTAATCTGATGTGCTGATTATGAATATGCCAGCTATAAAACTTCATAACACTTTTTGGTCGACCAAACATTTATTGAAAGTTATGGACGATATAATCCAAAAGTGCAAGGTGGCTCAATTAAGGTGTCCCCGAGTGTATTACCTACTAGCTGTGCCCGCGAACTACGTTTCGCCGTAAAAGACTTCAACGCGTTCTTAGTTATACTCAATATACTCAATATACTCAATATATTTATTGCAAACCATAATGTACAATGAGGTGGTAAAGTGGTAAAGTAGGTACATACTTATACAAGATCATTATGGACCCCGTCGGGCACGCAATTTGCTGTAGAAGAGAAGAGGACGCATTTTTTGTAAAATAGGTATAATTACAATTTTATATTATTTTAGATAAATTTGTATAATTATTACATAGCAAATAAAATATCAATACAATAATGGATTCATAATTATTTATTACTAAATTTATCGTTTAGGAATTCCTTTATGTCATAGTAGCATTTATTAAGTAAAAATTGTTTTAATTGTTTTATAAATTTGTTGTCATTATTTTCATTTATTAATATGTCCGGTAATTTATTATAAATTTTTATTGAGGAATGAAATGTGCTTGAGGATGTAAGTTTCAGTCGGGAAGCTGGTAATATTAACTTATTTTTATTTCTATTTCTTAAAGAATATTTAGTAGGTATATCCTGTTGCTTTGTATAAAATTCATTATATTTGCGTACAAACTTGCACATCTCTAATATATACATACATGGCAGGGTAAGTATCTGATATTCGCGAAAATATGGTTTGCAACTATCAGTCTGCTCAATGTTGGCTATGATACGGATCAACTTCTTTTGCATGGTGAACAGTGATGGCGCGTCCGTACTGCCACCCCACAACACCAGCCCGTAGCACAGCCAAGCCTGTGCGTAAGCATAATATGTAACTATTGATGTTTGTATATCGGTAGTCTTTTTTATCTCTCTCAGTGCATAAGAAAAGCTACTTAGTTTGGATTTAACATTTTGTACATGGGCTTTCCAATTTATGTGTTTATCTATAACTATGCCAAGTAACGAGAATTCCTCTACACACTCCAATTTATGGCTATTGAAACTATAATTTATATTCAGTGTTGTTTTTTGAGGTGGATGGAAGGTCATTATTTTGGTTTTGGCAAAATTTATGCTGAGATTGTGATCACTTAACCAGTCCGACGTTTTAGAAAGTAAGGTATTTAGTTTTTCATCAATGTTATTATTGTTGTAACTCGAAGTAAGTAACGAGATGTCGTCAGCGAATAAAATGCATGGTTCCTCCATGATCTTTGGGAGGTCATTTATATATATCAAAAACAAGAGACAGCCGACCACACTTCCCTGCGGTATTGATGCATTTACGATTTTACAGTCAGAGCGTACGTGAGTGATGTTCTTAGTTTCGTTATCAAAGTATTCAATTTCTACGAAATGTTTTCTATTACTTAGGTATGATGCGAACCATCTATGAGCGGATCCACGGATGCCGATATCGTACAATTTATTAAGCAGTATATCATGTTGGACCCTATCATACGCCTTAGTCATATCCAATAAGACCCCTACACCATATTGTTTTTTATCTAATAATGAAATTATTTCTTTGATATATTTATACACAGCCAAAATTGTGGAACGATTTTTTCGGAATCCATTCTGCGAATCGTCAAATATCTGAAATTTCACACAGAAGTTATTTACTCGAACACACATTGCTTTTCAAATATTTTAGATGCTGTAGGTGAAATAGCAATTGGACGATAGTTATTCATATCACTTTTGTCATTTTTCTTGTAAATAGGTTTCACTAGTGTATTTTTCAATATACTTGGAAAGGTACCTTCACTAAACGACTGATTTATTAATACAGTGAAAGGTAGAGTTAATTCCTCAGCGCAATCTCTTATTAAGCTTGGTGGCATCTCGTCCATTCCATGACTCATCTTATTTTTTAAATTTTTTATAATTTTATATACTTCTCGGCAGTCGACCGGGCTTAAATACATGGAGTTTTCGACCGGGTGGAGAACAGGGCGACCGCGAGTGCAGCCCGCCCTTTGCTCGCTGCCGGTGTTGCCCTGCTGTTGGGAGTTACACTGACCGATAGAAGCAAAAAAGTTATTAAATGTGTTAGCAATTATTTTAGGGTCAGAACTTAGTGTTTTATTTATTCTTAATTCAATATTACATTTCGATTTCCTACTTTTTTTATTTGTTTTTTCATTTATTACATTCCACATGGTTTTTACTTTATTATTTGAATTATTAATTTTCTTTTTATAATGCTGTTTTTTTGAATACAGTATTAGTTTTTTTAATAACTTCTCGTATTTCTTGTAATGCTTTTTTAAAATTTGATTATTAGTTTTTGTGACAAGTACTTTTAACAACCTTTTATTTTTACAAGATTTTTTTAGCCCTGTAGTTAACCAATACTTTTTTGTAATACTTTTTAGTTTTACTTTGTATTTTGGTATGCATTGGTTTAATATCTTTATTAATTGATCATGAAATGCGTTATAGTTTTCGTTAATATCTTTATATGGTTTGAGTATTTCGTTCCAATTTATTATTTGTAATTGTGATTTGAATTTTATTATTGCCTTTCTGTTAAACAATCGTTTTTCTACATACCAGACTGCTTGTTTTGTTTGTATTTGCTTTTTTATGTATATCTCGGTACCAGTATATCTACCGGTTATATCTTCTATACACGGTTATTTTTTTATCACTCTGGAAAATTTAAGGGACGCTTCACGACATGGTATTAGAATGATTTAAATATAATTTAAAAACTAACTCACTTAATTTTATAAATATATATTTTTTTAAATACAAAAAATGCTGCACTAGTTGAGAGCAGCATTTTTAGAGATTTTTTTTATATATATATTTTTTTTAAATATAATATTGGAGGTGTCCTGAAGCGTCCCTAAAATTTTCCAGGGTGATAAAAAAATAACCGTGTAACATACACGGTTATTTTTTCCAGTTTCCCGTTTTAGCAACATTTTTCATTGATTCTCCTCTCCTATTGGTCGTAGCTTGATATTACATAGCCTATAGCCTTCCTCGATAAATGGACTATTCAACACAAAAATAATTTTTCATTTCGGATCAGTAGTTCCAGAGATTAACGTGTTCAACCAAACAAACTAGTAAGTATAGATTTAATGCTACTATTATTTTTGGACTTAATAATTTTCATCTTTTACAACAAGGTAGTTAACCAATCTTATTTGTTGACCAATAGACAAATCATTCATGGTTATTGATACTTAATAGCACTTTAAATTCAACAAGAGATGTTGATAATAATAATATTGCTAGTCGCTTATAAGTTATAACAACCCAATAAGTTAGTGTGCAACAAAGCTGGATTAAAATTTTTGCTTTTATAAGTATAGCATTTGAGTTGTTAGTACGTACCGTCAGTATGCGTAGTATACAGCCTTGCTGTGCTAGGATCCCGAATGGTCCAGGTGATTCTGGGCATCGGATGAAGGGCGGCCAAGGCTGACGCGGAAAGCGAACTTGCTTCCACCCATATCGGACCGGGGGCACCTACTAGCAGGCTTTGGGTCGCCGCACGCACTCGCAGACCCGTTATAGGGATAACCTGTGAAAGTTATTTATTTAGTTTTAGCGAAGTTTAAATCTAATCTATTATTTAAAAACAGTATCTTATGGTTTTCAAATGATATCATGATGAAATCATAGTGCAAAACGAAAAATAAGATTTTCGGTCAGATTTTTGATCATTCGCTCACTATATCATGATATCATTGAAATTATGCCATAGTGATGATATCATTGGAGATTGGTAATACCAAATGAAGCATATTTTCATGACTTCCTTATCTCAAAACTTACACCATGTCATACGATGAAAGATCCATAATAGGCCTGCTAACCTAACAAACTGTTTAAAAGAATATGTAGAGACAACATCATGTTTTAACAGTAAAAACTAGGCTTAAGCTTAAACAGTTTAAGCTATAGACAGGGTTTAAAAACTTTCTATAGTAACACTGACAACATTTTACATTAATTTATAACATCCATATGATTAGGGAAGTACAATATGTTCAAAAATATAAAATGAAAATATCACCTCGACTTCAGACTGCGTGCTGGCCATTTCCATGTTGGCTATATCCGTAGCGACCAGTTTGATTCGCGCCGTACCCATCGACAAGCCGTTCACGAAACCAGTTGAAGATACCTGTTGAACAATGTTAAAATGGTCACTATTTAAAAACAATAGAAAAAAAGTTGGGCACATTGTCGATCGCTCTCATGACCGCCTGACTGGGGAATGTCCGAAAATTGAACGACGAAACCTTTCATCGTAAATCGTGCAAGTAGTTAACTGTATGGATTCACTAACCTCAACGTGCTGCTGCTTGCCAATGAGGTGATACTGAAGAGTGGCGAGATGCGACGGAGGCCCGCCTTGGTGCCGCAGCTGCAGTCTGCCGCCTGGAGGTAGTTTAGCCTTCTCTGGTACGATTCTTAGTGGCGGAAACACTAGCACCTGCGATTGGACAAAACTTAAATTATAGATGTACAATACAATCCGCAGAACCTCGGTTGTCAAGAAAACACGATGAAGTAAAAATAGCTTTAGGTTGATATTCTGTTACAGTTATTTTTTTTATTCTATACTTATTAAGGACTTTTATCCCATTGGATATATCAGTTCAATCGTAGCATATATGCACACACTCAATGAAAAATATGGTCTACACTCAATAGGCTATTTGACAACATTGAAAATATACAACAAATTATGGTATAACAAAATATTAGATAATAGAAAAATTGCATAATTTATTTCATTTCACGCTGTTTTATGTCTATTTTTTGGATATTTCTCGAAATAAATTTCGTATTTTTTTGTATATTTTATGTGTCAGAAACGCCTGTGATTGGACGTATTTACTTGCATGTGACGTCACGCAAATCATGAATGACACCATTACAGAAACAGCGTTTTTGCCGCGCTTTTAGACATTAAAATTTGACTAGCTGTGCCCGCGACTTCGTCCGCGTGGAATAGCAACTTTTGGCAAAAAGTAGCCTATGTTATACCTTATATAATTAGCTATTTATTAGTGAAAGTCCCGTCAAAATCGGTCCATCCGTTCCGGAGATTAGTGGGGACAGACAGACAATTTTTTTTAAATTTGTATTTTTGTTATTGGTACCCGATATACATTCATACCCTTCTAGTAAAAACTTGTTATTTTGACATTACAAACAGACACTTCAATTTTATTTATTTGTATAAATTTTGAAAGATAAATAGATCTGATTACCCGGAAATATTAATGTAGTATGCATATTATAACATATAGAATAATTTTAAATTATTTTCTAAATTTAGTCAAATTGCCTATTTAGAAGATCATTGCGGCTGGCACTGCAATTGTTACGAGCCGATCGGACAGTTCACCATATTGATCTTAGCAAACATTATAGCAATGGCACGTAGCTTGCGAAGACGTGAAAATTAGCTAATGAAATTGATTAATAAAATTCCCATAATTTTACATTATGTATCAGTACTTGCCTCAACCTCAGCACTCCACACACCGCCCAGGGAGGCTCGCACCCGTCCCGTTCCCTCCCTGAGGCCGCATATAGCGCCGTCCCTCACCGCCACGTCGCCTATCACCCGCCAGTCGGGCGCGTGGCCGGCGGTCAAGTGGCGATGCGAGACGCCCTGCACCAATGCCGATATTGGCACGCAACCGCCCACGCAAACGGCGCGGGACGTCGACACTTCCACGTTGAGGATCTCCTCAATGTGAACCTGGTGTGTTGATGCGAAAATGTATAATCGACTAGCTGAACGTATGCAACTTTGTTTGCATTTTAACTAACTTTTCCCGTCAGATTACACTATGTCCTTCCCCTGGTCTCGAACTATCCCTATACCAACTTTCATCAAAATCGGTTCAGTAGTTCCGAAGCCTATTCGATACAATCAAATCTTTCCTCTTTTATAATATAAGTATAGACTACTTGTTGCAATTACGTTATCCATACGTGATATACAACGTAAACTGATATACAATTAAATAAATAAATAAATAGCCTAAAACCTCAGACCGCCATCTTATTTTGATAATGAAAGAATTATATAAATTATTAAATTTAATTCTTTTTTTTTTTTTTATTACTAATTTAACATTCCACAGACTCGTGGTCCGTGCTCTTTTCATGGAATCTTCTCATTGTGATCTATTTTATTATAATTATTATATTAAGACTTACGACTACTTTTTACTCCTAATCTAAGGTGAGTTGCGCAACTCAATCAATTTAAAAATTTAAATATATAACTTAATAATATCTATTTATACTTATATATACTTAATTATACTCAAATATATATCTTAATAATATTATACTATATGTTAATAATTTATGTATGGACTATTTCATAAGATTTGGACAGTTAGTATACTCGTATTTGGCATAATATATGTTACGTCTGTTTTTTTTTTTTTAGTTACACCAAGGTCGCTCCGCTTGATAGGGCCCTGAGCACCATTTTTTTATTGTATTCCATGACCACTTCATCTGTTGCTATGCTGGGAAGGGCAATGAGACGTCTAATTGCGTCGTCCTCCTTCAACTCCCGGCAGAAGTAGGTGCAGGATACCGTGTGTCTGGTAATGGCAACCACCGCGTGAGGGACACTATCATGGACAGGGTTCTTCCTTTCTGCTCCTCTGAGCACAACCACGTGATCGTACGTTAGTCCCTGTGCTTCGTGGATCGTCAGCAGTCTAGATTGTTCTCCGGTGCCGAACCCTTCCCTCCCATACGCTTCTTTCTCGTCTTGAGTAAAGGTAAGGAAGAGAGTATTTGGGTTGCCCCTTCGTAACACCGCCTCCGATGCCATTCTGCATGTCATGGACCTCAGCACTTGCCGTGATGTGTAAATACCCTTGTAGATGTTTTGGAGGGCATACACCACATCCATCGGACTTCGGTGTGTGCAGAGGAGTTTTTCTGTTACCGACGTGATGGCGGCGGGGCTTCCGTAACGCATCTCGAACAGGTTGTCTCTGTCTATGAAGGGGATCTGATTTGTATCGGTCATTAGTACCAATTCTCTTGCCCCGGTCAGCCTTGTTGCCATGATGATAGCTCCAAAATGGACTAGGAGAGCTTCGTCCACCAAAAGGCGTTTTGATGCTTCCACACCATTGATGAGAACTGAGGCAATGGTTCTTATTTTCCCCTTCACGACCACCCCGAATCGAGTCGTCACTTTGTCCAACAGTTCTTTTGCCGTCTCGAGTGTGCTAGTGATGATCATATCTTCCTTCATTTGGAAGTTGTTGAGGAGCCACGTGGTCTTCCCGCAACCCGGCACACCGTCAACCCATCTGATTGCCAGTTTACCCCATGGTTCGGAGATCCAAGTTCCACTCACGGATTCCGCCGTTTTTAGAATTCGGTCCTCCAGCATGAAGCGGGTGCACTTGGCAATTACCACTATTGGGTCCTCGATCGGTGTGCAGAATGTGATTGCTCCCCTTTCGTCAGTTGCTTCATGATCCACCAGCACCATGCCTGACGTGCCACTGTACGCCGCCATCTGCTTTTTATCTATAGGGCGAGTTCCCGCCACCACAGTCCCGGTGTCGTTGTTATAGACCACCGCCCTCGCCCCGTCCAGGAGTTCCTGTAGTGACATGCGGGCGTTTATCTGAAATGCCTCAAGTATCTTGCTGCAGGTGGTGTGTTTTACCTGCAGCGTCGCCCGCAGTGTCCCCAGGTACTCTAGATAGGCGTTGACTAGGTCATCTCCGTCCCGGTCAGTGACTATTCTGGATGGCGGTCTCACCCTTCCCATGTCTGCCAGTGTGGTTTTGGGTGAGGAGACCGTTTTATGTTTGGGGACCGAGTCCGGTACTGTCTCACTGCTTGTTCTACGAGGACGAGCGTGGCCCAGGGCAACAGATATGCCCCTGACGAGGTCGTCTGTCGGGGATTGTCTTTGTGATTGGAGGCGTCTTCTTTCGTTTGCTTCTTGCATCGCCTCCTCGTGTTGCCTTTGTGCCCGGGCTGAGCCACTTTCTGTTAGTTCATTGCGTGGAGTCAGCTCGTGGTCTTTGAGCAGAAAGTCGAGGTTTTGGCCTCTTCCCTCGTACACGATAATTTTGTGTTTTCGGGAGGCCTCCAATAAGGGAGTGTAATCGGACACTTTCCCTTTCTCGAGATCTATCTTCATGACATCCACGCTGATGACTCTTGGGTCTCCGTCCATGTTTAACAGCAGTTCCCCCGCTATAGTAAAGGACGACTTGTCAATGTGCCAGTCCAGGAGCAGGATCGACTTATTCCTGAAACATACAATCCGGCATTTTTGCCCTGCGAGCATCACCTCAGGCATTGCATCAAACACTTTTCTTTTAATGGTCGCCCTGGTAGTGCTGCCTTTTAGCAGGACTGCTAGGCCAGGTGATATGGCAACGTGCTTCCTTGTTCTGGACATACAGAAACTAATGCCAATCCTTTCTCCTGCACTATCCATGAACAACGCCACAGCCCTTGTGAGGAGACCTACTGTTCCTTTTTCTCCGTCGCTCAACCACTGCATTTGCGTTATCGTTGGGGCCACGTAAGATTCCCGCATTCGTGGTGCCATATTTACCAACCCATCATCACCCCCCTGCGCTGGTGGAGTACAGTTCTGGTTTCGCTGTGTTGCCAGATCGGCTGCTATTTGTATAAACTGCACTAAGGGTGGTTTTGCCTTTTTATCCATCAGTAGCGCATGGATATTCTCTTTCCTTATCACTATTTTGCCTAGTCTATGTTCTAAGTCATGGCGGGCACTGGCAAATCTTGGACAGTCCAGGATCACGTGCCATACCGATTCAATCTCCCCGGGGTCACATTCACAATATGGATTGTCCTTGAGTTTGAATCGGTACAGATATTCTGCGAACCCCCCGTGCCCCGTGAAGACTTGTATCAGACGAGGTGATGGTTTTTCTTTCCTGACCCAGCTATAGGCTTTCGCCTGATCTGGAAAGAACCATTTGGTCACTCCTCCTGTAGAGGAGGTAACGTACCTATCCTGCCATTTTCGGATCGTCTCTTCCCTTATCTTATTCTTCACGAACGACACGGGGATCTCACAGTAGTCCCGCGTTCCGTTTACCACCCGCGCTGCTTTTTTGGCTAATTCATCTGCTCTTTCGTTTCCCACTGTGCCTACGTGTGCTCTCAGCCAGAACAGTTTGACCTCTCCACCGTTCCTTCTGATACTTCTGATGTCTTCATGTATCCTCTGCACTAGCTGATGGCCTGCTTTGGGGTTCGTGATGATCTCCAATGAGGATCTGGAGTCACTCAGTATTGTTGCTGAGGTGACACCCTCTCTCCGGACCATCTCTATCGCCCTATGCAGAGCATACAGTTCAGACTGGAAGACCGTACAGGCGGGATCGAGACTAAATGTGTAACTGGCGGTTTCTTTTCCCTCTACCCACCACGAGACGGCGGCTCCAACCCCCTCATCAATTTTACTGCCATCTGTGTATATTTGTGGGTCTTGGATTTTGTGCTTCCGTATGGTCTCTACGGATGTATCCTCTACACATTCATATTCTATCAGAACCCGCTCGGATGGATGAGGTCTCCCAGAAAATGATGTTTCCTTTTCCAGTATACTGCCTGGTGGTAGGTGGTCTCGGCAGTCCCTTTTTTTTGTTCTATAGAGGGATGCTGTTTCATGTACTCGCAGGTCAATCGGGAGCAGTCCAGATAATGTAAGAGCGGACGTCAAGGACACTGTTCTATAAGCTTTGCAGACTTTTATTGCAAAGTTCCGTTGTACCGACTCTAGCTGCTTTTTGACGAGTTCCAAATCCGTGGCCTGGCTCCATGCTCCACTGGCGTACAGGATAATAGGTTCAATGACCGCTAGATATATCGTCCTGATGATTTCACTATTTAGACCCCATGTTACTTTCGCCGTGCGTGCTAGTTGTTTATATATATTAGTTACCTTTCTACACTGCTCTGACACATGCTCGGCGAAGTTCAGGTTTCTGTCGATCGTGAGTCCAAGCACTTTAATTGCTGTCACCAGTTCGATATTCACTCCGGACATCGTCACGATGGGGGGGTCGTACTTCAATTTCTTCGTTATCACCATGGCCTTGGTTTTGTGCGGCGCGAAGTTAAGTTTATTACGTCCTCCCCATTTCACCACTCTGTCCAGGATCTCATTTGCGGTCTCCTCCACTTGTTCGCCTGTTGAACCAGTGAAAACCAGAACCACATCATCTGCGAAGGCCTGGCAGTGTACATCCCTCCCCTGTAACTGTTTGAGCAGGGAATCCAGGATTATGTTCCAAAATGTGGGACCTCCTATTGATCCCTGGACACATCCCTTGGTGGTCTCTTTCCCTGCTTTTTCCCTCATGTAGTTAACCTCCACTTTTCGATCTCGTAGGTATGATTCGATCATGAAGTAGAGGTTTCGGGGACATTGTTTAATTATCAGCTGTTTTTTGAGCGCTGGCCACCAAGCATTATCAAAGGCGCCCTCTATGTCAAGTGACACCATTAGGATTAACCTTTTTTCTTTGAGCTTCATCCTTATGTGCTCGACCAAGTCACAGAGGGCGTCTTCAGTTCCGCGTTGCGGCATGAAACCGTATTGGTTCGCGCTCAGTGTAGGGAGAATATGCCACTGCAGTCTGGCGATTACTAGTTTTTCCAGTATTTTTCCAAGCACCGACAGCAAGCCAATTGGTCGGTATGACTTAGGATGCGTATAATCGTCCTTTCCCGGTTTTCTTAGGATGATAACGTGTGCCACCTTCCATTGGGCGGGAAAGTGTCTCAGGGACAAGCATTTATTCGCTATGCCCAGGAACACTCCCCCGTCGTTTCGGATTGCTGCTGTGCACACATCGGCTGTTAGTCCGTCCGGCCCCGGTGCCTTCTTAGGGTTTAAATTCCTTAATACTGACTCCAGTTCGGCAGTAGTAAACGGTGGTTCGTCCGGTCCTAGCCGATCATCCCTCCAGCTTTGGCTCTCTGTCATTGCCCGGATTTTTGTGTGGTATGCTGTGTCGGTCTCAGGTGTGTCGTCTGCATAGAAAGTTGTTGTAAGGAGTTCAGCGGACGTCAGCGGGGTCAGTGCGCTACCGTTATGGTCTTTTAGGAGTACATCCTCTTGCCTTCCCGATGTTTTCCTTAAGATTCTGTACACTTTGTCCCACATCGTCTCTTTTTCTTGCGTTGTGCAGAACTCCCTCCAATTTGTCGTCTGTTCGCAACTGACCATTTCTGCGTATTCGGTCTTTGATCTATGGTAGTCTTGCCAGACCTAAACAGTTACTATAGCATTCAGATCTTCTTCAGAGTCAGCTAGTGAGGGGTCCATATTCACTGCTTCTATATTAAATCTAAAAGTCTTTATAAAATCCGACCACTTTGCTTTAGCAGTGTTGTAAATCCGGGTGGTAATGGGTTTTAAACTGCCTATAGGGTTTGTTAGGCCTACGGTAAAGGTAATTGCATTGTGATCAGATGTTGTTAGATGTCTGTCCACTTTCCAGTTGGTGATTTTCCCTAGCAGGGATTGGCTGCACGCTGTGACGTCTACGTGGCTTTCGTAGAGTTTACCTGCTCTGTATGTTTCGAAGGTGGGTGTGTCCCCTGTGTTCAGTATTTCTAGGTCCATTTCATTAAGGAACGCTGCGTACTTTTCACCTCTCCGGTCCTCAGATCTACTGCCCCACCACGGGCTCCATGCGTTTATATCTCCCGCCACGATTAGGTCCCTAACACCGAGTTTATGAATCATTGTGTTAACCCGATTTATGTTAGTGTCTATTTCTTCATTCCCCTCGAAATAAACAGATATAACTCCAAGCCGCAGACCCCCCGCCTCCAGCCATACAGCCACCTCGGTTTCCGTGGCAAGCACAGGGTCTTGTATGACCCTGAGTCTGTCACCGAAGACGATAATCGCCGCTTTCACGGGTTTGACCAAGGTGCCGGTGCACTGTATGATCTTGGTGCCAGGATAACGTTTTACTGTACCTTGATTTCCCACATAAGGTTCCTGCACGATGGCAATGTCTACTTTGCGTTGGTCCGCAACCTGAAGTAATTCTGCCGTGGCTGTTTTGGAGCGGTGCAGATTTGCCTGGATGATATGCAGTTCTCTACTCGCTCCGAGGGGTATCAGTGGCATGCCTTTAGCAGTACGTAACTTTCTCCCTGGCTATGGCATCCCATTTTTGCCACAAGGGACAGTCATGGCTAAATGCGTTGTGCTGGCTATCTTCTGGTTTGGTACCCTTTGTCTCAAAGCAATTGAGGCATTTTGGCGGTTTGCCCTCTTTACGGACTCTGCAGTCCGTCCATCTGTGTTTATGGCCACAATGACTGCATCGGTCTTCTGCTTCTTTGCAGAGCATTTTTGTATGGCCATAACCTAGGCACTTCGTGCACTGCACCAGTGGGGACAGGTCGAAGACCGGTCGCCTTTGGAGGTCCAGGTACACAACACCCACCTCCAACAGTGCTTTATGGAGCGGTGGTGATACCTCTAGCACCGGGTGGCATTCTAGGCTGTTTCTGGCACGTTTCCTGTATCTGACCTTGATCGTGGCGTCCTTCACAGCTATATCCTTAAAAAGATGTTTATTTTGCGAGGTCAGGAACTGTATTATGTCTTGGTCCTTGTGATAGGCCAAGACATCCTTAATAATTACTAGAGGGTTTGATGGCCTTGCCACCTCCACCATCAGGTTCCGATGGCTTTTAACCTTCTCCCTAGCCAGGCATAGGTCTTCTTTTGTGTTGCAGCTAAGTATTACCTTGCGGTTCCTAGCTTTCCTGACCCGTTCTACCTTAACGCCGGTATTCTTGCTGTCGAGAGCTGTCCTGATCTCTTCAATGACGTCCTCACCGGTTTTCATCTCGTCCACAGATGAGATGATCAGTGTATGGTTTGAGTGGGGCTTGGGCAGGGTAGGTTTTGTGGGCTTGGCTGTCATAGTAGCGTATGTTGATGTCACTTTTTGTATTGTCGCCGCTAGTGGTGGTGTAGTAACCTCAGCCAGTTCCTTAGCCAGGGATACTGGTGGTGGAGACATCGGTACCCGCTTCTCCTCTCTCATCGTTCTGAGCTCGGACCGAACTGCCTCTAGGGTCTCCTTTATTGGCTGCAGGTCCTCGCTGACGTCACTTTTCTTCTTCCCGTTGGCATCTAATGCACCCTCGGTGAGCATGTGCATCAGTTTTGCCAGTGAGCTTTGGATGTGTTTGAGCTGTGGCGTCAGTTCTGAACCTTTTGGCGAAGTGCTGTTCTCGATATGCTCTAAAACATTTTGGACTAGGTGTTGAATATTTGCCGTACACAGCCCCGCGTTTGTGCACGTTTTTAATATTTGCTCGAGTTTATTTGAGCTAAGCTGTACGTCCCTACGCAGATTGTCTAATGTGTTTTGAAGCACCTCGATTTTTTTAACCGCCTCAAAGTAAGCAGGGTCTGGTGCTGATGATTTTATCTCTGTAGTTTGAATGTTCTTCAAATTTGCCTCTACTCTACCGAGGGCAGCCTCTATCTTGGAGGATTTCCCGTACACGTCTTTTAATTGGTCCTGCGAGTCACGAGTCTCATACTGCAGCCAGTTATCTATTCTCGTGAGCTGTTTAAGAGTCTCCTGACTCTTATTTTGTTGACTCTCTAGAGACGCTGTTATTCTGGCCGTCATTTCGACCAGCGCCTTATTGTGGGCTCTCTCCATTCGCACTAACTCCTGAGCGTGTCTTTTTGACTCTCTCTCCAGATTGAATTTATGTCTGAGTCTCCAGATTGAGTTTCGTACAGCATCTGTAGGGATTCTATTGCTGTGGCCCTGCATTCTTTTTTAATGTTCCCGGCCATTTCGAGTGCTTCCTTGCCCCTTTGCCACATCTCATTCGCTATTTTAGTAGCCATATCCATCTCCACACCTTTCCCCTTTCCTGACTTCGATGGCATCGCGAGCATACTTTGTCTGCCCTTTTTTGATGTTCTTGCCCTTTCGGTATATGAGGAGAATGAATCGGAGTCGTCATCATCCTCAGAGATGACTGGGCGGGGGGGGAGCTCCTCATAGTCCCATTCTCGAATTTTTGCCATTGTTGACAATGGGTTCAGTAAGCAGGAACCATCTGAATCACTGTCATTGATGGTAATTTGGGAACGCTGTTGTGGTTGCTCTAATTGGGTGTGGGTGGGTGGTGACTTGGACCCCCCAGGAGGTGGTGCCACTGGAGTCATTTCTGTCCCTTTTTCGCCCCTTTTCACCACATTTAATTTCTTCACTTTTCACCACATTTCACAAATTTAATTCTTGCAGATTATTTACTAAGAAATGTCCAGTTTTGGTTTTGTTGCATTTCTTGCAAAATTTGAAACTCTATGGTCGCGCGCTTGCAAGTAGGATATTGCCGATGTCTGATAAATAAGAGGTAAATATGATAGAATTAAGAAAATTTTAAAAGCGGCGTATTTGAAACTTAATTTTTGATAAAATTTGACCAATATTTTTAATTAGTGGAATTCATTTTACTCTCGATTCTGAACAAACTATTTTCAGGTTTTGCAGTATTTTCTAATAAACACATTGTACAAAATGTGGACATTCATCAAAAAATCGGACTCCTCGCGAGGTCAAAATGCTATCCACGGTAATCAGTACAGATCGCGGCAAATAAAAGTTAAACAAAAATGGCCGCCGTCTGCAATAATAAATGCGGTAATAGTAAAAATAAATGTTATTTGTGAATCTTTGCCGACGAAATTTTAATAGCTATTGCTAGATCTGCATCATTGCTACAATTTTTGGATGTCAAACGAAGTGCGACACGCGAGGATTTACAATTACTCGTGCGCAGACGCGGCCATTTTAGTTCAACTTATGTGATGTTTACTCACCTCGATAACTTGCTTTTCGCCGTGCACGCACAAATCGTAGACAATGAGGTCGTAGGATCCTGGTCCCGGCACACTAGCGCTCAGTTTGCCATCGACCACCGCCGCCGATACACCCTTTGGCCCTTCCACTGCGTACCGACCGCTGCCGCCCGACACTAAAGATATGCCGCTCACCGATTCACCTTCCCACGCGAGATTCACCTGGCGGCGCAGGTGAACGATTAGGGAAATGGTGAAACATACCAAAAGAATCATTGATATGAATTTAAATTCTTCCATGCTAAAAAGGAGCCTCGGTGGCCTCGGCACTGGACTGTACTCCGAGTGGAATCGGGAGGCCCGCGATCGATCCTGCCATGTGTTTTTCGTTTCACGAATTTCATATGTACATTTATCTAACGCTCCCACGGTGAAGGAAAACATCGTGAGGAAACCTGCACACACCTGCAAAGTAATTCAAAGGTGTATGCGAAGTCAACCAATCTGCACTGGGCCAGCGTGGTTCGACAAAGGCCTAATCGCCCTACCGTAACTGGTTAGGGTAGGCTCATGCCCCTTGGTGGGGCCGTATATGAGCTGGGATAATGATGCTAAAAATATGCTGTTGACCAACCTTCACAGGTTCGCATTTCAGAGGTCCGACGACTCGAGCGTTGATACTAGCCGCTGCTTCAGGTATATGCACTTTCAATGCACCACTCCAGCCGATGGATTGCTCGCCAGCTGTCACCACCTACAAAATGCAATATAGCTATCATTCGAAGAATGAACATTGAACTAGCTACAGTTATGTACAGTACCTAAGTATGTTATAGGAAGAGAAAATCAACTTTGTTGTACTACGACACGAAACTGAAATTCAATTTTAGGATGGTAAACCATTTTTGTTGCTCAAAACAATGGTCGTCCGTCATATTGGCCCTTACTATCATTCGGTTTAGATATATAACTGCTTACATATCAACAGCCCTATTACCGATCTGATGGTTTTCAAATGATAACATGATGAAATCATAGAGCAAAACAAAAAATACGTTTTTCAGTCAGATTTTTGAGTATTCGTTCATTATATCATGATGACATCATTGAAATTATGCCATAGTGATGATATTATTGGAGATCGGTCATACCAAATGAAGCATTTCATAACTTCCTTATCTCAAAGTTTATACCATGTCATACGATGAAAGATCCATAATAGGCCTGCAGGACTCCTCCAGGATTTATTGCAGTCCATTTCAGTAAAAAAACAACTCTTACTTGTATTTTTAAGATATAAGGGTCGTTTTTTTTTTTGTTATGGCCAATTTCGATAGCTGTTGTTTAAAAATCAAACACGAGAAGAGGCACACACCTGATAATACTTATACGGCACAGGAACAGGTGCATACTCAGGATGCGTTTCGACGAACAGACGGTCGGTAGCAGTATACTCTATGGCCGGGTGGTGAGGTTCTATGTCCCATGAAGCCTTGGGTCCGCGTTCGTCAAGCAACTCCCTGCCGATGGCGTCCAGCAGCGTCACCTTTACGACCATCTCCTGCATCGGACGCAACCAGACCCTGAAGACAGAACCAACATACCTAATAATTATCTAATATATAAAAATCTCGTGTCACAGTGTTTGTTATCGAACTCTTCTGAAACGGCTTGACCATTTTTTATGGTTTTTTATGTACATTTGCTAAGTTGTAGGCTATTTTTTATAACCCTAGGTGATAAGGGTGGCCCTCTCCTGAATTTCGTTGGACAATTTTATTATTATGGCGAAACGTAGTTGGCAGGCACAGCTAGTATTTCTATACACGGTTATTTTTTTATCACCCTGGTTATTTTAAGGGTGGCTTCAGGACACGGTAGAAGAATTATTTAACCATTAATAATAAAATTTACTCACCTGTTTAATTAGATATTTATTATCTAATATATCCAAAAAATACTGCACTGGTATGGACACTGAGTGAAGTTGTAGGCAAAACATTGAATGAACGCGAACTGGCAACAACGTCGCCGATTCAAAGTCATCACTGAGTTGATCACAATTTCACCTTCCTACTTTACGGGCTTACTTAGGACCGGCAAAACAAAGTTTTTAAAGAAAACAAACAGTACTAGGTAGGTATTACGGTTATGGTAGGTTGTTTTGGCGTCGCACGGTTAGCCACGGCGCGGCCTGCGTACTTGCGGGTCAAACGCCGTGGGATGTCGATGCACGCGTTCAGTCGGAGGTGTATCGGCATCGGGTTGCCGTCCGAGAACGGGGGGGACGATCTGCCCCACAGGAGCTGGAGGTAGTTCGTACCCAGGCGCAGAGGGAGGCTATGCGCCGGTGGGGTGAGGCACTCGCCTTCCCAGCCACCGGCCACCGGACGATCGAGGCGATCCGTCCGGTATTGGAGGAATGGGTTGGGCGCCGGCAGGGCAGCCTTTCATTCCGCATGGTGCAGGTACTGACCGGACATGGTTGCTTCGGTCACTACCTGTACCGAGTTGCACGTCGGGAGGAAACGCCGCAGTGTCATCACTGCGACGCTCCCGACGACACGGCCGAGCACACCCTGTTGGTGTGCTCGGCTTGGCGACGCCAGCGCAGCGAACTTAACGCTGCGCTGGGAGGCGGAGACCTTTCGTTGCCGAGCATGGTCGTGGCCATGCTCCGCGGCGAAGCGGAATGGGGGGCTGTCGCCTCCTTCTGCGAAGATGTCATCTCGCAGAAGGAGGCTGCGGAGAGGGAGCGGGAGGTAGATCCTCAGGCCGCTCCCCTCCGCCGCAGACGGATAGGCAGGAGAAGACGGGCATTCGCTCAAGCAATGCCTGTCTGATGACCCTGCCGTGAAGCCTGCGTGCACGGTCGGCTCCCGTGCACGCCGCCGTAAGGCTTCTTCGTCTGGGGATTGTCCTGGTGTTCTCGGACAATCCCCCCTTGGCGATAAATAGCCCGACCGATCGGTCGGGCTAGCCCGGACGCGTGAGTAGTGGTGTCGCATTGTGGACCCTACTACACGCGCCCTAAAAGGGCAGGGAGAACACCGAGGGGTTTTAGTGGGTAGGCCTCTGCCGGGTGAGCCCCACACACGCTCGCCGTCTAGCCAACGGTGGGTACGGTGCGGTTGCGCATTTCCCCGCGAGAAAAAAAAAAAAGGTTGTTTTGGCGTAGTTAAAAAATTGAAATCAACTTTAAATACTTACCTACCTAAGGAAACAATTTAAATCAACTTTAGTTCTAATAACAAAAGAGTTCTAAATTTAAAGGAAGTCCTCTAACTCATACATAGTCGTGCACGTTTAAAACTATACATAACCACAACAACATATCACTTTGGTTAGTGTTTAACGTCTCGAAATGCAGTTTTCGCTTCCAAGTCTTACGTTTGTGGGTTCACTTTCTTACACCAAACACTTAATTTCACTTCACAAGTAAAAGTCTACGGTCTACCAGAGTAAGGTCTGTGTATTCGCGAGATGTGTTAACTTGAAACTAAAATTCAGAATGCGCCCGATTGCCGCGCGTCAGGCGCGGGCGCGACATCGCGATACATTCACGCGCGCCGGGGTCAAAGGCGAACTAAAGCCGGCCGGCTCGTGCCGACAAGCGACAGCAAACAACAAAACGCCGCCGCCGGCGCTCGGCGCCGGCGCCGACTGTCTCTGTCTTTCACTATTGTAGTGTCTAGTGCAATAATAACTCTTATTTCAAACGAGTTGTAGATTGATCTTGCTTGAATTAATAATGCGACGTTGCCGCATTTTTCTAAGCCCGTAGTAGTAAATGCTTTATTCATTCATAATCTTACCTTATCTTGTAGTAAACAAGAACAATGTCTATAATTTAATATTATTGGCGGATAAAATTTAAAAAATATAACCACATGTTTTTTTATTGATATGAGTCGTCTAGCGTCTACCGAGCTGCCTCTAAAATTGTCCAGTATGATAAAAAAATAACCGTGTATACGGTTACTTTTTGATCACTCAGGAAAATTTGGGGGACGCTTCACGACATGTTCGTAGAATGATTTAAATGATAAAAAAATAGCTTAATTAATTTTATATAAATTTTCTAAAATATCCAAAAAATACTGCACTTATTTTTAGATTTTCGTTTTCATTGTTTTTATAATAATGGATGTGTGCTGCAGGCGGAGCATGGGCTGCCAAGAAATTTGTGATAAAACTCAGTCACACGTATCCCCTGACGAACGTCAAGAAATTTTTATCATGTCAGTCACACTAAGGCTGCGGTCCGAAAATTAATAAGTCACGCATTATCTTACAATAGCAATTGTGAGATAATGCGTGACTCAAGTCCCGTCTTGGCAGCCCGTGCTCCGCCTGCTGAAGCTTCCCTTTAATTTGGCAGGGTGATAAAAAAAAACATACAGGTATAATATAAAATAATTTATCTTCATCTTATAGCCTGGGTATTTGACGCTTACTTTTGTGACAAAAATGTTAAAGGTGGAACACACAAACCAAGCACGAAAAGTTAACGCCAAAAGCAAATGAAACGCGTCGATAAAAATGTTGCAAATCCGTGCTTATGTGGAACGTGCCTTATGTATGGTTTTTGTTGACGATGCTGATTGCATAGAAAAAATGCGTTATCTTCAATGCATCCCTGCATTGCATTTTATTTGGCGAGGCGATGCCCCTTACCTCGGTCCCCCGGAACAGTTGCCGGGTGGTTCGGCAGGTTCTAGTCTTATCCGCGACACGTGCGGCGCGCACGCAGCTTCGAACTCTACCGACTCGCGCTCGTCGTCCGAGTTCGATGTTAGCTCGAGACGGGCGTCGCCTTTCTATTCGAAACATAACATTCTTTAAAGATATCGTAAGAGCCGACTGAGGGACTTTAGTTAGACAGCTAGGTATCTCTGCAGACTAGAGATGGAAACAAAACTCTTAAACCAAAGGCGTAGGTACATTAGGTAGAACTTTACGATGGTGGGGTGGTATAGTAAGCTAATACCTCCACGTTTGAGTAGATACCCGTGTGCAAAGCGGTGGGATATATAGGGTATAAGTGACGGTGTCCCTTTTCTTTTAACAGTGAGTTCAGACCATGATCCTAATTTGAAAATCACTGAAATTTCCTCCCGGAAAATTCATAATTTTTTTTCGTTTTTTTTTTCAAAATTTAGTGGTGTCATATTATAACTAAGTTAACGTTTACAAATCATATTCTGTCAAAAAACCATAATAAATACACAAAAAATTAACTTTGAAATGTAAATCGTATAATTTTTCCATCATACTGCACGCAGAATCAGCTGTTTGGGTCATTGAAGGGAAAAATAAACATCAGTAAACAAATATTAACATTGGTCTGTACTCACTGTTAAAAGAAAAGGGACACCGTCCCTTATACCCGGTATAGGTTTAAATTATGATTAAAGTAATTATTATTAAAACATTGTCCCGATAACACAATCAACATTATTATTTTTTTCATCCTAGATAAAACTATCTGTACGGTTACTGCCCATACAGCACTGCCTGAGCTTTATCTTACCTATTTCTGCCGGAAAGCAGTGGTGTTTGCATTGCTGTGAAATTACTGGGTACTGTAGCTCGACATCTTAGGTCACAAGTTGGCTACGTACATTGGCGTCCTTGTAAGGGTTATATTGTCGACCAAAAAAGTGGTCAAGGTACCACATTAACCACATTAAGGTTTAAACTTAGTTGATTAACACAGTTAACACAGAAAGATAACACAGTTAAAGATAACACAGTTGATTATCCTTTGCGATAACATACTGACAATTAATGAGGTTATCTTAACGATGTTTTGTCTTTACGCGAAGTATGGTCAAAGTGGTAAACATCTTTCTTGGTCAAGTACTCATAGACATTTGCAAGTGTTACAGGAACCACATGTACTATAGGCGACTGTGACCACATACTATCAGCTGAGAGCCTGCTTGTTTGCCAACTTAGTTGTGTAAAACAATTGTTTCAGAACTTCTTCAATATCGATTGATTTATCGTAGATAGTAAATTTGTGGTGTGTTTCTGTGCATGTGCAAACAAATGTGTTTGCAAAAAAATATTGAGCTTTACAGAGTCCACAATTTTTCTTTATGTATTCCATATCAATCACACATCATAGCAACGTTCTCACACTTCAAAATAACATAATTGTTTATTATATTTTGTCAAGAAATCAAGTTATAGGGATTGTCGCGCGCGGAGCGGTGTCGTGGGCGCACGCATACACATTGAACGCTCGTAACTTTTTCAAAGTACCCACGTTTACTCGTTATAAACATGGATGAAAATACGAATGAAGAAACGGACAGTAACCTATTAATGAGTGATAAAAGTGACACGGAAGTGATTAAAGAGTGTGAATTGGCTATGGAGAGTATATTAGAGTGGGATAATTTAGGCACTGAACAATACATGGCTAATAGTGGGAAGAGACCGCGAGAGGATAGTGAAGAGAGTAATGATGATGGGTTTAAAACAGTCACGAGGAGAAAACCAAAGCGCATCGTGAGAAGTAATTCCACAAATAATCGAAATTTCACTTTGTTGGAAATTGAAGGTGGCAACAGAGAAGATGAAATAGAAGTGAGTGTTACGTCACTGCAACCATTATTAAAACAAATGGCCTTCGCGAAACTACTAAAATCTGAACACATTGAAAAAGTGCTAAATATTAAATATAAAAGTCCGTATAAATTAAATATTCGTTTTGAAAACAAAATTGAAGCTGAAAAATTAATGAAATGCGGTAAAATTGCAGAGCTGGGCTATAGATGCCAAATGACATTAGAATCTCAAATTTCTTATGGTGTTATCAAAGGTATTGACCTCGAAATGGAAGACCAAGAAATAATCGATAGTTTAGAATGCTCGGTAGAAATACTATCTATAACTAGATTAAAACGACTGAACTTCGAAGGAAAATGGGTAAAATGCGAAACGGTTCGAGTGGTCTTTAATAGTCAAACACTGCCATCGCACGTCTATGGCTATGGATGTAGGATTAAAGTGGACCCATATGTGTTCCCAGTGACACAGTGCTCCGGATGTTGGCGGTTTGGACACATCATAAAATTCTGCCCAACTAAGAAAATAAGCTGCCCCAAATGTGGACAAAACCATGAAAATTGTGACAAAAAAGATGTTGTTTGTCTGAATTGCAAAGGTCATCATATCGTATTAGATCGATCCTGTCCCATGTTTCTCAAAGAGAAATATATTCGGAAATTAATGTGTGAACATAATGTTACGTATAAGAAGGCGCTACAAATATATAATAATACACAAGAAGAACAGGAATCAGCAAAATTAAATGACAATACTAAAACTAATCTAGTAAGAAAAACTTACGCGCCACCACTTCAAAAGCAACAGCAAGCAAATTTTGCTGATGTAACACATAGATCATATAAGGATGTAGCTGCATCGAATTCTGCCAATTATATAGAACCTACCACATTAAGTACCTCGGATAGTGAAAAATATGCTAACGAGTCATCACATATAAAAACAACACCATCTAAGAAGAAATACAGAAAAAGTGAGGATCATATTACAGAAACGATAGAACAACCAGAGGAAGATGAGAGGCAGAGTAAGGAGATAAAGCACAGGAAAGTAGATTTTAGAAAGTTGTTTACAAAAATTAAGGAAATCATTTTATCTGACAGCCAAATATTGCCAAAAATCATTTTAGTTATAAATGAAATTTATACAGAGTTTAAATCTTTCTTTATGAGTGTTATAACTGGAAATAGCTTATTTGATTTTTTTAACAATTTTTTTAATGGATAGTTACAATAATACTGTTAATATAGAGATTAATATTTTGCAATGGAATTCCCAAAGCTTGCTACCAAAAGTAAGTAGTTTTGGCGCACTTTTATTACAAGAAAAGATACATATAGCATTGGTCAGCGAGACATGGTTAGACGTCGAAATGCCATTAAATTTAAGTGGGTATAACATATTTAGGAAAGACAGGTTTGATGCCTATGGTGGAGTCGCCATTTTAGTTCACAAATCCATCCAAACTCGTGTATATCCTGTGTCCCTTGTGAATGCAGGTATAGAAGTAGTTGCAGTACAATTGTTAAACTGTAAAAATATTGAATACCTTTTTTCTATTTATTGCCCTTCTTCGGTGAACACTACAAGTTCTGATTGGGATGATTTATTTTCACGTTTAAATAGAAAAACTATTATTGCCGGCGATTTTAACGGCCATCATACGAATTGGTCTTACAAGACAGACACTAGAGGCAGTCATATCTTTGACTCGGCTTTAAATTATGGCTTTGTTTCGATTAATAATGGACAATCGACGAGAATAAGTTTAGTAAACGGAATATTGAGAGAATCGTCTCCTGACATTACTTTTACTTCCTTAGACATTGCTACAGACTTTGATTGGTATACCACTAACGAGAATTTGGGCAGTGACCATCTAGTAATTAAGTATTCTATAAATTATTCATGCTCGCCTTCCCCAATAAAAAAAAGGAACTTTAAACTTGCAGATTGGGAAACATATAAAAATGATCTTATTTCAGCATTTAGTTCTGTAGTCGATAGTAATAATGTTGGAGATTTGTACAATTACTTCTATGATCAAATAACAATAGCTGCGAATAAAAATATTCCTTTTAAAAAATATAGCACAGAACCTGAAAATAAATTCAAGGCTAAAGAATACTGGAATCCGACCTTATCGCAGGCAGTTGCCCAGCGTAGACTAGCGCTAAAGCAATTCAGAAGGAACCCTACTCCAGAAAATTTAACAAGATTACAAAATAAAGTATCTGAAACTCAACAGCTCTTAAAAAAGGCAAAAACTAAGTCTTGGCATCAGTTTTGTTCAAGTCTCAATGAGACCACATCTGTAGCAGACATGTGGAGCCGGATGAGATGGATGAAAGGACGCTATCAAAGTAGACATCATCCCCCCGAAGATCAGGTAAAAGAGCTTTTATATTCTTTGACGCCTGATTTCAATTTGGAACCCAAGCCTGTGTTTAGGTCTCGAAATGATTTGTTGGAGTCCGATTTTACTTTGCAAGAATTAAAACATTGTCTTAAAAAGAAAGATACGTGCCCCGGAGATGATAATGTTACATATTCTATGATATATAATTTACCAGAGGAAGGGAAAATATTTCTTTTAAAAATATACAACATCATTTTACATTCTGGACATATACCGAAGCATTGGCGTGACATTTTGATTATCCCTATTCCTAAGCCTACTCCTATTCCCAACTCTAATCCAAAGTTAAGACCGATTTCTCTTATTTCCTGTTTATGCAAAATTTTTCATACAATGATTAATAAGCGGATCGAATGGTTTATAGAAAAAAACAAAATACTTTCACCTAACACTACGGGATTTAGAAGATGCTACTCATGTATGGATAGTTTGGTTCGTTTGGTTACTAACATTCAAATAGCTTATTCAGAAAATATTGAAGTATACACATATAAATAATTATATTGTAAATCAAATAATACTTATTACACAACTTGACCCAAGTCACGTTATGCTGACATGTTAATAATTCTGGAAATGTATGTGTCGCAACCTTATTTAGTAAGACAGTACTGTAAATTATTCATAGCACCTTTGGCATTCAATAAACGACTGTCTCCGACGCAACATGTGTTTCACTGAACATCATCTACCATCAACATATTACATGGCGACCCTAAGCCAGAAGTTCCTGCACTAAGATGAAGATACTCAAATAACAAGAAACAAGAAAGAAAATGGGGAAAACTTATTCTAAAGAAGAGAGTTAAATGCAGTCATTATCAGCACTATATCTCGTCAAGACTTGACTTCGCCTCAAGCATAGTGAAAGCAGCCTCCAGAAGATCGGTGTCCAGGGTATAGCCCGGCCCACGAGCACAGGATTGGAGTCCAGGGTATAGCCCGGCCCACCCAGCGTGTTCACCCCACGTGCGTCTACAACGTGCGCAAGAAGATGACACCACCAGGCACGCAGCAGCAGTCAGCATACAGAGCTAGTTTCGCCTTGAGAAAGTAACCCCAATTTTTTTTTCTTTCGAACTAAATTTAGTTTATCTTTTAATTAAGTTACTATTTTATGCCTTTATAATATGTGTAAAGTTTAAGTTTTTTTACTCTTTTTGCTATGTCTGTGCTGACTGACTTAACTGAATGACTTAACTTTTATTTTAGAGGGATTAAAAAATATAAAAACATATTTAATTTGGCCCAGCCCGAAGGGAAAGCTCAGAGTCAGCTCATTTAAAATTAAAAGAGGCACAGTTATTATATAATAAGTTAGAGTGTATTTTATCTAGTATTAAACAAAAAATCGAAGTTTCAGAATTGAGTTCGGAATCTCTTACACATATTAATTCAATAGTTCATGATATAAATATTTTATATAATTCAATTATTAGTTTAGTACCTGTGAAACTAGAGGATCATTCACCAAAAATGGCTTCCAATACCTTCGATTTGAAAACTGCCCTTTCTCTACTACCTATAATGAACGGATCGGAACAAATAACTTTGCAATTAATTGATGGAATTCAGTTATATGAGAAAATGCTTGATAGCAATTCAAAAATGTTGTTAATTGAGTTTGTGTTAAAAACCAGACTATCAGCCAGTGCTAAACTGCGAATAAAATCTAGCTATCACGATGTCTCTAGTTTAATCAGCGACATGCGTAAATTTTTAATACAAAAAAAGTCACATATTGCATTACAATCCCAATTGTTTAGTACTAAGCAGGGTCATAGGTCTATTGAGAGTTATGGGTCTGAATTGGAAGAGTTATTTGTCAACTTGACTATTTCACAAGCCGATGGGGATGATAATAAATATGACGTGCTGCGTCCTATAAATGAAAAGATAGCCATCAAACGTTTTGCTGATGGGCTCTCTAGCAAACGCCTCAGTACCATCATAGCGTCTCGCCAATTCGACTCGCTTCCGGATGCCATTAGGTCAGCTGTTGATGAACAAACGATGTCTCCCAGTGAAGACAATGTCATGAAAATCAGGCAATTTCATTATGCAAACACCCAACGCAGACGATTTTCTAATAACTATCGAAATATAAATTCAAATAGGCCCGAGCATTTTGATAGAAATCGTGCTAGTTCGAGTCGTCATTTTAATTTTAATAATTCGTATAATCCTCAAGGACATTTAAAGCCAACGAAGTATTACAATAATTCATCACGCGGACACACACAGAGGTTCTCACGCCCAGCTCGGTCGACAATGCCAAAGTTAAGCAATGGTATCGGAAACCGCTTTCCGCGAATCCAGCACACCCGCGCCAACTCAAGCCAGGAATGCACTGCGAATGCACCTAATAATGAGTTTTTTCGTTCCTTCAGTGAATGAACACTTTATTTTTAATTATAACATAAGTAGTATAGTGACCATGTTTGTAGGTAATAATTACGAAAATAATATAAAATTATTAGTAGACAGCGGTGCAAGTCTATGCGTCCTAAAATATGAATGGTTAAGTAGTAATAGATTATTAAATAACATTTATTATGATAAAATAACGATTAAGGGTGTAAGTGGTAAGTTGATGTCAGAAGGTTATGTTTATTTAGATTTAATGTTTAATGGTATCGTATTTCAACAAAAGTTCTATGTTTTTAAGAATTTATCGTGTTCCGCCAACGGAATCTTAGGTGAAAATTTTTTCAAGCATTATAATGCTGTAATTGATTACAAGATGATGTGTTTGCAATTGTCAAAAAATGCTCAAACAGTACCTATTCATATAGATAACAAAGATTTGTACACACACGTGATTCCTGCGCGTTGTGAAACTATAAAGTATATTCCATGCCAGTCCACTCAAGATTGTGTTATTTTAGCAAAAGAATTGCAGGAAGGGGTATTTCTTGCAGGAATGATTGCAAAGCCTGTAAACGGTTGCATACCCATTAAAGTTCTTAACACGAACTATGAGAATATAAGTTTGAATTTTTCTAGCGTAGATATTTCTACTTTAGATAGTTTTGATGTTTGCTATTTTACGGAGGAAAATAAATCAACGCAGCGTGTTAAAACACTGTTTGACTTACTCGACTTAAGCTATTTAAACAAGGAAGAGAGAATAGGAATAGAGAATATATGCGCCAAATATTCCGATGTTTTTCATCTACCAGGCGACAAATTAACAGTTACTAACTTAATGGAACACTCAATTACTTTGAAGGAAAATATGTCACCAGTGTACATTAAGCCTTATAGAGTCCCACATGCTTTGAAACCGGAAGTTAATAAACAAATTCAGGAAATGTTAGATAACGACATTATTGAGGAGACCGTCTCAGAATGGTCAAGCCCTGTTTTATTAGTTCCAAAGAAAACTGATAAGTCTTGTGAAAAGAAATGGAGACTTGTCATAGATTATCGTCAACTTAATAATAGAATTCAAGATGATAAGTTTCCATTGCCTAATATTACGGAAATTTTAGACTCGTTATCAGGAAACATTTATTTTTCGAAATTAGATTTGTCACAATCTTATTATCAACTAAATTTAGATGAAAAATCGCGAAAATATACATCTTTTTCTGTAGACAAAATGTATCAACTTTCTTTAGATTCTAATTCGCGTAAATATACTGCATTTTCAGCGGGAAAACAATATCAGATGAAACGTTGTCCTATGGGACTCAAGACAAGTCCCAGTGTTTTTTCTAGGCTCATGACAATAGCCATGGCAGGACTTAACTACAAAAAATGTTTCATTTATTTAGATGATTGCGTAGTTCTGGGAAATTCAATAAATAATCATAATAAAAATTTAATTTGCGTATTAAATCAATTAAGAAAAGTAAATTTAAAACTTAACCCATTGAAATGCGAATTTTTGAGAAAGGAAATTATATATTTAGGCCATAAAATTACATCTGAAGGTATTTTCCCCGACCCAAGTAAAATAGAGACAGTTTTGAGTTTTCCAACCCCAAAAAGTGCTGACGAAATTAAACGTTTCGTAGCCTTTGCAAATTACTACAGGAAGTTTATTCCTTGTTTTTCAAGCATAGTATACCCACTTAATATTTTATGCAGAAAAGGTGTTAAGTTTGAATGGAGTTCTGAATGTGAAACCGCATTTAATAATTTAAAGATTGCTCTTACCAACCCCCCAGTTCTCCAGTACCCCGATTTTTCCGAAGAAAATATATTTAAATTACAAACCGATGCTTCCAAAGTTGGGATAGGTGCCATTTTATCGAATAACAATGGTAAAGTAGTGGCCTATGCCAGCCGCAATTTGAAACCTGCCGAGACTAGGTATCCAATTATCGAATTGGAATTACTAGCAATTATTTGGGCTGTACAGCATTTTCGACCATATTTATATGGGAGAAAATTTAAAATTTGCACCGACCATAAACCTCTTATTTATTTGTTTAGCCTCAATGACCCCTCTAGTCGATTAACTAAATTCCGTTTATATCTAGAGGAATACGATTTCGAAGTTGAGTATGTTCCGGATCGAAATAACGCAGCTGCAGACGCGTTAAGTCGACTTCCGATGACTTGCAAGGATTTAAAACAAATGCATGAACATGTAGTATCGGTTTTAACAAGAGGTCAATGACGACAATTAAATATTACCGGACATGACAGACTGACTACAGAACACACCGCGCCCTCTAGGCCTGATCAACCTACGGCCGTGGAAGTTCTGAAGCCACCTGAAGATATCGTAGAGTTAATTTTCACTGATAAATATGACGAGAAATGTTTAAAAAAAGATAATAATATTATACAGAACAACTGTTCGTTTGTTCCTTCGCAATCAGCCATTTTTCTAAACTCTCGATCGTTATCGACCATACAGGTGTTAGCGAGAGACTTAGAACGATTATGTGTACGTTTAAATATTAAAGAATTACTAGTAATAAAAAATAAAAATAATGAGCGTAATTTAAAATATTTATTGCGCGAAATGAAAAAGTTGCAACTTAAGCTACCACGATTCCTCGTAACTCGAGATGTATTACGAATATTTGATGACGATGACAAAAAAGTTATCCTAAATGATTTTCATTTGTTGCCCACTAGCGGTCACGCAGGGGTAAATCGCATGTTAAATAACATCAAGAAATATTATTTCTGGCCAGGTATAGCTAATGACGTCAACAATTATGTAAGACGATGCAAAAGCTGCCAATTGCATAAGTATACAAATAAGTATACAAAAGAACCAATGTCTGTCAAGACTACACCTGATTCAGCTTTTCAAAGAATCAGTTTAGATTTAATGGGCCCACTAGATTTAGATAATAATAATTATAAGTATATTTTAACGATCCAATGCGATCTTAGTAAGTACATAGAAGCCTACCCATTAAGGACAAAGGATACTATTACAGTATCTAGTAGTTTTGTAAACAATTTTGTATTACGCTATGGCATCCCGAGTGAAATCATCACGGACAAAGGGAAAGAATTTATGTCCTCAGTGTTAACGGAAACTTGTAAATTATTAGGAATTAATAAATTAAACTCTACAGCATACCACCACGAAACCTTAGGTTCCCTTGAAAATAGTCACAAACACTTAGCAGCATACTTAAGGACACAATGTGCAAACAATAACAAGGATTGGAGCGATTGGATCCCATTTTGGTGTTTTTCATATAACACGACTGTACATACCGAAACAAAATACACTCCCTACGAATTAGTTTTTGGAAAACTATGTATTTTACCTAGCAACTTGAATAGAACACTTGAACCATTGTATAATTTTGGTGATTACGTAAAAGAATTAAAGTATTGGCTACAAAAAGCTCATTTTGATGCCAAGGAAAACTTAATTCAAAGCAAACAACTTAGGAAAATTGTATATGATAAGCATAAAAACCCTGTACAGTATAAAAAAGGAGATCTAATATTGTTAAAAAACCAAACCGGAAATAAATTAGATAATATTAACAATGGCCCATTTGAAGTAATAGATGACTTGTCTCCAAATGTAACAATTAAAAAGCACAATAAGGAATATGTTGTGCATAAAAATGTAACAAAATTGTTTATAAAATAATTTTATTGGTGTATAATTAAGAGAAAATTTTATAAAATTATAATTTCTGTTTAATTTTTTTTTATGTAATTTACGTTTATGTTTTTTTTTGTGTGCGGAGGGGATAGCTTGTATCTTTTTCGGGGGAGATGAAGTATACACATATAAATAATTATATTGTAAATCAAATAATACTTATTACACAACTTGACCCAAGTCACGTTATGCTGACATGTTAATAATTCTGGAAATGTATGTGTCGCAACCTTATTTAGTAAGACAGTACTGTAAATTATTCATAGCACCTTTGGCATTCAATAAACGACTGTCTCCGACGCAACATGTGTTTCACTGAACATCATCTACCATCAACATATTACAATATGACTACATTGGCGTGCTTCCTGGACATAGTTAACGCGTACAACAATGTATCTATTAACAGGATTGTAGGTATCCTAGATGAACTACAAATAGGAGCTTCCATTTGTGAGTATTTGTGGTCATTTTTAAGCGAAAGACACCTTAAAATTAAAATTTCTAATGAAAATAACCAATTAATTAGGTGGACGGCCAGGGGGTTAGCCCAAGGTGATCCGATATCTCCTCTCCTTTTTAATATAGTAACATATAAAGTATGCCAGTCGATTCAAGATACAGTAATATATCAATATGCAGATGATTTTGTTATATTCGCAAGCCACAGAAATATTAATATATGTCAGGTAAACATGCAACAAGCTTTAGATACAATAACATTGTTATTAGAAGAAATTGGTCTTTCTCTTTCTGCTGAAAAATCAAAAATGTGTTTATTTAGTAGAGGTCGGCGAAGACACAACGTTGATCTTAGAATAGATGGCAATTTGCTTGAATTATCGGAATGCGTTCGTTATCTTGGTGTTTGGCTAGATAGGTCTCTTCTTTGGAAAAAACATATCAATGAACTAACAGAAAAAACTCAAAAGTTCCTTAAATGTCTGAGTGTATTGGCAGGACCTGCCTGGGGAATACACCCTCAACACCTTCGCACATTATACATTTCGTTAATTAGGAGCAGATTTGACTTTGGATGTTTCTTGTATGATAATTGCGCCAAAACTCACTTATACAAAATTGAAAAAATTCAAAATCAAGCATTGAGAATTGTAGGAGGTTTCATTAGAAGCACACCGATTCATGTAATGCAAAGTGAGTTGGGAATACCACCTTTATTTTTAAGAAGAAAGTATCTTGCTTTCAAATATTGTCTTAAGGCGTGGTCGTGGTACAAAAACGTAACTACACAATTGTTAATTGAACTTAATTTAAATTTCCAAAACATGTACTGGAGAAATAAAATTAAACCTTTGCTTTCCACACTTATAAATGAAACGGCGGATAGTGATGTATGTTCGACTTACCCTTTAGAGATGTATACTTTAAACGTGTGGGTAACACAAATTAATACTTTTGATGTCATTCAATTGGAATTGGAATGTGTTAAGGGACCTAAAAACGATTATGAGCAAAATATCTTAAAACTAAGTATAATCGATGAATTGTTTAAAAAATATGATGAATGGACTAAAATATACACTGATGGATCGAAATCAAAAGATGGACAGGGAGCGGCTTATGTATGTCCTATGTTAAACGCCTGTGCATGTTTTCAAAACATCCCTGATATATCAATAATGTCATTAGAGTTAATTGCTATATTTGAAGCTTTGTTGTATGCAATTCGTTGTAATTTTGAGAAAGTTGTTGTTATCACAGACAGCAAAAGTGCACTTCAACATATAGCTCGATGCGCCTCTGGCAACAGAAGTGTATCGACTGCTTATAAAATATTAGAAATGATTTATGAATTTAATATAAAAAATATAGGTTTGCGACTACAATGGGTTCCTTCACACATTGGGATTACGGGAAACGAAGAGGCTGACCGAAAAGCAAAATTGGCAATAACTGAAGGTGAACCAAGATCAGTTAAACCATTTTATTCAGAAGCTATATCAAAATTTAAGAATATTTGTTTTAAAAACTGGAAAGAATTTTTCGACGAGCGTTCAAGAGAAAAAGGTATTTGGTATAAAACAATTCAATGTCAGCCTCTTCGTCACCCGTGGTTTTATAATTTTAAGTTAAGTAGACAGTATATAGTTTTATTAAATAGATTGCGTTCAGGACACTATCCATCTAACAAGTTCGGCTACTTAATGAAAAAAGTAGAATCGCCCAATTGTGAGATATGTGGAACTGTGGAAGATGTCCAACACTTGTTGGTGGAATGTGTCCGGTTTCGAGATGCTAGAAGAGACTTATTTAATAGATTAAAAATTAATGTCATTGATGTAGGTGTGTTTCACAGTATTCTAGCTCAACCAACTTCGGAGGAGGCTAAAATGCTGTACTGTTTACTGTGCCCGCCGCGACAATCCTCTACTTAATTGTATATATATTTTTCATTATGTGTATAGTTGTATAGGCTACGATAGGACTGACATATCCAATGGGATAAAAGTCCTTAATAAATATAGAATAAAAAAAAAAAAAAAAAAAGTTATAGGGATTCGAATAGACTTAACTTTTTTCATTAGTAGGCTATCAATTAGTGGACTTCTATAATAGGATGTTTCATCACATCATCATTTGATATGCTTTAATAATAATTACCAATTACATACTCGTATGAGCTAGTATCAGTCAACATACCCTGTGACATTTGAAGGTGAACAGTTGAACGTTGGGGTACCGGTGGGGTGGCGGCCCGTCTCTCGCCACCAAATCGGCAATGCGAGGATCACTGGACTGAGGTATCAGCACCTCCCCTTCTGCCAATACCTGAATATGTTTTTTTAGCATTGTAATAATTAGTTAAATGTTGCATCAAAATGCGGCATCAAAAGAGCAGTCACTTTTTGCAATGCGTATTGAATTTAAGTCACACATTAACGAAGTACTCTAGAGCACAGTGCACACATAAAAAAGAATGTTCTCATTTGAAACATACAGCTTTCATCTTAATCAGAGAGAAAAGCAATATTATAATTATGTGAGATAACAAAAACACAATTGATTAAATTAAGCAAATAGAATGATCTTTTCCAGTGGTGAGTAATTAAAGAAAGTTGTTATTAGAAATTCGTATTACTGTTGTTCAACTTGCGCAAAAGTGCTGCTTGCAGTAAAAAGCGTGCTGCAAGATTTTTTGGCAGCGAAGGGACCTTACTAAAAAAGGGACCTTTTTGTGCTAAAGTGGCGACTTTCAGCAACAGCTTCACATACAACCTACACTCACGGCACAAGTTCCATACTCTCGAAATTTAACCACACTCACAGTCACAGTCACATCACACTACCACTCGTACGCAACACTGCCGCCTACAACTATACAATCGCTCGCACAGCTACGCACACTACCATTCAGTCACACACACTGCTCGCACAGCCAGACTGCCAGATCACACACACTCACCGGCGGCTCACCGGCAGCGCGGCCCCACTCACCGGCAGCGCGGCCCCACTCACCGGCAGCGCGGCCCCACTCACCGGCAGCGCGGCCCCACTCACCGGCAGCGCGGCGGCGTGCGGCGGCCATAGCGGCGGCCATAGCGGCGCCGCCCCCGCCCCACTCACCGGCAGCGCGGCGGCGTGCGGCGGCCATAGCGGCGGCCATAGCGGCGCCGCCCCCGCCCCACTCACCGGCAGCGCGGCGGCGTGCGGCGGCCATAGCGGCGCCGCCCCCGCCCCACTCACCGGCAGCGCGGCGCCCCGCAGCGCGGCGGCGTGCGGCGGCCATAGCGGCGCCGCCCCCGCCCCACTCACCGGCAGCGCGGCGCCCCGCAGCGCGGCGGCGTGCGGCGGCCACTGCAGCGCCGCCGTCCCCCACGCGGCCCCCCGCCCAACTCACCGGCAGCGCGGCGCCCCGCAGCGCGGCGGCGTGCGGCGGCCACAGCAGCGCCGCCGTCCCCCGCCCCACTCACCGGCAGCGCGGCGCCCCGCAGCGCGGCGGCGTGCGGCGGCCACAGCAGCGCCGGCGCGGCCCGCACGGCCACGCGCGCGCCGTCCCCCGCGCGGCCCCCCGCCCCACTCACCGGCAGCGCGGCGCCCCGCAGCGCGGCGGCGTGCGGCGGCCACAGCAGCGCCGCCGTCCCCCGCCCCACTCACCGGCAGCGCGGCGCCCCGCAGCGCGGCGGCGTGCGGCGGCCACAGCAGCGCCGGCGCGGCCCGCACGGCCACGCGCGCGCCGTCCCCCGCGCGGCCCCGCGACACGCGCACGCTCGACACGCCGCCCTGCGACCACACGCACTGCAGCACGCAGCACGCGCCCTCTACGCGAACACATTACACGACTTTACTGACCACACTCGACTTCAGCGGCGGAGCGAATCATTTCACAAAAGACACGCCCACTGCTGGGCTTATGGCTCTTATGGTATAATTTTCGATATTGTGTCGTATTGAGCATATCAAAGAAAAAGGGCATTTCATTCACATACGTTCTATGGTATATTAGAGTGGCTGCTCTGTCTATGATAAGTATAGGTTAATACCATACAAACAACTTCATAAGAATTTTTTACAAAAATTTTTAATAGCAACTTTTGTTATTTTCTCACATTTAACAAAAATATTTTAGCAACTAGACTGTAGTAGATCTATCTTTTACTGGTACTGGTAGATAGGTAATAAGAACTTAACGTAAGTGAAGTTGTGTTGTTACAAACCCATAGGTTGCACCCAAGTAGCAGCAGTAACATTAAGTGGCTCTGGTCCTTCAAGAAGAGCTACAGCAAAAGATCCGCAATCACATCTGAAATAATTAAAGTCAATAAGAAAAATGTGGAATAACATCACATTTATTATAATTTATTCCATTCGAGCAGAAAAAGATTCTTCACCCCCAGTAATTATATCAATTACGAGTACACTGCAAATATCAAAAGCACCAAAAATCCCTTAAAATTTAAAAAATACAGAACATTAATTCAGTCATAGTATTTTGCCTCTCAAAATGTGAGCCATCGCCACAGTTACATCATGTAACTTGTAAAGTACGAAGTGAACACAGTTATAATGCACACATTTGAGTATTTATGTCAAATCCCACCCAATTTTCAACTTACGTGTGAAAGTTGAACAGTTCGCCGGTATCGGGGTGAGGAGCGGTGAGCGCGACGTGCAAATGGTGAAGACGGCCGACGCGCGCGTGGCCAGAGCTCGACACTTGGACCAGCTCCGGCACAGCAGACCAAACCCTGTTCACGCGGGTAAACAAAAATTTTTTATAAAGTAATACTGCGTTAATGCGAAACCGGATTTAGCATGTGGCCACGTGGGCCCACGTGGGCCATAACGACAAATTTTTAAAGCTGCAATAAAAAAACTGGAATTTTTAAAAAGTAAAATTGTTTCAATAGCCGACATTTTGAAAATGCGATACACATTTTCTGATCTACCTACCAATTGATACCTCAACCACAGAATGGAAAATAGTACTACCACAGATTAGATAATAGTTACTACGTAACAGATACATCACTCCCATAGAAACGCTCGAATTGCTGTAATAATAATAGCCAAAACCGACAGACAAAAGTCGCTACAAGAAGAAAAGGTCTCTATGAACGCGCGCCGAGAGTCGAGATTCCCGCGTACACCGCGTGATTGCGTCATCGAGCGAAAACTTAAGGGTTGTACAAAGAACATAAACAAAATGGCCAAAGTGAAACTTTAATGTTATTATTTTATTTATATACGTAGGATTTTAATGAAATAAAGTGATTGCGAGGAAAGGCCCCGACTTAAATGTGCTTTAATTTTATAAAATAATAGTACCTACTTTATTTGCAAGAATATTTTAAAATACATGATTGGTGTTAAATTATACACATTATTCCTCATAATCATAGTTTTAAATTGGCAGTGCGCAAATATTTAAAAATTTAAAATAGTACATGTCAAAAAATAAGAGAATAGGATATTATTTTATCGTCATTAATACATTTAAAAATTATAAAAAAAATACATATTATTAAAAAAATCACCAATCCCGCACGAGCCGAATTTTTTTTTCATTGATTTTATTCATTTGTCAAATTACAAACGATTTAAAAAAAATACGAATTATTATGAAAAATACATGATCGATGTTTTTTTTCATGTTTGAACTCACGTTTATTCAGATTTACTAAAATAAAATTAAAATTTTTGAAAAATAAAATTTTCAGAGTAATATTCGATTTAGGTATAAAAATCTCGTTTGTAGTTCTGAAAAGAAAATTATAAATAAAAAAAATAATTGATAAAAAACAAAACGAAATTAAAAATCTAATTATTATAATAAACAAAAAAGCAATAAAATAAACACAAAAAAGAAACAAAATAATAAAAAACTATTTTATGAAAAAACACAAGTTACAAGATTTGATAATAATAATAAAAGTCTCGCGTGCGGCGCGGCGGGTGGCGGCGGCCCTCTGCCGGTCGGCGCGCCGGCGCGCTACTTAGCGGTAGGTATTTATAACGCTGCATTGCGCGAGTGACGGGGGCCTGGTACTACCTCTTCAGGAATTCAAGTAAACTTTTGACAATAATTAAATTTGTTTTCCACGATTTAAAGTACTAAAGATAATATCAACCCTTTTTTTAGACTAAAAAATATTACAATCAACCTACACTAAGCAAATTTTGGTTGGGGCTTTTAATGGTGAGGTTGGGGATGGGGGGAATGGCCGGCAATTTCGTTGGGCCCATAGGTGAAAATATGGAAATCCAGCACTATGTGTATGTAATATTCATAATATTGAAGGTAAGATTTTATTTCCTTGCTAATGTTTTCTTTTATACAACCAAGTTGGCAAGCAAGCAGGTTGCATATCCGATGATAAGTGGCTACATTCTATGACTTACTTTCCATACGCCTGAACATGCGGGTATTTCTTGAGCTGCACACGCACATCTATAGATCCAACACCTTTTACTGTAACGACGCCGTTGGGCGCGAGCGAGAGCGCACTGTCTGGTGTCTCGGTCAATGACCATACAACTGGTTCGTCTCCTCCACCGGTATGTTTGAGAGTTATATCTCTGCAAAATGCAATTTTATTCATTGAAATCAAATATGTAATTAAATTAGATATAGACATAAGATGAGATAAAATATCTCAATGTTTTTACGTTAATTTTTATCATAATAAAAATATACAAGCAACCTATTTAAAAACTGTTTGTTACTGTGACCTCTTTTGAATAAAAAAATTGTACTAACTGAACAGTATCTGTCCATGCTATAAATAGCTCTGGTGGTATAACATCCAAAGGGTCAACAACCTCGGCAGATATTTCACCTTCCACCTAAAATTATGATTAACAGGTTTAAAGATTAAAGTTTGCTTAACACTCAGAATCAACATAAACAATTTTATTGACGATCTTTCATACCTTCCTCTGCAATAATTTACCAGCAATGGAATGCAGTCTTGCTGTTACAGTAAAATATCCTGAATTCTGCGCCACAGCATCAGTGAGAGTTCCATTTTCCGTTGACTGAATCAAATGCACATCTGCCTCACCGTCCACGGACAACCTAATCAATATTTCCGAGCCAGCTGTCAACGCATGCCCATCTCTGTCTAAGACTATAGCGTGTACTATGAAGTCTTCACCTCGGATCAAAAGATTTGAAGGGCGTAAGGACACCCGTATGCTGTGTGGCTCCGCAACCGTCAGTGTGGCAGTGGCGACTTCAGTCGCACCCGACATAAGAATAACGGAGGTTGTGCCGATCTGCGTGCCACGAACGTGGCTGATTGTGTCCTCTAGAAACGCTACACCAGTATTTGGCACCTTCATATTATAAAGTGTCTCTGCAACGTCTTGAACTGTGAGACGGCCAGCACGTGCTCTTACAACCCTGGAATATTATGAATTGTGTTAAGGAATTGTGACAGTTTTTAAATGTATAATTTTTATGCGCATTTCCATCATTTTATTATCATTCTAACTAATCTGATATTACAATATTATAATCCTCTAACAAATCGTTATATATTTTATGTGTATGATGTTTATTAAATTAGTTCTAATCTGGTTTTGTTTGATGATCTATGCTCTATGCTCTCAAAATCTCTCACAAAAAAGTAATGGCTGAATATCAGTTTAATATCAATCGCGTATTTTGTTTCACAGTGGAATCAAAACTCATACGACCTTTTTAATAAAATTTTACTCCTTGGATCATCCTCGGATTAGTGCTCCGTGTTTTGCCTTATTTCGACATATTACAGACAACATATGCAGAAACAAAACAAAACACGGAGTAACTAATCCGAGGATGATCCAAGGACTAAGATTTTTATTAATAAGGCAGATAGGGTACTGGTCGTATAGTGTCTAGAATCATGAAAGACATGATGTCTTGCACCACATGTTAAAGACAAATCTAAAAACTTGTACAGAACCCTCGGTGCGCAAGTCCAACGAGCACTTGACCGATTTTTTTTTGTTGCTTAAGATTATTTTCGAGTCTTTTGTTTATACCTAAATAAACATTTCATCTATCTGTCTAACCTGTATTGCAATAGATCTCCTGGTGCGATGATCGCCATGGCGGGTGTGAGCACCACGCTGGCGACCACATTCAGTTGGAAGTCTGTGCAGATATCCTGTAAGCAAACGACAACACGGCACTCTCCCATCGCCTGCCCGTACAGTAGCACGGAATGCGAGCGTAGCCCTGTTGCCTCAATCTCCGAGACGCCGCGCGGTGCTTCATAGTCGGTGTCGCGCCATCTTACTAGCCTGAAAGAGTTTACATGGTCAAATGGTGTACACCTGAAGATAAAGAATCATGTTGTTTACACAACAACATGATTCTTTATGTAAACAAATATTGTATTTTTTATGTAAACAAATATTTATTTATCTAAGTAATACATTTCATAAACATGTAGCATCCGTTACCGAACTAGGTGAGTAACATGTGTTTCGGTTTTCGGCGGCTCTCACCTCGGATACTGTCTTTACTACTATTTCAATATTAATTTAACATCAAACAAAAAAGAAAAAGAGTGAAACTTAAACTAATCAAATTATAAGTAGGTTGCATATAACATGTAAACTTTTACTCCAATAATATAGATTTTTATTAAATGAGCTAGAACAAAAGTAGTTCACTTTACTAAAACCTTTGAAATGATAATTTAAGCAATTCATGAGCGTGTTTTGAAAATTTAAATTCAAATAATGGAAAATTACAAAATAGATATTGAGTCATTTTATGTCCATATTTCAAAGATATAATATCTTGTTATAAAATGGAATGTTATCAATAGACATCGGATTATATGCATTTGCATGTTTGCATATGCATATAATTCTATTTTTAAATATTTTGGTACTTTTTTATGTACCCGATGCAATTGAGAAACTAAAAACTTAAAACTTTCCTCTGTGCCAGTCCTTGGAAATAATAGAAAAATGATTAAACTCAGTAACGCCCTTCCGAGTTCACTATCGCAAAAGGTTTGTGGCAAATTAAATGTAGTTTTGCATAAAGAAAATTTACGCGTTTATCAACGGCACCGGACAAACTCTGTCTGAAGGGGTCTCTGCAGAAATGGCGCCAAATTTTAAGTTCTGTCCGGTAACGTCAGTTGGTTGAAAGGTCATTTTCAGCCTATAAATTAATATTAAGTGACAAACGTCACAAGTTTGCTGCAGAAAACCTGGAAAAATATATTATTGTTTACTGCCACAAGAATTATAATAAATAAGTTTATTATTTATGTAATAATAATTTACAGTTTATTAAATATTATAAAATAATAATAATAACTAAGAATAATTATCTAAACTTAAAGAATATAATAATAACTAAGAATAATAAGGATCAGTACAACTATTACAAACTTGTTCAAATTAGTATTCACATTATTCTCTATGACAAACTAATAGTATGTGTTTTTGAATTATCAAAATCGGCCAATTAGTCACCGAGATATTGAATTTTAAACATAGACCCGTGCGGGCGGTTAAAGCCGTGTGCCGAGAATACGCGTGACATCACAGGCTCCATGCCGTGCGTGCTTCTTGTACGTTCACGCCTCAGTCCGCCAGGCAACGGTGTGAGTTAAGATGTTTCATTTGTGTATTAAGGTGTAAGGTGTTTAAATATATGACATTGTTATATTGTATATCGAACTAGTTCTAATCATGCCTATAAATTACTTAAATCTTTTTGTTTTGTGATTTAATTACTGTTAAAAGGCCAATCACAAAATCGCGGCGCGCGGAACTAAACAAACAAACTTTTCGGCATCGCCGACGATACAATATAAATTCTAGTTCTATTTTATTCATAAGAAATATATCGCTTTATAAACATATAAATAACACAACAGTTTAAGCAAGGGTTAAAAAATATTTTGGCATAAAAATTACGTTTAAGCGATGGAGAACTTCATACATAATCTGACTTGTTTCGACGGCTTTTTGTTAGAAAAGTTAATTAGATTAAGAATTTCTTTCTTTTCTTAGGAGCCATTAAACTTATATTTAATTTTTGTTGAAGTGAAGGATATTGTGTCACGTAAATTTTATATTTTGATAGTTAATATTAAACAGAATCTATAAAGAGTTCCCAAATCAGGTCCGCGTGAGTTTTTGCCTTAAACGTGCTTCTGGTAAATAACTATGACTAAGTTATAAGCCGCTTTATTGTTACTGTAGATAACAATATTATCAAGTAAATGCTTTTTATTGCAACCAACGAAAGGTATACTATTTTAACCATTAAAACCTTAATCTGCGCGTTCTTTTGTAATAGGCCTCTTGAATAATGTAAGCTCATACCATTTATTTTGTGTGGAAAGTATGGGTAAACTTATAGCATATCAAAATATGACATTATACATATAATACATTAGCAATGTATCTATATCCACTTAAAATATTGGTGTACCTTTTCCATTAATAAATTAACTAACTTATTTAGATCATCAGTTCCGGAATTGTCTGCTGGTCCCAGGTCTCTTCAATATAGTAGTTGTGAATGAATGTAATTTACAAAGACTTTCCAGCGTTTTTTTTAGTCGGGGTCTATTTCTTCATACTTCTTATTTTACAAGTAAAGTAGGTATAAATAAAATATAGATTTATTTAAAACGGTTTCTATTTTTTTTACATAAAGGATAAAATAAGAAAAAAAAATCATAAGAACACATTTTGGTACAACCAGCTGTTGGTATCTTGAGTTTGGCGTGCACCATAAATACCTATTTGAAATTCACGGCCCTCTGTATATATTTACTTTGTGTACTTAATAAAGAGGACAGGCTGTCTACATCGGGCGGAAACAGGCTTACTCGTACATAGACGCGGGCATACAGCGATCTAGGTGCAGTTAGGAATGAAGGATTCAAGCCAGTTTGTGATAGCGCACGATTCACATATCGATACATAACTCTCTGTCTCACGCTGCCAAGCTATTTGAGCCATTGCTGCTGAAGAAGATCCACCTCGCGGCCGTAATGAAGCTGAATAACCACACCGTCGGGGTTTTGTGGCCTCCCAGTCTCCTCTACAAGCTGGCCGTCACCAGCATGTCGCCCGCTCATATGAGACTGCTGACGCTATTTCGGAGCTTCGTTCTCTTGGTCAAGGAGGCCACCTTCCAGCCACGCCCCATACTCGCAGGTATACCCCAAGACAGCTGCCTGTCGCCGTGCCTCTACGCATCCTACATCGAAGACATCTTCACCCTCCAAGACCAGCTCCAAGAGGGGCAGCAGGACTTATTGTTGGCCCTGCTCGCCGTCGAAAGCGCCATCTTCCGCTTCGTCGCGGATGGTGAGCCTCGCAATCAGGCCAAGATGGCCCGTGTCATCCAGCGCCCGTTACTGACATCCTGGCTTCCGCTGCGTATGAAACTGTCATGTTCGTTTGCGAACGGTGAACCCGCTAGGACAACGTATAATACACGGTGAGTAAGCCTCGGGTGTTACGAAAACCTTAGCACTACTTCGAAGTACTCGTCGATATCAACAACTAAGGTCGGCCTTCTGCATCTACTTGTGGTTGAGCCGTGGATCGATTCGCCCCTCTATTGTGTATATGCAGATGATGGATTGATCTGTCGTTTATACATCCATTTTACATCCAAAGCTGCTGTTCAAGTGCTCATATTATAATCAATATCGCCAAAATAATATACTAAAATAATAATATACCTACCCACCACAGAACACATAAGTTAGAAAAGCCTTGTTGTTAAACCTTTAACTACAACTACCAATGTAGTTATTTGGTGTTATTATTATTACATTTTTATCAAAAAGTATCTTAAATTTAAGTTTTTACAATTCATACAAGCTACCGGTGCTTATTATTTTATGTTAATATTATTATTACATTAATACTTTTCGCAAAAATAGTAATAATATTTTAATAGAACTGTTAAAGTTATTCAAAACGATAAAAATATAACTGCGGAATATTTAGTGATAAAGAGCTGAATGAAAAACTCGTGTATTTTTAATCATCATGTGGATTGTATGTTACACATATAATTTTTTTCCGGACGTTTACATTTACATGTTGTATATGTATATTGTATACCTTTTTAGCCTTTTCTGTGTTCTGTGATAGTTAAGATCTAGTTTAGTACGTACGTAGATAGACACATGACAACCCACTAGATTTTACAAGTTGCTTAACATCTCTCTTCTCTTTGTCACGGAACATCACTTTTTCCAAAGTTTCTCTGGCTTTTTCATGGACGTATTGCTATATTTAGGTACTATGCAATATTAAGACATAGTTGATTGTCATAATAACAAACATCAATCTCGGACGCCAAATAAGTAAAAAACAACAATTACCAAGCGTAGGCACGGGCGCACAGTATCGCGACAACGGCCCGCTGGCGGTCACGGGGCCTGTGACGTCACGCTCTCTTGCCGCGACTTTTAACCGAGTGGCGCATTCATTTAATCGCTACTCACTCATTTTTGGTCGTATAAAAAAACTAATTATACCAATGCTCAGGATTTTTTATTTTTACGTACTATAATTCTACATTTAAAACTAAAAACCGCGTTGATCCTCATTATAACTAAGAATAAATATCAATAATTTTAAATTATAATGTGATAATACTGATAATAAAAAACGTAAATTTATTATAATTGTAAATGTTTCTTGATTGTGCATATTTTATGCATATTTCGCCCTTTTTTAGTGCATATATGCATGCATATTTTGGTATTTTGATAGTGCATATAATCCGATGTCTAGTTATAAATTCTCCATTATTCACTGTTAAAATACTGTACATTATTTGGAAACATAAAAATGAAAATTTGGTTATATTATTCTTCATTAATCTATGTTTAGTTACTCTTTTTAGTTATTGTCTGAAATGGTAAACAACAACAAGGAGAATGACTGTGATATGTCACCTATTTGTTATAAGCCCTCCTAGAGCTTTCTCGATTTATAAATAATAATACTCACGTTACAATTAGATCTTCATCAATGTTGTTGCCAAGATTTTCTATTGTCCATGCAAAAGAAACTCCCTCTAAGGTCGAAAATGTGTTGCCTGAAAAGATATGTTTGTAAAATCATCATTTATCTAATTTATATATAATATCTATAATATTATATCGGAATTCGTCTTAACAGTCCTGGTGGCGGCCTATTAACAATTCTCCCTTCTTGTCGGAATCTTTGTACCCAAGACCAGATAATTTGTATACTCAAGCCATCATTAAATCACCAAATGTTAAAGTGGGAACAGAAAGCATGAGGCTGCAATGCAAACGAGCGGCTCCTGACCTTCCTAAAGAATCCGCAAAGGATCTCTAGCCCCTCAACAGTTATGCATAAGGATAATTTAAGTTATCACATTTGTAATTTGATACACCATGTAAATTTATATAGATATTAGAGAAATAAAATAAGCCCCTGCTAATTTTCATCAGCAAAGTTGTGTAGAGACAATCTACAATATATTTTGTAAAAATATATCACACTAAATTTCTCACTTAGATTTACGACATAAATTGAATAATATATTGTGTCAATTCAAAGAGTTTGTTATTTGGCAACATAAAATAATTCTACCTAAAAAAATGTTACTGCTTTCAATAAAAATATCTGGGAGAAATACAGTGGTTAAATAAAACAAAGTACCACTACAAAACAAGGCAAAGTGGTAATAGTTACAAAGACATTTTGAAACACTCTTTTTATGGCTTCACAGTGTAAATTAATTTTAGTGAGGTAGTTTTGAGTTTCTTATATCTACAAAAATAAACATAAAATGGGTTCTGCAAATAGATAGTTTCAATTAGAAAAAAATACTTTTAGTTATGAGTTTTTCCTCTCGCACTCTTAATTTATTATCAAGCCCCACTAAAATTATTAATTCTATTTTTATTTACACTTTGTCCTAGCTGTGGGAGTAGTAGGTTGAATTTGAGTACTCTTCTTACCTTGGTCATCATAGGCAACTACTTCAAAAGCTTCTGGTGCTTCCTCCAAATACAATTTCCATGTTGTACTGATCACTTTCAGTGATCTTATTTTGTCAATATCAACATCACCTCGCAAAATCTGCAACATCACATGATGTTTAAAATTATTTTGGTGCTAGCTTATTATCATAACAATTTCTGGTATTAAATCCCATTCAATGGAGTATTCTCTTGTATTGTGCTTTGTTTTTTTTCCCACTACCTGTATCATATCCAAAACACTTGCAGGTTGGCTGGAAGAAATTTCTACTAGATGTAAGTCCACCTTCGCAAATGAAATATTTTGATAATGTGCAATAAAGTATTTATACAATTATATAAAATTAGGTTCACAGTTTTGAAATTGTTAATATGGACATTAGTAGTTTGGCTTGTTAAGGCCTGCAGAGTACTATTTTGGACCTCCCATCCTGTAAAGGGCTAGGGTAGGGAGTCAAAGTTTTAATGGACCTTCATCGGTCTTCAAAGTATAATAATAAGTATTTCCACTTCTTCTCTAAACACCAGGGAAGCTCTTGCCATTCATCTCACATTGATGGTAAGTGACGACAATCTTACCTCTAACTATCGGAACAAAACCAACAACATTATTAACATTGTTATTAAATTGACATACTTAGGTAACACAGTGGTAGGCTAGCTACCACTGTCTTACCTAAGTCTCAGCCTCAGAAGCCCTACCAACAATAAGGCAAGCAAACACTCTTGCTAAATGGGAAATCAAACCCCGGACAATCAGCAGGCCTATTACCGATCTCATGGTTTTTCAATGACAACATGATGAAATCAAAGTGCTAAACATGTCATAAGATTATTAGACAGATTTTTGATTGTTCATTCATTATATCATGATGACATTGAAATTATGCCATAGTGATGATATCATTGGAGATTGGTAATACCAAATGAAGCATTTCATGACTTCCTTATCTCAAAATTTATACCATGTCATACGATTAAAGATCCATAAGGGGCCTGCTGATTAATAGAGAGTGGTCTCAACCACTGGTTGAGTGGTTGTTCAAACAAGCTATAATTTAGCATTATTAATATCGAAAATCAGATTGATATTTAAGATATTATCAAAAATCAATCTGTGTGTATTTTGCAGTTTATTAACTTTAAATAAAGATTATTTTTCATATTTTCCCGCCAAAAGAATATAGTGTCTTACTTCACCAGAATTCACTTCTTCAGCTAAAATGATGACTGAACCGGGTGGTGCACATGCTTTTGAAACAGAAACTCGTGCTGCACGAGAGCAATGCCCCCAAGTATCTTCATACAGCGGTTCAAGATCTATGATGTCATCGCGAGACAAGCTCCTAAAATATCGTTTTTTTTTAAATTTGATGTCTCATTGTAAACAAATCTCAATTAAATTGCTTAGATCTTACCATGTATAGCAGCCACCTTCAATTATTTCAAAAGTAAAATTAACAGTCAAGTTTTCAAACCATGGCAAGAGTACTCTCGGTGTGTTAATTTTAGCACATTCATAGACATATGTATGAAAACTTAAAGAAAACACGAAAACTAGCGTTTTCGGTAATATTTCCATTGTAATTAATTAAATTAATTACATGAGAAACTAGTAGCAAACAAATATCAATGCATTCAAAATAACCTCCAACCAAAACTAAACGCGAATTTTTTTTGCACAGGAAAACCACAGATAAAAAAACCTTTAAACACGTGTTGCGGTCCGCATGACGATGATATCGATATTATCGCGATAACAGCCGGTCCGCATGAACGTTAGCGCGTTCACGACATCTGTCATGACGTCATAGATGACGTCATTGAAGCCGCCATTTTGCGCTAACATCGACCATGCCCAAGAGCGTTATCGTTGTGAGCGAACTGTCAAAAGTGTCAAATTAAACCGCCAATGCAAAAGTATTTTGAACTTTCAAAACAATAAATGATTTATAAAAAGTTAAGAAAAATGGATTTGGTTTGAACTGGTTCCGCTTACTGTGAGGGATGAGGAAAATAACAGAGTAGTGGAGCTTTCTCTTACTCCACAACAACAAAACACAGATTGCAACGGTAAGCATTAGTGTTGTTGTGTGTAAACAGAGTTTGTTAGATAATTTGTGATGGTCCATAAGAGTACCTAGATCTAGAAAAAAAAAGAACGTTTGAATGATAAAACCGATATACAACATTCACTAAAAACAGAGTACTTACATGAATTGTTTTAGGCAGTAGAATATTATTACTCTACTTTATCCACCATCACAGCTCATATACGTCCCCACCAAGGGGTTCTAGCCTACCCTATGTATTAGGGTGATTAGGCCTTAGTCAACCACGCTGGCCCAGTGCGGATTGGTCGACTTCACATACATCATTGAATTTCTTCGCAGATGTATGCAGGTTGCCTCACGATGTTTTCCTTCACCGTAGGAGCGCCAGACAAATGTACATATGAAATTCGAAACGAAAAACACATTGGTACATGGCGGGTCTCGAACCCCGACCCCCCGATTGGAAGGCAAGTGCCGAGTCCACAGCGCCACCGACGCTCACTCTACTTTATCAGTAGAGTAATAATATTCTTCTGCCTAAAACAATTAATGTTACTGATTAAAGCACAATGAGAATCAGTATTACAACTCTCACGAACATGCTTAAATTAACATTCACATATTTTTTATGACATACGAATGCTATATGATGAATGAATTATCGAAATCGGACAATTAGTAACCGAGATATTGAGTTTTAAAGTTAGACCCGTGCAGGCGGTTAAAGCCGTGTGCCGAGAATGCATGCACAAATTATATTACTGCGAGAATGCGTGTGACGTCATATGCTCCGTATCGTGCGTGCTCTTTGTTCGCTCACGCCTCAGTCCGTCAGGCAACGGTATAAGTTAAGATGTTTTATTTGTGTATTTAAATGTTCTAAGCACGAAAGCGATAGCGAGTGATCGCTTTGAGATAGGCGGTAGGCGGTACGGCCGCGCCGGGTCCGAATAGCCACTCCTTTATATCAATTCCAAGACAAAATACTATTAAAGTTAAAGCTGCATGATCTTAAAGTCTGTTTGTTTTCTCTTAGAGCACATTTTAAAACAAAATTAAATATGTATATTAAGGATGCAAGGTTTTTAAAAATATCGATATATATCGAATTAAGTCGATACTAATATATCAATCATTGATTTACTACCAAAAGTAGATAACGCATAAACGATCGAAAAGTGGGCCGGTGAAGAACTGCTCAATCGCGACTCGTGCAGTTCCTTTCTATAGTGAGTGATTAGCTGTCGGCACGTAAACATGCCGAAGTGCGCATTCAAAAGTTGTGGTAACAATAGCCAGAAACGGCAGAAAAAAGACGGGATTTCATATTTTGCGTGAGTAAACTCATTACACATCTTATCATGTAATCAGATATTCGATTTATACGTAAAAACCATTAAAAACAATTATTTTAATCATAAACATGTCGCTTCGCGTCAGTGTAAGTACATCACAATCGTCTCGCTCGAACGGGCATCGTATTACGATGTGCTATCTCATTCATGCCGACAACGCGATAAGCAATTTCAAGCATTATGTTTGAGAGTATAAAGTTGATATTTTCTTGTAGAAATTACTAAAACGTCGTTTGCTCTGTGGCTAGGTATGAAATGATGTAACTTCCCACGGTTGTACTTAAAATAGTTGCCGTAATAATGCAGAATAAGGTTGAATATACGGTACTTTCTTTATGGTAATTTTCATTCGGGCGTGCATATTCAAGTATATATCAGAGAGTACAAATGTATAGTCGATTAGGTGACAGATTTCAAGCGCGTTTTTGTATGAAGCGCTCTATCTACGTTTGGTAGTATATCAATGATATCAATATATCGGTCTAGTACGCCGATATATTGATATTTTATCGATATTTCTCCCTTTTTAAAAGCTTATTAAAATACAATGTCGTTTTATAGCCCCTCTACACCATGGGCTACGGTGGGGACCATTCGCTGTACAGCAGGCCCACAGCAGGCCTATTCGCTAACTACGGTTGGTAACTAGAACTGTCATTTTTGAAAGACACTTTATATAGGTACATTAAGAGATACTCCCAGATGTACCCTCTGATAACTACCTGTCAGTGTCGCCGTGCCTCTACACATCCTACATCGAAGACATCTTCACCCTCCAAGACCAGCTCCAGTAGGGGCAGCAGGACTTATTGTTAGCCCTGCTCGCCGACGAAATGGCCTCGTCGCGGATGGTGAGCCTCGCAATCAGGCCTAGATGGCCCGTGACATCCTGAGCCCGTTACTGGCATCCTGGCTGCTGCTGCGTATGAAACTGCCATGTTCGTTTGCGAACGGTGAACCCGCTAGGACGACGTATAATACGCGGTGAGTAAGCCTCGGGTGTTACGACACCCTTAGCACTACTTACAAGCATTGGTCAAAGTACTCGTCGATATCAACAACTAAGGCCGGCCTTCTGCATCTATTTGTGGTTGAGCCGTGGATCGACTTGCCCCTCTATTGTGTATATGCAGTTGATGGATTGATCTCTCGTTTATACATCCATTTTACATACAAAGCTGCTACTCATATAATCAATGTCGCCAAAATACGTAGAATAATATACCTACTTTTTTTTTTTTTTTACGGTGGGAAATGCATTACGCATACCCCGCGCTTGGGAAGGCGCGGGGTTATGTCGGACTCTCCCCGGCCCCTGGGGGCAGAGTACCGCCAGGAACCGCGGCCTACCGACTAAAACCCACCGATGCCCCTCACATACGCCTTGATGCGAGCACGGCCATCATCGCCGCATCCTCTTCGTCATCGGACGAAGAGGACACGCCGAGGAGGGCCACGTCGCTGTCGGACAAGGTCATGGGAACTCGGGTGAACACATCCACGACCTCGTCGGCGTCTGCTCGCCTAGGGCGAGCCCCTCTCACCCTCCCAAAAGGGGGAGGCTGGTGATCCCCCGGGGCATCCAGGGGATCAGCGACTGGCGGCAACCGATGCAATGCAGGGCCCGGGCTCTCCGACCCAGGGCCCCGCTGGTTACCGTCAGGAGGAAGAAGGCGGGCGTAATCTCGCCTCCTCCGCCCCGTCCTTCTACGGCGGCACGGATCGGCCATGGGATCCTCCTCCCTGGCTCTCTCCGCGGACTCCTTCTGCGTCATCACGTCCACGCAGAAGGAGTTTACCGCGTCCCACGTCCTCTCTCCCACCAGCATGGCACAGACCACGTTCTGGAGGGAGAGGTTATCGCCGATAACGGCGGTCAGCTCACGGCGCTCCGAAGAGAAGGCGGGGCACACCGCTAAGGTGTGCTGCGCGGTGTCCTCTTCAGCGCCACAGTGGTGGCACTCGGGGGTCGCTTCCCGTCCGATGCGGTGCAGATAGCGTCCAAAGCAACCATGGTTGCTAAGAATCTGCACCAAGTGGTACGAGAGCGACCCGTGGTACCGGTTCGTCCATGTGGTGAGGAACGGGTGCATGGCTTCGATGGTCCTGGACAGAGTGTCCGAGACCGAGGCCGAACCCGTTAGCTCCTCGAGCTCCTCAAACCACAGGCGAAATGCCTCCACTGTGGCCTCCTCCAAGGCGGAAGCCCTCTCTCTCGGCGCCAAACGCCGGTCGCCGTCCCGAGCGTCTACGCGGACGCGGTAAGCCGCCGCACGAACGTGGGCTGCGAGCTCCCACGGGATAATATACCTACCTACCACAGAACACAGAACTTAGAAACGCCTTGTTGTTAAACCTTTAACTACAACTACCATGTAGTTATTTCGTGTTATTATTATTATTACATTTATTTCTAAAAGTATCTTAAATCTAAGTTTTTACAATATACTTATACATATATTTTAAAACAAATATTATAAAAAGAACATAAAAGGGTTCCACTCTCAGCGGAGCACGGCCCAAGCTACCGGTGGTTATTTTTTAAAATTAATTTTATTATTATATTAATACTTTTCGTAAAAATAGTAATAATATAATAATAGAACTGTTAAAGTTATTCAAAACGATAAAAATATAACTGCGGAATATTTAGTGTTAAAGAGCTGAATGAAAAACTCGTGTATTTTTAATCATCATGTGTATTGTATGTTATTTTTTTTTTCGGACGTTTACATTTACATGTTGTATATTATGTATATTGCATACCTTTTTAGCCTTTTCCGTATTCTGTGATAGTTAAGATCTAGTTTAGTAGGTACGTCGATACACGACAACCCACTAGATTTTACAAGTTGCTTAACATCTAGATTTACATGCATTTCTTTGGCAAGAGTCGATCTAATGATGGCGTGATCTAAAGCTTGAGAAAAATCACAAAGAATTAAGGGCAAATATTAAGAGCTTATTACACTATTCAATTTGTAGAGATCCGATTTAGGAAACAGGAAGGTGTAATCGCAGTTAGAACAGATTGGATACGATTTAGGAAGCAAGAAGGGTCCCAATCGCTCTACTTCAGTGTTGCCGTTTGAAGGAAAAAAAATACACTAAACTGTTGTAAAAATTCCGCTAGATTTTAAGAAAATCGAATGTTGAAAATGCGCTAAATTCCACCAATAATTTTAGCTGTGAATGTAAAGGTAGAAAAAAAATGTAATTTATTTAATAACAATACTATTACATTGACCAAAGTTACTAAAATCTACCAAATATTTATTAGTATATGTATATGTTTCTTCATCATTTATAGAAGGAAATACCTATTGATTCATTATTAAATGTATAGTGTGTATAGATTTATTATTATTTATAAATATTTTTATAATCTGTACACTCGGGTGTGACATTCCAGAATGACAGACTAGTATTTCATTATATGAGGTTCATTTATGTTTATGACTTTTGATGCCCACTAAAAACTAACCACCAGATACACCAACCCACCAAAACTAGTGGAAAATCCACTAACGTGGCAACACTGCTTCCGATTTAGGATTCAATTTAGTCTAGTGTGATCACTCGCTTCCAACTTTCTAATTAGAGTGTTCCTAAATCGGATCTCTACAAATTGAATAGTGTAATAAGCCCATTACAGTGACATACAACCAGATATCCCATCAAAGCCCTGGTTCTCTCGTTAAAAAGTGGCTGATAAACGCACCACATCTATTATAAGTAGACTGAGACTTGGTCACTCTTGTACTCCAGTCCACCTATACAAAATCCATGTTTGAAACACACCAGTATGTGATTGTGGTACTGAGGACGGAACCACAGACCATACTCAAACTCAAAAATCTTTATTCAATATAGACCTTTACAGGCACTTATTGACGTCAAAAAAAACATAAAAATCTTCTACCAAGAATAAAATTAACTAAATTATTTAACCCTTGTATGTACACACACCCCAACCATTATTAAGATGTGTGCAAATGCAAGTCAAATGAAAAAAAAAATAGACTCTACACCTGTTCGGAAATTGGGAGAGCCTTCTCGAGAAGAACAGTGGGGCTAGCACGCAGGAGAATCGAAAATCGAATCGAAATCCGAATCGAGGAGTTTGTATGGCAATTTTGTTAGCGCCACGGCGGTGAGTAGCAGAACTAATAAAATTGCCATACAAACTCCTCGATTCGGATTTCGATTCGATTTTCGATTCTCCTGCGTGCTAGCCCCACAGGCAAGAAACTCGGAAGGTCTTGTATTTTTTTTGTCTCCTCTTTTAAAATGCCAACATTACAATATTATATTTCACAAACTTTTTTTTTAATAATATAGAAATGCCTGTCGGTGTGAGTGGAACAGTTACTCGAATGAAATTTATCCCATTATCACAAAGTGTTAACACCCTTTGAACGTCAATTATCACATTTTTTGTCAATCCCAAGCAGTTTTATCTGTCATAATCAGATACTTTATAATATGCTTTTTTCATAGTGACTTTAAATTTAAGTTAAGTGCTTTAATATTATTTGGGATTTTATTGTATAAACGTACACAAAGGCCTTTGAAAGAATTATTAATTTTTTAATTATTATTTTTTTAATTTTTTAAGCCTAGTATTTGGTAACGCTAACATATTCTTTTGCCTAGTATTTACTGAGTGAATATCACTGTTTTTACAAAACACATGTATATTTTTATGAACATATACTATATTCTCGTAAATATATTGCGACGCATCGGTCATAATACCAATTTCTTTAAATTTTTATCTCAAAGAGTCTCTTATTTTAAGATTATAAATAGCACGAATAGCCCTTTTTTGCAGCACAAAAACAGTCTGAATGTCGGCAGCATTTCCTCACAGCAAAATGCCATACGTCATCACACTATGAAAATAGGCAAAGTATACAACTCTTGCTGTATCAACATCAGTCAGCTGACGTATTTTCCAGTAGGCTGCAGAACTAAGTCTCTTCGACAATTTATCAATATGTGGGACCCACTGAAGCTTTGAATCTAAAGTAATACCAAGAAATACTACGGTATCCACAAGGTCAAAATTTTTATGCTTTATGTTAACAGTGGTGTGAAACTCTTTAACATTGGTTGCCATTTAACAAACAAGTGAAGTGAAGTGAACATCTCTCTTCTCTTTGCCACGGAACATTACTTTGTACAAAGTTTCTCTGGCTTTTTCATGGACGTATTGCTATATTTAAGCCCTATGCAATATTAAGACATAGTTGATTGTCATAACAAACACCAATCGGACGCCAAATAATTTAAAAGCAACATTAACCAAGCGCAGGCACGGGAGCACAGTATCGCGACAACGGCCCGCTGGAGGTCATATGGGGCTTATGACGTCATGTTCTCTTGCCGCGACTTTTAACCGAGTGGCGCATTCATTTAATGGCCACTCACTCATTTTTGGTCGTATAAAAAAACAAATTATACCAATGTTCAGGATTTGTTACGGACTATAATTCTACATTCAAAATAAAAACCGCGTCGATCCTCATTGTCGATATATCGATATTTATAGCTTTTCCGATATATCGTGGCATCCCTATCTATGTATATATGGGGTGCGGTTCATAATCAGATATCAGTGCAAACGTTTGCATGCATGCAAACAACCCGTTTTCAAATCTCGCTTAAGGTGGTGCCAAAATAATGAAAATCAAATAAATATGGATATTCTTATACCCTAATTTAATACCAGCTCACCGAAGGTGAGCTGGTATTCTACTTCTGAGCTTCTGAGCTTCTTTAACTGAAAAGATTTCATTCACTTAAAAGTTAAAAATAAAAAAAAATTACAAAAAATAAAACCTACTTCAAAAACACTAAAAACTTAAAAATAATATAAGAATAGGTACAGACAACATCACACTTCTATATTGAAGTCGATGACAAATTTTAACACTTTCTAGGAGATCATCGTTTGGCGCCGACTTCAATATAGAAGTGTGATGTTGTCTGACCTATTCTTATATTATTTTTAAGCTTTTAGTATTTTTGAAGTCGGTTTTATTTTTTGTAAAACAATTTTTGTTCTTGTTGTTCAATGCTTGTTTGAGTCATGGTTACATGCCGATCGACATGATACTCGTACGTACGATTGTAATACCTGTAGTAAAAAACAAGACTGGAGATCTGGCAGATAAGAACAACTATAGACCCATATCATTAGCTACTGTAATTTCCAAAGTGTTTGATGGTATGCTTAATATTCATCTAAACAAACGTGTTAAATTGTTTGATAATCAATTCGGTTTCAGACCAGGGCTGTCGACACGGAGCGCTATATTGAGTCTTAAGCATACGATCAAATATTACGTACGGCGTGAAACGCCAGTTGTGGCCTGTTTTCTTGACCTATCAAGGGCTTTTGATCTGGTCTCATACGACATATTATGGGAAAAGCTTAAAAAATGTCAATTACCTTCCGAAATCATTAACATATTTATGTTTTGGTATGAAAAACAGGTTAATAATGTAAAATGGGAGGGGGTACTATCAAGACCTTATAGGCTGAGTTGTGGTGTGAGACAGGGGGGGTTGAGTTGATAGGCCAACTCAGTAGCACTAGAATTGGTTGTCATATAGATGATATAAGCGTCAATAACATCAGTTACGCGGACGATATGGTGCTGCTGAGTGCGTCTGTCTGTGGATTACGAAAGCTTCTTAGCATATGTGAAGCATACCATAATCTCATGGTCTAATTTATAATGTGAATAAGAGTCAGGTCATTGTTTTTGAGGCCGGGAGAAAACGAACTGAAAAGATCCCCTCTTTGTTATTAAACGGTCACGTTTTACAAAGAGTCTTCAACTTCAAATATCTTGGACATATGTTGACTCCAGACCTCAAGGACGACGAGGACATAGAAAGGGAGCGAAGGGCATTATCAGTAAGAGCCAATATGATAGCTCGCAGGTTTGCACGATGCTCACGTAATGTCAAAATAACATTGTTCAGAGCTTTTTGCACATCTTTTTACACGTGCAGCCTGTGGGCTAAATTTACTCAAAAAGCTTATAATGCCCTTCGTGTACAATATAACCATGCGTTCAGGGGCTTCCTCGCTTCTGTAGCGCGTCAGGGATGTTTGCGGAGGCGCGACTTAATTGCTTTTATGCAACAATGCGTAAGAGATGTGCTTCCCTGATGCGTGGGGTGCGCGGCAGCGCCAACAGCATCTTGAACATGATAGCAAGCCGACTGGACTTCAAATATCTTGGACATATGTTGACTCCAGACCTCAAGGACGACGAGGACATAGAAAGGGAGCGAAGGGCATTATCAGTAAGAGCCAATATGATAGCTCGCAGGTTTGCACGATGCTCACGTAATGTCAAAATAACATTGTTCAGAGCTTTTTGCACATCTTTTTACACGTGCAGCCTGTGGGCTAAATTTACTCAAAAAGCTTATAATGCCCTTCGTGTACAATATAACAATGCGTTCAGGGGCTTCCTCGCTTCTGTAGCGCGTCAGGGATGTTTGCGGAGGCGCGACTTAATTGCTTTTATGCAACAATGCGTAAGAGATGTGCTTCCCTGATGCGTGGGGTGCGCGGCAGCGCCAACAGCATCTTGAACATGATAGCAAGCCGACTGGATTGCATATATATCAGTCGATGCTGTACAGTTTCTGGTGGCATGGCACGGAGTTAACAATAATTTTAAATTCGTTCTTTCTTTGATTTTGTTTGTAATTTATTAACATAGTGCTTAAGTTCTTTTTAACACCTAACCTAAATGAGTCTGTGTTACTTTAATTAATGAATTATTATTATTTGACATTGACAGTTCTGGAGACAGTGGGGGTGATTCTGAAGCGACCACCTAAAACTATAACTAAATAAAATTAGAGATAGAAATGTCAATCACCGTTTGGTATTCAGAACTCACAAGTTAACTCTAAAATTAAGAGTGACGTTACTAAACTACTCAATTTAGTGTTAGATGTTATTTTCGTATTCTGACATGCTTCCTAAATGTAATTTTTCCTATAATTTTAAATATGTCAAACTAATTTTAGGAGGTGAACTTTTAGGTGCCGTCTAAATTTATCTTGTTACTTTTTAACGATTACCGAAGGCAATTTTTTTTGTGCAACTTGCCAAATGGATGATGAATTGGTTGTTATGGCATTAATAGAGACTTCAGAAAGGTAAAATATTTGTTTTATATAAAAAATTAGATAAATACCTGCCTCATAGTTTTAAAATATATTTGTAAAGTATCGACTTATTTATGTTATAGAATAGGAGAAGAAAAAGTAAAATTGAGGAAGTTGAGGGACAAATCAGACCCATTTACTATGCCCGAACGTAAATTTAGAAAAATGTTTCGTTTTCCTCGCCAATCCGCTCGCAACTTGATAGAAGCTATAGACTGCACTGAAGTACAGATTGGCTCCTTACCGGAACATTTAAAGGTTTTAGCCAGCCTTCGGTTATGCAGAGCTGTCACTGTTGTCACTGATTTAATATTGCGCAAATTAACTCCACAAAAAATTTTAATTTCCTAAAACAGCAATAGAAAAGGACCTTGTCAAGGCAGAGTGAGCGAGCACCTACATACATTGTAATAAAATATTTTGAAATAATTATTAAGAAATACATTAACATTCTCCGTCCTTTTTCTATTTAGGTTTCTATAAATATATGAAATGTGTGTTTGGCATTCCAAACACACTTGGAGCTGTTGATGGTACACATATTGGTCGAGGCCTGGAATGCAGCAAACTCCTTCTGTGTGGAGGTAATCACACAGAAGGAGGTGGCAGAACGGGCCAGAGAAGATGACCCAGCGGCAGATCCCTGCCGCCGCAGAAGAACGGGGCGGAGGAGGCGGCAGTTCGCCCGCCTTCTTCCTCCTGACGGTGACCAGCGAGACGCGGGCCCGGGAAGCCCGAGTCCTGCATTGCACAGGCCACCGCCATTCGTCGATACTCCTAATGCCCAGGAGCATCGCCGGCCTTTCCATTTTAGGGAGGTGAGAGGGGCTCGCCATAGGTGAGCAGATGCTGACGAGGTCATGGAAGTGTCCGAAAGGGTTCCCATGGCCTTGTCCGGCGACGGGGCGTCCCTCCCCGACGTATCCTCTTCGTCAGATGACGGGGAGGATGCGGCGGTGATGGACGTTCTCGTGCCAAGGCGTTTGTGAGGGGGCATCGTTGGGTTTTAGTCGGTAGGCCGCGGTTTCTGGCTGGCGCTCTGCCCCCAGTGGCCGCGGAGAGTCCGACATAACCTCGCGCCTACCCAAGCGCGAGGTATACGTAACGCATTTCGCAACGTTAAAAAAAAATGGTACACATATTGGTATTGTTGCTCCACCACTGACACACCCTACAGCACCAGGGAACTTATTATACAATAGGAAAGGCTTTTATAGCATCAATTGCCAAGTCGTGAGTTGTAATTTGTTTGTTCCCAAGTAGTCTAATAGTACTGACATTTAGATGATAGGTAGGTTATGTATGTATTTACTCCATTGATTTACTACCTACCTTTGGTAGTAAATCAATGATTTACTCTTACAACAGAAATTAATATTCTATCTGCAGATAGAAGTATGCCTATCTAAGATTTGTTGCCTAGCAATTACTATTATTTGTCAATAAATAACAGCGGTTATTATGAAAAGAAAACAAAAATTACTAATGAAACAAAATACGCAATTTTAAAATTCAGAGGAAGTCACGAAGTACCTATCTATACAACTACAGACTACCACGTAATTTTTTTTATTTCATGGCATAGGCGCGAAGCCATCACAATCGCAGAATAAATGTCGAATAATTTTTCTTTTGTGATAAAATGAATGATAAATAATAAAATTTCTTTTCTGTTATTTACAAATACGATTAAATCTTAAATTAATAATTTCTGATAGTAAAATTAGTAGAATTAGTAGTTTTTAGTGTTTCTAAATTATCCCGTTTTTCTACAGCACTAGGTGTATTTATAATCTGTGTATTCAATTTAAGAAATAATTGTCAAATACAGTTTAAATTAAGAGAGTCCGGCGTTTCAGAATACGAATTACCTAAAACTAATTTAAAATTATATGTTTAATTTAAGTTTTAGTTTTAGTAGAGGTAACTTCAGAATTACCCCCAGTGCACTACCTCTTTTCTGTTAGCACTGTTAGCATCAATCAGTGACGTCAACAAATACGTCATACCGCATACAAAATGCGCACATGAGCAATTATGGACCGATTGTTTGCGTGCAAATAGCACACATGAGCGCGGATATCAAATTATGAACCGCACTCACGGATGCAAATTTTTAAAAAATATCGATATCGATATATATCTAATTAAGTCGATACGAATATATCGATATATTGGTCTAGTATGCCGATATTATATTAACATTTTATCGATATTTCTCCTTTTTTATAAGCTTATTAAAATCCAATGTAGTTTTAGCCCCTCTACACGATGGGCTATGATGGTGATCATTCGCTGTACATTACTCTGGTTTACTTAATAGTTTTAGAGAGAAATTCGGAAATTTCCATAGTAAAGTAAACATGATGGATGACCATTCACTGAACGCTGTTGACTCCACAGTGTATCTCTTTGATACACACTCTACTCACCACAGATTACAACTATTGAAGTACTAGTGGCAAGGAAATGATAATATTAAATTGCTTCATACAAACATTTATTTCCGCATTTTCTTTTGTAATTCTTAGCTCATATTCTTTTCGTACGCATGACAAGACATACCCCAAAGACAACATTGACATGAAATAAACTCCTTGACACCCCTCTCTTAATATTAAATTACTAATTTAAAATTGCTTAAACAAAGTTACAAACATATTAAAAACCTAACAACAGAATTCCCTTTTACTATTACAAATTTAATACCATGTTCTCATCAATAACAAATACCTCTGTCAAGAATTATTTAAACTAACAAAATTTAATAAATCATTACATAAAACTTATTCTAACATTATTAAATCGTATATTTACTTTTACATAACATTAAGTTTCTTAACAAAGAACCGAACTTTATTGTAGACAATGACTTTGTAAATAAATCAGCAATATTATCATTTTACCGGGCCATCCATAAAAAAAAAAAAAAAAAAAATTGTCGATATATAGGAAATATCATATAATTGCTTGTTCACACAGTCCTTAATAAAATTGTATTTGATATCGATGTGCTTTGTCCTCTTACTGTTCTCATTGCAATTAATCATTTGTATAGCACTTTGATTATCTATTAACAACTGTATCTTATATGATTCGCGATTGAAATTAGAGAAAATACCTTTTATATTAAGTAATTTGGATGAGGCCATCGCTGCAGCCACAAATTCTGATTCTGCCGAAGATGTCGCCACTGTCACCTGTTTCTTAGAGAACCATGAGATAAGATTATTATTAACAAAAATTGCACAACCACTTACACTTTTGCGATCCATCTTATCACTCGCCCAATCTGCATCTGTGTAAGCCTGCACTTGCTCGACTTTGTGTAAACTAGGCATTGATTAATTGTTTGCTTAAGATACCTTAGTACCCTTTTGCGGCTGTCCACAAACTTTGTGTCGGTTTATCCAAATATCTAAATACCTACTAAGAAAAGAGGTAGCAAATGTTATATCGGGTCTCGAGGTAGTTGACAGATATATAAGGCATCCAACTAGTTCACGGTATGGAACATCATATATCTTCTCCCCCTCCGTAAGATATATACTTGCTTCCATTGGTGTTTGTGCACCTTTACAGTTTACCATTCCGAACTTTTCAAGTATTTTGTTGACTAATTTCTTTTGACTAATTTTCAATTCATTACTATTCCTTGTCACTTCCATTCCTAGATATTCTTTTATTTCTCCCATGTCTTTTACATTAAATTCCTGCTTCAGATCGCTAATAACTTTCTCAATTTCTAACATATTTCCGGTAATTAAGATGTCATCAACCCAGATTAACAGCCATAAATGCTCTTTTATATACAAGCAGTAGTCCTTTTTGGATTGTGTGAAACCAAGTGTAGTAATATATTCATGGAATCTTTCGTTCCAGCACTTTGGAGCTTCTCGTAGACCATATAACGATCTCTTTAACTTAAGAACCTTACCTGTCTTAACTTGTATGCCCTCTGGTGGTTTAATGTAAACCTTTTCCTTTAAGTACCCATTGAGAAAAGCGGTAGGTACATCTAACTGCCTTATAAATAGATCTTCTTGAATTGCTACATTAAACATCATTCTTATAGTTGACATTCTCGCTACTGGCGAATACACATTATAACGATTATCAGTTTGAAATCCTTTGGCAACTAACCTCGCCTTTTTATGCCATCTTGTTTTGTTTTAAATATCCACTTTGTATCAATTGCCTTTTTTCCTTTTGGTAGATCAGCTTCCTCCCATGTACCTAGCTCTACTAATGCATTTATTTCTTTGTTAATAGCTTCTTTCCATTCTTCACCTTTACTGATAGCTTCTTCGTATGATTTTGGGTCGTATCCAGTTGATAGGCAGTAGGCTCTATTAGCGTCTAAATATACATCTTGCTCATTTCCTGTTACGTAGTCTTCTAAATACACTGGTTGCCTTACATTTCTTTTTGGTTTTTCCATTGCTTGTACTTGGACTTTCTCTTTCATATTCATCTTCTCTTATAATCTTTCCTCCTTCTCACTTTCTACTGTTTTCTTTTTGTGTACTATGTCATATTCATCAAAACGCACATCTCGAGAAATTACTATAATATTTGTTACAGGGTTCCAAAGCCGATATCCATTTTGTGAGTATCCCATTATTCTCATTACTTTAGCTCTAGGTTCCAGTTTGTCACTTCTTGGTATAGCTACTACCCATGATTTACTTCCAAATGTCTTGAGCTTTGTCAAATCTGTTTTTCCTTTTAGTTTCCTTTCAGGTATATCAAAATTGATTGCTGCAGATGGACATCTATTCAGCTGGTAAGTAGCACATGCCATTGCTTCCGACCATAGATACTTTGGTAGTTCTGTTTCCAGTAACAACGTTCGTGTTCTTTCAAGTAGTGTCCGATTCATCTTTTCTGCTGTGGGGAGTACGGTTGAGTATATTGAATGAGTATACCTTTCTCTCTACAAAAATTTTCAAATAATTTATTTTTGAATTCACCTCCATTATCACACCTGATCTTACTTACTTATGTACGGAATTCAGTCTCGAATCTTCTAATATAATTGATAAGATTTGTAGCAGCTTCACTTTTATTTTTCAGGAAAAATGTTACGGTGTAATGTGAATAATCATCTATAATTACCTGATAATACAACTTGCCGTTGATATTTGGAGTACGGACAGGTCCAGCTATATCGGTGTGTATTAACTCTCCTATATAATTCGACCTTGGGCGTTGAAGCGGCGAGAAAGGAAGTCGAGTCACTTACCTTGTCAACACGCACTGCAAGGCTTATCACTAACTCTCAGATGCATTTTCTGAAGACTTCTTCTATTGAGGTGGCCCAGCCTCCTGTGCCAAAGATCATCTGGCTGTGGAATTATATTACTACAAGAATTGTTACCCACAGTTGCTTTAAGTACGAACAATTTTCCAATGCAAGAACAAGTGATAGGTTTATTTGAATTTTCCCTATATATTTGTACACTATCAAAACTAAATTTTACATGAAGTTTATTCTGAACAAATTTCTTAACAGAAAGTAGATTAAAAGTAATACCTTTGATAATTAGAGCTTCTAAAGATAAGCGTGTACCATTACATAACATAGAAATGTATCCCCTTTTTTCAGCAATGAGATAATCCCCATTTGCAACATAAATTTTCATTGGAGACTCTAAATTTATAATATTGTATATGTATTGTTAAAATTTTTCATTAATTATGTGTTCGGTACAGCCGGAATCTATAATCCATTCAATAATATTCTCATTACACTTTTCATTGGTTAAATTTTCATATAAGTTTGTACCTGTTAAAAGAAACATATCATTTCCTTCGTTACTTGCAGCATGAGCATCGCCGCGCCATCCTCTATATCCTCTGGTGTGACGACCCCTGTAGCCTCTTGATCTTCCACCTCGATCACGGCTTCTGCATTCCCTTGCATAATGACCCGATTTATTGCATTTGTAGCAAGTAAGAAAAGCTACCTGATCTTGACTTGTGTTCTCCTAGAATTTATTTTTAATTCCTCATCAAGCAGGTGCTGTTTTACAAAATCTAATTTCACAGTCGGATTTAAACCTGACAAATCAGTGTTGCACTCTATAGCTGTTATTACAGTATCATATATGTTATCCAGACCGGTAAGTAAACACGGAATTTTATCTCTCTCGTTCATTATCTCTTGTGCACACTCCAGCGCCCGTACAATACCATCAAATTTATTAAAGTAGTCCTCTAATTGTTCATTTTTATCTTGACGAAGATTCAATAGTTTTCTACGTAAGTGTATAATTGATATGATGCTTTTTCTTTGAAAGGTATCTTTTAGCGTGGCGATCATTGACTTCGCCGTTTTACAATTTTTAATTACATTAAGATATTTATCCGGGACATGTTGCACTACAATTGATTTTGCTTTCGCATTTAGTGTTTGTTCATCAGGTTTCAAATGTTCTTCATATTTCATAACATCCAACAAACTCTTTTCCTCTAATATGCATTTAAATTCAAATTTCAAATTCAATATCTTTTATTCAAATTGGATTGTTACAATCTCTTTTGAACGTCAAAGCAGCTACGCCATTGGTTCACAAGTCTACGGCGGGAGACCTTGTACTGGAAAGAACCAGCAAGAATATTTTTTTTTCCCTGTATTGTTACAGAGTCGTCAATTGGAAGCTGACCTCACAGAAGTTTGAGCTCAACTTCCATTACAAGATTATTTATTCTCTTCTTACTACTTATTACCAAAAATAATATTTGTTGCCACTAGTAATTCTAATCTAAATAACCAATTGTTAAAATTACCTTGAAAATTCAGCGTTGTCACGGTTGCCATAGTTTCGTTATTACGATAAAGTATTATTTTTTTATTAAAATCTTCATTAATCTTGGTGCCATTTACTATTTTCACTTTATTTCTGTAAGCCCATAACCTATTGAAGTACTAGTGGCAAGAAAATGATAATATTAAATTGCTTCATACAAACATTTATTTCCGCATTTTCTTTTGTACAATTCTTAGCTCATATTCTTTTCGTACGCATGACAATACATACCCCAAAGACAACAATTGTCATGAAATAAACTCCTTGACAACAACAATAGATTAGAGTCGAGAACAGAATAATTTTTTAGACTTCAGTGTTGCCAGTATTTTTCACGGTTTGGTGGGTATTTTAATTTGGGTTTTCGATATTTCGTCATAATATCGAGTTTTTTTCGATTATGATATATCGATATCGGCGCATTGTCGATATCGATAAACATCGATATATTTAGGCGTCGATATTTCGATATATATTGCTTTTCCGATATATCGTAGCATCCCTATATATGTCAAAATGACAATTGGAAATGGCTGCCTGTGCTCGTCATGTTTTTATCGTATTTTACAAGATTGTTGTCATTATTACGCAAATGAATTTGTGTTATGAATTAATCTAATTGTTATTAATTGCATATTACGAGAGACAATTTGTCTTTAGTTGTTTTTAAAAAAAATTGTCATGTCTCTTGACAAGGCTACAGAAATAAAAGGCAATGAGATCGATAAAAGTAAACGTCGTCATAAAACTGACGACACTGTTGTTGCAACAACAGCGATGAGTGCTAGTACGGATACATTACATTATTCAAAGATGGAGAATGCAGATAACGCTACAAAACCAACAGAGTTGTCTTTACAAGGCAACTCTCATTTGATCTCTAGTACAACCAGTAGTTTGGCCGATACCCCTGGAGATTCTGGTGTTTTGTGCTTAGATAGTGAAGCATCAGAAGCGACAAGCCAAGCTCTAATGTCACATAGTTTAATTGGCGCAGAAGAATTAACGTGTGATAGTCAATATGACGCTCCTCCATCAGGTTCACAAGAAATGATCAAAAGTACTACCAGCAGTGTTATGACTCGCAGCGACATAGATAATCAAAACATTGGAATTCCCGATGACATTGTACCAGAACTCCTTGTTGAAGCACATAAAAAGCAGTATGAGAATTTGCCAGATGTAGTTTTGAAAGCCTTAGAGAGTGAAAAAGTTTCAACAGATGAAATAAAAATTCCTCCCTATAGAACGAATGAACCAAAAAAATCATTATCAGAAGATATTGTGTTCAGGAGACGATGCCGAAAGAAATCACAAAGTGGGCCAAGCTCGCAGAAAAAGAGAGTATCATTTCATGAAGATATTTTAAATAATACTAAAACTGATAATATTCATATAGAGCATGGCTTTGTTTCATATGGTCCAGATAGTTCATACTGTGATAGATTCAGACAGAAGAACAATATTGTGACTGATAGATTTTCTTGGTGTGCTTCTGGTGACAGAGCCCCCAAATATGCTGCAGATGTTGCACAGCAAACAATGTCTGATATTTTAACATATGGTGATTCCAAGGATGATAAAAGTGGTATCATATTTAATTACTGTCCAGACTTGGAACAAGATAATCAAGGTGTTACTGACAAGGAGAATAATAATGAGTCTACGCCCAATAGCAAGCTTTATGGATGTGATTCAAATAGCTCAGATTCAAACTTTAGCTGTGACTCTGAAACCTCATCAAGTGATTCATCCTCATCTCACACAAATTCCAATAAAACTGAGACAACTCTTTTATCTAGAAAATGTGACAAGACACAAAAATCCTACTCTTGTGATGGTTTTGAGGACAATGCTCATGTTACATTCATGAGGAAAACATATTTCTCTGAGGCTGATATAGATCAAACACCTGAACGTATGAAGATACCTTTAGAAGTTTCACAAAGTCCTAATGTCAAATCTGTCTTAAAGAAGAAACGCTATATACCCACAAATATTGTGGAAGAAAGGAAGCAAAACAGAAAAGGCTTACATATATTAGATGCTAATAATATCATAGATTCCTTGAAAAACTTTTACAAAAATTTTAACTTTAATTTTGCCCCTGAAAAAGGTTTACCTGAAACATGCTTAGATATGAACAATGTTGTTGAAGCTTTACCATGTGATGTTAATAGGAATAAAAATATTTCAAAAAGCTTAGATTCAGGTATTCAGGCCGAAGATGAAGACGACTTTGTTGAAATTAGTCTAAATGGACAACAATTGCAATCTGAAAAACAAAAAGACAATTCTGTTCCAAAAAGCAATATTGTTGGTGATAGAACACCAAATGAAGGGTCCCCCCGTCATAAACTGACATTAAACATGAAGACCGAACTGGACAAAAAGGCCAAATTAGAAGCATTTCCTGCAGTAAACAAATATGTGGTTAACTGTGAGAGTACGGTATATGAACATAAAGGTGTTTCATATAGTTATGTACATGATACTTTCCAGACAGCTTTCGATGCACCTAAAGAGACTTTTGTGCCAATTCCTGAGTTGACTCCAGTTAAAGAATTAGTAGCAAGTGTAATAAAAAGTGAGCTTCATTCAAAACTTTCTGACATTGAAACATCTAGTAGAACTTCGACACCAAAAAGGCAATTTAACAAAAATATACAAGATGAAACTGATCAAAAAAATGGAATTTCAAAACATTTATCTTCACCCAAAAGGCAAAATGTAAACAGATACAATAGAAAATCAGCATCGATCCAACAGCAAAAAACCACAAATGAAACAAATCAAGCAAATAGTGACAACTGCTCAAACACAGATAACTCAACATTAAAAGGAGCTGATGACTTTAATGATGAATACTTTGACAGTCCAGCTAACACAAAACTACAATCTAACAAGTCGGCACTATTGAATAGATATTTAAAAAATGTTTGTCAAAGGAAAGACCTTGAGCTAAAAATAAAGAATAATAAGTTTTTCCAGCTAAAGCTGCTGTTAGAGAAACATTTTCCGAGCATAATATTTCCATTCAAAGATGTGTCTGATACATTTCATGTCTCCGCAGAGAGAATGTCCAGGTTAATAGACAAAGAAGTGATAGAAAACAAAAGACTTTCAATTAGGATGCTGACAGCAGATGAACCTTCGTATTTTGACAGCTTTGAAGATAATGTTGCAATAGAGTGCAATGAGAAACTAAGATTGAAAATATTCACTTATCCTAATGAAACTTTGAATAGGGTATTTTATTTTACTTTTTTATAATTAATTTTATTAACTATTATTCAATCGTTTAATAACATGAACAATTCCTTTTTAGATGATGAAAGTTCAATCTCCATATGACATTAGGGATGGGTCATGGTCACCCCAGTTGGTGTTTATCACAGACTATGCTCTTTATGTGGCAAGTGTACAGCAAAGAGGTACTGAGTATGAAATATTGGTCCGACTACCTCATAATGAACTTGATGCAATTGTGGTAAGTGCAACTCGTACATCCTGTTTAACTGTTCTTAAGTAATTACATTTCCACATTTCCTTGGCAACATAAATAATTAAGCTAGTTAAAAAGATAACAAGTAAGGTCACTGTAACATAATCAATTAAATGTAAACATTATGAGACTTGTTTTTTACACATTAATTATCATAATTAAATTGGTATGAATTGATGTGAAGAAATCATTATGCAATGGTAATGAAACACAGTCTATACATTATATAACAGAAAATTCTTCAAATGGTGATAGTTACTGTAATCTTTTAATCAACACCTCTTGTCAATCTTTCAATAATAAAAAGTGCATAATAATGTAGAAGGAATGAAAAATTGTTTCTTAGGATTTGCTTACTTAAAGAACCTTATTAATAACTAGCTTCTACCCGCGACTTCGTCTGCGTGGACTTCAGAATTGTGTTTAAAGCTTCGCTCGTTAATAACAATTTTTAATCTTCCCACGGGAACTATTTGAGAGATCATTAAGGAATATAAAGTACATGTCCTTTTCCATAGTATAGGTGACATGCATACATACAAAGCTGTCTGCCCGCGGCTTAGCTCGTAAACAATTTTCAATTTTCCCTCGGGAACTTCTTAAGGAATCGGGATAAAAGGTAGCCTATGTTCTTTTCTATGTCAAAGGCTACATGCATGCCAAATTTCATCCAAATCCATTCAGCCGTTTTTGCATGATTGAGTAACAAACATCCAAACATCCACACTTTCACATTTATAATTAGTAGGATATAGTAGGATAACAACTGCAACAAAATTTAAAAGAAAGAAGGATGTGCAGAAATTATGAATTATTAAGCAAACATTCACTCCCGCTCCTATTCTACCCCATTAAGGGGGAGTTCCTTAAGAGGAAACACTGAGGGCGGAGAGAATTAAAAAATAGGTATTTGTGTAATGTATTGCTGTCGCGCTGAGCCGGAATAACCGCGCAGAGTACGATAGAGACAACTGCAGTTCAGATAGACGGTTTTAGAGAAGAATAGAGTCCCCTGTATGCTTCTCTAAAACTGGACTGATTTAATAATGTTTTTTCATTTAAAATTAAAGTAAGGCTTGGGCTATGTTTCTACAGTGGAAAATATGACTGATTTTTTAGGTTTTTAAAGGTCTCTTTACACAATTAAGTTTTAAAAAAGGCAAACATAGGAATATACTAGTAGTGGCTATAGATATTTTTGGAAAAATATTTCAGTGATTATTCGGGAGGGAAATGGTGGACTACATTTATATGCAAAAATGGTGCTTACGATTTCCTCTTAAAATATTTTCATAGATCTTTGACTGATGTTTCCTAGTCAGTTCTAGTTCAATTTATAAAATTTATACAATATTCACCTTTGTGTTTGTGACATATAACAGCAGTTATGTTATAATGGTGAATTCATTCAAAGATCTATCTTTGATTTCATACATTGTTTATCAGGTGGGTCCGGAGGCTCAGTACATCCAAATAATAGATGTGGCTGGCAACATAGCAACATCAATTGTTACGGGCGAATCATCACTAGGTGCTCGATTGGCTTCGTCCTTAGAGTGGAGCGCGCGCACGTCTCCGCTGAGGATACAACGACCTCCCGCCATGGTGCCACTTGACTGCCGGCATCTAGCGTCTACTGTTACTAAGCAGCGAAAGGAGAAACGGGTAATTTTGTAAATTTATACATATTAAAGTGTTATTAAAATCTTTTTCATGTTAAGCAATTCCTACAGCCTACAGCTGGTAAGTGAGTGTAGTCTTTACGTAGTCCAACTCTATTTCTACTCCTCTCATTTTATTACTACTGCTCTTTAAACATGCCATATTTTTGGAAAGTGTTATTGTTTTCCATAAACATTCAGGTTATTTGAAAGTAGAATGAAAAAAAAAATCAGACAGTACAAAATTAAGATACTTCACTTCTACTTTAGCAAGAAACTTAATATGTTACTGATTATGTTTTATGTGTTTATTACTAGCTAGTTGACCCGGCGAACTTCGTACCGCCATATTGACATTATGACATATTGTTCATTTTGAAGTTATCAACTGGAGCGTGTTCAGAGCTTTCGCGCGAAGTTCAACTTTTCGCTCTAACCCCGTTCAATTCAATGCTTTCGAGCGTGACGCACAGGTGAAACAACCGGCCCGTTCAAGACCTTTGAGTGTTGGGTTAACACCAAACAACCATCGAATTTAATGGTTGTAAACTCTCTGACGTTTATAACTGAAATCTATTTTTTTTTTTATATATAATGCTCGATTATTGGGGTGTTTATCTACTGCATCATCTGTTAGATAGAGAAAGAAATTAAAAATTCATAGGAAAGAAGAAGATAAACGATATTGTTGCTGCAACACATTTAAAACCTCAGAGTGAGTTAAAAAACAACCAAAAACTAAACTCCGAGGCTCTGAACGCGTTCCTACTGGCTGAACAACTGAATGTCCCATTGAAGATCTCCCACAGTCTTCTGTCTCATCCACTCACTTTTTATATATGAAATTAAAAAAAATTGATCGATTTTTTTTCTTTTATACTATCCTTGTCCTGACAAGAACACACACAAAAAAAAGAATTATCCAATTTGGTGCAATCGTTCGGAAGTTATACGCGTACATACAGTTCGGCGATTCATTTTTATTTATATTTCTTTTCTACTTTTTTTTTAAAAAAACGTCGCCCCACACTAGGATTTTCTCCTGTGTCGTGGGTGCAGTTACAAACATAGAATATCACATGCACATACGCCCAGACCGGAACAAATTTCTGTAGGCCATACAAAACATTTGTCCCGTACGGGAATCGAATCGATTTATTATTACTAATAAATTCCTTTTATACAGGGTGTAACTGAATACCCCAATAACATTTAAGGGTATGTATCCATCAGAAGTAGAGATTCTGTAGGAAAAATATTAGGGCTAACAAACCTACTTTTTTTTTCCATACAAACTAAAAAAAATATTTTTTGGTATTAAGTGCCGACAGCCCTACGCAAGCGTAGGAGGAATACTACGCTCACGTCTGTCACGTGTCATTTTGTGTTTAAATTTCATTTGTGTTAAGAGCTGATTATGGTTATCACTTGAAAGTTTTTGCTTTCAGTTTAAAATCAAATAACTCTGAAAGTATTGGGGTTCCAGGACTTAGACAAGCATTGAAGGTCCATTTAGTATCTAACTTATATGCCCCTTAAATGTTATTGGGGTGTTCAGATACACCCGGTATATGTGTTGTCACTTCCTTTCTTCCTTGAATGTCGTAAGAGCCGACTAAGGGAGTTCATCGCAATTATAAGAAGTCTCTGGGAAGTTATATTAAACTCCAAATAAAACTCTACACCAACTTTACTATAGCGGTGCAGCAGATTGATATGATGGTGCCTGCTAGTGATTTTAAATTTGATATCACATTGACATTGATAACACTCCTAAATACGTCAATTTACAGAAAATATAGAAAATTAAGCTCATCCTTGGACCAAATTCCTTTGTTTTATTGATCTAAAATTCAAATTCAATAGTCTTTATTCAACATAGATGTAGCCGTTTTAGGTAATTAATTCACGTAGTATAGTCACCGCATGTGTCTAAACAGGTACCTCAAATACTGTTTTACGGGCGAACATGCTCCGGGGATGCGGGGGACAGGCTAATCGAAGCACCCGGCGCCTTCGCTCCGCCTCTGGAAGGATACCTTATGTGCAGGACTGAGAAGAGCCGCCGCTTCGAGCCCTGTTACTTTCTTTTAAGGTCTGAAGTTTTATCAAAATGTTCGATTTGTACATTACTGGCAAAAGTAGATATTGTTGGCGATTCACCAACTTAGATTAGAATCGCCTGCATCCTAATCAAATAAATACGTATACTTTATTGATGATTATCAGTCAACTCATAGGTACCCATTGAATAAAACCACTTCAAGACGAAAATTATTCAATTACCAACTTCCTCCATAGTGTTGTGTAAAACTAAACTGATTGCGTAAATTGATTGAATCACATTGATATGTTATTTAAGTATTAGGTTTTCGTCTAATTCTAGAGTATTAGGCGCATATTTTTAGAAATTTTCGAGTAGTAACGCCGAACGCACACGCCATAGCCATTAAGTAAAATATATTTCCAGGGCTGGTATATTGCACTGGGGGCCTCATAGCTCAGACGGGTCGAGTCCTCTTCCACACAACATCGCGATGCGGTCCGTTGTGGGGGTCCGGCGACACGTAGACTCCACGCGAAGGCCTCACTGCTTCGAAATAGCGCTCGCTGAATCGAATAGACTGCTGCTGGCTGCGCCGGACGACGCCACGGCCTCGTCTTGGCTCCAATCTCTGCTGTTGCACGCGGCACAGGTAAATTCTGTCTCAAATAACCTTTGCACTACCTCTCGCTTAAAAAGTCCGTCATTGTACAGTCGAGGTCAAAGATATATTTACAATTGAGAGTTCCAAAAATATCTTTACATTTAAATAAGTTTACACAAACTATGACAAATACTTGCTTACAATGCATGTGACAGTTTCATTTTTTCACAGAATGCTCCAAAGTTAAGTTTACAGCCTTTCTTTCATAGAATTTTCATAGAAAGAAATGCTGTAAACTTAATTTGTCACATGCATTGTAAGCAAGTATTTGTCATAGTGTGTGTAAACTTATTTAAAAGTAAAGATATTTTTGGAACTCTCAGATGTAAATATATCTTTGACCTCGACTGTACCATACCAGCAGGCCTATTACCGATCTAATGGTTTTCAAATGATATTATGATAAAATCATAGTGCAAACCATTTCATAAGATTTTCGATCAGCTTTTTGATCACCGTTCATTATATCATGAAGACATCATTGAAATTATGCCAATGATATCATTTGAGATCGGTATTACCAAATGAAGCATATCATGACTTCCTTGTCTCAAAATTTATACCATGTCATACGATGAAAGATCCACAATAGGGCTGCAGAAAGGGCCTAAAATAGCGACATGATAACTATTTTTTCTTTTCATTCACTGTTTAGAAGAAGGCAAAGGAAACAAAAGTCCAAGCAGCCTAGTCATTAGTAATTTGTTCGATTTCTTCGTATTTTTTTTTGTATTTTTAATTGTAATTTATTTTATTCTATCACATTTTATCAAAAATTTAAATTTTTTAAGACTTCCAAATCATTCCACCAAGGGCTAAAGACTAAGGCTCGTATTAATAAACGCGTTTCAAAGTTGAGAGCGATCTTAAGCTGCAGTTTTGACGTTAAATTTATGGAACATCTGTCAAAAACAGTATCGTAAGATCGATCTCATACCTGAGATGCAATTATTAATACGAGCCTAATGGCCGATTTCACCAACCATTACTTAGCTTAGGGAGCCCCTAAGATGTATGCTGTCACTTTTTGTCTTTAATGAAAAGAATGTGACGGCATGCTGCCTAAGAGTCACCTAAGCTAAGAAGAGGTTGGTGAAAATGGCCATAAGACTACTGAAAGTACCTCATAGCAAGTAGTTTTTTAGGGTTCACACTGTTGCTTTTTCGGTTACCAAAAAGCCTACAAAGCCAAAAGAGTATTTATTTATACATGGGCTAATAATCGTGAATAAAGAATCAGCTTTATACTGTTTCATTATTTAAAAAAAACGTTATTTTTGAAAATGGAACTAAAATTGGCTATCTTTTCGGTAGAATGTGTGCATTACGTTTCTACTCGGCTACTGAAGAAATATAATAAAAGGCATTGGCGCGAAATCCTTAGAATCTTTTAAAATTGACTTGTATTGGATTATTTTATTTTCTCACAGTCATAGTGAAAAGTAGAGAGTAACACACGGCGCTAAAACCCAATAATAGGCTAGTTGACCCTTTTTTAAAGTAGGACTTAAAATGTTCATAATTGTTGTATTAGACTATAGCACATGAATATTATTTTTTTCGATGGCTAAAAAGTGCAAAAAATCTATTTTAAATTAAGATTTTCAATTTTGGACCGAAAACACGGTCAGCCATGATAGTCTGTTGATTATCTGTGGCAATGACGTCAGTCTTATAGTAAACAAAGCACGGGGGCGAAATAACCTCACAAAAACAATGCTTTCTATTAAATATCACAAAATATTGTAAAACTGTATATGGAACGGGACAATAGAACAGGAATATAGAAATACCTCTTCAAAGACCCCAGGAAAGTTGTGGATTAGACGTACCCAGTGATATAGACATGCGAAATATTTGGTTAACACTCGCGTAAAGAAATCCTGTAACTATCTACTGAAACTCAAATGTATTTTTGCGAAAATCACATTAATGTAAGTACTATAACTGAATAACTCAATCTGTGTAGGTACTTCAGTTTCAACTTAAACAAAATAGAAGTTTTTAGGTTGTATGTAAAATCATGAATTAAATTTTTATCTTTCAGTTAGAATGAAAACTGACTGCAGCCGACCAACCAAATTTTAACTTGACCAGAAAACTGAGAGAAAACTTGACCATTCACGTCTTTTTGATTTAATCTAAGTTATACACTGACACTAGATGATGTTTCAAAGAAAAGAATATGTACTTATGTCCAATTGAATAATGATGTAATTGAATATTAATTAAAAAGTATGTAATACAAACAAAAATATCAAAGTTTCATAATGAATACATTTATCTAAACAACTTTTACTTGAATTTACTGAGTACCTAATTAAAATTATTGCTTTCAGTGGTTACTTAATGAGAACTAATGTGTACTAACCTGTTCTCCTCTTGACGAGATTGATAAGGCAGTAAAAGTTGTGCAACATAATACAAAGGAGTGCATGCTCAGCCACAACATCAAAATGTGACCCGTCAACTAGAACAACATTATTTCAACAAAATAACTCAAGTATTCATATACCAAAGCACCATAGAAGTAAATAGGTCCAGTTTGGTAAAACTGAAAGATGTTATATCTTCACTGATTAAACCTGCTGACCACCATGGCTGGTAAATTTCAGAACAGCTTACGCAAGAATATGCAAGTTATCTATTTTAAAGCCGTATACAAATATATTAAATGTGATTGCTGTGTTGTCAGCCTGTGCTCTTCCTAATTTACAAGACCCTTCTTATTAAATAAATAATATAAAGAATTTTTTTTCTTTACTTTATACATAACTAACATCTAAAGATGACATAATAAATTTTTGTACTACATTTGTCATTATGTTCTTCACAAAAAAAAATTTCTATGTTTATTTGACAATAATGACTTGTAAAGGTTTAAGTTGAATCAAAATATTTTAATTTGAAATACATGTTTTATTTTTCCGTTACACCTTAAAAGATTTATAATATTTTATAGGTTTGTTGCTCATATTTATCATTGTTACTCAAATATATATGTTCCAAAAGTACAAATAGGTTGAATAGAGTTAGATCAAATTTATTAATTTGTATATAATATTGCCTTAAGGTCACAGGTAATAAAAGTCAAAATAATATTAAAGTGATTTATTATGAAGTAATACTTTCATATGATTTAGGAAAAATGTAGTATAATTTCCAAAATGGCACTATTTGATCAAAAAGTTTTTTGACATAGATTGTTAGAACAAATACCTATTATAGCTAATATTGTCACCTTTTGAGTGTTTTCAAAATTACATACTGCTAGCAACACAAAAGTATATAAGTTTTGCTTTAGCACAAAACATCTGCATCTAAACTTGAGTTAAGCATACTGTTCACAGTTTTCCGTCTTTGTTAATTAACATTTTCTTCAGTAAAAGAGCATGACAATTTTGTATTAATCTAATTTTATGGATACCGTTTGTTGAATAGACTATTACAGGGTATTAATCAGAAATGAGGTCACATTTTGCAAATTTCAACCCAAATCTTCATCTTTCAACTTTTATCCACATTTCATTATACTCGTAGGTGTCTACAAGATTTCCCACCAAAAATCTTCCTAACAAAAGAACCATAATGTGTTATGCACTGGCTGACTTTATAGCACATGGAAGCTGTTATTGTTTATAACGAAGCTCGAGCTAAAGAGCACTTCTGTATTGATGATTCGTGGTTTAGTTTTCTATGTGCTTTATTCTTTCTTTATTGAAGAGGTCTTTTATTTTTTAAGAAATATGTCACAATCTGTGTCTGTGAATGTATGTATATTTTTCCTCCCAGTAATTTTCTTCATGCTTGACAAATGAACAACTGCAAATCTTTCTCTTTTTATGTTCATTTACAAATTCTTGCAGTACTACACTGGTATTTGACACATGATCCTGATGTTTTCTTTTCAACATTTCTCTTGAAGTAAATACTTTTAGTGTTTATTTGACTTTTGAGAGATAGAATTCTATCCAATAGCATTCAACTGCTGTACAAAATAGCTCCTCACTGTGATGGTGCAACCACACCAAAAATGCATGTTTGCAACTTTCTTCTGCCGCGTGACAATCTTGAAAAGTACACTTGTAACCTGTTCTTCATTATAACAGTATTGAAACTGTACTTATATTGTTTAGAGCGATACACAAAGAATCTCCTGACCATCAATCTGTCGATTTTCGGAAGATTTGTACTATCTGCTCTCACAAATCCAACATCAATGGTTGATTTTGCTATTAATACAAATAATTTACGATATTTACACATATAATAACGGAGATTTGGACAATTTTTTGCCAGTTTTAGGAAAGAATAGTGCAAATCGACGAGTTGTTGAATCAAATTTGACATTTCTTTGTTTACTATATGAGTGACGTCACGGCCCTGACCACAGAATATCAAAGCGTTTACGGCGTGAGATAAAAAAGATTATTTCTAGCATTTTCAAATTAAAATTTTACAGTAATAATTCATTGTTATTTATTAAAATCGGTATATTGTGGAACCTTATGCCAAATACTGTTAGAAATAAACAATATTTTAATAAATTTTGATATGAGTCAACTACCCTATTATAACTCTGTATGTATCTATTTACTCAAGCTCTGGAGTAAAATTACCTCGTATATTATAATGGGGTCATTTAAGCCCATTGTATAACAGTCTACTATTATTTAGATATGTCTTCCAAAATTCTATTATCTTTCAATGTTTACATAATGTCCTTCTCTACGATCTAACAAAGATTTGTAGCGAATTTCATGAAAATATCACTTCAGTGTGTGACTTACGGCCAATTTCACTAACCTTGTCTTATCTTAGGACAATTTTAAGTATTTTAACAATTTTATTTTTATATTTGTGTTTTATTAAATTGTGCTTTATGAAAGATTTCATTGTTTGTTTGTATTGAATAGGCTTCGAAACTACTGAACCGATTTTGATTATAGTTGGTATAGGGATAGTTCGAGACCAGGGGAAGGACATAGGATAATTTTCCTACGGGAAAAGTTATTTATAATGCAAACAAAGTTGTATACGGTCAGCTAGTTCTCCTATATAAAGGTTGCCTGGCAGAAATCGCCTACGGCGATAAGGCCGCCTATTTTTTAATTTTTTAATGTATTGTCTAATTATTTGTTATTTCTTATGCAAAATAAAGTGTTTCTATCTATCTATCTAATGTGACAGCAGTCAGCACGCTACTTAAGATTGCCTTAAGCTAACACAAGGTAAGTGTAATTGGCCTTTAGTCTACGCGGACCCTAGAGCTACCTAAAATATTTGTGTATTTTTTTTCGTATAGGCCTTGGAAGAAAAGGATGGTGCTAAGAAAGTGGACTCGCTTGCGGGGGGCCCACCGGCCGGGTGCACCGTATTAGTCACTCCCACCGAAGTGATTAGCCTGCGGGACTCCCTGGACCTCACCTTTGTCCACGGCGCCGCCGCCTACCTCAAGGATAGGGGATCGGAGGCGCTGCTCAAAGGTTGATCAAACGTTATAACTGAAGGCTTTCATAAGTACCTGATATTGTTATAGATTTCTTATTAGTTCAGGTAATCTGCAGGAAAAAATAATCATACCAGCTGCTTCTGTGAACTCTGTGTGTGTCTGCGCGCTCGTGTGCGTGGGTGTGTGTGTAGTGTTGCCATCCGTCCGGATAAAGCCGAACAGTGTTAGGCTTTTTATACTATCGTTCAATCAATTCAATCAATCACTTCAGTCAGTAGCGAACAAACGAGCGTGACGAGATTGGCTGACTCGCTCGCAACTGTGTGCTTCGTTAATTTTTTTAATTAATAATCTCTTTTTTTAGCGTCCAGTTTTGGTATTCAAAAGTCTGGCTTTTAAATATGTGATATATTCGATATTTTCGTCATTTTTTTAAATTTTTCTTCATGTCCGGCTTTGGGACCCAACAGTCCGGCTTTTTTGAGGGGTAAGTCCGGCCTTTTGATTTTAAGAGATGGCAACACTACGTGTATGTGTCCTTTTTCTTTACTGACAAATTATTGATGTACATACACAAGGTTATTTTTAAGCAGGAACCAAATTGTGTGTGCTTGTTCAGACAAGCAAAAAAAAAATGCTGTTCAATAAGGTACAGTGGATGTTGAACATTTGTATAAATAATATTATCAATACATTTGGGCTCAGTTGATGTTGAACATTTTGTTCTATACAAATGTTCAGTATCAACTGAGCCTAAATGCATTTAAAATATATACAATATAGGATTGCTTTTTTATCACCCTGGAATATTTAAACTATTCTACTACCGTGAGTAGAATGATTTAAATATTTATAAAAAATAATTCACCTATTTACTTTTATATTCATTTTCTACAATATCAAAAAAATACTGCGTACTACTAGTTTGGTGCAATATTTTTAAAGATTTTTTAAATATTTTATATATAGTAATGGATGTGTCCTGAAGCATCCCTTAAATTTTCCGGGGTGATAAAAATTAACCCTGTATATTATTACTGTTTACAAGCTTATGTGTTTTTGTTGCAGAATACATTGAAGAAATGAGGAGAGAAGTCGACATTCTTGCCTGCGGATCAATTAAAAATTTGACAGCTTTCAAGATACCTGATACTGATGAAAATTGGTGTTGCTTGGTAAGTTTAATAATCCTCCATTTTTAAATATTTGTGCACTAAACCTTACCGTGCCCGTCACTTCGTTTGCCTGTAAAAAATAATATAGGAGAGGTACTATATTTTCATAGTACTAAATCCAAAAATAAATATTTTATCATATTAATTATTCACTATTTTGCCCCCTCTATGCCCCTTTTCGGGCCGGAGTTTCAAAAACACCACATTCTATCTTTCTCAATATTCAGAATCCTAATTACCTTGTCCTCCAAAACGTTGGAATATATATATTTTTTAAAAATGTCATGAAAGTGCAAGTAAAAAAAAAATACAAAGCTCCAAACAAACTTCTACTGCTCATTCTACCATCAGTGGAAAACGTACAATACTACAATCTGATTTTTTTTCGACGGAATTCTGACATAACAGAAGTGTTGCCAAAATTGAAAAATTCTCACTAAAAAGGGAGAGCATTTTAGCAAAATAAAAATAAACCTATCTTGAATTTAAGGTTTCAATTAGAAAAACTTACTCGGACTCGAAGGTTCCATACAAACTTATATACAGGATTAATTGTAAAACACCTGCAACCTCGCAGGATTAGATAGCTAACATCATAAACAACAACGCGTGCTGACTGTAGAGGTATATCAAAATAAATATTAACCTCTACAGTCAGCACGCGTAGCACAAGGATTGCGAGAATATTTTCTCGGCCTGTTTCTCTACACCGAAATGTCAATTTTAACAGTGGCGAATGAGATAGCTATTGTATGGTGACGAGAAAGTGACATTTATGGATAGACATATTTATCTCATGGTCCTTGTGCTACGCGTGTTGATTTTTAATTCGACGGAATTCTGACATTTCAGAAGTGTTGCCAACAATGAAAAACTCTTCTTAAAAAGGGAGAGCATTGAAGCCAATTAAAAAATAAACCTTTAAGGAATTTAAGGTTTCAATTAGAAAAACCAAGACTTAAAAAATTACCGATAATTTTAAAATGGTAATTACATTGTTTAATATCGTATTATTAAAGTTACAATAATTGTCAAGGAAATTATTTTTCTATTACCGAGATCCCTAGGTTGCCAACCTTTTTTAGAAAAACCCCTTCGTTTGTAAAATTTTTGCTTCTAAGAGCCAATATAACAAGATGTCAAATCTAAAATTGAAAAAACTATTTACACCGCGTCATGCACCGCGGTATGAGTTGCGTAAAGTGAAACAATTAATATTTAAATGGCATATAACATCACAGCTGAAAAATGGCAAGAATGCATAAACCATATTATTAAAGAAAAGGATAAAATGTGCCCTCTTAATGATCTGCTGGATAGTGTGTGTGATTCTTTTATAATCCGAGTTGATGATGATGACGACAATGATGATATAAGTGATGATGATTAATAGATGTTTTTATTCGAGAAATATGTTGTTTTACTCTGTTTTTCCATTTAGCACTTAAAAACTTACATTCTAGCTAGTGTGCATTGAGTGCACAAAACAAACACTATTTACAATGTCATTACTTGATCTAATTCTGTTTCATATTTTTTGTTATTAAATATTTAAAAAATTCTAAGCAGAAAAGGTTATTGATATCTGATTTGCCTATAGATGATATCTGTCAGAATTCCGTCGAATTAAAAATCAGACTGTACAGTCATATTAATAATTGCATCTCAAGAATGTTATCGATCTTATCATACTGTTTTGGACAGATGTTCTATACGTTTAACGTCGAAACTGTGTCTTAAGATCGATCTCATATTTGAGACTGAGATCATTTATCAATTACGTGCCTACCTGTCTCAAAATATTAAAACGGATAGTGAATTAAGACGCACTTATGATGAAAATAAAATCCAGGAATAATCACAGATATATTTATTGGGTAGATATTTCACTTGCAATTAACCACTTAATCACACAACTTTTAGGTAGGTATTACACAGTTAGGGCAGTAATTATTTTAATTTAATGTGATAATTAATACACAGAATCATCAAGTAATAACTGGCTATTAGTTAAATAACAGTAACAATTTGGGCAGCGAGGTATCCTGAGAAACACTCCCCGAAATTCAGAACAGTAATAACTCAAGAGGGGAGTGAGCGCGTCTACTATTTACGAGTACACACATCAACCATGCGGTGAGGGCGTTAAAACGGAAGTTCCTAGGTTCGAGTCATTTTACGTGAGGTATTTTCGTAACGACGGCCGTGTCCGTAACGAAGCGCAGGTGAACAGTCAAACGAGTGTCCAACCCTTGTATACTGGTTCCGGCTTCACAGCTAGCTCGTGGATCTTTCCGGTGTAACAATATAGCTTCATTTCCAGGAATGGAGCGTGTGCGAGGCGCGCGAGCGAGGCGCTGGCATGGCGCTCGTCCTAGCCAGTAGCGCGGAGCTCGAGCGGTTTATAGCCGCCGTGGAGACCGCTTTCTGCGCCCTCACTGTAAGTTTTTTTTAAACACCACGGAGAAGCTCTTGGCCTCACTTGACGCTTAGGTCGCAGATGGAAGCGAGCTTCAACTTTACCTGACAATTCAGCTTCTTTATCTTTTGCTTTGAGGTCAGCTCCCAATTGACGACTCTATAACAATACAGGGAGAAAAAAATAGCCCTTGCTGGTTTTCTTGCTGGTTCTTTCCAGTACAAGGTACTCCCATCGTAGACTTGTGAATCAATGGCGTAGCTTCTTTGACGTGCAAAAGTGATTGTTACAGTCCTATTTGAATAAAAGATATTGAATTTGAATTTATAAAAGTAATGCAATGTCTCCTTTGAGTAAAATTTGTTTTCTTCAGTATTTAGGGTACTTTCCCTGCAGCAGGCCTAGCACGGCGCATGGACTATAAAATAAAGTGACTCACCCTCGTCCCGTCTTGCTTTATTATAAGCGAGCGAGAAGAAACGTGTCATTTGTATATTTTCCTGTTTTGTCCACGGTCCGTGCTGTGCCTGCAGCAGGCGGCATCAAAATAAAAAAATGACACTATTGTAACCTAACCTAATGTAAAAAAAATATTTCACATAATAGTAGTTTTTATATTTTACATGACGTCTAAATTAACCTGAAATAACCGGTCAAAACTAAATACTACTGTATTAGTAGTTTTTTTTAACATGGCAATAAATGTTTGTTTAAGAGCGAACCATTCCCGCTGAGCGTAGTGGAAGGCAGTAAGTCTGCTTGCAGTACGGCCCACTCCAAATACGAGATGGCGTGGAGTCACATGCTACCAGCGCACCAGTAAGCAATTATCATGTTAATAGAACTACTATTGTAATAATAAATACTCAATTCCGGACTAAAGACAATATTGTTAGTTGGTAAGAATAGGAAATTTCGTATTTAACATTATATCGTTTGTGATGATATAAAAAATACCTAATTCTCTGTTGTCGCCAACAGATTGACAAAGAGTGTGAAAATGGAAATATTACTGGAGACAAATTTAGAAAACATTATTTCGGGTGGAACGAAATCCTCAGTATACATATATAAATATATAACTTTTGTAATCTGTGCTGAAATCAACAATTACATTTATTATAAAAAAAATATTGACATGCTGAAATAATATTTTCAAATTTTTAATGTTGGTGTAAGAGTGACTTAACGGAAAGGTTGCTGATGGCACAAGTTAGGTAAATTGTAGCTTAATTTAATGTTTCCTCGAGTTGTAATAATTAAGCAGCTAATGTTTCACTAATAAAGTCGGTCCACTCCAGACCGACTTTGATTCGGTGATACTAATATTATTTCGTAGGAATATAAGCAGCGATGTTGTATGTAGGTATCTATTATTTTCGAATATTTAGGTCACAAATACTCAATATATTTTAGCATTCTATATGTCATCTTAAATAATATCAATATAATCTATATGAAGGGGATTTATGATATTATGTAACTAGGAGCTACCGTTTGTTGTTGAGCATATTCGATTATACTGCTTAGTAGAGTGCAAGTGGATAGCATCTATGGCGACTAAGCTATATTTAAATTGTTACGAGTTAAACATTATTTTTTAAAATTATGTTTTGGTCATAAACAGCTTTAACTCAAACAAATATATTGTGCAATACTGTTATTACAAAATACATTATTAAAAAAAATATGATGAGCATAATATTTATGCAACAGTTAAAATACTAAAATTTCTAGTCTTCTTTTCACAAACCAGCTTCAATATTTAGTACCATTATCACAATATTTCTCTATTTATAGCGTAAAGTGTCCCAGTTTTCTTAGTCAAATTTTCAATATGTACATTATTATAAGGTAACATGAGGGATCTTAAAACCAACATAATACTTTTTAAGCATTGAACATGCATTATTCACCTATGCATTTATCATCAAAATTTAAGGTGCGTTCCAGATAAACATGACAGCAGCACTTTTTGGTGATAATATCTGATCTTAACCTCGTTTTGCGTTTTTTTTTAACAAATGTTAACAGTTTTAGCCGCGCTACTTGTTACAAATGAAAGGGTAGAAACTGCATTTCAAAATTACAAATAATACAAAAGAGATTCGGTTTAAAACTAAATAAAGTTATGCATATTTATTTTTAAAATACGTTAAAAAAGTGTTGAACTGTTGATTCATGAAAAAAGTTTATAATGGCAAAAACAGTATTAGAGGATTCATCTAAATAGCCTGGATATTTTAAGCCAACTTTACGTGGCAAAAATGTTTAAATGGAACATACGAAACCAGCACCAGAAGCTAATGAAACACGTTGATGCTATAAAGATATTGAAAATGTTGCAAATCCGTACTTATCTGGAACGCGCCTATAACATAATAGCTTTAATTTCAAATCAAAAAATGAATATTAAAGTGGCTAGTCTAGGAATAGATCACCTACCTTTTCAATATGGTAACTATAGAATTCTGTCAAATATAATAATATTCTTGTATCATTTTGAAGCCACTCTATTTCAGTGATACCCATCAATGCGAAGCGATCTGATCCACTTTAAATGATACCAGTCAGCAGTCAGTACCAGGGCTTAGAATAGATTTTGGTTTATCACGATAAATATTCTCCTATCTTAACGTATTTGTCTGTGCTTTTCTTATTTTGGCAACTATCACATATCAAAATACGTAGAAAGTCGTGTTACTATATCCCATAGACAAATTAGAACCACGCTAATTCTTTCGTTATTTATTGTATTTGTCGTGTGTAGAGTTAGTTTCTGTGTTTTGATATTTATCAATAATCCAGCGTGCTCTCACGTAACATCCCTTGTAAGATATCGCTGTGCAGCTTGTGCACTGTGTGGAGACGCTATTCTGAGACTTGCATTTATGTCCCGTTTATTCGGCACTACCCGCCCGCGTTCGAATAAACCGCGCAAGTTTCATCGAATAAGGCTGAATCGATAATACGCGTAGTGTTTGTACAGTTTGTACGTGGCCTGTTCATAAATTTCTTGGCGTGCCTTTGGTAGCTTTAATTTGTTTAAAGCTTATTTTAATGGTTTAGCCTGTTTTTTTTTGTGTTCGATCTATTTTTTGTTGTTGTTGGACTTTGAGGGGAAGGTTGATGTTTGGTAATCAATTTGTACATTGATATTCTTATTTTAATGGTTATTAAATTTGATATTATTTCCGATATTATTATTATATGTAAAATGCATAACAATGTATTACAAAGTGAATATAATGGATTTAAGTTATTTGCTGCGTATTTTACACTGTTGACTCTGTTTCAACTCCCTTGAACTGTGAAAGTTGGTTTAGGATTTACTTTAAATAATATGTATTTCAATAATTAATATATGATTTAAATATTTGACTTTTTATATAATCCATTCTTAATGAATTTGTTTTGTTGCGTATTTCACCATGATATTATAATACTGTATCTTGTCTCAAAGTAGTGATTGACAGCTTGTTATATATTTTATATACTAAGTATTATTCCTAATGGTTGTACGAGTATTTCTCAAATAGCTGTTACCAAAATATATCAGTGTATTTTATCGTCGCATTATATGTATTAGGCCTATGTATCGGCCGTGTGATATTAATGTATGTTAGATTAGACGATAGTTGTTCCCGACTCGAGTGTGTTACTTTGTAAACATTGACAGTTACAAAGTTACACGTACGAGCATTTGTAATAAATGTGTAATTTAGTTACGTTGTATAGGTTATTGACAACGTATTCCATGTCGCATTGTTTATTAAATAATTTATCACTCATTCATTGAGATTGTTTTTCATCATGGCAATACTTTGCTGCTTTATATTGCTATGAATGAGCAGTAGTGATTACTACTAACTGTTATACGCATAAGTGGGGAATTGTCACGCATGATGTGACTTTCACCTGCAAAAATGTTATTAGTTACAAGTGAGAAGTTTCAAATTGCGTAATCATACCTAAACTAGATATGGAAAAACCTAGTTCAGCTATGACTACGAGCATTACGACAGTAGCATATTTTTGTGAGCTTATCTCGATGTCATACTTGTAATTTTGCACAACTAACATAATTACAAATATATCTTAAGAGCGATTAAAAATGCATCTGAACGTGATGAAATTTAAGAGCATCCATGGTTTCATTTCAGGCGGACCCGAAAATTTTTAGCTCCATTTTGTCGGTAGTTTTTTTTTCTAAAATTTTATTTCGTTCGCGCTCCACCGCTATCGACATCGGTCGTCAACCGAAATTTATAAAAAAGATTTACTAACTCGAAGGAGGAGACCGAAATAATGGTTATCGTTTACCATAGAGACGGCAACGTCACATACGCTAAGGAACAAGTGACAGTTGACACGCTCGGTTTTCATACAGAATCGTGTCTGTGGTTCCGAATTTTATACTATAGTCTCTATTTTACCATCCAAGAGAAATAAAGATTTAAAGAATAAGAGAGAGACAGCTATAGACAACTTAGTGTTTCTGATTATAGCTTACTGCTTTTGTCTCTTCTCACTTGTTACTAAGCTGAGCTAGTGTCGATTTGGTGTCACCGAACAATGAAGGTTGAAAGTTGTATTAGCTACTCAATATTATTTTATAGTTAGACTTAATTGCAATATTGTTAACGTTCACATTTATGAAATGAGGCTTGCGTAAATGTGTGATTATTATAATACGTTATAGTGAAATTTTTAATATGGCAATGCTTACTGTATCGGTGTTCATGCCTCAACTAATTTACGCATCTGTGATTTGTGTTATTTATCTTAAAATTGTGTTGTTGCATAATATTAGGGTTAATGTATTAGATTATAAAATCCTGTATGTCCTCCTGCTACCACGTTTGCAATTATTTACATGTTAAAATGGAAAGTCATAATTAGTCTATATTTTCCTACAAGAAGTCGCAGTGTGTTTTCAATGTTGCAATATTGTCAGTAATAATGATGATGGATTTTTTATTAGTATTTTATTATTGCTTTTATTTAGTTAGATGCGAGAATTATAACATTTATAGGAACTTTCCATCCTTGCTGTGAATGATATTCCCTGCGTTCCAGATAAGCTACTTTCTGAGGCTAACATTTGATGTAAGCCTCGTTTTGCGTTTCTTATAAGAAACGCAAAAAGTGGTATCAGAGGACCCATCTATTAGCAGGAGTATTTGATGCTAGCATTTCGTGTTATAAATGCTTAAGTGAAACGCATGACAACCAGCAAGAAAAACTAGCATTACCGCTAATGAAACGCAGAGATGTTAAAAATGTTGATATTTATGGCTACAAATGCTTATCTGGAACGCGCTCATTGTTATGTTGCGACCTTTTTTTTGTAGTGAACTAAGTATGTAGTTTGGACCTAGACCGTCGAACATGTATATTTTTTGAATATGTAGTTTCTTGCCTTTTAAAAAACTTTATCACTAAAGAAACTTTTGGCTAGAATCGAACCAAAATTTTATTTAACGTTATCATATTGCATAATAAAAATTTCTTCCATTTTGTATGGTCGCTTTATAATCATGGCCGCTATGAAGTATTAATGTAACAATAATAGTGTTAATATCGTGCGGTAAGATGTAGATGCTACATTTTTAAATATTTGTAAATTTATGATGTATAACTTCATCATATAATATGTAGTCACATTATTCTATATTTTCACCCAAAAAAAAATATTAAGAACTATTTTAAAAAATGTGAAGATTTATTTATTTAATTTTGATGATTCAATTATATTTGTATTTACAATGACTCGTTGAAGTTTTTTTATTATATTTGTTCGATGTTATGAATTTCTGCATAAGTAATATGTTCTTAAGTTTATATGACATTTATAAAAAGTAGATAGAAATATCCAGTGACTTATTTATTCTAGGCAATTGTTCTTGACAATATATGGAATATCTCAGTAGATCAGTCAACAATTTCTGCCCTAAATGGATCTCAAATAAAATGTTATATGAATGTATATCATATTTACTGCTTGATATCATTAATCGTATAAAGGAATAAAAATTAATATTTACCGAATGTTTTCTTTATTGTTTACCTCTTCCTTTACAACGCGTTAGTAAAATAGCTCAAAACCTCAGACTTATTTTTATTGTAAAAGAATTATTATTATATAAAATTATGAAAGTTGAACATAATGTTCACGTATTATTTACGAAGATATTTGCGTTTTTTTTTTGTCTGTGGCATTTCTTGCAAATTCAAAACGCATGCGAGTACGATATTGCCGCTAATGCCCGGTGTCAATGTTCGCAAACGATTCGTTTTTGCTGCGGACAGTTATATTTTGACATATTTTCCATAGAAATTAACCGTCCGTAGCAAAAACGGATCGTTTTTGAATATTAAAACCAGCGGGGTTATTGTCTAAGAAAACATTTCTCGCGTTCGCTTACAATTTGACAGTCGCAGTCCATCCATCACTCCTTTTTATTAAAAGAAAGTCAGCGCATAGTCTTGTGTTCACGGCGCAATGGCTGTCAAATTAAAGGTGATCTTGATAGATTTTTTCTTACGGCTGGTTTCAATGTTCTATCTCTTGGTTACTAGCGATAGGCATTTGACATTAGCTCCATACAAAAACCTCAAAATTCTATCTTCAGTAAGCAAATCCACAGATAGATAGGATATTGAAACTGGTCGTTAGACAATAACCCACCGAGCATTAGCCCACCGCGCCGCCGATAAGACATAAAGACGATAGAGTTTAGTGAATCCAAAAAGCGACGTGGTCGAATTTTTTTTCATGCAATCTTAACTAATATTTTTTATGTATGGAACCGATTTCACTCTCGATTCTGAACAAAGTTATTTCAAGTTTTGCGCATTTTCATTAACATATAATCTTATATGAGTGTCGCAACTTTGATCGAGTTCGATTCTAGATCCGCCGAATATAGAAATTAAAATTGTGTACATTTTTCTTACTGTCCGACGGTCGGTACGGTCATCTTTCGACATTCGATATGTCGAAGCTTTAAATACTCAGCAATTGGTTATCATGATTATTATCCATATTTCAGAATAATTTTACTAGTTAACCCAACATTTTGGATTTATAAATGATATTGTTACGTCTTCAACTATCGAGAACTACACGCAGAGATTAGAAAAAGTAAACCAAACTAAACGAATATTATACGACACTTAGAACGATATGTACTGCAAACAATAATGTAGTTGTAATAAAAAGATTATTGTTTTGATTACAGACACACTCGTAGTCCATCAGTAACATTGTAAATCATTAACTGGGACTAGATCATTTAGTAACTGCGAATCCCTGTTTCTTAGTAGGTACATACAATACATTAAATACATATTAACATCATTATTGTTAAAGATGCAATAATTATTGATGTTTTGGTTCAATAATATTTTGTTGTGAGCTACATTAATCAAATAATATAATGAAACATACTATTAGTAAGAGTGAATAATTAGTCGTAGAGCTAACAAGGACCAAGTATTTCAAACTAGAAAAGTTGTAACCTAATTTAACTATTCGATTCAGTAGTTCTGTTTGTCACCAATTTCTCTGCGTATAGGCTTGTCTCACAACAATGCTTTTGTGAATGGACATATTATCTTTTTATTTAATTATTTCCGCCCGAATACTAAAGGTGTTATTTTACTAGATATATTAAATTATAAATGAAGAATAAGAATAACTTTATTTGAGAGAATGTTGAAGTTGGATTCCCTCACTAAACCACATTCCTCTACATCTAATTAATACCTACTGCTGATCGGTCAATGTGCTGGTCGGATGTAGCAGTAACGCAGGGCAATATAACCTGTTGTAGCTATTAAACAAAAAAAAAATCATCAAAATAGCAAAAGCTATATGATGCCACATAGAGACACAGATACACGTGACTCACTTAGAGAATTGTTCAAAGAAATTAATATCTTAACTTTAGCCGGTCAGTATATTTATGACAATTTTGTTTATGTACGCAAGCATTATGCTACATTCGATAAATATAGTGATTTCCATAATATAAACACAAGAAATAAAAATAAGCTTGCCGTTGCAACTTACAGGCTTCATAAAACTATAGTGTCTCATTTCTAGGGAGGTGTGTAGCTTTTTATAATAAGCTTCCACAAAGTATCACCGATTTACCAATTCATAAATTTAAAGTTCACGTTAAAAAGACTCATGAACAAAGGTTATTACAAAGTGAGTGATTATTTAAGTGACCACACGATATGGAATTAGCTAGACTAAGTTATCAGATGTCATGTTTGGTAACAACATAATTTATTGTATAATGCTTAGTGTTAAGCTTATCATATTTTTCTGACATTTTAAGTGTATGTAAGCATACTTACTGAATTTATTTTATAACTTTCAATGACTATGTAACAAAACCAAAATTGTAAATGGCGATTTAAAAGTGGAGATAAAAAATTTGACCTTTCGAGTTTCTTGCCTGTTCTTCTCGAGAAGGCCTCCCAATTTCCGAAGAGGTGTAGAATCAACCTTTTTTTTTCATTCCTACTTGTATTTGCAGACATCCTGATTATATTCAGGATGTATGCACATACAAGGTTAATATGTTTCCTTTAAATTAGAATGTGTTGCTTTGTTTTGACGTCAATAAGTGCCTGTAAAGGCCTATGTTGAATAAAGATTTTTGAATTTTGAATTTTTTGAATTTTAAACTTATAACACATCTCTTTTTACGTCGCGTTAAAAATTAGAGTGATAGTTACGAGTAGGTTGTTATTAAACTAAAAAAACCGGCCAAGTGCGAGTCGGACTCACGCATCGAGGGTTCCGTACAAACCTGTAAGTATTAAAGTAAAAATTTACGGTTTTCGCAATTTTTCCTTTATCTGTGCTATAAGACGTTACTTCGTACCAAATTTCAAAATTCTGAGCTTACGGGAAGTACCCTGTAGGTTTTGATTCCCTTGCGACTATCGAAAATTTGCGGAAATTTGCGGAATAAACGGCTGTATCTTTTGATTGCGTTGGCTTAGAAGTTTGATTTTTTCACAGCTCTAATGGACAGTAGACCTGAGTATTTGATATAAATTTCAGCTTGATAACTCCACGCGTTCCTGAGAAAAAGGGTCTTGACAGACAGACAGACGGACGGACGGACAACAAAGTGATCCTATAAGGGTTCCGTTTTTTCCTTTCGAGGTACGGAACCCTAAAAATCGCAATATTTTGTAATAAGTACTTATTTCGAGTTGACAATAATTATGTTTGTGATGTGTATCTAAGAACGACTACTGATACCTGCTTATTTACCTTTGTGGACCAGTTGTTTCATTAGCATACCGGAGTTGTCCACTTATAATGGAATTCCAGTAACAAACATTTTATTCATGGAAATCAACTTGATAGTGAAATAATAATGCATGTGATCAACATGCATGACAACGAAGTAACTATAATAATTTTGTGAAATTCTCTTTGCAGAGAATATTCACTTCAAATACTTATCTTACATTAAAATTAATGTAAAATCCGGCCAAGTGTGTGTCGGGCCACGCGCAGTGTAGGGTTCCGTAGTTACAAATGCCAACTTTGAGTTCACACTCACACTTCACAACACGTTGCTATTAAATTAGGCATTATTTCTATTATTAAAGCTGCAATGATTTTATATTTCCTTAACTTCACGTGGTTCGTAAATTTATATTCAGTACTAATTTTCAATGAAATTTCACTTTTCCGAGTACATTTTACAAGTTGGTGGTCTATTACTTTTTAGTTTGTACTTTAATACTCAACTCTGATAGTTTTCCTTTAAACTTCGTTAGGTATATACAATACTACTGTTGTAATTTTTTCACGTGTCCATATATAACCGTTTGGCAGATAGAGGGGAGGGGGGGGGGGGGGGACACTTACCTCTAACAAAAATTTTCACTTTAAAACCAAATATTTCAGAAACGGATCCCTAAATCGAAAAATGGTTTTTTGAACCTTACATTATTTTTTAAAGACCTATTAAACAATACCCCACACGATGGGTTAGTCGAGAAAAAAAAATTACTCCCACTTTAATTGTATGGGAGCTACCCTAAAAAATTTTTTTTGCTATATTTTTTTCTACCACTTTTTTGCCATGATTGATGATTAACAGACAGACATGGCGAAACTATAAGGGTTCCTTGTTTACTACGGAACCCTAAAAATATCTCAGCCCGCGCAAAATTCAAACCCCGAGGTCTCATTCAACCCAAGTGAAATTTGAACTGAATTAATTTTTATTTACCTTGTTAAGGCATAGTTAATCTTATTTGCTGTAGGTAACTACGCATCGATATCATGAAAATTAGAATAAAACTAACCTATAATAAAATGAGCGTCGGTGGCGCTGTGGACTCGGCGCACGCCTTCTGATCGGGAGGTCCGGCATTCGATCCTGCCAGGCTGCCAATGTGTTTTTCGAATTTCATAATGTACATTTATCCGACGCTCCTATGGTGAAGGAAAACATCGTAAGACATCCTGCATACATAACACAGAAGTTTAAAGGTGGTTGACTAAGGCCTAAACGGGTGTTTAGGCCTTAGTCAACCACCTTTAAACTTCTTCGGGCTGCGGGCTTCAGCCTACCCTAAGTTAGGGTTAACTTAATTCAATCGGGGAACGGCTAACGCTGATCCCGATTGTGTCCCTACGGAGGTAGAAGTATCTGGAGGGATTTTAGCCAGGTATGGGGTTTCTTATACCCGAGTCCAATGGCATATCCTTGGGGCGGCCTCGTCAGCCGCGGCCCCTTGTTGAACTCGTAAGTAGAAGTTCCCTCCTAAAAAAAAGGTAGACTGAAGCCCCTCGGTGGGGACGTAGGTACATGAGCTGTGGTGAAGTGATGACTAAATGAAGATTATCAGAGGAAGACGGTAGGTACCAGCGTCCTCTGCATGGGTACCTCCTTACCTATTTCTCAGCCAAACAGCAGAGTGCTTGCATTAATGTGGTCCGATTACAACCAATATTTGGCGTATATCATAGAATTTTGAAACGGTAGCCTAACATCCTGGGGTGGGCATTAGACCATACTGGGGTGGGCACGGCCCACCCGGACCCTATACGCCTATGGGTAAGACAGGCAGTGAAACTACTGGGTACTGTGACTTGACATGTCACACTTTAGCAACATACATCGGCGTGCTTGTGGGGTTGTAGATTTACATTTGTGTTACACGAATCACGTGTACTATATAGGCGACTGTATATAACCTCTCACCATCAGGTGGGCAGTCTGCTTTTTCAACTTTTCAAGTTGTACAAAAAATATATTTGTGTCTTTTTTTTTTATTGCAGAAAGTTGGCAAACAAGCAAACTGCCTACCTGATGGTAAGTGGTAACAGTCACATGTGGCTCTTGTGAGATGCGCAGCAAAACTGCAACCCCCACATGAACCACAGTGTACGTTGCCAACTTGTGACACAAGATCACAAGATGAAGTGAAGTCACAGTACCCAGTAATTTCACTGCCATATCTTACCCTTCAAACCGGAACACAGCAATGCAAGCACTGCTGCTTTGCGGCAGAAATAGGTAAGACGGAGGTACCTAAGCAGACGACCCTGGTACAGAGTCTCCCTCCTCTTTGCATTTTGTTTAAAAGGCTTATTAAATTTTAAACAACATTAAAATCAATAAAAAAATCTCACCTCGGCCAGGATTAAAATTAGGTCAACATAATATTGGTTAGTTAAAAACTAAAAATTAGTTAAAATTTTAAATTTGTTTATTAAGTAGTTAATTCTTTTTCAAGATAAAAATTGGTAAACCCGCGACTTTCGTGGCAAACGATATCCAGATTCTTTCTAAGTTATTTCCAACGTCATCTTTAAATTATGTGGTAACTTATTGTTATACATAGTGATTTTCGATTTTGATAGAAACTACTAACCTACTCTGAATTTATAAGGAAATAAAATTAATAAAAACCGAGAAATATTTTTATGTGCCTCCACATACTTATTATTATCTTCACAGTCGCTGTGGCTCTCCATAAATGTTCCCGTTCCCTATAGTAGATATACCTATGTATGTGAAATACGATACAAACTTGTTTCATTAACATACTCACCAGTTCTACGCATCACAAGGTAGGTGCTACGCAGCTCGGAGAAGGGGCAGTTGGCTCCTCTATTGGTGCTGGATTAAGCGTGTGCCCTGACTACTATGACACTTAAGGTGAGTGAAAACGTTTAAATATTTTTGAAGTAAATTAAAAGTAGGGATACCTACCTCTTTTGTGAATAGAAAACCCTTTCCATCGGCATTCGATAAAATATTTTTTTTTTAATATTACCGATTTCACAATGCACCAACGAACATAAAAGCAGCAAAAATACAGTTTTTTTTTATTTGTTATCACAATTATTATACTTTAATTATAACATAACACAGTGCTACAGTTAATATACTTAAATAAAACATTCCCTTTAAAAAGTAAGTCTAATATCTCTGCGATTTAAGTAAAATGAGAGTTTATAAAGGCGGTTTAAATAGTATTTTTATAATTTATAAAAAGAAATACATATTTATATTTTTCAGCATCCTAATATAAATAAACCATATCTTATTTTTTATGGCTACTGCATTCAGTTTCTCACACTCATCGCTTAGTTTAGTTAGGTACCTACTTCATTTATATCTCTTACTTACATATACTCCTTTTGTGAGAAACAATTTGTATCTATGGGAATATATGCCTACATATTATTTTTTCTTATAAAAAGACAATTCCAAAATTTTACGTAACTTCAAATACTATCTTGTCTTGACTTCACTCAGACTTGACAAGGCTCGTTGCACTTTCTTTCATAAATTACTTATTGGAAATGCTATCATGGATCTCAGTTATAGGGTTAATCAATGTGTATTTAAGTCAGTGTTTAAAACACACGCTATTATTTAGCCGGGGCAGTGGATACCTACGTTAGTTGTTTCCCCTGCGGAAGGCCGGTGTCAAGATTCTTGTGACTTGACATCATCCTGATATGGGCAGCCTTTTTTGTGTCACATTGATTCATATTTCTTGTATTATTGTATTTGTGCGTAGTAATAGCAGTAGATACGATTTGATATTAACAAAAAAATATTTTCTTCCTTTTTAACAAAAAAAGATACCTGTTAGGTATCTTTTTTTTGTTAAAAAGGAAGAAAATATTTTTTTACGGATTAAGGATTACGTTGAAAAAGGACCAAATTACACAAAATCGTAGTATAAGAAATTCACAGATGAAAAATTAATGTGGCATTACGGTGGCTTGGAGCAAAACAACATTGAAACTGAGACACCGCTATTAGGCATAAATATTAGAGTTCAGACTTCTCTTCAGTAATCACAACTGCTCGAAAATCTGGTAAACTATTTGTTTGCGAGTTTATCGCCAACTTCCTCACAGTTGGCCGCTGTAATGAAGGACTTTATTGTACCTAAAATCGCTGGAAAAACACTTTTAAATGAGATCAGGAGACTGCAACACTGCATAGGAAGATAAAGACTAGACAGGTGATGTTTTGTTTAATACGCATCGAAGATTTGGAGCTAACTACCCACCATAGTAAGCGGGACTTTGTCTCTTAAAATCTCTAAAAAATATCTTTAGCAAAACTATTAATGTTATATTCACATGATAGGTATATTAAAGGAATCTCTTAGCATGTGCTTTTTAGCTCATCAGCAAAAATTTCAAAGAGGGGGATGCTCTTCATAAGTCACAAAGTCAATAATAAGTACCTAACTTTACAATCATCTAAAAACTTAGTAATTAATTATACCTTATTTTACAGTTTTTATTTGGAGTTAGAACAAACATGCACAAATATAATAACGAATGTGGAGTTAGAACATTCCCTCATTAGAGATAGACCAAAATGACAGTTCCATTTTTGCATGCTTATTTGTTCGATATGCCAAACGTATATCCAGGATGTATAATTTTTTTCGCATTCCCATCACAAGTAGGTACCGATAACTATCAGGGAAGCCCTAGTAACGAACTTATAATAGATACTGAAATAAAACACATTTAATTTTTAACTTATTCTAGCTCCATCATCAGACCAGTTTTATTTTATGATACCATAATATTGCATTGTCATCCAAACTAAACGTGTACACAAAATTTCAACTCAATCAGTTGAAAATACATATTAGTATATACATATCGTCACCGTCACCAGCCAATAATATACGAGCCACTGCTGGGGACAGGCCTTCCTACATGGAGAAACACATCAGGAGTATGGGCCGTAATACCACCACCTGGCCCAATGGATTGACCAACGGCTTAACGTACCATCCGAGGCACGGAGGAAGTCGAGATCACAAAGTTTTCGTCACCCATCCAAAGACTGACCATGACAAAAGTAGCTTTGTATTCAATATCAAAAGCTAAAACGTACGGACCACTACACCACCGAGCTCGTCCTTCAAAATTCATAACCACTGTGTAATTCAAACCAATTTTTCCAACAGTCAGGACAGATGTTACATACCACTAAATAGAATCTCTGCAGTCGGTTGAAGATATCTGCTTCAAAATTTAGTTGCAAGATTCCACTAGATCATACATAGTTACTTACATTGCAAGGTTTATAAAAATACTCAAGCACGAAGCCAACAAATCGTTTATGCACACAAGTGTTGGCCTCGACAGCGCACCGAACCCATAGGACCTTTGGAACAGGAGGTAGGGTCACTACCACCTGAACTAATAATTTAACAGTATAAAATATCGTGCCTAACAATACGATAATACTATTCGGTCTAGGACATAACCCCTTATGTCCTAGACCGAATATTGGCCCCCGCCAATATTTATTGGCCCTAAATTGCCCGAATTGCGTGCCCTGGGGTTCGATTCTCCATAGGGGCAGAACATTTTCTGCTCGGTTTTGTTGGTAGGGCTTCTGAGCCCGCCTGGGTACCGTCTTACCTAAGTTTGTCGCCATAATAACAATCTGTGTTCCGACAATAGGAGTTCAGATTCAGATAGCTAAGTTCCTCAGTTGTTAAGGAGTGCAGGTGAAGCTCGCTTCCACTTTCGTGTGATGAAAGCCAAGAGCTTCCCTGTCATATTTAAAAAATAAGAAAAAACACTCGATATTTCGTTGAAGTTGATTTGGTTGATGAATGTAAAAATAATTTTACGGATGAAACGCAGTATCTCAGCGGTTTCGGGTCCGAGTTCACGTCGGAAGACCCCCGGAGGCCCGGCGCGCTGCCCGAGGGGCAGAACAACCCGCAGCGCTGCCCCTACGGGCTGTACGCTGAACAGCTGTCGGGTACTGCCTTCACAGCCCCCAGAAATGACAACCGCCGGTCCTGGCTCTACAGGCAAGTGTTCGAACGCAGCGCGGCGCTGCGTGGTATTGCAATCCGGAAAAACGGATCCGGCATCATTAATCGTTTACCGGACCCGGTACCAATATACCGGATCCGGTGATAGCAATTTTTGGAAAAATAAAAGAGCTGTTGCATGAGTAGGTACCTTTAAATACGTTGCGCGTAGTATGCTTATGCGTACGAGTCGTTCGACGCCGAGTCGTCGCACCCCACCCCAGTTCAGTTCAGTATCATTCGATTCGCTCGAGGCAATAAATGTGTTTTGTTCATGATTATTCGTTGACAATAAAGCCGACAAGTGTAAAAGCTGAAAGGGCCTTCGGCCGCAGGCTATATTTGCACCTCTATTAGTCGATGTCGACTCAGATGACACAATTAACACTAAGTGTTTAATTTCTTATAAAATATAATGAATACTAATACAGTTATTACTTAAAATAATTATTTATCGTAAGTTGATTAAACTAGAGTTGTAATTATAATTTAAACTCATTATTGTGATAATTGTGCCATTCATTAGGACAGATTCACATCACGGTCACATTTTAACCAAGTTTTAATTAATTTATCAAAAAATTAAAAAGATCATCCTCTAAAGAATGCGTTGAATAATAACATATCTTTTTTAAAGATTTTTTTATTCAATATTTATAAAGAGAACCGGTTTTTTCTGCAGTGATTTTTTATGATTGACGTTACTATGCGCCTTTATCGATCCTTGAAATGACGCCGGGTTGCAATCCCTAGCAGCGCCTAACCGTGGCACTACCGTTAGTTACTACTACTAGTCTAGTAAGAAAGAAGTAAAGAAACATGTATTTGGCCAAGAAAATAGAAACGAATAGTAAATAAAAATTACAGGTAAGCCAAAAAGGTTGGGGACTTTTTTCGCTTACCGCAATTTTTATTAAATACTTGATCGAATTTTGGAGCAGTATAGTTGGTTTTCTACGCAATTTACCAGTATTATGTAATCTGATAGTCCAAATTCAGTATACTCCATCTATGACGTCCGTCTTTTGATTAGCGATGGACTAATCTACTGAATCTGATAGTCTGGTACTTGGATTCAATTATTTCTTTCCAGGATCCGACCATCGGTAGTACACAAGCCGTTCAAAAAATCAACCAGCGCAAAGTTCCTCACCCACAAATGGGATGAACAGGAGCCCGATCCAAACCAGGTAATTATTGCGAAATAGGACTTCGACTTTGGATGCGGATAATTAAAATCGTTTGTTTGTTTGTAGGAAGTAATATCTGTAACTACTGAACCGATTTAAAAAAAATATTTCACAAATAGAAAGTTATTATTTCTGAAGGGCATAGGCTATACTTGATTGTGATTAATACTATTTTTTGATGTGAAATAACAATATTTGTCAATCATTTCCGAAAAAAACGGTCAAATGCGTTGTTTTATCGGCGTGCGCTGACTAAGCGATAAATATAAAATCATCCTAACTTAATCCAAAATCGTTAAATTTTTTCAGTCCCGATGGCTCCCCTTCGACGTCCCCGGCCCCGACCAGCGAGTGGACTTTGTAAGCGGGCTTCACACGGTGTGCGGAGCGGGGGACGCGCGCGCCCGCCACGGCATCGCTATCCACGTGTACCTCTGCAACCAATCCATGGACAGAAGCGCTTTCTACGACAGTGACGGCGATCTACTAATCGGTAAGTTTTTTCTAGCAATATTGCCGTATCCTTCTTGCTTGGAATTTTTCAGGGGCTTCATTCGGTGCTGAAGGAGGATGCTGCAATATGTTCCTCACACCGATCCTCCCGACTAGGGTTCATCGTCATCATCATCACAGCTCATATACGTCCCCACTGAACTTAGATCATTTATGCTCTAAGCCACTGAAGGGCTCGAGCCTTCACATGTTCACATATTCCAGACAAATGACATATGAAATTCGAATAAAACATTGGTTTCTCCCGATTGGAAGGCAAGACCGATGTGGTTCTTGTAGGGGTAGCATATTTGCGAATCTTATAAGGTAAATAAAAAAATGGTACCTATAGCAGAACCTCATGTACCTACTATAGGTGACAGTAGAAAGTCTATAGGTATCAAACCTAGACTTTGTTGTATAAAAAATATTTTTGGCGAGTGTATGAGGTCGTCAGAGCTGTACATGATGATGGTTTATATAGAGTTTTGGGTTAGCATTATTAATATCGTGTTTATGGCGATTAAGGTAAGGTACGCTAACATCTTGTCAGACCGTCAGGCGGGCTCTGAATCCCTAGCATCAACTTCTGTTTGGTATGGTTGCTGTTCCCGTGAGGAACGGAACCCCGGACCTCTAAATTAGAGCCAGGTGGTCTCATGGTCATCATGGTCTTAGACCACGGGAGCGGTAATGGCAATATAGAATCAAAAAAATTAATAAAGTGCTAATATTTTTGCATGCCCAGTGCCTCAACAAGGAGTATTGAAGATTACTACAGAGTTCGGTAAAATGGAGGTGGCGCCAAATGAAATTGCGGTGATTCAGCTCGGGATGAGGTTCGCCGTGCACGTGGACGGACCTTCCAGGTTGGTTTGTACAGTCATTAGTCTTATTTCCTATTGCATAATGTAAAAGAGATTTCGTTGCAATAAATGCAAGCTAGTTTCTGTCCAGGATCATAGTGAGTCCGGCTCGAAGGACCATTCGTTTAACCAATTTTTATCATCAAGGAATTAAAGACTGTTTCGATTTTTTTAAATAATGAGATAAGTATTCACACGAACGAAAGTTAAAGCTAGTTTTAAACTGCATGACGGTACTGTATTCGAGACAATAAAAATATAATTAAATGATTTATCAATTTAACTGATTAACAGGGGATATATTCTGGAAGTTTTTGACGGGCACTTCAAACTACCAGACTTAGGACCGATCGGTGCCAACGGTTTGGCCAATCCGCGCGACTTCCTCACGCCAGTGGCTTATTACCAAGACTTCGAAATACCAGGTAGGTACCAGTGCAAAAAGTTCTATTGTCCCACTTTTTAATTAAACATCTCTACATTTTCTTGATACACAACACAGCATCTTGCAAGTCAAGGAATCAATCTGACATGCTGTATCCACCCTGCCGACCATTAGATAAGACTCTGGGTCTCCCCACCAGCCTGCATTGAGCTTAGCGTGATGGGAGATAGCCCAAACTTCCTTTATAGCGGAGGCAGTAGCAGTGGGTGTATTTTTGCTTATTCAAAAACATTTAAAGAATACCACGCGGACTCGGAATGCAGCAAGTGTTATACTTAAGAATATAAACAATAACTTTTTCATCCCCCCATCTCGGAAAGAGTATTTTTGCTATTCGATGCCTGACCGCCAAAGCCGTTTTTATCCGCTTGAGGTTAAAGTAAATTAGAATTTAGAACATCGCGTGCACTAGGTATGTGATTCCAAAACATCATTAAACCTATTTACTTCCATCTCCATGGTGCCGAATTTATCATACTACTTTTTTAAAATTTGTTAAGAGGATTGTGAAGTAATCGTGCGCGGCGCGAGTAGGTATTTTCTAAAATGCTATCTGTTTCACATCGCTCGGCCTCCGGTCTGGCGTTTACACCACAAATACAACATGCGCAAATTTTCACGCACACTACGACACAGTAGCGCGCGACTCGGCCACGATACTCGGCGGCTGCGGCCGGCGCGAGAGCTCGAAATTATTATTCTATCGTTCGTAATGTTTTGCGTTGCTTATATTTCTGACTCCCTTTCCGCTCGCAACTTCGCCATCGTTACTTTCATTTTTCGTGTGGGAATTTTATGTTTTCACACAGAAAAATAATTTTATAGCCTATATTACTCAGTGATAATGTAGCATTCTATTAGCCAAAGAATTTTTAAAATCAGTCTGGTAGTGTTTGAGTTTATTCATTACAAACAAAAATACAAACGTACTTAATCTTCTTTCTTCATAATATTTTAGTAGATGAGGTTCGGAATACAGAATTTATTTACATTTCGTAAATTATTTCTGTATTGAAATTTATTGTGAAGGCACTTATTTGGTATCCCTATAGGTAACTTATAGGATTGAGGGTGAGGACTTTTTGTTAGGAAAGTATGTATCCTATATTTACCTGTCTAAGGAAAATGCCATTTTTTAAGATGAGTGTTATACTGAATTAAAATAACTTGCATTTGAGATGTGAATCTTTTCTGAAAATAAAACATTAAACATATAATAATACTTTTACATACAAACTAAATAGGAACAGGAATACAAAAATAAAAAGTAATAATAAATAATAATAATATTTTTTTGATTGGGCTGGGCAGCTTTTGCAGAACTTGGCTTTGCTTTTAATATGAGCATTAGCATAAAACAGAAAGCGCGGAACTTCAACTAGTGTGTCCTACCAGTGCTTACTTATGGAGCTGAGATATGGATAACAACTAAGGCCATCGTCCACAAACTAGAGGTGGCACAAAGAGCAATGGTAAGAAAATTGGTAGGAGTAACACTCCGGGACACGAAAACGAATAGTTGGTTCCGAAAACGGCGTCAGGTCTCGGACATTACACACCACGTAGCAAAGCTCAAGTGGCAATGGGCTGGACATATAGCCAGAAAGCCGGACTCGTGGTGCAGAACTATCTTAGAGTGGAGGCCATGGAACCGTAAAAGACCCAACGGGAGACCACAGATGCGGTAGAAGGACGACATCGTCAAGATGGTGGGCACAAACTGGATTAGAGTAGCTCAAAATAGAACGGAATGGAGAAAGTTGAAGGAGGCCTATACCGCCATGGTAGAAGAAAAGGCTTAGATGATGAATAATATTTTTTAATAATTATATGATTATTTTTGTTGGTGATGTTCACCTCAATTTCTTTATTAATAAGCCAAACGTAACATCATCAGTCAGCAGCAAAACAAAAATAATGTGCGTCGGTGGAATCAGGGTTAACAACAGGGCTCTGTGACTGATCCCTCTATGAGTTTCCATAATTGATCCTCAAACCCAAGATTCCTCGAAAAGTCCGGAATACCAAAGGAAAAGGTGGCTAGATGACATTAAAAAAGTAGACTGGACTGACATCCACAATTAAAAAACGCAGGCGTTTTATTAAGTAAATAACTAGTTATACTAATAGTTTTAGAATTTATTTTTTTCCACCTCCGTGGTCTAGTGGTTGTGGCCACCGGGTATTGATCGGGAGGTCCGGGTTCAATTCCCATTGGGGACAGAAGCTTTTCTGATCGGTTTGGTTGGTGGTAGGGCTTCTAAGCCCACCTGGCTAGCTACCACCGTCTTACCTAAGTTTGTCGCCATAATAACATGTTAATAGCATTGCTGTGTTCCGATATAAGGCCAAGAGCTTCCCTGTCGTATGAAAAAAAAAACCTATTAGTAGGATTATATGTAATCAGGTGCTTTAAATTATATTGTTAAAATGAAAAAAAAAAACGTCAAAACCGTACGAAGGGTGCCTTCTCCAAATATATGCCTACCCTGCCTAACCTACATATATTATTTACTTTGTCGTTTGTATTTGTTATACATTCGTAGATTGCATAACGCGAGTACAAATAAAATAATATTGAAAATAACGCTACTTGCATATAGTTTGTTACACGTTTTTTAGCTGCTCCAACTTGGTTATACGAAAAATAGTTTGTGAGCAACTTAGAATACGATAACGAACATACAATGCATAACAAATACCTATCACAAGAAACAAAAAACGAATTTCTTTTGACTGTGTGTCTTTGTGGCACATATCTATTATAAAAAATAAAAACCGACTTCAAAAACACTGAAAAGTTAAAAATAATTATAAGAATAGGTACAGACAACATCACACTTTTATATTGAAGTCGGTGCCGGTAACTTTTCAGTGTTTTTGAAGTCGGTTTTTATTTTTTGGAAAATATTTTTTATTTTTAACTTTTTAGTGAATGAAGTCTTTTTAGTGAAAGAAACCCTAATATAATACCCTTGTATTAAATTAGGGTTTCCCTCGATTTTCATGGGATCCCATCATCACCATACTCTATCGAATACAAAAATAATTTTGAAAATCGGTCAACAATTGGCGGAGTAATCGCGTAACATATACACAAAACACGATGGACACACGTAAATATTTAATGGTTTTTCTCGATTTTTATGGGATCCCATTATCAGATCCTAACTTTGATGACCATGGGACCAGCCTTGGAGTATCCTATCGAATACAAAAAGAATCATCAAAATCGGTTCATAAACGACGAAGGTATCCGCGAACAAACATAAAAAAAAGCATATAGGTATACGGTCGAATTGAGTAACCTCCTTTTTTCGAAGTCGGTTATCAAACAACTACATACTTACTTACAATTTATTTTCTTATTTGATTTTGGGAATTTACAGTTAGTTAATAGGCTACAGGCTGCTTACCCTTAAATAAGGTTTGTATTGAAATAAGATCCTTAAAATAAAACACTAAAATCAATAAACGTATTCGAAAAGACATTTACTTTTTGATGTAGAAGGTATTTGTGTAGACTTGAGTAATACCTTTCAGTATTGATCGATATATCGATATTACTTTCTCCTCCCTAGTCGACAATAACTACGATAACATTATGTCACATCACTAGTAGATTATGTCCCATTATACCCCTGCCCCCGACCCGTATCGTGCGATAGAGAGAGTTGCAAGAACTGGTCGAAATTGCCTACAATTCCTGTTTGAAATATTGTTTCGGGCGATAACTGTTTTACCCCCCTAAACCTTTACGAAATTAGACACTTTTGGTTTCATTCTATTCAGTATACCTTAAACGATGTTTGTACGTTTTGCTTTTTTCGTAATTCAGTAAAATTTAGTCAAAAAAAGATAAAAATGCTCAAGGTAGTTTTTAAGTCTAAAATATAGATATTTAGATGCTAATAATTTATATTCTGAGCAATATTTCTTCAAAATCAAAACGTACAAACCTAGATCTTCATTATATCTACAACATTTCCAAAAATTATGAAAATTGGACTATGTTTAGTGGGAGAAAAGCGTTATCGCTTTTTGTATGAAAATTTACAGCCTCACAATCCTCTTAATAACTCAGACTCTGAACCTCCTTGGTGTACTTTTGTTTTTAATTTGCTTTGTTTCATTTCCTCGCTGAGGGGGGATGAAAAGTTACGTGTTGCACTCGAGTGCAAAGATTTTTCACCTTGTGCTCTTTTGATTCCCTCGCTAACGCTCAGGATTCTAAAAATACAGAAATCACAGGGTGGTAGGTCGGGGCTATGCGCAGGATGAGTGACGAGTTGTACTTTTTCGGATGCTAAAAATGACTTTGTTTTGTTGGCCGTGTGTGAAGAAGCGTTGTCATGATGTAGGAGAACGCGGCTTTTGGGTCGCCTTTCGCGAACTTTTTCTAACACCCTGGGTAAACAAATGGTAGAATACCACTCGGCATTAAAACTCTTTTGATCTTCAAGTGGAAGAAAGCAAGTGTTTTCTACACTTGCTTTCTTCAGTTACTGTAAAATGGTGGAGATGAAACCTGTACAGTGTTGTTGGCACCATTTTTGGCTTAATTTTAATTCGCAGTATTTCAGTAGTTGTGTCTGATATTTTTACTAACTTTCTCCCGTCATCATATCCTCAAGATTTCAAGATCATCAGCAAGTACCAGGGCGCGTTGTTCGAAGCCAGCCAGGGGCACTCGCCGTTCGACGTGGTGGCGTGGCACGGGAACTACGTGCCCTACAAGTACGACCTCAGCAAGTTTATGGTCGTCAATGCTGTGGCCTACGACCATTGCGTGAGTGGAGATAACATGAAACCTCAGACCAACGAAACCAATGGACTCGCAATACATTAACTATGGCACGAGTCCGCCATTACAAAGCACCGTGTTGTTGTGCTAAAATATCAGTCGGTGAGCGTTATTATTGTGAGTGCATTTTACAGTTCTATGTTTTTCATTGATTTTTTTAATAAACTGTATAAAGAACATCATAAGTGTGGAATATTGGATGCAGCGTCGTAAGTTTTTTCCGCCATCTTAGAGCACCGCCACTATACATCATTGGCATGCTTTTTTGTAGGTATTTCATGTCTTTTGGTTTACTTGGTCTGAGTATGAAACTATTAACCGGTTTGAAAGGTTATTGACGGTGACATTCAAAATTCAAAAAGAAAATCAATATTCAAAAATTTTTATTCAACATAGGCCTTTACAGACACTTTTGACGTCAAAACAAAGCAAAACATTCTAATTGAAAGGAAACATATTGACCTTGTATGTTGTGCATACATCCTGAATATAATCAAGATGTCTGCAAATACAAGTACCTAGTAAGAAAAAAAGTTGACTTGACTGTGGTACTGTAACCAGGACCAACCAGACATCACAAGTTGGCAACGTACACTATATGGCGAAGTGGTTAAGGCATCAACGCGGTTTGTTGAAGACGCGGATTCGATTCCCGCCCGAGACGATATTTTTTCTTGTTTTTATTTATTAATTTTTCAATTTATTAAGCATTTTAAAGACAATACAATGTCACAAATACAACCGATTATTTATTCTTAAACCGCCTTTTTGGCAGGACCCTTCAATCTTCACGGTGCTCACGTGTCCGTCGACCAAGCCTGGCGTGGCTATCGCAGACTTCGTTATATTCCCGCCTCGTTGGTCCGTCCAGGAACACACGTTCAGACCTCCGTACTACCACCGTAAGATTTATTGAGTAACAACATAATGCATCTACTCGTATATCACTACGTGACTGTTTTTGTTTTCCCGTGGGCGTGGGAATTTTATATTTTCCCGTAGGAAAAATAATTTTGTAACCTATGTTCATCAGGGATAATGTAGCATTCTAATGGTGAAAGAAATTTTGCTATCGGTCCAGTACTTTTTGACTTAATTTATTACATACATACTTACAAATCTTACCTCTTTATAATAAATAGTATAGTACAGTAAGCTCCCATTCAAGCTTTACATTTACACTGCGAAACTCGCCGCTATTACGAGCGTCATAAGAACGGTCCAAAGGTCAAACAGTATAGCTTGACGAGGAGCTAACAAATATTCTCCTCAACCAGAATTTTCGGGTCGTTACTCGTGGTCCCACTACTTTGCCCCACTGGTGGGACCATGAGGAAATGTGGTTCCTCGTGGTCCCACTGGCCAATGAGACCACGCGAAATATCATATATCGCTTCTCATTGACTCATTTATAAGATACTCTTATTTCCTTATAGCCAAAATGATTTACCAAAATAGTTTGGTCATAAGGAATTATGCCAAACTCTTATTACTCTCTCCCTATTTGGGGTTGGTGGAGGGAGCGTAGGTCAGCATGTGTTATACCGGGTGTAACGGAATACTGAAATAATATTTAAGGTTGTTAATTAACAAAAAAAATAATCAGCAACCTTAAATATTATTTCGGTATTCCGTTACACCCGGTATAGCATAACAAGGTAATAAGAGTTGGCATAATTCCTTGTGACCAAACTATTTTGATAAATCAGTAGGTATGGCTATAAGGAAATAGAGGATCTTCTAAATGGGTCAACGAAAAACTATTAATGGTATTTCGCGTGGTTGCATTGGTCAGTGGGACCACGAGGAACCACATTTCCTCGTGGTCCCACCAGTGGGGCAAAGTAGTGGGACCACGAGTAACGACCCGAATTTTCGACGACCTCGGGTTTTAGGCTAGACCATCCGACACTAGGTCCACTAGTTCGGATCCGACATCACCAAAAAAATCAATGTTCGCAACTGGTTACGAAACTTTGATTACGAATGTATAAGAAAGGGGAATAAATAACCCTGTTGTATCCAGGCAACTGCATGAGCGAGTTCATGGGGCTGATCTTGGGATCGTACGAGGCTAAAGAGGGTGGTTTCCTGCCCGGCGGCGCGTCACTACACTCCATGATGACGCCGCACGGACCGGACGACGCCTGCTTCAAGGGAGCCTCCAGCGCAGATTTGAAACCTGAGAAAATTGCCGTCGGCACCCAGGTGTGTAGGTGTTAAGGATTTTATACAAAATAGGAGGTGCTGTGAAATAACAGTGGTCAGAAGGAAAATTATTTTTTTTTGCTTCTCTTATATATTGGTCCTTCGAGCCGGATCGTGCCAGAGCCAAGTCACGAGGCTACTTACGGACGATCTATCTAAATGGACTGTATTTCAACTGCACAACGATTACGAAATTGCACTTTGAATGCAGTTAAGATCGTTATACATTACAACCCAAGTGCAGTTGATGTGAAGTTGGCGTGATGTACGTTGACTGCAAGCTAGGCGCACGGCTAACTGCCATTCGGTAGTCAGTGTAGTTGTGCAGTTCGTCTATTCAGAGCTCAAATGTTAAAACACACATAGTTTACACACAGCATTCTTCGCTGAAATAAAAGTTGTCAGAAGGAAAATTATTTTTTTAGTTCTCATATATTGGTCCTTCGAGCCGGATCGTGCCAGAACCAAGTCACGAGGCTATCGTGGGGCTATATACTTACGGACGATCTATCTAAATGGACTGTATTTTAACTGCATAACGACTACGAAATTGCAGTTGACTGTAAGCTAGATGCTTGGCTAACTGCCATTCCGTAGTCAGTGTAGTTGTGCAGTCCGCCTATTCAGAGCTCAAATGTTAAAACACACATAGTTTACACACAACATTCTTCGCTGAAATAAAAGTGGTCAGAAGGAAAATAATTTTTTAGTTCGCTTATATATTGGTCCTTCGAGCCGGATCGTGCCAGAGTCAAGTCACGAGGCTAGCGTGAGGCTATGTACCTACTTACGGAGGTTCTATCTAAATGGACTGTATTACAAGTGCACAACGACTACGAAATTGCAGTTGAATGCAGTTAAGACCGTAATACTACAAGTATTAAAACCCAAGTGCAGTTTATGTGAAGTTGGCGTTATTTGACTGCAAGCTAGATGCACGGCTAACTGCCATTCGGTAGTCAGAGTGTAGTTGTGCAGTCCGTCTATTCAGAGCTCAAATGTTAAAACACACATAGTTTACACACAGCATCCTTCGCTGATACCTACCATCTCCAAACGCTTACACGATCTTATTAGTTGGAGGCGGCCTTCTGTGATGTGGAAGGACCTAGGTGGATGGCCAGTCACTATGTCCCATCGCCCTTGAAAGTATCTCTTTCAGTTGGCCTTCCTTCAACTAATCGCAACAACATAAGGCATAAAATAGGCCATAGCCTAAGAATGCGAATGAGACCTTAAACCCAAGAATATGAATGAATGAATGAATGATAGTTTATTTGGCACCAAAATACAACACATAATGTAACAAAACAAAAAACACTTTTTATATATACAGATAGTTTCTGGGCCAAATAGGTTCCCGCTCAGCATATGCCGAGGCACGGAGTGCTTCGACGCTGGTATTCTGCGGATACCATTTATTCAGTAACTGTAGATACCATATAGTAACGTTGGGCAATGCGCACACAGTAAAGCTCTTAATCGCTCAATAAATTTCAAACCTAATAAATAGAGGCAGATATACAACCATCCAGGTGACAAACAAAATACAACACATCGCAGCGTTATTCGGCTTTTTGGGCGTCCAATAGATATTTTCTTAGTTTAGTTTTAAATGTTCCAACACTTAAAACTAAACTAAGAAAGTTTAAAGTTTAAAGGGCTTAAGTTATTATTCTAACTAAACTAAGTTAGAATAATAACTTAAGCCCAATTTAATTGTATTGTCGTTTTTCAAAATTAAATGTTATAGAAAAAAAACAGTCAGACGTAGGGCTGCCCGGCTGAAGTGAAAACTTCTTACTGCGCTTTACAAACTTGTACACATTACTTTTGGGGTGCTAAGAAATATTTTTAAGAAGTATTTTTTATTTTTCCTTTATTACGTGTATTTTTTTATTTTGGTTTTATATTTATTTATATCATAATATATCTATAATGGTATCAATTCAGACACACAGCTTAATTTAACTAAACTAATTTGACAGGATTAAAACTATCGCCATCTTTCTTTTTCTCTAAAGGATTAAAAGTGACGGCTTTCTTTAGACCTGTCTAATTAGTTTAGTTTAATTAAGTTGTGTGTCTGAATCGACACCATTATATAACTATTAAATCCCAAAAGTGTTCAACGTCGCTAAAGAACTGTTTACTTCAAAAATGTATATCTCTAATTTTGATAAAGAAAATAAAATTGTGAAAGCTTATTATTGTGAACGTTTAATCAACTTGGAAGCAACCAGTTATCGTTATTCTGATGGGCAATAAATTGTGTGCAACAGGCTTTCATGTTCGAGTCGTCCCTGAGCATGGCCATCACGCGATGGGGCGCGGACACGTGTCAGAAGCTCGACGCCAAATACTATGAGTGCTGGCAGAAACTCCCCAAACTGTTCACCGACAAGATTAATGTGTAAAATGCAATTTTAAGATAGGTGATTACCAGTAAAAACCTCTAGGTATATACCGGGTGTAACTGAACACCCCAATAACATTTAAGGGTATGTATCCATCAGAAGTAGAGATTCTGTAGAGAAAATATTAGGGCTAACAAACCTACTTATTTTCCATACAAACTAAATAAATTATTTTTTGGTATTAAGTGCCGACAGCCCTACGTAAGCGTATGAGGAATACTAAGCTCCGTCTGTCACGTGTCATTTTGTGTTTAAATTTCTTTTGTCTGATTATGGTTGTCACTTAAAAGTTTTTGCTTTCAGTTTAAAATCAAATAATTCTGAAAGTATTGGGGTTCCAGATCTCAGGCAAGCACCGAAGGTCCATTTAATATCTTAAATGTTATTGGGGTGTTCAGTTACTCCCTGTATAACGTGTTAATAAAGAAACGCAAAAAGACACTCCCAACTTATTTTTATTGTAATAGAAATATGTAAAACATATTATTTTATAAACTTAAGGGTCGATTTTGGAGTTGTTAGATAACTTTTGACTGTAAAATAAATATAGCAGTTTGCCGAATTTTTTCTATATAAAGCTAATTCATCGGATAAAAGTTATCAGAATCAACCATTATACTACTTACATACTTATTTATGCAGTAACCTATCACATTTTTAATCACAATATCTTTACCTGCAGTGATTTTACTTTGTCTTTATATAACTACGTACTTACTGCGTCTTCGTTCATAAGCATTTTTTGTACATCGCACCTCATGAACGTGCAATAATGGCAATGCTATGTGTGTAATAAAAAAATCTTTTTTAACAAAATATTGTTTTATTAACATACGACATTTTGTATAAACAACGGACACCCTTATTTACAAACTTTCGTACCAACTACTTTGTGATGGAAGATAAAAAAATTACTTTTGATGAAAAAATACAATTCAATACAGTGTTTTTTATTAGTGTTCAGGAGCTATATTACCTAGATCAGCGCCTGTAATCTCTTAAAACAGTACTAAAACTGAGGTGAGAAGTTGAGAACGTAATTTATAGCGCTTTATGCTATAATGCCGGCAATTTTTTCATGTTATCAACAATTTGCGGGAATACATTGATTTGAAATGTCGCATGACGTCATACGTAGGTGAATTGTCTACTAAATTATGACGTAGTTAGCCCCTAATCCATAAATTAATATTCGCTTTATCTCAGTTGTTTTTATTTCTATATATTATCTATACAAATAAATAAAATTGAAGTGTCTGTTTGTAATGTCAAAATAACAAGTTTTTACTAAATGGGTATTAATGTCTGTCTGTTTGTTCCCCCTAATCTCCGGAACGGCTGGTCCGATTTTGACGGGACTTTCACTAATAGATAGCTAATTATATAAGATATAGGCTACCATAATTTTATCACGATCGGTCCAGCCGTTATTATTCCACGCGGACGAAGTCGCGGGCACAGCTAGTATTTTATATGATTATTCAGTTAACCGCCTCCATGGTATGGTCTAGAGATTGAGACCACCGAATGCTGTTCTGTAGGTCTGGGGCACGATTCCCTGTGAAGCCAGAAGTTTTCTGCTCGGTATCGCCGGTGGTGGAAGGTGTGAAGGTGCCTGGATAGCTACCACCGTCATGTCTAACTTTGTCGCTATAATAACAATCTTAATAGTAGTTGTGTTCCGACAATTTTAGAAGTAAGATAGCCTGTTCCTTAGCAGCTACGTGAACCGAACTGAGACCCGGCTAAACCAAACTCCGAAACCGCTCTCCGCCCCCGATGGAGGTAGTGAAAGTACGTTCAGGATCGGTAAGGCCAATTCACCGAATGCACCCCCTAGAAATATGTCCAGCGGTATAAACAGGCCAAACAAGGCAAACTTCGACAAACTGCCACCTATCTATATCAGCAAACAGATTTTTGATATGTTTTTTCGTTTTCGAGATCCGTGTGGCTCGGTTGGGGTAACCAGGCCCGTTTTACCGAATAGGCACGGTAGGCACGAGCCTAGGGCGATAGGCAATTGGCATTTTTGGGGGGGCGCGTAATCAGCTGGCAGGGGTATAAAAGGGGCGCTACTCTTCGTTGTGCCTAGGGCGCTGGCAGAGTGTAAAACGGGTACTGGGGGTAACGTTACCCCAGCTACGCCACACATTCTCTGAAACGCGCAAACATCAAAGTCTGAAACTTGCCGACAAATTCTAACAAACCCTAGACATTATAGCGGCATACTCAAACAATCTATTTTTCACAGTTTTTTTTTGTGGCCCAGCTGGGCTCAGCCACAACACCAAACGTTTCAAAAACTCAAATTGATTTGACACTGCTGTTAAAATGACATAGACGTAAGTTGAACAATATTTTGATCAGATTTCAGAAACTGGGTGATATCTATATTTCTGAAACAGTAGTAGCACAGTGTGACTAACGTGACAAAAAATTATTGACGATCGTCAAAGAACACGTGTGACTGAGTTTTATCACAAATTTCTTGGCGTGCCTGTTCTCCGACTGCTGCAACATCTTCCAAAGTATTTAAGTCTCTTGCTATATTCACACCAAGAAATTTGTGATAAAACTCAGTCACACGTGTCCCTTGTCGAGCATAAAGAAATTTTTATCACGTCAATAACACTAAATACTCGTCGCCGCGCTACGCTTTAAACTATAGAGATCGTGTCACTGAAATTGTGAGATAATGCCTGACTCAAGTCTAGTCTTGGCAGCCTGTGCTCCGCCTGCTGCAATAGTATACAATACTAGCTTTACTGTACGCAGCTTTGCCCGCGTTGTGTTTGTTTTCCCGGAAAATGTTATATTTTCCCGTAGAAAAAAAGTATTCTGTAGCCAATGTTAATCAGGGATAATGTAGCATTCAAGAATTTTTGAAATCAGTCCAGTAGTTTTTGAGTTTATTCGTTACATACATACAAATCTTGCCTCTTTATAATAATTAAAAAAAAAGTGTAGATTACCGTGATAGCAGTGTCGGTGTCCCTGTTTCAACATAAATTTTATCCTTGCTGTAAGTGATTACACGGTAGGGCCCCTGGTTCCCGACGGTTCTTGAGTAAGGTCGCCAATGATTCGAGTTTATTTAAAATTATAAGAAAAAGAAATTCTGTTGTTAAATTTTATCCTAAGAAATTGATAGTGTAGGTAGCGGATCGTTCTACGTTCTACCACGAGATTAAATAAAACGACCGTTTAAAATAAAAAAATAATATTCTATTAATAATTAAATTATTTGACAACTGACTAATATCATTGATTGAACGACAAAGCAATGTTTTGTATCATGGTGTATACGATGGATACAGAAAGAAGAATTCTTAAATAGTGCTACTTAATACTCCAGTTTAAGCCCAATTTATTTTGATAATTGCACAAACAAGTGAACTTTGGAAAAATGTGAAAATCATATAATCGTCGAAAAAACAAGTGACGATTCTTTTTTTGAGTATAATGTTTTGATTTTCCGACATTGACTTTTTTCCGATTGCATGACGGTTACCTACACAATCTATTATGAATTTTTAGACTTGTTAGTTATAAAAAATCTATTAGCAAGAAATCCTGAACCATGGATTAAGGCGATCAGAAAGCAAAAAGATCGATCAATGGATCTAGTGGACATACGGGTATTATCAAATACAAAACAAGTACCTAAGTAGATAGGGTCAACATGGTAAGGGAAGACTGGTCTGGTGGCACATTATGATAGTAAATACAGGAAACAGAAATAACAAAAAGTCAAAGATATTTTTAAGAGACTGAATTATTAACTCTTTAGATAAGTATTTAATATTAATATCAATAGTAAAAAAATATTGCGTCAATAAATCCTTGTCTGCCTCGCAAGGGCAGACAATTTATAATAATATTTAGAGAAAAAATCCGTTATTTACATTTGGGATTATGAGCGTGGATGTTTGTTTTTCTCAATGTCTAACAAAAATAACATTGTTGTTCAAAAAGATTAGAGATTAGATTCTTATACGAGTTTCTTACAAAATAGGTGCTATTTTTACTCTATTTACGAGTACCTAACATATTTATGCGTTATTTTACAATAACAACCTTAAGTTATACAAACAAAAATAATAATCAATACTTAGGTTTAAAATTGCATTGCATTTACAAAACCATTCACTTTTACACTATGATTTCTTTTATGTACCTACCTAGCTATCTATATTATTAAACTCGAACAAGGTGAAAATGCATAAACAAGAATAGTCATCTCATTTTGAAATAGTAATGAACTATGAATGATGCCAAAAGGCGTCAACTCGCCATCAGCCTCATTATCAGAATGCGTAACTACAAAATCTCGAAATTATGATACCTAATAATATCCTTGCAAAAACACTAAGCTTTCCTCTTGATCCGCTAGTGCGTAAAAAAATATTTTGCACTGTTATAAAATAATTCCAGAATAACATATTTCTTTTACAATAATATCATTAAATTAATGAATTTTTATTACCTCCCGTGAATATACGTATGTACTAAACGAGTTACTATAATGAGGCTGCCGCAATGCCAATGCGATAACAAGAGTGCCCCATGGGTGCCGAAATTATTTCGTTCTGTTTTGTACACACAAAGTACACAACAAACAACAATTATTTATTTCTATTACTAAAATACATAGATTAAAAGCATTAGATAAGCTATTAGCATAGCAAAACAGAAACTAGAATACATACACTCCGAAGCGTTCGGGCGCCAAGAATTTTGAGCGTACGCCTGCAGAACACCGCAATTGATTTCCTTCCTCATTGCGGAAGTGTCTCGCAATAGACGGATCATGTAACATGACATCCCTGGGGTCACTTGTATGGACTTCCCTTTAGCTTGGAGGGCGTCTACCACCGTTGTATTAGTTATAGTGACTGTAGTAATATTAAGATGTCCATTGGTACCAGACACAGAGTCGTTTGAACCGCCGCTAATAACTTGAGTGACGTTTACCACGGAAACGGTGTTTTTCTGCACATCATGTTGAGGGCTAGGCATCTCCGAATCCCAAATGAAGCTGGACATCAGTTGACAGTCGACTCGAGTCTCCTCGTAATCTCCGTTACTTTTACGCACACCCAATTTGCAAATCTCACCTGTTGTTCCTCTATATTCTCTGCGTTCGTTGTAATAGTGATGATTATGCGCTGACATCCTGCCCAAATTGTAGAGAGCTAGGCCTGTGAGTAAGTCGCCAAATCTGCTCCCGGAGTCTCTGTATTTGTAGACATACACGGGTGGCTGGCCGTGGTACACGGGGTAGTTCACCGATCCGTAGGTGACGTGAGATGGCGGACTGTAATGATAATGGTTGTAGTGATGGTGAACCTCGGTTTTGTGGCCGCTGCCTACCCCGGTAGCATGCTTGTGTTGTTGTTGTTGATGGACGTAGTTGTTTCCAGACAGGCCCGTTGACTGAGGATAGGTGTGACCGCCGCCAGTGCCCGTTCCTGATAAACCAGTAGAATGTGGATACGAATGCGATCCTGCACTGTGACTGCTATGGGAATATCTTCCACCCCCACCGCCAGATCTCCTCGCGTACGTTAATGTTGTTACTAGAAGCAAGGTAACAATTATGCACCAAGTGCGACCACTTATCACAGATTTGACGTGCGGATTCGTCATGTTTGTTAGTGATACTAATCCGATAACTTAACTTCCGAACGGATGGCGACGGTGTGACGACACAATGCCATTAAAGTGACGTCATGGGGCGTGGAATGGGAGCAAACAGGGACATTTGCCCATCCCAACATCCAGTCGGAGTCGGGGGTGGGCGCGGGAATATCTGCCAACTTTATTTATCGTACACGCAATGATAACGAGGTCACAACTGAACACAATAACAAAAGTTGTTGTAAATATGTTAACTCTCTGGATTAGGTTCATTAAAATAAGTAAACCTATAATAATGGCTAATAAGTGAAATTTTATTGGTCAAGTAGGTACTCTAAAGATTAATGCGATCTGACTCTGAGTTGCATAATTTTTATATTTTCTTGTTTCACATATTTTTTTCAGATGGTTGAAATAAGTTATTAACTGTAATTTCACTATGCGAGTGTGTTTCTCGATTGCTATTATAGAAATACCGGATGCTTATTTTTAACATTACACAGGTTCGTTTCTCACCTATGAAAACAGATAAGGCTCCATCTAGAAAACTTTGAATGCAGTTACTTTTATTTCGAAAAGTTTTGTTGCCTTGAGAATTTCCTAACCCTAATATTTGGGATACTCCAGTCCCTCCAGTAAAGCTGTAGACAGAAATGCCAGTTCCAAAACTTTTTACTTGTTCACCAGAGGGAGACTCTATATGTAGCTATCACATTTGCTCCATTTTACAAAATCCACTTTTTGTCCAAAATGAAATGAAAACATTTATTTATTTATTGTTTATGTACACAAAAATGACAGGACAGGAATAACACATAAAGAAAGACGAGTACAAAGGTGCTGCTTATTTCTAAAGAAATTTCTGCCAGCAGACCTGTGACAGGTGATTTAAATTAAATTTATCTGGTAAACACAGTGTACAAAAACATCAAATTACTTACAATAAAAAGATACATAAATAATTAAAACGATATAAATTAAAATAAAAAAATTACTAATAGTGAATATAAGTACATACTTTAATTGGTACAGAATGAATAGAGGTAGTGCTCCTTAACACGACGTTTAAATGAGCCAACGGAGGCAGACTCGCGTATACTATACGGCAAGGCATTCCACCATTTGCTTCATGCATTCCACAGTCTGACAGCTTGATTGGTGAAGGAGTGGGAGTAAAAATCTGTATTGCAGGAATGGAAACTAAGAAGCGTTTTGAGGTGGGATCTGCAAAGGACATCAGGAGGTTTCTGATATGAAAAACGTTCTTTTAAATATGAGGGTATTTTGGGATTGTGAAGGATATTAAAAAGTACACATAATATCCTAGCGTTCCTACGAAGTCGAATTGGGAGTCACTTGAGCATTTTACGATACTCGGAGATGTGGTCGTATTTCTTCAAACCAAATATGAAGCGAATGCAAAGATTTTGTAAGCGCTCAAGTTTGTTTAGTAGCTCCCCATTGGCATCCAAATAACAGGCATCTGCGTAATCAATAATTGGAAAAATCAGGGATTGAACAAGGGTAATCTTAGTGCTAGTCGGCAAGAAGTTTTGTAGACATTTAAGAGAATGGAATGAGTAATGTACTTTGCGACTAACCTCACTTACATGAGCATGCTATGAAAGATGAGAGTCCAGTGTCACACCCAGATCTCCAGCTGTGTCGGTGACTGCAATAGGCACATCCCCCAGTAGCAAAGATGGGAGGGAGGAGAGCTGTAGAGTATTCCTAAAGTGACGACTCCCAATAATTATAGCTTGTGATTTAATGGGGTTCAAGATGAGACCAAAAGATTTCGCCCATCTATTAAGCCTTTCCAAATCTAGATTTATCTCTTCGATTTTTTGATTTAAGTCTGTTGGCTCGCAATGTTCGTATATCTGCAAATCATCAGCATAGATATGGTACTTAGATGAGAGGATATTTGAAATAAGGTCAATGAAGACAGAAAAAAGCAAAGGAGAGAGAACGCCACCCTGTGGAACGCCCGCACCAAGTTCGACCCAGTTCGAGGATTTCTCCTCCATCCGAACACACTGTGAGCGACCACGAAGATAGGAATTAAACCATGCTAATGAGGAAGACGAGAAATTCAGCAAACGCAATACTTCGAGGAGAATGTCGAAATCGACGGAATTGAATGCGTTACTAAAGTCAAGTAGCACCAACACCGTCAGGGATTTGTTATCCATAGCTAGTCGTACATCATCTGTTACTTTAATAAGAGCTGTAACAGTGCTATGACCTGGTCGGAATCCAGACTGATATGGTGATAGCAGTGAGTTATATGATATATAGAAAGATAGCTGCCGGTGGACAATGTGCTCAAAAACCTTTGAAAGGAAAGGGAGGATTGATATAGGCCTATAATGAGACGGCAAAGTAGGTGTATTCAAACTCAAAAATCTTTATTCAATATAGACCTTTACAGGCACTTATTGACGTCAAAAAAAAAACATAAAAATCTTCAACCAAGAATCTAATTAACTAAATTATTTAATCCTTGTATGTACACACACCCCAACCATTATTAAGATGTGTGCAAATACAAGTCAAATGAAAAAAAAAAATTTGACTCTACACCTGTTCGGAAATTGGGAGAGCCTTCTCGAGAAGAACAGGCAAGAAACTCGGAAGGTCTTGTATTTTTTTGTCTCCTCTTTTAAAATGCCAACATTACAATATTATATTTCACAAACATTTTTTTTAATAATATAGAAATGCCTGTCGGTGTGAGTGGAACAGTTACTCGAATGAAATTTATCCTATTATCACAAAGTGTTAACACCCTTTGAACGTCAATTATCACATTTTTTGTCAATCCCAAGCAGTTTTATCTGTCATATAATCAGACACTTTATAATATGCTTTTTTCATAAGTGCGCCCTTGATAGTGACTTTAAATTTATTCAAGTTAAGTGCTTTAATATTATTTGGGATTTTATTGTAGAAACGTACACAAAGGCCTTTGAAAGAATTATTAATTTTTTTAAGCCGAGTATTTGGTAACGCTAACATATTCTTTTGCCTAGTATTTACTGAATGAATATCACTGTTTTTACAAAACGAATGTATATTTTTATGAACATATACTATATTCTCGTAAATATATTGCGACGCGACGGTCATAATACCAATTTCTTTAAATTGAGGCTCTCAAGGAGTCTCTTATTTTAAGGTTATAAATAGCACGAATAGCCCTTTTTTGCAGCACAAAAACAGTCTGAATGTCGGCAGCATTTCCCCACAGCAAAATGCCATACGACATCACACTATGAAAATAGGCAAAGTATACAAGTCTTGCTGTATCAACATCAGTCAGCTGACGTATTTTCCATACAGCGTAGGCTGCAGAACTAAGTCTCTTCGACAATTTATCAATATGTGGGCCCCACTGAAGCTTTGAATCTAAAGTAGTACCAAGAAATACTACGGTATCCACAAGGTCCACATTTTTATGCTTTATGTTAACAGTGGTGTGAACCTCTTTAACATTGGGTAAAACAAATTTTATACATTTAGTTTTCCCTTCATTGAGGCACAAGTTATTCGCATTAAACCAGTAAACTATTCTTGAGATAGAACTATTTACATCGTCATAAATTTGCAATCATCTTTTAATTTTAAATATAAGTGAAGTATCATCTGCAAATAATACAATCTCATGTCTGTCTTGTACAAAAGCAGGCAAGTCATTTATATATATTAAAAATAGAAAAGGACCAAGAATTGAACCCTGCGGAACTCCCATTTTAACCGAGGCGCCCTGGGACCTCTCCCCGTTGACGTCTACTTTCTGAATCCTCTCAGTCAAATAGGAGACGAGTAGATCCAGAACAGTGTCGCGAAATCCATAGTAGTGTAATTTCCTGATCAGGGTGTCATGATGAACGCAATCAAACGCCTTGGACAAGTCACAAAAAACACCCAGCGCATCATGTGAGTCCTCCCAGGCCTCATATATATTTTGTATTAACTCAACACCAGCATCAGTTGTTGAGCGACCCTTTCTAAAACCAAATTGTTTACAGTGTAGAAGATTATTTCTGTTAAAAAAGCTTTGCATTTGTTCTAACATTATTTTTTCAAAGATTTTGCTAAAAGTAGGTAGCACAGAGATAGGTCTAAAATTATTGGGGTCTGATGTGCTACCAGATTTGTGTAATGGAATAATTAACTTTAGGCAATGGTATTATGTGAGCTAATTTCCAAGCTGAGGGAAAGATACAAGATGACAAAGAAAAATTTAACAGATGTGTGATGACTGGGAGCAAATAAGGGAGAATGGGTAAGAGCATTCTTGAACTTAGATCATCATTGCCAACAGCTGTAGATGTAATAGCTAAAAGCGATTTTTTAACATCGTCTTCTATAACAGGGTCAAGAACAAAAGGTGAGCACATTGGCTTAGGCAAGCTAGAAACATACATTAGGGCAGAAGCCTTAATGCTTGAATCAATAATTGTCTGGGAACTGAAGTGCTTATTAAGAGCATTTAGGTCAGTTTCATTGCAGCCATGTGAAGGGGACTTTGCCAATACCAACTGACCTAAGAAATCTCCATGTATCGGCGGAGTTGCGGTTAAGAGGAGAATCGTACATATCACCTGGAAGACCAAAATCCACATGATTTCATTTAGTTTCTTTACATAACTATATGCAGTGTGAAGAAAACCCACTTAATTTTAATTTATAAATTTATCACCCGGGTAATTAAGTTCCATGAATATTATAATTAATTATCACCTTTTTTTGTTTCTTTTTGGTTAAGTTTTTGGACTGAGAGCACATTGGGGGTTAAAATGTGAATGACACAGTTTGTAGGTGGTGGTGGTTACTAATGAAACTGTAATTTTTGTAATTATAAATCTATAAGCTGTTAATTATACTTCTGATCACCCCATGATTACCCATACTATTACCCTGCCCAGAATGATAGCCCTCCCCATTAAAAGTTGAATAAGGGATGTTTGTATAGAACTTCATTACTTATAGCACAGAAGATACAATAATGAAGTGTCCGGGGTGTGCTTACAATGAGAAGTTAATGTAAAATAGTTAATTGAATTTAGTGATGAAACAGTAACCGTTAATATTTAAATTAATGTAAATCCTCGATAAGTGATTGATATACTTATGTATTTTAAATTTATTATTTAAGCAACATTTGGCATCTGGTCTCCTTGTCTATATATATTATATGAAGTAATGCCTACATACAGTCGCGTACTACAACTTTCTTTTAAAAAGTTGATTTTAATAAGACTAAGTGCATGCGTGCATAAGTGGGCGTCTCAGTGGCGCTGTGGACTCGGCGCTTGCCTTCCAATCGGGGGGTCAGGGTTCGAGACCCGCCATGTACCAATGTGTTTTTCGTTTTGAATTTCATATGTACATTTGTCTGACGCTCCTACGGTGAAGGAAAACATAGTGAGGCAACCTGCATACATCTGCGAAGAAATTCAATGATGTATGTGAAGTCGACCAATCCGCACTGGGCCAGCGTGGTTGACTAAGGCCTAATCACCCTAACATAGGGTAGGCTCGAACCCCTCGGTGGGGGACGTACATGAGCTGTGATGATGAAGTGCATGCACGCGAATTTGTTATGGAATCAGAGCAGCGCCATCTAGTAGTCACTAGATGAAGCTGTCTCATTCCATAGCAGCCTCTAGCAGCTACTAGATGGCGCTGCTCTAATTCCATACAAATTCGCGTTAAACGGCCTTTTGATATTTTACTACGAAATATACGATTTTAAATGCTTACAGTTTACATCATATTTTACTTGTTGAAACTATCCCCATTTCACTCCCTTAAGGTTAAAATAATGTTATTAATAACCTATACAAACCAATTTTCACATTTCTTAGTAGTACCAGTAGTACAATTATATCTTCTGTGTTGTAAGTACATAAAACTTAAAAAATAACGAAACCTCGCACATTTGGGACTCTAGGCTCTTAGACTATTTGCCCAAATAAAAATTCTTTCGTTCTTTGGGATTGAGGCGTCGACAAACTCTGAATCTTTGAAGAATGTTTCGACAAACTACCACCTACCTATCTTTGTCAGTAAGCAGATTTTTGCTAGGTCGTTTCGTATTCGAGATCCAGGTGGCCCGGCTGGGGTAACGTTTCTCCAGCCGGGCCAAACATATCTCGGAAATGCGCATGTCTCAAACTGTGGAACTTGTTCGACAAACCACCGCTTCACAATTCCAGCAAAAAGTTTTTCTCTACGTCGCTTTGTTTTCGAGATCCAGCTAGCTCAGTTGCAGCAACATTGCTGCAGATGAGCTCTGAAATGGTGGATCGACAAACTGCCGCCTATCTATATCAGCAAACGGATTTTCGCTATGTCGTTTGTTTTTGGAGATCTGTGTGGCCCGGCTGGGGTAACGTTACCCCAGCCGGGCCACACTGATATCTGTGGGGCTAGCACGCAGGAGAATCGAAAATCGAATCGAAATGCGAATCGAGGAGTTTGTATGGCAATTTTATTAGCGCCACGGCGGTGAGTAGCAGAACTAATAAAATTGCCATACAAACTCCTCGATTCGGATTTCGATTCTCCTGCGTGCTAGCCCCACTGAAACGCGCAAGCGACAAACTGAAACTTGCCGACAAACTCTAGACATTATAGCGACATTTCAAACAATCTATTTTTTTTTTTGTGGCCCGGCTGGGGTAAGTAAGCCACACCCGAACTCTGGCGAGCTTGCCTGCTCTAACGCGGATATTTAACTAAAGCGCTGTCTCTGTCGCGCGCGGATCCGCCCGATCTGCTCGCGCCGTCTACACCTCCGCGTTAGATTCGCCATTTTGTTTGTTCCTGACTATGCGTCACGGTTTCGCCTTGTTAGTTTTGCGACCGAGAGGTGTGCTACGGGCATAAGGCGCATAGTAAGGTCAAACATAAAAAATCACTGCAGAAAAAACCGGTTCTCTTCATAAATATTGAATAAAAAAATCTTTAAAAAAGATATGTTATTATTCAACGCATTCTTTAGATGCTGGTCTTTTTACTTTTTTGATAAATTAATTAAAACTTGGTTAAAATGTGACCCAAACATGCCTCGATTTTAAAACTTTAAACCTAATCGCGTCGTAAATATTAGGTTAAATCATATACTTTCGATTTCAATAAATAAAGTGAACAATATTCTAGGGGATGGTCTTTTTAGATTTTTCTTATTCGCCTTAATTAATTTTTTATTGAAATAATTCATCTTACGCGTAAAGGTTTGCTTAAATATTCCCCTCACTCTCACTCACTCACTCACTCCATTGTAATCAGTGCGGGACGATCGACGCAAGGTCATTGGGACCACTATGCGTCATAAGGACGACTGCTTAGATAGGGAAAGGACCTAGCTACTTTTATATTTTGGGACTTTTAAGCCATTGACCTCATCTCGGCATATAAGTTTGTTATATTTAGAAATTAGTCTAGAAGCGATTATATAATAAACAACAAAGGCAGACTAATTGCCAAAGCAGTTAACCTGTGCGTAGAGTTAATTTTATAACGGCTAAAATCCATGTATGTACCACAAATAATATTTTGTATATCAGTAAGGGGAAAGGGACCTAAATATTCAACCGTGTATCGCCTGAACGGCGCCTGAATCAAATATCAAATAGATGAAGAAATAAATGAATACACCCAAATTAATTATTACGACAACTTTAATCATAATAATGTTCATTATCAGAGCTTAAAAATACATTCCATTGTTGAGTTAGCGTTGTAAAATATCCTTGGTCAGTCACGTTTCCATATAAAATTTATCATAACACTTCATAGCAAAGACAGAAAACTAATTATTAAATCTAAATGGTCCGTGACAATATGAGTGGTTAATGTTTTTTTTTTTAATTCAAAACCAACATACTTTAAAACAAAACAGTGTAACTCCTTGTGACTCGATGAAATAAATGAAATGTTTATATTGACTATGTACTTACATATGTAGATAAACATCAATGGTGTTACTACTACTAAATGTTGTCTTACTTTAATAATGTTTTAAACATTACGTTGTTTCATTGATGTTAATAAAGGTAGATATGGAAAAGCGTCGGGTTTAAACCATGACCAGACAATTGTTAGACATCGTATTTTAGCAAATTCGTGAAAAACGAAATTCGGGTTCACATGCATGTTTCAAATATTTCACAGGTGACCCATAAAACGACTGTACTCAAATCATTGACACAATTTTGGTTATAACATTACAAATGCACTAAACTTCATTATCTATAATCTATAATGAACATTACACTTACAATCAATCAATATTTTAAAACTCTTGCTGTAATGCTTCGAATGCACTAAAAGTGACAATGAAAGAAACGAACTATACAGATAAAAAATGTTTAGGAAACATACAACGGACATTGACTGCACAAAGTAATATTCATTATGAAAAATTCATCCCTCAATCCAGTGCGTTAACGGCCCATTTATTCTTTAATCATAACCACAATAATATTATACATACACAATTAATCAATCATAACCGAATAAACTGCTATGCATGTGAACCATATTAAAATTTATTATTCATGCCATTTTTTCGCCTCTATAGGTTTATTTACAAACAGTAATTTTTGGCAGCTTTTTTAATTTCAGTTAGCCATGTTAATTTGAGATCATCGTCCTAGATCTATATTCATAAAGAGAAATCCAAAATCCACTGTCCCTTTTGTGCACAGCTGCAATCGAGAGTTTGAATGTTGCTAAATTTCACAAAAAAAAACGCATTCAATTTGACGTTAATCACCACTCAATAAGAGTCTTCACAGACGCATACATAACAGATATTTACATTTTATGTCAAACTGATGACGATCGGGATGGATATGCGTTTTAAAAACAGGCCCTTAGTAAGGCGCGTACTACCAATTAAAATAGGATAGCAACTGAAATCAAACATTTATAGGAAGAGCCTTTTTATTCATCAAATTCAAGACTAAAATACCCGAATTAGGCAAACTCAATAATTGAATAACATAATAGGATACCTCAACGATTAATTACTAATTCAAAATTATTCCTTGTTTGTTTGAAATAATAACTTTTGTTGTTTCTCTGAACTCGCACACTACCTTCATATATTTTATAAGTATTTAATCATCAAATGCACAAAAATGAAAACAATTTTTTCCAAGGACTTTGTATGAGATATCATAACAACTATCCTATTTATTTCGTTATAATGTGCAACTGATTTATCAATTGTTTCTTTGTGAACAATCTACAAAATTGGTTTTATTTATTTGACCAAATGAGTATCGTAATTAATACAATACTCGCAAACGACGACTCTATTTGGTTTTCTCCCGTTCTTTACGAACGAAATTCCTGTAAGATGACCTAAATTGCTAATTATTATAACTATTTAAAATCTGATCGTGCACACGTAATAATATAAAAAAAGAAACATAGGGGATGGAATAGTCCACACACAGTTAAATGGCAAATAAGTAACAACTAGTGTCATACTCATATTACATTACTATTGAAATACTGCTATTAATCTTAAAAGTCATTATCGCTATATCGCCATGTCGCTCTCAACGTTTAGGTATTTGCCGAGCTTGAAAACTGTAGCGCCGGCATAACCAGGGGGGTTATTGTCTAAGAAAAAATCTATCGCGATCGCTAAAAATTTGAGAGTCGCAATGTATGCATTACTCCTTTATTAAAGGAAGTCGGCACAGAGTCTTGTGTTCACGGCGCAATGGCTGTCACATTATAGGCGATCGTGATAGATTTTTTCTTAGGCGCAAGCCAGACAGAGGCGGCGCGGCGCGCATCAGTCGCACCCGGTGGCGCACTCGCAGCGCGCTGCAGGCGCGCCTGTGGGCGCGAACAGCGCTTGTATGCTACGGTGCGCCAGCGAGTGAGTACGTTGGTGCCATTAAAGAGTTTGATTTTGATCGAACAACATGTCTTCCTCTGACGACGAAGACATGTTAGCCCTGGTGCAACTCGCCAATTTGCAAAGGAGAAGAAGGAGAAGAAACTTCCGGTCCCGCGCAAAACTCACTATAGACTGAGGTACGCGGCTGCGCGCCAGCAGTGCGACGGCCGGCGCGCCCGTCGTTGCAACCGTAGCGCGCCATCTGGAAGCTTGTCGAATGATCTTTCATACTAATTGTATGAAAACGGACGGGCACAAAACAGATAGAAGCGGTGCGCCGATGGCGCGCCACAGGTGCGCCTCGCCCGCGCCTTTTCTATCTGGCCCACGCCTTAGACAATAACCCGCCAGGAAGTTTTATATATTTATTCCAAAGCACAAAAATAAAACATATGAAAAAATAAATAACATTAAAAATACAAGAGGCGAGTTCAAACCAAAGAAGACAGTTGCCTACATAAAAAACAATGTTTTGCTTTTTATAGTACGTTTTATCTTGGTACAGGAAGAATATGCTTATCTATGTGACACAATCCAGACACAATTTAGAGATAGCGGTTTGGAATAAAAAGGTTCCAGACATGTAGACAAACATAACTGTAGATTAGCAATATAAAATTAAAAATAATATTTTTCGAACTCATTCTAGTTATGAAATAATATATAATATATAATAATAATATATAATATACAATAGTTTTCTACATTACAATTTTGATTCCTTTAACTAACAACAGACATAGGCGTAGGTACCTCTAACTTTTCGGCGGAGGGGCGGGGAAGGAGTCCAGTGTAAGACTTCAATTTGCCTAGTGTATACTGATACAAAACTTTTCTTTGGAGGAAAACTTTTTCTATTTAGTATACGTTGATTTTTCAATGGGGGTGTCCGGTCCAAGCCCCCTTACGCCAATGACAACAGATATACAAACATCCGTTTAGCCTGGACAAGAACATATACAGGGTTACTTTTTAAGCAAAAAAATACCAAATTTTGTAACTTTTACTATGGGACCAACCTTGACTTCATGAAAAACTCAACTGTTTTATACATTTAGGTTCCGTGGATGTTAAACATTTGTATCGAGCAGCTGTTTCCCTTCGCGATTTCAAGATTGGTCCCATAGTAAAAGTTATCTAATTTGCAAGCACACAAAATTTGGCTCCTACTTGAAAAGTAACCTTGTATGTAAACAAACATGTATATAAAATAAACTAAAAATGTTATATAAAATATATCATCTTGTCTAGATTAAACATGTGTTACAGTGTCAATTTTAAAGCACCTGCAACCTCCAGGACAAGCTAGCTGATATCATAACCTATAACGTTTATTTTACGAGTTTTAACATAACTGAAAACATTGAACAAATTTTTAAGGTTTTTTTGTACTGTCGTGACATTTATAAGTCTATGTTTCATTTATAATTCGCGAAAGGACGACGCTACTACTCGCTACGCTCATGGGCTGTCCAATAATAATAATCAGAGTAGGTACTATCGCGAGCACTTCCGCCTGACCATTTAAAAATTTATTCGCTTGAATCGTGCGGACGCGCTGGGCTACGCCCCCTTAAGTTTTGGTCTATTAGAAAAGAAATACTCTTTCTCTCTCTAATCGGCGTTGGGGGGTTTCTCGGCGGCTCGGCGGCAGGCCGAAGAAGTGTACGAACGGCCAAGTATGATCTTTTATTTCATTATTCCATGTCTATTCGAGGTCGACGGGGTGGGGCTAGAGAGCGCTAGTGCAAATGAAAATGAGCGTAGCGGTGATCAGGCGGAACTGCGCGCGATAGTACATAACAAAACGTAAAATAACTAGTAAATACAATGGCAGGGCTTGCAGGCAGTAGGTACCTACATTGAATCCACTTTACCAGGCTTAGGACTGGCTACCATTGATTTACTACCAAACGTAGATAGAGCAGTTCATACAAAAACGCGCTTGAAATCTGTCACCTAATCGACTATACATTTGTACTCGCTGAGTTGAATATGCACGCCCGAATTAAAATTACCATAAAGAATGTACCGTACCGAAAGTACCGAGTAGAGTTATAAGCATTCTAGCGGTATATTAAATTAATATTTATTTTTGTATCAAAGTAAAATCTAACAAATTATCAAAAGTCGTAGAACAAACATTGTTGTTTATGATGTAAGCTATCTTGTCCTGCGAAGTTACAGGTGCTTTAAATTTAACGCGGTATATACACCTTCCGAGCGTCTTGTAAGTTAAGTAAGTTTGCGTCTTAGTTTCCAAATATTATCATAGCTCTTAGTAAGCACAGTTAACTATTGCCAACAAATTTTGATTTATTTAATATTTTTCATTCATCCCCATTGTTTGCATTTTTTGTTACCTCTGCATGTTTGTCTATGACTCTGCAGAGCTATACAATTGTACTCACTTCGAACGAGTCTTCATAGACAATTCATTTAAGTTCAAACCATAGCATGGTCTTAAGACTACAGTACCGTGAATCAATTACAGATTTAGACATAGATTCTAAATTAGTAGGCTATGGAAATTCATGACCTACTTTCAGTTGCATTCCAATACCTACATTATGTTCTACAGATTACTTTGCATCTATTATATGTATTATGAACTTGAACTAGACATATTTTTTTACTAAACAGCGAGTATTTACTACAAGAATTTCCTAAGCTGGAATCTGCAAATATTGAAAAAGGGAAGAATTTTTAACTGCTACTGAATATAGTAAGACCTATGTTTTTTTCAAACGACACAATCAACTGACACAAATTCTTAAAATTGACGTCAAGTGTATAGGTTATTTGATAACTAAAACAACTTCAGTTCAAGACCACTCTATGAATGAATCGGTATGACCACAACCATGGTTCGAAACCGAACCTAATTTGTTCTACTGTCATTGACATAACTTCACAAAAACCATAGAGAATAGAGACGACAAGCACACCCAACAAGTAACTATCAGTCTTAACAGCCACATAGGAGCCAATCAGATGAAAATTTATAAGCAATTCTTCCATTTGTGCACAATCAAATCTTAGTTCATAGTCCTTTCTACAACCGGCGATACTTAAAAAAGAAAACAAATTAATATTAGGTTTCCAATAGATTAATTTATTTATCTCTATTCTCATGGTTCGTTTACAATATACAAAATAAATATGAACCAGTATTAAACTTAAATAAACTCGTTCGAGCGAACATTGTCTCTAAGGATTAAAAAGTCTATCATCATTGACCTAAGAGGTCTTATTACAAAACTTGAAATAACTTAATTTTGCTAAAGAGGCCTTTATCTAGCTAACTAGTCAATCTATAAAAGATTTAAAGAGAATGCAAGGTGTTTTTTGGACCTCCGACTTCGCGACGTGTTTATTTTTATGCTAGGAAACTATACTATGCGTTTCTTAACACAAAATACGTCACAAACGTTTTGTGTATATACACACCTTTGTTTATACATACATCAAGGGATGGGATCCGACACAACATCTCTCAGAATGAGCTGTATAATCCGGCGGTAATATTGAAGAAACCTTCATTGAGTTTTCACAATATTATTTTAAAAAATGCTTGTTTAAGATCATAGTTATACACATAGATACATTAGATTACTTGTAACAGTGATTTTTATTATACATAATTATAGTGATATCAATCAATTGAACAATATATTTATGTTTGTGTTAGTAATAATATGAATATGAAGCAACATACAACAACAAATTAATGAACAACATTACAAACATCCATTCTCATCACATCTGAACTTTCGCGAAATGTTCACATGTGCTATAAACTATACAATTAAGAATACCTGAAGCCTATTTCAAAACATACATAACGATGTAACGTATTTTGAAGATGACATTCAAGAAAATTACTATGAACAGGTTGCCTAAAGTTTGCATGTTGTACGTTCTGTTAATCTATAAATCAACCTCACAGCTCATTTTGAGAAAGCACATTTTGCGTGAGATCCCAACATTTTACCTCAGTTACCTTAAGCCAGGTTTTGTAATAAGACTCCGCTGAGTGTGTTCGATCCAGGTAGTACATACTCAATCCGCACTGCACTGACCGTATGTCGTGTACTTGTCGGCTAGCGCTAGCCGTGGTTGACGTTGACGCCCGACTCGAGTTCGGACGCGGGCGTTTCGGGCTCCTCGTCGTTGTAGATGTTCTCAGCCATCTGCCACACCTTTGCAACGAGATAGAAAAGGATTAAACTAGGCCCTCACAGGTGAGCCATCTACAGATCGACGTGTAGTGTAGATGTTCGCAGCCATCTGCCACGAGACAGAAAAGGATTAAACTAGGCCCTCACAGGTGAGCCATCTACAGATCGACGTGTAGTAGTCAAGACCGGATTTAGCATGTGGCCATGTGGGCCCGCGCCCATAATGGCAAACTTTTAGGGGCGGCAAGGCAATGAATAAACTGGAATCAGGAAAATGATATTATTGCAATATCGGCCATTTCGAAAATGTAATACACATTTGTAATCTACGAGGGGCGGCTGATAAGTTCGCGGCCTAGGGTACTTAATGAAAGAAAAGTTTATTTTTTTAATTTTTATTTTTCAATATAATCACCCTCAAGTGAAATACACTTCTCACATCGTGAATACAATGCGTTTAAACCATTGAAATAATATACTGAAAATTTCTCTTGAAAATGGCTCTCCACGGCTGACTTCATCTCATTGTCATCAAAAATCTTCGCCCCCTTAACTCCTTTTTCAATTTCGAAAAAAGGAAAAAGTCACTGGAAGCCAGGTCCGGACTAAAGGGAGTATGGTCAATTTCTGCTAACCCAGTGGCTTTTAAAGCATCCCTCGAAACGCAAGCGGTGTGAACGGGCGCGTTGTCTTTGCAGAAACAACACACCGCGCGCCAACTTGCCACGTCTCTTCTGTACGACTGCTTCACGTGCCTGACCCAATAAATTGGCGTAGTATTGATTATTCATAGTAGTTCCTTTAGGCAAGTAATCAATTCATAAAATTCCCTCGCTATCCCAGAAAATAGTCGCCATAATCTTAGAGGCCGACTTTTCCACTTTAAACTTCTTTGGTGGTCTTTCTCCTTTTTTAATCCACTGCCATAAGAATAAACAAGTATAGAAGCGAAACTCCCGGCCGTCGAGCGCTCAAGGCCACGTTATTCACCTACCGTTTGATTTCCGTTGAACGGAATCGCCAGTCAAGGCGCGCACCGCATCCCGCACGTACGTGACTCCTTCCCGCGCGCCGCTATCTACCTAGTCGCCGCGATGCCGACTTATTGTTGCGTTTATGGGTGCAAAAATAATGCCATAATAACCCCAAATTTAAAGTTTTACAATTTGCCCGAAGATAAAGAAAGGTAAGTACAAAGGTATATCTACTTGTTTTATTCAATCCTCTCTAAGCAACTGCGAAGATGACTTGGATATATTTCTTTTGAGCAAAGACGACGGCACAGAACCTTTTTTTGCAAACCATATGACATCGGAGATTTCGCCGCTTGCTGTTCCGACATGCGATTACAGGTCTGAGGGCCTATTACCGATCTCATGGTTTTGCAAATGATATCATATGATATCATAGTGCAAGACGAAAAATACGATTTCCGGTCAGATTTTTAATCATTTGTTTATTATTTAATGATGACATCATTGAAATTATGCCATAGTGATGATATCATTGGAGATCAGTAATACGAAATGCAGTATTTCATGACTTCTTTTTCTCAAATTTATACCATGTCATACGATGAAAGATCCATAATTGGCCCTCAGATTTGCCTACACAAAACGCACTTTCCTACGTTTGTGGGTATCTACTCAAAAAATGCTCGCTTAAACATGAATGCCCAGCTTTCAATAAATACAGAGATTACAAGGGAGAAAATACAGAAAATTCTCAACTATTTATTCATTTTAAAGCATTCAATCGGACAAAAATTTTCGGAAGTTTAACTGTTCCTCCGGCACATTTTGTAAACTATATTGAGAAACTCGAGAATATATTCGTAAATAGCTTCAAAAATTTTATTTTTACCGATGGTGCTGGTGCGATCTTGCTAGATACAATGAAAAAAATTGTTTTTCAGGTACCTTGTGAATATTTTCCTATTGATTACCTGATTAAGCTTTTTATAAGAATGCGTATTTACTACGCGCTGAAGTTTAATAACCGAAACTTCAAATCATCTACAAAAACGCCATCTTTTATAAATATCAGACATTTGTAAATATTTCTGTTGAATTGAAACCTTTTAAATAAAAATGATTGAATATTTTAAAAATATTTTTATTATACCTACCCTAGATACAGATACAGTTTTATTCGTAATATTCATTACATGTCAAAGCTAATACAATATAATGTATCGAGTTTCTAAAGCTGTCATTGTAGTGCAATTTTGAAACTCTGTAAGTATGGGATTTTTTTTTGTCAAGTCGGGAATAATTTGAATTATGAGAAACTTTGGTACTGCTATATAGGTATATTTTTATCGACCTTTGTTACTGTTCCATATAAAATTTAAATACAATCAATACTTGATTAAAATTATGAAACAACAGATTTTTTTTCAAGTGAAAATGTTGGTCTGATAGTAAAAAGTGAGCTTAGGTTTTATCCATTAGTACATTCATAACTTCAGCTCTTGGACTATAAACGTAGGTACGATACCTAAATTACAAACCATTTTTGTACATCGAAATTCGAAACATTTTAATGATTTTGTTCTCTAAGTTGTAGGGATTAAGCTCAATTAATCAAAAATAGGCAGGTTCTTATAACTACGGAATCAAAAAAACTAAAAATGTGGGTACTATTGCTAAAGATAGTCGCTCGCTCGCTACACTTGAAGTACAAAATCAATAAGACTCGGTGTATACTCAGTTTCTCATTTAATGTAAAATATGGAGGTACCTATATAAAAAATATTGTAGTGGTCACCATACGTCCATGTGGTGACCCTAGCGGCGCCCGCAGACTACTGCGGGGCGTTACAGGAGGAAGGGCGCTGTAGGTATGCAAATAGCGGCATTTGGTGCACCCACAAAGGAGATTCGCTTCTATACTTGTTTATTCTTATGCCACTGCATACTCTTGTTTGGACTCCGGATCATACTGATGAATCCAGGTTTCGTCTACTATCACAATGCGGTTACAAATTTCGTCCAAATCGTTCTGACACAACTCCAAAAAAACCTTAAAACTCGCCAGTCGTCATTGTTTGTCGAGTGGTGTGAGCATTCGCGGTACCCAACGCGCACTAATTTTTTTCATGTGTAAATTTTGGTGTAAACTTTCTCCGATTCGCTCTTTACTAATCTGTAACTGTCAACTTCCTTGCTATATGTAAAAATATGCAAGTCCAGCCTTGGTAGTATGGTAGTAGTTATATTCACAAAACGTTTAACATGCCAGCTTGTGCAATTTAAGGCAATACCTGCATAATATTGTCCTCGGAGACGGAGCAAATGACCCAGGGCTCATTGGGGTTCCAGGAGAAGTCGGAGATCTTCGCGGTGTGGCCGCCGTGGATGAACAGCAGCTCGGGCGGTCCGTCCTCCGCGTCCTCCGCCGTCTGCTCCTCACCGATCTTCGACAGGTCCCATACATGCAATCTACGACAATCAATCACACATTCATATAATTGGGATGATGACTGAATTCTAATTTTTAATCGTCTCGTCGTCATTAAATATTAAAATACGGTGGAAAGAGATGCAGTCCTGTGAAATTAGAATTAAAATCGGCTAAGAAATACAGTAGATGACAAGCATTTTAAGTTGTTAATATGAAGGCGATTAGACAGAGAGATCTGACATCAACCGTGACGTCATAGTTGAGTACGGCTATATAAACTCCTTGTAAATCGCCGTTTTGCTAGAAAGAGATGGAGAAAAATCTTTAATACCTTATATCTTGGTTGTTTTTATAGTTATTCGAAAACCGTTTTTTTTCTTTCTGTTTACTATACACAAATACAAATTTTATTTTTTTAAATACTACAAATTTTAGGTACGCTTCAGGACACATCCAATATTATATAAAAAATAAACAAAATGAAATAAAAAATTTAAAATTATAATAAAAAAATCAAGTAAGTCAACAAACGCCTTGACTTAATAAAATAAGTCAAGGCGTTTGTTGAAGACGCGCGGGTACAAATCCTACCTAGTCGAATGTTTTTCCAGTATTAATTAATTCATTTTTCAACTTAAGTTACCTTCTGTCTGTGCCGCTGCTCGCGAGAATGGTCTCGTTGTGCGGTGACCACTGCACCTGGAAGATTTCGTCTTTATGCGACTCGAATGAGTGCAGCTTGAGTTTTAGGTTTCGCAGATCCCAGAGTGCCACCTGTATAAAACAGAAAAATATATTTAAATTAAATTAATAATATATTGTCCACTACGATCCTATAACAAAGCTATAATTTTTATTAGATGATGTATCTAATATCCATTTGATGATGGATATTAGATATATTTTCTTTGGTATGTCATAAAGATATTAACTACTAGCTGTGCTCGCGAACTATGTTTCGCCTTAAAAGTTCAGAGAAAAAACTGCAAATCTACTTTCCCGCGGGAACGACTTACTTTTCCGGGAAAATAAATAGCCTATATGTTAATCCCTGTCGTAATCCGTCTACCTACAAAACTTCATCCAAATCCATTCAGTAGTTTTCGTGTGAAAGAGTAACAAACATCCATACTCACAAACTTTCGCATTTATAATATTAGTGAGGATGTCAATATACAGAAAAGGCAGGCGAGGGAAACTTTATTGAACATTTTGTGCAAAATTCTTAATTTCGAAAAAGGAGGAGGTTCTACATTCGTTTGTTTATTTTCCCAAATTTTGAGAAGTAGCCCTAATGAGAAGTAGCTCAAGTGAGAAGTAGCCCAAGTGAGAAGTAGCCCAAGTGAGAAGTAGCCCTAATCAAAAGTAGCCAAAATGAGAAGTGGCCATATTGAGAAGTAGTCCATTAGCGAGTCGGTTGCCATAATGAGAATTAGCCCTAATGCGCCTAAACCAAAAATATCTTGCAAAATAATCTTTTGATATATCATAAACTATCAAGTAACGTAACGAACGTCGGTGGCCCTGTGGACTCGGCACTGGCCTTCTAATCGGAAAAATTCATATTTTCATTTTGTCCGACTTTCCTACAGTGAAGGAAAACCTCGTGAGGCAATCCACATACATCTGCGAAGAAATTCAAAGGCGTATGTGAAGTCGACCAATCCGCACTGAGCCAGCGTGGTTGACTAAGACCTAAACACCCTAACTTAGGCTCGAACCCCTCGGTGGGGACATTTATGAGAGTGGTGTGTGATACTATCATGTAATATTTTAAAGAAAAATCATAAGAAAAATGAGAGATGTTTCATTTTTTGGACTGCCTGTCACTTTAACAACATTGCGGTGAACTTACAGTCTTGTCGGCGCTGCCGGTGGCTAATATGAACTCCGAATACGGGTTGAAGCTGAGGCAGTTCACTTCCGCGGTGTGTGCGTCCACGGTGTGTGACGGCTTCGACGTATTGTTACATCTGGAAACATAAACACAATGCCAGATTTGTAAGGAAGGTGGCCCCATTTTTTATTTCATACTTAGGAGACAATAAGGCAGCACTGCTGTGCGGCTGTGCATCTGCATCGTTCATCATCTTAATCCGCTTTAAATGTTGTCATTATGTGCGTGCAGCGACGCGTAGTCGTACATACAAAACGCGCTCAGTAAATATTAGGGCATCATGCATTTCGGAATTCCAAAATCAAGTAACTTCCGAAAAGTAAGAAAATTAGCACTCTTTTTAGTTTAGAAATTGACAACCTAAATCTCGGAATTCAGAAATTTACTGAATTCCGATAAATTACTGGCCTTAGTAAGCTTACTCTTGAACCAAGTTACTTTTAATCTTTTTAAATTATTATTAGCTAATATTGACACTTTTTTCATTTATTGTAGTGATGTCTCCACCCTGAAAACGAAACATGTCTTATATGTTCAAATTATATCTGTTTTTCAGTAAAATCTAGCTCAAATTAAAGACGGATCGAACATACACCGTCATAAAACATGATACATTTTACTTTATTCAGTGGAGAGTTGGAGTATGCGGCCCTAGGCTCACCTTGCGAGCAGTACGCCCAGATGCGATGAAATACACTACTTTTGTTTTGCTCCTATAAGCAAACAAAATATCTGCTGTCATAGTTTTTGTTTGCTTACAGCCAAAATACACTTGTGTATCCTACTAAAGAGTCTTTAATGATAGGTAATGGATGATAGTTACCTAGTGTCCCAGATCATCAGTTTCTGGTCATCAGCGACGGAGCCAAAGAGAGACTCATGCAGCAAGTGCCACGCCACGTCCTCCACTACGGCCGTGTGTCCCGTGAATACGGACTTCGCCTCGATCACGCGCCCTTCCTTCGGCGTAGCGTTTATGTCCCACAAGCAGATTGTGTGGTCATCACTGTTTAATGGATGAAAAATTTGTTATCATCTGAGCAATAATATATCTACTGCTGACTTTAGATTACCCTTAGAGGGGGACGCTCCCACTTATTTAATTTTTCAGACAACTTACATATAGACACAAAGTCACAGGCCTACATTGCGTGGTAATAGGCCTAGTCATACATATGGTTATATTTGGTGTGACAAGTATTTTGTAAGTTTCCACCTGTTTCTTTCACAGCTATGCAAAGATTGTTTTACCGATTGAATTTGAAGGTTGACGTTTCTCTTTCTAATGATACAATTCACAAAAATATAACTATGTATGTCAACTGTTGAGCTATATGATTTGAAGATAATTTTATGCTTCAGTTTTAAACAAATAACTGTCAGAAGCCAGGAAAACAATAATAACGCAGGCGAAGCCGTGAGCGGAAAGCTACTTGTTTATAACTGTCCTCACTGTTTTCATTAATATGATATTAAAGTTTCATGGATAATTCAAATTTCACAGTGTAGATACTAAGAAAATTTCTGGCACAATTCATATATACACTGTGTTTCAAAATAACCAATAAATAATCGATTCTTTATCGAAAACACATTAAAATGTGTTTACACATAGTGTCATTCAACCCAAAATTTTGATGTAAATCATAGTATCATCATCATGTCTATGATTTACATGAAAATTTTGGGTTGAATGACCTTATGTGTAAACACATTTTAATAATGAGATTTCGATAAAGACATGATTATTTATGGGTTATTATGAAACACAAAACTTGCATATTATATAATATGCAAGTTTTGTTTTTTTTTGTATATCACAAAGGTGGCATGTGAGATCTGCTGGTAATAAGTAATTATCACAGATGGATGTTATAATGCCAGTAACATCTCTTGCACATTGCTGACCATGACTATGGTCAACAATATGCAAGGTCTACAAGATTTAGAAATATCAAAACTATTATAATCACCTGGCTGATAAAAGGTAGCCATTCAGGTTAGGATTCCATGATAAGCCATATCCTTCCTTTTGATGTCCACGGAGTCTGATGAAAAGCATAAGATACATGTTTAAAATGATGAAAATTATATGCAAAAAAGGTAAGATTTAATTGATTTATACCTAAGATCCGGATGACACTCTCCAGATGGTTCAGGCTTTGATGGGTGTTTAGTGTAATCAAATACAAGAACATCAGAAGATGGTGTTTTCGTTGCTATGACACATGGATTTTGAGGCATGTAACGAGCCCTGTTAACTTCTCCTTCGTGATTGATCTTGATTTCAATGTCAATTTTACCAGAGACTGAACCAAATCCACCAAATTCTGAAAATCAGAATAACAAGTGCCACATGACATTTCTTTTTGATATAAAGTGAAAATTTAATTTCATAAATTATTTAGGTACCTACTAAGATAATAATAATTCCCTAATTATTTTCTTTTTCTCCCCTCCCCTCTTTATCTAGGTATCCCTAATGGTAATAAGATGCTTTTGTGTAAAGTTATTATTGGCATTAAAGTGTTGGTTATTCAAAATTGCATACCAGTATGTTAAAAGATTGTTTATATGTTAATAATGTTTTAAAATTGAAACAATCAACATCAACCCACTTTGTAGTTACTAGCCTACCAACATAGCTCTGAACCTGATATTGATAATGTGACAGCAGTATGGTTAGTATAAAGGTAAGTTGAAAATTTAAATTAATATTGGAAATACTAACATTTTAGCTTCATCATAACAATAAGCAAATTCAATCAATGTTGCTATTGAAAGTAACATAAATCCATCAGATTTTATTGTGGATTATAAGACACGAGGACTAAAATGAAAAATTACTACAACACCAGGGAAAAAATATACAGTTGAGAACTGAATGAGTAGAATTTGTATACGATTTGATGAATGTGTGTTTGTGTAGGATTATTCCACTTTGAGATGGATCACCCAGGAGCTCAAAGTGGAATAATCCACTAAAATCACCCGGGACCAAATCACCTGGGTGATCAAATTCCACATGAGTTTTATTGTCTCCTAAAATCACCTCTTATGTATATCTTATATCAAAAACATACCCTCACTGCCTTGTTGTCGAAATGGTTGGTGATACCATCTACGTAGCCTTATCAGTTATTAGAGTATCAATCAATTACTATTTCATTTTGATTGGTTTTGTTGGTGGAAATGGATATCACTCGCCACAAATGTACATATGAAATTCGAAAAGTGTAAAACACATTGATACACGGCATGATCCAACCCTGGACCTCCCGATTGGGAGGCCAGTATCGAGTCCACAGTGCCACCAACAACGAAACGGATATAGTGAACTAAAAATATTGTTTACACAAAAATAAATCATTGAAATCATACCACATCAGGTGATTTTAGGAAACACAATAAAGATAATGTGGAATAAGATCACTCAGGAGATTTAAGGAAACAAAATAAGTAAATTGAAGTCATGTGGTATTTGATCACCCAGGTGATTTGGTGTCGGGTGATTTTAGTATACAAAAATATGGAATTTGATCACCTGGGTGATATCATGCAGGAGCTCAAAGTGGAATAATTCTTTATGTATGAGGTGTCACTATTTTGTTACTTACCACCTTTATCATTATCATAGTGGCTGGCATCAAATTGAGCATCTTCATTGGGCAATTGAACACTAGCAATCAGTAAGTGGTTTTGTTCATCTGATGTATGTGTTCCAAGAATTAATCTAAAATAAAATAACACCTTAATAAAAAGTTTAATTGGAACAATAGGGTAAATGAAATACAATAACTAACCTATGGACAGAGTAATCTTTTCCTTCTGGTCTAGTAACATCAGGCAACCACTGTGCTGTTAGAGAGGGCCATTCCAAAGCATGGGTCATCACCAAATCATAAAGAAACGGAGTGTTCTTTTTCCATATTTTATATTCTTCATTGATAACCCTCTCTTCAACGGCATCATCGAATGTTTCTAAAGGTAACATTTAAATGTAAATTCACAATAAATAAGTACAATAACCAAGAAATACAAAAGAACTGTCACAGCGAGAATATAATTCACAATAATTGATCAAATACATAGTAAAATTCTTACCTCCATCTCCTTTATCGCCCATTTTAACTCGAAATTTATAAGAACTAATCTAGTTAGCAATTCGACAAGGATAAATATTTGTCGAAGCACTAAACGCCCGGCCCTAAAAGGCGCCAAACAAAATCCTCGTCGACGAGCGGAGTCGGCGTTGCTATACCACAGATTATATCTCTCCCTACACAGATAAGACATGACTTCCGGTTAACGGTTAACGCAGGCCTATTCTGTAACTTCGGTTGCTAACTAGAACTGTCGTAACAACAAAAATGACAGTTCTAGTTACCAACCGTAGTTAGCGAATAGGTATGCCGGAGTGAGCCCTACGCTTGGTTATTGTCTGACCCACGGTTGAGGACTAAGGTCCTCCGCTAGAAGTAATTATGTTCTGTGCTAAGGTCTGGCCACATGATCGTGCGAACATAGTCCGTATCGAACGGTCAAGTACCGCCTAACTGACGCTAAAGAGGGTATTAGACCATCCTAATCTCAGGATCCGATATTTAGTCGTTCCTGAATTCAGAGGAAGGTAGCATCCGATTTAGGGTGCCGATTTAGGAGAAGGATGGTTTCCGACATTCTAAATACTAAATCGGATACTAAATCGAATAGGTGTAATCACAGTTCCGATTTAAGACGCTCAGTCGCCGCTCGCCTACCGTCGTGAGCGCATCGTTTGTTGTTTCTTGCTTCATCTTATTATTGCGTACGCACGCAAAACAAAATGACTTCAGAAAAGGAGGCGATACAAAATATCTTGGAACTATATAAGGACATGCCTTATCTTTGGAACAAAAGTGATCCAAACTATATGAATAAAAATATCAGAAATGACGGGTACAGTGTGTTACTAGGTTCTAACACACCCATAATGTTCATACTTTTGCTTTTGACCCAATCTATACTAATATTATAAAGAGGAAAGATTTGATTGTTTCGAGACCAGGGGAAGGACATAGCGTATTTTTCCTACGGGAAAATATAAAATTCCCACGGGAAAACAAAAATAACACGGGCGAACTCGCGAGTGGAAAGCTAGTAACAAATATTCCTTCACCCATCCAACGACACGGTTAGCGCAGAGGTCGAGTGATCGCCTACTGTGCAACGGGTCGCGGGTTCGATTTCCGCACGGGACAGATATTTTGTATGGCCTACAGAAATTTGTTCAGGTCTGGGAGTATGTGCATGTGATATTCTATGTTTGTAACTGCACCCACGACACAGGAGAAAATCCTAGTGTGGGGCGACGTTTTTATAAAAAAAAAGAATAAATCTCGTTCTTTTTTTCTTTTTTTTATAGTATGGAGCCATTGATTTACTACCAAGCGTTTGGTAGTAAATCAATGTATAGAGCCAACCGCTAGGGCTATGGCAACACCAATTTTCTCGTTTTTCATTAGACTTGGCATTTTGTTATACCTTTCACTCGACACGTCCGTCACTTGTCGCTCTTCCTTTAAGTCTGATTCAGAGCCCTGAATCAGTGAACGTGTAATCAGCCCCCCTAGACAAGATGTTTTTCGATAATCGCTAACGCAATCGCTAGAAGGAAAATGTATGCGATTTGACATAAGCTGTCGCTTAGCTTTCGAGCGCAATTGTCAAATCTCATACATTGTCCATTCAGCGATTGCGTTAGCGATTATCGAAAGGCATCTTGTCTAGGGAGCCAGGAGCTGCAGCGACTGAATTTAGTGTCCTAAATCGGACACTGAATATCGGATCCTGAATTTAGGATGGTCTAATACGTAGTGCTTAAAATGTTCATAATTGTTGTATTAGACCATAGCACATGAATATTATTTTTTTCGATGGCTAAAAAGTGCAAAAAGTCTATTTTAAATTAAGATTTTCAATTTTGGACCGAACACACGGTCAGCCATGATAGTCTGTTGATTATCTGTGGCAATGACGTCAGTCTTATAGTAAACAAAGCACGGGGGCGAAATAACCTCACAAAAACAATGCTTTCTATTAAATATCACAAAATATAGTAAAACTGTATATGGAACGGGACAATAGAACAGGAATATAGAAATACCTCTTCAAAGACTCCAGGAAAGCTGTGGATTAGACGTACCCAGTGATATAGACATGCGAAATATTTGGTTAACACTCGCTTAAAGAAATCCTTAAAAATTAAAAGTGGTTTTATAATCAACTTTTATTACATGTATACAGGTTACATAAAATCAACTACTTAACACCATTAATTAATAACATTATTCATACTTAGATCTGTTTTGGTAATTTTTGGTATCAATTTAAATTGATTTTTCAATAATCAGATAATTTTTATCTGCGGAATAAATATGACAGTTTGACAGCTTTTATATAGAAAATCTGTCAAACCGCCATTTTATTCTACAGAAGGTTATCTGACGTTATCTGATCTATGTTTGTAACTGCACCCACGACTATAGATGCAAAAATAATTTTAAACGTTTAAAACCATTTGGTTTTAAACCGTTTTTTTTGTTTAAAACGTTTTAAACCACATTTAGCGGTTTAATATCGGTTTAAAAGGTTATTCTATTAGAATTCACATTAACTTCCCACATAATGATCTTAGATTACACCTATTTCCTTATTTAAGATATATTGAGATCAAAAAAGAAGAAAAATTAAAAGTGGTTTTATAATCAACTTTTATTACATGTATACAGGTTACATAAAATCAACTACTTAACACCATTAATTAATAACATTATTCATACTTAGATCTGTTTTCGTAATTTTTGGTATCAATTTAAATTGATTTTTCAATAGTCAGATAATTTTTATCTGCGGAATAAATATGACAGTTTGACAGCTTTTATATAGAAAATCTGTCAAACCGCCATTTTATTCTACAGAAGGTTATCTGACGATTGAAATATCGGCCCTTAATCAAATAAACTAGTAATCAACTCAAATAGTTAAGAGTAGGATTTTCTAGATATTATGGTAATAATTTTTTTTTACAAAAAATAGAACCGACTTCAAAAACACTGAAAACTTAAAAATAATCTTCTATATTGAAGTCGGCGCCAAACGATGATCTCCTAGAAAGTGTTAAAATTTGTCACCGACTTCAATATAGAAGAAGATTATTTTTAAGTTTTCAGTGTTTTTGAAGTCGGTTCTATTTTTTGTAAAAAAAAAAATTATTACCATAATATCTAGAAAATCCTACTCTTAACTATTTGAGTTGATTACTAGTTTATTTGATTAAGGGCCGATATTTCAATCGTCAGATAACCTTCTGTAGAATAAAATGGCGGTTTGACAGATTTTCTATATAAAAGCTGTCAAACTGTCATATTTATTCCGCAGATAAAAATTATCTGACTATTGAAAAATCAATTTAAATTGATACCAAAAATTACCAAAACAGATCTAAGTATGAATAATGTTATTAATTAATGGTGTTAAGTAGTTGATTTTATGTAACCTGTATACATGTAATAAAAGTTGATTATAAAACCACTTTTAATTTTTCTTCTTTTTTGATCTCAATATATCTTAAATAAGGAAATAGGTGTAATCTAAGATCATTATGTGGGAAGTTAATGTGAATTCTAATAGAATAACCTTTTAAACCGATATTAAACCGCTAAATGTGGTTTAAAACGTTTTAAACAAAAAAAACGGTTTAAAACCAAATGGTTTTAAACGTTTAAAATTATTTTTGCATCTATAGTCGTGGGTGCAGTTACAAACATAGAATATCACATGTACATACGCCCAGACCTGAACAAATTTCTGTAGGCCATACAAAATATCTGTCCCGTGCGGGAATCGAACCCGCGACCCGTTGCACAGTAGGCGATCACTCGACCTCTGCGCTAACCGTGTCGTTGGATGGGTGAAGGAATATTTGTTACTAGCTTTCCGCTCGCGACTTCGCCTGCGTTATTTTTGTTTTCCCGTGGGAATTTTAAATTTTCCCGTAGGAAAAATACGCTATGTCCTTCCCCTGGTCTCGAAACAATCAAATCTTTCCTCGTAGTATAGATTGGGTCAAAAGCTAGCAAGTATGAACATTATGGGTGTGTTAGAACCTAGTAACACACTGTACCCGTCGTTTCTGATATTTTTATTCATATAGTTTAGATCACTTTTGTTCCAAAGATAAGGCATGTCCTTATATAATTCCAAGATATTTTGAATCACCTCCTTTTCTGTAATCATTTTGTTTTGCGTGCGCACGCAATAGATGAAGCAAGAAACAAACGGTGCGCTCACGACGGTAGGCGAGCGGCGACTGAGCGTCCTAAATCGGAACTGTGATTACACCGACCTATTCGATTTAGTATCCGATTTAGTATTTAGAACGTCGGAAACCATCCTTCTCCTAAATCGGATGCTGCCTTCCTAAATGCGATTAGACTTCTCTGAATTCAGGAACGACTAAATATCGGATCCTAAATTTAGGATAGTATAATACCCTCTTTATACCCACTTTAAGAGCGATTTTAATGAAACTAGATGTCTGTCTATGATTGGCCGTAGTAAATCGTAGTAAAAATACGTAGCCAATCAGGGATAGGTATAGGTCGTGTGGGCGTGTCCGATGCGATCCGCTTTCAAACGAATAATTCTACAAAGTGGTAAAACGAGAGACCTCGATAGTACATACATAATAAAATTAAGAAGAGAGTAAAATTATTCCTTTACATAAATCTGGTAGCACATCAGACCTCAGTAATATTTGACCTCTCTCTGTGCTACCTACTTTTAGAGATTTTTATTTTTTTCAATAATGTTGGAGCAAATGCCAAAAATCATATTGAGGTTTCTAATACCATTTTTTTCTAAACAATAGTTTGCGCAAGAGACACGTCCAAAGTGGTAAAATGTGTTTCCCCCCCCCCCCCTGTAACTCTTCCACCGAAAATTGGTTTGAACGAGATCTAGTAAGTAGTTTTTTTTAATACGTCATAAATCCTACGGAACCCTTCATGGGCGAGTCCGACTCGCGCTTGGCCGGTCTTTTTATTTATATAGTGTTAATGCAAAACATGGTTTAGAGTTCATAGTCAATTGTAAGTTCAAAACATCTAACGCCATCTGTCCCTTCTCACTGTATAACTTCAAGTATCGATTCAAGCATAAATCTAAGTCATTAAAGGATGTAGTACCTAACGAAATGGATAGATGGCGCTACTCGCTAAGAGTCAATCTTCATGTACCTACCTATTCATCACTTCATAACCTTATTCATCCATTATTGCAATCACTTATCGTCTTAATGCAAAAGAACTAGTGATAAATCTATTCAACTGTAAAGCACGATAAATAATCAAACATTCAACAAGCCACCAGTATTTCATTTCATCAAACCTCCAATGTGATAGCACATTTTTGGTGGCCCATGAGGGGAACATCAACTATAAGCAAGCGTTATCAGCACGAAGCTAACGGAATCATCATAACTCAAGAATAATCAGTCACAAACCTTGGTGTACGTAAGAAATACGTAATTATCAAGACAAGAAGATTCAGGCCAAGATGTCAAGTGATTCAGACGTGGAAGCTGTTTTACTCTTGATTGCTTTAGCTAAAAAAACGACGTAAACGAAAGTGGGTGGGCGAATATCATAGACTATGCCGGGAATTGGAAACACATGAAGATAAGTTTTAAGGTTCGGTCAGATAGCGGGCGGGGCGGGACGGCGACGGGGCGTCGGCGCGATATAAGCAGTTGTAATGTATGAGTTATTATGAAAGACGTCACACAGCGCCGTCCCGCCCGGCGTGTCACGTCCCGCCGACGCCCCGCCCGGCGTGAATACAACAGGCGGGCGTGAGCGCGGCGTCGGCGTGGCGGCGGCGGCGTATTACGCGTTGTGTTCTATGAGTTTTCGCTTTCGTGTTCACACTGACGGCGGGGCGTCGGCGTGGACGTCCCGCCGGCTATGTGACGTCCACGCCGCGTCGCCGCTCCGCCGACGCCCCGTCGCCGTCCCGCCACGCCCGCTGTCTGACTGAACCTTTATTCATCCATTATTGCAATCACTTATCGTCTTAATTCATAAGAACTAGTGATAAATCTATTCAACTGTAAAGCACGATAAATAATCAAATAATCAAACATTCAACAAGCCACCAGTATTTCATTTCATCAAACCTCCAATGTGATAGCACATATATACTAAACACAGAGACTAAATGGTTGCCTGGAAGTTCCTGTTCAAAATAGGTCATTAAGTTGTTTTGTTAATATAATTCTATATTATTTTGATATAATTTTAATACTTACATACTAAAAACACAGATAATTAGCAATTTTAAAATTAGTTTTAATAAATATTTAACTAGGGCTTACAAACTAGAATAGTACATAATAAGTAGGTATTGTGATTGTTAGTACATTTAGTTAATGTTGATATTTGTTTTGTAGATTTTGACCTACTATTCTGGAAAATTATATTCATATTTTTCTTCTCCTTTTTGCTTGGTGGCGTTTCCCTTTTGGATTTCGCCAGAATTGAGTTTTTTGCTCAGTTATTCATATTCATATATATGTATATTCATATTCGTATTCATATTCGTTTATTTCAAAATAACAACAACGAAAGAATTTAATTTCAACAATAGTTTATTACTTACCTAGCTAGAATCATGAAATATAGCAAGAAGCAAAGTCTTATAGAACATATCGTACTGTGAGAATCGTACCGGCACTACCTATTCGAAAATAGTTAGTACCTACTTTTCGAGTAATTTGCATTCAAAGTTTTTAAAATAAACAAAAATTCAAAACTGTACTTTTTTTTTTTTTTTTTTTTTTTTATGGATGGCCCGGCAAATGACCTCCTCCCGCCTGATGTTAAGCGGTGAAAGAGGCCCAAATGAGTTGACAGATAGAGTAGGGACGACATCCACTCTCCTACCTGCCCGCCCCTTGCCGGCCCAAAAGATGCTTTTTCACGCCTCTTTTGAAGGAACCCATGTTGTAGGATGGAGGAAACACGTGCGCAGGTAGAGAATTCCAAGTGTGGGATGAACGACAGAAGAAGGAATCTTGGAATTTCTTGGTACGGTGTGAAAAGGAGGACACAGTGTACGGATGACTCCGAAGGCCCTTACGCGTGTTTCTGTTAAGGAATGGAGAGGGAGGGATAAGGTTAAAGAGCTCCTCAGAGCATTCCCCATGGAACATTCGGTAAAAGGCGCTAAGAGAGGCGATGTCACGACGAAGTTGTAGAGGCTCGAGGGTGTTAGTTGCCTCTACATCGCCAATTATGCGAATAGCGCGACGCTGCAATCTGTCCAGAGCATCGAGGAGGTACTGAGCGGAGCCGTCCCAAAGGTGCGAGCAATATTCCACGCAAGACCTAACCTGAGTTTTATACAACAAGCATAGTTGGTCCGGCGCAAAATACCTACGCACCTTGTTCAGGACACCGAGTTTCCGTGAGGCAGTAGTTATGACGGATTCGATGTAGTCTCTGGGGTTCAGATCGCAGTGAATGTTCATTCCGAGCAAGGTGATGTTGCTCTGTGTGTGAAGGGTTGTGCCCTGAAGAGAAGGAAGGGGGAGGAAAGGTGACCTTTTCGCCGAGAACACGCACACCTGTGTTTTCTTAGCATTGAACTCAACAAGATTGTTGGAGCCCCATTCGGAGACGAGGTCCAGCGTCCTGTTGAGCTCAATGATAAGATTCTGCCTTTCCCTACCAATATCACCACGAGCAGCCCCCGAGGCTCCGTGATATCCCCCATGCACTGTACTGTCGTCTGCATAGCAATGTATAGCTCCCAAGGAAAGCATATCATTGATATGCAGAAGAAACAATGTGGGGGATAGAACGGAGCCTTGCGGAACACCAGCGTTCACTGCCACGAACCGCGAAGCGCAGCCGTCAACGACAACGCGAATTCTACGCTCGTGGAGGAAGCTGGCAATCCACGTACAGAACTGCGCGGGTAATCCGTATGCCGGAAGCTTGGAAAGAAGAGCCTTGTGCCAGACTCTATCAAAAGCTTTGGCGATGTCGAGACTAATAGCCACCGATTCGCCGCGCTTATCGATAGATTCACCCCATTTGTGCAAAAGGAACGCTAGAAGGTCACCTGTTGACCGTTTAGGACGAAACCCATACTGTCGGTCATTAAGTAACGAGTGACCTTCCAGGTAACGGATCAGCTGTGTATTAAGGATCCTCTCCATGATTTTACACAAAATGGAAGTGACGGCTATAGGGCGATAGTTAGCCGGATCAGAACGATCTCCCTTTTTGGGAACCGGCTGGACATTGGCCTCTTTCCAAGATTTCGGCACACAACCAGCAGAGAACGACAGACGGTATAGACGCGTAAGGACCGGAGTCAACTCCGCTGCACACTTCTTAAGAACAATCGCAGGAATGCCGTCTGGTCCACTTGCTTTTCGGGTATCGATCGACTGGAGCTCCGCCCGCACATCACGCTGTCTGATACGGATATCGGGCATGGTGCTGCCACAATGGGACAGTTTCGGAGGTTGTGTACCACAGTCATCGACACGGGAATGAGCCGCAAAAAGTTTTGCCAGGAGGTCGGCTTTCTCCTGCGGCTGATGAGCAAGTGAGCCATCGGCAAGTCTCAGCGGTGGCAGCGAGGGTTGGCAGAAGTTTGATTGCACAGCTTTGGCCAGGCGCCAAAAAGAACGGCTACCCGTAGGGTGCGATAGCAGTTCCTGGCCCACTTGTGCAATGCGCTGAGCATCCGCTCTAATGTAAGCCCTCTTACATAACTTGGTGGCATTATTGTAGGCTGTTTTCAGTAGGCTTGTATTGGGATCCTTAGATGCTCGGCCTCTGATCCAAGCGCGGTAAGCCAGCTGTTTGTTTTCAACAGCAGAGACGCACTCGCGATTGAACCAGAGGTTACGTCTGCCTCTACTGACGAGATTGGAATGCGGAATATAATATTCCATTCCTAGTATGATCTCGTCAGCAACAGAGGTAGCGCAGGAGTCCGGATCCATCCTATTGAAACAGCGCTGCCACCAAGGAACAGATGCGTAATAATCCCGCATACCGTCCCAATCTGCTGACGCATAGTGCCACAGACGGCGTGCTGCAACCACAGGCGACGGTCGTGACGCCTGAGGCACTGAGACGGATACCAGGGCCCCGTTTCACGAAGCAACCAGTTAACAAGTAACAAGTGAACGGATAACAAGCATTGTAATGACAAGTTTACAAGTACAAGTGTTTCACGAACGTTACTTTTTACACCATAATTATTTTACAACCGTAAAATATCGGTTACAAGTAAGTAAGCACATCATTGAAATAAATTAAAAAAAGTAAAGATATGAAGAGGTTTTTGTGCAGAAATAAACAATAGCAAGGATTAAACTACTCTTCTAGCGAAGAGAATAATAGTTATCTATAACTAATGGATAAAATGCAAAAAGTTAAATTCAGTTTTTGAAAGAAATTCTTTCTAGAAAAAAGTTTTATCTGGTGCACAGTATCACTGTGTTGGATATCACCAACACAGTGATACTGTGCACCAGACAGACCCCATCCAATGTAAGGCAATGCATAGTTGCAGTTTTTCTGGTAACGCCTGACTTCTTGCAGTTTGATGTTTTAAGAATGTTCCCAATAGAGTGAGAAGGTTTTCCATTTTCACTAAAGTAAGGCGAAATCGTTCGTTGAACTCTTACTCCGTACGGAATTGCGTGTTAATTCTCTCCCGGAATACTCTTGGGTATGGGTGTCGACCATTATTGTTTTCCCATAATTTCACATAATTTCTCTCCTCGACATGTTACTCAGTAGACAGATGAGGGTAAGTATCAAAGATTATCCAAGCAATATTAATTTTATTACACTATTTACTTCGTTGTTTAACTATTTAGGCTAAAAAGTTACAAGTCTACCGAGAGGTTGAGGTGAGTAGAATTGTTTAACAAGTGAACAAGATTGTCAACTTGTTTTTGCATAGCTTTGTGAAACACTAGTAAAATTAACCGGTAATTGTTAAAATAGTCTATGGTTTGTCTGTGGATTGTAATACAAGAACTTGTCACAACAATGATACAACTTGTTGCATAGTAGTTTCGTGAAACACCTTTTTCTTGGTTTTTAACTAGTGTTGCCAGTTTTTACCTGTAAAATTGTAACTTGTTGCTTCGTGAAACGGGGCCCAGGCAGTGATCCGAAGATCCTAGTGGAGCTCGAACCACCACCTGATATCCGTCAGGGCGATTTGTCAACAGAAGGTCCAATAAAGAGGGCGCTTGACCGATAATATCTGGTACCCTGGTGTTCTGGGTGACCAATTGTGTCAGGTCGTGCGTGAGAGCGAATGCGTGGGCAGTCCTACCCGCATGGTCAGTTTTAGAGGAACTTAACCACAACTCGTGGTGAGCATTGAAGTCCCCTAAAAACACCAGCTCGGCGGAAGGAAATTGCTCCTGCGCGTCATCTGCCACCCGACTTAGATGTTCAAAAAGTCGAGTTGTCTCCAAGTCACCACGATGGGAACGGTAGACGCAGACGTAGACACGGCAATGAGTGCCAAAATCGACGTGTACCGCAAGGAAGGAAAAGGAAGGTTCCTCCAAACAGCGCAGGCGACGACAGCAAACGTCCGCCCGGACGAACAAGCAAACACCAGCCTTCGCCTTGAAGGACTCCTCAAGAGCGTAGCCGGGGTAATTAAGGTAGCTTGTATCGGCCGGGCAGATAATTTGCGTCTCCGTCAAAAACAGCATTGCTGGACGGGCTGTCTCGAGATGGTGGTGGACAGCTAAGAGGTTAGAGTGGAGCCCGCGGATGTTAGCGAGCCCCACCTCGAATAATGGTGTTTTGGTGGGTGGGTACTTGTTATTGTTATGCTCTTTAAAATTCTGATTTTTTTCCATACATTTCCTTACATGGCTACTTAATTTTTTTGAGGTAAACCTTAATAAAAATAAGAGTACCTAATTAATTATATACCGTAAAATGGGGTGAATAGAAAAAAACAAGGAAAGTTTTTTCAAGAACAATTACTCGTTGACGGATATAGGAAAACTACTAAATTATAATATTTTTAATATGGTAACATTTTTTTTATATGGTAGCAACGCCGATTTGAAATGAAGTATGTCAAAAGTGATTTTAGTACCTAACGTTTTTCAAAGCACCAGTTGAGCTGTGTGATTTTGAGGTCTACAAACTTTGGGTTTTTAACGAAAAATACGTTTCTTACGGTGTTGAAAACACTTTTAATCGATCTGTGGTTCCTCTGGGATAAATTTTGTATTAAAGTAAGTACCATTTTTATAATAGTATTTTATTATAAACGTAAATAATGAATTGTGCCAATTTTGGTTTGTATTTGAGGTTAATAGACACGGGGATAAGGCGAATAGACACGTAGTATGGGGTCAATAGATACGGCATACGGGGCTAATAGAAACGGGAAGGGGCAAATAGAAACGAGAAAGGGGTCACTGGAAAAAATCCATTTAGGGTTGCCACGCATGTTTAGTTCTAGTATATTTAAATTTAACTTCCATACATTCACATCCCGAATCTAATTCGAAGCAAAGTAAGCACTTACATTGCTTAGGCGTCGAGCAAATTGTCTCAATATGTTTCAACGTAAATAATTTTTTCTTTACCTAGAGTAATATCAGACGAGTGAGTGTAGTGTGCCTACTTATTGCGCCAGGGGTCGTGGATTTGATCTTCGCCCAGGACAATCCTTTATGTAATGAACATTTCTGTTTGTTCTGCCTGGGTGTTTATATTTATCTATATATAAAAAATCTCACGTCACAGGGTTTGTCCGAGATAAGCTCCAAAACAACTTAATCGATTTTCGTGTTTGGCTAATTGTCCAATTTAAAAGATAGGATTACCTTTTACCTCGATTATTGATTTTAATATTTATTATTGCGTTAAACTTTATTATGACAAAACGAGGATGGCGGGCAAAGCTAGTTTATCTATATGAAAAATAACTTCGTTGGTACCGAAATCTCTAACAAAAGTGCTTAAGCTACGTACCACGGAATCGGATCAATGTTTGTGATGTTGTCTAACATTTCACTATATTTAACAAGCTTTTATTTAACTTGTTAATTTGAAGTTTATGTTATAAATCATTGATGTATGTATGTACCTGTTTGTTCAAACAATGTGGTTTTGTTCCAGGTACATCATCAACATGCCAAGAATCTATAAAGAAAATTTGCCAACCCTACACAATTTTTCTATTCACCTCGTATACCGTATTTAATCACCCCGGGTTCGAGGCGAATAGAAAATGCCAAAGACATTATAAGAGTAGACCAACAATGCAAACGAAATGTATGAAGACCCCTTCAACCAATTTTGATATGATAATAGCTAAATAAATAAGCATAATTAAGACTCATCGGTAATAAATAATGTTACAATGTGATTTAGTTTTTATTACTATTCGTTTTTTACACTACAAAACGAAGTTATTTGGGCATAGTATTTTTATAACTTGACGCGCGCTCGACAGTCGAATACAGTATGAGTAGCGGCCGCCTGACCGCTGTTGTGGTTGAAGGGGGTTTCTTAGAGGCCGCGCGTATTGTCGGTCTATCTCTTATAATGTCTTTGGAAAATGCGTATATTTTTGAAGTTATTGCTAAAATAAGAAGGGAAACTTAGTTAAGTTTGCTTTTGACAGCCTAAATAAACCTAGACTCATATGGTTATTATTATTCCCTAGCCGTAAGTAAATAAAAACATAGTTTAAATCTTATCTAAAGTTCAGAATTGTGTCTATTCACCCCATTTTACGGTATTAAAAGCAATGAGATAGCTCTTTTTAGTGTCGGTATTCCTTCAAATATCCAACGTGTAGCGGTGTGCATTGGTAGGGTCCGGCGTGTGAGATAAATATGTAGAACACCTCAGTCTCGTATCACTGTTTTATTTCGAAAAAACAACAAATTGTGGCGTATGTTAATTAGTTTTAAAAGCTTTTCACAAATCAAAACTAAACATTAACAAATTGTAGCTGTCAAAGAGCATGTAACACTACGTTTAGTAGCTGCAAGCTATCAATCAACCACAAGGCAACGCAGACGAGTAAAAAAAATCACAGACTATTTTAGCGGGAGTCGTATGATCAGATATGCCAACTTAAGGCATTATTCATACTTCATACATAGCAATGTTCCTCATATTAATTATTTATTCGACTTTACTCTTAAATTCGTAACATACTTAATAATATCAATATTAATGTTGACTTTAACCACCATTTCATTCAAATTGAACATTTGTAATCCTAAGTCGGATTCCTTTGAGTTGAAGCCCAGCATAAGTTAAGTCAAATACCTACCTCGTGATAGTAGATGGCGTAGTAGTAGGTAAACTATGGGGATCGTAAACATCGGTTTTATAAATATTTTTCGTTTCTCAATGTAACAAACATTGTTTCTTTACAGGTTGTGTGGGAAGTCGACCAACCCGCACTTGGCCAGCGTGGTTGACTAAGGCCTAATCGCCCTAGTTTAGGGTAGGCTCGAGCCCCTCGGTGGGGACGTATATGAGCTGTTGATGATGAATGTAACAAAATCAAAATTGCATAAAAATGAGATTGCCTGTAAATACCTCGATAACAATTAGATATTCTTAATGCCTGTGTGTGCTACAGCTTAAAAACATATGTCGTAGTAAAGCTATTATTCATAATATATTTATATGTTCCTTGGTTGTACCTTTCTATATATGAGTGCACTCGTAGCAATGCGACACGCCATGCCTACTTGGTGACAGTTCAAGTTTCCATGATGGTTGCAAATGGAACCAATCCAATTGCTCGCGAACATGCCCACTGCGTACATTATAGCCGTTTCCCTCGACATGGTGGAGTTAACTGACCAAAACTGCAGCAGTTGTGCAAAGAGCAGGGGTATTAGAGATCTGCGTAAAAAATAAGATGTAGTTACAGGTGTGCAATTTTTGCAAAAAAAATAAAAGAAATATCACCGATTCGTAGTCGCTGAAGAAGACGTTCCGAGTAATTTGGAGGCTGCAAATTTGTGGAACTGAATGTAATTTTTAATGTAATAGTATTTTTATTGTATACTATCTCTGTTCTTTACGTTATAATGTTAGTAATGAGGTAGAAAAGGTGTGGTATTCATAGTTGTACTTTTAACAAATTACCATAACTAAGTACTCATGTCATCGAAAATCTAAGGGTAAGTATATGAACTCGTCACATACATTTTACATAAACGGTTTGAAACTTATTTCTAACTAGCTGTGCCCGCGAACTACGTTTCGCCATCAAAATACTTAACACAGTGTTTAGTTTTTTCCTCCATTTTATTCCATAATGATTCAACTTTATTCTGCCTTTCTTGAGCATCGGCCATTTCGAAATTAGAACAATTTTCGTAGGTTCGTAATGTTTTTTTTCTAACAGTCACAAAATTAAATACATTACATATTACTATAAACACTAAGTATTATTATTGTTTTAGAGACATTATTGATATTAATAAATTCTTCTTCAGTAGAAAGAACTACACAGTTGCAAGAATAATCTTTATCGTATTCATGTTTCGAATTAAAATAAACAATTGTTAATAAATTAGAACTGTATACGAATAAAGTTTAGATTTTATAATGAGTGTTGGTAACACCAACAAAATATTTTTTTTGGATATGACAACTTGGCCAATGTTGACTGGTCGTACGGTAAGCTCCTTGTCAAGCTATACTGTTTGACCTTTGAACCGTTCTTATGTCGCTCGTAATACTGGCGGTTTTCGTAGAATTAATGTATAGCATGAATGGGGGGGTTAATGTACAAATACGTTTTCCGTATTCGATATCCGAACACGGAATACAGACACGGCGTTTCGTGAACGTAGCGCTGACGTTCGTTTCTTCTCATTCGGGATTTCTACCATTCTACCTAAACGTACGTACAGAACGTGTTCCGTTCGTAATAAAAACGAACGTGTGCGGCAGTCAATGAGTATTTTGTATAGATTTGATGCATTCGGATGCCCGCATTCAGAAAACGAATGCGAAAAAACGTATTTATGCGGTTAGCCTTAAAATGTATTGAGACTTCCGTTTTTGTAACGTGTACTGTGCGATATAGTGTTGCTGGCATAGTTCGGTTAGCAAACTCGCCGTGATGACTAACATCCAACACACAAACTTATCGTTAGTTAGTTCACGATCGTTGCATTATCACGGTCTCGAAGGACACTAAACACAGGTAACATCTAACATCAAACATCCAATAGGCCCCGAAGCGGTTCTCAAACTTTTTTGGTGACGGAACCCTAAAATAAAACAATAGTTTTTAAAATGTGTATTCTTTATTAATAAGCATAATAAAAGTTCGACCAGAGAGGGTGTTTTGATTTTTCTAAATTATTGCGGAACCCTTATAGCGTATTGTGGAGCCCTAGGGTTCCGCGGAACACACTTAGAGCATGGCTGCTCTAGGTATCCTTCAGGGCCTACTTTCATTTAATACCCCTATTGCTGGGTTTGAAAAGCAACTGTTATCCGTCTTTTTGGAGCGGCGGCCATGTTGAATTTACGTCAATGTTGCTACGTTCATAGTGCTCTACTGATCAAGGCCTTTCATTTGATACCCATAATGTTGTGCTATTTTGAATTACTCTTGAAGACCTTTCATTTGATACCTATATTGCTAGATAAGAAAACGAACTTTTATCCACCTTTATTGAGCGGCGGCCATGTTGAATTTATTTATGTGTTGCTAGGTTCATAGTGCTCTACTCATCAAGACCTTTCATTCGGTATCCACATTGCTCGGTTTAAAAACGAATATTTATCCTTTTTTTGAGCGGCGGCCATGTTGAATTTAGGTAGATTTTCGTAGGTACCTAATGCTCTACTCTTCAAGGCCTTTCATTTGATACCCATATTGCTAGGTTTGGAAACTAACTTTTATCCACCTTTTTTGAGCGGCGGCCATGTTGAATGTATGCCAATGTTGCTAGGTTCATAGTTCTCTACTCATCAATGCCTTTGATTTGATACCCATATTGCTAGGTTTGGAAATCACCTTTTTTGAGCGGCGGTCATGTTGAATTTATGTCAATATTGCTAGGTTCATAGTGCTCTACTCATCAATGCCTTTCATTTGATACCCATATTGCTGGGTTTGGAAACGAACTTTTATCCGTTTTATTTGAGCGGCGGCCATGTTGAATTTAGGGCGATTTTCCTATGTTCATAGTGCTCTATTCATCAAGGCCTTTCATTTGATATGCATATCGCTGGGTTTGGAAACGAACTTTATCGGCAGTCATGTCAAATTAAGTCCACGTGGCTAGGTTCAATATGTTCTACTCTTTAGGTTCTTCGTTCGATATCCATGTTCCTTGGGTGGATCCAAAAAAATGTGATCCGTCATTTTAGACATTAGGATCAAGAGTCCCGTCCCGTCCCTCTACGCGTAACCCAGAACATTGCAGTCAGATATTTTTTTTAATTATCAATATTAATCTATTACTTTAAATAGTTTTATATGGATGAAAGAGTTTGATTCCTTAGTCCTAATGTAAAACATATAACACCTTTCAAAATACCTTGAAAAGAGTATCTTCATTTTTCAACATTTTAAATATTTCAAAAATTGTACCGATTTTGTGAAAATTAGTCAAGAATTAAACCAATCTACAAATTTTATGGTCACTCGATAAGTATTATCATAAAAAATGCTTTATACATTGGTTGTATGGCTTGATCTTTTTACCTTACCACCACGGTACGACATAAGAAAAAAAAAATTTGTTGGCGAAATCCAGTTGGATACAGCCATTAACAGAAAATATTAAATTTTATTTGTACTATGTGAAACACTTCATTCCTGCCTTTCAATTTTCGAAATCCAATTACTTAAGATCAGGCTGTATGGCGTAGTTCCATTGCCTTTCCTTCGTGGAAGAAAATACCTTCTCTCTGTACTATGTGACAGACGTGTGACAGACTTGTCAAAATAATTTCACGTGCGCCATGTTGTTTTTCTACCTAAAGCCAATTCGAACATTTTATATGGTATTTTTTCACTAAAAATAAAAAGTGAATTTAAACAAACGAAATTATGCCTAAATGTTCTTCCAGAAAATTCTAAGCATTGTGGTGTAAGCCATATCAAATTCTGTCCAGTAGTTTCGGAGATCTTTCCGGACAAACAGACAAACAAACAAACAAACAAACAAACAAACAATTTTTTTAAAAACTATTTTATCGTGTTCTGCTAATGATTTTAAGGCGACCTGTGTATTTTTTTTCTTAACAGATAGCATAGGTATCTTTACATTAGAATTATTTATGGCTCATAGTCAATGTATTTGGCCGGCGCACGCATTGATATACTCCCAAACGTAGATAGAGCGCTTCATACAAAAACGCGCTTGAAATCTGTCACCTAATCGACTATACATTTGTACTCGCTGTCAGTCAGAGTTTCTTCCGCCATGGGCGGGTGCGGGCTTCGGGCATTTGTCGCCCATTGCCCGGGCATCTTCTCGGCGAGCGGTAGCTCGCCGGTGTTGGGCACGTCACGTAGTGACGGGCCCCTCTTCGCCACCCCCCTGTGCTACCACTCCGGGATCGAGGCGCGGCCCTCCGCGGTCAAGCACACCAGGTTAGAGGGGCTTGTCCCAAGCCCAGCGAGCGCCGGCGAGCAGGCCGCGGCTTACTCTGCGCCCGGAGGAGCGGTGGGGGGAGGAGGGGGCCGTTGGTCTAATTAGGGTGGTGGTGTCAAATCCGGTGGTGGTGTCGCTTAGGCGAGTCACGCGCGCGAGCGGTGGGGTCCCGCGGCAGACTACAAGCCATAAGCGACACGGGGTCTGGTCAGGTGGTGGCGTCGTCAGCGAAGTCACTGACGAAGCGGAGTCTTGGCCGGGGTGGGTCGCCTCGTCGTGGGGATGCAGCTGGTGATGGTGGTGGTGACGCTGGTAGGTCTTGGTCTCTCTCCGCCCTGGGCGACAACAAGTCGCGGGGCAGCGCTCGTCCGGAAGAGTCTGGAGGCCTGGGGACATAGGGAGCAATATTGTGGAGGTGGAGGTGGGGCCCGTTGTCGGCGCTGTCGAACATTCGACGCGCCAGACGGGCGACGAACTCCTCCACCGTCGGCATCCGAACGTCCCGGGCAATGACGTCATTCCTGACGTAGCGGCCCGCGTTCGTCACGACACGGAGAGAGACGTTCTGGACCACCTGCAGTCTGGAACGCTGGGTCGGGGAGCACAACGCATACCATGCTGGGGCGGCGTAGGTGAGCCGCGTACGAACGTAGCTCTTGTAGACCATCAGTTTCGTACGCAGTGGTAGTCGGGATGCCAGCACCGGGCGCAGGATGCCACGGGCCATCTTGGCCTGGTTGACGACGTGGTCAACCTGGGGCACCATGCGCAGTTGGCGGTCGATGCGGCATCCGAGGTACGCAACTGTGGTCTGCCAAGCTACGTCCTGTCCGCGGAGTGTCAGCGGCGGTGGCATGCGGCGCTGCGACCCGACCAGGATGGCGGCCGTCTTACCCACGTTGACGGCCATCCTCCAGTTGTCCAGCCATGTTGGCAGGCGGTCCAGAAGTTGCTGCATCCGGGCGGAGGCGAATTTCACCTTCCGCGACGAGGCGAAGAAGGCGCTGTCGTCGGCAAATAGGGCCAACACCACGTCCCGCTGCCCCTCCTGGAGCTGGTCTTGGAGGGTGGGGATGTCGTCGGTGTAGGCGGCGTACAGGCACGGCGAGAGGCAGCTGCCCTGGGGCACTCCTGCGAGGATGGGGCGTGGCTGGGAGGTGGCGTCCTCGACCGAGACCACGAAGCTCCGACCCTGGAGAAACGACGCCAGCAGTCTCACGTGGGCGGGCGGCATGCTGGTGGCGGCCAGCTTGTAGAGGAGACCGGGATGCCACACACGGTCGAAGGCCTTCTCGATGTCCAAGAAGACCCCCACGGTGTGGTTGTCCCGGTTCATGGCGGCCGCGAGGTGGTGGAGCACGCGCGCCAGCTGGAGCGTGGTGGAGTGGCCGCTGCGGAATCCGAATTGCTCATCCCGGAGTGGGATGAACGGGCGGATCCTCCGCAGCAGCAGTCGCTCAAACAGCTTGGCCACGTGAGACAGCAGCGTAATGGGTCGGTAGCTGGACGGGAGGCGCCTGTCCTTACCCGGCTTGGGGAGGACGATGATACGCCCCATCTTCCAGGCCACGGGAAAGTGGCCGGTGCGCAGGATGCCGTTGAAGAGCCTGGCGAGGGTCGCCAGGCCCCTGCGGGGCAGCTGCCTGAGGGCCGCGGAGGAAACGTTGTCGGGCCCGGGCGCTTTCCGCCTGTTGAGGCCGAACACCGCCTTGCGCAGCTCTGCGGGGGAGATGAAATCGTCACCCCGCAGCTGCGGCGCTGGGGCCGACAGAAATTCCTCGACGCGGCTCAGCACGTGCCTGTGGTGCTCGACGACAGCGCAGTCGGTGGACGCTGGGTGTGGGGTGAATACCTCCTGCAGGTGATCAGCCAGAATGTTGGCCCGGTCAGCGGCGGCGTAGCATCGCCTGCCCGCGCTGTCCAGCAGCGGGCAGACAGGGGCGGTGGACTTCGTCAGCTGTCTGTTGAGCCGGAAGAGGTCAGCGGTGCTATCGGCCACCTGGTCCAGGTGACTCTCCCAGGTGGCACCGCGCCATACCTTCACGGCCTCAGACAGCTGGGTGGTGAGGCGATTGAGCTCCGTCTTGACCCGCGGGCACCGGGTGCGGGCCCACAGCTGGCGCAGCTCGCGCTTCCTGCGCATCCGCGCGCGCAGGTGGGCAGGCAGTTCCTCCCTGCGTGACTTCGCAGGGGGGCGGGTGGAGGCTGCCTCCTCGGCAGCGCGGATGCGGGTGCAGATGTCGTCGGCGGCCACGTCCACATCCTCCGGGGAGGAGAGGGGGCCGCCGAGCGCGAGATCGCTGAGCGCCGAGCTGAAGGCGCCCCAGTTGGTGCGGGGGCGCGGAGCTCTCGCCTGGACGAAGTCGGCCGCCATGCTGGTGGTGATGAGGATGGGGAGGTGCTGCGTGTCCATGTCGTACAGCACCTCCACGGAGACCGGGCAGGGGATGTTCCTTGTCAGGACGATGTCCAGGACGTCTGGCTGATACCTGGCGGTGGTAGGAATGTGGGTGGGGGCGTCAGGTCCCACCACTTCGGCGTCAAGTCCGGTGGCGGCATCCAGGAGCATCCTCCCGGCGGGCGTGATGCAACGCGACCCCCATTGGGGGTGCTTCGCATTAAGGTCGCCCGCCACGAGAGTCGGCGTGTCGTCGCCGAAGAGCCCCTGGATGTCGGAGAGTTCTACTCTGGATGCGGGGGGGCGGTATGCTGCGTAGATACGTAGCTCCCGCCCGGCTGCACTCACCCTCACTCCGATGGTGCGGGTGGAGATGAACGGGAGGAGGTCGAGTTGGTCGTGTACCACGTCGCGACGAACTAGGGCCGCCACGCCTCTCCAGGCGCGGCCCTGCGGTGTTGATTCGTCGCGGCGGTAGACGTGGTAGTTAGGCAGCCGGAAGGTGTTGTGCGGGAGCAGAAAGGTCTCACCCAGGAGGATCACGTGCAGATCCTGCGACTGGGCGAGCAGGCGCAGCTCCTGCGCCTTTTTCCCTACCCCCCCGGGATTCCAATATAGAACTCTCAGTTCTTGAGGTCCTGCAGTAGGGCCACCAGCACGTCGATGGCCCGGTTGATGGCCGCCCTGTGGTCGCCTAGCTCCGCGGCCATCGTTAGCTGGCTGATCGCGGTTGCCACCGCGACCAGCACAGATGTGGTCGAGGCCTGCGGGAGCGGGCGGGTCTGTGGAGCCAGTTGTGGTGGTGGCTGGTAGGCCTGGCGTGGTTGCCGCGGCTGGGCCAGCGGCAAGCGTGGTGGCTGGGATTGGGGCTCTTGGGGTGGGCCCTGGTATGGCTGGGGCCCTGACGGGAGTCTGCGGACGGCCGACGTCGCCTCCTGTTGGGAGGCTGGGTGTCGGCGGGGCGGCTGGTGAGGGCGGGGCGGCGGCACGGGGGTGGAGGCCGCCGCAGGTTGGTCGGAGGCAGCGGCTCTACGGCCGCGCCTACCACGACCACGGCGTCTGCGACGCTTCACCGCCTCGCCTCTGGTGGTCGGCGGGTTGGCGGGGGGAGCCAGGGTCGGCCCAGCGTGGGCCTCTGGTTCGCCCACCATGGAAGGCGCCGATTGGCGTGGAGGTGCCTGCTGGCATGGGGGCGCCGGCTGGCGCGAGGGCGCCGGTTGGCGCGGGGGCGCCTCCTGACGCGGGGGCGCCTGCTGGCGCGGGGGGCGCCTGCTGGCGCTGGGGCGCTGACTGGCGCTGGGGCGCCTGTGGACGGGACGGCACGGGGGGTGGCACCCTCATGCCCCTCTGTCTGGCCTCCCGCCGGAAGGCTGGGCATCGGCGGTCATTGGCCGGATGCGGCTTGGCGCAGTTCGCACAAGTGGGCGGCTGGTCTCGCGGGCGCGTGCAGTCGGCGGCGATGTGGTCGCCCGCACAGCGCACGCACTTAATGGGCCGGTGGCAGTTGGCCGAGGCGTGGCCGAACGCCTGGCATCGGTGGCACTGTGGGGGGCCCCCGCGGCCGCGCCATCCCTCTATGGTGACGCCCGGCATCATCAGGAGCTCAGTCACCGCGTAGAGGCGGGAGAGCTCCTGGGCGTCGAGGTGCTCCAGCTGCATGTAGAAAAGGCAGCCGGAGCGGCCGCGTTGAGGTGGTATGTGGCGAACATGAGTGGCCACAAACCCACGTTCGCGAAGCGCCGCCTGGATTGCTTCCGGCGGGGTATCGGATGGCAGCCCTCGTAGCGCTGCCTTAGAGGGCAGCTCGCTGGCCGGCGTGTACGCGTACCACGTGATCGTGGGGTCGCGTTCGGACGCCTCGGCCAGGTACCGCTGTATGACGCGGTACTCTTCTGGGGTGGTGGGGATGAATCGCACCCCGGTGCGGTAAGGGCGGGCGTTGGGCGGCTTGCCGAGCTTGGCCGCCAGCACATTGAAGTGCCGGGTCCAATCCGGCAGGCGCTCGACCACTATCGGCGGGTAACCGCGGGCCCGGGCGGCGGCTGGAGTCGCTGACTGGTCGGCGGCAGGGGTAGCCGACTGGGTGGTCGGCACGGCAACAGGTGGTGGCGTGGGGGCTCGAGAACTGGGTTGGGAGGGTGCGGCGGCGAGGGCGGCGTAGGTCGCCGGCCTCGGCTGAGGCGGTACGGCATCCGGATCGCTGGACGTCGTCGGCGCGAAAGTCGCGTACGACGTCGATGGCGTGGGTGAAAGGGGTGGCAGGTCGGACATTGCCTCTCCTGCGGCGGTACTTACGCCTGTTGAGGCTTCGTCACTAGGCGAGTCGGTTGTCGATTGAATATAACAACTCGACTCGGGCGAGCTGGTTGACTGCTGGTGATGGGGGGGCGAGGGCCCGGTGCGGGGGCGTTTGTCATCCCCGCCGTCCTCGCTGCTAGTGGGGCTCCTGGGCCGGGGCTCCCGGGTTCTGCCGCAGCTCATACCGGTGGGCGGCGTTTCGACTAGAAACGCCCCATCGGTAGTGGGCGGCGCGGCTTGGGCCGGAACAGCCGGCTGCGCAGCGGCCGCAACAGCCCTGTGCCCAGCGGGCCGCAGTGACGGCTCGGGGCGGCGAGTGGCAATCGCGGCGGCGGTGGTGGTGGTAGTGGTGGTGGTGGCGGCGGCCGCGGCGGCCGTGGCGACGGCGGCAACGGTTGAAGGCCTCCTTATGCGTGGATCACGCGGGGGAAGGGGTTTGTCCCCTGGCATGGTGACGGTACAGAACGAAAACACGGACAGCACTTGGTAAACAGTAATACGCACAGAAAACTGAGGGCGATCACCCCTCCCTATTTATCAAAATAGGGGGCGGGTATACGCAACACACTCACAACACAAAACAGGAAAAAGCGTCAGTATCGCGGGTAGATAGCGTCTATGTCGCGGGTGTGGATAAAAACTCAACGTGGGTAGATGTGAATCCACCCACGGAGCAGGACGGCGCACGGAGCGCGAAATGCGCGCGGCGCGGTACGGTGCGTTCGCGGGGAGGGGCTCGCGGGTGCAGGGGCTCGACGATTGCTCGGAGCACTCCTGGCACGACCGGTAGGCAACACTCGCGGAACAGCACTCTGCAAACAGCACGTTGTACTCGCTGATATATACTTGAATATGCACGCCCGAATGAAAATTACCATAAAGAAAGTACCGTATATTCAACCCTATTCTGCATTATTACGGCAACTATTTTAAGTACAACCGTGGGAAGTTACATCATTTCATACCTAGCCACAGAGCAAACGACGTTTTAGTAATTGCTACAAGAAAATATCAACTTTATACTCTCAAACATAATGCTTGAAATTGCTTATCGCGTTGTCGCTCCAACGCATGAATGAGATAGCACATCGTAATACGATGCCCGTGCGAGCGAGACGATTGTGATGTACTGACACTGACGCGAAGCGACATGTTTATGATTAAAATAATTGTTGTTTAATGGTTTTTACGTATAAATCGAATATTTGAATACATGATAAGATGTGTAATGAGTTTACTTACGCAAAATATGAAATCCCGTCTTTTTCTGCCGTTTCTGGCTATTGTTACCACAATTTTTGAATGCGCACTTCGGCATGTTTACGTGCCGACAGCTAATCACTCACTATGGAAAGGAACTGCACGAGTCGCGATTGAGCAGTTCTTCACCGGCCTATTAATATTCGACGAAACATTCGACGAAACATTCGACGAAACATTCGTGTGGCGTTTACACATTCGTGTTCGCTATTCGCCTCGTCATTCGACGAAACATTCGTACCTACGAGTGCCACCGCGAACTACTGTTCACACATTCGCGGGTGATTCATTTTGATATTAGCACACGAACACGGAGGACGTGAAAATAATGGCGGCATGCGTGCTACATTTCAAGCACCGATTACACTTCACGATCCATCGGGAGTTAGGGCCCTAGCTAGTGTGGTCTAATCGCTGTTAGGGAGTTAGGGTCCCGATATCGTGCGATCGTGGTTGCCCGATCGCCCTAACTCCCTAGTTAGGGATATGTAATCGCTGTTAGGGCGCTCAGTCGCTGCACAGCGCTCGATGTGAGTGGATTGTTGCTGTGTATCGGAAGCGAAATTGGCCTCGCGTGCCAAGAAAATGTCGTCCAAAAAAGAAAAATCTGGTTTAATGAATCTTCTGGACATGTATAAAGCTATACCAAAGGACAATGCCAGAAAATGTATGGAGCTATGCCCCACTTGTAAATATGCACGCCCACAATTGATACTTATACTCACGTATGCGTCATTGTAATGGCTTTTTATATATATAAAAGATAGTTTTCAACACCGTGCGAATATAAAGATATTAGACTTAAAAAATAAGCGCCTGCTATTTTTGATCAGCAAAGTTGCGAAAAGAACATTTGCATTGAATTCTAAAAATATGTATTATTTTCTATAAAATAATATTTTTTGACGGATATAAGTCATTAATTACAATTACAATACTTCTACCGTATTCGTGTATTTGTCAGCTATGGTTAACACCTTTTATTTAACCGTAAAAACGCCAATCTTCTTAATATCGTTAGTGCAAAAAACAATAAAAAATGCAACTGAATAATATTGTTCCATTTTGAGGATATCTACAATTATAAAGCTTATACTCCCAACTAAAGTTGAGAGTATAAGGTTTATAGGTAGAAAATACCCATAGCCTAGAGAAAATGCAAGTTTCAACACAATTATAGGATAAGGCTTAGAGAAATTATTAGAATAGGACTTTTGCACAGCTAACATTGAAGTGTTTGCTTAGGTGTCATACAAAGGAGTGGCAGCTCTCAGGGTGTATTCATCACTGCTGGGAGTCTACTACTACTCGAAATGTTGACTTGCAAGTTGCGTTTAATCAATCAATGTAGTAAGAAAGCTAGAGTCAATAAAACAGATTTATTGTGTAATATCATTACAGTTGTGGCTTTTTGCTGTAGCTGACAGACAGCTTGTAACGAATTGCAGCCTGCCTGTGTCTGGCCAGTCTAGATTCTGGTCTTTAAATAGGAATTGCGATTAAGGTGTATAATAAAATTCGAATGTTTATATTTATAATCATTATTTTATTGTTTCTTCATGTCAATTATTATTGAATTATTTATGAAGAGTAATTGAAATAGTCTTGTCTAAATAATATTTTGTAACCTCTTTTAAACATACTATTTACTACTTCAACTACCCATCTTGAGAATGTTACGCAGCTGGTTTTATTGGCTTGCAATGTTGTCAATTGATATTCTTCATTATTCACAGTTTCAGGTTCGATGACTTTATAGCTGTGTGCTTCCATTTCTGGTACCACAAAATGTCCTATCAAGAATAAAAACATCGCCATTCCTAAAAAATTATGTGACTTGATTGTTAAACAATTTCATCATTTTCCCTGCATCACTATTTACTGCCTTATATGGTCCTGAGACATCTAAGATGTACCGATCACAACACACAATTAAAAAGTCTCAATAGATTTTCATATTTGTGTGTGCTGTAGGTTAATTGACGCACTGCATTGTTGCATCCTCGACATATTAACATGCTTACAGTGAGGAAGGCTATAATGCTTCCAGTTACACCAAATATTTCAGAAGTATTCAATTAGTGGATAATGTAGTGGAGGTGGGGTTGGCACTTCTTGAGTAAGATCACCACCAGTCTCATTCTCCATAAAACCTCCTACTCTGCTTACATTCCTTTCCAGATGCCGATTAGCTCTTCCCCAACAATTATAGCAAGCAATAGGTGGATGAAATATTACCTGTAAAAAATAGTATGACATTAATGATAATTACTTACATAACATATTTAACAAAAAGTTAAAAGAGTATTTTCAAAATAATTTTTATAATACACACCTCATTTTTCACACCCATGACAAAACTATATGTAATACCTCTTCACTGGTACCTAATTCTGTGTTGCTTAACAGTGTACCTTCCTCTTTTAAAAGAGAGTGCTCACATCCAATGCATACCTACTCGATGACCGAGAGATTCATTGTTTCCATCATCTGACAACCGTCTTAGGATCTTGTAGCACTGAAACCATTGAACTGCATTTGGCCAGAGCTGAAAATAAATAATATTTCTATTAAATGATTTTATATGTTCACATGTTGTGAAGAGAGAATGAAGTAAAACAAACTTCATCTAATGAATAGCTAAGTATATACGGAATGAGTGAATACAATCATTTACCTTTAGCTATGTTGCGCATCTCTGTTCAAATCTGATACGAAACGTTTTCGTTGAAGTGATACACAAACTACAGTTTATGCACCGCGACATTTTCGACATTAGTAATTTACTTTAAAAAATACGATAAACTATAATCGCACGCACACAGAAAAAAACACAAACCAAACAAAAACAAGGCAAGGCAACAAAACGGAAATGTCTATGTTGCTTTTTATTTTAATCCCCTGTTTTACAGCTCCGTCATCATGACTTTTAAGCCATGTTAAAAGAAACTATTCGACAAATAAACTGATTACATTTTAAGTCAACGATCCTCCATTTCCAGTGTTGATTTTGACTTGATCCAAGTCTAAGAATGGAATAATGATATGTTATTAATAGTGATGTGTTACTATAGTACTTATGACCAAAATGCGTGAAGCAATTGTACACAGAACTAGCTCCTATTCTAGACCTATAGGCTTAGACAAAAGCCTCATTTTTCCACAGTCGTTCCGCAGAAAAAATATACGGAGATGACATTAGCTGCGGAAAACAGAGCGTGAGGCTATCACATTCTAATGTCATTTCCATACATTTTCTCTTCGGAACAACTACGAAAAAATAAGCGTGTGGCTTTTGTCTAGGCCCATTGTAAACTATTAAAAAGTTAGTTTATTAGTAGTTCTGTTTATTATCTTGCTACTTATTAGCACTAACTTGAAAAAGTAGCCTCGTTTTATGGACATTAAATACACTCGGTCTTATTACAAAACTTAGTTTTGATTTAAACCTGATGCTCTTTCACTTTTGTTAATAAGATTAGATATAGATATGGTTATAAAGCGGAATGGCTTTTACGCCCCGGAGTGGCTATTCGGACCCGATAGAAACGTAATCAAAAATAACTTATAGGATAAAATCTAAAACTGTAGGTTGGACAGACAGACCACACATAGCGGAGAGAGCGAAGCGAGCGGAGCATGAAATGTTTCATGCTCCACGCGCAAAAATCAATTATTACGTAAAATCCACCATCCCGTCGCCATCATTCCTCGCCCGGAGCGCATACCGATAATATAAGATAGATATAAGTTTATTTGTGTTATTTGGCAAATAAATTTATATCTATCTATCTATCTACCGCCTATCTCATAGCGATCACTCGTTATCGCTTTCTTGACATTAGAACAATAATTCTAATGTCACCTGTGACATTAGAACTATTGTTCTAATGTCACGAAAGCGATAGCGAGTTATTGTTTTGATTTTTGATTTGAGATAGGCGGTCCCTATAGAATGCGATTACTATTCGGACCCGATAGTGAATTGTTATCGAAAATAACTTATAGGATCAAACTGAAAAAAGTAGGTTAGATTAGATATTGTGACCATACGCAGTGGAGCGAGCGAAGCGAGCGGAGCATGAAACTGGATGAACACTGCATGTTTTCATGTTCCGGGTCCGAATAGCAATCGACTTTTATTAGGACCCGGGTCCGAATAGACACAACCTTTACGTCTATGGCTGGGCCCGGCGCAAAAAGCTAATGCCCAAAGCCGTGAAAAAACAACATTCAAAATGGCTTCGAAATCATTGTTTCCTTTTTTGATGAAATGCATTTTATTTTGAGTTTTGCTCTCGCACGCTTAATTGATTATTGAATGCCTCCAAAATTATTATTTTTATTTAAGTATTTATTTACATTTTGTCGTAACTCTGGGACCAGTGGGGCAAATTCTGGCATTCTCCTTTCAAAAATACTCACTTTTTGAAAAAAACGTTTAGTGTGGCAATATAACACTATAAACTATCATAAACCATACATAATAATGTAGCCCAATTCTTCTAGTTTATTTTGATATAGAACACTCTACGAAAATACTAATACAGACTAAGTAAGTACGCAATAAATCTCATCGGTCATGGAGTAAGAAACGTATGGATACGGCCAAGTAAGTTAAACCGCAGACTATGACAATTTCTCGTCGCTAAAAATTTTAGCGTTACTGCTAATCGTTGTTTAGCACCTACACTTTCTCTAAATAATGTGTCATGTTTCTGAATATAATTATTATTATACTGTCACTTAATTTAAAATATGTTCAAATTGTGCAGAATTTATTCGTAAACAATTTTTGGAATCCTCTGGCTCTAATGAATATAAAATGTTCATATTGCATAGTTTAATTTTATTTTAATTATTTTTTATTTATTTACATCGCCTCAAATTTTTTATCTATCTATCGCATTACACAAAAACATGAGACTCATATAGGTCAGGATTGGTCTATGCATCTTCGACTTTAAATCTGTATGGCAGGGATCCTGGTGTAGAGCGTTATTTTTTCATAAATTTGTTATTTTTTTTGTTTATTTTAATAATTTGTTATTTTATTATAATTTTTTATGAATTACTTGTTTTTTATTTATAATTTTGTTTTCAGAAGAAAAAGAGTTATGTTAAGAATAAAAAAGCGATTTTTAATCGAATAATTTTCAGTTAAATGCCTACCATACAAAAAAAAGTGTCACCTGCATCGTAGTTTTATAAAAGCACACAGTGATTCTCTTTTTATTTTATTTTTTCACATTTACACCCGCAGTTGCGACAAGGGCGATACCATTTTTTTCATATTTGGAGAGTGCAGGAGCCATCCTTCCAACACCACGTTCGGTTGCCTACTGAGTTAGGGAGGCGATCTAGTGCAGTGTGATCAGAACGCTCTAACTGCCCTAGCTCCCGATGCGACGCCCTAACACCCGATGGATCGTGAAGTCTAATCGCTGCTTTAGTTTTTAATAATTTAAGCTTTAATGTTACAAACATATGGCGGACTTAGCGATAAACATCGCTCTCTACCAGTCAACCATTAGGCTAAGGAGAGAAAGTAAATGACGGCATAAGAAAATAAATGTAATAAATGACAATAATTGTTATATTCAAATAATATGATATTAAGAAATAAACATACATACACGCACATAACACTCACATATACATATTGTATATGTGTGTGTGTGTAAGTGTTATGTAAGTAATGTGTATGAATGTGTTTATATATACACAAACATACTTGCATATACAGCGCGCGACAGAGCGTCGGTGGCGCAGTGGACTCGGCACTTGCCTTCCAATCGGGGGTCGGGGTTCGAGACCCGCCATGTACCAATGTGTTTTTCGTTTCGAATTTCATATGTACATTTGTCTGACGCTCGTACGGCTTTTTGTATTCTCTGATAATGGGATCCCATGAAAATCGATGGAAACGCTAATGAAACCATCAAGTGTTTTTGAAGTCGGTTTTTATTTTTTGTAAAATATTTTTTATGTGTAATTATGATTGCGATGTTTTGGGTTCCAAATGAGCTCTTCTCCACTCTAATTTGTCTACACGTTCGGTTGGGTCGGGCGCTAGCAGTCAAATAAATGCATGCGAATGTGTAAACAGTAAGTTCGTGTTCGCCATTCGTGCCCTTTGATTCGCGTCCAAAAAACCGCTCCCGACGCGAACTCACGAATTGCGAGGCGAATGGCGAGGCGAATAGCGAACTTACTGTTTACACATGCGTGTTCGTTATTCGCCTCGCGATTCGCGCGAATGTGTAAACGCGCTATTTCGCGCGAATCTCGAGGCGAATTGCTAGGCGAATAGCGAGGCGAATAACGAACACGCATGTGTAAACAGCTAGTTCGTTATTCGCCTCGCTATTCGCCTCGCGATTCGCGCGAATGTGTAAACGCGGTGTTATAGGACGTGCTATAAACGTTATTTTTTTTCGGACATGTAAGTATTACTGTGTATTACTGACACTATATTTTTTTGTAGGTCCATGTATACGAGTAAAATTTTTTTTGAGGCCCACTCCGGCATTGCACAGTAGGTAGTGTGTTTTTCATATTAAACTTCGTGAAGAATTTCTCTAAACGACAGTGAAACCCGCATTAAAATCCATGGCGTAAGTTATACACGCAGACGCAGATACATAGTCGCGGATAGCAACTTTATTTTATACCTACTATTTAGGAACTTGAGGATTTATTTGTAATAACTGAATCACAACTGGGACCTTCAGAAGATTTCGTTACATTGAAATGACTGTTTTGTAAGTTCTCGTTTTTTTTTTCAGTTGACTGACGTTTGCATAGCTTCTATTGACGATTTGCATGAACTGCTCTTAGACTCAGAAAGATGGTCACGTTGGTATTCTCTATCATCGTCACAGGCAGGCAAGAAATATTCGTCTGAAGAACCGTCACCTGAACGACGAAGGAGGCTAGCCAACGGCTTTCGAATGCAATAACCCACCAACCAAATCAAAAGAAAACCTACACGCAGTAATCTCTACAACCCACAAAGCAAATTAACGCAGGAAAAACAATGTTTTCTGGGTTAATTTGCTTTGTGGGTTGTAGAAATTACTGTGTAAATAGGTTTAGGTGTGTTTTTTATGCAGTAAATGTGGTACATTTGGACGTTCTCTCTCATCTGATTAACTTCTTATTACATTTATAACCATTCTAATTTTCAAGTGTCCTTGGATTTTGAAGCAGCATTATGTTGAAAGAGCGTTGAGAGCGTCGATGGCGCTGTGAATTCGGCATTTGCCTTCCAATCGGGAGGTCCGGGTTCGAGACCGCCATGTACCAATGTGTTTTTCGTTTTCGAATTTTCATATGTACATTTGTGTAACGCTCCTACGGTGAAGGAAATCATCGTGAGATTCGTGAGGCTGCGAAGAAAATCAATGGTGTATGTGAAGTCGACCATTCCGCACTGGGCCAGCGTGATTGACTAAGGCCCCAGAGTTCCGTACTAGGTCCTCTACTATGGAACCTGGGGTACAACTGGGTCCTGCGAGGCAACCTCCTTTCACGAATGGAGGTCGTCTGCTTCGCCGACGACACACTTGTGACGGCGAAAGCAAATACGGGGGAGGAGGCGGCTCACCTTGCGTCGGTCGGCGCTTCACTCATCGTCCGACGCATCAGCCTCCTAGGCCTGGACGTGGCCCTCGACAAAACGAGGGCCATGATGGTCCATGCCTCTCGTCGCAGGATCCCACCGGGGCTCCGTGTCCAAGTGGAGGGGGACCGCATACCGGTCAAGGCACACTTCAAGTACCTCGGCTTGGTTTTGGATCCCCGATGGAACTTCGAGGAGCATTTCAAGCTCCTCATTCCACGGCTGTGTGCCGCCGCAGCCGCACTCGGACTGGTCCTCCCTAACGTGGGAGGGCCAGGATCAGCGTGCCGTCGACTGTATCACGGGGTAATACGGTCAATGGCACTCTACGGAGCCCCGGTATAGGCAGAGTGCCTCTCCCCCCGAACGGTGGCCCTCTTGCTGTTAAAGTAAACGACATATTTACTTAGTAAACCGTGAATTTATTCAGGTACACATGAATGACAACAATATAAACAAAGGTTGTTAGACAACGCTAACGGCGTTCTCTATACCTTGACATCCCCACTTGTTTTCAAACCAATCTTTGTGCAGAGTTTAACCATTCTTGGTTTGAATAACGGTTTGGTGAACATGTCAGCCAATTGCTCTTCTGAAGAAACATGTTCCAACTTTACCTCAGATTCTGTCACGCATTGCCTCACATAAAAATGTTTAAGGGCCCATGGCGCGAAAAATAGCAAAAAGGCCGTTGGCGTTTTTGATATTTTACGTTAACGTTCCAGTTAACTGACCGGGAAAAAATAAATTTAAATTCTTAAATTATGTGTCTACATAATCACCGTCATCATTTTTCCAATTTACATACCATTTCGTTAAAAAGTAGCATCAATTTTACTTAAAATTTAGGTTACACCCACATACCGTTCGTGACTTTTAGCTTCATTAATTAACCCTATTATATTTTAGTTTAACAAATATATAGAACAAAGGTAAGCAAAACACTGACACCGTGGTATTTTTTTAAATTATCGTACATTGATTTTTATATGAATTTTTTAACATACATTTATCGATTTATGTATACGACGCGAAGTCCTACGGAGTAATCGGAGAAGTTGATAACTAACAATTTTATTATTTGTGGCTGCCGTACGAAAAACCTTCAACCTTTTTACAAGCTTTTATTTATCTTTTGCATGTTCGGGTCTAATCTTGCGAGCTAAATTTGAGTCACTTCCCGGTTTCCGATTAAGCTGAAATTTTGCATGCATATGTATAAATATATTATGATGACGACATGGAGCTGATCTGATGTTGGAGCTGAAGGGTGGCCATAGGAACTCTGCAATAAAACAACATAGCCCCATCGAGTTTGAGCTCATTTGATTCGTATTGACGAGAACTTTGATCCTATATGGTAACCAGGGTCTGATACTGGAACTGGAAGGTAGCCATAGAAACTCCGCAATAAAACGACACAATCCCATCGAGTTTGGGCTCGTTTGATTCGTATTGACGAGTACTTTGGTCCTATGTGGTAACCAGGGTCTGATGCTGGAGCTGGAAGGTAGCCAAAGGAACTCCGCAATAAAACGACAGAACCCCGTCTAGTTTGAGCTCGTTTGATTTGTATTAACGAGTACTTTGTTCCTATATGGTAACCAGGGTCTGATCCTGGAACCGGAAGGTGGCCATAGGAACTCCGCAATCAAACAACGCAACCCCATCGAGTTTGGGCTCGTTTGATTCGTATTGACGAGTACTTTGGACCTATGTGGTAACCAGGGTCTGATGCTGGAGCTGGAAGGTAGCCATAGGAACTCCGCAACAAAAGGAAACAACCCCATCTAGTTTGGGTTCGTCTGATTCGTATTGACGAGTACTTTGGTCCTACATGGTAACCAGGGTCTGATGCTGGAGCTGGAAGATAGCCAAAGGAACTCCGCAATAAAACGACACAATCCTATCGAGTTTGGGCTTGTTTGATTCGTATTGACGAGTACTTTGGTCTTATGTGGTAACCAGGGTCTGATACTGGAACTGGAAGCTGGCCATAGGAACTCCGCAATAAAACGACACAATCCCATCGCGTTTGGGCTCGTTTGATTCGTATTGACCAGCACTTTGGTCCTATGTGGTAAACAGGGTCTGATGCTGGAGCTGGAAGGTAGCCAAAGGAACTCCGCAATAAAACGACAGAACCCCGTCGAGTTTGGGCTCGTTTGATTCGTATTAACAAGTACTTTGGTCCTATATGGTAACCAGGGTCTGATCCTGGAACTGGAAGCTGGCCATAGGAACTCCGCAATCAAACAACGCAACCCCATCGAGTTTGGGCTTGTTTGAATTGTATTGACGAGTACTTTGGTCCTATGTGGTAACCAGGGTCAGGGTTACATAATTGCTTCCATGGCAGCGACGCCCGCGACGAAAAACCATGACATAAGACAAAATTTAGAGAAAAATAAAAAATAAAACAAAAATCAACGTACCTAGACAATTATACAAAATCACTTCTTAAGGGTAATGCTGGAGCTGGAAGGTAGCCATAGGAACTCCGCAATAAAAGGACACAATCCCATCGAGTTTGGGCTCGTTTGATTCGTATTGACCAGTACTTTGGTCCTATGTAGTAACCAGGGTCTGATGCTGGAGCTGGAAGGTAGCCAAAGGAACTCCGCAATAAAACGACAGAACCCCGTCGAGTTTGGGCTCGTTTGATTCGTATTAACGAGTACTTTGGTCCTATATGGTAACCAGGGTCTGATCCTGGAACTGGAAGGTGACCATAGGAACTCCGCAATCAAACAACGCAACCCCATCGAGTTTGGGCTCGTTTGAGTTGTATTGACGAGCACTTTGGTCCTATATGGTAACCAGGGTCTGATGCTGGAACTGGAAGGTGGCCATAGGAACTCTGCAATTAAACGACACAACCCCATCAAGTTTGGGCTCGTTTGATTCGTATTGATGAGTACTTTGGACCTATGTGGTAACCAGGGTCTGATGCTGGAGCTGGAAGGTAGCCATAGGAACTCCTCAATAAAAGGACACAACCCCATCGAGTTTGGGCTCGTTTGATTCGTATTGACGAGTACTTTGGTCCTATATGATTTTTCTTGATGAGTACTTTGAGCCTAGCCTAGATAATATCCATACGCAACCCCATCAATTTCTTTTGTGCGACCTTCCCCAATTTAGGTGTCAAATAAAAGAGCTTGAATTGTAGAATGAATTGTAGAGTGTAGTATATTCTGAGAGATAATGTAATCCAAGATGGCCGCCGTCACAAATTGACAGATTATTTTTATGTATATATCTGATCCCCACATATAATCCCCACAATATGGGCCTGTATATGGGGTATCAAATGAAAGTTCGTAAAATACAGTACACCATGAAAAAAACTAAAACAAGATGGCCGCTATCACAAAAGATTTTTAAAAACAAGCTTTTATTTTAATGCCCTAAATAAAGAAAATAAACTTTAATTTATTTTTTTATTACAATCTAGCGAATGCACTAAAAAGTGCGTTGAGCACAAGAAAATATTCATTTCATATTTGTTTATTACAAAATTATTATATGTATATTATATAAAATTATTGTAGATACAACTAACAATAAAGAACTCGGTAGTCATTAAAATGCAACCCCCACAAAGGCCACAGTGTACGTTGCCAACTTGTGACTTAATTTCAGTGCCATATCTTACCCTTCAAACCGGAACACAGCAATGCAAGCACTGCTGCTTTGCGGCAGAAATAGGTAAGACGAAGGTACCCAAGCAGGACCTGGGTACAGAGTCCCCCTCCGGTAAGTCTTCTGTCGTTCATCCCACACTTGGAATTCTCTACCTGCGCACGTGTTTCCTCCATCCTACAACATGGGTTCCTTCAAAAGAGGTGTGAAAAACATCTTTTAGGCCGACAAGGGGCGGGCAGGTTGGATAGTGGATGTCCTCCCTCCTCTATCTGTCAACTCATTTGGGCCTCTTTCACCGCTTAACATCAGGCGGGAGGAGGTCATTTGCCAGGCCCTCTATTAAAAAAAACTGTTTAAGTACCTTGCCCGTATGTATTTACTTGGTGAGCCTTAAATAAATAAATATTGGTAATTCTAAGAAAAAAATATTTGTTTTTTATAAAATAGGTAAATCTTGCGACAAGCTTTTATATTTTATTAAAAACTAGCTGTGCCGGCGAACTACGTTTCGCCATAATAACGGCGAACTTACGTTTCGCCATAATAAAAAATAGTTTAGGACTTATTCTCAGACCTACTGAATATATACAAAAAAATTCATAAAGATCGGTCAAGCCGTTTCGGAGGAGTTTGGTAACAAACACTGTGACACGAGAATTTTATTAGATGTATCATGTAATAAATTAAAATTTATTTTCGTCTTATTAAGGCTTTAAAATAAAATCCTAGTGTGGGGCGACGTTTTTTTAAATCTTTTTACTATTATTTTATATTTTATCATTTTGTAACCGCATGGCCGCCATTACGAAACTCGACCAAATTTCATTACGAAACAAACGAGCCCAAAACTCGATGGGCTTGTGTCGTTTTATTGCGGAACTCCTATGGCCACCTTCCAGTTCCAGCATCACACCCTGGTTACCATATAAGATCAAAGTACTCGTCAATACGAATCAAACGAGCCCAAACTCGATGGGGTTGTGTCGTTTTATTGCGGAGTTCCTATGACCACCTTCCAGCTCCAGCATCAGATCCTAGTTACCATTTAGGTCCAAAGACCTCGCTATTACGAATCAAACGAGCCCAAACTCGATAGGGTTATGTCGTTTTATTGCGGAGGTCCTATGGCCACCTTCCAGCTCCAGCATCAGACCCTGGTTACCATATAGGACCAAAGTACTCGTCAATATGAATCAAATGAGCCCAAACTCGATAGGGTTATGTCGTTTTATTGCGGAGGTCCTATGGCCACATTCCAGCTCCAGCATCAGACCCTGGATATCATATAGGACCAAATTACTCGTAAATACGAATCAAACGAGCACAAACTCAATGGGGTTGTGTCGTTTTATTGCGGAGTTCCTTTGGCCACCTTCCAGCTCCAGCATCAGACCCTGGTTACCATATAGATCCAAAGTCTTCGTCATTACGAATTAAGCGAGCCCAAACTCGATAGGGTTATGTCGTTTTATTGCGGAGGTCTTATGGCCACCTTCCAGCTCCAGCACCAGACCCTGGTTACCATATAGGACCAAAGTACTCGTCATTACGAATCAAACGAGCCCAAACTCGATAGGGTTATTGAAGAAAATACTGAATGCATTGTATTACTGAACGCGCCTCAGTCTCCCGCCTTATTATGACGTTTGACGTTTTAGTTGAGTAGGTTAAAATTAGGGTTTCTGGATCAGATGAGATCCAAAAACCCCAATTTTAACTATTTTATTTATGCAATCAATTACTATTTTTATCAAAACAGCAAATTTTAAAAAATTTTGTCAATTCTACCAGCTTTTCTCCTAACTGTATAGGTATGTTTGGTATATGAACCATTTAGCTATTATGTTTTCAATCTATAAGGTAGGTAGGTAATCTAATAGATAATTGATCAGTATTTTATGAATTCATGATTGATCACTTGTAGATAGGTATTTTTATAATGAACTAAATGAGACAATAATAATTATAATCAATAAGTAAGCTGTCAATTGCTTTTTGTTTTTTAATTTATTTTCTGGATCGGATGAGATCCAAAAACTATCAATTCCAAAATTATCTATCCATTCAACTGTTCTTGTTGATGAAATTGAGATCGAGGCTCCAACTGTTCATATGGATGAGATCCATAGACTCGTAAATTTTCTACACTAATCTATTCATTAAATTGCTCACTCAACTGTTTTATGAAAAATATCATTAATAAATAATACTTAAAGTTTAGTAAATATGAGTGTTATTTGGTTTGTATTTTTTTTTAGTTATAGGATATCTCAGGTAACTACTTGTTCTATTTTTTTATGTACTTACTTTTTCGATCAAAATTTACTTATTTTCTAGATAACTATTTTCTCGAACTTTCCAAACATTAAGGCTGGAGTTCACCAAACACCATTAACCGTTAACATAAGGTTTACCGTCTGTTTTTTTATTCACAATTCTTCCATACGGTAAAAATAAAAAAATGATATTTATGGGGTTGGGTCGGGGGATTAATTTAAAAAGCCATATTTGATTACAATCTTATTCATTTATTGATACAAAAGAGTCACATTTATTTTCTACACACCACTTATTCAAACACATTACATTTTTTAAAGCACATATTTTGCTATGATAAATACAACTTTTAATATCGGTTGAACTTGAATATTTTTCATACAGTTTTTCTAAACTAGGACAATTGTTATTTTCTAAATTATTTACATTTTCGTTATTTAATATTCTCTTAAGCCATATCATTTTTTCATAACCTTTTGTATAAATACGTTTAGTTTTTAAAAACTCACTTAAAATATACTTATAACTGTTATAGGGTATAAATCCCTCTTTCCAATTAATGCCTCTATTTCTTTCTATCCATGATACTTGTATGCGTTCTTTTCGATTCAAATCATAAAATGGAAATGGTGGTTTTATCAGCAGTACAAGGACACCGTCGTTCCACATAATTGCTATTTCTTTTGGAATAAACTCGTTTTCTGCACTCTTAAACCCTTGTACATCAACAATAATATTCATGATAATTTTCTTACGATGTTGCTTAAAGGCTTATATTCAAAAAGTCGTTCGTTGATTATCAAACAATAAGCGGTTGTATTATCGGGTATATCATCAGAGCATTCAATTTCTAATCGTACATCAACAGGTCCAGTTTTTAGCGAATCGTTTTGTCTTGAACAATCAATTACGAACAGGGGGGCTTTTGTCTTGAACTGATGCAAATCAAGCAACGGATCTATACCAGTGTTGTAGTACGACTGACGAAAGTTAGAATATAACTCATATAATAAACAAAATTCATCCTTGGTGAAATTTAAATTTAATGAATTATATGGAAAATATTGTGAATTTAAAAATAGCGTCAGGTTTGTCACTTTACAATGATCGAACTCAGAAGAACTTAGAGTTTTATTACATTTTCTATTTGTTTGTAACCCAAAAATAACATATCTTGGTTTTTCCAACTGACATGCGGTTTTGACTGACCATGAATGCTTAGTGGTTCTTGGTAATAACGGATATTCATACAAATCCCAATTTCTAAACGCTAACTGCACTGGTCGATCTTTTTCTAGATGTTTAAGCAGTAACAATTTATTGCGATCAGAAACTTTTATATGCGGTACTCGCCATTGTAATTTTTGGATTTCTATTTCTATAACATCTTTTTCATCCATGGTTACACAGTTAAAAGCGGAATTACTTCTATGTAATATAAGTTCATGCCTACAATTAATGATTATTTTATTGTAATCTTCAGCAAATCCTAATATTTTGTTCAATGGTATAATAGCGCTAAAATGGCCATCTTCTGATTTTGTACCATTCAAGCTCCAGCCCCAAACTGCGGCAGCTCTACTTTCACCTTGATTCATGGAAATGTACGATTTAATTGTAGTTGTTATTCCACTATTTTTGGCGCGATCAATTTCAACACCGTTTAATTCATACCTTATGTCATTAAACATATATAATAAAGGATTGTTGATAAACTTAGTATTTTTTTTCACTGCTTTTTCTGTTGAGTCTTTTGAAGTCACTTTTACATAACCTTCTATGAATAATGAACTGCCTGAAGGTAATACATATACATCTTGTTGGTGAATAGGTATTCTTATTTCATCATTTTCTTTAAAACTATTGTTGTACGGATTATAACTATGAATCTCATAACTTTCAATGGAGTTATCATGATAAGGTAAATCACCTATTTGCAACATTTTGTACTTTAAATCCAAGTAATTTTAGGAAAGCTTTATTTTCTTTACTAATTATTTTAGTCTTTAACAAATTGACACGTGTGGTGTCCTTCGATATAGGAGAAGATATACCACGTTTAACTCTCGTAGTTGAATTTTGTTTAAATATAATCATATCGATTTTATTATACAACGACTAAAATCACGCCTACTTTTTGCGGCTAACAGCTTAATAATACTCAGAATGAAATATGATTCTTCTGATATAGTATAATATTCATTACATATATTTAGAATTATTATATTGTTAAAATATCACATTGTTGTTCTATTGTCCCAAAAAGTTTTGAGAAATTTTAAACATAGGTGTCCACAATTATATTGATGCTTATTCTGAAAATTTTTATAATTGTAATTAATTTTATTTCCAGCGTACTTTATAAACTCTTTGGGAGGTTTTAAATTGCCGTAACTATCGAAGTATTCAATGTAATTATTTATTTTTCCATAAGCTACCCAATGAGTACCAGAATTATTTGAACTATCTAGATTTATTACACCACATTCAACAGGCAATGGCATAGATGGTAATTCGTCTCTCATAAAGACACCTCTAAAAAAAGGAATATTGTGAGAGTGTTCTATTATATCGATATTAGTTAAAGCTCTATTGGGTAGCTGAGAATTCAGTTTTTTTTCTTTGAAACGTAAATGCCTAGCCCATCTTTATATGGCTTTAAATGTAATCCTTTGCCGATACATATTGTTTACATTTCTTTATTGTGTCTCTCCAGTTCTAATAGTTTATTCTTAGCTGCGTTGTAATTATTAACAGCTTTTACGATTCCTGAGACACCACCGGCTATACTGCCGGCAGCAGATAAACCAGCAAATATTGGTATTAATGGTAGAAAACCACCAGTTTTAGGAATGGGTATCACTCTCGGTAATTCTACTCCCGCATCTGTTACCAATTCTCGGGCTGCGGCATGCGCTAACTTCATGAGTTTTTTTTTACATTTCGGTTTTAATTTATTAATGTGTTTCTTGGTATTTTTAACTATATTTTTAAAAGTTTTCTTAAAACCAGATCCAGTCACTTTTTGACTCTTTTTTATTATTATTGAAGCTTGTTCTTTTTCGTTTGAATTAGGTAGCTTAGAACACGGCTTTTTACGAAGTTTCATAATATTATTTTAAATTAAAGATAACGTTCAATGATTCAATAGTCTTTATGGTTTAAATAACAAGTAAGTAGTAAGCTATTTATAACATGATATAACTTATATATCTTATAAAAACAGATGATGATGTGTTGCTTACAATAAAAAATTATAATTTATTTGTTTTATCTATCCAGCTATTTTCTGTAGCAGGAAGACCAAGCCATTTAACATACACACTATTTCCTTTTCTTTTCAAAACTTTTTCTACAAGGTATATATAAGGGTGTTTAGTTTTTTGAAGTTCTTGAGAATAGAACGCGCCTTGTATTGGTCTATCATAAGTATCCTTTATTAAATAAGTTGTAGGATTCGTTCTTTGCACCTTATAAATCCTAAATATTTCTGTTGACCAGTTAGAAGTGTAACCCTTATCAAAACAAGCTTTAAATTTGCTTATTCTTACAAAATTTCCAACTTGCAATTTCTTATTTTTCGATTCTTTTGTTTCTTTTCGAGCTATATTAATATACCTCTGTAATATATTTGATTTGTTACTATGATTTATTGATATTGGAGTTTGGCCCACAGTTCTACGAACGGTACAATTATATTCAAGTAGTTTTTTAGCAAGCAACCCGTTATTCCATTTATAATTTCCATTTAAGCTAAATGCTTTGTACAGCTTATTCTTTAAAGTTCAGATGAATCTTTCAACAATGGAAGCTTTTTTAGTAGAATAGGTTGAATAATGATTTATACCATATTTTGTTACTAAATTTTTGAACTTATCGTTATAAAATTCTGTTCCATGATCAGTCTGTAAATTTTTTGGTACTCTTCCGCCTTTTAATATCTTTTCAAATGCTTTCGTCACATATTCTTTGCTTTTTTGTTTCAGAGGAACTGTCCATGCGAATTTTGAAAATCCATCAATAACTGATAATATATATTTAAAGCCACCGTTTACTTTTGACATTATCTGCATATCTATTAAATCTGCTTGCCATAGATCATCAATATCTTTCAACAGCACTTGTCTTCTAGGAAAATTAAACCTTGCATTCTTATGAATTTCGTTTACAATATCTGCTTTGCTCATAATGCTTGTTTAAGTTTCGAATAAGTTCCTTGATTTCCCCACTTTTTTCAATTTTTGTTATTTTGTCAATTATTATATTGATGGTCTGATTCAATTTTAAAATTCTGTGTAATATATCAATTTGAAATTCTTTAAAATTGCAATCTTTCTCGAAGATTTTAGAGTTGGATTCAATTTTATTTAAACGTTGATTCTGCACGATTGCTGTGTTTAGTTCTGCACGATTACTATGTTTATCAATGTCCATGTTCAATATACTCTTTCTTACTAATTTCAAATATTAGTTTCATGGGCTATTTATTATGAAATAATTTCCGCTTCCTTTAATTCTTCAATAATTGATATGATTTCATTATTATGATTAGTATTACCAGCATTTTTCGAGGCAATCAAAAGTTTTAGTCTTTCTATTAATTCATTAGGATCATCCCAAAAGATATAATCCGTATTAGTCTTAAATATTTTCAATTTTGGCAAGAAACCGCCACTTTTTATTTTGTTTATTTCTTTAGAATATTTAGAAGGCTCTTCAGAAAATAATGGCTTGATGATTTGACGATATTTTAACCCTTTATCACCCTTTATTCGCCCGTTTGGATCAAAGTCTCGCTTGTGGGCGTTTGTATTACAAAGCATATCTTTGTAGACTATTTTATCCACCTCGGTTACTAAATTGAGGTTGGGTTTATTACGCATAAGAAGTTCTTTTAAGCCAGAGGTTAATTCATAATGTTTGTCGTTTAAAGTCACAAGATAATCTTTTTCTGAATTCAATGTATTTATCTTATAAGAAAATGATACTTTACAGTTTCCCATCATTAAATTGTTGTTTTCGCTACGTATACCAAATGGGACATTAAGGTTTTTATCATAAAAGCCATAAAAATCATCTTTTTCTAGTTTCATAATTGTATTATTTTCATTTTTTAAAGAATTGTTGTCTTTATTATCGTCAATATCGTCATAGTCAAAATATTTTTCGCTTTCGTCTGATTTTGACTTGATCAATTCATCAAAATCATCACAATCCGATGAACTCTTAAGATCCTCTTTTGAGTTACTTTTACTCATATCTATTGAAAAATTTATTGTTGGTTTATCTTTATCATTTGCTTTGATCAGTGTCTCTAAATTATCAGTGATAGGTTTAAATACTTTTTTGAATTTCAAATTAGAAGCATTCTCTTCTTTTTCAATTGCTTTTATTTTATTTTTTATTTTATCAACAGACCTTATCAACTGTTCTTTGATTTCTGCATTCATCGTAATATAAAAACTTGCTTGACCGTTGTTGACTAATATTTAAAATCAATTGATTTTATGCATTTGATACTCTTATTATATACATCAGTATTAAAAATGAATAAATATGTCAAAGCCTTGCCTATATCTTCCCTCATTAAGAGCGCAATCTTTGTTTATTAATAAAAAATTAAATTGATCTTGCCATATCTTAGCACAAAGGTGTTTAAATTTAGGCCATACAATGTCTGTATTCACATGTTCGTTATATATGTGTTTTAAATTACATTCATCCTGTTTAAAAAGGATTAACAAATTAGCGTTATCTCGCAATAATTGCTTTGGTATTTTTGAGTAGGTTTGTGATAGATAAAAACAGTCTATTCTTCTATGTCGCCCCATAGCGAAATAATTTCTAATATTAGTTTGATTATCGCATAAAACATCATCAAAAATAAATATCGAATTAGGTAATGCATCATTAGGATGAAGAATTTCATTGCTGTCATTAAATATGAAAAATTTTGCTTCTGGAATCCTCTCCATTATATATCTTAGATAAATATACTTTGGCTGATAAGCTGTTTTTGAATACAAGTAAATATGTTTAAATTTAACACCATTTTTATGCAATAATAAATTGATCATAACATTAGTTTTTCCACAATTAGAAGGCCCACATATTAGACATCGTATAGAATTTGGTAAAAGTGTACTATGTTTGAAGGTTTTTGATTCATTTTGTAGTTTTACATGATTAACTTCCAATGACTCATGCTGCTTAATGAACTTCATCATGAACTATGAACCAGTTACATCTGTATATCTCTTTATATATTTTTGCAATGTATTATATAACACTTATTTAAAAAAAAATCAGAATAAAGGTATTAGTTAAAAAGAAATACTAAATTGATATTAAGAATATAATCAAATATTTGTAAGCCTTATTTCATAGTATAGTACAGTAAGCTCCCATTCAAGCTTTACATTTACACTACGAAAACCGCCACTATTACGAGCGACATAAGAACGGTCTAAAGGTCAAACAGTATAGCTTGATAAGGAGCTTACTGTACTATAATGACCCCATGGTAACGTCTCAATTTGGTTTGAAAGTACTTGAACTTTGTCATCATTTTTGTTAATTATAACTTTGTTTACTTCTTGAGAAAATATTATATGTTTTATTGATTTTATAAAATTCATTTTACATTTAAAACTTTTATCATTTATAAGTGCTGTATTGTAATTGCTCAGTTTCATTCTCTTTGTTATTGCTTTTGATACGCCTTTAGCTTTTTTTATTTCTGTTTTCATGCTATTAATACAATATAGTTTTGCTCTTAATCCAGTAAACTCAGTAATAACATTACCGCCAAGCTCATCTTTGAAAAGACCAGGAATCCTAGCATTTACTATAGGCATTTGATAAGAATTACTTACTTCAAAATTACTGGTATCGAACATTGTTAGGTTTTTTTTCATATCTTGATAAAAATCAGGGGTTTTTATAAAATATAAAAGACTATCTGTATCTGTGTAACACAATCTTGCTTTGTTTCGATATTTATCTTTAATAAAATCATAATGAAATTTGTACAAATGTTGTTTTGCGTACTCTAAAACGCTGAACCCGATATATAGGTATGGGTCTATCTAGAGTTATTTTTTCTGGGGCCAAGTGAATAGCTACAAAATTTTCAGAAAATATTGTAATATTTTTTAAATTAGGTTTCGCGATTAATATATCGGCTCCTAATTGTTTGTTAGTCTTATTGTTATAGTCATGCCAAGTAGTTATCAATTTAATATTTATTTGTTTGCGTTTGTTTTCTATAGTTTTTCCAAAAATAGAATTATTCAATAGCTTAAAAAAATCTTTTACGAAGGAAGAAGTCGAAGCTTGACGTAACCGAGTATTTAAATCTATATATTTTTGTAAGTAGTTTTCTTGACGAAATATTATCACCCTGTGAATTTTTTTCAAAATAAGTCCGTTATTAATACATTCTTTTAAATGGATGTAATGTATGACGTATTTAGATTTATCATTTAGGTTAGCAATTAATTTTGAATTTTTACTTCCTGGAGGGACAAATTTTTCGGGCGCGAAAGGTAAATCACGGTGAGCATCATGTAAGTCTTCCGGATAAGCCATATCGACTTCTAGAATATAGCCAAAATTTGAATTATCGGGTATGCTTAAGATATCTAATGCATATATTTCATTCGGTGATAAAAAACGAAAATCAGATATTGGCATTTTTTTTGTCATCGCGTAACCATAGAGGTTATTACAGTCAAGGTATATCAAGTAAGTCGACGGTTGACAGTTATCAAAATTCTGTAAATATTTATTATTTGCTTTAGCGTTACGAAGAGTACATTGCGCTAGACCACCTCGGATTCCTTTTTCTGTCATTTCATATATATCTAGATCACTAACCAGTTCTAACTGAATACCTGTATATAGCAACATAGCATCCCAGCTTAAGCTTGGAGCAGTGATATAATAAGCTGGATCTAGGTTATAATACTGTAAAGAAGTTTCTCTAAAATTTTCAAATATATCGGCAAGAAGCAATACGTCAGTTTTCAAATATAAATCTGTATATTCCCCCAAAGACTTTATATTAAACATTTTCCATACACTGTGCGCATGCTTGTACTCATCCTCAGTTATATTTTCGCCTTTGAGACTGTTATAAAAATATTCTTTAGGTGGAAGTGTAGTTTCATCATATTTAGAAATTGAATCCATATAATCGTATGGGTAAATACCTTTATAACGTAACAATTTTATTTTTTCTACATCGCAATACTCTTTCGCCAAATTTACAAAAGCATTTTCATTTAAATTTTTCGACAACTCTTCCAAGCTTGAACTCAGAAATTGATAAGAATCTATAAATTTTATTTGCATAGGACATGAGGTGTTCTTAGTTTCAATCACTTTCGTAATAGATATGTATTTTTCTTTCGATTTGGGTATTATTTTAATGTTACCCTCATATTTTGCTAACTCACGAATAAAGAGATGAGAATCATAACCCGTTAAGTTATGAAAAACTACCGGTACATATGGACACACTCTATATCTGAGATTACAAAGAGAGTGCGCAGCGCCACGGTATTGTGATGTAACGTGGTCATGATCTTGTACCTTATCATCGTATAGGTAATTCTTACATATGTGACAAACCTTGCTATTTTTGTAGTTTTGTTCCTGCTCTAACGTTAAAGGTGACATTGGATTTTTAACAGATAATATGTGGTAAATCTGATTAATGTCATTAATCAAAAGCTTCATAAACATTTCAACACAATCGCCTCCTCTGTATGATACATACTTATTTAAGCTAGAATCGTACGAGCAACATACATAATAACCGAAACAAGCAGGTTCGTGTACGTTGTATACTCGGGTGTTTTCTGTTCGATTTTCATTACAGTTCAAAAGAAGACTTTCAAAGTCGGCGTATATAATAAAATTAATTTTTTGTTGTCTTTCAAAATTTTTAAATTGCAAATATGTATTTTTTTTAGGTAACACAGTCACAATTTTATTACAGTTATGTAAAACTTGTTTCCTTTTGCTTGTAAAAAATTGTAAGCATAACTCACACATATGTATTTTGCCTTTATGACGAGTTATTTGACGTTTAACAAGCCTTAAAATGTCTTTTATTAAACAGTAATGACCTTGATCATTTTTTTCAATATACAGTAAATTTATGTGATGATTTTTTTGAGAAGAAGTTGCATATAAAGGGCCTGTTACAACATTTTTCTTGTTCAATCCATATACATTAATACTAAGTTCAGGGTTTATCCTTTCGAAAGTTCTAATATCACGATATGATGGTGGAAACATCATACCATCTATATTCAAAACATTAGAGTAATGTGGATAGGAACTAGTTCTGCACACATTATTCTTTTGGGGGAATAAACTTGCAACAACACACCATAAAAAACAATGATTGTCCTTATTACGAATATTTATACAGCTTTTCGATGTTTTTATTTCACGTGGCAAATCGATATACGTGCCACCTCTCAATGGACAAAATTTGTTAATGTTTATTTCTAAATGACTCATTGATATGCATGACCAGCCAGATTCACAGTGTTCAAGTTCAGATATTTTTGTTTCGAAAGTGTGCATTATATTGATCAATAATTCTTCAATATCTGTACTCTGGTATATTACATCGTATTTAGTATTAAATGACTTCAGATGTTGTTCGCTTGACTTTAGTTGTACAAAGTAAGCGAATAGCTCAAAGTTTATTTTAATACACTGATGAATAACAAGACAGTCACGGATTACTTGTATAATATGTTTCTGATTGTCCATTAGAAATGATTCCGGCGTGAGGTACTCATCTGACGGATTTAAGCGATAACTTATTATTCTATTTTTGAAAGCCGTAGCTATTATGTCAATATTATCAAATTCTGATTTCAATATGCAATTTGATTTATGTAAGTTTGTTCTCAAGTGATATCGGTATTCATTAACAGGTAATTCAATTTTACAATATTGACATTTTATCAAATTGACATCATCAGTTCTTGGCATGGAGAGTGGTTTCACTGTAAGAAAAAACACAATTTAAAAAAAAATGTTTAATTATTATAATAACACATTTTTTCAAAATCACTTTTTTATATAAGCAATGATAAGATATTAGTTTTTTATATAAAAAACGTTAAAAGGATAAACATAAATTATATCTCATACATGAACCTACAAAATTTTTCAGGCCCGTGATCTCATATTAATAATAATTACTAATGAATGTAGGGGGACATTTGCGGTATTCTTTACGTGTGGCTGATATGAAATTAGCAAGATGCTGCCACGCGTCAGTATTTTCATCCGTCCGATTCTTGACGCAAACAATCGCATGTCGCCAGCGATTCACTGGCTGCACATGTTCGATTTCATTGCATTTATAAACCCGTAAATCAATAAAATGTGTGCCATGTTTGTCATCAAACACTTGCCTTGAATGCCCGTTCGCAAGCCTTCGTGTCATATAAGATAAAAGAGGTGTTGGTTTTTTACCACACGGTGAAGAGTGCAGATCGTCCCCCTCATCACTTTCGCTCCCAAAAAGATCACGAGCTGTTGGTTTTCTAGAGTCACAGACAGGCTTGATAATTAACTTCTTCTTGCTCCTCGACGCAGTCGACTTCTCTGAGCAGACCGAGGTGGGGGTGGTTTTTGATGTACAGGGTGACGGGGAACGTGACCTCTTCCTGTGCCCCTTCTCAGCTCCATGATGGGGTACTTCATCGTCAGATGGGAATAATGCATCAGCATTCACTTGTTTGCGTGACCTTAAAAAAAATAGAAACATATTTTAAAATTGTGTAATTAACCTAATTAAAGTTAGGTAAACATAATAATCACCCTTACATAGGGTAGGCTCGAGCCCCTCGGTGGGGGCGTATATGAGCTGTGATGATGACGATGAAACATAATAATGTTCCTATTGTTAGTATCATTTTTAACCGAAGGTGTTATCTATTACAGCCTAAGCCAAGTCAATAGATAATAATATTAACTGCCGCTTATTTTTGAACTTAGGTACAGTAGGTAGCAGAAGCTATACTTGTGTACTACGAAAACCACCGCTATTACGAGCCGCACAAGAGAGCGGTCCAAACAAAGGTCAAAATGTATAAGAAGTGGAGCCTACTGTACGTGTATAAAGCATTGATATTGGAATCACGTTAAAAAATTAACTACACTATTCATAGATTTATAACTACTTAATTAATAATTACAGACAGTCGCTTAATTGTTATTGAATAGGATTAGTAATAATTCTTAAGGTGCTGGAGTGCATTTCACATATTGAACAATGATCATTACGTACCATTTATTCACATTTATGTTCTTACTAAACACTTATTCAAGTACTCATAATAAGTATTATGAATACTTGAATAAAGAATTCATTAATGTATGCATGAATAAATACTTCACTCTTATAATAATATATGGCAGAGACTTTTTATGTGAAAATTTACTTACATTATTGATGTTGTGAACTCAACAGGATACAGGAAGGCTCTGCTGGGTGCTGGTGTTCTGCTCCGTAAAGGCACAATGATCCTCTTTCATCCCGGTTCTATTTAAATATACCCGATTTCACGTGATTTACATCCATATATGTAAGAAGTTCATGACATATAGTGCAGAGTCAGATCTACATCCGAAAATAGATAAGTATTTCTACTATAGACTAGTATTTCAGTCATTATTTTACAGTTGAATCTATACGAGCCTTAAATAAACGTCAGTAAGAATTAGTATTAAGTAACTAACAGTAACGCTAATTTTGTTGAATATACTTGCTATGCCCGCGGCCTCGCCCGCATGATTTTCAGTTTATGATGGTAAGAGAATTCCAAAATTAGAAGTGACTGGCAAAAATCGCCTACCGTGATAAGTCCGCCTATTTGCTATTAGTGTATGTATTGTTCTAGTTTTATCTATCTATCCGCCAGTAAAAATTCCCACCAAATTGGCTCTGACGTTTTCAGAGTTTAGCTGGACATTACATTTGACATCTTTTCTTTGTAGTATGTTAGGTACTTTAAAAAGCTGTTACCAAGTGGTCTCACAGTTTTTTTAATTTACTGATATTCCGACATTACAAACAGACACTTCAATTTGATGTATTCGTATAGATACAAAGATAAACAATGCAATGCATCATTGACACTGGCGCCGTTCCGTCGCGGGATTCCTATTTCACCTCACCATATTCGTAAAAGCACTGGAATGTGTAAATTACAATGCGATTATAAACTCTATCAACAGTCGAAAAATATTATATATATTGTAGGAAAAAATGCGAAATGTTACATTAATTAATCGAAGTCCCAGTGTTCACCCGTAACGTGCGAGATAATTTTTACGAGAAATATGTCGGTAAGTTTAAAAGTTAAATAACATTTGCTCATATTTAAGTTTATCATTAATATACAAAAAATATTCAATAAAAAAGTGTTTAATTGTTATTTGAAATTGTACGATTAATGCATAGCGTTTTATTATTAGACCATTTTCGGGGCCATTTTTCAATCTCTTATCAAAACGCTTTTATGTTGTTATTATTATCTAAATTTTATGGTCTTTGTTCGAGTCTAAAAAATTGAGGTTAATATTATAAAGCGGGGAAATAAGACGTGAGCATTAAAATATTTTTATAAGCACTACTATAAATGAGTAGTAATAGTGGAGTATCTACGCACGTCTTAGTTACTAATTTTATCATAATTATAAAGTCGATTCAATTTTTTATTTTGTTACTAAAGATGAGTATTTATATTTCAGGACTCTGGTGATATAGTATTTCCCTTTCAACCAACTCATCCCGATAAAAACTCATCAACTCTTGCCCAGCGTGTGAGCAACTATATGCAGCAACAGGATACCGATACCTTGGAAGGATTCAATAGTTCAAAGAGGAAGAAGGATAACGAAACTTATTATTCTTACATCAAAATGCCTAAGTGTGGAACAAAAATAATACGATTAGAGATATATGATGTAGAGAAGTTCGAAAATTCACAAAACAAAATCCTTTGTAACTGTAATGCAAATATATGTATGCAGCACGTAGTGAACGGAGATAATATATTCTTTGACGACATATATAGTTCAGCGAAAACGTTAATGACAAAAATTCAACGAAGCATGGAAAATTTATAATTTAGATTTTTTTAAATATCTGTAGATATGTAATTCACTTATTTTTTTAATACATCATTTTATTTAAATTGATCTTGTTTTTTTATTTGTCCATTATGATAAATCATTTATGATGTATTAAAGCTTGAGTAGACTGCACTCAATGCAAAAAGAGTGCTCAATGACATTCGATTTAATATCTTAATGCACAACATAATTTGTAATTTTGAATCTGTAATTTAATAACCACAACTGAGAAATAAATTAAAAACAAAAAGCAATTGACAGCTTACTTATTGATTATAATTATTATTGTGTCATGTAGTTCATTATGAGAATACCTTTCTACAATGATCAATCATGAATTCATATTATTGATCAATTATCTAGTAGATTACCTACCTAGTTACTTTATAGATTGAAAACATAATAGCTAAATGGTTCATATACCGAATATATACAGTTAATAGATAAGCCGGTAGAATTGACAAAATTTTTGAAATTGGCTGATTTGTTAAAAAAAATTATTGATTGCATAAATAAAATAGTTAAAATTGGGGTTTTTGGATCTCATCTGATCCAGAAACCCCAATTTTAACCTACTTAGTTGATAGCTACTTCTATAAAAAAAATTCCTCGTGGTCATGTGTCTCCGTAAAATTGGTTATGTCTCGCTGTAATAAAATTGTGTTCATCTAAAGATTTGTGATATAAAAATAAAAGTCCATTTAAGAAAAGTATTGTTCTTTATTACTTTTTTAACAAATGGTAGCAGAGCGTGGTTCACGCAAGAGAAAACGACGCTATGTCGGCTTTGACGGCGTACAAAATAGAACCACTCTCAAAAGAGAACTACGACACGTGGTGCGTGCAAGCACAAGCAATATTAATAAAAAATGGACTATGGGACTACGTTAGCGGCAAAATAAAATCAAGTGATGAGCCTGAAACTTTCGAACGACAAGACTTACTGGCGAAATCAGAATTATTATTATTAATATCACCGTCAGAACTCAAACAAATAGTTTCTTGTAAAACATCTATGGAAATATGGAGTAAGTTAAAATCCACATATCAAAGCACGGGACCGGCCAGAAAAGCCACTTTATTGAAACAACTTATTCTCAAAAAGTTGAAAGAAAAGGAAGATGTCCGTGAACACCTCAATGATTTTATAGATATAGTAGACAAATTGGAAAATATGCAGATAAATTTGCACCCAAATTTGTTAAGCATAATGATGCTCTATAGTTTACCAAATACATATGAGAACTTCCGGATTGCTGTAGAGTCCCGCGATGAACTGCCATCCCCTGAGCAATTAAAAATAAAAATTATTGAAGAGTCAGAAGCTAGAAAAAATATACAGACCAACATAGAATACAGAAATGATGGAGCCTTTTATGGAAATAAAAGTAGAAAGAGACTTCCTACATGTAATATATGTAAGAAAATTGGACACAAGGCAGAGAACTGTTGGCATAATAAAAATAACAAACAAAAGAAAGACAACAGAAAACAAGAAAAGAATTTTAATGCTATTGCACTAAATGTGGGCTCCAACACATTCACAGAAAATGAGTGGTGTTTAGACAGTGGATGTACTTCACATATGTGTGGCGACAAGCAGATGTTTGCTTCATTAAGTGATGAATCTGGAATATTAAAGCTTGCATCAAATAATCACACTGCCAACATATTGGGAAAAGGAAAAGTGTCATTTAGTAAAGATAATAAATATAACTTGCATGATACATTGTATATTCCAAATATTTGCACCAACCTCATGTCGGTGAGTAAAATAACAGATACTGGTCATAAAGTTTTATTTGAAAAAGAGAGTGCACACATTCTAGACACGGATAATGACATTGTTTTATCCGCAAAGAAGAAAAATGGTCTATATTATGTTGAGACAAATTTTTCGGAAAAAGCAAATTCAGTTGCTGAAATATGGCATAAAAAATTAGGTCATTTGAATTTAGAAGACATGAAAATGTTAGACAAATAGCAGCTTGTCAGAGGAATTAATTTAAAAGGTACCTCATTTGACAACTGTGAAACTTGCATAAGAGGAAAAATGACGACCTTGCCATTTCAAAAATATGAAGGAGTAAAATCTCAAGCACGTCTCCATATTGTACACAGTGATGTATGTGGTCCGATGCCTACAGAATCAATTAATGGTAGTAAATATTTTGTGACATTTACCGATGACTACACAAGATACTGTTACATATATTTCTTAAAACATAAGAGTGAAGTTCTGGAAAAGTTTCAAGAATATAAATACAAGGTTGAAAATTTATTAAAATCAAAAATTATAAGCTTACAGTCAGACAATGGAACTGAGTACTGCAATGCAGATTTTGAAAGAAAATGGAATAACAAGAAGGCTGTCAGCTCCATACACACCTCAACAAAATGGGGTCAGTGAACGAAAAAATAGAACTCTTGTAAATAAAGCACGATGCATGCTAATTGAGTCTGGATTGCCCGAAAAACTATGGGCTGAAGCGATTTACACTGCTCACTATGTAACAAATAGAAGCCCCACAAAAGTTTTAAAACAAGACACGCCTTATAGATTATGGACTGGGCACAGCCCATCAATAAACCATCTACATATATTTGGTTCAAAGATATTTGTCTTGCAAAAGAAGAAAAAAGGAAAATTTAATCCTAAGGCTATAGAAGGAATATTTGTTGGCTATGCAACGAGTGCAAAAGGTTTCAGAATTTATTTACCCAAGGAAAACAAAATAATTGTCAGTAGAGATGTAAAAGTATTGGATGGAGTATTCTTAAATAAAAATGAAGAAAAAAGAAACTTACCAGTGGAATTAAAAGACTTAATACCTGAAAAAGAAAAGAAAGATAAATTAATAATTCAACAAAATAATGAGCAATGGTCTAGAAATAATAAAGTGAATAAACACTTACATGTTCAGTCAATCTCCGACGCCCAAACTGTTGATCCTCCTAATCAGCTCATGCCTGAATTACTTACCATTAGAGAAGAAGAATCTGAATATAATAATGACAAAGGAGAGTCCTATGATTGCCCTCCATCAGAAGAATGGCTAGAAGCTGAAGAGACACCTGAAATAGAAAATGTAATATTTCCAGAAAGACTACCTATAAGACAATGTCAAGCCCCTAAATGGATGAAAGATTATGAAATAAGTAAAGATGATTCTATTGATGAAATTGAAAATACATATTTTTGTGATTCCGAAGCATCTGAACAAGATGAAGCATGGCATGATACTATAAAGACAGAAATCAAAGCACATGTTAAAAATCAAACATGGAAAATAGTAAAAAGAGAAGAAAAAGATAAGGTTATAGATTATAAATTAGAATTAAAAGAAAAAGGTAATATTAAGAAAGCTAGATTGGTAGCCCGAGGATTTACACAAAGAGCTGGTATTAATTACACAGAGACATGGGCACCAGTAGCTAAACTCAGTTCTATTAGATTATTGTTAGCTATTGCCGTAGAAGAAAATTTAAAGCTAAATCAAATGGATGTAACAACGGCTTATCTTAATGGACAATTAGAGGAAGAAATAAGTATGATACCACCAAAACAGTTGGATTCTTATTTAAGAGAAATAATGAGTGAACAATTGACAAATGGAGACCTTACAAACTTAAATAAAACAAGAAAAATGCTTGAAGATCTGAAAAACATAAAAGGAGAGAGAGTATGTAAATTACAAAAAGCAATATATGGTCTAAAACAGTCAGGACGACAGTGGTACATGAAACTTACCTCAGAATTGAAGAAGCTTGAATTTATTCCATCATCTGCCGATCCTTGCATTTTTTCCTATGAGAAAGGAGGAGTAAAAATACTCATAGCACTATATGTGGATGACATACTTATAGCTTACTCTTGTGAAAAGAAATTAAATGATATAAAAAGAATTCTAACAAACACCTTTGAAATGAAAGACTTGGGATTGCCAAAAGAGTTTATAGGCATAGAAATAGAATTTAAAAGAGATGGAATTAAACTATCACAAGCAAAATACATAGAAAAAGCTCTGAACAAATTTAATATGCAAGAATGCAAACCTGTAAAAAGTCCAATTGAACCATATTTAAAATTAGAAAAGAAAGAAAATTGTGCTAACTTACCATACCAAAATATTATTGGTACCCTAATGTTTTTGTCAGTTGCTACAAGACCTGACATAATGTTTTCAGTGAGTTTTTTGTCTCAATTTAATAATTGCTTTGGCGAAGAACATTTTAGATGTGCCAAGCGTATTCTAAGATATTTAAGAGCCACTAAACATCTTGGACTTTACTATAAGAAAACAGGTGAAGATTTGCATGGTTATGCTGATGCTGACTGGGCTTCCTGTACCCTAGATCGAAAATCATATACAGGTTATTGTTTCAAGATGGCAGGCCGTTGCATAAGTTGGGAATCAAGAAAGCAGCGAAGCACTGCTATGTCAACTGCAGAGGCCGAATATATGGCAATATCAGATTCCACCAAAGAGGCTTTGCACCTAAATCATCTTTTGAATGAAATATCAGCTATGAAACAAAATCACATTTTGATATTTAATGATAATCAAGCAGCCCTGAATATATGCAAAAATCCTATTGTCAGCAATAAAACTAAACATATTGATTTAAGAATTCATTATGTTAGAGAAAACATTCAAGAAGGTAAAATAAAGGTCATGTATAAGGAAACAAAGGAAATGGAAGCTGATATCCTAACTAAAGGCCTGGCAGCACCTAGGCTGCAAAACCTGTTACCTAAGATAGGAATGGCTGAGTAGACTTCTGCGAGGAGGAGTGAAGAAAATACTGAATGCATTGTATTACTGAACGCGCCTCAGTCTCCCGCCTTATTATGACATTTGACGTTTTAGTTGATAGCTACTTCTATAAAAAAAATTCCTCGTGGTCATGTGTCTCCGTAAAATTAGTTATGTCTCGCTGTAATAAAATTGTGTTCATCTAAAGATTTGTGATATAAAAATAAAAGTCCATTTAAGAAAAGTATTGTTCTTTATTACTTTTTTAACAGTTATGTCGTTTTATGGCGGAGGTCCTATGGCCACCTCCCAGCTCCAGCATCAGACCCTGGTTAACATATAGGACCAAAGTACTCGTCAATATGAATCAAACGAGCCCAAAATCGATATGGTTGCGTCGTTTTATTGCGGAGTTCCTATGGCCACCTTCCAACTCCAGCATCAGACCCTGATTACCATATAGGACCAAAGTACTCGTCAATACGAATCAAACGAGCCTTAACTCGATGGGGTTGTGTCGTTTTATTGCGGAGTTCCTATGGCTACCTTCCAGCTCCAGCATCAGACCCTGGTTATCACATAAGACCAAAGTACTGGTCAATACGAATCAAACGAGTCCAAACTCGATGGGGCTGTGTCGTTTTATTGAAGAGTGCCTGTGGCCACCTTTCAGCTCCAGCATCAGACCCTTGCTACCATATAGGATCAAAGTTCTCGTCAATACGAATCAAACGAGTCCAAACTCGATGGGGTTTTGTCGTTTTATTGCAGAGTTCCTATGGCCACCTTCCAGCTCCAGCATCAGATCCTGGTTAGCATATAGGATCAAAGTACTCGTCAATACGAATCAAACGAGCCTAAACTCGATGGGGTTGTGTCGTTTTATTGCGGAGTTCCTATGGCTACCTTCCAGCTCCAGCATCAGACCCTGGTTATCACATAAACTCAAACTCAAAGTAGTGTAGGTGTATTCAAACTCAAAAATCTTTATTCAATATAGACCTTTACAGGCACTTATTGACGTCAAAAAAAAAACATAAAAATCTTCAACCAAGAATCTAATTAACTAAATTATTTAATCCTTGTATGTACACACACCCCAACCATTATTAAGATGTGTGCAAATACAAGTAAAATAAAAAAAAAAAAAAATTGACTACACCTGTTCGGAAATTGGGAGAGCCTTCTCAAGAAGAACAGGCAAGAAACTCGGAAGGTCTTGTATTTTTTTTTGTCTCCTCTTTTAAAATGCCAACATTACAATATTATATTTCACATACATTTTTTTAAATAATATAGAAATGCCTGTCGGTGTGAGTGGAACAGTTACTCGAATGAAATTTATCCCACTATCACAAAGTGTTAACACCCTTTAAACGTCAATTATCACATTTTTTGTCAATCCCAAGCAGTTTTATCTGTCATATAATCAGACACTTTATAATATGCTTTTTTCATAAGTGCGCCCTTGATAGCGACTTTAAATTTATTCAAGTTAAGTGCTTTAATATTATTAGGGATTTTATTGTAGAAACGTACACAAAGGCCTTTGAAAGAATTATTAATTTTTTTAAGCCTAGTATTTGGTAACGCTAACATATTCTTTTGCCTAGTATTTACTGAATGAATATCACTGTTTTTACAAAACGAATGTATATTTTTATGAACATATACTATATTCTCGTAAATATATTGCGACGCGACGGTCATAATACCAATTTCTTTAAATTTTTCTCTCAAAGAGTCTCTTATTTTAAGGTTATAAATAGCACGAATAGCCCTTTTTTGCAGCACAAAAACAGTCTGAATGTCGGCAGCATTTCCCCACAGCAAAATGCCATACGACATCACACTATGAAAATAGGCAAAGTATACAAGTCTTGCTGTATCAACATCAGTCAGCTGACGTATTTTCCATACAGCGTAGGCTGCAGAACTAAGTCTCTTCGACAATTTATCAATATGTGGGCCCCACTGAAGCTTTGAATCTAAAGTAATACCAAGAAATACTACGGTATCCACAAGGTCCACATTTTTATGCTTTATGTTAACAGTGGTGTGAACCTCTTTAACATTGGGTAAAACAAATTTTATACATTTAGTTTTCCCTTCATTGAGGCACAAGTTATTCGCATTAAACCAGTAAACTATTCTTGAGATAGAACTATTTACATCGTCATAAATTTGCAATCGTCTTTTAATTTTAAACATAAGTGAAGTATCATCTGCAAATAATACAATCTCATGCCTGTCTTGTACAAAAGCAGGCAAGTCATTTATATATATTAAAAATAGAAAAGGACCAAGAATTGAACCCTGCGGAACTCCCATTTTAACCGAGGCGCCCTGGGACCTCTCCCCGTTGACGTCTACTTTCTGAATCCTCTCAGTCAAATAGGAGATGAGTAAATCCAGAACAGTGTCGCGAAATCCATAGTAGTGTAATTTCCTGATCAGGGTGTCATGATGAACGCAATCAAACGCCTTGGACAAGTCACAAAAAACGCCCAGCGCATCATGTGAGTCCTCCCAGGCCTCATATATATTTTGTATTAACTCAACACCAGCATCAGTTGTTGAGCGACCCTTTCTAAAACCAAATTGTTTACAGTGTAGAAGATTATTTCTGTTAAAAAAGCTTTGCATTTGTTCCAACATTATTTTTTCAAAGAGTTTGCTAAAAGTAGGTAGCACAGAGATAGGTCTAAAATTATTGGGGTCTGATGTGCTACCAGATTTATGTAATGGAATAATTTTACTCAGTTTCATTAGATCAGGAAACACACCACAGTCAATGCAATCATTAAAAATACTAGCAAGTATTGGAGCTATTGTTTCTATTACAGATTGGGAAACATCTACAGAGTTGCCCCACAGATCCACGGTTTTCTTTTTATTCAGCGTTTTAAATGACTTTATTAAATCATTTGCACAAATATGGGCAAATTTAAATTTATCATCACAAGTTTTAACATAATCTTTTAGAATAGATTCGGCTACAGTGGGGGAGGAATCAGACCAAAGTACTGGTCAATACGAATCAAACGAGTCCAAACTCGATGGGGCTGTGTCGTTTTATTGAAGAGTGCCTGTGGCCACCTTTCAGCTCCAGCATCAGACCCTTGCTACCATATAGGATCAAAGTTCTCGTCAATACGAATCAAACGAGTCCAAACTCGATGGGGTTTTGTCGTTTTATTGCAGAGTTCCTATGGCCACCTTCCAGCTCCAGCATCAGATCCTGGTTAGCATATAGGATCAAAGTACTCGTCAATCCGAATCAAACGAGCCTAAACTCGATGGGGTTGCGTCGTTTTATTTCAGAGTTCCTATGGCCACCTTCCAGCTCCAGCATCAGATCCTGGTTAGCATATAGGATCAAAGTACTCGTCAATCCGAATCAAACGAGCCTAAAGTCGATGGGGTTGCGTCGTTTTATTGCAGAGTTCTTATGGCCACCTTCCAGCTCCAGCATCAGATCCTGGTTAGCATATAGGATCAAAGTACTCGTCATTGATCCGAATCAAACGAGCCTAAACTCGATGGGGTTGCGTCGTTTTATTACGGAGTTCCTATGGCCACCGTCCAGTTCCTTCATCAGATCAGCTCCATGTTATCATAATATTGCATTGTCACGATATACATTATTATTATGTGCAAAATTTCAGCCCAATCGAAAACCGAGAAGTGGTCAAATCTACATACATACATACAGTGCAAGCTAAATAATAGCTTGTAAAAATAAAAGTTGATCAAACACATCCCTGTATTTACTATAGTACAACACAGTAAATAATAAACACCTATTATATTCAAAATTAACATCTACGATATTTTGCTAGGCGGCCGTACCGATTGCGAGACCGAGTGCGCTTGTGTGCGTGAGCGACGCACACAAACAGAGACTAGAGAAATTTACCTAAACTAGCTCGGGCTCGCGCGGAAGTTTAATGTGTTTTGTTTTACTATGATATTCATAGGGTGGATTCTGGCCAATCTTAATTGCAGATTGATTATCTATGAATAATACTGGAGGTTCTAATTTTTCACTTAAATTTTGAAATAATCGTTTAAGCCAAATAATCTCGCGGCACGCCTCACTGGCAGCTACTACTTCTGCTTCGGTGGACGACAGCGCAACTGACGTTTGTTTCACACTACGCCAAGAGATAGCTGATCCTGCAAACAGACATACAATTCCGCTTGTAGAACAACCATCATATTCATCGCCTCCGTGATCTGCATCACTATAGCATATAACACGCTTTTCACTTCTCTTAAATACCAATCCAGTATCTATAGTCCCTTTAAGATATCTAAATATTCTTTTTACTTGTATGATGTTATGCTAGGGTTTTCAAGATGTCTTGAGACAATACCAACAGCATAGGCAATATCCGGTCTTGTGCCAACCATCAAGTATGCAAGTGCTCCAACTGCTTGCCTATAAGGAAACTTTGTAATATCTTCTGATATTTCTATGTCCGAATTATCTTTAATTATTGGTGTTCCAACAGCTTTACAGTCACTCATTCCAAACCTTTCTAAAATCTTTTTAATGTAAGCGCTTTGATGTACTTTAATATTTCTATCATCAGTACGCTCCAACTCTAATCCAAGAAAGTACGATGGCACCTTAGTTGTTATTTTGAATCGACTTTTTAATTCATTCTCAATGAAATCTGTAGCAATTTTATCATCTGATGAGGCTAGTAATCCGTCATCGACATATAAAGCTAACAACAGTTTTGTTTTACCTCACAAAACTGTTGTTAGCTAACATACAAGCAAGGATCTGCGTCGCTTTGAATAAATCCAACAGTAATCAGGAAATCATGAATACACTCATTCCAGCACTTCGGTGCTTGCTTAAGTCCATAGAGACTTTTGCTTAGCTTACACACTCTTCCAGATTGATCGTTATAGCCTTCAGGTTGTTGCATATAGATTTCTTCTTTGATTGTACCATAAAGAAATGCAGTTGATACATCGAATTGTTGTAGTATCAAACCTTCGTTTGCTGCTATACTTAGAAGAACCCTGATTGTGCTTAGCTTAGCTACAGGACTGAATGTCTTGTTATAATCTATTCCTGGTTTTTGTGAATATCCTATTGCAACTAGTCTCGCCTTGTACTTATCTACCGAACTATCGGGGTTTGTTTTTAACTTTAAATACCCACTTACAGCGTAAAGCTTTTCTATTTTTAGGTAATTTTGTTAAAGTCCAGGTTTTATTTTCATTCAAAGAATTAATTTCACTATTCATTGCCTCTACCCACTTCTCTTTATTAGGACTTAACATGACTTCTCGATATGAGCATGGTTCTGATATTGTGATCGTTTCATTGATTAAATTATCATAATTGTATCGAATAGGCGGTTTAATTAGATTTCGATCACGAAGAACACGACGATTTTCCATAACAGGTGTATCTATGTTTTGTGTTATATCAGTATCACCATTGTCTCTATCTTCTTCTAAATCATCTTGTTGTTAGTCATAATTTATACGGCGATTTGCCTTCTTGTATTGTACGACCTGTTCGATTCAGTATATATACTGAAGCGTTTGTCACCTCAGCCCACAAGCCTTGCGGAATTTCATCATGAGCATGCATAAGTGCTCTGGCCATCTCAACTACGGTACGGTTTTCTCTTTCAGCACATCCGTTTTGTTGAGGAGTGTAAGGCATTGTTAATCTTTGCTTAATACCTTTCTCTCTTAGCATATTTCGTACTAGTTCGTTATCGAATTCTCCTCCATTGTCGCTTAATATTTCTGGAATGACATGTCCAGATGTCTTAGCTTCGGCAAGAAAATCTTTCAAGCGCGCAAAAACTTCCGACTCGTGTCGTAGAAAATATATGTAACGAAAACGAGTAAAATCATCTTAAAATAAAACAAAGTATCGAAATTTTGATAAAAAATATAAAAATGGTCCACAAACATCTGTATGTACAAGCTCTCCAGGTTTGTTAGCTCTTGGTCTAGCCCCGAACTTTTGTCTATGTGCCTTGCCATATATACATCCTTCACATAATTCTGAGTTATGTTTTGAATCGACCGTTATTCCAAATTCCCTATGTAAAATTTGTTTCACATGTCTTTTATTTTGATGTCCTAGGCGTTCATGATAGAGTTGAAGTTGATTTTGAGTCGTCATATAGTTAATTTCGAATTTTGGTGGCAATACTTCCATATTTATTTTATATAAGCCTCCATTCTTATTTCTATTTCCGACTAGCATCACTTTTCCATCTATCTTTAAGCTGCATGACCGGGTTTTCGGCTCAAAAGTGCTATTTCCACAGAAGTCTTGAGCAGCAAGTACAGAAAATAAATTTCTAGATATGCAAGGTACGTACCATACGTTGAAAAGTTGAATCATTTTACTATGGCCACTGACATTAGCTTTGACTTTAATTGTACCTTTTCCAATTGCTTCAATTTGTTGTCCATTAGCTGTTGTCACCTTGTGAGAATCTGTAAAGTACTCAAAAGATTGGAATATATCACCTCTATTGGTAACATGACTTGTTGCATCGTTGTCTACGTACCATGAATCATCTTTACTTTCTCCAAAAGCTACGGCCAAACTTGTCATTGTTACAGCATGCGTAGATTGCTATGATGGTTTCGAAGGTCTTCCATCTGCCTTCCACTTTAGACACTGTTTGACTTTATGTCCCTTTTCTCCACAGTACTTACATTTATAAAATTCTTATCTTTATGTTTACTTTGTATTATGAGCGCTTCTGCATTACTCTCTTCTGCTTTATTTTTATCCTCTAAAGCTCTCTCGTAAGCGCATAACTGTGATGTCAGATTATCAATTGTACGATTCTCTTTTGATATAAGCATCCAACTAGATTTAAAACTGAAATATTTTTCTGGTAATGTATCCAATATCTTACAAATCAGTAATATTTCTGGTAGTTGATCTAATGATAGTGCTTTATTCAAATCATGCCAAATATTCTTAATTGCAGAAATATGTGATCCTATTGTATGTGTAGAATCTTTCTGATATCTAAAGAATTTCATGCATAAGTCGTACGACTTGTCTTCTGACGTATGTTCATAGAGACGGTTTAATTCATCCCACATACTTTTAGGAAAATAATGAAGCTTAATATTTAACGCTTTACGCGATTTAACGCTCTGCTACCATGTTAAAGTAAACGACATATTTACTTACTAAACCGTGAATTTATTCAGGTATACATGAATGACAACAATATAAACAAAGGTTGCTAGACAACGCTATTGGCGTTCTCTATACCTTGACACTTGCGACGTCCGCAGAGGGTCCTAGCAACCCGGGCCGTGCGACATTATCACACGGTCAGCCACGGCGCGGCCTGCTTACTTGCGGGCCAAACGCCGTGGGATGTCGATGCACGCGTCCAGTCGGAGGTGTATCGGCATCGGGTTGCTGTCCGAGAACGGGGGGGACGATCAGCCCCACAGGAGGTGGAGGCGGTTCGTACCCAGGCGCAGAGGGAGGCTCTGCGCCGGTGGGGTGAGGCACTCGTCTTCCCAGCTGCCGGCCACCGGACGATCGAGGCGATCCGTCTGGTGTTGGAGGAGTGGGTTGGGCGCCGGCAAGGCAGCCTCTCATTTCGCATGGTGCAGGTACTGACCGGACATGGTTGTTTCGGTCACTACCTGCACCGAGTTGCACGTCGGGAGGAAACGCCGCAGTGTCATCACTGTGACGCTCCCGACGACACGGCCGAACACACCCTGTTGGTGTGCCCGGCTTGGCGACGCCAGCGCAGCGAATTAAACGCTGCGCTTGGAGGCGGAGACCTTTCGCGCCGAGCATGGTCGTGGGCCGTGGCCATGCTCCGTGGCGAAGCGGAATGGGGGGCTGTCGCCTCCTTCTGCGAAGATGTCACCCTAACATAGGGTAGGCTCGAGCCCCTCGGTGGGGACGTATAGGAGCTGTGATGATGATGATGATGATGATGATTATGTTAAAATAAAATTAAAACTTATAGTAATTAGAAAAGCGATATAAAAATGCAGTGTTAGTTAAATTATACTACATTGATTGCATTTGGTTACACGGTTAATGCGGCTCGATTTTACTTTAAAGAAGATACCGTTATCAAGCAAACAATGATGCTACGTACCACAAAAAATATGAAAATTTCAATAAAGTTATGACAATACTGTTACAAAACAAAAAGATAAAGTACTCTTGCTTATACAATATTTAATTATACGTTTTGTAATAATAAGAATATCGACACTATACAAAAAATGACGTTACACTACCAAAAAACTACAGCAAATAAACCGAAGAGATTAAGATAATGCTGACACTAAACAAAAAAAAAACGCAGTACTCCATTAAATGTAAACTCTACTTACTGGACTAAAGTATAATCGTATCGTTTATAAAAAAAATGTCACTATTCCTCGAATAATAGCTAAAATTCTTGTGTTCATCATGGCCGCAAAATGCAAAATGACAGAATGAGTCACCACAATGATTTTTGTTATCAGCATATCTAAAAAATAGGTAACTCGAAAAAAAAGAATCTGTTTTTATTTTTTTTCTATCTTCAAAAATGACTGAGATATTAAACGTTAAAGTACGGCCTCCGCGGCAAAATCCGGCTAAGCGACCGCGCCAACGTGTGACGTCACGCTGCGAGCTGCGAGTCGGTGCTTGCGTACACCTACATGCGCTCTCGCGGTTTCGCTATAAATTCAATTGTTTTTCTTATAGTAAATGAATAAAATGGTTAAGAAATATTGTATTGTCCCTATGTGTACTAACTCCAGTAAAAACACCACAAACAGTGTTTTTTTTTCTGTATCATAATAAAAATATTCGGAAAAAATGGTTAAGTAAAAGTTATGAGAAGAGCAGATCCTCTCACAGCCTCATAGTCACGTGCATAGTTGTGAAGATCATTTCGACGTAAGTAAGTTTTGTGTTTATTATATTATATAGATGTGTGTTTCTTTTTAGCAATAGATACCTAATCTGAAACTATAGTTGAATGTGCAGGTTTATAACTTTCCGAGCGGCGAAGAACGCGCTCCCTGGTTGGAGTAGGCGTTGGCGATTAATTTTTGTTTTAAAAACAAACCCAGGTTTATTAAATCTAATCACAAATGGCTTAAAATGTTAGTTGTACCTATGTTAGTAAGTACCTATTACGTACCTAGCCACACAAGACTACAGTAGTAGATCCTTACATATTATAAAACAAAGTCCCCCGCCGCGTCTGTCTGTCTGTTCGCGATAAACTCAAAAACTACTGCACCGATTTTCAAGCGGTTTTCACCACTCGATAGCGTGATTCTCGAGGAAGGTTTTAGTAAATATTTTTTTGTTTTTGTATTTATTTCTGTGTACATTAACGGTATTTGTTGAAGATGTCGGGAAAAAAAAATTAAGGCGAAACGTGGTTCGCGGGCACAGCTAGTACTTAATAAAGTTAGTCATGTATGTTGTTGATAGTCAGGGCTAAAGAACAAGTTATTACTAGGTTTTTTGTGATATTATTTCAAAAGTATGTTTACCAAGATCACACCTGGTACCTACCTTTAAGGGCCCACCATCCGCGCGAGCCCGAGCTAGTTTAGGTAAATTTCTCTAGTCTCTGTTTGTGTGCGTCGCTCACGCACACAAGCGAACTCGGTCGCGCAATCGGCACCAATCGGTACGGCCGCCTAGCAAAATATCGTAGATGTTAATTTTGAATTTAATAGGTGTTTATTATTTACTGTGTTATACTATAGTAAATACAGGGATGTGTTTAATCAACTTTTATTTTCACAAGCTTTTATTTTGCTTGCACTGTATGTATAATGTAGATTTGAACACTTCTCGGTTTTCGATTGGGCTGAAATTTTGCACATAATAATATGTATATCGTGACAATGCAATATTATGATAACATGGAGCTGATCTGATGAAGGAACTGGACGGTGGCCATAGGAACTCTGCAATAAAACGACAAAACCCCATCGAGTTTGGACTCGTTTGATTCGTATTGATGAGAACTTTGATCCTATATGGTAGCCAGGGTCTGATGCTGGAGCTGGAAGGTAGCCATAGGAACTCCGCAATAAAACGACACAACCCCATCGAGTTTAGGCTCGTTTGATTCGTATTGACGAGTACTTTGGTCCTATATGGTAACCAGGGTCTGATGCTGGAGTTGGAAGGTGGCCATAGGAACTCCGCAATAAAACGACGCAACCCTATCGAGTTTGGGCTCGTTTGATTCATATTGACGAGTACTTTGGTCCTATATGTTAACCAGGGTCTGATGCTGGAGCTGGGAGGTGGCCATAGGACCTCCGCCATAAAACGACATAACCCTATCGAGTTTGGGCTCGTTTGATTCGTAAGGACGAGTACTTTGGTCCTATATGGTAACCAGGGTCTGATGCTGGAGCTGGGAGGTGGCCATAGGACCTCCGCCATAAAACGACATAACCCTATCGAGTTTGGGCTCGTTTGATTCGTAAGGACGAGTACTTTGGTCCTATATGGTAACCAGGGTCTGATGCTGGAGCTGGAAGGTGGCCATAGGACCTCCGCAATAAAACGACATAACCCTATCGAGTTTGGGCTCGTTTGATTCATATTGACGAGTACTTTGGTCCTATATGTTAACCAGGGTCTGATGCTGGAGCTGGGAGGTGGCCATAGGACTTCCGCCATAAAACGACATAACCCTGTCGAGTTTGGGCTCGTTTGATTCGTAATGACGAGTACTTTGGTCCTATATGGTAACCAGGGTCTGATGCTGGAGCTGGAAGGTGGCCATAGGACCTCCGCAATAAAACGACATAACCCTATCGAGTTTGGGCTCGTTTGATTCATATTGACAAGTACTTTGGTCCTATATGTTAACCAGGGTCTGATGCTGGAGCTGGGAGGTGGCCATAGGACCTCCGCCATAAAACGACATAACCCTATCGAGTTTGGGCTCGTTTGATTCGTAATGACGAGTACTTTGGTCCTATATGGTAACCAGGGTCTGATGCTGGAGCTGGAAGGTGGCCATAGGACCTCCGCAATAAAACGACATAACCCTATCGAGTTTGGGCTCGTTTTATTCATATTGACGAGTACTTTGGTCCTATATCTTAACCAGGGTCTGATGCTGGAGCTGGGAGGTGGCCATAGGACCTCCGCCATAAAACGACATAACCCTATCGAGTTTGGGCTCGTTTGATTCGTAATGACGAGGACTTTGGTTCTATATGGTAACCAGGGTCTGATGCTGGAGCTGGAAGGTGGCCATAGGACCTCCGCAATAAAACGACATAACCCTATCGAGTTTGGGCTCGTTTGATTCGTAATGACAAGGACTTTGGTCCTATATGGTAACTAGGGTCTGATGCTGGACCTGGAAGGTGGCCAGAGGAACTCCGCAATAAAACGACACAACCCCATCGAGTTTGGGCTCGTTTGATTCGTATTGACGAGTACTTTGATCTTATATGGTAACTAGGGTCTGATGCTGGACCTGGAAGGTGGCCAGAGGAACTCCGCAATAAAACGACACAACCCCATCGAGTTTGGGCTCGTTTGATTCGTATTGACGAGTACTTTGATCTTATATGGTAACCAGGGTGTGATGCTAGAACTGGAAGGTGGCCATAGGAACTCCGCAATAAAACGACACAAGCCCATCGAGTTTTGGGCTCGTTTGTTTCGTAATGACGAGTACTTTGGTCGAGTTTCATAATGGCGGCCATGCGGTTACAAAATGATAAAATATAAAATAATAGTAAAAAGATTGAAAAAAAAACGTCGCCCAACACTAGGATTTTATTTTAAAGCCCTAATAAGACGAAAATAAATTTCAATTTATTACATGATACATCTAATATATAAAATTCTCGTGTCACAGTGTTTGTTACCAAACTCCTCCGAAACGGCTTGACCGATCTTTATGAATTTTTTTGTGTATATTCAGTAGGTCTGAGAATAAGTCGTAAACTATTTTTTATTATGGCGAAACGTAAGTTCGCCGTTATTATGGCGAAACGTAGCTCGCCGGCACAGTTAGTTTTTAATAAAATATAAAAGCTTGTCTCAAGATTTACCTATTTTATAAAAAACAAATATTTTTTTCTTAGAATTACCAATATTTATTTATTTAAGGCTTACCAAGTAAATACATACGGGCAAGGTACTTAAACAGTTTTTTTTATGGAGGGCCTGGCAAAAGACCTCCTCCCGCCTGATGTTAAGCGGTGAAAGAGGCCCAAATGAGTTGACAGATAGAGGAGGAAGGACATCCACTATCCAACCTGCCCGCCCCTTGCCGGCCTAAACGATGTTTTTCACACCTCTTTTGAAGGAACCCATGTTGTAGGATGGAGGAAACACGTGCGCAGGTAGAGAATTCCAAGTGTGGGATGAACGACAGAAAACTTACCGGAGGGGGACTCTGTACCCAGGTCGTGTGCTTGGGTACCTCCGTCTTACCTATTTCTGCCGCAAAGCAGCAGTGCTTGCATTGCTGTGTTCCGGTTTGAAGGGTAAGATATGGCACTGAAATTACTGGGTACCGTGACTTTACATCTTAAGTCACAAGTTGGCAACGTACACTGTGGCCTTTGTGGGGGTTGCAGTTTTACTGCTAATGTCACAGGAGCCACATGTATTATAGGTGACTGTTACCACTTACCATCAGGTGGGCAGTTTGATTTTTTGCCAACTTAGTAGCAATAAAAAAAAAAGAAGAAGGAATCTTGGAATTTCTTGGTACGGTGTGAAAAGGAGGATACAGTGTAAGGATGACTCCGTAGACCCTTACTCGTTTTTCTGTTAAGGAATGGAGAGGGAGGGATAAGGTTAAAGAGCTCCTCAGAGCATTCCCCGTGGAACATTCGGTAAAAAGCGCCAAGAGAGGCGATGTCACGACGAAGTTGTAGAGGCTCGAGGGTGTTAGTTGCCTCTACATCGCCAATTATTCGAATAGCGCGACGCTGCAATCTGTCCAGAGCATCGAGGAGGTACTGAGCCGGAGTGCGAGCAATATTCCACGCAAGACCTAACCTGAGTTTTATACAACAGGCATAGTTGGTCCGGCGCAAAATACCTACGCACCTTGTTCAGGTGTTTCACCGAGTTTCCGTGAGGCAGGAGTTATAACGGATTCGAGTTTTTCAAAAAAGGGATCATATATGCATTTAAATTTCAGGACTGCACAGCATTGTCATGTGTGTATGACAATGCTGTACAAAACATTATTTATTACAAAAAAATAAATATAATAATCAAGTTAAATTGTTTTATTGTTTATCCTAATTCTCGGGACAAGCTTTTATATTTTTATAAGAAAATATATCTTTTAATAAATTAAAGTTTATTTTCCTCTTTTAAGGCATTATAATATAAGCTTGTTTTTAAAAAAACTTTTTTTAAACTAATTGCTCAAATAATACGAAATATTTTAATGACTACCGAGTTCTTTATGGTTAGTTGTATCTACAATTATTTTATATAATAACATATAATAATTTAGTAATAAACAAATATGAAATGAATATTTTCTTGTGCTCAACGCACTTTTTAGTACATTGAAGCCATTCGCTAGATTGTAATAAAAAAATAAATTAAAGTTTACTTTCTTTTTTTAGGGCATTAAAATAAAAGCTTGTTTTAAAAAATCTTTTGTGATAGCGGCCATCTTGTTTTAGTTTTTTTCATGGTGTACTTTCATTTGATACCCTATATACATGCCCATATTGTGGGGATTATACATAAAAATAATCTGTCAATTTGTGACGGCGGCCATCTTGGATTAGATTGTCTTTCAGAATATACTATATTCTACAATTCATTCAACAATTCAAGCTCTTTCATTTGACACCTAAATTGGGGTTTGCGTATGGATATTATCTAGGCTAGGCTCAAAGTACTCATCAAGAAAAATCATATAGGACCAAAGTACTCGTCAATACGAATCAAGCAAGCCCAAACTCGATGGGGTTGCGTCGTTTTATTTCGGAGTTCCTTTGGCCACCTTCCAACTTCAGCATCAGACCCTGGTTACCATATAGGACCAAAGTACTCGTCAGTACGAATCAAACGAGCCCAAACTCGATGGGGTTGTGTCCTTTTATTGCGGAGTTCCTATGGCTACCTTCCAGCTCTAGCATCAGACCCTGGTTACCACATAGGTCCAAAATACTCGTCAATACGAATCAAGCAAGCCCAAACTCGATGGGGTTGCGTCGTTTTATGTCGGGAGTTCCTTTGGCCACCTTCCAACTTCAGCATCAGACCCTGGTTACCACATAGGACCAAAGTACTCGTCAATACGAATCAAACGAGCCCAAACTCGATGGGGTTGTGTCCTTTTATTGCGGAGTTCCTATGGCTACCTTCCAGCTCCAGCATCAGACCCTGGTTACCACATAGGTCCAAAGTACTCGTCAATATGAATCAAACGAGCCCAAACTCGATGGGGTTGCGTTGTTTGATTGCGGAGTTCCTATGGCCACCTTCCAGTTCCAGGATCAGACCCTGGTTACCATATAGGACAAAAGTACTCGTTAATACGAATCAAACGAGCCCAAACTCGAAGGGGTTCTGTCGTTTTATTGCGGGGTTCCTTTGGCTACCTTCCAGCTCCAGCATCAGACCCTGGTTACCACATAGGACCAAAGTACTCGTCAATACGAATCAAACGAGCCCAAACTCAATGAGGTTGCGTTGTTTGATTGCGGAGTTTCAATGGCCACCTTCCAGTTCCAGGATCAGACCCTGGTTACCATATAGGACCAAAGTACTCGTTAATACGAATCAAACGAGCCCAAACTCGATGGGGTTCTGTCGTTTTATTGCGGGGTTCCTTTGGCTACCTTCCAGCTCCAGCATCAGACCCTGGTTACCACATAGGACCAAAGTACTCTTCAATACGAATCAAACGAGCCCAAACTCGATGGGGTTGCGTTGTTTGATTGCGGAGTTCTTATGGCCACCTTTCAGCTCCAGCATCAGACCCTGGTTACCACATAGGTCCAAAGTACTCGTCAATACGAATCAAACGAGCCCAAACTCGATGGGGTTGTGTCCTTTTATTGCGGAGTTCCTATGACTACCTTCCAGCTCCAGCATCAGACCCTGGTCACCACATAGGTCCAAAGTACTCGTCAATACGAATCAAACGAGCCCAAACTCGATGAGGTTGCGTTGTTTGATTGCGGAGTTTCAATGGCCACCTTCCAGTTCCAGGATCAGACCCTGGTTACCATATAGGACCAAAGTATTCGTTAATACGAATCAAACGAGCCCAAACTCGACGGGGTTCTGTCGTTTTATTGCGGGGTTCCTTTGGCTACCTTCCAGCTCCAGCATCAGACCCTGGTTACCACATAGGACCAAAGTACTCTTCAATACGAATCAAACGAGCCCAAACTCGATAGGGTTGCGTTGTTTGATTGCGGAGTTCTTATGGCCACCTTCCAGCTCCAGCATCAGACCCTGGTTACCACATAGGTCCAAAGTACTCGTCAATACGAATCAAACGAGCCCAAACTCGATGGGGTTGTGTCCTTTTATTGCGGAGTTCCTATGACTACCTTCCAGCTCCAGCATCAGACCTTGGTTACCACATAGGTCCAAAGTACTCGTCAATACGAATCAAACGAGCCCAAACTCGATGGGGTTGCATTGTTTGATTGCGGAGTTCCTATGGCAAACCTTCAGATCCAGGATTAGACCCTGGTTACCATATAGGATCAAAGTTCTCGTCAATACGAATCAAACGAGCTCAAACTCGATGGGGCTATGTCGTTTTATTGCGGAGTTCCTATGGCCACCTTCCAGCTCCAGCATCAGACTCTGGTTACCACATAGGTCCAAAGTACTCGTCAATACGAATCAAACGAGCCCAAACTCGATGGGGTTGCATTGTTTGATTGCGGAGTTCCTATGGCAAACTTCCAGATCCAGCATCAGACCCTGGTTACCATATAGGATCAAAGTTCTCGTCAATACGAATCAAACGAGCTCAAACTCGATGGGGCTATGTCGTTTTATTGCGGAGTTCCTATGGCCACCCTTCAGCTCCAACATCAGATCAGCTCCATGTCGTCATCATTATATATTTATACATATGCATGCAAAATTTCAGCTTAATCGGAAACCGGGAAGTGAGTCAAATTTAGCTCGCAAGATTAGACCCGAACATGCAAAAGATAAATAAAAGCTTGTAAAAAGGTTGAAGGTTTTTCGTACGGCAGCCACAAATAACAAAATTGTTAGTTATCAACTTCTCCGATTACTCCGTAGGACTTCGCGTCGTATACATACACAAATAATTACGCGACCGGGAGCTAGCTCAAAGCGACGTGCTCTCACTTCGAGTCTTGATTGCACACTGAATTTCGACGCGCCCGAGCCAAGTATTTGTAAGAACATCGATAAATCTATGTTAAAAAATTCAAATAAAAATCAATGTACGATAATTTAAAAAAATACCACGGTGTCAGTGTTTTGCTTACCTTTGTTCTATATATTTGTTAAACTAAAATATAATAGGGTTAATTAATGAAGCTAAAAATCACGAACGGTATGTGGGTGTAACCTAAATTTTAAGTAAAATTGATGCTATTTTTTAACGAAATGGTATGTAAATTTTAAAAATGGTGACGGTGATTGTGTAGACACATAATTTAAGAATTTAAATTTATTTTTTCCCGGTCAGTTAACTGGAACGTTAACGTAAAATATCAAAAACGCCAACGGCCTTTTTGCTATTTTTCGCGCCATGGGCCCTTAACACTGACTGTAAAGTCAGGTGTAACAAACTTTTAATTTTATTGATCTTACATAAAAAATAACAAAAAAAGTAAATATGATTTATTTATTATTACTAGCAGATGAGTTTAACTTGGTGAGGTCTGAGTGTTTGAGGTGAGGTATGAAGTCGGGGTGTTTTTTTGTGTGTGTTTATTACATTAACCCAGGGCATATCGATACTGGGTATTTTAGTGGAGCGCAATCTTCACATGCTGCACTTAATATTCGGCCACGGTAATAGTATACATATACAGTGGAATGACTTCATAGAAACGGTCGAAACACGCGCTATGCCTACGCGCCTCGATTTGGGATCGCATAGTGTACGTGTTGTACTCTTGAGATGATGATGATGATGATCAATAAAAGATATTATATATGACAACGATAACTGTATTAATTAACTGCTAATGATGTAATGAGTACACGAGTGCGATACGCGACGGCGATGATGTGCGCTATTACGTGAACTAACTAGAATTACAAATGCTTAATATTTTAATGTCTGTAAATGCTGACGCGTGAGAATGGTTTATTTGTACGAGTAAACCGTACATGCTCCCGACCAGGAAGATGAGATATGACTATGAATGACATGAGCTTAGACTAGTTTACAAGATGAAGGACAATAATTTTTACTAATGCTAGGAACAAATGATACCCGACAATTACTTATTTATCGGTCTTAAAATTACATTTTATTAAAATTGTTGACGTATTTTTATTCGCGGATTCACTGATTTCACTATATAGGCTTTGCCTAGGAACACTAACACTATGCTCTGCACTTACACTTTCACTGACACACTTTATTGCACTATGCTCTGCCTTAGAGCTTCCACTCATACACTTTAATTCACTTTCATCGAGCTTTTCGCTCGTCGAAGATTGGCGAACGGAGACACGGCGGCTGCTGCGGCAGCGGCGATACTTCGCACGTATGTATGCGAATACTGCCCCTCCAAAGAACAATGCTATCACAGAATATATAGCCACGTAGTGATGTATATCATGGTAGTTAATGCTGCTGTCTATGTCATCTTCAATATGATTAGAATTTTCCTTACTTTGCTTAATTTGCTGATCTATTTTTTGAAAAGAATTTTGAAAATCTTCTGCCGTATAATTTTTGTTAAGAGGTATCGATATGTTAATTATATTGTTAATAGGTGCTATCTCAGGTGCGAGGACAGCCGGCTCAACATGAATATTATTAGTCATTTGTTTATGCGACGTAATCGTAAATGCGTCGCCCTTGATGACGCAGTCATTCCCGAGAGTGAGAATGTTGATCCCAGACACCTGTTCCACTGTAACTTGATCCTGGCAGATAAGCCGTAGTAAACATTGCCCACAGCAATTGATAATGAATGAATTTGCTTTATTAAGCTTTTTCCAGTTCATACGACACGGGCTTGTAACTGTTTGACATAACGTATTGTTCGCTTGATTATTTTTAAAACAAAGATTCTCGTCAACTTGTCGCTGGTAGACGGGCGTTTGAATTTCGCACAGATATGTTCTTGAAATATATTCTATACAGTTTTGGAAATCAGAATTAGTAATGGGTATAAACATGTCCTTTTTATAATTCATTGCTATGTGTTCTGCTATTGGAATGAGACTCACCATTGATGTTCCGAGTTGATGATGTAGCGGTATTGCATTGTAAATGTCATAGCTGTCTCTACTTACAAGTGGTATTTTAATTTCAAAAATGAAGTACTTCTGTGTAATTCGAGCTCTAACTCTGAGTAGTTTATATAGGTTAGTGAACTCAGTTTGCATATTTTCTATTGGGAGCGATAAATCTTTAGGTAATTGGCTTGATATTGTGTTTAACTCTTCTTGCAGCTGGACTGGTGTGAGAAGGTGAATGTTAAAATGTTGAAGATTGATAACAGTATCTAATAAAGTTTCTTGGATATTTCTTAAGTTAGAAAGAATGTTGTTTGCTATAATACTGGACATGATGAAATCATTGATCATTTCCACTTTCAAAACTTCTGATTTTAAAGAATTCGCAGCAGTTTCCAAACTATTGATGTGTTGATTAAATATTTTGAATTGTTTATTCATGTTAGTTTCGATTCTTTGTAATAAATTATTTTCAGCTTCTATAATCGAAGTTTGGTTTCGTCAAAGTTGTGCCAGATGTTTTTGATTTGTCCTTACAGTATTGATATCCATTTCGTACTTAGCTGCAAAACGCTCGTCTAAAACGCCAAACAAAGAATTTGCAACGTAGCCGACACCGTTGATAAGACCTCGTCGCGTGCGCTTACGATATTCGAATTGCTGATTCAGTAACATATGATCGTAGTATTCCAGTTCTGAGAATCCGTGACGTAGCTGGAGTAATACTATATCGCAGTGTGTACTTTTACTATAATTAGTGCATAAATTTTCTAAATGATTTAAATAACTTGTAAAAATTTTGGAACCGTACCAATATGGTTCCATGTTATAATAAGCCACTAGATTCCAATGATCTTGTACTAAATGCATTTCTCCAAGTTTGTCAAAAAATATATGTTTGTCGTCGCTAAGCTTCGTAATATTATAATTTGCATGCACAGATGTTGCTATAAAGAAAAGTAGCATGAAAATAACGGTTAAGAAATTGCTGTAAAATGTTTTATTTGGAGATTTAATTCTATTTTGTTTTAATGATGTCTCGCTATTATGAGTTGCTTGGCTTAATTGATCAGGATTTTCAGAAAGAATGGTAAGTTTGACAATCGGTCTGCGAATAATGCCATTTTTGGTTTTGATGCTGACCACTCGTACGAGATTATCCGCTCCAATAAGGAGTTCAATAATTCGACCTAAGGCCCATTTTCCGGCGGGAAGATTAGCGTCGTGAATAATCACGATATCGTTGAGTTTGATGTTTGTTTTGGAACTTCGCCACTTGCTTCTTGCTGTCAACTGTGTTAAATATTCGGCACGCCATCTTTTCCAGATGTCATCGAATATTTTTTGAGTGAGCTGCCAACGAGTCCGCTCATCTCGCTCTGTTTCCAGTATAGTGAGTATTGGTCCACTTGATAAGAAGTGAGCCGGTGTTAAATAATTTATGTCATCAGGATCTTCCGACATAGCACTCAATGGCCTTGAATTGAGGCATGCTTCCAATTGGGCAAGTAATGTGGCATATTCCTCATATGTCATTTTTTGGTCACCTACAACTCTACGTAAGTGATACTTTAAACTCTTCACCGCTGCTTCCCACAATCCTCCAGCACTTGGCCATGAGGGGGCATTAAAATGCCAGTCTATTTTCATCTCACTAAGCTCTGTGAAAAAATCATTGCTAAGGGTTGAATTAAGATTGAAATGCTCTTTGGAAAGGATGTTGTTTGCTCCGATAAAATTAGTTCCGTTGTCACTGTATAAGTGACGCGGGGCTCCTTTTCTTGCTGATAGTCGACGGAGTGCAGCTAAAAACGAAGAAGATGATAGGTCTGAAACTATTTCTAAATGCACCGCCTTAGTGACCATGCAGATAAAAACAGCAACATACCCTTTGGTGGTTTTGACGCCGCGTCCCTTACTTGATTTGACTTCCACGAAACCGGTGTAATCGACTCCAGTGTGATAAAAGGGACGCGTAGGGTTTGTTCTCGATTCGGGAAGATCTCCCATTAGTTGCTCGGTTTTGCTCTGATTATGTCGTTTGCATACAACACAGTTTCTTAAGCGGTTACGTACTGCTTTATTACCACTCAATATCCAATATTGTTGTCGAAGCCAGGAATGTGTGAGACGTGCTCCTCCGTGAAAAGTAGATTTGTGTCCTAAATCGATGAGTATATTTGTGAAATGGCTGCTATGTGGAATTATAAAAGGATGCTTCATGTTATATGATAAGTTGCTATGCTTAAGTCTTCCTCCAACTCTCAAAATATTGTTTTCATCAAGATAAGGATTCAAACACAACAGTTTGCTCTTAGTGTTGACCTTGCCGTGATTATGAAGGTCATGAATTTCTTGCCGAAAGTATGCCCTTTGAACAGTTGCTATAATCTTTTGTGTAGAATTTTGTAAGTCGTTTGTTGTTAAATATGACCAGTTTATGCGGTCACGTGACAAGGCTCGCAATATCCAGGCTAACACACGTGTCGCCTTCGTAAGACTGCTGTGTTTGCTAATTAAACTTACAATAATAGAATTGTCTTCATTGCCTTTCACAACAACATTTGATGATAATTTTTTAATTTGTAAATCTGTTTCATGATTCTTTTTCTCGCAAAGATGATTTAATGATGATGACAACCAGGATGGCCCTTTCCACCATAGGTCGTGTACTGTAAATGTTCTACATTTATGCCTCGACTAGCACAGTCAGCTGGATTTTCAATAGTTTTTACGTAATGCCAGCAATCAGAGGGCATCACTTCAATTATTTTTCGAACTCTGTTAGCGACAAATGGTTTCCAGCGGCTGAGATCACCTTGAATCCATCCCAAGGCTGCAGTGGAGTCACACCAACCGTAAATTGTAAGATCGTGTAAGTATAAGCTTTGCTTTATTTTAATAATTAATTTAGAAAGTAATAATGCTCCACACAATTCTAGCCTAGGTAAGGTAACATTATTATTCTTTTGGGATTTTTTGCTTATAGGGACCAGTTTACTTTTAGCAGCTAAGATTGTTACTTTTATAACGCCCTCTACATATATACGAGCATACACTACACAGGCATATGCTTTGATGGAAGCGTCACAAAAACCATGTAACTCGATCTTGTGATGACTTCCATTTCCGATCCATCTCACAATTGAAATATTTTTTATACCTTCAAAATCTTTTCTTAGTTTAATCCAATTCAAATATATGTTTTCAGGTATTACGTCATCCCATTTTAGATCAGTAAGCCAAATATTTTGAAACAATAATTTTAATTGAACTACAGCTGGCGTTAGCCACCCAAGAGGATCAAAAATTTTCGATATTTCGCCTAAAAGTTCTCTCTTGGTGGGCCGTTCTGTAAGTTGTGCTGACATTTTACATTCGAAGGTAAATGTATCACTCTTGGCATTCCAGGTAAGCCCCAGCGCCTTAGTAGACTCTTGATATTTGAAATCGTACGAGTTGGTTGATTTTTGAGCTCTTTCTACATTTTCTAGAAGTGACTCTTCATTCGAAGACCACTTTCGAAGATTAAAACCACCTGCTTTAAGAAGATCGATAAGTTCCTTTTGTAATAGCTTTGCTGAATGTAAATCGAACTCCCCGCTCATGACGTCATCCATGTAGAACTGCTCCTCTAAGACTTTGGCTGCTGAAGGATAACGATGAGCTTCGTCTGAGGCTAGCTGTCGGAGTGTCATCATTGCTAAATATGGTGCTGCCTTAGTACCATAAGTCACAGTCGCTAATTGATATTTGTCTAAGGGTTGATTTCCATTGTCTCGCCAGAGTATACATTGATATTGCTGATCATCGTGATGTACTAATATCTGTCGAAACATCTTTTCTAAATCTGCCGTAAAGGCATATTGATATTGTCTCCATATAAAACTAAGACGAGAAGATCGCTCTGCAGATTTGGACCTCGATACATGACGTCATTCAAACTGACGCCGGTTGATGTTTTTCCAGAAGCGTTAAATACAACTCGCAGTGACGTTGTTGTTGACTCAGGTCTTTGAAATGCGTGATGCGGTAAATAATATTTAGGTTTTGAGTCACCATCTATTATTAAATGCATATGACCTAGATTAATATATTCGCTAATAAAGTGTTTGTAATTTAATGCTAATTGTTCATTTCTTTTAAATCTTTTTTCTAATTGATAATATTGAGCTAATGCTTTCGATTCTGATGATCCCAATTTCTCGTCTGCATCGGGATGAAGGGGAAGACGGACAACATATCTTCCATCAGTTTGACGAGTTGTGGTAGACTTATATTTTTGCACACATTGCTGATCCTTGGCGGACATGTCTTCATTTTCTGTGACATCTTCGATGGACCAAAATTTATGAATGCTATTAATATCTACTAATATTACATGACAGTTAAAGGATTTGACGTTACCGAATAGAATCCAGCCTAGACGTGTTTGTTGGGCAATAGGCATTTCATCGTTCTCTTTTATAATACCACCCAAGATTATGGAAGAGTAAACGTCAGCTCCAAGTAGTAGGTTGACTTCTCTACTGCGATAGAATTCTGGATCCGCTAGCTGGATGTTTTCAATGAATGTCCAAGATGGCTTAGAAAATGTTTTATTTGGCAAGTTGTTTACAGCGTGTTTCATAATAAAAACATCTGTATTGAAACAGTAATCGCTATGGAGAGATGAAATTGAAATATTAATGACGCCCTTGCAGCTATTTTCTCTAGCTCCTACACCAAAAATAACACCCTTACAGCGCTTTCTCGGCAATCCTAGCCTTTGTGCTCCATTTTCAGTTATAATAGATGTCTGCGAGCCCTGATCGATTAGTGCACGAAGGATAAGATGAGAGCCGTTGGCAGACTGTACCTTTATCAGTGCAGTCGCTAGGAGGATTTCTGTTGTATCTTCAAATGACACATGTGTGCTATTTTTTTGTGTGTCACAATTAGGCTTCGAACCCTGTGTTGTAATATTAGTTGAAGCCACAAAGGCTTCGTGAACCAATGTGTGATGATTTTTCTGACACTTATGACAGCGCTTTGTAGAAAAACATTCCTTACCGTTATGATTATAAAGGCAATTTTGGCATAACGAAAGCTTAGAAATTAATCGTCGCTTATTGTCAGGCGAATAACTTGCAAATGTTTCGCAATGTGGAATGGCGTGATTATTATTGCATACAGGGCAAATTTGATTTGACATTGAACGGACTTTACCTACATTGTTTATTTTCAAAGGCTGTATTTGATTGCCAACAAATGATTTAAAAGCATGGATTTTTTTGATATTGCTTGTCAAATTTGTCTGCTGCTGCTGTTGCTGAGATGATCTTTGCGGATCAATCTTGCGCTTAGATGATTCTAGAGCAGTAAATTTGGCTTCTAAAAACTGAAGAAAATCTTGCAGAGAAGGCAATTCTCTGGGATTCTTCAGAGACTCGACATAATCATTGTGCGTCTCACTATCTAATTTCTGCGAGATAATGTAGACAATAATTGGATCCCAAGATTTGATGTCAACGCCTAAATTCTTGATGGCATTGAGGCACTCATTGGTTGTATCGTGTATTTTCTTGATAGCTGCAGCAGACTGGTGCTGCATGACTGTTTGATTGAGCAATATACACAGGTGAGAATTAAAGATAAGCTTGTTATTATTATATCTGTGATTCAAAAGATCCCAGCATGCATCATAATTTTCAGAGCTGATATGAAGATGCTGTACCAACTTCTCTGCTTCTCCTCTAAGTTTTGTTTTTAAGAATTGCATCTTCTGTGCATTCGAAAGAGACCTACTGCTATGGATGGTTTCTACAAATAAATCTTTAAAGGAAACCCATTGATGATAGCTCCCGCTAAAGGATGGGATGTCCATCTGTGGTGTTGATCTTTCACGATGGCATTCGGACCACATTTTGCTGTTAATTGATTTTTTGATCTCATTGTATTGCTTTTCATAGCTTGAGAATGCTTCCTCGTACTCCACATTTTCTTCATACAACTCGCTGTCTATTTCCCAATGAAGTGCGTCGATCACAGTCCAGCGAGATTGCACAGTTTTAAGAATATCTTCAAGTTCCCATTTTTCAAAATTACCAATCAAGTTTATACCCTTAACTGTACGTTCAAACGCCCTAAAATTACTTTTCTGCTTCCTCAGCATATCTTCTACTCTACGACTAGAGCCCTGGGTTCGAATTCCAGGTTCAGGTGGTGTCCCAGGCCTACTACTATAAGTTGAAACGAATGGCTGCGATATAAAGCTTGGTTTTGCTAAAGGAGTAGCTGGTTTAATAATACCCTCGTCTCTAGAACCAGTTGGCAAGTACTGGTGTAGCAGTGAGCGAGTATCAGAATAAAAATCTGCCGTGCGTTTAAAATAATTGCCAGAAAAATATTCATGGGATCTATCTTCAAATTCGCAAAGTTTCACATGGTTATTTTGGAATTCCTGCCAATAACCTTCTAATGTGCTAAGTCGCTTTTTAATATGAGCCGGTGTCTTTCTATCTGCACCGTCTTTCTTAAAATTAACTAAAAATTGATCCATGGCTTCCATGATCTGATTTTGATTCGCTAGATAGCTATCCATTTTGATTGATAGGTATTTCAGTAACTTTTTGATAGTGACGATAAAATGTGAAGACTCACCGATGCTGGCTGCTTACCCACGTGGCGGCTCTCAACGCGTGGCAATCCAAAATTTAGGTCACAGGCGTTACAGATCCCGCTCAACGTTTAAGCTCGAAGGACCATAAAGATGTACGTGTTGTACTCTTGAGATGATGATGATGATGATCAATAAAAGATATTATATATGACAACGATAACTGTATTAATTAACTGCTAATGATGTAATGAGTACACGAGTGCGATACGCGACGGAGATGATGTGCGCTATTACGTGAACTAACTAGAATTACAAATGCTTAATATTTTAATGTCTGTAAATGCTGACGCGTGAGAATGGTTTATTTGTACGAGTAAACCGTACACATAGCTACAAGGGCTGTCAACAAATGCAGTTCGCCGCAGGGTATACGCACGAGTCAAACGGAGCCCACGGTCGGTAAGCGAGCAGCCCTATCGCGGGCTACGCATAGGGAATGCAATCCGGATTATCCGTAATCGGAAAAATCCGGACATCTGAACTTTTTTACTAGACCTCCAAATCCGGATTTGAAAATCGAATCTGGATTATTTTATAATAAGAAATTTTATTTAAAAAATCGAAACGAGCGAGTTTGCTGTTCGCACGTCTCGCGTTGCGCGCGAGTATAGACTTGTCGAGTCTATCGGCTCTGGAGGTTAGCGGGCGCGGCGCGGGACGCGGGTCGAGCAAATAACCAAAAAAACAAAAATCCAAATAACAAAAAAAAAATAACAAAGCATTTGATTCGATTTTCATGTGCTTTTATTTTAATCCATAAAATCCGTAAAATCCGGATTGGAACAAAATCCGTTCTTAAAAATCTGGATTTTAAAACAAACGGATGCCACGCACCTAGCGATGCCGAGCGGCCGTAGGTATAAAATTCCAAAGAGGAAAATGGTTCCAGTCGTATCTGGAGGGTAGGAAACAGTATGTTGAAATCGAACATTATGACGAAAACACTGGAGAAATAAGGCATGTACGGTCTGCGGTACAGAGTGTAAACAATTCAATACCTCAGGGCAGTGTTCTCGGGTGCATACTGTTTCTAATCTATATAAATGACTTGCCAAAAATTTTCACAGATGAATCGATTTCCTGTGTTTTGTTCGCCGATGACATATCTATTTTAACATCATGTAAAAACGACATACACTTAGACCAACATATAAAACAAATATTTAACAAAATTTCAGAATGGATGACAGACCATAATTTACAAATTAATTACAAGAAAACTAAAATCATGCAATTTAGACCATATCAAAAAACACAACTTAATATAAATTTCCGTTATAATGACATAGACATAGAATCTGTAAATACTTTGACATTATTGGGATTAGATATAGATAGTAATATAAATTGGAAAGATCACTTAATCAAACTAAATTCAAAATTGTCATCATTTACATATGCCCTTCGCGAGCTAAAGAAAAGCACCGATTTCAACTCGGCGCTTTCTGCATACTATGCATTGGCTATCGTACGGCATTATACTATGGGGGAATAGCACGAACGTACAAAATATCTTTCTAAAACAAAAAAAATTCATCCGAATCCTATCCAACATCGATATTACGTGTAGCTGCAAACCGTACTTTAAGAAATATAATATTTTAACTTTAACTTCACTATACATATTCGAACTGTGCAAATTTGTTAAAAAATACCAACATTTTTTTACAAAAATAGGCGAGGTACAGAGACGGTATCCTTCGAGATACGCAAATAACTTAATACTTCCACCATCAAGATTGAAAATGCATAGCTCGAGTCCATATGTTATGGCAATTAAAATATTTAACAAACTTCCTCACAATTTGAAAAACGAAACTGACGATAAAAAGTTTTTTAGAACTCTTAAACAATTGTTGACAGAAAAAGCATACTATAGTCTAAATATCTACTTAAATGATAAACTATGACAAACATTGCCATTTATTTTGTTTAATTTAATTGCTCACTTATAAAATTTGACATTCTTTTAGTACCATTGACATCAAAACAAAGTAAAATAATTTATAAATTATTAATAATGATACCTATTAAATATATTTACATAAATGATAAACTATGACATTGACATTTATTTAATTTAATTGCTTTCTATAAAATTTAACATTCTATTAGTACCATTGACATCAAAACAAAGTAAAATAGTTTATAAATTATTAATAATGATACCTATTAAATATTTTTTGACCAAATACTTATATTAAATAAATAACATATAGATATTACAAATACATTCTTATGATATAATAAATTACTAACACTAAAACTAAAAAATTAATTAAAGATAGCCTACGTGACTTGTACCTAATTCACACTGAAAGGGTAAAAATACAGGAACATTTTGTTTGGATTATGAAAAAATCTACCCTCTCCTCAGCTCATCATTTATATTGCTGTGCCCATCAGGGTCCATAATTATTTATTTTATTTATTTATTTGTTTATTACAAAATCCACAGCTCTTGGAGTAAATACATTGTGTACAAATCAAGCTTAAATCTTACAGCCAATTACGGATTTACATTTTTTAAAACAATCTCCTCCGAGTGATTAGAAATAAGATTAAAACATCAAAAAATTATATAAAATTAAATAAGTATTAGTAAAACATATGAAAAATCTCAACCCAAATCGAAAATATATCAAAAATTAATTATAATTGTGCCTATACTATAACTAGGTACTTAAGAACCCATGTAAAAATTATGGTATGCAATAAAACATTTGAATTTGAATTTGAGGGGCCGAATCCACATACTGTATTATACTATCACCGTGATTCGGCTGTTGACTTCATTGTATTTTAAGTGTAATGTGGCTTAACGCGCACACGATGCTCCGGAGTAATACGGCATTTCACAGTGCATTCCTTTTTTACTTCCCTTCCCTTTTTAACTGCACATATCCTATGGCTTCATGGCCATAATTTTCTCACAATGATCTGTAATAAATTTTCTGATTATTATTTTTACATAGAAAATACGCAATACTTTAAATTACACATACTTTACATCGATCCCATTCAAACTAAAAAACATCACTCAGTTTATTTGGTATAAAGGATAAAATGAACTTTTTGTGTGTACTATCAATATAAAAAAATTAAATTAAGAAAATGTTTGTCGCCTCCTGCTTGTTAAACATGAAAAATTTAAAACTGCCTTTATTATCATTTAATATTTTGGAAGTATATGTTGAACTTTGTCTACTTGGAAAATATTTGTAAACCTTGCCGTTTGTAACTCGACAAAAACAAACAGTTGTCTTTTAATAAAACTTGATTGAAATACTAAAATAAATGAGTAGTTAGACATTTACTTACTTACTGTAGTATTATATTATCTGTGCTTACATTCAGTTTTATTCCTCGCATTTCAATGGCTACCATGGAATTATTATGGCTACATAATCACAATTTCCAGACAAATATCGCGCAACCATAAAAATTTTGACTTTTGGTAGGTTATCCGACTGTTCTTTTACAAAAACCTCTTTCATCACTATGTCAATTTAATAAAAATAATTTCTAAAGTAATCGCTAACACAAACACAACAATAAACATTTAAAATATTTGGTGCAAACCACTTGAGAAATCAAATTTTATGCACGTAAACACTCCGCATCACCTGCCCGCAATCGGACATAACAGTCTTGGGTATATGTGTTCTGTGTAACAGTCGCAGCGTGACGTCATCGCAGTAACACGCGAAGGAACGCAAATTTAAAAAAGCGCTGAACTTTACCACGCTGTAACTTTGGAAATCCTGGCCCGATTTTGATGAAACAATAACTATTATTATTTGCATAAGTACGCGCATTAAATGCAGTAACTTTTATAGTAATATTTTGATGTGTTGGTGTGACTCATTCCGGTGAAGATCTAACCGATTTTTCAAAAATTACGTACTGACACTACGCTACCTAGCAATTAATACACTACAAGACTAACACCTGTAGGTATTTACGTAGACAAAAAATTGCGAGCATAGATGGCGTTGAAACAAAAAAGGGGCAAATTTTGTATAGTGACGGTACGATTCTCACAGTGCGATATTAAGGAAAAAATCGGAAAAACATAAATATGTACCGTAAAGTGGGGCTAATTGGAACATTTATTTATTGAAACAGGTGTTTTACAAAAACGGCAGTTAGTTTATCAACATAGTCCATTATTTTTGGATAGGTCTCACAATTTTCTCTAAATAACTACTATAACTGTACATTTTCTGTGAATAGATCTACAGATATATTTTTTTAAATGTGCCGTTCCAAATATCGCATTGATGGGGTTATTTTGTATCTGACTTTATTGCTTTGGGTTTTCTTATTTTTTGAAGCTGTGTCGAAAAGAAACCATTAAGCGATATTTGAAAAAGTTAAAGGGAAAGAAGCTGTCTCGAGTTTAGCTCAATTTCACATGATACCATCACTAAAAAGGTGAAAAACTACCATTAATTATTTAGATGTCATGATAATCTATCGCTACTTTAGGGATATTTGGAATCTAACGTGAAATATCAAATGTGTTATTAAGATGGATGAAGCAATATTTGGAATATTTAAGGAGAAGTCTTTTCTATTTTATCCCTCTTGATTGATAAAAAGTAAATCATCGATTGGTTTACCAGATAGAAAACACTAGGGAAAATTATATGGGCAGGCACAAATAAATAAATATTAAACAATAATATATAGATTTTGATGTTATCAGATTTAATAAATTAATAATTTAAAATAAAACTACTTATGAATTCTATTTGTTTATTTTATTTAATCACAATTTTTGTAAATGCTATTTTTCTAGTTAAAATTTGTAGAAAATGTGTTAAATTATTTTATTTATAATTTATAAATAAAATAATTTAAACACATGTCACAATCAACCAAACAAGAAATATTGTTTTTATTAAATACCTGTATAGATTGTACTATGCATTAAGCAAATTATTGTGTATGTTTCCGAGAAACATCTTACCCTTTATTAAGTTAAAATGAGCAATTGGGGACTGGGGTTATTTGAAACAATGAATACAAAACATAGCAATGTTTGACAGACTTTAAGGGGGCTATTTAAAACTAAATTTCAATTAACCCCAAAACAGAAACCAGAAAGCCCCATTTAGAAAAACCGAAAAATATGGCAGGCCGTAAGAGATAGAAAAAAGCTAATTGAATCACTAAAATGCGGATGAAACACACTATTTTGCAATCTATTTCACTCTATACATACCTTTCTAGATGAAGCGTACCAGCCCCCCTAGCACGTCCACCAAAACACGATATGATAAAGCGGTTTATCACGGTGAACTGTCAAAATACAATAGGGTTTCGTCGTATTTTGACAGTTCACCGCGATAAATCGCTTTATCATATCGTGTTTTGGTGCACGTGCTACGGGGGCAGAGGAGAGTTTTCGAACCACGAAATACACCAACATTTTAGGATTTTTTAAATAACGCATTACTCACCGCTTATCGCCAATACCCTCCAAAATTCTAGTTTGACATTGACATTAAAAGTCGTTGTATTGGTAGGTGGTAAAATATATTACCTACTATTTCCAGAAAAAAAAATACACATGGCCATTAGGCTAGTTGACCCTTTTTTAAAGTAGGGCTTAAAATGTTCATAATTGTTGTATTAGACCATAGCACATGAATATAATTTTTTTCGATGCCTAAAAAGCGCAAAAAATCTATTTTAAATTAAGATTTTAAAGGAGATGTTTCAATTTCGGCCATGAACATGTACAGTACATTAAAAAATGTAAAAAAATGAATGAAACTACTACAAATTACATTGCCTGATATTTTCAGCCGTTAAACCGTGTACAAAAATATTTTATAGCATCCAAATAAAACCAAACCTGGCAATAAAGGATGCCATACTGTTTCTGTAATCTGTGGCTGTGTTCTGTGAATAAGCGCGAGTACACACGACCGACAATCAGTAACCGATTTTTTTGTGTGGTAACGTATACATTTACGAACGTTCCATTTTTCATCGATAATCGGGGTGGCTGCGATACACCGATATTTTTATGACCGACTTTTTGTAGTTCGCGTGCGTTGCAACGTAAAAATCCATGTTTCATTTTCCGCCGTCAATAAATCGGTCACCGATAGTCGGTCGAGTGCGAACGCGCCAAGTTTGTCAGATAAGTCTGTGTTTGTCAGTGATATATTTCTTGACTTAATGACCTGTTATTCATTATTTTGGACTTTTGTATGCTGCTAACTTGTTTACAACATAATTAACAAATTGCCATAAAAGGGGATCAAAAAAAACTTGTTTACCACGGCTTAAGGCTTATTTCAACGAACTACGATATAGCTCTAGCGACTAGGATTTTGACGATTATCATCATTTCCTTTAGCTTTTAGAACGGTGAGTGTTCTTGTGTAAATGTGTAAAAAAGTTAACAAATACTTGACCACAATAGTTTCAAAACGTATTTAAGTTTTATCTTAACGATTTAATTTCGATTTCAAATAAATATTTATTACTCTTTTTAGTTCATGTACATAATAGATATTAACGTTTAATATTGGTGGGGAGTTTAACGATAACTACTACATGTGTGTTTATTTTCAGGCTCACAATAACTCGCTGTGTGAATTGTGACTCCCTTTTCAACGAAAATGGTAACCAACATCTTTATCTTCTGACTGATATTGGAGCAGAATTAGTTTCCATCATAGAGCAAAAAATGGGTCATGAGGTAATTAGTGTTTACTAATCACCCTTAATTTTTCACAATATGTATAATATTAATGTTTTATTTATAATGATAGACAACTTACAACAAGTAAATTTTTATTAAATTGAATCTGCATTACACATCATAGACTACTTGCCTTTTCATCTTGTTCTTACAAAACTATTACACAAAGGAATCATGCCCGTACAGCCAACTATCATATCATACATCTTCCCCCTTTAGTCTTACTTATAATTTATGAAACATAATCATTGAACCTAATCGGTTTCTTAATTATTCTCCCACTCCTAGTTACAACATTTTCATTATAATCATTATCATCTCTTACATCTCTATGTGGCTCATGCCCTGAATCCCACTGTTGCCTTGAGCTGACATATTCCTGCATTGGCTTTACAATGAAATTATTTCTACTATGAATTAAATGCTTTTCATTTCTCCGCACTTCATTCCCCTTTTCTGTTTTTACAATATAAGATCTTGTCCCTTCCTGCCTTACTATTTTCCCTGGACACCAAAGTCTGTCTGGTCTATTTTGAAGTCTAACACTTTCGCCTATCTGATAAGATTTCCTTTTTATTGCTGTTTTATCATAATTAACTTTACTCTGACTCTTTTTTTTTCAACATTTCTTCATATGCACCTACTGGTAATTTAGGTTTTAAATAACTTTCTGAACAGGGTAAGGAAGTGCGAAGTGCTCTACACATTAACAGTTGAGAAGGACTATACTCTAAGCCTGCTACAGGAGTTGTTCTATAATTTAATAAAGCTGAATTTATATCTGTGTTGCTGTCATTACATTTTTTTAAGAGTGCCTTAACAATCCCCACTGCTTTTTCACTTAATCCATTTGACTGTGGATACCTAGGACTTGAATGTATTAGTTGTACATCTAAGGAGTCAGTAAATTGCTGAAACTTATAACTAGCAAATGGCATATTATCAGATACAATAATTTTAGGTATACCATGGACTGAAAATATTTTTTTTAACTTTGAAATACATGTATCTGCCGTTTTATCTTTTATTAATTTTAGTTCTAACCATCTAGAATAATAGTCTACTACAACTAAATAATCACAACTGCCATATGTGGCAATATCTATACCTATTTTATGAAACGGCAAATTGGGAATCTGATGTGGTATTAATGACTCTTTAGCATTATTATTTCTATATTTTTCACAAGTACTGCAAGACAATATAAAATGTTCAATATCATTAGCTAATCCAGGCCAGTATAACATATTTCTAGCTCTCTTTTTACACTTTACTATTCCTGGATGCCCACAATGTAATTTAACTAATATGTCATTCCTCATACACTTGGGAATAATAATTCTATCTCTATAATAAACAACATTATCTTTTACATGTATCTCTGATCTTAATTTGAAATATTGTTTTAATTCCTTATCAACAATACTTTTATCATTCTGTGGAAATCCATTTTTATACCAATCAATAAGAATACTTAATACTGAATCATTCAAGGAGTTATTTTGAATTTGTAATAATTTTTTATTTGACACTGCTATGTCAGTTTCAAAGCTATGCACTAACTCATGAACAAAAGGCTCAATGCGTGCATTGTCATTTAAAAAATTCCTTGACAAGTAATCAGCAATAAACATTTTGGGCCCTGGAAGATACTTAATTTCTAAGTCATACTTTATTAATCTCAACACCATACGTTGAAGTCTAGCACTAATTTTATTTATATCTTTATTTATGATGGCCACCAAAGGTTTATGGTCAGTTTCAACTGTAATTTTCCGTCCATATACAAACTGATGAAATTTTTCTACTGATGCACAGATGGCGAAAAGTTCTTTCTCAATAGGTGCCCATCTTTTTTGACACTCTGTATAGCTACGTGAATAGAAAGAAATTGGTTTTCCTTCCTGCAATAAGCATGCCCCCATGCCATCTTTAGAGCTATCTGTCTGAATTGTTACTGAACCTAATTTATTTAAAATTCCTAATGTCGGTGCGCTACATAATTTTCTTTTTAACTCTAAAAATGCATGTGTTTGAGCATTACCCCAGTACCATTCATTTTCTTTTTTGAGTAATTGTCTTAGTGGTTCTGTAGTTTTAGTATACTGTGGTATAAATTTACTTAAATAATTACACATTCCTAGAAATTTTTGTAGTTCTTTTATGTTGTTTGGTTGCTTTAATTCTGAAATTGCCTTAACATGCTCTGGATCCACTCTAATTCCTGTTTTTGATACAATAAGTCCCACATATTTTACTTCATTTAACTTATACTGTAGTTTATTTTTATTGAATTTCACATTATACTTTCTAGCTCTTTCCATAACCTTTTCCATTATCCTATCATGCGAAACAGAGTCCTTGGCTGCTAAAATTACATCATCGTAATAAATTTGAACACCCACAATATCCCCAAAGATCTGAGTATTATATTTTTGCATTATTTCAGGTGCTGAAGAGATACCAAATGGCATTCTTAAAAATCTATATCTCCCTATCATCATCATCATCATCATTTCAGCCAAGAGACGCCCACTGCTGGACATAGGCCTCCCCCAGGGATCTCCAAACCGATCGGTTCTGCGCCTCCCGCATCCAGCGGCTTCCCGCGACCTTCACCAGATCGTCGGTCCACCTTGTGGGGGGCCTACCAACGCTGCGTCTCCCGGTACGCGGCCGCCACTCGAGGACCTTTCCGCCCCAACGGCCGTCAGTCCTGCGAGCTATGTGTCCTGCCCACTGCCACTTAAGGTTTGCAATTCTTTGGGCTATGTCGGCGACTCTAGTTCTTCTACGGATCTCTTCATTTCTGATGCGATCGCGTAGAGAAACCCCGAGCATAGCCCTCTCCATTGCCCTTTGAGTGACATTGAGCCTTCTGATGAGACTCATTGTCTCCCTATAGGCGTACCAAATGTGCATAACTTATTTTCATCTAACAATTTAACTTGGAAAAACCCATCTTTAAGGTCCAACACACTAAAAACTTCATTACCTGCTAAATTGTTATTGATTTCTTCAACGGAAGGAATTTGATATTGTTCTCTTAAAATATTTTTGTTCAGTTCTTTAGGGTCTAAGCATAGCCTTAAGGATTTATCTGGTTTTTCTACGATAACTAAATTATTACTCCAGGCTGTAGGACTTTCAACTTTTTCTATTATACCTCTACATACATAATTATTTAAAGTTTCTATTAACTTATCTTTTATTGTGGCAGGAATTCTTCTAATAGGCTTAATAACTGGTTGCGCCTCGTTACCCACTTGAATCTTATAGGTTCCTAATACTCCTAATCCTGTAAAAACATCTTTGTTATTTTGTATAAACTTTTCTTTTTCTGTGTAGATATTACAATCAATTTTCCTAACTAAATTTAACTTTACACATTCGGTTAGTCCTAATATGGGTGGAGCATTAATATCAATTACAGTAAACTTTATTTTATGTATCCTACCTCTTACTAAACAGTCTAGTACAATACACCCTTGAGGATAAATCTTTTGACCATTATACACTACCAATATTTTATTGCATTTTTCTAACTTAAACTGACATTCCTGGTTAATTTTATTATAAGTCATTAATGGTAAAGTGTTGCAATCTGCCCCAGTGTCTAGTTTGCAATTTATTTCTACTTTATTTATAACTATATTTTCAATCCATTGTAATTTATTTATATAATGAATATAACTTACACTATCTAGTTTAAATTCTTCGCTTTCTTCACCATAATTTTCCACCACATGAACAGCTTTCTTTTCTGAGTGCCGCCCCTTGCTTATTTTTGTTGAGCATTGTTTTGCAAAATGATTATATTTCTTGCAAATAGCACAAACTTTCCCGAAGGCTGGACAGTTATTAATAAGATGTGACCGGCCACACCTTGAACAATTGTTAATCATTCTTATCTTTTCATATTTTTTTGTAGTTAAAGCATTCACTTCTGTATTATTATGTAATTTCATAATTTGTCTCTTTCCTTCAGCTGCTGCCCGACACATTTTCACAGCTTCCACCAACCCAATTTCATCAACTCTTAATAATGCTTCTTTTAAATTTTGATCATTTATGCCTACTATCAACATCAAAGTTATTAATCTTTCTTCTAACTCCCCTAAGTCACACTTTTTACCCATACTTTTGACTCTAGTAATAAAATGTTCAAGTGGCTCACCCTCATTTTGCCTTATATTTAAAAATTGATAAGTATTAATGAGCGTGCCTTTTCTTGGTTGCGCATAACTCCTAAATTCTGTCACAACATCTTCCAGTTTGTCAAATTTTTTATTGAAAGTATTGTTTACTTCCACAGCCTCTTCTCCTGCTGCATTTAAGAATAATGCGATTTTTCTTTGCTCTGGAGCATCTTCCAAATTAGCTGCCAGTATATATATTTGAAAAAGTTGAATAAATTTTTCCACATTATTTCCCTCTCCTGTCAAAATGAGACCCATTGGCGGTTTTATAGCTTCCATTTTCAAAGCGCTTCCTCTGACGCTCTGCTGAATTCTCTTCTATTTTAATGACTGTTAGGTATTAATAATATTAATTCTCGTGACAATTTCCACCTGACACCATGTTTTATTTATAATGATAGACAACTTACAACAAGTAAATTTTTATTAAATTGAATCTGCATTACACATCATAGACTACTTGCCTTTTCATCTTGTTCTTACAAAACTATTACACAAAGGAATCATGCCCGTACAGCAAACTATCATATCATACAATTAAAGTGTATCTGAAAAAATGGTTCTTGTTTTTTTAATATGACATTGCTTCATTCTTTTATTTTTAGATCGATCTTGCTGGTGTTTTGTCTGAAAACTGTTTTAATTCGGCATTACAAAAATTGCAGACTGTATCAACAACATCTCACACACATCAATTGCCTGAAGTGCAGTCTGCACCAGTATATCATGACACATATGTTTGTGTTTGGTGCAGGTCAGTCATCATATCAGAGAAGAACTTGATTCTCTTTTAAGAAGGCCCAGAGAGAAATGAAATCACTTCAAGGATATATCCCATAGTGGTCAGTTGACTTATGATAGCATTGCCTACAATTCTTTACAAGATGTCACACATGTACAGTAAGCTCCCATTCAAGCTATACATTTACGTTACGAAAACCGCCGCTATTACGAGCGACATAAGAACGGTCCAAAGGTCAAACAGTATAGCTTGACAAGGAGCTTACTGTACAGTAAGCTCCTTATAAAGCTGTTTGACCTTTGGACCGTTCTTATGTCGCTCGTAATAGTGGCAGTTTTTGTAGGGTAAATGTATGCTTGAATGGGAGCTTACTGTACCTACAAACAAATCTGTATCTCAAAATATTAATCATGTATTTGTGCAAATTATATTCATTTTATAAGGTTTTTTTTCTACTAATAGATTCCAGATAATGCATATATCACGTTGGGTCCGAGTTAGATGAATTGTGCAGCAACACATGAAAATTGAATCAACATCAAGTCAATATTAAGTCAGTTACACCAACTCATAATATTAATGTATGTGTATGTTGTGGAGTAGCACTAGTCAATGGCGATCACATGCTCTGCCAGATGGCTCTCAGTGGAATGTAATAGCATCAAGAATTTTTCCCAGAGAGGTATGGGGTAATTTAAAAAAAATCATGCATGCATGAGTGATTTAAAAATTAATGGAATATTGTTTTGATCTAAATTTGTTTTTTGTATTTCTTTAGATAGCAGAGTTTGCTATGCATGCTGGGTGTCTGCTCAGCGGAATGCTCATCAACAGACTGTCCAAGACGAACAGGGTGACTAGAGTCCACTACAATAAGATCAAAATGGGAATAATTGTGTTTGGTGCAGGTCTTCATTGATTTGAAGGCGTACACATTTATTGCGACCTGGACCTGAGACAGATTAAATTGCCACAAGGATTTTTCCTAGAGAGGTAACACAGTTTAATTTAGTCTAACCAAAACACTAATGCCAAATAACTAAAGAAACACTGTACTTATACTATACTTTTGAAATTCACTTTGCCTAACATTAAGTTCGTAAAGTTTTTAGATGTCAGTTATTAAGGAATGTCATTTATTTCACAGATAGAAGATAATGCACTTGCAAGTAGTGAGTGTTGGACCCAAGCTCAACAAAATATACTTCTTCACAATGTGGCACAGGAGGACAATATACCCACAGATTATATTGATTTGGATGAGTTCACACATACGCCTGATTCCAGTAGCCAGTGTTTTATTCCTGGGTGTTTACAACCGGAAAGATTAAATGTTCCAGATTATTTAAGAAAGAGAGTTGACCACAAATAAAATATTTATTACTAAAACTGCTAGACTGTGCCGAACATCAGTCAGAGTATAATTGGAACATTTTGGATGAACATATATTTAGTAATTCTTTCAGTAAAAATACTTTGGAGGCAATTATAAAATTAAGTATCTAAGGGGGTAGATACTTAACTTTAAAATTGCCTCCAAAGTATTTTTACTAAAAGAATTACTAAATATAATATGTTCATCCAATATGTTCCAATTATAATATGCAATAGAATTTTGAAAATATTGATTTGATGAGTGACAGTATTTTGGTACTTTGGGTGGGCTCGGCATCATTTCTAGATAGAATATTAATAAATGAAATAGAATAAACATTTTTAAAACAGTGTTTTATTTATCAGACTGAACCCTAACACCTTACACACTTTTAACTACACTTAAAAGGCAATCACTCGACTTCAACTTTAAACCTTCCCAATAACACAGGACATGCAAACAACTTTTAACAAAACTGAATATAATCAACACAATCTGCCTGTTGTGTACCATATTATTATAATATAAGGCTTCTTTAGCATTCACATACTTCAATTAGAACTTTGGTTATTGGGTTCAAGTTATGCACTAAAAATAGATTTAAGTACACTTTTCTGAGTGCTGCAGGCGTAGCACGGGCTGCCAAGACGGGACTTGAGTCACGCATTATCTCACAATTTCAGTGACATAATGGTGTCGATTCTGGCATGATTCTCTAAACCTAAAACTAAATTTGACAACAGTCTATCCTTGTCATACTCTATACAAAATGACAAGGAGAGACTGTTGTCAAATTTAGTTTTAGGTTTAGAGAATCATGCCAGATTCGATACCATTATCTATGTCTTAAAGAGTAGCACGGCGGCGCGTATTGAGGCTGCGGTCCGATAACAGCGCTCACAGTGCTAACGATTATAATCGACTTGTTCAAATTAAAGAGAACACTGAAAATGCTATCAGCATGCTTACGATTTCGGTCCGGAAGAACAGGTACAATCATTTTGAACCGAAAACACAATTATCGAAAGTCAGACTGACAGTTCGCATAAAGTGATTTCACTCCAGAGCATTAGCGCCGTAAGTTCTATATGACGTTAACGATGACGTCATGTGGCTCTTCATGCCGGCTAACATTAGCGCGCTCACAACATTTCGGAACGCGTTTGAGCGCGCTAATAGTGACTTATTGATTTTCGGAACGCAGCCTCAGTGTGACTGACATGATAAAATTTCTTGACGCTCCTCAAGGGATACACGTGTCACTGAGTCTTATCACAAATCTCTTGGCAGCCCGTGCTACGCCTGCTGGATGATTACTTGATCTTTTACAGTTTTGCGCTATAACTTTTAATAGAAGCACAAGCTGCTTTTCTGTAGACATATTGGCTAAGGTGGTTTTGAATAACTAGTCCAATTTCATCATAAACACTTTTTACTACACTTGAAAGGCAATCACTCGACTTCAACTTTTAACCTTTCCAATGACACAGGACATGCAAGCCACTTTTAACAAAACATTCAATATAATCAACACAATCTGCCTATTGTGTACCCTATAATATAATGCTTCTTTAGCGTTCACTTACTTCACTTGGAAGTTTGGTTATTGGCTTTTGGTTATGCAGTATAAATAGGTCTAAGTAAGTTCACTTTTCTCAGTGTTGGGTGATTACTTGATCTTTTGCAGTTTTGCACTAAAACTTAATAGAAGCTCAAGCTGCCTTTTTGTTCACATATCGTAAGGTAGTTTCGTATTCGTAATAGTCACAAGAACTGTTTAGTCATATTTCAGGAAGCTCATAAAGAAATCCGTTGATATAGGTATTGATAATTAATTGTATCTATTTACGTTCAATTCAATTCAATTATAAGAATATGGAATTGTTTGTAAACTCCGTAGTCGTGTGTGTGTTAGTTTTTTTTATTTTCCAATTATTTTTTGACGTTACAGTGTTGCCATTATATTGATGTTATAAATCTGTCATTGATCATCAAAAAGTATAATGTACACGAAAACAACAAAAAAATAACAAAAATTAATTGCAAAGTAATGTTTTATTTTTATTTCCCTAGCATAAAAACCACTGTACATACTCATAGCCGGGACTCCATACAAACCTGAAACATCTCCTTTTGGACCGAAAACACGGTCAGCCATGATAGTCTATTGATTATCTGTGGCATACATCAAATGACGTCAGTCTTATAGTAAACAAAGCACCGAGGCGAAATAACCTCACAAAAACAATGCTTTTTATTAAATATCACAAAATATAGTAAAACTGTAGTATATGGAACGGGAAAATAGAACAGGAATTACCTCTTCAAAGACGAACGGAAAGCTGTGGCTGTGGATTAGCCGTACCCAGTGATATAGACATGCGAAATAACTCTCGCTTAAAATTGATTAACACTCGCTTAAAGAAATCCTGTAACTATCTACTGAAACTCAAATGTATTTTTGCGAAAATCACATTAATGTAAGTACTATAAATGAATAACTCAATCTGTGTAGGTACTTCAGTTTCAACTTAAAAAAAATAGAAGTTTTTAGGTTGTATGTAGAATCATTAATTAAATTTTTATCTTTCAGTTAGAATGAAAACTGACTGCAGCCGGCCAACCAAATTTTAACGCCAGACGTAGAGAAATCTTGACCATTCACGCCTTTTTGATTTAATCTTAAGTTATACACTGACACTAGATTATGTTTCAAAGAAAAGAATATGTACTTATGTCCAATTGAATAATGATGTCATGATGTAAATGAATATTATTTAAAAAGTATGTAATACAAACTATTCCAGTTTCATAATAGGGAAAATATTTATCTAAACAACTTTTACTTGAATTTACTGAGTACCTAATTAAAATTTGTTGCTTTCAGAGGTTACTTAATGAGAACTATTGTGTAGGTACTACCCTGTTCTCCTCTTGACAACGAGATTGATAAGGCAGTAAAAGTTGTGCGACATAATACAAAGCAGTGCATGCTCAGCCACATCAAAATGTGACCTGTCAACTAGAACAACATTATGTCAACAAAATAACACAAGTATTCATATACCAAAGCACCATAGAAGTATATAGGTCCAGTTTGGTAAAACTGAAAGATGTTAAGTATATCTTCACTGATTAAACCTGCTGCCCACCACCAATCAACTGCAACATCTCCCAATAAATTGTCTGAAGTAAAGTGCTGCAAACCACCTATATCTGGCCAGACATTATTAAAAATTATTATTTCCAAGTGAGGAAAATTATGATAATGACATTTATTCATTAAACCTTTTAACCAAAAGCACAATAAAAAAAGTTACTTCTAGTGTTTCACCATAAGTATAAAAGGGTAATCATAGATTGCTAAGAAATGAAATTCAAAAACCCAATGAAGTCATTTAACGAGCACTAACTTGGCCCGAGTATAAAAAAGCAAATACTATTGAATATTTATTAAGAATAACTACCTGATGGTTTAGTCAGCTTAATATATACAGGATATGAAAGCAGTATTAGTGATATTAACTTATTAGAAGAAAGTAAATTTCAGAACAGCTTACGAAGAATATGCAAGTTATCCATTTTAAAGCCGTATACAAATATATTAAATGTGATTACTGTGTTGTCAGCCTTTGCTCTTCCTAATTTACAAGACCCTTCTTATTAAATAAATAATATAAATAAATTTTTTTACGTACTTTATACATAACATCTAAAGATGACATAACAAATTTTTGTACTACATTAGACATTATGTTCTTCACTAAAAAAAATGTTGCATGTTTATTTGACAATAATGACTTGTAAAGGTTTAAGTTGAATCAAAATTTTTTAATTTGAAATACTCGTACATGTGTTTTATTTTTCCCTTACACCTTAAAAGATAATTTTTTTATAGGTTTGTTGTTCATATTTATCATTGTTACTCAAATATATATGTTCCAAAAGTACAAATAGGTTTGAATAGAGTTAAATTAAATTTATTAATTTGTCATATATTGCCTTAGGGTCGCAGGTAATAAAAGTCCAAATAATAGTAGTGATTTATTATGAAGTAATACTTTCATATATTAGGAAAAATGTAGTATAGTTTCCAAAATGGCACTATTTGATAAATAAGTACCTATTATAGCTAATATTGTCACCTTTTGAGTGTTCTCAAAATTACTTAATACACAAAAGTATATAAGTTTCGCTTTAGCACAAAACATCTGCATCTATACTTGAGTTAAGCATACTGTTCACAGTTTTCTGTCTTTGATAATTAGCATATTCTTCAGTAAAAGAGCATGACAATTTTGTATTAATCTAATTTTATGGATACCGTTTGTTGAACTGACTATTACAGGGTATTAATAAAAAATGAAGAGTTCACATATTGCAAATTTCAACCCAAATCCTTATCTTTCAACTTTTATCCACATTTCATTATAGGTGTCTGCAACATATCCCACCAAAAATCTTCCCAACGAAAGAAACATCATGTGTTATGCACTGGCTTCATAGCACATGGAAGCTGTTATTCTTCATAACGAAGCTCGAACTAAAGAGGACTTCTGTATTGATGATTCCTGGTTTAGTTTTCTATGCACTTTATTCTTTCTTCATTGAAGAGGTCTTTAATTTTTTTTTAAATATGTCACAATCTGTGTCTGTGAATGTATATATATTTTTCCTCCAGCAATTTTCTTCATGCTTGACAAATGAACAACTGCCAATCTTTTTCTTTTTATGTTCATTTACAAATTCTTGCAGTACTACACTTGTATTTGACACATGATCCTGATGTTTCTTTTGAACATTTCTCTTGAAGTAAATACTTTTAGTGTTTATTTCACTTTTGAGAGATAGGATTCTATCCAATAGCATTCAACTGCTGTACAAAATAGCTCCTCACTGTGATGGTGCAACCACACCAAAAATGCATGTTTGCAACTCTCTTCTGCCGCTTGACAATCTTGACAAGTACACTTGTAACCTGTTCTTCATTATAACAGTATTGAAATTGTACTTATATTGTTTAGAGCGATACACAAAGAATCTCTTGACCATCAATCTGTCGATTTTCGGAAGATTTGTACTATCTGCTCTCACAAATCCAACATCAATGGTTGATTTTGCTATTAATGCAAATAATTAACGATATTTACACATATAATAACGGAGATTTGGACAATTTTTTGCCAGTTTTAGGAAAGAATAGAGCAAATCGACGAGTTGTTGAATCAAATTTGACATTTCTTTGTTTACTATATGTGTGACGTCACGGCCCTGACCACAGGATATCAAAGCGTTTACGGAGAGAGATAAAAAAAAATATTTCTAGCATTTTCAAATTAAAATTTTACAGTAATCATTCATTGTTATTTATTAAAATCGGTATATTGTGGAACCTTATGCCAAATACTGTTAGAAATAAACAATATTTTAATAAATTTTGATATGAGTCAACTACCCTAATTCCAAATAACCTCGTGATATCCAAATAAACGGTACAATACCCCAAAGGGTAAACCAGCCATAACGTAAGGTGTAAACCAGCCATAACGTCAACTACAACTAACGTCCGAGTACGAGTAGTCGTCCGAGGGCACTCGGTCCGAGCGCACTTTTACTGTGAAAACGGGTGCGGTTCATAATCAATCAGTGCAAACGTTTGCATGCATGCAAACAACCCGTTGAAATCGTTTGCACTGCTCACGGACATAAGCACTCAGATCAATTTTGAACCGAGCTTACGATGTGTGTCTGTCCTTTACGGTAAATAGTTAGTAACATACATACATAAAATAGATAACTTTTTTAGGTTTCTTTAAAGTATTTTGCAGGCATTTTGCAATTCTTTGAATAATATTTAAAGTAAAACTTTTTATTACTTTTTTGTATATTTTTTATTACTTTTTTGTTTTTTATCAATTTTTTTTATTTTTTATTTATACTGTTTATTTCAGAAGAAAAAGATTTAAGTTAAGGCTTAAAAAGCGATTTTAATACCCCAAATTGAATACATTTTCGAACATTTTCAGTTAAATGGATGATCCGAAAAAAGTTTTACCAGTTTGCATCGTGGACCAGAAGATATATCGTGGTTTCGTAAAACCACACAATGATTTTTTATAGTTAAGTATTTTTCATAAAATACCGTAGAGTCGACATCGCGAAAACTCGCAAGAGACTAGGCAGCTACAATCGTGTAAACAGACATGCGAGCTGCGGACCGAGTAGCTCGCATGCATGGACTTAATTTAAATCCATGCTCGCATGCCAACTCGCACTGTGTAAACCACAGAACACAATACCCCAAGGGGTAAACCAGCCATAACGTAAGGTGTAAACCAGCCATAACGTCAACTACAACTAACGTCCGAGTACGAGTAGTCGTCCGAGGGCACTCGGTCCGAGCGCACTTTTACTGTGAAAACGGGTGCGGTTCATAATCAATCAGTGCAAACGTTTGCATGCATGCAAACAACCCGTTGAAATCGTTTGCACTGCTCACGGACATAAGCACTCAGATCAATTTTGAACCGAGCTTACGATGTGTGTCTGTCTGTTAAGGTGACAGTCAATGTTATTTAAAAAGAAAAATGGAGAGAGACATATAGGTAGTTTTCCAATTACAGCACAAGAGCGCATTATGCGGCATAATGCTTAACGTTGAATGTTCCAACTACAGCAACACTTCGCACAATCAAGCACTCTCAAAAGCAATGTTTTCGTGTGATGCGTGCAATCGATACCAACTCAGTGGCAGAAAATTAACAAGTGTTTTTTCTTTAAGTTGGCATTGATCGAAATGTTTTATTTATATATAATCGTTAGTAATATTATTTAATGTTGAAAAATTTTTAAAGCTTTCGTTTCATTGTAGTTTTTTGAAATAATCAAAGTTAATTCAAACTGTGTTAAAAAATAAATATAAGTATGGATGAAGGTACAAAAATTACTCAAAACAAATAAATGGTAATGAAATAATCAAAATCCAAATTACTTAAAATAACCGTAAATAGTTTTCAACCAATTATTATGTATACCACATTATTTACACATTAATGAGGTTATTGCTAACTCTATGAATATTTCTTTTTTTCAACACTGAACTTAGCGCACTCTGCTGGTGCATTTGAAAACTAATTCACGTTCCAATTAAGCATCAGCATAATTCGGCATTGTGCGCCACTGAGTCGCATTATGCTCTGTAATTGGAAAACTACCATATTGTGCCTCCAGTATCTTTACAGAGCACTTCTGTATGTAGTGTAGATAATCTAACGAAAAAAAAAAATCGAACAAATTAAAATCCAAATAAAACTCCGCGGGAAACTGATGTTGATTTTGACATTGACAGTTTTGGAGACAGTGCACTACCTCTTTTCGGTGTACGTTTGAAAACGCGTAATATTTACTCGGGGTAGAGTGAATTTCACCCAATAGCGTTCGAGAACCACCCGAGTGAAACCGAGAGTAACCGACCAATTACTCCGCTCGTATTTCTGAACGCAATAATGAAGAGTAATTTTCGCCTGACAGGAGTGAATTTCTCACGGCCCCCAGGGCTACGTTCCAAAACATCACCCGGAGTGAGTAGGTGGTGGGGGGAGAGTGGCCGGTTAGGGTGGTCGGAGTGTTGGTTGTTTTAGAACGGCAAGAGTGTTGTCTGCTTTGTTTACATAACCAAATATACAAAAATAAGAAAATATATAATTCATCGGCGCGTCCATTCGCTTTAATGCATGGATTACATTCCTCTGTTTCATCTACGAAAATGCTAAAACCAACAGAATATGAATTCTGTTAAATCGCGGCCTAACCTAGCTTCAGCGGAAATGAAGGCCAATTTTACAATCGTGTCACTTACGATACCTATAGTCTTTGGAATTTAAAATTAACTTTTTGTCGACGTTACGAAGCGCATCCTCGCTCTTCGAGATGCACAAATTGTGTGTGAATATGAAATCTTTGTAATAACGATCACACACAACTTTAAAATCCACACAATTTCCCGCCAAATCCAATCGAGTGAAATTACACCTTGCTATATTATGCGGGTGAGATTCTACTCGATCGAGTGCACTCCGTAGCGTTTTAGGACACCCCACTCCAACACTCTCGAGTGCACCCGAAATGTTTTAGGACATACTTCGGGTGACCGAGTGCACTCGGGTGATGTTTTGGAACGTAGCCCAGTCAGCGTTAAATTATACCTGACATTGACAGTAGACTGTTCTGTGATCTGTGGCTATTGATTTAGTTTTTTCGTCGAAGTTAAAGTCTACAAATGTTAATTAAAGCTTTGTGTAGTTGTAAAATAAATCAAGTTTGCGTTGCAAAACACAAGAAGTCTGCTTTTCGTTTTTAATTGACAGAACCCGTTTGAAAATTCGTGAAGTGCGAAAATCACTCGCTAGCGTTTGAAAACCAGTTAAACTTCTCTTTCTCGTAATATAATTCTATCCTTTTCTTTTTTACCGAGTGAAAACCTCACGGGTTTTCGAACGGCCCCTCAGTTAGCACTGTCAACTTCAATCGGTGACGTCATCGATTACGTCATACCGCTTACAAATGCGCACTGAGCAATTTTGGACCGACTGTTTGCGTGCAAATAGCGCACACGAGCGCTGATATCGAATTATGGACCGCACTACCAGTTTAGTGATTGGCATATGGGTCCGCATGATAATAATTTTGATTATGAAAAGCGCGGGAAACGTCAAAATAGGCGGGTGATTTTTCTGGCGATCTTGATTAATATAATTAATTTTATGTAATTAGGGTCAGATAAGTGATCATTTTATAGTTGTATTTTAGTTATATATTCATATTTATTTATTTTAATTGTAAAGTGTACATTTTTTCTTCGGTTATTTGGTAAGTCCTCTTTCATTGACTAAGTTTATGTTTGACCCAGAAGACCCTGGGGGCACGGGCCCCCAGGTGTCTAATACTGTGACCATCGATTGCTCGGGAATGGAGACAGAAGGTTCTTTTTTAGAAACCGACTGTTCAGAAAATGCCTCAACAAGCAATAAGCGTAAACGAACTTCAGCTCGCAGAGTGTGTAAGCAATGTAACAAGCGTAAAAGGAGACATCGACATTCCTCAGCGAACCAGGATTTAGATTGTTTTTGCGAAATCAATCAGGATAATTCCAATTTCACAACCTGCAAAGATGTAGAAATTGAACTTAAGTCCCCTACATCACAACCACCTTCACAAAACTTCATTAGTAATAATGATAAACGACCCTCTATTGGCAGAAACTGTTATGAACAAAGTGATGCTTCTCCTTTTATTATACATGTTCAAAAAATACAAGCACTACCGAATGACAATATTACAATTCATCCAGTGTCTTTTGGCCAGTTTTTGAAAAAGCACTCTTTTAAAAACATAGTTAATGGTAGCTTAAAAAGAATAGGTAGAAATAGAATAACATTGTCATTTTGTACATATGAAGATGCCAACTCATTTCTCAACAATGAAAAAATAACAATTATAAAGCTTTTATTCCTATATCAAATGTAACCAGAATGGGGGTTGTGCGAGGAGTCCCTGTTGACTGGTCTGAAGAAGACCTTTTAAATAACATTACTGTACCAATGGGATGTGGTAACATTTTAAAAGTGAGAAGGATAAATAAAAAAAATATTGTAGATGGAAAGAGTAATTTTATTCCAGTTGAAACCGTTGTGATTACATTTGATGGACAAATTTTACCTAAGAGAGTCTTTTTGTGTTTTAATTCTCTACCAGTCGACTTATATATTTACCCAACTATACAGTGCTTCAACTGTTGCAGGTATGGACATATAAAAGGTCAGTGTAGGTCTACCCCTCGCTGCTTCAAATGTGGAAATGGTCACTCAGGCGATAGTTGTAGTCTTGATGATGATGATGTTGTATGCTGTCTGTGTTCAGGGTCACACTATGCAACTAGTCGAAAATGTCCGGAATATTCTCGCCAAAAATGTATAAAAGAAACAATGGCAAAAAGCTGTGTTTCATATGCAGAAGCCCTAAAAATGCATCCTCCCGTCACTAAGTCTTATGCTGATGTTCTATCTTCTATGCCAGTTTCTTCTCAACATATGACTGAAAAAAATAAAAATGATATGTTAAATCATTCATATAAAAAAACTGTATTTAAGACTAGATCACCCAGAAGGCTTGACAAGGGATATGATAAATTAGTTCATAATTCTTTAATTAAAGATTATGATATTACACTATCTTCAACAGGTGGTGGATATTGTAATAATAGTTCACTTGCTAACTTATCTACACGAGATTTAATTGTAGCCTTATTAAATGTTCTGTCACAAACAAAAATTTCTGAACCGTCCAACGTTGCCTCTAATTTATTGCTTGAACATAACTTTATTAATTCTAATTATGGATCAACAGTCCATAATAATACAGTGGAATTGTCGAAGCATTAACAATAAGAAAACTGATTTATATTATTTGATAAATAAATATAATCCTTTTGTAATATCATTACAAGAAACTTGGCTGCGGCCCGGTTTCAATTTTAAAATAAATAATTATGCCTGTATTAGAGAAGATCGATCTGATAGTTACGGTGGTGTTGCCATTTTAATAAAAAATCCATTATATTTTTCACACATTCCTGTCCCAGAACACAGCCCTGATTTTTCTATCATTGCTATCAAAATTAAGAATATTTGTTTTGTATCAATATATATTCCTCATCCCTCCTCTTCTATTTTTGATGAAGTACAGGCTATTATCTCTCAGCTTCCTAAGCCTATTATTTTGATGGGAGATTTTAATGCTCAACATCAAACATGGGGTAGTGGAAATTCCAATCATTATGGTGGTAGAATTTTGCAAATTATTGATGACAATAATTTGTGTATCATGAATACAGGTGAACCCACACGCCGTACTCCCCCTCATGAAAGTGTAAGTGTCCCAGATCTTTCCATATGCTCACCTTCTTTATCATCCTATCTCACGTGGGACATTCTGTCATCTTCATATGGTAGTGATCATTTTCCCATTTTAATTAACTTTCCTTTTTTTAATAATAAGCCATATAAGAAAAGGGCACCTAGATTAAAATATAGACTCACTAATGCTAATTGGGATACATACAAAGAACAAGTAGAAAAACTTATCACTGAACATTCTTCCAATCATTCTTTGACTGCTGACTCTTTTGCTTCTTTATTATTAAAAGCAGCTGATAAAGTGTTTCCTTTAAAAAATAACTTTTCACATCGAATCCCTGCAGCTCCTTGGTGGGATGAAGAATGCTCCCAGGTTGTGAAAAAAAGAAAAAATGCTGAGAAAGAATATAAAGAAAATTCAACAGATGAAAATTTTGATATTCTTACTAATATAATGAAAGAAACACGGAAATTATTAAAGCTGAAAAAGTGGGAAGGTTGGAAAAAATTCTGTCTCTCACTATCTCCGGATACACCACCATCAGTTGTCTGGCGTAATATACGCTGATTTAGATCAGCTTTTAATGAATCAACGCCCCGATGCATTGATAATAGTATTGCAGATGAATTTCTTGACAAGTTAGCTCCGCCTTATGTTCCATTACAACTTCCCTCATTGCCAAAGCATACCACTCATGATTCTGAGACTAGTGACATAAATTGTCCTTTCAGCCTTTATGAACTGAAAGGTGTCCTTTCTTATGTTAAAGACTCTGCCCCAGGCGATGATGGTATACCTTATTCTTTCTTCTCACATTTAAGTGACAGTTCCTTACTTCATTATTTACAGATTATTAACTCCGTCATGGTATCTGGTAATATTCCTTCTTCATGGAAATGTTACGAAATAATTCCGATTTTGAAACCTCAAAAACCTCCATCTGAAGCTAGTTCATATAGACCCATCGCTCTTGCATCTGTTGTTGCCAAAATTGCTGAACATTTGGTTAAAAACAGACTTGAATGGTTTCTTGAAAGTAAGGGCCTGTTATCTTCTACACAGTTTGGTTTTAGAAAAGGCAGAAGCACCATGGATAGTTTAGCAATTTTCACAACAGATATCAGACTATCTTTTACTTGCAATGAATCTTTATTAGCAGCTTTCCTGGATATAAATGCTGCATACGATAATGTAAATATAGGTATTCTTCACCGTAAACTTATGCTTTTAGATGTACCTCCAATGTTATGTAATTTTATAATAAAATTTCTTTTCGAAAGACAGATTAAAATAAGTTTGACAGATAATAATCAGAAATCTAGAGTAGTATTTAAGGGTCTCCCACAAGGTTCTGTTTTAAGCCCATTGTTATACAACATTTATACTTTTGACCTACAAAATTCTATTTCTTGTGCAAATATTCTCCAATACGCTGATGACTTAGTGCTATATGTTGCAGGTCGATCATTTGAGTCGTTAGCTATTGCACTAACCAATGCATTAACGCACCTTAACATATGGTTAGACAACAATTGTCTTGAGTTATCAGTATCTAAGAGTTCTGTGGTTTTGTTCTCCAGAGCTCGTCTTCCTCCTCCGATATCTGTTTACTATAATCATCAACCCATGCCTGTTAAAAATGAAATAAAATTCTTAGGTGTAACCTTAGATGCTAAACTCTCTGGCCTAGCACATTGTTATAGTATTGCAGCTAAATGTGAACGCTCTCTAAATATTCTCCGATGTCTCTCAGGAGTTTGGTGGGGATCTCATCCATTAACATTAAAACTTTTGTATAACGCTCTTATTAGATCAGTCTTTGATTACGGAAGCTTTCTGCTAGAACCATGTAGTACAGTTGGCTTAAATAAACTAGATGGAATTCAATCTAAAGCTCTTCGCATAGTTACCGGCGCAATGAAATCAAGTCCAATAAATGCATTGCAAGTGGAATGCGTAGAACCACCTTTATATTTACGACGGCAGTTTTTGAGTGATCGATTTCTCTATCGGTCTTTACAATTTTCTAAGCATCCCTTATATTTAAAATTACAGACTTTGTTAAAAAAGATTGAAAAATCTTCATATTGGACACATAAATCACATCCTTGTTTAATTGTTAGTTTTAAAAAATTTCTTTCTCTTCATGCTCCTACACATAGGTCACAGTACTTGCCACTGTTTTGTACTAATTACAATGCATTGACAATTTCTCCGAAAATATTTCTTGATTTAAATATATCCAAAAATATCCAGACTTGGCATCTAAAAATGACCTTTATTTTATTATTGATCTGCATTGGCCTGACTACCATTATATTTATTGTGATGCATCTAAGCATACACCAGTGAGCACGGTAGGAGTAGGAGTATATCATCAACAATTTAAAATTGTTCAAAAAATTAAATTGCCACCTGAAACTTCCGTATTCACCGGGGAATGTTTCGGTTTGTTGAAATCCCTCGAATATATAGTTTTGATGAAACTTAAAAAGAGTGTTATTTTTTCTGACTCGAAAAGTGCTTTACAAGCTTTACAGAAATTTCCTTTTAAATCATGCATGAGTACTCCAATTATCATTGAATGCAGATCATTGTTAAAAAAATGTCAGGATCTAGACTTGGAAGTCATGCTGGCTTGGATCCCAAGTCATAAGAATATTCCTGGGAACGAGATTGCGGACAGACTGGCCAAGGAAGCTGTGAGTTGTGGTGATATGTTCCCATATAAGAACTTTGTTCATGATCTCTCTTTGCCCAAAACTCAATTAGATAACGCATGGCAGGATTTGTGGCAGAACAGTAATAAGTGTCAATCTTATAAACGTATACAATCTTGTATACCATCTAAGCCTTGGTTTCATAAATTTAAATTTTGTAAAAAAGTTACTTCAATCATTATAAGAATGCGATTGGGACATGTTTGTACTCCGCAACATCTTTTTAGATTAGGTATTGTTAATGATAACTTGTGTGATTGTGGGAATGATGTAGGGGATTTAAACCATATGTTTTTTTCCTGCCCATCTCTCGATTGCTCCTCTTTCCTGTCTGCTCTTTTATCCTCACGTGTTCCTCTCCCGATAAATATATCCACCTTATTACAGTCTTTGAAATATGACATATACCAAGCTATAGCAAATCATTTATTGAACAACAATATCAACATTTAAATTATATGTTTACAACCTAATTTTGTTTGTTAATGTGATGTATACTTTTAAATAATATTTATTACTTTAATAATTTTTTACATAAAACATATATCTGATCCTAATTTTCCTCGAAATTTCCGAATCCATCTATAACCTTTTATCCCACGAAACGTTTCCCTACCTTTTAAACACATGTAGTGGCAAATACACAAATCGTGCGAGCCAATATACAACCAAAAAAAAAAAAAATTTTGATTATAACGTTCACAACGCTCACGCCCGGTCCGCATTCGTTAGCCCGCTTAAATCGACAAATGACAGTTTGTGACAGATTATCATGCGGACCGACTTTTAGCGCGCTGACGAAACTGTTAGCTAACCTTGAATTTCAGTTTTCCAAAAAAGTACTCTGCGATTTTATTACATCGGTACATAAATTGTTTTAGGCAGTAGAATATTATTACTCTACTTTCTCAGTAGATACTCTGTTTTTAGGGAATGTTGTATATCAGTTTTATTATTCAAACTTTCTTTTTTTTCTAGATCTAGGTACTCTTATGGACCATGGAGGGCATCACAAATTATCTAACGAACTCTGTTTACACACAACACATAATGCTTACCGTTGCAATCTCTGTTTTATTGTTGTGGAGTAAGAGAAAGCTCCAATACTCTATTATTTACCTCATCCCTCACAGTATGCGAAACCAGTTCAACCAAATCCATTTTTCTTAACTTTTTATAAATTATTTATTGTCATAAAAGTTCAAAATACTTTTGCATTGGCGGTTTAATTTGACTCTTTTGACAGTTCGCTCACAGCGATAACGCTCTGAGGCGCGTTCAGAGCCTACGCTCGAGTGCACTCCGAGTGCACTGCAACCGACCCGTTCAGAGCCTCGGGGTAAAAAACGCTCTGACAGGCGGTTATACTGAAATACTCTTACGTGATTGGATGATATTGGCGGCCATATTCTATAATGTCATCTACTAGAAGGAGAGAGAAATAAAAAATCATGTGAAAGAGGGAGATAAAAGATTTGGTTGCTGCAATCCGTTCAACACCTCTGAGCGACTTAAAAAACAACCGGACAACTACACCATACGTAGTATCTTTATTAAGTATGTGACTACACCCAAAGGCTCTGAACGCGGCTCTGGGGCATGGTCGATGTTAGCGCAAAATGGCGGCTTCAAGGACGTCATCTATGACGTCATGACAGATGTCGTGAACGCGCTAACGTTCTTGCGGACCGGCTGTTATCGCGATAATATCGATATCATCGTCATGCGGACCGCGACCATTGTCACCAAACCAGCAAACTGTCAAAAGTGTCAAAATAATTAATTTGAATTGAATAATGGCTGATGCTGCTGCGCGTCGCGAAGCTCGCAGAAAAAGGATTTTGGAAAATTCTCATAATAGACTTCAATTAATTGCTGGAAAATGCTGCGAAGAAAACGTTGGAGGTAGATATCTATTACTGTGGTATTTCTCACTATGTGACAACTTCATACCAACCTTAAATTTTATTTCCAGAATCAACTGATACACCACTGCAAACTCTGGTTAATGAAAATAATAGTGCCTCGGTAAACAGTGTTATACCTAAGTTTTCAGTTTCTAACGGCGGCATTGAAACAGAATTTCAGTCACTGTTATCACAACATGACGACGCTGTCGCTGCCGGAGACAGAAATCATGACTTTACAACTTCCCACCGACCTACAGCAACTGAGATGGTAAGAACGTCGTTTTGGTTGCAGATATTTACAAATAAGTATGATATAGTTCTATTAGGCTTAGTTTTACAAATTGGACACACTTTATTTTCAATATCTATGGAGAACACATTATTTTTCATCCCACTTTTTTTATATGGAATAACAAAATCATTTTTGTTGCCAAAACAAACTAATTCTTCCATAGGAAATGTTTTGCTATTGTTAAATTTCAATGGGATATCTCCTAACATACTGCATACAATTTTGAATACATTGCAGTGGTTAGGTTCTTTCAGTCAAGAGGCCTGCATATTTCTGTTTGTTACAATATGCACACAGGCTCTTTCAAATGTTATCAGAGACTTCATTTCCTAGTGTTCGCCTTTAATTAAAATTTAATCTCCTGTGCCAGTTTTTAAACATAAAATATTAAAATATTTGAAGAAACCACAGAATTGGAAATTTTCATGCAAACAAGTGATCAATGAATAAATTTACATTTGAACTAATACAAAATCAAAAAATGTTTTGAAAAAACAGGCGGAGGAGATACACCATAAGCCAGACTACAACTTATTAAAGTGCTGCCGACATTGACTCAACTTTACAATAGCTGGCTTAAATATTACAAAGATATTCCACAATTTTTTGCTTGTGCCTTTTTACATAAGTGAGAATATTGACATGTGTGAGTTTTAGTCACATACTGCCATTTTAGTTGTAAAAAGTTTGTAACAGATATGTAAATAACAAAAAATAATAATCTACTGAGTTGCTGTATGTATGAGACAATTTTGTTATGGTTCTTTAGGAAGTATACTAAATAGAAGGCCTATACATCACAATTTTAAACTAGCATAATTACATTGTTATTATGATAATAAATGCAAACATAGTTTATAACATGTTATATGAACAGTTGATATTTTAATAGTAAAATCACAAGTGATTCAATATTCAATTTATTCCTATCTTACAAGGCTTAGTAAAATTATCATCTTTGTACAAATAATGTAAATAAAGAGAGGTTTTATTCTTATTATATTTTGTAATATTGGAAAGTAAATAATAAGGTTTTTTATTATGAGTGTTATTTGTTACACTACCTATAACCACCTTTTTAATTTGATGTAATTAATATCTGAAATAGAATAACATGAGACGATAACTTAGCATTTCATGGATTCACCATGTGTTGCAGAGAAGAGAGCCAAAAGCAGTGCCTGGGGCTTACGACTAGAGTTGCCAACCGTCCCGCGTCAGGCGGGACGTCCCGTTTCCAGGGCTTAAATAATGCGTCCTGCAACACATCTGTGCAGGACGCTAATTGTCCCGCTTTATGGTAAAGCCAGCCCGGTTAGACAAAAATGTATCAGATAATAAGTACTCTTTCATAAATAACAAAATATTGACCCACATTATACCTCTGCCCAAAATCTCTCATCTATCTACCTGTTCCCATTTCCGTCCAATTTCCATCCTTCCATTTTTATCCAAGGTGCTTGAAAGCGCTGTTCATTAGCAACTTTATTTATATCTCTACCGTAATAGTCTTATGAGTCAGTTTCAGTCTGGTTTCCGCCCCTTTCACAGTACGGTTACTGCATTGCTGCATGTCACAGATGATGTCCTTAATGCTATGGACAGTAGGCACTTTACTATTCTTACTCTTTTGGACTTTAGCAATGCATTTAACTCTGTCGATCACAATATCCTTATATCTGTTCTTCCCTATTATAACATCTCGTCTTCCGCAATGACCTGGTTTTCTGACTATTTTCGTGGCCGCCGGCAGTGCGTCAAGCATGATGGTTTATTCTCTGACTGGGCGCAACTCACTGCTGGTGTACCGCAGGAAGGCGTGCTTTCTCCTTTACTCTTCTCCATTTTCATAAATGTACTCACCAATTCCATCTCTTGTCCCTACCACCTCTATGCCGACGACCTACAATTATATAGACACGCAAATCTTGAAGATATTGCATCCACATTAGTAACAATTAACAATGATCTGGATCATATTCACTCGTGGGTGATCAATTTGGTCTACTTGTTAATCCTAAGAAGTCGCAGGTTATCATCATAGGCAGCAACAGACTATGGTTAGTTAGTTAGTTTTAAACGACTTACCAAAAGTTTTTTATAAAGGCATTGTGATACCCTTTTCGAAAAAAACTAAAGACCTTGGTATAATCATTGATAATACATTATTTCGGACCTCTCAAATTAATGACGTTAGTCGACGCATGCATTTTACCTACCACTCTCTCAAGCGACTTCAATTCTTTCTACCTTTTACTAAATACTAAAGTTATGCTAGCTCAGACTCTTCTGTTACGAATCCTTGACTATGCCGATGTATGCTACCTGGATGCCACAGAAAAGCTTCTTAATAAACTGGAGCGTCTTCAAAATTTAGCAATCCGATTCATTTTTGGTCTCCGTAAGTACGATCACGTGTCCGAGTTTCGCTCTAATGGCTCCCTGTTCGGCTTCGGAGGAACATGCACATCCTCAACCTCATGTACAAAAATGTTACACAATCGTGATTTCCCCGAATATTTGCGGTCCCTTTTCCACTTACTCCCACCTGGTCCTCGATCCAAACGTTCCTGTGTTTCTGTAAATCCTCTTGATGTCCCCCAATCGAATTCAAAGTTTTTCCTTAACTCCTTCTCCATCCAAGCTGCTCAGGTCTGGAATGGCCTACCTGCCTACATTCGAGAAAGCACCTCCATCATATACACGGTTATTTTTTTATCACCCTGGAAAATTTTAGGGACGCATCAGGACACATCCATTATTATATGTATAAAAAATAAAAATATCTAAAAATGCTGCTCTCAACTAGTGCAGCATTTTTTGGATTTTTTAGAAAATTAATATAAAATTAAGTAAGTGAGTTATTTTTTTATTCATATTTAAATCATTCTAATACTATGTCGTGAAGCGTCCCTCAAATTTTCCAGAGTGATAAAAAAATAACCGTGTATATCGTTCAAGCGCAAGTTGAAAGCTTACTTACTTTCAAGTTCATTTTAATTTATATCTCAACTAGTGAGCCCGGCAGACATTGTTCTGCCCGAATACAGCGCCACCTACTGGGTCCAACTTTACTTTAAAACCTTCTCTGGACCCATTCAAATACACAGAAAGTTTCATAAGAATCTGTCTAGCCGTTTCAGAGTTTTTGCGAGACTAACACACAGCGATTCATTTTTATATAAGAAAGAAGATTATATTTTGTAGTATGTATGTATTTATGTTTATATTATTTGCTTTATTTTTATGTAGGTAATATATGTTATTATATTTTTTTTTACGTTATTATACAGGGTGTCCCAAAAAATAGTGTCAAGCGTAAGTCCAGAGTTAGAGCATCTCTTGGAGTACCCGAATCACCCCCATGTATGTTCCGCGATTATTCGTAGTTTTCGAGTAATAATTTTTTTTCTGACTTTTTGAAAATTTTGATCCAAAGAACTTAAAAATTTTAAATAAAAAAAAGTAGAACATATTTTAATGTTTTTCTTTTTGCCACTGAATCATCTTTAGTGCTTCTTTTATGTCTAAAATAATCAGCTTCGTAACTTTAGTGGAAATTTAGAAAACAGTAGTGTAAAGTCAAAATTTGAATGTTAGTGAATAATTACTTAAAAATTCATCTTTAAATTAAAAATCTAAACAGGCGAATTCATGGTTTCTAAGTATGTGTAAAAACTTCTCTAGACTCTCTGCTTTCATAATCATTTAAAAAAAGAAGTACTTAATAGGGCTACTTTGGCTTAAATCGGCCATCAAAGACAGCGAGGTGAAAATTTCATAAAATTTACCAAATTCCTATCAGATGATAAAAAAAAATATCTGGTCTTTTTATAATTTCTAAGGTTCTGATTAATTACAATTTAGCAAAAATTAACTACATGAAACCCATATTTAAATATTTTTCTCGCGGATCACATCGGTTGTAGTGTTGGATGTAACGCAGTACTTACCTGCTAAAAATTGCCCGAGTGAGAGGATATGAAAGAGACCGCATTATTGCTATCTCTCTCACTCTCATTGGCGAAATGGATAACTGTAACTGAGGAATGCTATTCTTTGTGACAAGGGGATGAGGCGGGGCGTGTAGTCCGAGCGCCTATTGTGTTCTGGCGCCAGTCGTTTGCCTGCTTTTGTTTGCGCCTTACGTACGATACTCTCATTTGTGATTATTTGACGAACTTTGCTTTCTTTACGGACCTTGTGAGTGCGATTACGATTTGGTTTTGTGTGAATACGGGATTTTGACAAATTTGGCATTCTTAACGGACTTTTCAAGCTCTTCATTTTGTGATGTCTTTTTCATCGCAAGAATATGCTCTTATGCATTACTTTTATGGATATGCAAGAGGAAATGCTTCTGAAGCAGCCAGGTTGTTCCGGCAGCAAGTACAAAATGGAGGTGGACCTCAGCCTGAAACTTGGCCTGATCATCGCATGATTTTAAGAGTACATAAATCTTACATGGAAGGACGCCTACCAGGTAGAAGATCAGGGCGCCCATCTGAAATGAGTGACCCAGATACTGTCCAATCAGTGGTCGAAGAAGTGGTGAGAGATCCATCAGTTAGTGTAAGAACAATAGAACGTCGAATCGGAATTCCGAAATCACAAGCACATCGAATACTTCATCAAGAGCGTTTTCACCCGTATCACATCCAGAAAGTTCAGCAGCTCAAGCCCGCAGACTACCCGAGAAGGGTGGCATTTTGTCAGGAAATGTTACGGAGACAAGCTGAAAACGAAAATTTCTTTAAAAATATTCTATGGACTGATGAATCACATTTTAAGCGATGTGGGGTGTTTAATGCGCATAACTACCATTCGTGGAGTATTGAAAATCCACACCTCACAAGGGAATCTAATTTCCAAGAACAATTTAGTATCAATTTGTGGTCAGGCATCCTAAACGGACAGCTGATTGGTCCGTTCGAACTACCGGACCGACTGAACAGCGAGGCCTACTTGCAATTTCTACGACGTGATCTCGGCGTCTTATTAGAAGATGTAGACCTATTAACGCGGAGAAATATGATTTTTCAAAACGACGGCGCTCCATGCCATTTTGCTAGAAATGTTAGACAACATTTGTCTGAAACATTTCCAGGCAGATGGATCGGTCGTGGAGGGCCCATTGCGTGGCCGCCACGGTCCCCCGACTTGAACCACATAGATTTTTTCGTCTGGGGATACTACAAGGAATTAGTATACGCCAAGGACATTACAAACGTCACAGTGTTAAGAACAAAATTAAGACAAGCGGAAGAAACAATAAAAAACAACAGAATTGCATTTATAAATTTAAAAGAAAACTTTTTTAGACGATGTAGAATATGTATTGAGCACGAAGGTCGTCATTTTGAAAACTTTCTTTAATAATAAATACTTTGAAAATAATGTTTTGTTTCATTTATTAAGTTATAATAAACCTTCAAAGGTTATTAAAGATGGCAGCAGGAACAGTTATTTTTGACCTTCAAATAATAAATTTTTAGCTTTTCTACAATCATTTTTGGTTTATTAATAAATAATTGGAATTTAAAAAAAAAATTATTCAGAAGTCGAGTTTTATGAAATTTTCACCTTGCTGTCTTTGATGGCCGATTTAAGCCAAAGTAGCTTATTAAGTACTTCTTTTTTTAATTATTATGAAAGCAGAGAGTCTAGAGAAGTTTTTACACATACTTAGAAACCATGAATTCGCCTGTTTAGATTTTTAATTTAAAGATGAATTTTTAAGTAATTATTCACTAACATTCAAATTTTGACTTTACACTACTGTTTTCTAAATTTCCACTAAAGTTACGAAGCTGATTATTTTAGACATAAAAGAAGCACTAAAGATAATTCAGTGGCATAAAGAAAAACATTAAAATATGTTCAACTTTTTTTTATTAAAAATTTTTAAGTTCTTTAGATCGAAATTTTCAAAAAGTGAGAAAAAAAATTATTACTCTAAAACTACGAATAATCGCGGAACATACATGGGGGTGATTCGGGTACTCCAAGAGGTGCTCTTACTCTGGACTTTCGCTTGACACTATTTTTTGGGACACCCTGTATAAGTATACAAGGTTATTTTTTAATTATCACAAAAAAAATGTGTGCTTGTTCAGACAAGCAAACTGAACAACTTTCACTATGGGACCAACTTTGAAATCGCAAAAAAAATCTGCTGTTCCATTCTAGGTTCAGTGAATGTTAAACATTTGTATGGATATTATATATATTTATTTTTAACTGATGCTAGGGTTGGCTGGAAGAGATCTCTTAAAGAGATAAGCTCGCCTTTGTACAAATGTTTCTTGTTTATCACCATTGTAACTGTAACTGCGTACAATAAAGGATATATAAAATAAGTAGGTACTCTTTCAAAAATAACGAATGGTGATTTTGCTCAGTTGATCGAGAAAAGTGCTTTAATTAGGTACTGATTAATATTCCTATGTGGTGTTATAATTATCATTTTGTAATAGCAGAAAGTTTTTTTTTTTAATTTAACGTTAAATAAAAGTGATTTGATTTATATTTCGTTTTTTCTCGTTTCTGCACATTTGTAGGCAGGTCCTACTGCAGGTACGCTTTTTTTGCCAAGTCCCGCATAAAAATTTCTAATGTCCCGGATATCTGTGAATGGGAGTTGGCAACTACTGGCTCTACTTACGACCCAGGTGCAGCTTTAAATGTGTGGCTGACCCCAGCTGGGCCCCAAAAAAAGCTATGGCCGCTATAATGTCTAGAGTTTGTCTGCAAGTTTCAGAGTTTGTCGTTTGCGCGTTTCAGAGATATGTGTGGCTCAGCTGGGGTAATGTTACCCCAGTCGGGCCACACGGATCTCGAAAACGAAAAAACATAGCGAAAATCTGTTTGCTGATATAGATTGGCGGCAGTTTGTCAAAGTTTGTTGCACAAGTTTCAGGGTTTGTCGATCTACCGTTTCAGAGCTCACCTGTAGCAAAGTTGTCGAAACTGAACCAGCTAGATCTCCAAAACAAAGCGACGCAGTGAAAATCTGTTTGCTTGAATCAAATAGTAAAGCAGTAGTTTGTCGGTTAATTTCAGAGTTTGTCGCTTGCGCGTTTCAGAGATAGCTGGGGTAACGTTACCCCAGCTGAGCCACAAGACTTTCAATGACGAAATGACAGCGAAAATCCGTTTACTGATATAGATAGGTGGTAGTTTGTCGATATTTTATTCAAAGATTCGGAGTGTGTCAAGTCCCAATCAAAAAATTATAGGCGATTGTACATTACTTTGTGTAGATAGACTAGGAGACCAGATACCAAATGTTGCCTAAATAAAACCTTGACTGTACATTGATATACACGTTTATTTTCTTATCACCCTGGTTAATTTAAGGGTGGCTTCAGGACACGGTAGATGAATTATTTAACCATTCATAATAAAATTTACTCACCTGTTTAATTAGATATTTATTATCAGGGTGTCCACATTCTGGAAAGTCAGGGAAACGTCAGGGAAGCTCAAAGCAGTCAGGGAAAGTCAGTGAAATCGAGGGGCTACCTGGAAAGTCAGGGAAAAATAAGGATTTTACACTGTTTGGTCCCCAAATTTTCCAGTGATTGTCAAATGAGGAATATGTTTACTTCATGATTTTGGTAGAATGATTCTCCCTTGACTATTATCCAGGTTTGCACATTCTAACATAATTTTGGCAGACAAATCAACCGAGCCACCCTTAACCCTTGAGTTAAAATGCAATTTCCTTCAAATGTATGAACACAATTTTGATAAAAGTGGTATCGCTAAGGTGTGTAAACACAGACTTAATAGAGATACTACGGTGTAAATAAACTACGCGCGGCAGCCGCTCGAGCCAATGTTTTTTTTTTATGAATGCTGGATAAGCCTTTGGCCCCCATCTCACCTGATGGAAAGTGATCATGAGGCCGAAGATGGGACACGCCTAGCCAGAAGGTGCCTATTCACTCTCATCTTGAATTACTCCAAGTTATATTGCTCAGGGAACAAATCTGCGGGCAAAGAGTTCCACTCCCTTACCGTTCGCCATATGAATGAAGAAGCGCATCGCTTCGTGCGTTTAATTGGAATATCAATGACAAAAGGGTGGAACCCCAGCCGCCGTCTGGCTCCCCTGAGATGGAAAGGAGAAGCCGGAATTATTTCATGTAATTCCAACGCACACTCTCCGTGATATATCCTATAAAATACCGATAAACATGCCACCTTACGACGATGTTCGATGCTCTGAAGCTTGGCCCCCGTTAATTTGGTGTCACCAATGAGGGTCTTAGCTCGCTTATCAATAGAATCAAGGGCCGCTAGTTGATATTTGGCAGACCCATCCCACAAGTGGCAGCAGTACTCCATACAAGATCGAACTTGTGCTTGATATAGCTGGAGCAACTGTTCCGGTGTGAAGTACCGCCTGACCTTGGAGAGAATGCCGAGCTTCATAGCTGCAATTTTGGCAACGGTTTCTATGTAACTACCAAAGTTGAGATTGTTAGTTACTTGCATACCAAGTAGGTGGAGATGATCAGTTACCGGTATGGATATACCACGGAAAGTCGGAGTCAGATAGAAAGGACTCCGTTTAGTGGAGAACAAACACGCCTGCGTTTTGCTAGTATTAAACTGGATCAAATTAGCGTCACCCCATTCAGAGACCGCCCGGAGTGTAGAATTCAAACGATCCATCATCGACTCCCGACAAGACCGGATCTCCTCTTTATTGGCCTTTGCATTGGAGACATATCTATCAACGACTGTGGTGTCATCGGCATACCCGAAGGTTCCAGGCACCAACAAGTCGTTGATGTGCAGAAGAAAGAGTGTTGCTGAAAGTACGGAACCTTGAGGAACTCCAGCAGCAATAGTCAGTTGTTCGGAGCAGCATCTAATACTACTTACATGGAACGTTCACTCAAAAAGTTCGAGATCCAATTGCAGAGGTTCTGGGGTAGACCATACGATGGAAGCTTGCCTAACAGGCTAGAATGCCAGACCCTGTCAAAAGCTTTGGATATGTCTAAAGAGACTGCGAGAGCCTCGCCGTGCCCATCAATAGCTTCTCCCCATATATGTGTGGCATACACGAGAAGATCTCCCGTTGACCGGCCCTTTCGAAAACCGTACTGACGGTCGCTGAGGAGGTCATTATCTTCAAGGTATGCGAGGAGACGGTTGTGTAGAACACGCTCCATACATTTACACAGCATGGACGTGATTGAGATAGGTCGATAGTTAACTGGATCGGCTCTACTACCCTTCTTAGGTACTGGTTGTACATTTGCTAGCTTCCAAGACATGGGAACCACTCCAGTCGCAAGTGAGAGTCTGTACAGGCGTGTCAATACGGGAGCCAACTCGGGCGCACAGTTGCGCAGGACAATAGCCGGTATGCCATCAGGTCCGCTGGCTTTATTCACGTCTAGATTTCTTAGAACCTTAAGTACCTCTTTTTGGTTCGACCGAGGTAGACGTTTTTTTGACGCGCGAGACAATTTTTAGATAATAATTAATGGTTAAACAAACTTACCTTTGTGATGTTTGACCATAATTATACGAGACGTTGCATCCGAAGAGATTTATATATTAACCAGGTAGTCCACTTTCCAATGTACCGGGCACCAAGCACAATTTTAGAGCGAAGACATAAAAATAAAAAGATAGGTAGGTAGTTTTAGTATTATTCACCCGCTTGCGCGATGTTACGCCGTTTGACTCATTCCTTTAGAGCAAAATTTCTCAAAAACATTGGGTATTTATTTGCAACACAGCAAATAATGGGTTGGGAGGGAGTATAAATCTCTTCGGATGCAACGTCTCGTATAATTATGGTCAAACATCACAAAGGTAAGTTTGTTTAACCATTAATTATACCACGACGTTGCATCCTCGAGATTTATACAGGGTGACTTTAAATAGGTGTAATTATTTTAAGGGGGTAAGAGTACAGCCCATGGGATGTTCAAAAATGTGTGGAACACCTGGTCGAAATCGACTGGTTTCGGAAATACACGATACTTTAACTTTTTTAGGAAAATTACCAAAATTCAAGAGAAACCCTTAAAAATAAAAATAAATACTGGATGCATGGATTTTATTTTTATTTTATCTGATTGCTGGATAAATTATCCATAAAATAAAAACATCAAATGTTATGAATCAGTTAAAATTTTAGAGTTATGAGAGCTAAAACTTGTAACAATAAAAAAAAATTTGCTTTATCGAAATTTCAATTGATTTTAGTGAAAAATATCCACTCCGAACTGGTCGTACAAACGATGTCATTAAATTCCTTGTTTCCTTAGCTTTCTAAAAAAGTATAATAAGTGTACAAAATTCTCAGATAGCGCCCAACATACTCAGTTAGTCCCGAGCAGGTAGTTATGATCCCTATTGTTAATGTATTGCAAGCCGAGCCGATACCTGGAATTCTTAAAACCTTTCTCACGGTTTCACTATGCGAGAGTGAGAGAATCGATAAATAGCACAACGTGTGTGAGTGAGATAGCAATTGTTGACGGTTGGCCGTTGCCTTGCGCTTGGGCCCCAAGTAGCGCGACCTCTGTCTAGTACTACTTAGATACTTACGCGTGCCGGACGTACCTATTATTCGTACTAGTTATTTCATCCATCTGTTTCTTTGCTTTATTTCAATGGCAAGCTACAGTAGCGAAGAGTACGCAGACATTGTGTTTGTGTACGGATTCTGTGACGGTAATGCTGCAGCGGCCAGAAGGGAGTACATACACCGATTCCCAAATCGTCGCGCACCTAGTGTACGTGTCTTTTCTGCGGCGTTTCAACGGCTTAGAGAAAGTGGAAGTGTTCATGAGCGGCGTCACGATGCTGGTAGACCTCGTCAAGTGGATGCAGAGCACGAAGAAGAAATACTGGATCGTTTTACGAGAGATCCCACTACATCTACACGCATAGTAGCCAGGCAAATGGGATTATCTCAATGCAAAGTATGGTTTACTTTACATGCAGCGCGACAGTACCCATACCACTACACACCTGTTCAAGCGCTAGAGGAGGGAGACCCTGCAAGACGAGTAGATTTCTGTCGCTTCATGCAGCATATGGACGCTGAAGACGCAATGTTTTTAAGTAAAATCTTATGGACGGATGAGTCCAAGTTTGACCGAGACGGCATAACGAATTATCATAATCTCCACTACTGGACTACACGGGGAGAAAATCCAAGAAAGTCCAAGGAAGGAGCTCATCAAAGAAGATTCTCTGTAAACGTATGGATGGGCGTTATTGACAGATACTTGGTGGGGCCATATTTCTTACCAAACAACTTAAATGGCGAAGCTTACGAGGATTTTCTTCGAAACCATTTATTCAACCTTCTCGAAGATGTTCCTGTTCGGGAAGATTTTCCACTAACTAACCGGGAAGAAATGATCTTCCAGCACGATGGCTGCCCAGCCCATTACCGGGCTAGTGTTAGACAATGGCTGGATGAAACGTTTCCACTTCGTTGGATTGGCAGAGGAGGCCCGACGCCGTGGCCAGCGAGGTGTCCAGATTTGACCCCCTGTGATTATTACCTATGGGGTCACATGAAGACATTAGTGTATACAACTCCCGTCAATAATGTTGAAGAATTGAAAGCTAGAATCATAGCAGCTGCTAATCAAATACAGCAAGATCTTACGGGAGTTGTTACTAGGTCCAATTTTAGAAAACGACTACGGGCGTGTATTAGGAAACAAGGAGGTCAATTTGAGCAAGATTTAAAATAATAAGGTGTTTTAATTAAATCAAGTGTTATAAAACGTGTTTTTCCTACTGTGTTTTTGTTATTTCTTTATGTAAATAACTTGAGTATTTTAATTGTAAAGATAACTTGCGTTTTTTCTTATTAAATCTTATTATTTTGTATCAGTATGAGTATTATTTCATCTACATTAGATATTTTTTTCATACTACTCTTAGTAAAATTAACCATAGTCATCCTTACTTGCTTGGAGAACTAAATGGGCAACAATACACAATGCATTCATAAAGTCCACTAAAGCAAATCAATGAGACGTCTTACGAGGTAAATTAATGACACTTAAAGAAAAAACCTTAGCAGGGTAGTATGGTAAAGTGCTAATAATGTTATTAATGTGCAGTTTACGTATTACCTACTCGGCAATAACTGAGTTTGTTGGGCGGTATCTTAGAATTTTGTACACTTATTATACCTTTTTAGAAAGCTAAGGAAACAAGAAATTTAATGACATCGTTTGTACGACCAGTTCGGAGTGGATATTTTTCACTAAAATCAATTGAAATTTCGATAAAGCAATTTTTTTTTTATTGTTACAAGTTTTAGCTCTCATAACTCTAAAATTTTAACTGATTCATAACATTTGATGTTTTTATTTTATGGATAATTTATCCAGCAATCAGATAAAATAAAAATAAAATCCATGCATCCAGTATTTATTTTTATTTTTAAGGGTTTCTCTTGAATTTTGGTAATTTTCCTAAAAAAGTTAAAGTATCGTGTATTTCCGAAACCAGTCGATTTCGACCAGGTGTTCCACACATTTTTGAACATTCCATGGGCTGTACTCTTACCCCCTTAAAACAATTACACCTATTTAAAGTCACCCTGTATATTAACCAGGGGCCTACCGCCTAACTCATAGCGATCACTCGCTATCGCTTCGTGACATTAGAACAATAGCTCTAATGTCATCTGTGACATTAAAACTATTGTTCTAATGTCATGATAACGATAGCGAGTGCTCGCTTTGAGTTAGGCGGTACGGCCGCAGGTAGGATGTTTAGAGTATTTTGAGAAATTTTTGATTAGAAGAGAAAAAAAAAGAAAGTTTGTCGTTAATTCGGTATAATTTGACTTTTTTTTTTATAATTTATAACAAAATCTAAATCAGTGAATAAGAGTTTTATTACGCATGATAGACTCTTGATAGAATCTTATAAGAATTTCCAAGGCACAGAAAATCACCTAAATAATTTATAATAGTAAACTAAGACTTCTAAGATAAGATAATATGGGTTTTAAAAGCTTAGTGAAAATGTATGAAGCTGAAGCAAGTGCAAAGGGAAGACATTGAAATTCTTAAGTTATTTGCTCAAATTTAAATCTAAGATAATTATAATCACTGTGAAAATAATGCTCAAATTGTCAATTAGTTTCACAGTGTCAATTTCAACGTCATTTTTGCACGTGACAGTTGCAAGTACTTTTGATCATTGTGCAATTTGTGCATAGACAATATTAAAGAAAATAAATTTCGGGTTTATCCTGGCATAGTCTACAAAGACAGATTTTTTTTTTCAAATTCAAAATGATTAAATTTGACATTAAATCTGTTTGTTTTGATAACATTTAGAGACATTTAACAAAACATATTTTAAATTAATAGATCAAACTAAATGAAGACATTTAACATGAGGCATATAACTTGATAGTTCATAACAAGAGTTTCGTCGAGTAGAGTTTTTAAAAGCTTTTATATTTTTGTTTATTGTTATTTAATTATGACCTTCTGTCTTTTTCAACCAAACATTTATTACTTTCACTTAGAACACTGATTATATATTATAGAACTTCAAAAAATTCATTTGTTGGTGACGGTGATAAGCGATAAGTCCGTCCTTAACACTTCTTAAATCACAATGAGAATTTCATAGGTGGTGTAACTGGTTGGGGTATTATGGGTGTGATTCCTTTACCAATACCTTGACCTTAGAAAAATCAATCCCTAGTTATAATCGAAGTATATCATTTCTTCTGCTTTTCATTTTATTCAAGAAAAATTACGAAATAGTTTCGTTGGAATATATCAGGTGCACGCGACCTTCGAGGTTTTGTTTCCAGCTCAGGACACGCAATACATATTTAGCTATAAATAATAAGGATTCTCCGAATGATTCATCAATTTGTTATAAAAATTTAAGTATTTACGCTAATTACCAAGGTACCTTAGGTATATCTTAATTACTTGAATTTTCTTTTTGATTTAGAACAGATTTTATTAAGTTTTTTGGTAGGTAGGGTTTTTCAAACACATTATATTCCCAAAATCCGTCTTTTACATCCCCTATTTCATAAAAAAAACCTGATAGTAAGCGGCATCTTGGTGGATTAATGAACAATATTTACAGATTTCATGTTATAAATATTCTAGATTTTCACCATAGAAAGTTTCAGATCACTCCTTGGCAAATAACTCACAAAGGCTATTTTCTTTGAATTAATGGTAGTAGTTGTACACAAAATAGGTGCTCTCTCCTCCATGTGTTATTTTTATAATCCAACAAATAACAAAATATAACAATTTATTAAAAATTATGTTTGTAAAACCCAGTGTGAGAGCCCCGGGCCATATGATCATAGACATGTTACATATACGAGTATTAAACCCAACAAAGGCTTGGCTGTCTGGTTTTTCAGTGGAGGAACTAAGAAACAACTAGTATAACAAGGAAGAATTCTGTGGAATTACATATCTAAAACAAATAAAATCTAAGGAATTGGAGTACAGTATCACTGACCCGTGATCGCAAGAACTTAAAGTCGAAGGTACGATCCACTAACCACCGTTACGGGGAAGGTTAATCTTAAAAAAAAGAAACAAAACATTTTCATTTGGTGTATTCCATTACCCAGTTTTGTACCCAGTTTTTAGCTTTATTAGTTTGATACCGAGATTGATAAAAAATCCCGAACCATTCTGCCCTTTGATTGTATAGATTTATGTATCTATTATAATATAGGTACCTGATTCTCTTTAATTTAACTTACAACTCTAAGGATATGATTGTATCTGGCTATTATTATGATGGCTGGCTTATGATTGTATTGTTCTCTTATGCTTATGCATAAGGAAACTGTATGTAAACATATAAATCTTATTATTTCAATAAGTCAAGGATTAAATTTGTTTTCTTCCCAAATTTTGACAATTATCAAGAAAAGAGCATTACAGGTGGGGAATATTATGTTAGTTAGTTTATATATAAATTGATCTAATTCATCATTGCATCATCTTACTGCTCTCATTTAGTATAACTTCTTAATTTTATAACGTAATGTCACAATATTTGACTGTGAAAAACGTGAACTTATAGGTAAAAGATCTTTGAGATTCGGTTTCTTAAAAAGAAATTTGTAATCCGTTTTACCCGTTACAACTCATAAGAGAACTGGATCGATTGTATTTTTTTTTCAGGTGTGAATAAAATATTTTCATTTAAGTACCAGAATAATTATTATTTTTTTCTATTATGTTTTGATCGGCGCCTTTGGTCGAGACTTCGTTGTCTGATATCGATCTACTACAGGTGCTTTCCTCGCAGACTAATGGTACGAGTGACTCCTCGCCTAACCACGTCTCTGCGTGCGTGGCATTTGACGCGGTGGAGCTTTGCAGTTTCCCTGCTGGCTGACTGAAGGCCTATTAGAAGAAGAAGTACTCGCCGCTGGAACTTTCTTGATTTGGAGTCGATATTTCTGCCAACTTCGATGCTTTAATTTTATTAGTGAGATTCCCGCCAAACAGAAATGAATCACTTCGTACACGTGCAATATCTTTTTAAACTTATAATCTAATGAATACATTATTAATTTCCTTCGATTAAGCGTGTTTTTATAATGAAGGTCCAATATAAGCTGATTTCTTTGAGTAACACAGCAGTGATTTCAGGATTCGATTTGGGTGTTTTAACTAATTGAAAGTTTTCAGGTATGAAGATGTTGTCCTCTAACTCTTTCTTTTAATCCTTATTTAAGCCTCCGCACAATATATGACCCCAACGTTCAGAGATTTCATCCTGGATTTTTGTTCCGAAAAGCTCGTGTTTCCCTTTTGAGGTCCCTAAGACCTCTAAAATATTCTCAAATAAATTGGTTGCTGGAGGGTTAACATCATTTACAAGTACCTGAGAGCTAGTGGATGGTATGGGACACTCGGCTGATGCTTCTGATGTCATCACCTGTACATTACTAGGTTGTCACTCATTACAAGTTTCAGTCACATGAACCACTGACTGAACATATGGGATGTATGTGAACACACTGAAGCCAATTCATCATCTCCATAGATTTTTATTTTATTTTATTTAACAAAATGTACTATTATAAACATAAACACCAAACTACGAAGTAGTTTGTCGGCGAGTAACATTAGTAATATTCTGCGAGGCGAGTCATATTCTGCGAGGCTATCCTCAGCCTGTGTACTAATTAATATATATGACCAAAAAACATGACTACAATCGCATCGTAGTACCATTCTCTATATTGTGGTAGTACTGTGCGCGACTATGATCGCATCATAGTACAAAGGCACACTGTTCTATAAAAAATAAAGAAATAATAACATTCCGTTGAATAAATAAGCTAGGTCATGCTCACACCATGACAGGAAGTTCTGTGGTCGGGACCGTAATCGCGTCACGGTACTAATAAATATGACCAAAAACATAACTACAATCGCATCGTAGTACTGTGCGTGACTATAATCGCATCATAGTTCCAAGGCACACTGTTCTATAAAATATAAAGAAATAATAAAATTCTTTCAAAAAATAAGCTAGGTCATGATCGCATCATGACAGGAAGTGCTGTGATCGAGACCGTAATCGCGTCACGGTACTAATAAATATGACCAAAAGCCATGACTACAATCGCATTGTAGTACTGTGTGTGTCTATAATCGCATCATAGTTCCAAGGCACACAGTTCTGTAGGGTATCTTAGAATAGCTTGTAGGGTAACATAAGAATAGTTAATAAAAATAATGTTAGGGTAATCTTAGAATTAAATTGTGATATTTTTGTATGTAGGTAGTAATAGATAATTATTTTAGTAGGTAGGTAGTTATTAATAATGGATATGTTAAGTACCCTTAGAATAAGATTAGTATTAAGATACCCTCACTTGTAAATAATAAAAATAGGCTCTCTTTACGGTACTGCCCGCCGCAGGGGTCTGCGCCTAGAAATTAGTATATAAGGCGGCAGGAGTCCTAATAAAAAATGAACAACCAGCCAGTCTTTCATTACAAGTCGTCCAGCAAACTACCTCCAACACTTCCATCACAAAATTGGTGACCCCGACGTGATCTACAAAAGTTCTATAAAATAATAGGTTGGGGAAAAAGTTTCTTCGCATTTTTTAAGAAAATTCAAAACATTTTTTAATATAGTTTATTTACATTTAACTAAAGTATGTAGGTACCATTTTGTTCGATAACTTTTTGCCATCTTGTAGGTAGGGACATGATCCCATTGCTATAGAAATTTTGGGACTTCTGGTCAAAATACCGCGACAAGTGGTTTTGGCAGTCCTCTCGTGATGTTAACCTGATACTGCCTAAAGAATTCTGAAGAGACCGAAACAGGTGGAAATCTGAAGGTGCAAGATCAGGACTATACGGCGGATGCATTAACACCTCCCAGCCAAACTCTCTTAATTTTTGCTGAGTGGCTAAAGATGTGTGAGGTCTAGCGTTATCATGATGAAAAACCACACCCCTTCTGTTGATTAATTCCGGCCGCTTTCTATCAACTTCTTGCTTTAATCTCATCAGTTGTTCGCAGTAGAGTTCAGAATCGATGGTCCTGCCTGGTGGTAACAGCTCATAATGAATAATGCCCTTCCAATCCCACCACACACACAGCATCACCTTGTTGCGAGTTAACCCGGGTTTCGCCACAGTCTGTGAAGCCTGACCGGCCTTTGACCACGACCTTTTTCGCACGTTCTTCTCGTACGTGATCCACTTTTCATCACCAGTTATCAGCTTCTTCAAAAATGGTTCGGTTTCATTACGTCGTAATAAAGAATCACAAATGAGTACACGGTTCATTAGGTTTCTTTCAGTGAGCTCGTGAGGTACCCAAATGTCGAGCTTTTTTGTGTACCCAGTTTTTTTCAAATGCGCCAAAACTGTTTTGTGGTCAATTCCCAGTTCTTCAGCTACGTCGTAACTACTGACATGCCGATCTTGCTCCACTTTTTCAAAAATGGCATCCATTTTATCTGTAATAGGGCGACCAGAGCGACGTGCATCTTTGACATCAAAATTTCCGGATTGAAAACGCTTAAACCAAATTTGTGCTACTCTCACAGACACTGCACTAGGTCCATAAACATCGCAAATTTTTTTCGCGGCTTGCGTTGCATTTTTACCTTTTTTGTAGTAAAATTTTAAAATGTATCGAATTTCTTCATTAGATTCACTCATCTTGGCGGTACGAAAAACAAATGAAAATCACACATTTTCCTAATTTGAATTTGGAATTATGTTCTTTAAAATTTAAACTTTCAATGATACCAAAACCAGCCAGATACAAATAGTATAGCCAAAGAGATTTTATTACAAGTTTATACATACTATAATGCGAAAAGACTTTTTCCCCAACCTAATATAAAGAAATAATAACATTCTGTTGAAAAAATAAGCTAGGTCATTATCGCATCATGACACGAAGTGCTGTGATCGAGACCGTGAACACGTCACGGTACCAATAAATCTGACCAAAAAACATGACTACAATCGCATCGTAGTACTGTGCGTGACTATAATCGCATCATAGTTCCAAGGCACACTGTTCTATAAATATAAAGAAATAATAACACTTAAACACGTGTACAAGGCATGTTTCAAAGTGCCGATTCACGGTTCTTTAGTAATTATGAATAATTGCTTGAATAGACGTTTATTTGGTACAAAAAATACAACACACAATATAACAAAAAAAATATAAATTTATATTCAGATAGATTTTAGGCCAAATAGGCCCCTCATGCAGAGGCACAGAGTGCTTTGACGCTGGTATTCTGCGGATACCATTTTATTTAACACTGTATACAGAATATTCTCTAATTAAAAAGTAACGTTAGGCAATGCGCAAATAGCAAGGCTCTTTTTGTTGCTCAATAAATTTCAAAATGAAATTAATTAGTGAGCTAAATATAATCTACTGATTCGAACAAACACGAAATAAAGTCTTGCTTTAAACGAACGAAATGCGAAGATGAGATCGTGTCGATAAATAGTACAATATAATTAACAATAAGCACTTATAATTTAAACTTACATACATCCAGCACCATCAAAATGCTCGCAGCGGCGGCGGCGGTGACGTAAACGTTTCTCTAGTTTACGAATCTTTTCCTTAATATATTGCTTAGAATACTTACGTTTTCATTTACACATATTGATATCTATAACAACTACACAACACACTAAAAATAAAGTTATAAAATAATAAAACTTTGATCTTTAATATTCCGATGCTGTGATACCCGCACAAAGAAAGCGAATGAGTCAAACGGCGTAACATCGCGCAAGCGGGTGAATAATACTAAAACTACCTACCTATCTTTTTATTTTTATGTCTTCGCTCTAAAATTGTGCTTGGTGCCCGGTACATTGGAAAGTGGACTACCTGGTTAATATATAAATCTCGAGGATGCAACGTCGTGGTATAATTTAGCAGAACGCGGCGTTCAAATCAGGGCTTCGTGTTGGCCTCCATGACACGAATGCTGACGTACCTGAGTATAATATAGGGTCTTGCATTATCATGCACATTGGAAACATCTCATCTTAAACACATCCTGAGTAAGGTAGGTACCACATGATCTTCAAGTACATCACGGATATATCGTTCTGTAGCCAATCCGCGTGAATGAGCATTGGATTCGATATAAAACATCTCTGTTCATGCTGTTAGGGAAATGCCGCCCCACACCATTATGGAGGCTCCCTAATGAAGCCATCATAAGCAACAGTTTCTTTGATACAGCACTAAGCGTAACGTTTTTTAGGACAACGGTACAGTCTCTGTCTTTGATCATTTCTGTAAAGATACTCTTGTCTCGCCAGAAAAAAGAACATGCACCCATTGATCCAGTGTCCATTCTATATGTGTTTAAGCTCGAGGAAGAGCGAGTGGCAACACTGCATTATAGTCTGTGCAGTGAGAGCCTGTGGCGGCCGGCCGCATGTAACATGTCAGTCGAGTCGAATACGGAATGACATTGAAATAGGTTAGACCACCGGGCGGTGAGTTTTCGTTTCGAGAAATATATAACAAATAGTATTGCCCGGCGCACCAAGTGATTGTTGGTGCGAGGGTCCGCCCAAGTTTTAGTGTCGGTGAATAATGTACCAAAGTTTTTGTGTACGTTAATGAGTTCGGGTATTGGTGGCCTAATAGGCAAGTGTACCATCCGGTTCGGTCAGACAGCAGCCCTTCAGGAGCCGCGACTTCCTTCGAGCTAGCTCAGGAAGTCCACCGGCTACATACGGAGACCGAACGGATCCAAGGTAAGTAATACGAATTTTCTAGGAGCTGGTAGTCGGTTATCAAATTCAGCATCATTATTCGGTGAAACGCCGACGTGGTGGAGTCTACTTTGGGCACCACCATCTTTTGGTAGCAGAGCGTGTTGTTGTTAGATTTGATTGATTGATTAGTATTTTAATTAGTATTGGACTTCGACGTTGCATCCTCGAAATTTATGATTCACTATGTAGTTCACTCTTCAATGTACCAGGCATCGAACACAATTTTAGATCTTCATTTGAAAAATAAACGGAAACAGTTACCCATAGTCGACGCGGGCGCCCTCTCGTTGTACATTCCTAGAAACCGCATTAGCGTTCGTCATTCGCTTTTTGTGTTCCGGCGTCGACGCATTGTGTTACCCAATTAATAACGTGTTTTAAGGGAATAAGTGACAGATCAAATAAAAACAATGGGCAAAAGGAAGCGCAGTAGGGATTCTGACCATTATATTCGTAAAAAAATACGCAAACTCGAAAAGAAATTGCAGAAACAGAGATCAACAAGTGAGTCCGGTAAGTTGTTTACTTTTTATCTACATAGTTATTGCATGTTAACAACATAGTTCTTCACGCTTCCTGTTATTGTACTAAATATTTATAGTGAATTAAATACAAATAGTGAGTCAATTATGAAATTCATACAAAAATTGAAATGATTTTACTGGCTCATCTTCGAAATGTGAGATGATGTAATTTTTTTTGTTTGTCGAACATTTACGAAGTGTGTTAAAAATGTATAGATATATACAATTTATATATTTGTGCACAAAAATGTAGTACCGTGACGCGATTACGGTCTGTGCTCCTACCACAACTGTAGTACCGTGACGCGATTACGGTCAATACTATCCTCAGATTTAGTATCGTGACGAGATTACGATCCATATGTTGAGGTTTCATCTCATGCAATAAACCGGCTAAGCAACATGGTCATTCCTTTCAGATGATTATTCAGTACATTCGAGAAGCTCCCGGTCATCAAACCGGTTTTACGACTCTGAGCCCTTTAAGGAACCTGAGTCGATTGAGCAATATGAATCTGACATTGAAAACGGTTTGCATTCAGTAACTACTGAAACACAAGTGCATGATTCAAACTGCAATCTAGAAACCCAAACCACGCCAAATGCCATTAATTTGACAGCTGCTGCGGAACCTTTAACGACACCGTTGTCATCGGACTTGATTTATTTGCTCGGAGACTCAAAAGTCAAAGAAGTTCCGCTTGGACCAAACATATTAGAGGAAGTCTCTAAACGCTGGGGGAAAATCCTTATTGATGGCTTGGAGAGAAATCATAAAAAAGAGCTTTTATCGACAACTTTAATACCTGAAAATTTTCAATTGTTAAAGGCTCCCCTATTAAATGAAGAAATTTCATCAGTAATGACAGAATCTTTTAGAAATAGAGATAAACGCTTAGAACGAGCTCCAAATAATTTAGGTGTGGGGGTAGCAGGGCTAACCGCTCTCATGTCGTGTTTGATGGAAGGCAAAGATATCGACAAGACAGAAATGGTTAAAAAATTATCTGAGGTTGGCCAATTGCTCCTTGACTTACATTATGAAAATACTGTAAATAGAAGAATGTTAATAACACCTACTCTTGATAAGAAGTTTTTGTCAATAACACAAAACGTTAAAAGAGACTCGTACCTTTTTGGAGAGAATTGGGGTGATAAAATTAAAGCTTCTAAGGCAGCAGAGAAATCTGGTCTACAAATAAGAAATAATCGCAACACTGGACCACAATCTTCAGGGCCTAAAAAGTTTATCTCGCAGGGAAACTGGCGAGGCCCACCCAGACAACAAAGCCATCAAGCCGTCAGACAGGGTGGGAACAAGCAACGCATTTCGAATCATCCTTCCAAGCGGGCACCACAAGCACCAACAACGAGTTACTACTACGGCCCACCATCAACAACGAGACCAGCATACAAACCGACGCGGAAATAATACTGCCCCAGGTACCCATTCATGCCGGCCGCTTGAAATACTTTGTTCATGCGTGGTATTCTATTACTAGTGATCCAATTGTTTTACAATATGTTACTGGTTACATGATACCATTTAATAATCCCGTTAAGCAAATAATTCGCCCAAAAAACCCAAATTTCTCACAAGATGAAATCAATAAATTGACTATAGCAATTTCTGAGTTATCCCATTCTGGTGCTGTCATAAAATGTGATAGCCGTAAAGATCAGTTTATCTCCCCGATATTTCTTACACCCAAAAGTGATGGCTCCTCCAGATTCATATTGAACCTGAAATGTTTGAACAAATCAGTCGTCACCAATCACTTCAAAATGGAAGACATCTGAACAGCCAGTAAGCTATTGTCTCAAGATGGCTTTATGGCCAATATTGACCTTAAAGACGCTTATTTTCTTATTCCAATTCACAAAGCCTTTAGGAAATACTTAAGTTTCGAATTTTCCCAAAAAAATTAAGAATTTCAGTGCTTACCGTTTGGACTAAGCTCTGCGCCATATGTTTTTACAAAACTGCTGAAACCTATAAGCACATATCTAAGAAATAAGGGTTATTTGGTCGTTATATATATCGATGACATATTATGTATAGGAAATACCTACAATGACTGCAAAAACTGTGTCCAAGAAACCATTAGCTTGCTTCAGTATTTAGGTTTTATAATTAACTTCGATAAAAGTAACTTAATACCTGATAAAAGTCGTAAATTCCTAGGATTAGAATTGAATTCACACTCTATGTGTTTACAATTGCCAAGAGAAAAACGTAAAAACATCATTGAGAAAATAAAAAAGATTGAAATTAAACAAATTATTAAAATACGTGATTTTGCTAAATTTTTAGGTACATTAACTTCTATATGTCCAGCCATATGTTATGGTTGGATGTATACTAAAAAATACGAAAGAGAAAAATTTTTAGCATTAAAACATAATCATGAGAATTATGATAAGAACATGAATTTAGCAGATTATCTCAAGGACGATTTTAAGTGGTGGAAAACTCAAGTTATGACAGCTAATAACCCTATACGCCGTGGCTGTTACACGCTTGAAATTTTCACAGATGCCTCGCTCTCCGGATGGGGTGCTTATTGCAATGGTGAGCGCGCGAATGGATTTTGGGACACAGATGATGCAGCAATGCACATCAACTATTTGGAGTTGAAAGCTGCTTTAATGGGTCTCAAATGTTTTTCTAGAGGGTTACGCAACAAAGAAATTCTACTGAGAATAGATAACATGACGGCCATATCGTATATCAATCGTATGGGTGGAGTTCAGTTTGTTCATTTAAACGATATCAGTCGAAAAATATGGCAGTGGTGCGAGAAACGAAACCTCTTTATTTTTGCTTCTTACATCAAATCAAAAGATAACGTCGAGGCCGATGAAGAGTCGAGGCGCATTAATATAGATACAGAGTGGGAATTATCATCATCTATATTTAATAGTATTATTAAAGTCTTCGGTACGCCCGATATCGATCTTTTTGCCACTCACATAAATGCAAAATGCTCAAGATATGTATCCTGGAAAAGAGATCCACATGCATATGATATAGATGCCTTCACATTAAACTGGTGTAAATTTTATTTTTATGCATTTCCGCCCTTTTCACTAATTTTAAAATGTCTTAGAAAAATTATAACTGATAAAGCCACAGGGATGATGGTTGTTCCATATTGGCCAAGTCAACCCTGGTATCCTCTTTTGAGGGTACTCTCAACCTCACCTCCAATTTACTTTGGCCCAAGTAACGATATCGTTTTGTCTCCTTTCAGGATTCAACATCCTCTTTGCAAGAAGCTTATCCTGGTTGCATACAGATTATCAGGAAAGCGTTTCAAAAACAATGCCTAAGTAATGATACCATTAATATTATGATTTCATCATTATCGTCATCCTCGCTAAAACAATACAACGTTGCTTATAAAAAATGGTGGAACTATTGCCACAGCAATAAAATAGATTTTTTCGAAGCCACAATTCCTACCTTGTTACAATTTTTCACAAAACTTTTTTCCGAAGGTGGCGCTAACTACTCAACCTTAAATACTTACCGATCAGCCTTAGCTCTTATTTATGGTAAACAGTTTAGCGAGGGTAATTTAGTCTCCAGATTCTTTAAGGGTGTTTATAGGATCAAACCCTCTATACCAAAATACTCATTAACATGGGATCCTAATATTGTTCTAGACCACCTTTGTAATTTATACTCAAATGAAGAACTCGCCCTGGAGCTGATCACAAAAAAATTGGTAACTCTGCTCGCATTGTCAACGGCACAACGAGTACAGACGTTATCCTTAATCCGATTATCTAATATTAGGATCAATTCCACGAATATCGAAATTTTTATTGATGATGTAATTAAAACTTCAGCTCCAGGCCGACAACCACCACGATTGTTTATACCCTTCTTTCCAAATAAAATAGAAATATGCCCTGCAAAAACATTATTGTCATATTTAGAGTTTACCAAGAATTACCGAGATAAAGAAAATTGCGACAGATTATTACTTACTTTTAAAAAACCTATCCATAATGCCACAACTTCAACCATTAGTCGTTGGATAAAAACACTCTTTTTAATAGTGGCGTTGATACCTCTCTATTCTCAGCTCACAGTGTGAGACATGCATCAACTTCAGCAGCAAACAGGCAGGGTCTTTCAATAGACATCATTAAGAAAACCGCAGGTTGGACCGGTAACTCTCTAGTATTTAACCGATTCTATAACAGACCTCTTGAACCAGAAAACGATAATGCTTTTGCAGAGGCTATTAATAATAATAATAATAATAATAATAATCGTTTATTTCAGGCACAGTTCATGTTGTTACAACATAAAATAACCCATATTTACAGATAAAATTAAAATTAGATAAAATTAAAATCAAATTATAAATTAGAATTAAATTAAATTAAATGGAATTGCACAAATACAATACAAATAAAATAATAATAATAAAATTATACAAATGCTTATTAATTAATTTGAATAATTGAAATACGATTGAGAAATATTATCAGTGTAAAAGTCATATGTATAAAACAAGTCGAAAATATAAATGTCAGGATCAATATCATTATGTCACACACGAATAAATTAACGGTTTTTTTTACATATTAATTGTTTCTAGTAATATAGATAGTGAGTCATAGGTTTCAGTCAAACATATTTTATAAAGGCTACGTCATTGCGATATACAGTCCAATATAGTGCTTGTAAAATGTCATTATCAGAGCTATGTAAACGCTGGTGAAAAGAAAACTTCATTCGCCTCAAGACTGCAAAGAAATCATCAACTCTACTCTCAGCAAACATACCAGACGCGCTGCACCTCCATGACAGACCGAACATTACTCTGAAGGAGTTATTATACTGTACACGAAGAGCGTTAAATGCACTCTTCGTGTAATTATTCCAGAGCTGACAGGTGTAGAGCGCCTGGCAGTATGCCTTAAATAGTGTCACCTTAACTGTATGAGAACACGGCCAGAACCGTCTAGCCAACATGTTGCTTTTTGCGGCAAGTGATCTACGTTGTCTCTCAAGATCATCATTGTCTTTTAAGGTGTCCGTAAGTATGTGCCCCAGATATTTAAACTTACTTACAACTTTAATGGGCGAGTTGTTCAGTGTGAGCGTCGGTACTCTGTCAGAGCTGCTGCCTGCTCTGAATACCATGGCTTCTGTCTTTTTCACGTTATACGTGAGACCGTGTTCGAGCGCGTAACGCTCACAGATAGCGAGCAGGCGGCAGGCGGCGGAGCCCTCCGACCGAGGGGCTGAGCAGCACCATATCGTCCGCGTAGCTAAGATTGTTGACGCATTGCTCGTCGACATAACAGCCGGCCCTGGTGCCGCTCAGCTCCTCGATCAGATCGTTTACATATAGATTAAACAGCACTGGTGACGTCAGACCACCTTGCCTTACACCACGGTTCAGTTTATCAAAATCGAATCAAAAGCTTTACTGAGGTCTAGAAAACAAGCATAAACAGTAGTTTTACGGTTCACATAGTACTTAACAGTATTTTTTAAAGCAAATATGGCCATGTCAGTGGATAGCTCGCTGCGAAACCCAAATTGAGAATGACATAGTGGTATATTGTTTTCACTCAAATGAATCGAAGCAATCGTTCAAATATTTTCGATAATATTGTTGCCAGTGATATAGGTCGGTAATTGCTACTATTAGAAACATAACCCGTACGATTTTTAACATTTGGAACTACAATAGTTTTCATAAAGTCCGGGGGCAAATATTCATGGGCAATACAAGCATTATAAAAACAAGTAAGTCTGTCGTATAACACTGGGCCCCCGTATACTACATGTTCCACACTGAGGTTGTCGTGGCCAGGAGACTTTCCGCGTTTCATATTTTTGACGCACTTAAATAGATCGTCTGGCGTATAGTATAAAGTGGAGTCGGCAATGTGAGGTGTGCGTACGCGGCTGGCCGTCGCGTTGGCCGCCGCGGCGGAGGGTAGCGGGCGACGGCTACAGGTTGGTGAGCGCGGGCGAGGGGACGCGCCCCCCGTCCCTGACAACCCCAGTGCGGGGGGGTCAACAACAAACTGCTTCACAAATAAATTAGCGATATCGACAGTATCGAGGCTACCGTTCACTGATATTGGAAGGCTAGGTTTGTATTTAAGTTTGTTGGTATCTTTCCAAAATTTTGAGAAATCTTTATTTTGCCTGTGGGTTGATATTATGTCCATTTTAATTTTAGTTTCATTTCTTTGACACCATTTCAAGCGGTTTTTAAAGACCTTTCTAGTATTTCTCATTTCATCATGGATTTTTCCCTCGTGTGGACGATTATATATCATCCATATTTTAAAAGCTAGGCGCGCGCGCTCGTGACTACTTTTTACATGATAGTTCCACCCTGGTACAGTTTTCTTTTTCAACCTATCTCTACCCAAATATGAGTGAACGGCCGCCCTGCTCATACCACCCACCAACTGGCCATAATACTGATCAATGATAGCATGGTGCTCCGGGTCATAACATGGTGTATGTTTACATTGCAACAATGGCCACTCATGGGAAAGAAGGTATTTATCACATAGACAGCCGTATTTCCGTATTTGATCTGGGTTTCTGTTGCCCCAGACAACCCTATTGATACGATCACTGCCTACGTAAGCTGTTTTAGCACTGATTAAATTAACATCACAATAAACAACAAGTGGAAAATGGTCGGAACAAAATACATCATTCAACACTTTCACATCTCTGACCAGATTCAGTGCCGAGGAGGTAACGATACAATGGTCTATCCAGCTGGTTGATCTGTGAGTGTCACTTAGGAATGTGAATGTATTGGATGACTCACCAAGTATACTATAATCTGCACATACCAAATCCTGTTCACGACAGTAATCCTTCAGTTCGCATCCGAAAAGGCTTTTATTTTTGGTTAGATCTGCGTTATAATCACCCATACAAGAAAACATTTTCAATATCGATATTTTCAATCACTGCAGTTAACGTCCCGAGACAGTCGGTGAACAACGGCAGATTGTCCAAATGTTCGGTGGGCATATACACAGACATAACCACTATATTACGCCCGGGCGCACACTGTATGTTCACTGCCGCAACACGCGTCGAGGTCGTCTCGACGGGAGTGACGCACGGGAAACTGGACCTTCTCCACAACACTGCAACCCCACCGTAGGGACGTCCTTTCAGTGGGCCACTGGTTGTGTCTACCGCTGAACTGCCATGATATCCAAATTCTGAGTCAATATTTTGTAGAAAATCCAAGTCATCGGGCAATAGCCAATGCTCTTGTAAGGCAATAATATCATATTGTTTACAAAGATCTCTCACGTGTAGATAAGTTCTTTTTATCGACTTACAGTTGAAAGAAACTATGCTGGTCGCTTTCATTCTGCTATTAAGATATATTCGTGCGTGTGCTGGATGTATTCTGCTGCCGCTTGATAATGTATCTTCTATACACTACACCTGTGGGCCAGAATTCCTCTTTCAAAATACTAGTTTCACGTGCCTGGTCAATCGTTATTTTAAAAGAAGTAAAAGTTGTCTTCCTAAATGGAATCAGTTTTTCCACCTTCACAACAGTCTGGCCACTCTGTTTTATAAATTCCTCAATGTCTTTTTCGGTTGTTTCTAATTCAAAACGTGATGCGTAAACGTAGGAAAATCTAGGCACCACTTTTTGTTTGCTTGACGTAATCACTGCACTTCCTTGTCTGTTCTGGTTCCGCTTTCTTATGGCTCTGTACTTTGTTTTGCGATTAACAATTGTTGTGAAGCTGTCGTCTATATATGTGTCGGTCGATGTATTGATTTCCTTCGCCTTCGGGCTACTAGTCAATCGTTGTAAAGTTCGTGGTTTTGGCTGGGAATACTGCGGTGGCTCGGATACAGCTAATCTGTAACTGGTTAGCGGAGTGGGTACTTCCACCACTTTGTCCTTTTCCGCCTTAGCACCAAACCTTTGCTCACTTGAATCCGTTGCCCGCGAGTTTTCTTTGTTTACCCTCTTTTTTTGAGAGCATTCCAAACTAGGTGTAACGGTTTTTTCTATCTTCTCTTTACGGCGCTGGGTTACACACGATGCAGGGTTACTACTAGACGTCGAGAGGCTGTTCGTCCCGTATCTGAGACACTCAACTTTCTCGATGGCGTTTGCTAGATCGGATGATTTCACGTAGTCACTCTGGATGATCTGTACTTCTCGTTGTAGCAATACTATTTTCTTCAGTAGCGACGACACATCCACGTGATCGAAGGACACTGGAGGGAGGCGGTTGAGGTCTCTAGCCACGAAAACAGGGAGCACCCCTTCGTCGTTATTTTTGAGGATCTTTATAATATCCAGTAGGAACCTCTTCGCCTTGCCCTCACCACGCCGTGTGGTACGTTGATTCCCGGGTTGATGCGTAGATAAAATATCCCTAGCTTTCTCAACGTCACTTTCAGAGAAATTCGACTCGCAAATTTGCAACAGACTCACTTCGTCTATTGTGTCTATTTTACACTGCATAAAACACAAAAGTTCGTTAATCACTATCTCGTTCGTCATTTTTTTTTTAGTCTAGAAATAGCACATACTTATGATACTTCAAATCAAATTAAGATGTCACGAAATAATAACAACCGTTATATGAGTGCGTAATTAGCGCAGCATTAAGTGCGTACGTACGGCCTTGCGCGACCCCGATGCGCGCGCGACTGAATAGTTAGATGTCTACTGATTTCTAAGATTATATAGAATTAAAAATAATATATAATGTGTGTTCTAATTATAAAATAATAAGATCTTTCGTTATAGAATAAATATATAAATATAATTTGTTTATTAAATGTCCCACCTTCCTTTCGCAAAATTGTGTTCTAAACATCTACATAGTGAATCATAAATTTCGAGGATGCAACGTCGAAGTACAATTGATGGTTAAACAAACTTACCTGAAGTGAAGTTTGACCATAATTGTACGAGACGTTGCATCCGAAAAAATTTATGATAAATACCCACCCTTCCCTTCTAGGCCCTATTAATTTTGCGGGATAACTCTAAAAACGAATGACGAACGCTAATGCGGTTTCTAGGAATGTACAACGAGAGGGCGCCCGCGTCGACTATGGGTAACTGTTTCCGTTTATTTTTCAAATGAAGATCTAAAATTGTGTTCGATGCCTGGTACATTGAAGAGTGAACTACATAGTGAATCATAAATTTCTTCGGATGCAACGTCTCGTACAATTATGGTCAAACTTCACTTCAGGTAAGTTTGTTTAACCATCAATTGTACAATTAATATTGTAATCTTGTTGGTTGTCCAAACGGGCAATACATATTAATTGGTTTTGATTGCTGATTTTAAACCGACTACAATCTCATTTGTGGACCGATCTCCCTAACTAGTTGTCATTGTATATGAAAAATTGTGGTTAAATGCCTTTGTTGTTCTAGTTAAGTTCGAGCATTTACCTATATTTGATTTTGGTTTGTTTTTTCATATCTTTGTTTTGCCCTTGAATATTTTGTTTGTTAAGTTGTAAACTTATACTTGAATATTATTTGTTTAAAATTTTTGCTGCTAAATGACTTTGCTGTTGTTGTAATACACTATTTTGCTGTGTTAAGTTTTTGCATTTACATTTGATTTTGTTTTGTTTGCCTTTGAATATTATGTTTGTTAAGTTATTGACTTAATACTTGAATTTAATTTGTTTGAAAAATTCTGTTGTTAAATGCCTTTGTTGTTCTAGTTAAGTTCTAGCATTTACACTTGATTTTGGTTTGTTTATATATTTTGTTCTGCCTTTGAAGTTCCTCCCGATCTGTTTTGTTGTCTGCGGTTGTCGGTCTGTTTGTCTGTATTATTTAGTGTATCTTAATTTTGGTGCAAAATGGTCCCGCCAGTCAGCCCGCTTAGTGGTGCCCGCGCGGGTGCACAAAAGATCTTGAGATGGTTTGCTAGTGCCGTCGCTTTGGTAGACCGACCAGACCGAGAACAGGCCTTGTTAATTCGGCATGAGGGAGTACCTGCTCACTTGAAAGAATTGGAGCAGCTTTTCGTTGCTCATCAACAATATCTGCTCGACCACCCAGCCGAGGGTGCCGCTGAGTTGCGGGCAGTCGAGCAATTTAATGCGGATTATGATCAATGTTTTGAACAGGCGGATGTGATTATAAACAAGGCTCAGGCAATCCTATCCGCCCGGAGGGGTGAGTCGTGCACGCCCGGGGAGGTCAAGCCTACCCCGGCCGGCTTGCTGGGCAGACTGCCCACTTTGGACATCCCAACCTTTGATGGGAACTTGGCTGCTTGGATGGGGTTCATTAACCTCTTTGATAGTCTGGTCCACTCGAGGGACGACCTGTTCCCTAGCCAGAAATTGGCCTATTTGCTCTCTGCCTTACGTGGAGAGGCTGGTGTACTTGTCCAGCATCTACCTGTCAACGATGACAGTTATGATATTGCAAGGGCGTTGTTGACCGCCCGGTATCAGAATGTTCGCTTGCTAGCGGACACATGTGGCTGCCATTTTAGGGCTGCCACGAGTATCGCGGGTCTCCTCATTGAGGAAGGAGAATTTGAACCCCCTGCTAAGTGCTATTAACGCGCTCAAACGACTTGACCTACCGGTGGACCAGTGGTCCTTCATATTGCTCCACCTCATCCTCAATAAGCTTCCCATGGAGATGAAGGAGCGCTTCGAACAAAGGTACGGGGGCAATAGTGCCTCGTACCTCCCCCCCTTTTCTGATCTCCTCAGATTTTTGTAGGATGAGTGTCGGATCACCGACCACTTGGATCTGGCTCCTATACCGGGACCGAGTACAGGCCGCTATGAGGCGACCCGGGCAGCGCCACGGAGAGAGCGCCGCCCGTACAAGCAGTATACTGCAGTGCGGCAGAACTCTCCACACGGAGAGAGGCCGCTGCCTTGCAAGTGTTGCAAGCGGGATGGCCATAGTGTGCCGGCCTGTCCCAAATTTGTTGACCTACGCACCGAGGGGTGTAGAAATATGGCCAAGCAGCGGAATTGGTGCTACCGCTGCCTGGGGGCTCATATGGCATCGGCTTGCCCCCACCCACGAGATTGCCACTGTTGTGGAGGGGCCCATCATCCCCTCTTGTGCTTTAATAATAAAGACACTCGTGAGGTGGTGAGAGCGAGGGACTCGCACACGGGCGGGGGCCCTCGTAGGTCACCCACATCTCCGAGGAGATCGGAGGGGCGTGCCACCCCTCCGCGGAGATTGGACAGGCGCCCCCCCTCCCGTGAGAGGATTGGGCGCCCCACTCCCCCTACGGGCGGGGGGGGGATCGACGCGCCGCTTCTGAGGCGCCACCGCGGGATTGGGCCGCGGTTATTAGGGAGCCACGCCGGAAGCCGATACGCTTCTCTCCCCCTCTGATGGAGAGACCCCGTTTATCACGGGCTCCCCCAACTTTCGCCCATCATGGGCACCGCCCGGCCCCCCGATGCCGCTTTGATCGGGGCCAGTACGTGCCGGATTGGGACCCGCTCGAGCGCCTTGAGCGCTCTACTCCTTCCCCCCCGTTGCGGGGAATGCGGGAGGATTTTCATTAAACCAACTGTCGGCTGCAACCCCCCCACAGGAGCAGGTGCTGTTACCAACAGCCTCCGTACGGGTGTGGGGCCCGAGGGACACCTTTGTTTTAGTTCGCGCCCTTTTGGATACGGGAGCTCAGGGTTGCATTGCCTCCAGCTGGCTGGTCCGGCAGTTGAGTTTGAACACATCTCCATACCTTGAATCGGTACGGGGAATCGGAGACCTGCGGATCCCGGATCCGATCGGTCAGGTTTTGTTCTCCTTCTCCCCCCACTTCTCTTCAGCGCCCAAATTTGGCGCTACCGTTTCTGAGAAGGTTGTTGGTCAGCTTCCGCAACAGCACGTTTCGCGCGCTGTCGTTGATGCGACATCAGGATTGACCTTGGCTGACCCTTCCTTCCACCGAACCGGTCCGATTCACTTATTGCTCGGTGCCGATGTTCTAGGCCGCGTGTATTGTGGGAAGAGGAGAGAGTTACAGAAGGGTGGGCTGGTAGCCTTATCTACATCGCTTGGGCTTGTAGTGATGGGACCAGTTAGGCAGAACCCACCATCTCCATCGGTGGACAGTTACATAACTGTTAGCTCCACCTTATCGGATATCCTTCAACGGTTTTGGGAGGTGAAAGAGCCACCTACCGTGAAGCGAGTGAACCCCTTAGACGAGGAGTGTGAGTTGTTCTACCAGAACAATACAGGTCGCCTTCGCTCGGGACGGCTAATCACTCGTTTGCCCTTTTTGTCAGTTCGCCCCTCATTTGGCAGCTCCCGGCCGTTGGCCGAGAAGCGGCTGCTGTCCATGGAGCGACGTATGAGTAGGAACTCCGACTTCAAACAGAAGTATGTCGACTTCATGCGAGAATATGAGCAACTGGGGCATATGTCGGTCTCGCGACTGGACTGGCGAAACGAGGAACATAATTTTCTTCCTCACCACGCGGTTTTGAAACCTTCCACTGGGAAGATACGCGTTGTTTTTGATGGGTCAGCTCCTACGTCTACCGGAGTTTCGCTGAATCAATGTCTGCATGCTGGACCGAAGTTGCACCACGAGGTGGGCGATGTATTGACCAACTTCCGTCGCCATGCCGTCGTCTTTGTGACCGATATCCGGATGATGTTTCGGCAGACTGTGATTCACCCGGATGATAGACGATATCAGCTCATATTATGGAGGGAGGATCCCAGAGATCCCATGCTAGTCTACGAGCTGAACACCAATACATACGGTTTGCGTTCGAGCCCCTTTGTGGCAATTCGCTCACTTGTGGAACTCGCTGAACGTGAGCGGTTACGATACCCTCGCGCATCCTTGGTTCTCAAGGAGGATGCATTTGTGGATGATATTTGTACGGGCTCCTCTAGTGTCGAGGAAGCCTTGATTTTGCGAGATGAACTAATAGCTCTTCTCGGGGCTGGTGGTTATGAATTGAGGAAGTGGATGTCCAACTCACCTCAGCTTTTGTGTGATTTGCCAGACGACCACCAGCAGGAGCCTCATATTTTTGAGAATGCCAACACTCCAGATTTACTATCTGTTTTGGGAGTGCAATACAGACCTGTCCAGGACACGTTTACCTATCGATTGGAGCTGCCAAGCCCCAAGGTCTGGACGAAACGGTTGGTTTTGTCTACAGTAACTCGTACCTTTGACCCAAATGGCTGGATTAGTCCCGTAGTGTTTTGGATGAAGTGCTTCCTACAGGAACTTTGGTCAGCCGAAGTGTCGTGGGATGAGCCCCTCTCGGGCCGATTGCTGCGAGATTGGGAGTCCTTTATGTCGTCTCTCCCCGACATTAACCGTGTTAGTATCCCTAGACATATACTGCCTAAGGGACGGTTTACGGCCAGCCTTCATGGCTTTTGTGACGCGTCTGAGAGTGGATACGCAGCCGTCGTATATATCCGGACGGTCAATGATAGAGGAGCTGTTAAGCTCCACTTGCTAATTGCTAAGAGTAAGGTTGCTCCACTTCGGACTCGATTAACGATTCCGAAGTTAGAATTGTCTGGAGCTACTCTTCTGGTTCGTTTGATGAACCACGTTGTTGACACCCTGGGACGTAGTGTGGACTTTGAGTCGCTATTTGCTTGGTCCGACAGTCAGGTTGTCCTGTGTTGGATTAAGAACTCCGTCCACTCCCTGAAAGTATTTGTGGCCAATCGGGTATCCCAAATACAGGCCTCGAAGGCCACGTTGATTTGGCGCCACGTGCCAGGTGAAATAAACCCTGCTGACTGTGCATCACGTGGCAGCGTAGCCCTTCAGCTTATTGACCACACTCTGTGGTGGGGTCCCGAATGGTTGTTACAGTCGTCTTGGCCTTCCACACCAGCTGCGGTGAAGGCACCAAATCCGGGCTTGCGTGTTCACGCTGTCGAGACTATGGCGGCTCCAGAGCGGGAATTTTTATTAGACCGCTACAGTTCTCTGGACAAGTTGCTCGGCGTGACCGCTTGGATAAGAAGATTTATTCGAAATTGACGACGGCCTTAGGACAAAGATTTGTGTCCGGTCCTCTCTCCGCAGGAGCGCCAAGATGCTCTTTTGCATTGTGTGCGTATGACCCAGTCTAGAGCGTTTGAACCGGAACTTAAGATTTTCCGTACCGGGACGTCCAAATTAAAGGGACCCTTGGTGCGTTTGACTCCCTTTCTGGATGATAAGGGATTGTTGCGTGTAGGAGGCCGATTGAGGCACGCTAACTTGCCTTATAGATCACGTCATCCCCTGTTGCTCCCCAAGGACGGACCATTGGTGCGATTGTTGATCATTGATCGCCATGTGAAGAATGCTCATGCCGGATGTAATGCATTGACCGCGCTCCTCCAACGGGAGTTTTGGATTTTGTCAGCGCGAAGAATAATCCGATCTGTTATCTTTCGATGTCTGCCCTGCTATCGTTTACGACCCGAGACGATGCAGCCCCAAATGGGTGATTTGCCTGCTGATCGTGTGAATGAATCGATGACCTTCTTAGGAGTTGGAACTGATTTCGCGGGACCATTCACTATAAAAACGTCGCGACTCCGTAATGCTAAGACTGAAAAGGCTTACTTGTGTGTGTTTGTTTGTTTGGCCACTAAAGCCGTTCATTTAGAGGTGGTGAGTGCACTCACCATGGACGCTTTCTTAGCAGCGTTAGGCAGATTTGTCTCCCGCCGGGGACTGCCTTCTCTAATTCGGTCCGATTGTGGGACGAACTTCAAGGGCACTGATAGACATATAAGAGAAGTTTGTGAATTTTTAGATAAAAATAATATTGAGATCGGATCCACACTCTCCCGTAGGGGGGTAACATGATGATACTCCCCGCCGTCTTGCCCTCACTGGGGAGGGATTTTTGAATCTGTTGTAAAGGCCGCCAAGACTCACCTTCGCCGCGTTATTGGGGAGACTATTCTCACGTTCGAGGAACTCGCGACGGTGTTTCATAAGATTGAGGCGGTTCTCAACTCGCGTCCGTTATGTCCGTTGTCTACCGACGCGAACGATTTGCAGGCCCTCACGCCGGGCCATTTCTTGATAGGCAGACCACTTAACGCCCTGCCCGAGTATCCTTATAGAGATGTCAATCCAGGACGCCTTTCGCGGTTTGAGTTGCTCCAGCAGCTTACCCAGAGCTTCTGGCGCCGCTGGCACCTTGAATACTTACACATTTTGCAACAGCGCGTTAAGTGGTCAGATAAGACAAACCCACCGAGGGTTGGAGACCTCGTGTTAGTGAAGGACCCAAACCTGCTACCCCTACGTTGGCGTCGCGGACGCATTGTCCAACTTACTCTAGGGTCTGATGGTGTGCCCAGGTTTGCCGAGGTCCTAGTTGGGGATTCTGTTTTGAAGCGCGCGGTCGCTACTCTTTCTCGCCTCCCCTTAGACTGATTTGGCGGACAGTCCGGGACTGTCCGGAGCGGGGGGATGTTTACGCTCGAGGAAGAGCGAGTGGCAACACTGCATTATAGTCTGTGCAGTGAGAGCCTGTGGCGGCCGGCCGCATGTAACATGTCAGTCGAGTCGAATACGGAATGACATTGAAATAGGTTAGACCACCGGGCGGTGAGTTTTTTTTTTTTTTTTTTTATGTAAGGCCCGGCAAATGACCTCCTCCCGCCTGATGTTAAGCGGTGAAAGAGGCCCAAATGAGTTGACAGATAGAGTAGGGACGACATCCACTATCCTTGTCGCAAACGCGAAACATGTTCTGTGTAAAACGGAACGCGAGGAAAGAGGCAAGGGGGGGAAGGGGAAAGAAAAAGGATGGGTGTGTATGGCAACACTGACGGGTCAGAATGGACGGCGAGCGAGGGAAAGACCAAAAGAAGGAGAACTTGAGGAGAACGGACATCGTTTTGGTAAGACACCCATCATGAACGAATGCTAGAAGTTATCTCGGAACTCGGTAAGTGTTTTACCAGTATTATCACGATCAATGTACCTATGAATGAGAATGAAAGGCGACCGAAAGATATGGTTGCGGTGCCGGTGGTCTGGGATGGCTGTAAGGGGCGGAGTTGGAGGCCATTCTAGGGACAAGAAGTCCCTCTCCAGGAACACCACAAGAAGCTGGTGTGACTGTGATGAACCATTAAAAGAAGTTAGGACGAATTAATAATTTCGCTACGAAGTTGTCTTACACGCACACATACACATACTCGCATGGCTACTCACACGACACAACTCATATACAAAACCCTTTTACTGAACTCAGCACAGGATTTTCGCATATGGGACTTTGCGACATGGTGGAGGTGCTGGGATCCTTTTATTAAATTATTGCATATTGTGTTGCTTTTTGTTGTTGCTTTTAGTAATTAAACAGCACCTATTTGACTTATTGTTTCCGGAAGCACTTGAAACTGGCTTGAAAGGTGTTGAAGGATAGTGCTGTGACAATTGTAACTGTGATTTTACGTTACCGGTAATCGATATTAGGGAATGTCACTGATAAATATCACAGTTTGGATTTGAATAAATGAAAGTACTGTGGCGTTGAAAGATAACTATGAAAGCATATTCCTAGCTGTCGTAGCTGGCAAGGACAGTTGGCTAATAGAAAAGCCAAAAGGGATATGAATCGCTGGCGTTATGTTTTAAAAAAATGTATAGAAAGGATGCTTATAGATTGTTGAAAGATAGTTATGAAAGCATATTCCTAGCTGTCGTAGCTGGCAAGGACAGCTGGCTAATAGAAAAGCCAAAAGGGATATGAATCGCTGGAGTTATGTTTAAAAAAAAATGTATAGAAAGGATGCTTATAGAATGTTGAAAGATAGTTATGAAAGCATATTCCTAGCTGTCGTAGCTTACAAGGACAGCTGGCTAATAGAATAAGCCCAAAGGGATATGTATCGCAAGCGTTATGTTTAAAAAAAATGTATAGATAAGATGCTTATAGAATGTTGAAAGATAACTATGAAAGCATATTCCTAGCTGTCGTAGCTTGCAAGGACAGCTGGCTAATAGAATAAGCCAAAGGGGATATGTATCGCTCGCGTTTTTTGTTTTAATAATGTATGTATATCAATATTCGATAATAGCATGGCACATAGGAGTGCCAGTTTTATGCGAATTTTGCATCTTTCCTTGGTAACGAAAACTACCTAGAAAAGAGGAACCGAAATATGTAAACAGTGTATTCGAACTGTTATCAATTGTGAATTTGTGACTCGTGTCCCAACCCTAACCTTGCCTCTGCTGAAGGAATCACTGCGCGCCCTCTAAAGAAAGGGACAGCATTATATGGAACCGCACGCGCTAGATAGAGATCTTCCCAAATGTCATTAGGCTACGTCATTTCCGTTTCGCCCAACCTATCTTCCACCCACACACACTTACAAAGGAAACCGAAAGAAACTTTTCAATGGCTGCTTAATGCGTGTTTGCTTTTGAAATAGGAAGAATGTTATTAAAGTTATATAATTAGTGTGAATTAATAAAAAGTGAATGAAGTAAATCGCCGAGGATTATATGTTCGATACGGTAAGTTGCTTTAATATAGTTTTTTTCCAAAAACTCGATCGCTGTCGGTACGGAACGAAGTCTTAGCAAAAGACCGCCGAATAATTTGTCTAAAATGTTGTGTTATCATGCATTTACGGTTACCGGGTTAATGTACAACTTACCATTATGAAAATAACGATTGGTTACTATTTTATATAGTACCTACAGTAGATAACACTGTAAGCATAAAATGTCCAGAGAAATCTTGCTTATTTATTTTTTTTATTTTTGTAATATTTGGGAAACACAAATATAACAAAAGGATACTGGTACATAGATCAGTGAAGTTTCCACTATTAAGTAACAAATTCTATTTATATTAATTTTAAAAATCTGCCAATTAATAAAAACAATGGCACTGCGATAAACAATTAGAATTTGTTAAATATTAACACAATAAAAAGCTAAGCAATCAATGAATTACTATCGATGACAGCCCTTAACATATTTTTAAAACAACCGAGTTTTACATAAAATACAGAAATAAAGAAGATACATTTTATTATGTCACTGACATGCACGACATAAAAAGACATTATTCATATAATTCGAACTACTCGGGGGCACATGAAACACTTCCTTCTTACGTGAAATAAAACCTGGAACACTTCAAATGTATATTATTCAGAACTTCAGAAGTAAAGAACAATCCACAAGATTATTAACGATCTTGTAAAGAGACGCCTGGTCTCTCTTGTGTCGGCGAGTGACTAACGGAGATATTTTATCGAGATCACACCCGCTACAGCCCCATCTGAAATGCATGTGCTTTAAGAATTTGTTTTATAGTCGCTCTATACTATTAATATATATTTTATATTGAGGGTTCCAGACAATAGACTCATATTCAAGAACGGATCCCACGAATATGTTATCAGGAAGGATAAGAGTTGAACTACGTTTAAACTCTACGGACTTGCATTACAAATCCCAATATTTTATATGCCTTTGAAGTGATCACATAGAGATGATATGAAAATGTTAGTTTATCGTCGAGAAAAACGCCCAAGTCTTTAATTAAGGATACCCTTTTTTAAAATACTGTTACTTAATATATACTCATAAAATATGGGCTTGGTTTTTCTAGTAAATGTTATGATGTTACATTTGTTATAATACAGTCAAATGGTTTTTATCACAATAAATTGATAGACTTTCAAGATCGCCCTGAAGCAATACACAGTCTTGAATAGATTTGATCGTTTTAAAAAAATCTTAATGTCCTCCGCATAAAGCAGCACTTTAATTAAATTAATAGGTATACCTACCAACTAGCAGCTAGATTTTTTTGGGTGATGTGTAGATCTTTTCGGGATGAGCGCTGGGCCGCTGGCTCACGTCTGTCCAGATTGCAGTCTTAAATGCCAGTACGAAAGAATGATGTCTTTGTGTTTGTCCCTAATACTCTTGTTATAATTACGAGTTATAAGTATTCTTCATTGTATGTGTTTATTTCAACCATTACAGACACGAAGCTAACAGATGGGCTTCGCCTTAAACTATCCTATCTTCGGATCAGGCGGTGCTGCAAATCGTTTAACGAAGTTTGTCACACTTTATACAAAATGCCAAGAGGTGAGTTTTTACTATTTGTATGCGTATGACCAAACTTCTACATTTTGGTATAACGATATGGAGCGTCGGTGGCGCTGTGGCCGCGGCACTGGACTGTGCCCCGAGTAGAATCGGAAGGCCCGCGATGGATCCTGCCATTTACCAATGTGTTTTTCGTTTTACGAATTTGATATGTACATTTATCTGATGTTTCTACGGTGAAGGAAAACATCGTGAGGAAACCTACACCTGCGGAGTAATTCAAAGGTGTATGTAAAGTCAACCAACCCGCCCTTGCCATAGTCAAACCACCAGCGTGGTTTGACTAAGGCCTAATTGCCCTAACTAGTTAGGGGTAGGCTCGTGCCCCTTGGTGGGGATATGAGCTGTGATGATGATAACGATAACAATGGCATCAATCAAATGGATGAAACTTTTTTATTCCCTGTACTAATGGATTAGATCAGAATGCCGGAGGATATTTTGACACTATTGTTATTTATGAAAAGTTATAAAGAGATTATTACTAGGGGTGGGTGCGTCTATGTCCTAGTGCAGAAATACGATTATAAACATATAGAAACTTACTTAATATTTTGTATTGTAATGTTTGTTAGACAGAACAATCTGTGTTGTTGTTTCTTGTATGATTACAAAATAATGAAAACAACATAATAGACAGCATAACTGTGTTGCAAACAAAAGTATTACTAAGAACATAAACAAACATTAATAGACTGATATCTGAAATAAATAGATAGTAATTAACATACAAAATGTAGAAAATAAAGTCATTGCACATCCCTTAAATCAGATATGTAAACAATTCCAGGATTCTGTGGAGATTCTGCGATTCCAGCCTGGAAGCGGCGACTCACACTCCTATATGATGAAGTGTCAGCTGTGGCAGAGGACTGTAAGAAGACCACAGAGCAGGACAGTATCCGTAAGGTGTACATACTTAATGAACAATTCATCAAAGAAACCCACATTTATATGAAGAAACTTGACAAAGATGACATAACACGATACACAAATAAACAATTAGAGGCAGAATTATTGTCATCTCCATCTTTCTCATCTTCTCGACTAGATGTGGGATGTATACATAGTAAACTTCAAAAATTAGAACTCTTCTATTTTGGGATCGTTTTAGCGCAAGTGTTGACTGTCGCAACTTGCGAGACGCAGACAAACTTTCATACCTACAATCTTCACTAGTTGGGGAGGCTCAAGCTATAATCCAGGGGCTTGACTCCACAAATGGAAATTATCCCATTGCTCTTCAGTTAGTAAAGGACCGTTATGGCAAACCTAGACTTGTCCTCGATGCTCACTACAAAGCATTGACCAACCTGAGGCACGCATCCTCAACCCCCCCAAGGATTGTTTAGATACTTACAATAATATTGAAAGACACCTTAGAATATTAAGAGTATGGGAGATGTGTCAATCACAATCACCTATGAACAATAATATTAAGTAAATTTCCTGATAATGAAATCCAAGATCAAACCTGAGGAAGAAAGTGTAGTGAATACATAATAACTGCAAAATTGCCCAATATTGGACCTTCAGATACAGATTTTGTAACCACTGAATCGCTACTTGTAAATGAATCTCGTCAGAGCACTGAAACAAAATGTAAGGAGGCCTGTGAAGAGGAAGTTCACATCCAGTAGTCAGAGAAGTACATCTTCACTGTCTACACATGTTGAGAAAAGGGAAAAACTTGATCCTTGTATTTTTTTTGTTGTGAAAATCATTATAATGACCAATGTAATAAATCTCGTAAGAGGAACGGAAATCCCTTTTAAAGGGTAGATGTTATAAATGCTTTAGTAAGAAATTGATGGCATAAAAAGGAGCTGTAACCGTATACACTACCTACCACATCACTATGTAAAGAAAGGAGACAAACTTAGGCTTGTGTATGATGGATCGTCAAAACAAAAGGGCAGTGTAAGTTTAAATGAATGAATGCTTGTATAAAGGCCCATTACTCTTAGAAAACCCAATTGGTTTAATATTGAGATTTCGCAGCTACAAATATGGTATCTTGGCTGATGTGGAAGAGGCTTTTCTGCAGATTGGTGTCCAAAAGGAGGACAGGGATGTGGCTCGCTCACTGTGGCTATAGGACATCCAAAGGGATGCGACCGGGGACAGCCTGTTATATCTAAGATTTTGTCGAGTTCCTTTTGGAATTGTCTGCAGCCAATTCATACTGGCCATTTAATCAAACATCACTTGCAGACTTTGAACACCCCAATGTGTCGAAAAATTGCACAAGACATATATGTAGATAATCTGGTATTCGGAGAGGACTCTACAGAGAAGTGTATCCAAATTTTCAGAGAAACAAAGTCTGCATTTGGCTCCATCTCGATGAACATTACGGAGTGGAATTCAAACAACCCATCTCTAATGAAAGAAAACAATGAAGATGGCACGCCAGATGATAATGTTGCTATCTCAGGAATCAACTGGAGCATACTTAAGGATTACCTTCTACTTAAGGAAATAACAGCAGCATCCCCTAATATTGCCACGATGACAAAGAGAAGAGTTCTAGGGCATATCGCCGCTGTGTTCGACCCGTGCGGCTATGTTGCGCCACTATTGCTGCAACCAAAGATTTTTCTACAAACCCTCTGGATTACAAAATTGGACTGGGATGTCACACTTCTACTAGATCTACAAAAACAATGGATTTCAATAGGTGAGCAGCTCAAGGAGATTAATAAAATTAAAATGGAAAGATGGTACGGAATAGACAAACCTATGAATTATGAAGCTCACAAAGTGGACATTAATTGTTTTAACGATGCCTCTATGAACGCTTACGCTGCTGCAATGTATCTGAAGGTGTCTGTTGCCAATCGCATCAAGGTAAGCTTGGTGATAGCAAGAACTCGTTTGACACCAATAAAAGCCCGGTCCACCTATACTATTCCGAAATTGGAATTGTTAGGGGTACTCATTGGATGCAGACTTATTAAATTCGCACCGGCACACTTGCCTTTCACTATAACCAACACTTATCTCTGGAAAGATAGTCAAATAGTGATACAATGGATTAAATCCACCAGAGTTTTACTTCCATTTGTCAGTGCCAGGGTAAGGGAGATAAATTAATTTAAAGATATAAAATTTAAATACGTTCCCATAATAAAAACCCCGCAACTCTCACGGAAGAGCCCTAGTTCAGAAGGTAATAAGACACTGCAAAGAATGCCGCAAGTGTGGAGGTGGACCGTACAAGAGACCACCGACCCTTCCTTTGCCGAAAGAGCGAGTAAACATATCAGCACCGTTCACCTACACTGGAACTGATTATCTCAGACCTTTATATGTGAGAGGATGAACAGATTGAGAAGCGCTGGATATGTCTCTATACATGCCTGGCAATTCGAGCAGTACATCTCGAAGTGGTAGAGAATTTGTTGGTAGAGGAATGTCTCTTAAGCATGCGTCGATTCATAGCTACGAGAGGATTGCCCCACGTGATACTATCCGATAACGCAACATGTTTTAAACTTACAGCGGAAGTAATGCAAAGTAATTATTGTATTAAAAACAAAATAAACTGGAAGTGGATACCCGAACTTGCTCCATGGTTCGGCGGAACGTATGAGAGACTGGTGGGGTTAACAAAATATGTCTAAAATAGACAAACATACACTGAAGACAATTGAAGACAGTTATATAAGATATTAATAAATAAAGCTGTTCTTAATTATAGTCCCCTGACGACTGTAGGTCAGGAATTGGAGCATGTATTGACACTTGGTGACTTCTTGCGGGCTGGAGGGCTGTCTTCTTCACCAGAGGTCTCAGACGAGGTATTTTTAGAATCTGCTATAGACACAAAAACAAGCTTAATTGAAGGCCGGAATCGGGGCAGTATATTCTACAAGAATTCGGGAAAGTCTCAGAGAACGTGCAGCAAACCAGAAAGAACCGAGAATAATACAAAAGTCTCTTCCCCAAATTGGCGACATCGTACAGACCAAGGACGATTCTAAGAACAGGCTAAAATGGAGAGTTGGTAAGATAGAAAAGTTAATAAGAAGTAAGGACAAAGAGATTAGGGTAGCCATAGTAAAATTACCAGACGAAGAGCAGTTGAGAAGATCCATAACTCATTTGTACCCATTGGAAATTTGCAATGAGGAGAAAGTAGGCAAAAATATGAAAGAGGTCCTTCGTAGCGACAGAAAAGCAATGGCAAACGAAACAGAAATGGAAGAAAAGAAACACTATTTACAGAAAAAGAGGTGGTAAAGGATCCCCGTGCAATGAAAGACCTAAAAGAAAAGTGTTGAAGTATGCCAAACCTAAAATAAATGAATGGACTAAACTACTGTTTACTATTGTATTTTTAAAGTAAGTAGGTAAAAGAAAAAAGGAAGAGAATAGATAAGGGAGATAAAGATTGGATGAAGAAGACAGGACAAATGTGAAGGTGGTAATTAAGAATTATAATATGTTACATAATTTCACATGTCAATTTTGATCAATAAAACATTAATTTTATCATAATTTTTATTTCTGCTCCTTATAGTTTTTTCGGTAGGTAGGTACACATCTATGAGTAACTTCCAATAGCAACCAATCCAATAACAGTAACTTCCAATCGCCTTTATTACTCTATTTTTTGTATTGGCCTGCAGCTCGACAACAATAAATTATTATGGAAGTTGTTAGAAATATTGGTTGCTTGCGTTTCCGTGACCACTTCCTTGGCCGGGGAGTGTCGCAAACGCGAAACATGTTCTGTGTAAAACGGAACGCGAGGAAAGAGGCAAGGGGGGGAAGGGGAAAGAAAAAGGATGGGTGTGTATGGCAACACTGACGGGTCAGAATGGACGGCGAGCGAGGGAAAGACCAAAAGAAGGAGAACTTGAGGAGAACGGACATCGTTTTGGTAAGACACCCATCATGAACGAATGCTAGAAGTTATCTCGGAACTCGGTAAGTGTTTTACCAGTATTATCACGATCAATGTACCTATGAATGAGAATGAAAGGCGACCGAAAGATATGGTTGCGGTGCCGGTGGTCTGGGATGGCTGTAAGGGGCGGAGTTGGAGGCCATTCTAGGGACAAGAAGTCCCTCTCCAGGAACACCACAAGAAGCTGGTGTGACTGTGATGAACCATTAAAAGAAGTTAGGACGAATTAATAATTTCGCTACGAAGTTGTCTTACACGCACACATACACATACTCGCATGGCTACTCACACGACACAACTCATATACAAAACCCTTTTACTGAACTCAGCACAGGATTTTCGCATATGGGACTTTGCGACAATCCTACCTGCCCGCCCCTTGCCGGCCTAAAAGATGCTTTTTCACACCTCTTTTGAAGGAACTTCTTGCCGGGTATTGACCAAAGGAAAGCCTAAGTATTTGCGGATTGTTCATCAAAATATTCAAGGCTTTTCTGGGAAAGATTTAGAAATTAGCCTATATTTAGATTATGAAAAGATTGATGTATTTTGTGTCACTGAGCATTGGCTCAAAAATTATGAATTGTCAACAAGTTTAGATAACTATAAAATTGCGAGTTCATTCACTAGAAAAAGTGCTATTAGAGGCGGATCCCTTATAATTTTACATAATGACATACAGTTTAAGGAACGAAAAGACATAGTTTCTCTTTCAGTCGAACGAATAATTGAGTTATCATGCGTGGAACTTGATAATTTCATTGTAATATGTGTATACAGGCCCCCCTCTGGAAACTATTCAGAGTTTGAGTCTGCTATGGAAGACGCACTAAGAATAGTATCTAGGAAAACTAAAAAAATTGTTGTCTGTGGTGATTTTAATATAAATATTTTAGTGGAATCACAATTATGTAGTAGATTTATTAACTTATTTAAATCATTTAATCTGAATCATGTTTTTCAAGAGCCAACCCGAATTACAGCTACATCCGCTACTTGTTTAGACAACATTTTCTGTAACTGTGATGTACAAGATAAATTTATTATTAATTGTATAAACTCTGACCATAGTGGGCAATTAGCTTCGTTTGAACACCATCATGTTTGTTCTGAACGTGAGATTACTTGTAGACCCATAACAAAACGCGGTATAGAAAAATTTAAAAGAAATGTTGTTAATCAAATTACAGATTCATCAACCGAGAGGAGCAACGCGAATAATCTTTATAATAATTTATTTAATGTAGTTAAAGATGAATGTAACAACATATTAGGTTGGGGAAAAAGTCTTTTCGCATTATAGTATGTATAAACTTGTAATAAAATCTCTTTGGCTATACTATTTGTATCTGGCTGGTTTTGGTATCATTGAAAGTTTAAATTTTAAAGAACATAATTCCAAATTCAAATTAGGAAAATGTGTGATTTTCATTTGTTTTTCGTACCGCCAAGATGAGTGAATCTAATGAAGAAATTCGATACATTTTAAAATTTTACTACAAAAAAGGTAAAAATGCAACGCAAGCCGCGAAAAAAATTTGCGATGTTTATGGACCTAGTGCAGTGTCTGTGAGAGTAGCACAAATTTGGTTTAAGCGTTTTCAATCCGGAAATTTTGATGTCAAAGATGCACGTCGCTCTGGTCGCCCTATTACAGATAAAATGGATGCCATTTTTGAAAAAGTGGAGCAAGATCGGCATGTCAGTAGTTACGACGTAGCTGAAGAACTGGGAATTGACCACAAAACAGTTTTGGCGCATTTGAAAAAAACTGGGTACACAAAAAAGCTCGACATTTGGGTACCTCACGAGCTCACTGAAAGAAACCTAATGAACCGTGTACTCATTTGTGATTCTTTATTACGACGTAATGAAACCGAACCATTTTTGAAGAAGCTGATAACTGGTGATGAAAAGTGGATCACGTACGACAAGAACGTGCGAAAAAGGTCGTGGTCAAAGGCCGGTCAGGCTTCACAGACTGTGGCGAAACCCGGGTTAACTCGCAACAAGGTGATGCTGTGTGTGTGGTGGGATTGGAAGGGCATTATTCATTATGAGCTGTTACCACCAGGCAGGACCATCGATTCTGAACTCTACTGCGAACAACTGATGAGATTAAAGCAAGAAGTTGAGAGAAAGCGGCCGGAATTAATCAACAGAAGGGGTGTGGTTTTTCATCATGATAACGCTAGACCTCACACATCTTTAGCCACTCAGCAAAAATTAAGATAGTTTGGCTGGGAGGTGTTAATGCATCCGCCGTATAGTCCTGACCTTGCACCTTCAGATTTCCACCTGTTTCGGTCTCTTCAGAATTCTTTAGGCAGTGTCAGGTTAACATCACGAGAGGACTGCCAAAACCACTTGTCGCGGTATTTTGACCAGAAGTCCCAAAATTTCTATAGCAATGGGATCATGTCCCTACCTACAAGATGGCAAAAAGTTATCGAACAAAATGGTACCTACATACTTTAGTTAAATGTAAATAAACTATATTAAAAAATGTTTTGAATTTTCTTAAAAAATGCGAAGAAACTTTTTCCCCAACCTATTATTTAAAAAAAAAGTAATTAAAATCAAACATGAGAGAAAGAAATTTAGTGATTGGGCGACGCCAGGCATATACAAAAGCCGTAGGAAATTATTTGAACTTTATGCTTTAAAAGTAAACTCCAGTGATCCCGCTTTCATAGATTATGTAAGAAATTATTCTAAAACATTTAAGAAAGTGTGCATGTCTGCAAAAGCGATGTACATAAGTAATAAAATTAGCTTATCTAAAAACAAAGTAAAGACCACCTGGAACATCATTAACCAGGAAACAGGGAAACCCAAAAGCCGTGTAAATTCTTTCTCACTAGAAGTTAATAATAAAGCAATAAAATCGGATATTGCAGTTGCAAATGCGTTTGAAGATTTCTTCTACCACATACCTATAGAAACTACAAGTAGTCTCAACTCGTGCCCCAATGCGGCTGTAGCCCTCTTAGAACAAAGTGTAGAGAAGTGCAGCATAGGCTTCAACTTTGGTCACATTGACGCCGACACTATTCTAAAAACATTCCGCATGATCAGTACCAAAAAAACTGAAGATCTTTGGGGTATTTCGACCCACTTAATCAAATCTATTATAAAAGAACTTGCTCCGCAACTAGCGTTCATTTTCAACAAATGTATTGATGAAGGTATCTTTCCTGATCTAATGAAATATAGCAAGTTAATACCTTTATTTAAATCTGGAAATAAAAATGATCCTGCAAATTATAGACCAATTTCGATTCTACCAGCACTTAGCAAAATATTTGAAAAAATTATTTCTAATCAGCTGTCAGATTATTTCACAATCAATAAAATCCTACATATGAACCAATTTGGCTTTACTAAGGGTCGTTGCACTACAGAGGCTGGAGTTGCACTTCTCAAACACATTTTTGCCGCCTGGGAGTGTAAACAGGATGTGATCGGTATATTTTGTGACCTGTCAAAGGCTTTTGACTGCGTTGATCATCAGACTCTTCTAAATAAGCTCAAGCATTATGGTGTGTCTGAAGAGGCAATTAAGCTTATTGAGTCTTATTTGTCCAATAGGGTCCAAAAAGTTGTAATTAACAGAACTGAGTCTTCTGGTGCACCTATCATTATGGGTGTGCCTCAAGGATCAATACTGGGACCTCTGCTCTTCTTAATTTATATTAATGACCTCCCACACTTCACCAATAATCTGTGCGATACAGTACTATTTGCAGATGACACTTCTTTAATACTTAAGATTGACAGAGGAAACGGAAATACTGACGTTGTAAATAGTACTCTTTCTAAAGTATTGCATTGGTTCACTGTGAATAATTTATCATTAAACTCGAGTAAAACTAAATGTATTAAGTTTTCATTGCCAAATGTTAGGAAAGTGGATAATATTGTGGAAATGAATAATCATACTGTTGAATTCGTCGATTTTACTAAATTTTTGGGTATAACACTAGATTCGACTTTGCAGTGGGATCCACATATTGCGTCTTTAGCAAAAAGACTCAGTTCTGCGGCATATGCTGTAAAAAAAATGAGACAACTTACTGATGTTGAAACGGCAAGACTGATTTACTTTAGTTATTTTCACAGTGTCATGTCATATGGGCTATTACTGTGGGGATCAGCCGCTAGTATAGAAAGTATTTTTGTACTTCAAAAAAGAGCCGTGCGGGCTATTTATAATTTACGAACAAGGGATTCTCTACGTGATTTATTTAAAGAAATTAATATATTGACTTTAGCAGGACAGTATATTTATGAAAATTTGATTTATGTTTATAAAAATTATAACACATTCGATACCAATTTTAAATTTCATAACTTAAATACAAGAAATAAAAATAAACTTGCCGTTCCAACGTACAGGCTCCAAAAAACTAGAGGCTCATTTATGGGGAAATGTATATCTTTTTACAATAAAGTTCCACAGAGTGTTACTGACTTACCTTTTCATAAGTTTAAAGCGCATGTAAAAAAGACTCTAATGAGTAAAGGATATTATAAAGTCAATGATTATCTGAATGATGTCAATGCTTGGTCTTAATTGTAGACTTAATTTATAGATTTAAATGTATAATGTACACTGACACATCTAATCTTGTAATGGAAGTTGAACACAATCTTTACTTTTGAGTTCTGCTTCCAATTGACGACTCTGTAACAATACAGGGAGAAAAAAATAGCCCTTGCTGGTTTTCTTGCTGGTTCTTTCCAGTACAAGGTCTCCCGCCGTAGACTTGTGAACCAATGGCGTAGCTTCTTTGACGTTCAAAAGTGATTGTAGAATCCCAATTGAATAAAGGATATTGAATTTGAATTTGAATTTGGAACCCATGTTGTAGGATGGAGGAAACACGTGCGCAGGTAGAGAATTCCAAGTGTGGGATGAACGACAGAAGAAGAAATCTTGGAATTTCTTGGTACGGTGTGAAAAGGAGGACACAGTGTACGGATGACTCCGAAGGCCCTTACGCGTGTTTCTGTTAAGGAATGGAGAGGGAGGGATAAGGTTAAAGAGCTCCTCAGAGCATTCCCCATGGAACATTCGGTAAAAGGCGCTAAGAGAGGCGATGTCACGACGAAGTTGTAGAGGCTCGAGGGTGTTAGTTGCCTCTACATCGCCAATTATTCGAATAGCGCGACGCTGCAATCTGTCCAGAGCATCGAGGAGGTACTGAGCGGAGCCGTCCCAAAGGTGCGAGCAATATTCCACGCAAGACCTAACCTGAGTTTTATACAACAGGCATAGTTGGTCCGGCGCAAAATACCTACGCACCTTGTTTAGGACACCGAGTTTCCGTGAGGCAGCAGTTATAACGGATTCGATGTAGTCTCTGGGGTTCAGATCGCAGCGAATGTTCATTCCGAGCAAGGTGATGTTACTCTGTGTGTGAAGGGTTGTGCCCTGAAGAGAAGGAGGGGGGAGGAAAGGTGACCTTTTCGCCGAGAACGCACACACCTGTGTTTTCTTAGCATTGAACTCGACAAGATTGTTGGAACCCCATTCGGAGATGAGGTCCAGCGTCCTGTTGAGCTCAATGATAAGATTCTGCCTCTCCCTATCAATATTGCCACGAGCAGCCCCTAAGCTTCCGTGATATCCCCCATGCACTGTACTGTCATCTGCATAGCAATGTATACTTCCCAAGGAAAGCATGTCATTGATATGCAGAAGAAACAATGTTGGGGATAGAACGGAGCCTTGTGGAACACCAGCATTCACTGCCACGAACCGCGAAGCGCAGCCGTCAACGACAACGCGAATTCTACGCTCGTGGAGGAAGCTGGCAATCCACGTACAGAACTGAGCGGGCAATCCGTATGCCGGAAGCTTGGAAAGGAGAGCCTTGTGCCAGACTCTATCAAAAGCTTTGGCGATGTCGAGACTAATAGCCACAGACTCGCCGCGCTTATCGATAGATTCACCCCATTTGTGCAAAAGGAACGCTAGAAGGTCACCTGTTGACCGTTTAGGACGAAACCCATACTGACGGTCATTAAGCAACGAGTGACCTTCCAGGTAACGGATCAGCTGGGTGTTAAGGATCCTCTCCATGATTTTACACAAAATGGAAGTGACGGCTATAGGGCGATAGTTAGCCGGATCAGAACGATCTCCCTTTTTGGGAACCGGCTGGACATTGGCCTCTTTCCAAGATTTCGGCACACAACCAGCAGAGAACGACAGACGGTATAGACGCGTCAGGACCGGAGTCAACTCCGCTGCACACTTCTTAAGTACAATCGCAGGAATGCCGTCTGGTCCACTTGCTTTTCGAATATCAATCGACTGTAGCTCCGCCCGCACATCTCGCTGTCTGATGCGGATATCGGGCATAGTGCTGCCACAATGGGACAGTGTCGGAGGTTGTGCACCACAGTCATCGATACGGGAATGGGCCGCGAAGAGTTTTGCCAGGAGATCGGCTTTCTCCTGCGGCTGATGAGCAAGTGAGCCATCGGCATGTCTCAGCGGTGGCAGCGAGGGTTGGCAGAAGTTTGATTGCACAGCTTTGGCCAGGCGCCAGAAAGAACGGCTACCCGTAGGGTGCGCTAGCAGTTCCTGACCCACTTGTGCAATGCGCTGAGCATCCGCTCTAATGTAAGCCCTCTTACACAACTTGGTGGCATTATTATAGGCTGTTTTCAGTAGGTTAGTATTGGGATCCCTAGGAGCTCGACCTCTGATCCAAGCGCGGTAAGCTAGCTGTTTGTTTTCAACAGCAGAGGCACACTCGCGATTGAACCAGAGGTTACGTCTCCCTCTACTGACGAGATTGGAATGTGGAATATAATATTCCATTCCTAATCTGATCTCGTCAGCAACAGAGGTAGCGCAGGAGTTCGGATCCATCCCACTGAAACAGCGCTGCCACCAAGGGACAGACGCGTAATAATCCCGCATACCGTCCCAATCTGCTGACGCATAGTGCCACAGACGGCGTGCTGCAACCACAGGCGACGGTCGCGACGCCTGAGGCACTGAGACGGATACCAGGCAGTGATCTGAAGATCCTAGTGGAGCTCGAATCACCACCTGATATCCGTCGGGGCGATTTGTCAGCAGAAGGTCCAACAAAGAGGGCGCTTGACCGATAATATTTGGTACCCTGGTGTGCTGGGTAACCAATTGTGTCAGGTCGTGCGTGAGAGCGAATGCGTGGGCAGTCCTACCCGCATGGTCAGTTTTAGAGGAACTTAACCACAACTCGTGGTGAGCATTGAAGTCCCCTAAAAACACCAGCTCGGCGGAAGGAAATTGCTCCTGCGCGTCATCTGCCACCCGACTTAGGTGTTCAAAAAGTCGAGTTGTCTCCAAGTCACCACGGTGGGAACGATAGACGCACACGTAGACACTGCAATGAGTGCCAAAATCGACGTGTACCACAAGGAGGGAAAAGGAAGGTTCCTCCAAACAGCGCAGGCGACGACAACAAACGTCCGCCCGGACGAACAAGCAAACACCTGCCTTTGCCTTGAAGGACTCCTCAAGAGCGTAGCCGGGGTAATTAAGGTAGCTTGTATCGGCCGGGCAGATAATTTGCGTCTCTGTCAAAAACAGCATTGCTGGACGGGCTGTCTCGAGATGGTGGTGGACAGCCAAGAGGTTAGAATGGAGCCCGCGGATGTTAGCGAGCCCCACCTCGAATAGTGGTGTTTTGGTGGGATAGTGCACCGCTGTACGACCAGTCCTAATATTGTGCGCTGACATGTTTGTTGGAGTGAGAGGTGTGAAATTGAGGTGTCGTTGCAGCGATTAGCATAGTTAACGTGTGTAGGCCTGTTTCGCCAGGGAACAGCCGACAGCTGATTTGCGCTGACTCTCCGCACGAAAGGGCCCCCGAACCCCCCCGGAAGTGGTCGCCGGGACCCACCGTCCGGTCACCAACCGGCACGACGGACCACCCCGAGATTATGCGTGGCATGGTGGGGCAGCCTCACGGACTGGTTAGGTCCGCTTGGGCCCCTGTACTGTACCACGGGCGGCCAGCGGAACAGCCGTTTCTTCGGGTCTTCCTGGGCGGAGGGTCAACGCAGTCAACCTGGCACTGGGTCGACGGAAGCCCACACAAACCACACGAATCGCAGCAACGACCCCTCAAGCTCTGGCTGTGCGATGACTGATCCCGAAACGCGGACACAAAATGCCCACTTGACGGGTTTTACGTCATGCGCACGGTGGTCGCTAGCCAGTCGGGTTTTTCAAGCCCTACCACCAGAAGTTGGTCACTCGATTAGCACCACCCGGGGATCACGTGTAGGGTCTCGAGGGTAAAACCTACGGACGTGAGCAACTCCAATCCCCCAAGTTTCCCCCGAGTTTTCGTTTCGAGAAATATATAACAAATAGTATTGCCCGGCGCACCAAGTGATTGTTGGTGCGAGGGTCCGCCCAAGTTTTAGTGTCGGTGAATAGTGTACCAATGTTTTTGTGTACGTTAATGAGTTCGGGTATTGGTGGCCTAATAGGTAAGTGTACCATCCGGTTCGGTCAGACAGCAGCCCTTCAGGAGCCGCGACTTCCTTCGAGCTAGCTCAGGAAGTCCACCGGCTACATACGGAGACCGAACGGATCCAAGGTAAGTAATACCAATTTTCTAGGAGCTGGTAGTCGGTTATCAAATTCAGCATCATTATTCGGTGAAACGCCGACGTGGTGGAGTCTACTTTGGGCACCACCAATATGCTCACGAGCAAATTGAAGGCGTACTCTGCGGTGAGCTACAGTTCATTTTGAGCCTATTATAGCACTTTGAGGTGTTAAATTGCGCTCGACTAATCTTCTCCTGACTGTACGCGCGCTTATGGCCACTCCACGTTCGTCACGAAGCTGTTGTTGGACCTGCTCTGCGTTCTGACGCCGATTCCTCGGAACATTAAAATGCATGTATCGATCATCTGCGGAGGCTGTAGCCCGTGGCCTGTCAGTTTCAGCGCGTCGATTGAAGGCTCCAGTCTCTAGGTATCTTCTATAGACGCGCTACATCGAAAAATGCCTTAACATTTAAGCCATCCGACGATGACTAAGGCTCCATTGAAGTAATGCGACAGCTTGAGTATAGCTTCCTGGAGCGGATTATTTATTTTTAACAACAAAATTAAATGTAAAAAACCTTTTTAAAAACAAGCTTTTATTTAAATGCGCTAAAAAGAAAAAATAAACTTTTACACTAAAACTTTTACTTATAACGTTATTTCACATTTAACACAATAAAAGCTTGTTTTTAAAAAGATTATTTTACATTTAATTTGTTTTTTACTTTTTAGATATCACTGAACACGTTTCTTAGTCTGTTCATCTAATTCAACGCATCATTGTTGCAAGGTCGTTTGCCGGAACGTCTATACTTACAGAATTTCAGCTCAATCGGTTAAAGATATCTACTTCAAATTTGATTTTTTGGCCTTAGAAGTACGCCATATTGGATTAATAGTGACACCACTTTATTTTTCAGGTTATTCTTAGCAAGGCCTTTTATTTGATACCCATATTGTAGGAGTGCATTTAAAATAATTGGTCCGCCATCTTGGGTATGCCGCCATTTTGGATTTAGAATGACGTCACACAGTTATTTATGCATTTTTATCCAAACTGTGTGTGTATACAAAATTTCAGCTCAATCGGTTAAAGATATCTACTTCAAAATTGATTTTCAAGCTTTAGAAGTCCGCCATATTGGATTAATATTGACGTCACATTATTTTTCGAGTTACTCGTAGCAAGACCTTTTTTTTGATACCCATATTGTAGGGGTGCATTAAAAATAATTGGTCCGCCATCTTGGATTTAGAATGACATCACACAGTTAACCATGCATTGTCATCTAAACTAAACGTATATACAAAATTTCAGCTCAATCGGTCAAAGATATCTTAAAGATATCTATACTTCAATATTGAGTTGCAAGATTCCACCCGAACATACATACTTACATACTTACTTACATTGCAAGTTAAATAAAAGCTTGTAAAAACAACCGTATTCTGAAGACTAATGACAAAGTAAGCAACAACGCATAAGTAATTAAGATTAAGTAAATCTACACGACCTTTCCGATCGTATTCCTATTAAAAGAGGTGTGTGACACAATCTACCCAAAGTTGTTCACGGCGTGCTTGGAAGATATATTTAAGCTCCTCGACTGGTCTGATAGGGGTATCAACATAAATGGAGAGCTATTATAACTCATCTGCGATTTGCAGACGACATTATCATTTTCGCTAAGAAGGCTGCAATCTTCAGCTTATATTGGAAGAACTTTACGACGTGTCATTGTCGGTGGGCTTCCGCATGAATACCACAAAAATGAAAATCATGGACAGGGATCCGAACATAGGTCCCATAATGATTGCGGGAAACGTGGTTTAGCAGGTTGATCACTACATAATATCTGGGGCAGCTACTTTTGAAAAAAGTGGAAAAGAGTCAAACACAAGAAATAGATTGCTGAATAAAACTAGGCTGGGGCGCATTTAGCAAAATATCTCACATTTTCAGGAGTGAGATGCCTGTATCTCTTAAGCGCCGAGCTTTTGAGCAACGCGTTCTACTGGTGCTCGTGTATGGGGCTGAGACCTGCCCCCCTAGACAAGATGTCTTTCGATAATCGTTATCGCTATCACTAAATTGACAATGTATGAGATTTGACAATTGCGCTCGAAAGCTAAGCGAGGGCTTATGACAAATCCCATACATTTTCCTTCTCGCGATTGCGATAGCGATTATCGAAATACGTCTTGTCTAGAGGGGCTGGACCCTGACTAGACAACATAATATACACGCCCTACAGGTAGCAAAAAGAAAAAAGGAGTGGCCATAAGCGCGCGTACAGTCAGGAGAAGGTTAGCCGAGCGCAATTTAACACCTCAAAGTGCTATGATAGGCTCAAAATGAACTGTAGCTCACAGCAGAGTACGCCTTCAATTTACTCGTGAGCATATATGAGGGTGGGTCAAAAAGTTCGCGGAATGGAGGGTAAAAGTAAGAAATAAAACACAAAATTATTTTTCCTTCTCAATGTATTCCCCCTTAACTCTAATACATTTATTAGACCTATCAATTAATTTATTAATACCTTCGAAAAAAAAATGATTTCTCTTTGTCGTCAAAATAGGCCGAAATTGCGCTCTTCACTTCTTCATCGCTGGAAAATTCCTTTCTTTCGAAGCTCTTTTTTCATTTTTGGGAACAAATAATAATCACCCAGGTAAACCCAAAAGTACTGTGAATTCTTTCTCTTTAGAAATCAATAACTAAACTATTAAATCAGACAATGCGGTTGCTAAAGCATTTGAAGACTTCTTCTCTCATATACCCATAGAAACTACAAGTAGTCTCAACTCATGTCCCAATGAGGCTGTAGCTCTTTTGGGACGGAGTGTGGAGAGGTGCAACAAGGTGTTCAACTTTTGTCACATTGATGCTAACACTGTTTTGAAAACATTTCGTATGATCAGTACCAAAAAAACTGAAGATCTTTGGGGTATTTCGACCCATATAATTAAATCTGTAATTAAAGAACTTGCACCGCAACTTGCGTTGATATTCAATAAATGTGTCGATGAAGGTGTCTTCCCCGACCTCATGAAAAATAGCAAGTTGATACCTCTATTTAAGTCTGGGAATAAAAATGACCCTTCAAATTATCGACCAATTTCGATTCTACCAGCTCTTAGTAAAATATTTGAAAAAATTATATCTAATCAGTTAACTGATCATTTCTCAAGTAACAACATTTTACATATGAACCAATTTGGTTTTAGCAAAGGTCGTTGCACTACTGATGCCGGTGTTGCACTTCTGAAACCCATTTTTGCTGCTTGGGAGTGTAAACAAGATGTAATTGGTATATTTTGTGACCTATCAAAAGCTTTTGATTGCGTTGGTCACCAAACTCTTTTAAATAAACTCAAACATTATGGTGTCTCTGAAGAAGCAATGAGACTTATTGAGTCTTATTTATCCAATAGGGTTCAGAAAGTTGTTATTAACAAAGCTGAGTCTGTTGGTGCACCTATAGTTATGGGCGTGCCACAAGGATCGATATTGGGACCCTTGCTTTTCTTAATTTATATTAATGACCTCCCACACTTCACTAAGAATCTGTGCGATACAGTACTATTTGCAGATGATACTTCTTTAATATTTAAGGTTGACAGAGGAAATGGAAATACTGACGTTGTAAATAGTACTCTCTCTAAAGTATTGCATTGGTTCACTATAAATAATTTATCTTTAAATTCACGTAAAACTAAATGTATTACATTCTCATTGCCAAATGTAAGGAAAGTGGATACCATAGTGGAAATGAATAATGAAATTGTTGCATTCATCGACTTTACTAAATTTTTGGGTATAACACTAGATTCTAGATTGCAGTGGGATCCACATATTGAGTCCTTGGGTAACAGACTTAGTTCTGCAGCATATGCAGTTAAAAAAATAAGACAACTTACTAATGTTGAAACGGCAAGATTGATTTACTTTAGTTATTTTCATGGTGTCATGTCATATGGAATACTACTGTGGGGATCGGCTGCTAGTATTGAAAGTATTTTTGTACTTCAAAAAAGAGCGGTTCGCGCTATTTATAATTTACGAGCAAGAGATTCTTTAAGGGACTTATTTAGAGAAATTAATATATTGACTTTAGCAGGACAGTACATTTATGAAAATTTGATTTATGTCTATAAGAATTATAATACATTTGAAACCAATTTCCAAATTCATCATCTAAACACAAGATACAAAAATAAACTTGCCGTTCCAACATTCAGGCTTCAAAAAACTAGAGGCTCGTTTATGGAGAAATGCATAACCTTTTATAATAAGCTTCCACAAAGTGTTACCGACTTGCCTTTTCATAAGTTTAAAGCGCATGTAAAAAAGACTCTTATGAGTAAAGGATATTATAAAGTCAACGATTATTTGAATGATGCCAATGCCTGTTGTTAATTTTTCAGATAATGAATCGTGTTGTTATGTATAACCATTTGTATAAACAAATATTATTATTTTTGGTAATAAATAATAAGAAGAGAACTGACACATCTAATCTTGTAATGGAAGTTGAGCTCAAACTTCTGCTGTGAGGTCAGCTTCCAATTGACGACTCTGTAACAATACAGGGAGAAAAAAATAGCCCTTGCTGGTTTTCTCGCTGGTTCTTTCCAGTACAAGGTCTCCCGCCGTAGACTTGTGAACCAATGGCGTAGCTGCTTTGACGTTCAAAAGAGATTGTAACAATCCAATTTGAATAAAAGATATTGAATTTGAAAAAAATTTGAATTCACTTGGGGCTAAATCTGGGCTATAGGGAGGATGTTCCAAGATTTCGAAGCCCACTCTTTGAACAGCAGCCATCGCAACTTGCGCCTTGTGTACGGGTGCATTGTCGTGCAAAAGCAGCACACCTTTAGTCAATTTTCCCCGTCTTTTTTCTCTCACAGCATCTCGCAGACGTTCTAATAGTGCAGCATAGTACTCTCCAGTGATAGAGACACCCTTTTCTTTGTAATCAATAAGGAGGATTACCTCTGAATCCCAGAAAACAGTAGCCATGAGTTTTCCAGCCGACGGAGACACTTTGAATTTCTTCGGAGGTGGTGTGCCCTTTTTGTGCCACTGCATGGAGTCTTGTTTGGACTCAGGCTCATAATGATGAACCCAAGTTTCATCTCCAGTCACAATTCGGTTCAAAACTTCATCCTTTTGTTCACCACAGAGCGCTAAAAACTCGCGACAACACTCAACTCGCCGCTGCTTCTGGTGTGGCGTGAGCATTCTCGGCACCCATCTTGCACACACCTTTGACATGCCAAGATTGTCGTGTAGGATCTTCAAAATGGTTGTAGCTGATACTCCAATCATTTCTGCAAGCTGTTTCTTCTTTAAACGGGCATCTTCCAATATGATTTTTTCAAGTTTTTCGACGTTTTCAGCCGTGGTTGCCTCGACAGGCCGCCCTGGCCTCGGATCATCTTCAATCGAATCCCTGCCTTGCTTAAACAGGTTGTGCCACTTGTAAACCATGGTTTTACCAGGGCAAGAGTCCCCGTAAACAGAAGACATCTCTTCCAAAATAGTCTGGGGAGGTTTTCCTTGTTTGGTAAGGAACTTGATGACTGCGCGAAACTCAATTTTCTCCATGTTGCAAATTTTCTTCCGGATTGACTTGCTGGTTGATGTGTAGCTCAGGTAATTATGACCTATTTTTTTTTAAACTTAGTATTTATACTCTTAATGAGTGTCACAACTAGTGCAGGTAGTAAAAAGTCACCTTTCCCCCTCCATGCCCCTCATTCCGCGAACTTATTTGAGTGAGTTTTTTGATTGAGTGTTGAGGCCAGCACGAAGCTCTGATTTGAACGCCGCGTTCTGCTAAATTATTATCTAAAAATTGTCTCGCGCGGCAAAAAAACGTCTACCTCGGTCGAACATTGGCTCGAGCGGCTGCCGCGCGTAGTTTATACCTTAGCGATACCACTTTTATCAAAATTGTGTTCATACATTTGAAGGAAATTGCATTTTAACTCAAGGGTTAAGGGTGGCTCGGTTGATTTGTCTGCCAAAATTATGTTATAATGTGCAAACCTGGACAATAGTCAAGGGAGAATCATTCTACCAAAATCATGAAGTAAACATATTCCTCATTTGACAATCACTGGAAAATTTGGGGACCAAACAGTGTAAAATCCTTATTTTTCCCTGACTTTCCAGGTAGCCCCTCGATTTCACTGACTTTCCAGGTAGCCCCTCGATTTCACTGACTTTCCCTGACTGCTTTGAGCTTCCCTGACGTTTCCCTGACTTTCCAGAATGTGGACACCCTGATAATAAATATCTAATTAAACAGGTGAGTAAATTTTATTATGAATGGTTAAATAATTCATGTACCGTGTCCTGAAGCCACCCTTAAATTAACCAGGGTGATAAAAAAATAAACGTGTATATCAATGTTCAGTCAAGGTTTTATTTAGGCAACATTTGGTATCTGGTCTCCTAGTCTATCTACACAAAGTAATGTACAATCGCCTATAATTTTTTGATTGGGACTGACAAACTCCGCAACTTACGCAAAATTATATTTTTTTTGTACCTTCTTTCAATAAACTTGGTTGGTTAGACAATGATCCCACTAACTATATTTATTTTTAACTGATGCTAGGGTTGGCTGGAAGAGATCTCTTAAAGAGATAAGCTCGCCTTTGTACAAATGTTTCTTGTTTATCACCATTGTAACTGTAACTGCGTACAATAAAGGATATATAAAATAAGTAGGTACTCTTTCAAAAATAACGAATGGTGATTTTGCTCAGTTGATCGAGAAAAGTGCTTTAATTAGGTACTGATTAATATTCCTATATGGTGTTATAATTATCATTTTGTAATAACAGAAAGTTTATTTTTTTTAATTTAACGTTAAATAAAAGTGATTTGATTTATATTTCGTTTTTCTCGTTTCTGCACATTTGTAAAAATTAATTATAAACGCATAAACATTTCTAATGTCCCGGATAGCTGTAAATGGGAGTTGGCAACTACTGGCTCTACTTACGACCCAGGTGCAGCTTTAAATGTGTGGCTGACCCCAGCTGGGCCCCAAAAAAAGCTATGGCCGCTATAATGTCTAGAGTTTGTCTGCAAGTTTCAGAGTTTGTCGTTTGCGCGTTTCAGAGATATGTGTGGCTCAGCTGGGGTAATGTTACCCCAGTCGGGCCACACGGATCTCGAAAACGAAAAAACATAGCAAAAATCTGTTTGCTGATATAGATTGGCGGCAGTTTGTTGCACAAGTTTCAGGGTTTGTCGATCTACCGTTTCAGAGCTCACCTGTAGCAAAGTTGTCGATACTGAACCAGCTAGATCTCCAAAACAAAGCGACGCAGTGAAAATCTGTTTGCTTGAATCAAATAGTAAAGCAGTAGTTTGTCGGTTAATTTCAGAGTTTGTCGCTTGCGCGTTACAGAGATAGTTGGGATAACGTTACCCCAGCTGAGCCACACGAATTTCAAAGACGAAATGACAGCGAAAATCCGTTTACTGATATAGATAGGTGGTAGTTTGTCGATACTTTATTCAAAGATTCGGAGTGTGTCAAGTCCCAATCAAAAAATTATAGGCGATTGTACATTACTTTGTGTAGATAGACTAGGAGACCAGATACATATCTGCAAGCTGTTTCTTCTTTAAACGGGCATCTTCCAATATGATTTTTTCAAGTTTTTCGACGTTTTCAGCCGTGGTTGCCTCGACAGGCCGCCCTGCAGGCTTATTCACTAACTTAACTGACAAGTGGAAATGGCTATTAACCATCTATAAACGTTTTTTATCTGTGGCTAACCAAAAAGCCTTTTTTGGTATTCACTAACACCGGTGTCTAACGAAAAATCACTAGGCTCACTGTTAATCACTAGGGTTGTATTGATAATCACTGAACGACAATTTTCATCGATATTTCACCTAATTGGTATTCTGTATCGCTCAGTGTCTAACGTTTGACGTTTTGAATGCCTTATAGTGAAAGTCACCGTAGGTTCGATTAATCACTATTGGTAAGCAGTGTTTTATTTTAATCCACTCTAATTATCAAGCTTAAAAGTAGGACTATTAACATTTTTAATGTAGTGAATTGTTAATTTGGTTCAATTAAATCAAAACTAGTATGTTACATCGATATTCTATATGGAATTTTGAAATTATATATTTCTTGAAACTATATTTTTCGAAACATCATATTTTTGTGATACTTCGACGAGTATGATTTTATCATTATAACAAATTGACTCATTTAGGGCTTCGAGGAGTCAAATCTTCATTTAGCTCCGTACGCAGATAATTGAGTATTTATATGGACACTTTGTAATTTTACAAAATTCATTAGAGGAGAGAAGAAAGGTGTCCAGCAGGCGTAGCACGAACCGTGGATTAAACGGGATAAGAGACAAATATCATGTTTCTTCTCGCTCTCTCGTATCACGAGGAAGCGAGACGGGACTAGGGTTAGTCACTTTCTCTGCTATAGTTCACGCGACAGAAGATATAATAGTACTTCATACAGAACGGCCACTCACCTCTCCGCACTCATTTCAAATACCTCACCCCGCACTTCGTTGTAGACATCACTGACACATAAACAAGGGCGCGCGGGATCGCTCGGGCGCGGCGACACTTCACGTTCAACGAGTAGACGCGAGCGCCGGCCGATAACAGGCAGTCGCTGCACTTCTCGCGACATTTCGATTGATAACCGCGCACTCAGCCCTACTAGATTCCACGCACACATTTGCGCGTGTACAAACGTCATTTGCTTAAGTAGTTGTAATAGGTAATTGATTTGCGAACGTTGTATGGAGTGTCCGAGCCTACTGATGAAGGACTTCGATATTTGGTGTAACTAAAAAAAGTAAGTCCATATAGGTATTTAACTGCAATTATATGGAATATTCACATTACGACAATTCTGTAAAATATTCTTACCGTTGTGGTTTCGCCAGGGAATTGAAAATATGTATAGGTAAGTCTTAGGTAAGTATATATTTTTTTTTCAAGAACATCAGTTTTTATTTCAATATATCATGCATTTTGATCGTCGTCGATAAATAATCATAAATTTCAAGTGTTCGGCGGAAATGTTTGCTCATCTCCTTATCACATCGTATCTTATCAAAGTAACGTCACCGGCTTGAATATGCTCGCTGTTTCAACAAAATTTCAAAATGGCGGTTGTATCTAAGTATTTTGACGGTTCATCGTGATAAAATGCTTTATATCCTCTTTTTGGTGTTCATGCTAGGGGGGGCTGGGTATTTGATGCTAAGTTTTCGTGGCAAAATTGTTGATGTGGAACACACGAAACTAGTCTAAAAATGTTGAAAACGGTGCTTATCTGGAACGCTCCTTTGATAGTCTTATATTATCTGTGGGTTCAATGACAGAAATAACGAGCCAATTTACGAAGCTACTGATTTCTTTTGGGGAAAGTCCGGTAACTAAGGCTACTAAAATTAGTCGGGTAATGCACAGTGACGTGTTGTGATTTATCGATATTCACTAGGGAACTTTCGTTGTACACCGATAGACCACGTGATTCAAATGCCTTACAGAATAGCAATTAGTAGTTTTGATGGGTTGTCCACTTTGGACGGTGGACAACTATAAACAGTTGGTCACTTCGAACTGTCAAATTAGCGAATAAGGCTGCTGGCCTCGGATCATCTTCAATCGAATCCCTGCCTTGCTTAAACAGGTTGTGCCACTTGTAAACCATGGTTTTAACAGGGCAAGAGTCCCCGTAAACAGAAGACATCTCTTCCAAAATAGTCTGGGGAGGATTTCCTTGTTTGGTAAGGAACTTAATGACTGCGCGAAACTCAATTTTCTCCATGTTGCAAATTTTCTTGCTGATTGATGTGTAGCTCAGGTAATTATGACCTATTTTTTTTTAAACTTAGTATTTATACTCTTAATGAGTGTCACAACTAGTGCAGGTAGTAAAAAGTCACCTTTCCCCCTCCATGCCCCTCATTCCGCGAACTTTTTTGAGTGAGTTTTTTGATTGAGTGTTGAGGCCAGCACGAAGCTCTGATTTAAACGCCGCGTTCTGCTAAATCATTATCTAAAAATTGTCTCGCGCGGCAAAAAAACGTCTACCTCGGTCGAACATTGGCTCGAGCGGCTGCCGCGCGTAGTTTATACCTTAGCGATACCACTTTTATCAAAATTGTGTTCATACATTTGAAGGAAATTGCATTTTAACTCAAGGGTTAAGGGTGGCTCGGTTGATTTGTCTGCCAAAATTATGTTATAATGTGCAAACCTGGACAATAGCAGGGGGGTCTCACTCCACAGTTTAGGTACATTTGGCCGGGCGCCCCGGCCAGCCGCTATATGGCAGAGGGTTGCCACTCGGCTCGCACGCTAGCCGCGTCCCACGTAATAGGTGGTAATAGTTAAGATTTTCTCGGTGATTTTTGTAACGAACAATGAATTCGAAATAATCACGTCATCTGTATGATAGGTACTGTTGTGTTTATGGGTGTATAACTAAACGGAAGAAAAAGGATCCAAAATTATCATTTTTTAATATACCAAAAGATATTGAAAGGAAAGCTATTTGACTATTTTTCACATCACATCCTAACTACTTTGTTATTATAGTAGGTACCTACCCACATGATAAGGATAAAATTGTTAAAAATAGGTAAGTGTTTTTGGGCGTTTAAATGAATGAACACCCATTGATCCAGTGTCCATTCTATTTGCTCACGAGCAAATTGAAGGCGTACTCTGTGGTGAGCTACAGTTCATTTTGAGCCTATTATAGCACTTTGAGGTGTTAAATTGCGCTCGGCTAACCTTCTCCTGACTGTATGCGCGCTTATGGCCACTCCTTTTTTCTTTTTGCTACCTGTAGGGCGTGTATATGTTGTCTAGTCAGGGTCCAGCCCCTCTAGACAAGACGCATTTCGATAATCGCTATCGCAATCGCGAGAAGGAAAATGTATGGGATTTGTCATAAGCCCTCGCTTAGCTTTCGAGCGCAATTGTCAAATCTCATACATTGTCAATTCAGTGATTGCGATAACGATTATCGAAAGACATCTTGTCTAGGGGGGCAGGTCTCAGCCCCATACACGAGCACCAGTAGAACGCGTTGCTCAAAAGCTCGGCGCTTAAGAGATACAGGCATCTCACTCCTGAAAATGTGGGACATTTTGCTAAATGCGCCCCAGCCTAGTTTTATTCAGCAATCTATTTCTTGTGTTTGACTCTTTTCCACTTTTTTCAAAAGTAGCTGCCCCAGATATTATTTGGTGGTCAACCTGCTAAACCACGTTTCCCGCAATCATTATGGGGCCTATGTTCGGATCCCTGTCCATGATTTTTATTTTTGTGGTATTCATGCGGAGGCCCACCGACAGTGACACGTCGTAAAGTTCTTCCAATATAAGCTGAAGATCTGCAGCCTTCTTAGCGAAAATGATAATGTCGTCTGCAAATCGCAGATGAGTTATAATAGCTCTCCATTTATGTTGATACCCCTATCAGACCAGTCGAGGAGCTTAAATATATCTTCCAAGCACGCCGTGAACAACTTTGGGTAGATTGTGTCACACACCTCTTTTAATAGGAATACGATCGGAAAGGTCGTGTAGTTTTACTTAATTTTAATTACTTATGCGTTGTTGCTTACTTTGTCATCAGTCTTCAGAATACGGTTGTTTTTACAAGCTTTTATTTAACTTGCAATGTAAGTAAGTATGTAAGTATGTATGTTCGGGTGGAATCTTGCAACTCAATATTGAAGTATATATATCTTTAAGATATCTTTAAACGATTGAGCTGAAATTTTGTATACACGTTTAGTTTAGATGACAATGCATGGTTAACTGTGTAACGTCATTCTAAATCCAAGATGGCGGCATACCCAAGATGGCGGACCAATTATTTTTAATGCACCCCTACAATATGGGTATCAAATAAAAGGTCTTGCTACGAGTAACTCGAAAAATAATGTGACGTCAATATTAATCCAATATGGCGGACTTCTAAAGCTTGAAAATCAATTTTGAAGTAGATATCTTTAACCGATTGAGCTGAAATTTTGTATACACACACAGTTTGGATGAAAATGCATAAATAACTGTGTGACGTCATTCTAAATCCAAGATGGCGGCATACCCAAGATGGCGGACCAACTATTTTAAATGCACTCCTACAATATGGGTATCAAATTAAAGGCCTTGCTAAGAATAACCTGAAAAATAAAGTGGTGTTACTATTAATCCAATATGGCGTACTTCTAAAGCCAAAAAATCAAGTTTGAAGTATATATCTTTAACCGATTGAGCTGAAATTCTGTAAGTATAGACGTTCCGGCAAACGACCTTTGCAACAATGATGCGTTGAATTAGATGAACAGACTAAGAAACGTGTTCAGTGATATCTAAAAAGTAAAAAATAAATTAAATGTAAAAGAACCTTTTTAAAAACAAGCTTTTATTTAAATGCGCTAAAAAGAAAAAATAAACTTTTACACTAAAACTTTTACTTATAACGTTATTTCACATTTAACACAATTTATATGACATAAAAGCTTGTCGCGAGATTTACTTTTGTAGATAAACAAGTAAATTAAATAATTTACACATAAGTAAATCTCGCAACAATCTTTTATGTCATATAAATTGTGTTAAATGTGAAATAACGTTATAAGTAAAAGTTTTAGTGTAAAAGTTTGAGTTGAATTAGAGAAACAAGAATCTAATCACTGAACGATATTGTTCTTTTTCCATTTTTGTAAAACCGACCGACATGCTCGCTTCCAAAGGCTGTCAAAACAAAACAAGTGAAGGGAAAAGATTGAAAACTTCTTAATAGACTTCAAAAAGTATTTACTGCACGATAGTAAAACTCTTTTGTAACAACAGCGCCATCGGGCGGCGAGGCTAAGTAATAATTGAATGCCCTTCGTGTTTTCACGAAAATTATTTACATTTTTCTGTAAAAAATGGTAGTTTTATAAAAATAGAGTCTAGAAACCTAACAAGAGTTAGTGTCGAAATGGTAGTAACTTTTTTGTTTAATGTGCCAACTTTTCGAGTTCGAGGAACTAAACCACGGCAGGTTAAGTAATAATAACGTTGTTCTGACTATAAGATGTCGCTGGATAGTCCATTTAAAATAACTAATTCGAAACTAACGGTAACTTTCTCTGTGGTATTTGAATTGAATGTTAGCGACGAATGAGTGACAGACTCAGACGAAGTACACCAATGGAATCGCAATGTATTAATTTGTCTCAAATAAAGCGTCCAGTTCAGTCCGCCATTACAAAGCACCGTGTTTGTTGTTGTGCTAAAATTATTTTAGCACAACAACAAACTGTACTCAGAAATAATGCTCACTGACTGATATTTTAGTAAAATATCAGTCAGTGAGCATTATTTCTGAGTGCATTTTACTATGTTTTTCATTGATTTTTTTAATGAATTGTATAAAGAAAAAACATAATAAGTGTGGAATCTTGGATGCGGCGTCCCAAGTTTTTTCCGCCATCTTAGAGCACCAACACAAATTTTGGCACGCTTTTTTCGTACGTATTTCATGTCCTTTGGTATCCATAGGACATGAAATACGTACAGATAGGAGTGATAGGTGACAGATAGGAGTGACGTCATCGGAACTGTCGGCCCATTTTTTGGCGCGAAATATGAAACTATTAGTTTCGAACTGTATTTTATTGCAATAAATTTTCTTATTTTAATTTTTAACATACTTGTCATCTATTCTACATGGGATTCTTTACAATAAACTCAAAAATAAAAATATTGCATGTTCACCATTGTAGGCAAATTTGGTAATGGAAACATGAATGTTTTCTGTAAAATGCAATTTGATGTAATATAGAGGACTCTTTAAAAATCAAAGAAATTTTCTATTAAAATTAAAGAGAAATAACAGACGTGTCATTATAAGTAAACATTAGAGAAATTAAAAACAATAAATACTTAAATAATGTATTCAAATATTGTAAAAGTAATAGTGAATTAACTTCACTGAAGAGATATCTACATTGGAGTATCTATTGAATTCAACAATCAGTTTTGAGGCACAAAAATAAAAAAATAAACTATTTGACAAAAAACTAAATTTTGAAGAAATTTTTGATGCTAATTAATAAGCTCATACTTTCATTTTTGTTTTCTGTGTTATTTTGGGTTTTGATTTCATTCTTTTCTTTTTCCTTTTGTTCACCCGTGCTCTGACATTCTTCTGACACTTTTATGTGTTCATTTGTTCTGACTTCTGTATTGTTTATTTCTCTTTGTACTTCTGACACTTTTATGTGTTCATTTGTTTTGACTTCTGCATTCTTTAGTTCTTGTACTTCTGACACTGTTATGTGTTCATTTGTTCTGAGTTCTGTATTCTCAAGTTCTATTTGTACTTCAGGACCAGTAGAAGTTATGAGTTTCATATTTTCATTGCCTAGTTCATATTGAGTTTGCTTACTAGTAAGTTTCAACTTACTAGTTGAGTCGGATGAGTTGTCAGAGCACCAAAATCCCTATTGGGGTTTCTCAGTTTTTTTCTTTGGTTGTCCTGCAGGCTTGGCACGTACCAAGTCTAAACGTCCTAAGCTTATCATTTTTATTTCCCATGCCTCTAAGTCTTTCCTGAAAATTTGCAAGAGAAGAAGTCTCTATAATCCTTGATATACATTTATTAAGAAATTATATCATTATTATGACTACAGTTGATTTTGTACCTTCAAGTTCAAATCGACAACGTCATCTTCAAAACGTCTCAAAACGTCATCTTCCCAAATGATCAACTTTTAAAATCAACTTCCCAAAACGACAACTTCATTATACAGTATCTATGTCCAGGGAAGAAGTAATTAGTAACACATTACCTGACAACTGTACCGAATTAAGTACACATCCTGTGATCACACTATCACGTCCGTGCACCGTTCTCGGTACACAATACCTGTCTTACTCTACGACTCCTAACTTCTTGGACTTGTCAGAAGTTTTCTGTTACCTACTTGGACTTGAGCCCCCTACTGACAAATGACAAACCACCGTATACTTACATCATTTTTACAGATTTTTTAGCGTTCTACCTAGGTGGACGTTCAGGGAGGGGGACGATCCGCTCCACAGGAGATGGAGCGGATTCGTACCCTGGCGCAGAGGGAGACTCTGCGTCAGTGGGGTGAGGCACTCGCCTCCCCAGCTGCCGGCCACCGGACGATTGACGCGATTCGTCCGGTGTTGGAGGAGTGGGTTGGGCGCCGGCAGGGCAGCCTCACGTTCCACATGGTGCAGGTACTGACCGGTCATGGCTGCTTCGGTCACTACCTGCACCGGGTCGCCCGTCGGGAGGAAACGCCGCGGTGTCACCACTGCGACGCTCCCGATGACACTGACGAGTAGAGCATCGGAACCGGTTTTTCCCGGTTCCAAAAGAACCGGGAATTCCCGGTTCTGAGGGTCGCTGAAAGAACCGGTTCTGTAATTCAGAGAACCGGTCTTTTCGGTTCTTTCGGTTCTTTCTTAAAATACATCTCTTCGTGCTTAATATCAAGTTATTATCATATTATAATATTGTTTTCACTTGTCTCTCCCCCATAATGACATAAAACTGATTCCACATCCCCAAGTGTGGATCCAGCCACATTTGTGGAATCAGTTTCAACGTCGCAATTTACCAATCGACAATGTATTAATTTTTGGCACTACAAAAGACATCAAAATTACCGTTATTTCACTGTTAAAATAATAAATAACGTAATTATTTTAATGTTATTTTATCTTAGAAGTGGGGTGGCCCAAGTAGTGAGCCTTCATACTTCGACCCACTTTGTATCTATTGTTCTTCCCCAAGTGATAGACCCTAAAGCCATCACCAACTACGGTCCAGTTCACCGTACCCATGTCCTTTGGTGTCATGGCCCTATAATCTTCTGGTTTTGGATGACCCATCCCCGTCAGCATTAGGCTAGAGCATCGCAATGGCACAGCAATTGTTCCATGCTTTCCTCTTTATCCTTGCAGACCCTACAGATTTTGGAACTGGCAAGTCCCATCCTGGTTAGGATGATCCTAGTGCCAAAATGTCCGGTGAGAGCACCGAGCATTAGGCGAGTTTGGGACCTGCTAGAGTTCATTGTTTTGAGTCAATTATCCATGCCCATAAAGAGCTTGGCGTGCTTCATTCCATTCTGTTTGGCCCATTCTTACTGGTGCCCACTTTCCCATTTTCGGATCCCTTTCTTGCCAGACAGTCAGCCTTTTCGTCTCGACGTCTATCCAGACTAGACGTATAGTGTTGTTTTTACCTAGTTTGTTAAGTGCTTCAATTGTGTTCATTACTAATTTGAATACCACCTTATATGACAGGAGCGCTTTGAGAGTCGGTTTTCTGTCACTGAGAATGTAGATGTGAAGGCCATTGCGACCTTTGTCTAGATTCTCCTGTACACAGGCAAGGATGGCGTATATTTCAGCTTGAGACACAGTAACCAACTTACCCATACCAATCGAGATCTCAATTTTATTGCAGTATATTCCTGCTCCTGTTCCAGATTTCATTTTTGATCAATCCGTGTACCAAATCATGCTGTTTCCCGGCCAGCCCCTTATCCCATTCCTCCCTTGTTGGAATGTGTACTTGAAAGAGTCGTCTTAATACGTATTGAGGTACTCGTATCATTCTGCCGCTGGTCATATCAACAGATATTCTTCCTCGGCCTTCAATGTCGTGGTCTTGAGAGAGGCCTGTTTACACTCCACAGGCAGGCCCAAAGTCCTGAGCGTGTAAAGTGTTCTCATAGCCTCTCTTCGTATAGTGTTATGCAATGACTCAAAAGCTAAGAATCTCTCCAGGGCCGCCGAAAGAGTTGTTTTGAAGGCCCCTGTTATAGCCATGCTGGCTAGTCTTTGGAGGCTATTTAGTACTTCCCTGCATGTGACCAGATTTGTTCTTGGTCCCCTGACAATACTGCCATAAGTTATGACCGGCAGTATCATTATATTGTAAATCCAGTAGAGTATGTTGAGACCCCAGGTTGTACCGAAAGTAGATCGACACATGTTGAAAGTCCTTATGGATTTTTCAATAGTGAGGTCTACATGTTCCTTCCGCGTTTGTTCTGTATCTAGGGTGACTCCTTGATATATGACCTTTGTGGACCATGATATCTCATTGCCGTAGAGTTTTTAATGTCTCATCTTATTGAGTTTTCTTTTTTTGTGAACGGTATGATCATTGTCTTTTTCGGATTGATGCTAAGGCGCCTTCTTGCACCAGTGTTCGACTACCACACTTGGCACCTTGTCTTTAACCATAATGACTGTATCCTTCGTTCAGTTGTTCGATCAATGGGTCAATCACTAAGCACCACAATATCGGAGAGAGAACTCCTGCTTGTGGCCAACCTTTGATTGTCATGATGCTCATTGTATCGCCTAATATGCTTGCAGATATAACTCTGCTCTCTAGAATATAATTTATCCATCTTATTATGGTGTCATTGATGCCATGTCTTTTAATATTAGAAAATAACGAATTTTTCAAGGGATTCGGTAACGTTAACATTCTCTGGTTTACAACACTGGCAGACGCGCTGTCGTCGAACGGAGTGAGTGGGTGTGTTGTTTTGTTGACGCCGATTTAATAAGTGAGTAATTTTAAATATTAATGCATATTGCTATTATTATTTTTATCAACCAATTGAGAATATTTATTGTCGTTGCAATCAGTTAAGTATTACGCTTTCATTCTTGCGGGGCAAACATATTTGACGGAATAGAAGAAGAAGAAATAATAATTACACTAGACTTGGCTGGACACGCGCCCACGTGTCTTGATAACGTTTGTTATACCTATTTATTTCTCTTTTCTCACATTTTGTTTTTTTAGCATCCAATATGATAATCGTGTGTGATCAGTGTGATTTAAGTTGTATGCAACTACGAAAAGTCTGTGATTTTAAAGAATTGATTTTTGGTAAATAATACCATAGACCAAGCAGATTGGTCTATGATAATACTAAAAACAATTTTGTAATTGTGAGTAAGTATAATTATAAAAATAATAAAAAATGTGATTTCCAATGGTGTGTTTTATTAAGATCCATTCTCCATTATTCGTCTTTAATTGTAGAAAATCTATATAAACGATAGCATAGTTTATCAACTAGAATTTATCAAAAAACCGAAAGAACCGAAAAAACCGGGTACCCGGTTCCGGCTTGAGTTTGGAACCGAAAGAACCGGTTCCTAAAATAGGGCCGGTTCTCGATGCCCTACTGACGAGCACACTGTTAGTGTGCCCGGCCTGGCGATCACAGCGCAGCGAGCTTAACGCTGCGCTGGGGGGCGGAGACCTCTCGCTGCTGAGCGTGGTAGTGGCCATGCTTCGCGGCGAGGCGGAATGGGAGGCTGTCGCCTCCTTCTGCGAGGACGTCATCTCGCAGAAGGAGGCTGCGGAGAGGGAGCGGGAGGAAGATCCTCAAGCCGCTCCCCTCCACCGCAGACGGATAGGCAGGCGAAGGCGGGCATTTGCACAAGCAATGCCCGCCTAGTGACCCTGCCGCGGAGGCCTGCGTGCACGGTTGGCCCCGTGCACGCCGCCGCAAGGCCCTCCGTCTGGGGATTGCCCTGGTGTTCTCGGGCAATCCCCCCTTGGCGATAGCCCGACCAACATGGTCGGGCCTGCCCGGACGCGCTGGTAGTGGTAGTCGCATTGTGGACCCTGCCATGCGCACCCACAGGGGCAGGGAGAACACACGGGGGTTTTAGTGGGTCGGCCTGGCACTCTGTCGGGCCAACCCCACACACGCTCGCCGTCTAGTCAACGGCGGGTACGGTGCGGTTGCGCATTTCCTCCCTAAGAAAAAAAAAAGGTGGACGTTCAGGGAAACTGACGTAATGAAACGACTGAACATTCTAATAATTTTTTCCCCACTGGTAATACTTTTATCATAAAAAATAAGTCATATTTTCCCTTTTTTACTTTCCTTTAGGCCCATTAAAGGAGTGCGTTCAGAGCCTTCGCGCGAAGTAGTACAACTTTTCGCTCTAACTCTGTTCAATGCCTTCGAGCGCGACGCCGCGCCCGGGTGAAACAACCGGCCCGTTCAAGACCTTAGTGTCAGAGCGAGTTACAACCGAACAACCATCGAATTTGATGGTTGTGAAACGCTCTGACGTTTATTACTGAAATACTCTTTCGTGATTGGATGATATTGGGGGCCATAATCTAAAATGTCATTTAATAGAAAGAGAGAGAAATAAAAATTCAAGAGAAAGAGGAAGATAAAAGATTTGGTTGCTGCAATGCGTTCAACGCCTCTGGGCGAGTTAAAAAACAACCGGACAACTACACTCCGAGGCTCTGAACGCGCTCAAGGAAAGTAAAAATGAGAAAATATGACGTATTTTTTATATGATAATAGTATTACCAGTGAGGAAAAAATTAAACTAAGTATCTTTTATTAGATGTCTTTTTTTCATATTTTTGTATGGGGATGGGGACAGGTAATGCGTTAAGAGCGTGGTCTATGGAAGATTATATTGCTGGAACTATCTTAAATACTCCATTATCTGTCATTCAGAAAATCCTTTATTTCATAAACTTTTCCAACTACCTGATAAGCGAGCTTGCCGCGAAGGAGAAGGAGGAACTAATAGACGTAGATAAATAATTTAGACATCGTTTTGAAGAAGAGCTCAAATATTAGTTATACAATGCAAACAAAACCTTGCAATTTTAACCATCTGGAATTTATAATATCCCAAAATATCTGAAAAAATATCATGTTTTCTTTAGTTTTAGATTTCGGATCTCTGTCAAAATGTATGGGGCATGTGTATGTTTGCTACTTCTACTGATAGTTAATATTGTTAGCTTTCAAAAGATACCAAATTGTTTCTTATCCGTATCAAAGTGCACACTCAGTCGCTTGTTTTTGAAAGAAAAAAGGTCAAAACAAAGAAAAATTGTTTAAGTTCTTGTATTTCGGCAAGGGAGCCAGGCCCTTGATGGCAGGTATATCCATTGAATAAATAGTCCATAGATCTCATTCTTAAAGTTTGATTACACATCTCCAGACATACTGTATTATAAGTTGTCCTTATGGGAAATTATATGTTTTAGGAAGTCATCTTTATGGAAAGTTGCTGTTATGGGAAATAGACGTTTTGGAACAGTGGTCCTCTTGACACTGTTACCACTAGGGAAAATGAAGACCAAGAGTTTTGATGTTGTTTAAAAAGTATATATTTAACAAATAACATGAGGCAGCTGCCATAACAGCTGCGGCATTACAGTTAAGATCTCCCAGAAGGAAAAGGAATGAAAAATTTTAAAATCCAAAATAAGTAACTCTTTGTCATACTGTTTGCCCAGGTGATAACTTGTGAATAGGACATGATGATCTACGCATAGAAGAAAAAAACAAGTACTCTAATTTAGTATGTGCATCCATGCATACTGCTAATAATTATAATTAATTTTAGCGCAATCACTTATTGTAGTGAAGCTACGCCTTGCACCCATTTAACAGTGTTAAGTGACACTATAATTGTATGCTTGCAATGATATGTGTTGGTATGAAGGCTAATTCTTTGTTTCTTCAATGATTATGTTGCATAAGTGAGCTGAATTACAATAGAAGGAATACAATATTACATTTGTTTGTAAAACAGAAATCCTTACTTATATTTATTCATAAGATCTTGTGCTTTCTTGTCATATTTGACTCTTTCACTTGGTGGTAGCTTCGCCCATTCAGATTTGACCTTTTCTTGAAATTCTTTTAATTGTTTGGCATCAAATGAATCCCTCATTGATTGACAGAATAAAAAATATGAGGACATTGGTTTTCTAGGTTTGCCCATTTCCTTATATTCCTGTAAAAACCATCAATTATAATTATTCACCCATTGTGGTGCATGAACAGAAAAATGGTTCATAATATTAGTGTGAATCAAATTTTATATGAAATTTAATTTACAGTGTGACACAAAGAAAGGACAATGGCAGAATAATATCTGAAAGAACCATTTAGCGTCTACAAATTCTATGATTACAAATGTGCTTAAAATGATATCTTGTGATTTTTCCAAAATACACAAAAACGTGATAAAGTCTGGAAAAAAAGTAACATTTATATGTACGACAAATGACTAAATAAAAGTTAGCTATCAGTTCCTTCAATAGTCACCGCGGTCCGATTTGCCGATTACCTGGCAATGTCGGTTGGAATTAATATTGCGTTGAGAGTAATTAGTACCGCAGATCTCTTAAGTCAGCGCAAATAAAGCGATTTCACGTTGCAGCAATATCACTGTACATGGAAAGTTATTATGATAGCGATAACTTAAGTCACAGCTAGCGTGAGCGTGCCTGAAGTGCGGTTCATAATTTGATATCAGCGCTCGTGTGCGCTATTTGCACGTAAACAATCGGTCCAAAGTTGCTCATGTGCGCATTTTGTATGCGGTATGACGTAATTGATGACGTCACCATTGATGCTGACAGTGCTAACAGAAAAGAAGTAGTGCACTGTCTCCAGAACTGTCAATGTCAAAGTCAACATCATTTTTATTATTATTTTAGTTTGTTTGAATTTATTTTTTTATTAGATTATCTACAATTAATGGAGAAGTGCTCTGTAAAGATACTGGAGGCACAATACGTCTCCCTCCAATTTTTCTTTTCAAATTACATTAACTGTCAACTTGACAGTCTCACAGATCGAAAGCTCGGTTCAAAATTGATCAGAGTGCTTACGTCCGTGAGCAGAGGCGCGTTCAGCGCCTTCGCGCGAAATACAACTTTTCGCTCTAACCCCGTTCAATGCCTTTGAGCGTGACAACCGGGTGAAACAACCGCCCGTTCAAGACCTTAGAGTGTTGGCGCGAGTTACAACCGAACAACCATCGAATTTGATGGTTGTAAAACGCGCTGACGTTTATTACTGAAATACTCTTACGTGATTGGATGATATTGGCGGCCATATTCTATAATGTCATCTACTAGAAAGAGAGAGAAATAAAAAATCATGTGAAGGAGGGAGATAAAAGATTTGGTTGCTGCAATCCGTTCAACGCCTTTGAGCGAGTTAAAAAACAACCGGACAACTACATCCAGAGGCGCTGAACGCGCCTCTGTGCTAACGATTTGAAAGGGTTGTTTGCATGCATGCAAACGTTTGCACAGAGGCGCGTTCAGAGCCTTCGCGCGAAGTACAACTTTTCGCTCTAACCCCGTTCAATGCCTTTGAGCGTGACAACCGGGTGAAACAACCGCCCGTTCAAGACCTTAGAGTGTCGGCGCGAGTTACAACCGAACAACCATCGAATTTGATGGTTGTAAAACGCTCTGACGTTTATTACTGAAATACTCTTATGTGATTGGATGATATTGGCGGCCATTATCTAAAATGTTATCTGATGGAAAGAGAGAGAAATAAAAATTCACGTGAAAGAGGGAGATAAAAGATTTGGTTGCTGCAATCCGTTCAACGCCTTTGAGCGAGTTAAAAAACAACCGGACAACTACACCCAGACGCGCTGAGGCGCGTTCAGAGCCTCTGGGTGTAGTTGTCCGGTTGTTTTTTAACTCGCTCAAAGGCGTTGAACGCGTTGCAGCAACCAAATCTTTTATCTCCCTCTTTCACATGATTTTTTATTTCTCTCTCTTTCTAGTAGATGACATTATAGAATATGGCCGCCAATATCATCCAATCACGTAAGAGTATTTCAGTAATAAACGTCAGAGCGTTTTACAACCATCAAATTCGATGGTTGTTCGGTTGTAACTCGCGCCGACGCTCAAAGGTCTTGAACGGGCCGGTTGTTTCACCCGGTTGTCACGCTCGAAGGCATTGAACGGGGTTAGAGCGAAAAGTTGTACTTCGCGCGAAGGCCCTGAACGCGCCTCTGCTGATACGAGACGCCTAAAATCAATTCGGACGCATTGTCTATTTGACATTGACATGACATCGTTCTCGCTTGTTCCGTCCGAATGTGGTCCGAATTTTGCTGTTTTGTTTTGATTTTGCGTTGCTTTGCATCTTCGAGTATTTGCTGTTGATTTTCGTACTTTTGAGTAACCCTGGACTGCTACTGTACTACCGAGATCTCATATCATGACTGCTGAGTACTGCTAGCCAAAGGATTTCGATTCCTGGCGACGTTATTTACGGTTTTAAGAAATAACCTCTTACGGCCTTACAAATAAAAAACTTATTCCTAGGAATAACCTCGGAATAGTTATTCCGTCTTTTGTCTTATTTTGACATATTACATCTGACATGTGCTAAAACAAGACAAAACACAGAATAAATTATTCCGAGGATTATCCTCGGTATAACTTTTTATTTGTAAGGCGGTTAAAGTTTATGCGTCTATAACTTTTTGTCCAGACTTCGTAGAATATTCATTCTACTATCATTTTACTTAAGAATTAAATCTTTTTAGTTTGGCATATTGTTCATGCTTAGACACAAAAAAAAATGATCAACAAAAAATTGTTAGGGAGTTTGCAATTCTCAATGTCGGCCATATTCTATAATGTCTAAAATTTCACATGATTTTTTATTGAGAAATAAAAAATCATGTGAAAGAGGGAGATAAAAGATTTGGTTGCTGCAATCCATTCAACGCCTCTTAATGAGTTAAAAAACAACCGGACAACTACACCCAGAGGCTCTGAACGCGCTCCAGATAACAATTTATCACATAAAACATATTGTTTCCCTACATTTTTAGGACACTCTCTCTACTGTAGATTATTAAATTTAATTTGTGGCATCTAGCTTAAATAAATGCAGACTTGGAACAAACTCTACTGTCAACCAAAGTTGCTAGCTAGCCTTACTTCTAGGTGATTACATTCAAGACCAATGCTTAAAGCAACTGCAATATTTATTAATATTAAATACATACAGACTTTAATTTCCGTTTTTGTTTAGCATCTGCAAGTTCCTCTTTTACTCTTTTAATGTCAGCTTTTTGTTCATCAGTTAATGATTTTTCATATAGTTCCTTAATTTTTTTATAGTCCTCTAAATCTTTTATGTATTCCTTAGTCATTTGAGCCTTGGTCTGAAAATAATTAATAATAAATATTTATTTATCAAAACACAGGCGAAATTTCACAAATAGACACTGTAACATCCTGTCACAGTTTATCTTCTGACAATGTACTTTATTGTATATATCCCTATATATTTTTACTAGCTTTCCGCTCGCGACTTCGCCCGCGTTATAAGGCCTCGTTTACGGAGGCGCGGGGCGTCGCGCGTCGCGTGTGGCGTGGCCTCTCGCGGCGCGTCCGACGTTTTTTCTGTTTACGGTGGGGCGGCGCGTGAAGCGGCACTCATAATCGCACGCGTAAACACAAACATATGGCAATATACAATGTTGTTCATAGAGATGCGAGACGGGAAGCGTGGCGGCGACCGCCGCGGTGCCCGCCGCGGCACCCGCGGCGCATCCTCAAGCGTGTAGCGAAGTAAGTGGCGGGCATCGCTTCATCGAGAATTGTCGCTGCGTGCGCCGCCGCGTCAAACGCCGCGTGAGAATCGGCGGTGCCATCCGCGGGCTCGGCCGTAAAAAACGCGCCATTTCAAGCAAAGGCGTGTAAAATCGCTTCTCCGTAAACGCACTCATACAATGCCATATGTTTGAATTCTGTGCGGGCCGCGCCGCGCAACGCCCCGCGTCTCTGTAAACGAGGCCTTATTGTTTTCCCGTGGATATTTTATATCTGCAGGCGTAGCACGGGCTGCCAAGAAATTTCTGATAAGACTCAGTGACACGTATCCCTTGAGGAGCGTCAAGAAATTTTATCATGTCAGTCACACTAAGGCTGCGTTCCGAAAATCAATAAGGGTCACTATTAGCGCGCTCAAACGGGCGTCCCGAAATGTTGTGGGCGCGCTAATGTTAGCCGGCATGAAGAGCCACATGACGCCATCGTTAACGTCATAGAGAACTTACAGCGCTAATGCTCTGGAGTGAAATCACTTTATATGAACTGTCAGTCTGAAGTTCGATAATTGTGTTTTCGGTTCAAAATGAATGTACCTGTTCTTCCAGACCGAAATCATAAGCATGCTGATAGCATTTTCAGTGTTCTCTTTAATTTGGACAAGGCAATTATAATCGTTAGCACTGTGAGCGCTGTTATCGGACCGCAGCCTCAATACGCGCCGCCGTGCTACTCTTTAAGACATAGATATTATGTCACTGAAATTGTGAGATAAAGTGTGAATCAAGTCCCGTCTTGGCAGCCCGTGCTACGCCTGCTGCCCATAGGAAAAAGAATTTTGTAGTATATTATATAGAAGACGGTTATTTATATTTAGGAGCTCAGATAATAAATTTCATAGAAATTGGAGCAGATTTTAAATATTTTCCATAGAAACTCAACCCCTATTTTGCACCCTAAGGGGGTGAATTCCAATAATCCATGAAACACATATTCAATGAAGTGTTTTTGAGAGTATGAATCTTAAGTTTTATCAAAATCGTTGAAAGAAAGAAAGAAAGAAAAGAAAAGGATTAATTTTTTTAAATCCCTTCTTAGTGTGCGTCGGCATTTTGAATTAAAAGAATCCATTAGCGGTTACTGCTGTTATATATTCTCCTTTTGTATTTTAGTATATTGTATTTCATTTAATTCATTTAAGTAGGTATTCTTCTTCAAATATTATTATTACCTTGTTTGTTTGTGTTTACTTACACACATAACTACCGTGTTACATGCTATTTCTATTAGTGACAGGGCTACTAGATGACATTTTGCTAAGAAATAGGCAGTACTTTTGTACAGTGTTTCCATGTGTCTTTGTTTTTATTGTGCTGTTTTTGTGTGTACATAAATTGTGAAACATAATAAAACGATAAAAAAAATTACACTGTTGAATAGTAGTAACAGTAAAATCAAAAAATATCTATAAAGAATTTTAATGAGTATTTAGGTATTTCTTTAGTATCCTGCAGCAGGCGCAGGGGGATGGGGGTTGGAGGGGAGGTGGGGAAAAACAAGGGAAAGCCCCCCGAAAGGGGGGAAATGCAGAAACTGTTCTTTTTTTTAAATTCTGTGGTTAGGTCTATGAAAACAGCTCAAAACTTGTCCTAGTCTAAATTTATAGCCTGCAATAAAGACAACAATCATTATAAATTGACAAAACTGAAACAAGTCTGAGGTGTCCTGAATTTCTTCTAAATAGTCAAAATATAACTTAACCTAACCAACTGTGTTTCAAGTGCCCCAAATCGATTTGCAGTGGTTATAAAAAATTACCATAAGCTATCCGCAACTGTGTTTGAGGCGCCTCGACTCTGTTCTGGGTAGTCTTAAAAAAGTAAACACCCATTATTATTACCATTTGCTGATTCTTTCTTATATAATAATTCGTGTTATTGTTTCAATAGATATAACTTTTGAAGAAACTAATTTCAAAAATCGTTTCCGCACAAAAACAATTAAATTATGATTTTGGACATCACTGCCTATTGAGTCAGGCCCGTTTTACCGAATAGGCACGGTAGGCACGTGCCTAGGGCGCTAGGCAATTGGCATTTTTAGGGGGGCACAAAAAAATCAAAATTTACAAGGTATAGGCGTCATGGTCGGGCTGGGGGGAGGCGTAATCAGCTGGCAGGGGTATAAAAAGGAGCGCTACTCTTCGTTGTGCCTAGGGCGCTGGCAGAGTGTAAAACGGGCCTGTCTTGAGTAAAGCCAAAATATGCCAGATGCTAGTGTCGCAGGATACCTACTAATGCCAACCTAGCATGTTTCGGTTTTATATTGAGGTGGCAAACAAAGCATTTGTTTGGGCCGCAGAAAGAAACAATTTAACTAATATACCTACCTCAGCATCAAGCTGTTGCCAATGCTTGGAGCTCCACGCTATAGCTTCTTTTGATGTAATTCCTGGGTTTTTAGCAATTATTGCAGGTCTCATTTGAGACATGAACTTGAAAAATGGAGTTAATGGCCTTTTAGGTTTTTCTATACCTAAACGTTCTTCTGCCGATTTTTGGGTGTAACTACTTACACGTAGTTGTATCCAGTTGCTCCTGACCAAAGATATAACAAAAAAATATATTGTCCAGCTTTATATAGTATAGATTGAGATTATTGATAATATTAGAAAAGTAAACAACATGTAGCGTCTTAACCTCAAACTTACTTTCCACTTAATAATGTTTTGTAGGTTCCTATGGCTAAATTATTTAAACGAAATATTTGATTGAATGGTGACATCTTTTAAAAATCTTTGCGAGATGTCTAAACATGAAAATAAAAGCAATTTTCGATCCACAACTTCAAAACCAATCTCTAGCTCTAGTACAGTGTTGCCAGATGTTTTCCACCTTCCCCCCCAAATACATTTAAAAAACCCCTAGTTTCTCCAGTTTGATTGATAAAAAACCTCTGACTATTTTGGCCATGTCACATACATAAGCTTTATAATATTGACAATAAAAAACTTAGAAATTTTCTTCAAATTACCTATTTTAATTTATTTCACATACATAGCCGAGTGTGTCTGTCGATACGGATTTTTCGTTATAAATGTCTGTGTGAGGCTGTGGAAAACAGTCTTTTAGCCGGAATTATGGTAGACAAGACAGTTCAATGGTAACATAATGTGTTGCCAGCTAATACTCGTAAGTTTTAGTGTCCCATTCAGTCTATTTAGTGAATAAATTGTCGGTCTTGTCTGATATAAAAAGGAATTTGCCATTTGGTTAGAATAGTAATAGTAGAAAACCTTCAGGAAATCCCCTAGATAAATTTCGTGATATCAAAACCTCCAAAAAACCTCAAAGACCTGCAAAAACCCCTAGGACTTAGGGAAATCCTCTGAATTTGGCAACACTGCTCTAGTACTCAAAACCTCAAAATCTGAGTCAAACTTAATATCTATGGAGTCAAACTTAGATAAAGAATGGCCGCATATACGTAGTATCTCTAATAAGTCTGTGGGCCGCATTCACCAGAACACATCGCTAAGTCATCGATCACGTGACCGATTACCAGTTTCGATGCATTCTGCTGAACGCATATTTTTTAAATCTGGTGATGTCTTTATGTTGTTTTGGGTTTTATTTAGGTTACATAATTTAATGTTTGTTTTGGTTTTTTAAATGAAAACCGAAAACTACCTGTGTCAACACAAGCACTGAGCTGAGCATATTAATCACTGCCACTGCCAAAAAAGTACACAAAAATTTCTGTACAGCAGCACAATGAATCACTAATCTTACATCTTTTTTTGGAGGATGATTCGCCGATCTTTGATATCGTAGAAAATATTGTTCAAAATTGTGTAAATTTCCATATTCCATTCATTTCCATATCTACAAATAATGTCTATTAAAAATAAAAAAAAACTATTAAAATTCAATTCAAATTTGACAAAGAACAGTAAAACTAATCACTAATCGCTGATACTAATCGAAGATGAAATACGATGGAAAAAATGGCGTCCGATTGGTGTCAATCGCTGTCAATCATCGCATTTTTGTGTGCATTCAGAAGAAAATTCGCAATCGATGACTCATCGATGTGTTCTGGTGAATGCGGCCAATGAATTGTCCGTATTTACGCAAAAAGGAACCACCCAGCAAACACACACTTCTGAGATATCGAAGGATTTACAAAAACATGTGCAGCTCTGTAAGATGAAGTAAAATTACTATTTATTATATTTGAATGTATTGATAGATTACTTATTTAAATATATGTATATAAATATGCTCCGAATACTCTTAAAACTTTCTAGATAATTAAAAAAGTGTGAATGTGGTTCGTTTTAACGTTTACTAATTGATGGGTTTCTCTTATACAAAAAAGAACCACAATTGAAGCTTAAAATGAAACTATATATTTATTGTATGGTAATAAAACTTCAATTCTCAAAAAAATAATACACATAGAGAGCTATTATTATACTAGTTTTCCTAAGTAACTTGTGCTAACATTTTCCTGTTTATGCATTTATATAGGTACATGTAGGTAACGTGTTCGTTTCGGGTTCCAGGGTTATTGTTTTTTAAAACTTGATGGGACTCTTTTTTTACTTACACCAAGGTCGCTGCGCTTGATAGTGCCTCAGCACTATTTTATCATTGTAGTTACTCTATGACCACTTCATCTGTTGTTGTGCTGGGAAGGGCAATGAGAGGTCTAATTGCGTTGTCCTCTTTCAGCTCCCCGTAGAAGTAGGTGCAGGATACCATGTTTCTGCCCCCTTATTCTGTAACTTCGGTTGCTAACTAGAACTGTCATTTTTGAAAGGAACTTAACATCCATTACTGCTATCATGAACGCTGCCGTAACACATAAGGTCACTAAACCCGTAATGGATATAAAGTGGCTTTCAAAAATGACAGTTCTAGTTACCAACCGTAGTTAGCGAATAGGCCTGCTGGTTATGGCAACCACTGCGTGTAAGACACTATCGTGGACAGGGTTCTTCGTTTCTGCTCCTCTGAAGACAACCACGTGATCACACGTTAGTCCCTATGCTTTATGGATCGTCAGTAGTCTGCATTGTTCTCCGGTGCCGAACCCATCCCTCCCATACGCTTTTTTTATTATCTTAAGGTAAGGAATATAATATTTTGGTCACCCCTTCATAGTACCGCCTCCGATGCCGTGCTGCATATCATGGACCTCAGTACTGTAGCGCCTTACGCGCGCTCCGGGATCGTTGGGAACTTAGGACGTTAATTTAAACCATATAGGTATAATATCTATATAATATCAATATGTTATACTACTCAAATCTCATTACAATGTGTCACGTTTTATTCTTAGTGATCGTCTGTCTAAAAGCTATTGATGCTCGTCCCTTAATCTTCCAGAATATTCTATATTTATAAGGGTGGCATTCCTTGCCATCGACCATATCTACGCAATGAGGTGGATTGCGGTGTCATAGACGCAAGGAGGTTACCACAGTACTTACCGTGATGTGTAAATGTTTGTACGTAGATGTTTTAGAGGGCGTACACTACATCCATCGGACTTCTGTGTGTGCAGAAGAGCTTTTCTATATCAGACGTAATGGCAGCAGAACTTCCGTAACGCATCTCGAAAAGGCTGTCTCTGTCTATGGAGGGTATCTGATTCGTATCAGTCAGTCTGAGTAGTACCTACCAATTATAGCTTCATCCACCAAAAGGCACTTTGATGCTCCCACCTCATTGATGAGGACCGAGACAATGATTCTAATTTATCCTGTCTCGACCGTCTCGAGTTTGCTAGTGATGATCATATCTTCCTTGAAGTTGAAAGTTGTTGAGGAGCCACGTGGTCTTCCCGCAACTCGGCACACCGGCACTTTAGTGGAAAATATCCTTAGGTATAAAAATGTATTAATATTAGATACAGATTTAATATTTCAAGTAAGAATAGATGACTAAAGGTATTCAGTTGCACAACTCACCTTAGAATAGGAGCAAAAAGTACCTAGTCGTATGTCTTAATATAATAATTATAATACATAGAATAGATCAAAAAGAAAAGATATAAATAAAAAGAGTTTGTGAAGAGTTCATTTAGTAAAAAAAACCTTAAAGTTTTTTCTACACTGAGCTATATACGCAATGAAATGAAATAAACTGTAACTAGTCATATCATTTTGGTACCTTTGAACGATGATAGGATTCAAAACGTTATATGCATAATGGAGTCAAAGACGCGTGGTTCCATTTTTTTTTTAAATCTGTATTTAAATTATGAATTATTATACGCGTAACGGATCCAGAGAAACTTGGTTCCATTTAGCGTTTTAAAAGTAATTGTTAATCATAGAAATATGTGTAATGTATAATGGTTCCAAGTAGGTGTGGATCTGTTTTGCATAAAATGCCCTGGTAGTAATATCGTTTATTTGTTTGAATAATCGAGTCCTATTGTGTTGTGGATCGGTTTTGCTTTATATGTAGAGTTTATTGTCGCTGTTGGTTCTGTTCTGCTTTTAGTATACCAAGTTTCCAAGGCAAAAATCATGTGGTTCTCTTTTGTATAACAAATTTTGAGCGCGTTGATTCAGTATTCTTCAAAAAAAGTAAAAATCGAAATTTGTGGTGTGGTTCCATTTTGCATAAATACGGACAATAGGCTAGTTGACCCTTTTTTAAAGTAGGGCTTAAAATGTTCATAATTGTTGTATTAGACCATAGCACATGAATATTATTTTTTTCGATGGCTAAAAAGTGCAAAAAATCTATTTTAAATTAAGATTTTCAATTTTGGACCGAAAACAGGGTCAGCCATGACAGTCTGTTGATTATCTGTGGTATACATCAAATGACGTCAGTCTTATAGTAAACAAAGCACCGAGGCGAAATAACCTCACAAAAACAACGACGAGTTGTTAGATCAAATTTGACATTTCTTTGTTTACTATATGAGTGACGTCACGGCCCTGACCACAGGATATCAAAGCGTTTACGGCGTAAAATAAAAAAGATTATTTCTAGCATTTTCAAATTAAAATTTTACAGTAATCATTCATTGTTATTTATTAAAATCGGTATATTGTGGAACCTTATGCCAAATACTATTAGAAATAAACAATATTTTAATCAATTCTGATATGAGTCAACTACCCTATTCATGGCAGACAATCTTCATACAACGGAATTCTATCCGTAGCGCCATTTTGTTTTAGTGTTATAAGACGTTTCTTTTTTTTTAATTTACATGACAGGATCGATTCCGGATTTCCTTCCGGTCGACCATATTTGTTTTTATGTTTGTTTCTTGTTAGGTACCTTGTGCATAACTTCACTTTCTAATGAATTGAGTTTACAATTGTTTCTCGTAATTTTACGTAATTTATGGTGATACTACGAGTACTGTGTGTACAAAAGGTCGCGACAGGACGCTATTACTGGGCTTTGAGAAGCGACGCAACGAGTGGTTAGTGTCTGAACCCGGAATGATTTGAAGGAATTGCTCCAAGAACAACTTTGATAGCTTTCGTTTGCCAAAAGCACTTTGAAAGACGATTCTTCGCAAAATCATGTCTTACGGGCGTTGCTTACCCTTCTTTGTTTACTGAGGACGAGATTATAAGTGGAGTACTTTCTCGACATAATAGCGGTAAGTCTACATTTATTAGAAAAGTAGAAGCAACCGTAGTTTGCCCTAGTATTAACGTTAAAATTACTACATACCTCTTTCATTTTAACTTAAATTAACCTCTAAACATTGTCGCGATAAGGTGTGTTGAATCTCCAAAGATTCACTATGGCTCTTTAGTTTGTTAGTTGCTGAATATTTTTTTCAGTTAGGTAATTTTTGACAACAGTATAGAACAAAACAAACTTCCTATATGCTGCATAGAGTCTCCAAAAAAACTGCATTCGGATCTAAAGATCAGCACTCCGAAAATGTATAGTATTAGTCATTACTTTTCATGCAGAAAAATGCTGTTTTTTGTAATTGTAATCTGTCTGCTAATAAAAAGCAGCAATATGTTGGATTTTTAGTAAGCATTCTGCAGGAAATAATATATGGAAATCACATTAGCCACAGGAAATAATTATTATTCTATCAGTTGCAGTTAACTAGTCCAATGATTTGTGGGTAACAGTTCCAGTTATTTGTATTCCATTTATAGTTTAAAAAAAAATTACTCGAGCATGTTACAACTCATCTTTTCAATTAACTATTTTAGGAAATAACTTCTTATCAATAATTTTTAACATGATTATTAATTGTTTCAGAAACCATTGCTCCAGTCCAAATGTACTAGAAACTTATCAGTATTTGAAACCTATTGAATCTTCAGGTAATAAAAACTTCTTGCTGACCAACACATATGCAAAGAAGATGACTGAAATGCAAATTTACCTTAGCACCAAAAGCAAAAAAGGCTATCAATTTTCTTTGCAAGAAAACTTGATTGCTTTTGTGTTAGTACACAACCTACACTCACACAGATGTAGCAGGTAAGACAAAAAGCTGTCATTTTTCAATGAACAAGACACACACTCATACAAATGTGCTGTCATTTGCATGCTTCACTCGTGATTCAACAACGCTCTGTCCGTCTTTTTTTCAGGTATGTGGCCATAAGGCTTTAAATTTCTGCAGATAATATTTTTCTACCGTCCAGGATAACATTAAATAAAATGGTGTCAAAACTCAACATCCAAACTGGAAGCTGTCCTCAAGTTTTTGAAGTGCTGACAAAAGAGGTAAATCCTATATTTTTGAACTTTTCACTGTTAAAAAATGCCAAATAAAATTCTGTGACAAATTATAAATAAGTAATTAATACAATAAAAATTTTAAAATGTAAAATAAACCAAGAAATCAACACAAGAAAAATTTGGCTTTGGCTTCAACAAACTGAGTTCGTGTGTTGACTCCATTTCCATTATGCTACCTAGTACCTACTTATCTGATCCAACCAAAATTTCAACTATGTATATTGAACAACTTATTTATCTTATTATATTTGTCACTTGGCATTTTCTTTGAAAATGCTAATTATAACAACTTTTCAACCTTTATCTTGCTATGCCAAGGTAAATTTTATTCATTTTGATATGTATTTATCAATAGTGAGCTTACTGTAGAATAAAAGAAAAAAGCTAATTCTTTAAAGCTTTAAATATGCCACATTATCTAGGTTGATTTATTAAAAGAAGAGAAACAATTACAATTGAACTTATTTTCAGGTTGCAGAATGCAGATGAAACTGACTTATGATAAAAAGAGGGACTCCATTGTTTGGATGTCAATGAAAAGAAACAGCAATTTGTCGAACAATCTGTCGTTCTTATGTTGAGAGGGGCCATATATAGATGGCAGCAACCAATTGCTTTCTATTACTATGAAGACACTACCACAGGCATAGAATAAAAAAAATATTTATTTTTAAGGAGGTAATTGCTGCTGTTGTGGATTATCAAATTATTAAATTGTGATGTAATTTTTCTAAATGCCTGATTTTATTGATGTTAACTCTACACATGTTATAATATGTATAATATTAATTTACAATTTCAGATGACGCTGTTACAGTAAGTGCATATTTAAATATTGTTTATAACCCATATCACCTAATTAAAGGGTTAAGAAATAACTTCCTCAATAAAAATATGAAAATGGATGGAAAAATATCAAAATGGAATGATATTGTTGTGTATCAAACAGACTGCAGTCACACAGAGTTTAGATAACTACACAAACAAACAACATGTTGTTCCTGAAAAGATAAAGAAAATGAAGGTATGTTCATCTTTCTTTCTATTTATTTAAATTTTGCTATCCTAGTATGGTTTCACTTCAATATTATATTTGAATTCGATTAACATTAATATTTTGTTTTTAGGTGAAGAATTGTGTGAAAGTATAGCAGTACCTGGCAGCATTATCATGCAGTCCAAAATTTTGTAAGTATATATTAGTAGCTTTCCGCTCGCGGCTTCGCCCGCGTTATTATTGTTTTCCCGTGGGAATTTTATATTTTCCCATAGGAAAAATAATTTTGTAGCCTATTTAAGCCGGGATAATAAATTTCAGCGTCGGTGGCGCTGTGTACTCAGCACTTGCCTTCCAATCGGGAGGTCGGGGTTCGAGACCCGCCATGTACCACTGTGTTTTTTATTTCGAATTTCATATGTACATTTGTCCGACGCTACTACGGTGAAGGAATAATCACCCTAACATAGGGTAGGCTCGAACCCCTCGGTGGGGACGTATATGAGCTGTGATGATGATGATGATGATGAATAAATTTCATAGAAATTGGAGCAGATTTTAAAAATTTTCCATAGAAACTTTCAACCCCTATTTTGCACCCTGAGGGGGTGAATTCCCATAAACCACGAAACACGTGTTCAATGAAATATTTTTAAGAACATGAATCTCAAGTTTTATCAAAATCGTTGCTAATTTTAAGATTTTTCCATACAAACTTGCAACCCCTATTTCATCCCTTTATGGTAATTTTTTTTTAAATTCTTTCTTAGTGTGCGTCCACATTTTGAATTAAAACAACTGTCCAAAATACCCGTTTCTACCATTAGCGGTTACGGCTGTGCGTGCGTCTATAGATGGGAACACCTCCTTTTATACACGGTTATTTTTTTATCACCCTGGAAAATTTAAGGGACGCTTCACGACATGGTATTAGAATGATTTAAATATGAATAAAAAATAGCTTACTTACTTAATTTTATATTATTTTTTTTAAATATACAAAAAATGCTGCACTTGTTGAGAGCAGCATTTTTAGAGATTTTTTTATTTTTTAAAATATTTCTTTAATTTTTTTTTATATAATATTGGATGTGTCCTGAAGCGTTCCTAAAATTTTCCAGGGTGATAAAAAAATAACCATACATTTAATCATAGTATAATTTAATACACTGTGTTTCAAAATAATCAATAAATAATCAATTCTTTATCGAAAACTCATTATTAAAATGTGTTTCGCGTAATGTCATTCAACCCAAAATTTTCATGTAAATCATAGACGATGATGATGATGATACTATGATTTTCATGAAAATTTTAGGTTAAATTACAAACGTGTAAAACGTGTAATAATGAGTTTTCGATAAAGAATTGATTATTTATTGGTTATTTTGAAACGCCGTGTATATAGATTAAAGAAACAAAAGAATTGTAGTTCAAGTATGGATGTGAACCAAAGTATTTGATGTATTTCCCTTTCGCTGATTTCATCTTAGTATAATGATTACACAATCACCCAGATCACAGACAATTGTATAATCTTACAATGTGTAGACTACCCCATAACAATAGGAGAACGATTTACAAAAAGAAAAAGGTTTTTTTTGACGCTTAATGTCTTATTTTTTCAGCTCTAACTATGCTGATGGAAAACTGATGGATGCAGTAAGTAACCCTAAAAAAACTGCAAAAACAGTTTTACTTTTTGATCAACTATTTGACAGTTTGAGTGGGATAGCAATTTATTGCAAAGAAGCTAAGGGAAGCCTCTACGGACAGCTGTTACTACACCATAACCTCATCTCATCATGTATTCTGGGATGAAGCCATAAAATAATTACAAAAAAATATGTATGTGCATTCCGCAGAAAACGAAAAGTCAGTGCCCATTTTGAAAAATTCTATTACAACATTAAAAAGTTACTAGAGGCTGTAGCAGTTTTTAAAAAAAAGAAGGAATAAAAATAATGCAGCTAAGAGATTTAAATTCAGATCCAATTGAGAATTTAAGTCAGTTGCGGGTATACAATTATAGAAATAATAACCCAAATTGCCACAGTCTCAACTGCACCTTTAAGTCATTATTAACAACTAGAATTATAAAATTTCTTTAAGAAATTTAATTGTGAAGATGAAAGTAATTACTTTACAGACTGTAACAACATTTTGCATAAAGCTACAGACATTATTCAAAAACACTGATGATGTCATGCTTGGTTATCTCAATACAGAATATATCTTGCAACAGGCCCATCGAGAACGAGTATGTGTGCACTCACAGGCCCACACATTTGGGTGAGTAGTGCGAAAAGTATTAATGAAATTGAAAAATAATTGCAGCTCCTCCAAAAATTGCCTCACTACAAACGAGGAAATAAACATGACCAACAGAAGTTTTTTACAAGGAAAAAATTGCTTGCACTACCCACTCGAAGGTGCAGTGAAGTGTTTCGGCACAGTAATTACTGAATCAAATGAACACCTGGAAAGAAAAGCTCATGAAAAAAAAACATATGCCAAAATATAAAAGAGCTAATAAAGTCCAAGTATTTAGTTGATTTTATTGACTGTGCCAAACACACAAAAACATTATCCTAGATCATTTTCTCTGGTTACAAAATGTACGATTGTGAATTGGTACAAGAAATAAAATCTGAGCACTGTAAACACAAGAAATAAAATCTGTATTTAGTTTGAGAAATTGGAATTTACCATTAATGCACAAATGACTACAAAAATATGATAAAAAAATAAATAAGTTTTTGTCAGTCCTTTTACTCGAGTGGCCTGTGGGTAGAATATACGCGGCGGGCCTATAACGCTTTACGTGTACAGTACAACAATGGCTTTAGGATGCTGTTGCGGCTGCCATGGTGATGTAGTGCTTCAGGGATGTTCGCCGAAGCTCGTACGGATGGCTTCCCAGCTATCATTCGCAAAAAGGTGGCATCATTACTACAAAGGCTACGTAGTAGTTCGAATAGCATTCTAAAGGTCATTGCTGATAGGTTGGACTGCCCTATACAAAAAAAACATTGGGTAGGTTTGTTGATAGGTCTTACTAACAATTAGTTTATAAGTACTTAAATTGTTACTAACATATAAAATGTATGGAATCTTGTATGGTCTGAAATAAAGTTGTATTATTATTATAAATTATCTTGGTTTTTATTTCATTTCCTTAGTAAGTTTGAAATAATATGAAATAAAAAATAACTGGCTTATAAGCTTACAAGGTATAAGTAGAAAATTTTTGGCTGTATATCCTCCCACTTCCTTTGCCGCTTAGCTAGAGATGAATTAAAAAAGAACAAACGTCATACAACACTAATAATTCCTGGTACTACGGTAAATAATCTTTTTAAGGCAGTCGGCAGTCTGATACGTAGTATCTCTAATAAGTCTGTGGGACAATTCTATATCTATGGAGTCAAACAAAACCAAACCACAGACTAAGGTAAGGAACACAGACTTCATAGGCTGCGGTCCGAAAATCAATAAAAGTATTATTAGCGCTATTAGCGTGCTCAAACGCGTCTCGAAACGCTGTGAGCGCGCTAATGTTAGCCGGCATGGAGAGCTGCATGACGTCATCGTTTACGTCATTCATGAAATCACTATAAGCGAACTGTCAGTCTGACGTTTGATACTTGTGTTTTCGGCGAAAATGAATGTATTTGTTCTGGATGAGCAACGGAGAAACAATGTTGTGATTCAAAATCCACAAAACCAAAGTACTGAGAAGCAATTGCAAACAAAATGACCTGACCTAACCAAAATGTTAACTCGACATTTAACTTGACAAGTTAATACGCTAAAACCCCGGTCCGTAATCGTAAGCATGCTGATAGCACTGTTAGCACTTTTATTACGCTTTTTAATTCGGGTGATTATAATCGTTAGCACTGTGAGTGCTGTTATCTATTTCGGACCGCTGCCATAGAGATTAATTACTACTTAGGTAAGGAAGGAGATGAGATACTACCTACAGGCCCGTTCCAGCTAAGCACGGATTTGCAACATTTTTAGCATCAACGCGTTTCATTTGGCTTTAGTGTTAACATTTCATGCTGCCCCCCTAGCACGTCCACCAAAACACGATATGATAAAGCGGTTTAGCGCGGTGAACTGTCAAAATACAATAGGGTTTCGTCGTATTTTGACAGTTCACCGCGATAAATCGCTTTATCATATCGTGTTTTGGTGGACGTGCTACGGGGGCTGGTTTCGTATGTTCTGTAGAAGATAATGTAAACTTGATGTATGGTTCACATGTGTGACAGCCTTTATTATGTGGCCAATAGTACGTGTGCGAAGTCGCTTACAGTCTGACGTTCCTTTTTTCTGTCTTGACATTGACAATCTATCTATCGAAATGTGCTTACCGAAGAAGCTGAAATATAATTTATTGTAATTATTGTAATCAATGTTCATTGTGATTATTCTGGACAATTTATACGTGCTGCTTTATTGGGAATAATAAACGAGACGTATACAGCAGTGCTACATTTTTATTTCGCTGCCCATGCCAGTATCTGACCCCACTGCCTTAACAGGTTATGGGCCCAGGGACAAAGAGAATCCCCGAAAAGGAAAAGTAGATTACCTATCAGAAAGATTTGTAAAACGAATAACTGGTGGCAGGCAGCGGAATATTTGTGGCGGAGCGAAGGCGCCGGCTACATAGCACATTGCTTTGCGTTTTGGTGTGCTGATTCGACAAGATGTCGACAGCACGTGCTAGCGATAACTATGAAGAAAGGGTTACCCAGCAGCCTGTTATCAATGGAGGCCATGGCATGATTGTTGAGAAGCTTGGCGGCGTCGGCAACTACGCATCATGGAAATTTGTCATGAAAAATCTGCTGTTACTTGAAGGTTTGTGGGGCTGCGTTGAGGGCACTGACCCCGATATATCTAAAAATCAAAGAGCATTGGCACGAATATGTTTATCGCTAACTCCAATGATGTTTCAATACGTGCGGAGTGCGGCGACAGCAAAATGTGCTTGGGATAACCTCCAAAATACATTAGAGGACAAAGGGCTGTTCAGGCGAGTTGTTCTTCTTCGCAGACTTCATAGTACTCAGTTTGATAAGTTTTATTCCATGGCGGATTATGTAAATGAAATTATGTCCATAGTACATCAACTATCAGACATTGGACGCATTGTCGACGACAGTGAAATCGCCGAGGTCTTACTTATGGGTCTGCCTCAGGAGTATGATACAGTTGTGACGAATCTCGAGACTGCAAGTTTGGCTGGCACACTTACGAGTGAAGCGGTTCGCGCCCGACTTCTTCAGGAAGAATACCGCAAATCAAATATGAATACCACCACAGTAAATGGTGAGAATGGCTGTGCTTTTTATTCTAGCCGTAAACATGCTGATCATGCTGATCTAAAGAAGAAGCCACAGACAAAATGCCATTATTGTGGAAAACTTGGACATATGAAAGCTCGATGCTTTAAGCTGAAGCGAGACAAAAAGAAGGAGATTGACAAAATGGGGACTGCGACTGCGTTTTTGGCACGGAGTGTTGCTGCTGATTTTTATATTGATTCGGGAAGTTCATGTCACATGTGCAATCAGATGGACTTGATTACGAAATCAAAAGACTGCAACTACACGGTGTACACTGCAAATAATGAACAATTGAAATCAAACTGTGTTGGTGACATAACTTTGGAATGTGATAACATGACTGAAGATGGTGCACTGAAAAACTGCACTGCTTGCCTAGAGGGGAAGTTATCGGCCGTACCTTACCCGAAAGGTGAAGCCAAGCGTGCAAGTTCTCCACTTGAGCTCATACACTCAGATGTATGTGGTCCAATGCAAGAAACTAGCTGGGGAGGTGCGAGATACCTTGTAACATTTACAGACGACTTCACACGCAAAAGTTTTGGATACCTAATGAAATAAGGAGAGTATTGTACGGGTTCGAGCAGTGAAGATGATGTCATGTCTTCTGCTGGCGAGGCCGTTGGAGGGGAAGCTGCGACTCGTCCTGTGACCGTTGCTGTTCCACCTGGCCGCCCTACCCGATCCACTCGTAATGTACCACCACCAAGGTTTGCAGATTTTGATATGTCATCTCTTTTGGTACAACACAACAATTTCTCCTTGGATGAGCCATCAACCTATGAGGAGGCTATAAAAAGCCCGAACCATAAGCAATGGGAGGACGCGATGTTAAGTGAGTACAAGTCTCTTTTAGAGAATAATGTTTGGGAGTTAGTCGACAGACCCAGTAATGTAAATATTGTTGAATGTAAATGGGTATATAAAATTAAGCATGATGCATCTGGCAAATTTGATCGATTTAAGGCTAGATTAGTTGCCAGGGGATATTCACAGTGTGAGGGTCTCGATTATAATGACACATTTTCTCCTGTAGTACGTCACTCCACTATGCGTATTTTGTTCTCAATTGCTAATAATTTAGATTTAGATATTGACCATTTGGATGTAGCGACAGCATTCCTCCATGGTGATTTGAATGAGACTATCTATATGGAACAGCCAGTTGGTTTTTGTGAAAATAATAATAAGGTTTGCTTATTGCGAAAATGTATTTATGGTCTTAAGCAAGCGAGTAGAATGTGGAATTGTAAAATACATGGCTTATTATGTGATCATGGTTTTGTACAAAGTAAATGTGAACCTTGCGTTTATATTCGCAAATCTGGGACTGATTTAGTCATCATCGCATTGTATGTAGATGACTTCTATTTATTTTATGGCCCCAATAGCTCAATTAAGAAAGATATAATTACTGTTTTACAGAATAAATTTAATATTAAGAATTTGGGTCCCCTTAAGAGTTGTTTAGGGATAAATGTATTAAGAGATAAGTCAAAGGGTTTACTAAAACTTGATCAAAGTCAGTACATAAGAAAACTGTTGACTAGGTTTGGCATGAGTAATTGTAAAGCTGTATCAACACCTATGGAAGTTAATTGTAAGCTTCTAAAGTCTAGTAATGGTGAAAATTTACAAGACGAGATGTATAATTATAGGCAATTATTGGGATGCTTGATGTATCTGTCTGTATGCACGAGACCCGATATATCTTATGCTTGCAGTGTCTTAAGCCAGTTTAACAACTGCTTCGATAGAACTCATTGGTTAGCAGCGAAACGTATACTGCGTTATTTGGCTGGTACAATTCACTATAGTTTATGTTTTCATAAAAGTAGGGATTGGTCGTTGTTTGGCTATACTGACGCAGACTGGGCCAATGATTTAAATGATAGGAAGTCCTATACTGGTTATGTGGTTAAGTTAGGAAGTGATACTGTAAATTGGGAGTCTCGTAAGCAGAAGTGTGTAGCTCTTTCGAGCACTGAAGCCGAATATCTGGCGATCGGTGATGTTTGCAAAGATATTTCTTTTATCAAAAACTTGTTGTCTGAGCTCATACCTTATAGTTTGAATTGTATTATCTATAATGATAATCAGAGTGCTCAGAAACTATTACAATGTAAAGAACTCAGTCATAAAAGAACAAAACATATCGACTTGCGATATCACTATGTAAAAGACCTGATTAAGGAAAATGTTATTTGTGTTAGATACTTACCTACAGATAAAATGCTCGCAGATGTACTTACAAAACCACTGGGTAAATTAAAACATAATTGTTTTGTGGAGGCAATGAATATAAATTAATAATAGTTTTAACTACTGTCCTGTATTTATGTTTGTGTATGTTATAATTGACTTTGTGTACATTTATTGACATGTTTGTAGACTTATTTGTTTGTACACTATTTTAACACTGTGAACCATAAGGGGAAGTGTAGAAGATAATGTAAACTTGATGTATGGTTCACATGTGTGACAGCCTTTATTATGTGGCCAATAGTACGTGTGCGAAGTCGCTTACAGTCTGACGTTCCTTTTTTTTTTTGACATTGACAATCTATCTATCGAAATGTGCTTACCGAAGAAGCTGAAATATAATTTATTGTAATTATTGTAATCAATGTTCATTGTGATTATTCTGGACAATTTATACGTGCTGCTTTATTGGGAATAATAAACGAGACGTATACAGCAGTGCTACATTTTTATTTCGCTGCCCATGCCAGTATCTGACCCCACTGCCTTAACATGTTCCACATAAACATTTTTGCCACGAAAAGTTAACATCAAATACCCATGCTAATCTATCCTCCTCCTCCGTCCTCCGATACCATTTTTTGATAGCTTTCAAATTTGACATTTGGCTACTTTTTTCATGAATCAAAAAATTTGATTCATGATCCATTTTGATTTATATTATTCGAAATATTAAGTTACTGGACTAAGTAGGCGAGACGTCAAAATTCAGCACGAAAAATCAGTTCATACCGTTTCATTTGTAACAATTAGCGCGGCTAAAAATGTCAAAATTTCTTAAAAGAAACGCTTACCGAGGCTAACATCAGATGTCAGCACCAGCACTTAGAGCATTCTTACGGGAGACGGCAAGGCTGGGTGAACCCCTCTGCCAATTTACGCTGACCATATGACCATACACGATAAATAAAACTAGTTGACGCGCGGCCGTTGCCATTTGGTGTCGTTTTCGTGTCGCACTAACAGCTCCAAAAAAATGGTTAATTGTGCAGTTTCCTCTTGCAAAAGGCGATCCAGCTACTCAAATCTTCGAGATTATAGCGTTTCCTATCACATGAAATATACATTACCGTGTTTCATTTGTTTACAATTTCGAAGTATTTTTTATGCCGTTACGATAGAAAAATACAATGGTACGATGGTATTCACTCCGGAGTTTGTTTATTGTTTATCCAGATATAAGATTAAAATAGAAATTCAAGTGGAATTTAATTGAACAAAAAAATATCAAGAACATATTACTTATTATTTTGCTTCAACTTTGATTTGTAGATTAAAAAAACTTTTTCTATACAATATACTTACTCTAAACAATTTTTCGACTGCGTCTCACTTGATTTTAAGCCTATTAAATAATCTTTATTGGTATTTTACAAAATGCAATGTAAGTTAACCCCTAGAGATGGCATCATCACTCGTGTTTACTCCAGATAGAAAAATGTCATATAATGTCCTCTTAATTTTATGTTGTAGTTGAGGTCATAAGTACAAAAAAAATTTTTTTTTTGTACTTTTAGTTTTTTTTGAAAGACTGAAAAGATGCAAAATGTTCATAAACTCTCAAGTATATTTTATTCAACTGTACTTCTATTTAATTTTATACGTTGACTGCCAGACAGCAGACAAAATAGAAAAACTATTGTTTGCGGTCACCGCTAACCGCGTTTTCGTTTCGTTTCCGCGTTGCATTGCGGTTTCATGCCACCTGCTCTATGCTGATTGTGATTGTCGTCATCGTCGTCATCAGAGAAAATTTTAATAATGCAACATAATTATTAAAATCACACAATAAAGCATTTTCTATTTATTTTAGTGGCTTTGAAGTTTGTACGGCCAATGTAAACAGAAACACTTTCAACGTCACGTTATGACAAATGAATAACATGTCTTATTATATCTAAATAAAAAACTTTCATAGTAGTAAACATCTACTAGCCTAAAATGGTAGAACTAACGCCACATACGTGTAGCAAGGAATTTTATGTTTACTTTAACATTTTACACATTTTTTGGTACAACTTAAAGGAAAATGCCCGATATCGTCAACACGTTGGGCCCTGTCGCAAATGAAAGGTTTTCTAAAATACAAATTTTGTTTGTATGGCAGTAAGTTGCTATCTAGTGCTTTTTACTTGCACAAATTTTTACTTTCCCGTCTAATTCACCTTTCAAACAAAAAAAAAACAAAATCAAAATCCGCTTGGGAGCTACAATGCCATAGACACACACACACACACACACACACACACTCACACACACACTCACACACAGACACATCAAACTTAAAATCAGAAATCAACGCGGACAAAGCTGTGAGCAGAGAGCTAGTTTGAGTAGAGAGCAAAAGTCTGTTCCCCGAGAGCTGATAAAAATTATGATTACGCATCGGAGCGCTTACTGTGTTTCTTTAACTGAAAATATAAATTCGTCCTCCCCCCCTCCTCATCAAAACATTATACCTACGCCTATGACTGAAAACATATATTTATTTCAGTCGATTAGCTAAACAGCAAGTGAAATTGCTGTATTTGACACAAAAAAAACTAATTAAAGCATTTTAATAATAATTAGCGGGCCTCGCTTTGTACTAATTTAAGAAACCCTGTCTTCATTGTATTTTTATCAACTCTAGCCGAAAAGGGTATAGTAATAAAAATACAATTTATTGTAACATTTCAATCATTCACTCACGACGACCCAAATAGTTACTCATTCTTTGTGTCACATCGCTAGGGACATTAATTCTTTGTGGTGGGGCGATTGCGTAGATACACGTTAATTTGTCGATGTGTTTCTTCATTGTAGGGTAATATTTTCATAGCGTGTGTTCGTAAACATAAGAACAACGTCTCTGTAAGTGTATTCTACATTTTCGTAGTGTGCGTGCGTGTTTACCTTGCCTCCCGCGAAAAGTGGCAGAATAATTTACACTGCGATTTGTTACGTACCGCATCCATAGTTCGCGTTGGGAGCGGTTTTTTGGACGCGAATCAAAGGACACGAATGGCGAACACGAACTTACTGTTTACACATTCGCATGCATTTAGTTGACAGCTAGCGCCCGACCCAACCGAACGAAATGAAATGAAATGAAATGAAATGAAATGAAATGAAATGAAATGAAATGAAATGAAATGAAATGAAATGAAATGAAATGAAATGAAATGAAATGAAATGAAATGAAATGAAATGAAATGAAATGAAATGAAATGAAACTTTATTCGTTATAAATGTGTAGACAAAATAGAAAACTGAGCAAAAAACTCGATTCTGGCGAAACCCAAAAGGGAAACGCCACCAAGTAAAAAAGAAGAAGACAAAATAGAGTGGAGTGAAGTGCGAATTTTAGAATTGATAGAACTTTATTATAGAGATGCTCATTGGGAACCCAAAACATCGCAATCATAATTACACAAAATAAAAACCGACTTCAAAAACACTGAAAAAGTAAAAATAAAATAAGAATAGGTACTGACAACATCACACTTCTATATTGAAGTCGGTATCAAATTTTAAGACTTTATAAGAGATCATCGTTTCGTACCGACTTCAATATACAAGTTTATATTTTAATTACCAAAAAAATTTTGTGTGCTTGTTCAGACAAGCAAACGGAACAACTTTCACTATGGGATCAACTTTGAAATCGCAGAGAAAAATCAGCTGTTCCATACATCTAGGTTCAGTGATTCTTTTTGAAGTGAAACTTCTTTAGGCACGCTTGACTTGGGGAGTAAGCTGGCGAACGCGTTACGAAAAGTGTGATCGGGCAAGGCGAACGGAAGTGAGAAAGAAAATGTGCGCGCGCACATTTTCTTTCTCTCTTCCTCTCATAGAAGTTTCACTTCAGTCGTGTGGTCATAAGCACACTCGTTTGCAGCACAAACAGCTGATTTTTTTTGCGATTTCAAAGTTGATCCCATAGTGAAAGTTGTTCCGTTTGCTTGTCTGAACAAGCACACAAAATTTTTTTGGTAATTAAAAAATAACCTTGTATAGAAGTGTGATGTTGTCTGTAGATACCTATTCTTATATTATTTTTAACTTTTCAGTGTTTTTGAAGTCGGTTTTTATTTTTTGTAAAATATATTTTTTGAAGTCCGATAAAAATAAAGAAAAGATAAACGATGCATGAAACCGAATATCAACTAGAATGGGATTGGGATATCTCAAAAATTGTATAAACTCAATAGATGTAGCTTCATCTGAATATTTATTTTAGTACATACCTAGTAGGTAATCATATATTTATGTATCTGTGTATGTATGCATATATGCAAGTATGTATGTGTATATATAAACACATTCATACACAATACTTACACACACACACATATACAATATGTATATGTGAGTGTTATGTGCATGTAGGTATGTATGTTTTTTTCTTAATATCATATTATTTGAATATAACAATTATTGTCATTTATTACATTTATTTTCTTATGCCGTCCTTTACTTTCTCTCCTTAGCCCAATGGTTGACTGGTAGAGAGCGACGTTTATCGCTAAGTCCGCCATATGTACAAACCGTTTCTAAATTGTAACATTAAAGCTTAAATTGTTATGTGCATGTAGGTATGTATGTTTTTTTCTTAATATCATATTATTTGAATATAACAATTATTGTCATTTATTACATTTATTTTCTTATGCCGTCATTTACTTTCTCTCCTTAGCCCAATGGTTGACTGGTAGAGAGCGATGTTTATCGCTAAGTCCGCCATATGTACAAACCGTTTCTAAATTGTAACATTAAAGCTTAAATTATTAAACATTAAAATAAAATGTAGCACGCATGCCGCCATTATTTTCACGTCCTCCATGTTCGTGTGCTAATATCAAAATGAATCACCCGCGAATGTGTAAACAGTAGTTCGCGGTGGCACTCGTATACCGAATGTTTCGTCGAATGACGAGGCGAATAGCGAACACGAATGTGTAAACGCCACAACACGAATGTTTCGTCGAATGATTCGTCGAATGTTTCGTCGAATGGCGAACACGCATGTGTAAATGCGACATAATGATCTAAGCACCAGCAAAGTGGTGATGATTAAATGGAACACAGCTTACGTAAACCCATGGAATTATTACCTATACCTAATTCCATGCGTAAACCGTGCGTAAACCAAACCAATGCACAGACCAAGTGCACAGGTCACAGACCCCCTTGATCTAAGCCTTGGGGTATTGTCATACAGTGCATTCACATGTATTTTACTTCTGAGAGCGCCTCTATTGCTATGACAATAAAGGTCATCCACATATGAATTCAGAGGTAAAATAACTGTGAATGCACTGTAGACTATGGAGAGATACTACGTGTGGTATTGTCTCAGAATAACATGCTTTAGTTGCATGGAATTATTACTCAAACAGGAATGAGCTCTTCAAAATATTGTTGTTCAAATTTGGACTTTATTTCTATGTAGATAAAGACTAAACACTTGAAAGTGCAAAAGTGTGCCGAGAGAGATAGCCATAACTGTACCTTTTATCCCTTTCCCACAGTGTTGCTACTGTTGTATATTTTATAATTTAGTAGTTATGAAACAACTATTGGTAGATGAAGATTTTATATTATTGTTTATTTTAATTACTTTTAATGCCCAAAATACCTAAATTGTTTTTTTTGTAATAATTATAATATAAAATAAATTAAATTACCATATTAGCCTACTATTAATAATTATAACACTATGATTTTACGTCCAGGAAATATTCCAGTGGTAGTATTCAAAAAATGTTATATTGCAATAACGATTCTTTGTCAATGTCAGTAATTTTCTTTGTCATTGTAGTAGGGTGACCACATGGTATGTACCTAACATAAATATTATCGCAATTTTTAACATTTTTCAATAAAAGTAATTTATATTAGTTATTTATCGTTTAGCTTACACGATGCGATGTAAAGTTATTAGAAAAAAGAATTGGCATTAACATTCTGTTCAAGATATTGGCGAAACCACAAAAGTTTTAAATATTGTTGAAACAATTCGACTCAAACTGATGTTTTTAATTCTTTTCTTCTTAAAATATTACTCATTCTTTTACTAGGTATGTATTTAAATATCACAGAGAGATTTTAGTGTTGACTCATTTTTGACAAGTTGACATATTTGATTATCTGTTATGTCGCGGTGGGTTCAACATAATATACTGATTGGAAAGACCCATCTATTGAAAGATAATCATTGACATTCATTATTTTTTAAATAATTATTATATAGATAAAACCTATCTTGTATTGAAAAGCAGATATAAAATTCTTTTGCGCAATCCATTTTGAAATAATAGAATATAATATTTCTTTGTTGTACAACACCAACCAGCTTAAAGTCAACGTATAAGTAATACACTTAACACTAATTGTGCAAAGGGCGACCTTGTCGCTAAAAGCGATCTCTTCCTTAACAATCGTGATTATTAAGCATATTATGATTTCCAAAGCATCTTTCAGGTTAAATGTCATTGTTTTCAGAAAAAATCCCTATTTTGTAGAATTTGTGGTCAACAAACTTACGAAAGAGACAAACGGTACAGGTATTTATCTCTCGCTCGGCACGCTTTTTTAAGCAAGAGCTCATTCCTGTTTGAGTAATAATTCCATGTTTAGTTGTTATTCTGAGGGTATTGTGTTCTGTGGCACTGCGCGTACGGGCGACTTTTGTCACGGTGACTTTGTCGCCGTCATCAAGTCCATGGAAATGTATGGAGGTGCGCGCAGGTTATGACGTGACAGCTGGGTGACTTTTGTGTTCGTTCGCCGGCCGGCGACATGCCGGTGACGCACGGGTGACAAAGTGTTGCCAGCTCTACTTCTGTTTACGTAGATCCACGTATTTTTAGTTCTTAACTGAAAACCTTTCACGTAGATCTATGTATTTTAAGAATTTATTGCCAACATTTTTTAAGAAAATGGATTTTTTACTTATTGATAATTTGAAGTAACATTGTGCTGTACACATACTTTTTGAAAAGAGTAGGTAACTGCATAGTTTATTTTTCTCGGTAGAAACTATATTACGAACGCGGTGGTTTAATAATAGTTATTTTCACTACAAGTGCGGGAAGCCTGTCATTGCAACGAGTCCCGACAAATGTCGTCCCGAGCCTTAGACAATAGATACCAATAAACATGAAATACCTACGAAAAAAGCGTGCCAGCATTTGGGTTGGTGCTCTAAGATGGCGGAAAAAAGCTAGGGACGCCGCATCCAAGATTCCACACTTTTTATGTTTTTCTTTATAGAATTCATTAAAAAAATCAATAAAAAACGTATAACTGTAAAATGCACTCACAAATAATGCTCACCGACTGATATTTTAGCACAACAACAAACACGGTGCTTTGTAATGGCGGACTAAACTGGACGCAAATTTATTTGAGACATATAATAACATTGCGAATCCATTGGTTTATTTAATCTGAGTCCCGAGCCGAAGGCGAGGGTTGACAGTCGGAACGAGTGGAAATGACAGTCCCGCACGTGTATTGAACAACAATTTTTAATACAGTTGCGAAAAAATGAAACAATAAATACGTAGCAACCATATGTAGCAATGCACCTGCTTTTGGACTTTACAGGTAAAATACTCACACTCGCATTTTCAGCAATTAAACATAATTCCGGTGGTGTTAAATCAAATAATATGTTATCAGAGTCACTCATTTTATAGAATTATTAAACTTTTAAGCAAATAACAACAATCAATAATCACGCAGAGAAAATTTAAAAAAAAATGGCGCCAAATACGAGTATGTCGTCGTACGTACACAGCAGTGACCGTCAGGGCTGTGTTCGTAAACATCAAGGAGCATGTAACACTACGTTTAGTAAACATCGCCCGACTATGCTCGATGACGTACTGGCCGTTCTAAAACACCCGGTGTGATCGCACGACGATCACGTATAGCCGTTCGTAAACCTCGCTCGACGACGCACCGGTCGCTCCGTGAAATGGGTGGGTGAAAATCACCCTGACGTTTATTTGACAGATGACATGTCAGTCAATTCGGCTATTTTCTCCTTTTTGTAATAATTTGTAAACAATTTCATTTTGTATTATCGTAGATATATAATTACTCGACTGTGTTTTGAAATTTCATAAATATGAAGACAATAGAAATAGTTACAGAAAATGGATACATTATTATGGATGAAAATGGCATTGTTTATGTATGAGATGGATATTTGCTTAATAATTTCTATGGGCGAAGTGCTAATTGATCAAAACAAGTAAAAAAACGGATGCAAATTTATAAATTTTAGGTTATTTTGACATCAAAATGACATTTGACAGCCATAGCTTACGATGTCGTTCTAAAACGTCCGACGAAGAGCGTCGTCCTCTCTAGGTCGATCGCCCGACGTCGAGCGATGGTTTACGAACGCAGCCCTAGGTATAGTGTTCTGTGGCAGTGACAAAGCAATGCATGCTAAGCTTTGCTTGCCGCGTTTTTAAAAGCAATTTCCGGCCGTGCTTTTTGTTATGCTTTGCTTTTAGGCATGCTTTTACAATACAAAATCTGGTAGACCAGTCAGATTATTTAGCGCAATCTTAACTTAGCATGCTAGAAAAAAGCAAAATGTGTGTCAGATACTAGACATTTGACATTTGGTAAAGAAAAAGCACTAGTGCGTTAATGGTGGCCATCCCGCTAAACAACCCTGCAATATACTACTTTTTGAGCAACTGTATTAAAAATGTTTTTTTTGCGATTTATGAGTGCCTATACAGGATTACTTTTTTATTACCCCGGAAAATTTAAGGGACGCTTCAGGACACAGTAGTAGAATGATTTAAATGTGAATAATAAAATAGGGTAGTTGACTCATATCAAAATTTATTAAAATATTGTTTATTTCTAACAGTATTTGGCATAAGGTTCCACAATATACCGATTTTAATAAATAACAATGAATGATTGCTGTAAAATTTTAATTTGAAAATGCTAGAAATAATCTTTTTTTATCTCACGCCGTAAACGCTTTGATATCCTGTGGTCAGGGCCGTGACGTCACTCATATAGTAAACAAAGAAATGTCAAATTTGATTCAACAACTCGTCGATTTGCACTATTCTTTCCTAAAACTGGCAAAAAATCGTCCAAGTCTCCGTTATTATATTTGTAAATATCGTAAATTATTTGTATTAATAGCAAAATCAACCATTGATGTTGGATTTGTGAGAGCAGATAGTACAAATCTTCCGAAAATAGACATTGATGGTCAGGAGATTCTTTGTGTATCGCTCTAAACAATATAAGTACAGTTTCAATACTGTTATAATGAAGAACGGTTACAAGTGTACTTGTCAAGATTGTCACGCGGCAGAAGAGAGTTGCAAACATGCATTTTTGGTGTGGTTGCACCATCACAGTGAGGAGCTATTTTGTACAGCAGTTGAATGCTATTGGATAGAATTCTATCTCTCAAAAGTCAAATAAACACTAAAAATATTTACTTCAAGAGAAATGTTGAAAAGAAAACATCAGGATCATGTGTCAAATACCAGTGTAGTACTGCAAGAATTTGTAAATGAACATAAAAAAAGAAAGATTGGCAGTTGTTCATTTGTCAAGCATGAAGAAAATTACTGGGAGGAAAAATATATATACATTCACAGACACAGATTGTGACATATTTCTTAAAAAATAAAAGACCTCTTCAATGAAGAAAGAATAAAGTGCATAGAAAACTAAACCACGAATCATCAATACAGAAGTTCTCTTTAGTTCGAACTTCGTTATAAACAATAATAGCTTCCATGTGCTATAAAGTCAGCCAGTGCATAACACATGATGGTTCTTTTGTTGGGAAGATTTTTGGTGGGAAATCTTGCAGACACCTACGAGTATAATGAAATGTGGATAAAAGTTGAAAGATGAAGATTTGGGTTGAAATTTGCAAAATGTGACCTCATTTCTGATTAATACCCTGTAATAGTCTATTCAACAAACGGTATCCATAAAATGATTAATACAAAATTGTCATGCTCTTTTACTGAAGATAATGTTAATTATCAAAGACGGAAAACTGTGAACAGTATGCTTAACTCAAGTATAGATGCAGATGTTTTGTGCTAAAGCAAACAAAACTTATATACTTTTGTGTTGCTAGCAGTATGTCATTTTGAAAACACTCAAAAGGTGACAATATTAGCTATAATAGGTATTTGTTCTAACAATCTGAATGTCAAAAAACTTATTGATCAAATAGTGTCATTTTGGAAACTATACTACATTTTTCCTAAATTATATGAAAGTATTACTTCATAATAAATCACTTTACTATTATTTTGACTTTTATTACCTGCGACCTTAAGGCAATATATACAAATTAATAAATTTGATCTAACTCTATTCAACCTATTTGTACAACAAACCTATAAAATATTATAAATCTTTTAAGGTGTAACAGAAAAATAAAACACATGCATTTCAAATTAAAATATTTTGATTCAACTTAAACCTTTACAAGTCATTATTGTCAAATAAACATAGAACATTTTTTTTTGTGAAGAACATAATGACTAATGTAGTACAAAAATTTATTATGTCATCTTTAGATGTTAGTTATGTATAAAGTAAAGAAAAAAAATTCTTTATATTATTTATTTAATAAGAAGGGTCTTGTAAATTAAGAAGAGCACAGGCTGACAACACAGCAATCACATTTAATATATTTGTATATGGCTTTAAAATGGATAACTTGCATATTCTTGCATAAGCTGTTCTGAAATTTACCAGCCATGGTGGCCAGCAGGTTTAATCAGTGAAGATATAACATCTTTCAGTTTTACCAAACTGGACCTATTTACTTCTATGGTGCTTTGGTATATGAATACTTGAGTTATTTTGTTGACATAATGTTGTTCTAGTTTACGGGTCACATTTTGATGTTGTGGCTGAGCATGCACTGCTTTGTATTATGTTACACAACTTTTACTGCCTTATCAATCTCGTTGTCAAGAGGAGAACAGGTTAGTACACAATAGTTCTCATTAAGTAACCACTGAAAGCAACAAATTTTAATTTGGTACTCACTAAATTCAAGTAAAAGTTGTTTAGATAAATATATTCATTATGAATCTTTGATATTTTTGTTTGTATTACATACTTTTTAATTAATATTCAATTACATCATTCTTCAATTGGACATAAGTACATATTCTTTTCTTTGAAATATTATCTAGTGTCAGTGTATAACTGGCGTAAATGGTCAAGTTTTCTCTCAGTTTTCTGGTCAAGTTAAAATTTGGTTGGTCGGCTGCAGTCAGTTTTCATTCTAACTGAAAGATAAAAATTGAATTAATTTACATACAGATTTGATTTTACATACAACCTAAAAACTTCTATTTTGTTTAAGTTGAAACTGAAGTACCTACACAGATTGAGTTATTCAGTTATAGTACTTACATTAATGTGATTTTCGCAAAAATACATTTGAGTTTCAGTAGATAGTTACAGGATTTCTTTAAGCGAGTGTTAACCAAATATTTCGCATGTCTATATCACTGGGTACGTCTAATCCACAGATTTCCTGGAGTCTTTGAAGAGGTATTTCTAATATTCCTGTTCTATTGTCCCGTTCCATATACAGTTTTACTATATTTTGTGATATTTAATAGAAAGCATTGTTTTTGTGAGGTTATTTCGCCCCCGTGCTTTGTTTACTATAAGACTGACGTCATTGCCACAGATAATGAACAGACTATCATGGCTGACCGTGTTTTTGGTCCAAAATTGAAAATCTTAATTTAAAATAGATTTTTTGCACTTTTTAGCCATCGAAAAAAATAATATTCATGTGCTATGGTCTAATACAACAATTATGAACATTTTAAGCCCTACTTTAAAAAAGGGTCAACTAGCCTATTACTCACCTATTTAATATTTTATGAATTTTCTAAAATATCCAAAGAACTGCTCTATATAGTTTAGTGCAGTATTTTTTATATATTTTTTTAACACTGTGATTTTTTATTATTATTCTTAAGTACATTGGTGTACAAGGCGGACTTAATGCCAAAGGCATTTTCTGCCAGTCGACCTTTGGGTGAATCTGAGAAAGATGAGGTAGATGTAAAAAAAAGAATATGACTACTAAATTAAAGAACAGTATTATAAACTATAAATATAAAATAATACATACACTATACTATACATATAAGTACATATTATAATCTTCTTATATATAAAATGAAACGCTGTATGTTTGTCTCGCTAAAACTCAGAAATGGCTCGACAGATTCTTACGAAATTTTCGGTGTGTTTGAATAGGTCCAAGGAAGGTTTAAACGTACAGTTGGACCCGGTAGGTGGCGCTACAATCGGGCAGGACAACGTCTGCCGGGCCCACTAGTCTTATATATAAAAATGAAACGCTGTGTGTTTGTCTCGCAAAAACTCTGAAACGGCTCGACCGATTCTTACCAAAATTTTCTCTGCAGTGCGAAATTTCAACTGTAGGTATTGATTTCATTTCATAAGTAGACTATAATTATGAGTAAACTGAGTAGATTAAGGAATCTTAGAATTGGTAGTAAGTGCCTACTTATATTTTTTGATCCTTGCATTTTGTTAAAAAAATGATCAATTAAATTTCTATTACAAATTCATGTGATTAGCAAAGATCACAGATTTGCAAATTTATATACTTAGGTACATATCAAACTAGGTTTAAAAATTACTGAGACTATTTTTAAAAAAAATCTTTATTTCTTAAACACTGCATGTTTAGTTATTTACAATAAAATGGCTATCAACTTACTATTTACACTACAATACTATTTTGGCAGGCGGTCCACAATTATACACATGTTAGCTTACTAATATTTACAATATTTTCACAAGGTTTACCCAATACTTACATAAAGAAAAAGAAAATAGGCACCTACTCAACATCAAAACAGTAGGTAGGTATAATAAATTTTACATAAGCGTGAGAAATATAAAAATAAGCTAACTCTAATAATAATTATCAATTAACTAATCGTATCGCTTCTAAAAGTCTGTTTAAATATTAATTAAAAATGATGCTTTTTAGTTTAATATGGATAAGTACCTACTTACTCAATGTCATAGATTCGTAAATGGTAAATTTATTAGCTACTTCAGTTTATTTAGTAGGTACTTAAGTATATAAAAATAAGTAAGAGGCATGATTTGACAAAAGATATTTTCATGGTCCCATTTGGATGTTTTTTTACACCAATTCGTACAGATTATTTCTCAAACTTGATATGTTTTATTAGTCTTATATGCTATTCAAGTGTAAACTTCCCGTCGAGGTAATTAATACTTACTTATTTTCAATTTATTCAAATCAGATTACCTATACATTTGCTAATACTCCAGACCTACGTTTATTAATATTTGTACATTTTAGAGCTAATAGGAAAATCGTATTTAAAAAATTAACAAAATAACGTAGACGTAAAGCGTATTTTCAATAATAATAATTATTATTGAAAATATCATTCACATTTACACCGATGTTTGTTTTCTATTTATTAATTAGTTATTATAATAGATCCCTAGGATTTTAAATGCAATATTAGCAAATTCGTAAATAGTAGGTAGGTAGTCGTACAATCATTATAAATAATGGCACTTGGTTACTTAAATTAATTTGTTCTTAACCTGACCAAAAACACATGAAACAATACATATTACAATATTACCCATAACTATTCCTCAGTAATATTATCACCTGCCCCTTGATTGTGTAACAAAAATATATCGCGATCGCTTTTGATTTTGACAGTCAAAGTGTATCCATCGCTATTTTTTAACAGACAGTCGACACAGAGTCTTGTAATGACGCCGCAATGATCGGCAGATTCAAAGCGATCGTGATAGATTTTTTATTACACAATAACCCCCCAGTTCTACTAGAAACAATCTAAAATGGCGGTAAAACAAGATATTTTTTATTGGTTGAGAACAAAAAAAAAACGAGTGTGTTATGACCACACGACTGAAGTGAAACTTCTATGAGAGGAAGAGAGAAAGAAAATGTGCGCGCGCACTGCTGTCTCTTGCTTATATCCCCCACTTAACTTCCGTTCGCCTTGCCCGATCACACTTTTCGTAACGCGTTCGCCAGCTTACTCCCCAAGTCAAGCGTGCCTAAAGAAGTTTCACTTCAAAAACTTGTTAGGTACTCCGTATTTCACCGCCATTTTGGATTCGTTTCATGGCAAGGGTTAGGTATAGTTCAGATAATAAATAATTGGCAATTGTATACACAGTATACATTCATTTCCACATCTCTGTAGATGTTTATATTTCGTGAAATAATAAGACTGCATTATATTTAGAATTGTCGCCTTAATTATTTCACCCCATTTCGACGAAACGCCCGTGGGACGTAAAAGTAGATTCCACTACTTATTCATTATTTTTGTAAAATCATGAGTAGGCACTACTCGTATCTCATAAGCAACACACTTCTAAATCTACACAAAGTATATAGGTAGAGGTAGGTTTACCTGATAAATCCACAACATTAGTTTTAGATCTAATTGTTATCCCTCTTACTTGTAGCTCTTGTCTCGATCGTTGTTACGCATAAGATTTTCCTAAACCATCCCTTATTATTTAATAAACATTTTTATTTAAGAGCGGACATGTCTGAACGATACCACAGATTACTAAATAGTTACTACGTACGATACTTTAATCATAGTCTTTACTTATTACGAAAATTAAATGCCTATCGCTTAAAACTAAAACGTTAGTCAACACTTATCTCTACAAACCTCTTAAGACAAAAATAAATAATTAATATTTAAACATTTTACCTAATCGTTTTAGGTATCTATGTGATTTTTAGGTCCAATTTCACCAATATTTAAACAGGTGGTTAGTTAACTAACAAACAGGTTTTTGACATTTCACTCATACAATAAGTGTCAAAAACGGTTGTTTGTTAACTATAACGGCCTGTTAAATGTTGGTGGAATTCGACCTTAGTTTGTATACTGAAACCGAAATTTTCATTAGACAAAAATGTTGAGTAATATTTTAGATGTCAAGCAGGTTACTTTTTGTGAATGCCAATTTCAAGCACTAACAAAACTTGAAGGTCGCTTTTGACTACTTTCGCAATTTTTTAAATGCATGGACGCTTGTTATTCAACCCTACAAATCAGTCTTAATGAGCTCATCAATAGCACAAACAATTTGGGTGTATCTTATCTACCCATGAGTGCAGAAACTCAGAATTTCCATATCTACACTCAAATTGCGATTCTTCAGACAAGGTACTGAGGTACTGTCAAAAACTCTGTGTTGTTAATACGACACGATGAAATTGAATGTACATACTATAACAAAACTATATTTTCAGTAGCAGAAAACAGTTTTCAACGTGGTCATAGAATCGTCTCCCCGGCTGAGTAGTGGTAGTGCCTCGGCTTTCTGTACGAGTGCTGCTGAGGCGGCCTATAGGTCGCATACTTGTGCCGCGTCATCGTGTGTTGGTGTGTCGCGTAGCAGTGTAGCGTGAGCGGCGTCGGCGGCGGCACTGACGGGCACTTCGTCAGGGGCGGTTTCCGCGGACCCGAGATTTTCCTCCACAACGCCTTCAGCCGAGGTGTCGCGATCCACACCGCAACCATCACTCCGAGAATTTGTGTGGCGAAGATTCTGAATAAAAATACCCAGAACGCGGGCCGCGGCTGGATAGACGGTTGCGACGTCGGCAGCGGCGTCTCGAGCCAGTAGTCCCTCCACGCGTACTCGTATATCCAAGTAGCTAGTATACAGGTGGAGGGCACAGCGTATAGAGCGGCGAACGCGCCCAGCCTCAGCACGCTCTGATCAGTGATCGGTTGCGGAGGTGCGTTCAGAAGAGCAGACGGTGCTGGCACGGGCGTCGGCCGCCGGAGTACGGCGTGAAGCCCTGACGCTAAGAACACTATGCCCAACAAAAGGCATATAGCCTCGGGCACAATGACCAACGCCAAAAGGGATTTGCTAGACTGATTCCCAACGAAGCACGTACCTGAAAACAAACAAAAAAAAACATTAGTACCACACTTTATGCGGTAAACCTAACTTAACGGATACGAATTCCTTCTCCCTTTTATACTTATCGCGTTGAATAACATTCCGATTTCCACTAAAGCGGGTCTTAAAGCGGACACCTACACAAATATACGGCGAGAAAAAAGGCTTGCATTAATAAGGCAGTGGTCTGAGAGCCCGATTTAAAATTGAAATATGAGCGTGCGAAGAGGAAAGGTGTCGTATTTAACGGCTCGAATAATGGCCGCGCATTTCTTTCGTTCGCCATGGAATAATAAAAATAAAATAAGGCACAGCACAATGCTCTCGTGATGATTGAAACTGCAATATGCCTGAGAAACGAAAAGGGCACGCCGCTTGCACTTGGCCGAATGCTGTGGTAAATAAGAATAGGGTTGATGTCACTTGATGTTAGGGATCTGTTTTCTGTCCATAACTACACAATATTTTCTCTAACAATAGAAAGCATGCATTATATAGATAACATAACTAGCTGTTACTCCCTACTTTGCGTGGAATAAGTTATTTCGCGAGTTCGGTTACATCACGTGTTCCCGGGGAACTCGATTAAATTCGAGATAAAAGCTACCTATTTACCAAATTTCAATAAAATTGGTTAAGCGGTTTAGGCGTGAAAGCGTAACTAACAGACGGACAGAGTTACTTCCGCATTTATATTATTAGGAGGGATTATAAGTTTTTATCAGGGTCTATGTCCAACGATACTCAGTAACTATTATTTTAAGTGTTAGTTATAATAAACTTAAATTTTCAAAACTGCAATCGTGTTAATTCTTTTGTCGCTCTGTTGAAATTTATCGCTTGCTGCGCCATGTGAACGAGTTACGATCAGATTTATGTATCAACGTTGATACACAGCGGGAAAAATATTTTTATGCCACGTCTACAGAAACGTAAATCTTTACCAGGAACATAAAGAATCATATGATATTTATGTTGATAGCCGGGAGGAGCAAAAATAAAACCAAACTGTTCGCATAGAATATAGAATACAAATAGGAGTTAGAGCGGCCCGTGACGTGGGAAATGTATCTATTTAAGAGGACTGTGAAATGCCAATTCATGGCTCGAGTATGCACTTTCAAAAATGCAGTTTATGCACACCGCTTAGAGTTGAAAGTCCGAGGCAAGTGCCTATATTTCTAATTGAAATATTGTTTTGGGCGATAACTGTTTTACCCCCCTAAACATTTACGAAATTAGACACTTTTGATCTCATTAGATTCATCTATGTTTGTACGTTTTGCTTTTTTTGTAATTCAGTATAATTTAGTCAAAAAATATAAAAATGTTCGAGGTAGTTTTTAAGTCTAAAATATGGATATTTAAATGCTAATAATTTATATTATGAGCAATATTACTTCAAAATTAAAACGTACAAACTTAGATTTTCAGTATATCTACATCATTTCCAAAAATTATGAAAATTGGATTATTTAAAGAGGGAGAAAAGCGTTATCGCTTTTTGTATGAGAGCTTCACAATCCTCTTAACTTTTTTATTTCGTCATTATTATATCAGCCCAGAGACGCCCACTGCTGATCACAGGGCTCTCTCAAGGACCTTCAAATTGATCAGACCATTTCATTTATCATGATTGCTTACAATAGAACGAATAGTAAGAAAGAATTCATTTGAATCGGGAGGTAGCGGTTCAAACCCCGCCACGTACCAATGTGTTTTAAAATTTCGAATTTATTCTACGCTTTTACGGTGAAGGAAAAATCGTGAGGAAACCTGCACCACAGATAACATAATACTCCTGCACACACCTGTAAAGAAAGAATTTCTTTACAGGTTGTGTGTGATGTCGACCACTTGGCCAACGTGGTTAACTAAGGCCTAATCGCCCTAGTTTAGGGTGGGCTCGAGCCCCTCGGTGGGGACGTATATGAGCTGTTGATGGTGAATATTTTCATAGTCCTAGGTCTAAAGTAACGAACTTCTCATACAAATATTTATCTACCGTTTCACCCCAATAATACTACCGAAAACCTTATTACCAATTCCCATATTAATATCTCCAAAAAAGAGATTTTCCTTTCCAAACTTCCGTTATTTTTTAGATAGATCTAGTTTATTTTGTAAACCATTATTGATACCATTTGATACAGCTCGTGAAGCACTTTCATTTCATGTTGTCACTATAGTCCTCGATTCACAGTTACTTACTATAATTTGATGGCTCGAAGATACTATCACCGCGATGCTCTCGCCCGTGGGGGTGACGCTTTAGAAGCAGATTGAAGCAATATTTATTTAAATACAAGCTCAGTGGAATATTGTTGTATGAGCGGCATTTCCTTAATATCGCCGGCATACTTAGCATAATCCTAGCTTATATATTATGATAAGGGAAGTACACTGATAACATCGCGTTTGTGTCGCCGGCCGCCTTATCAGAGCTCTAAGTTAATAAGTAAGCTACTGTATAGTTGTTTTATATGAAATTATATAAGATACGAATATAATACGGTGTTTGTAGTTTCCGAAAAAGCGGTTGGTTTCAAACACAGCGGATATTTCAAAAGAATTTCGGCTACAACTTATCTATTAGTTTATTACTGGTGTTTCTAGCTATACAGTTTCTACTGTCTTAAAATGTTTGACTATTTTATATGAATAAGAATTTTTAAAGGACAATAAGGACTTATTACTTTTTCACAGCTCCTTTTGTCTCCGTGGTCTGTCCGGCAAGCGTGGATTAAAGAGGCCAATTGGGTAGAGAGAGGCATACAATTTATTTGTAAAAGCTAACAAACATAAAAACATACTAAAATTTGTGACAGATAGCCAATAATAGGTTTCCACTAATAGTTACAATAATTACTGCGATCGCGTATACCTTAGTACACGAAGTCAAATACTGAAGTATATAAGTCAAGAATACAACGAATATCATCCTAAGAAAATTGGTACAAAATAACATAACCCATACTACAAGATAAAGGCGACAAACATAAGTGCGGACATGGAATAGGATAATGTAACCAATAACTTGTAGCCACTGCCATGATGATGACAAAACTTTTATTAATTATTATTATGAATGAAAAAGTTGTGTTTTGTTGTTTGTTTAAGATCTACTCAAAAACAAACACTGACTGATTGCTGAAATTCCTACAGATCAGGATGTTAAAAAATGCCTCTGAGGCGATTTCAACTGCAGCTAGAAATTACAGAATCCTAAAAGAATAACATGCGAAATTATATGTCGAAATTCCCACGCGAATCACGCACGGAAAGTTGAATGGAATGGAACAGCTAGTAAAGTATTCGTATTCCTATTCTATAAGGAGTAATTTCATTTTTTCTTTTAGGTATAATGATTACCAAGGAAGACTTAGATCTATGAAAAAAATTACCAACAGTTTTCCATAAAATTATCAATTTTTATCAGATATTTGATTCTAAGAGATTTCGCCGCATATGAATGTTAGTTCAGGACCCGACATTTTCTTCGATGACTGACTTGAAACTTAATGTTAAATAGGCCTACACTGAGTCTCAGGGTAAGACCTCAAATTATTATTATTATATACCATTCGCCCGCACTAAATTGTTAAAGGAGGCGCCTCTGACGCGGGCATTTCGCTTTCACAACCTCTTGTCAGAAAACATTGACATAAGTATTTGTTTGTTCTCTGAATGAATTCACAAAGACGGCTCTATTTGTTATCAGTTACGGAAATAATTATGTATAATTTTTTTTTCTATTATTAATACTAGGTACTTACCTCTTTGAATTGCTTAAATATCGCATTGGGTACTTACCTGTAATGATATTGTAAGTTAAGAAAAATAAATAAATAATTATTTTATCATTTGTATACATTGCTGCATAGTAATAACACCCCTATTATTGGTTTTGTACCTCTGTCTTTGTGCTGTTTGTACGTATTGTGTATATGTATGTATATATCTTTTTCATATTACAAAGTTTATATACTTAAGGGTTTCTTTCGATATATTATCATGTTCACTGACATATGAAGTAAAATAAGTTACCTTAATTGTGACCTGAGCTTAAACAAGTTGTTCTAATACCTATTTATGCCAGTCAGGACTTTATCGGCGGATTTGAGTAACACAATGTGCTTTGGACTTCCATACAAAACATTCAATACCATTATCGAATGAATGCGTGCTCCTGCGCACTCATTGGAGATTTGATCGCTTTGAAAATGCCGCCGATTAAACAATTGGCAGGGGAGCAGGGACACAAATTTAAGAATTTATTCGCATTGTTAGGCTTTCTTAGCTATCGATTTGAATATAAGTAAGTGCTTTTTAACACGAAGTGGAGCAATCAATGATAAATAGGATGTATTGTATACGGTGTTATTATTCTAAGTGTATACTTAGTAATTGTGCCATACAGAGATTGAACAGGCTCGTTTTTTTTTTGCTTACTATATGATTTCGTGATATCGCTGGCAGTATCGGGCGCGGTCAATATCAATAACATCAATTATAACCTCATTTTGCGTATCTTATAAGAAATATTAGTATTTTTAACCGCGGTTATTGTTACAAATGAAACGGTATAAACTAATTTTTCATGCTGAATTTTGACACCTCGGCGAAGACCGTCTATCGGGTAAGATCGTACAACACGAATTACAACGAATTCAGCAGAATTACGAAGATGGCAATACCATCATCGGAACAATAAAATCGTTCTCGTTCTTACAAGTTGACATAGATGGCGTTATGTGCAGTACAAGCAAAAAAAAAAAACAAACGTTTCAATTTAGTTCATTGAGCAACTTGCATCGGGAGTGTGCCACGTGCTAACAAAAAAGTGAAAAGTGTTTAAATTTATATTATTTTGAAGATCTATGCAAGTAAGTTCATTCTTTATTAATATATTCTTATGATTAGTACGTTATATTAGTATTATACACGTTTTTTACTAAATTATTCTTGATCACAATAAAAACTAATCTCAAAATATGTAGTGGGGAAGTCCGTCTAGTTTTGGCGGGTAATAACCGTCATATGCCGGTCTTTGCCACTTTCAGGAGTCGTCAACCTTCAAAATACTGAGTAGGTATTTCAAGCAATTTTTAATCTATTTATTTATTTTATATGTTTTTTAAAAGGTAGAATGATTTTATTTTGTTCCAACAAAAATAAAGAGATTTTGCTACTAATTTTAGATTTTCATTTAAGAATAGATTCTTATGTTAGTCCTATTTTAGATCTCATACTTTGTAACCTTTTTCGGTGAGCATGAGAGAAAATTGTAACTACCATCAGGTCGTGGGTTGATATTTCATATTGTTGACAAGAGCCTACCTGGAGAGGTGTATGGATATATTTTTAAAGGGCGCCTCCATACAGATGCAAGCAGACTTCAGCTGTGGGAAGGATCCAATAAAGTATACACAATTTAATTAGTTCATGCAATTTATTATTATTGTTCTTTTTCCCTTTTTTTTTTTTACATCCTCATATGTAGGTACTTAAGTGTAAGAAAAATATCTTAAGGCTTATTTAAATATGAGTAGGATACAATTCGGATTGTAAAGAATTATATTTTTTACATCCTCATAAGTAGGTACTTAAGTGTAAGAAAAATATCTTAAGGCTTATTCAAATATGAGTAGGATACAATTAAGTGGGGGCTTTACTCCTCACGACACGCTATCATAAACTAAATATAGGTAAAGATAGAAGCGGGTTGATATAACATTACGAGCGAACCATCTTCCTTCCTCACGCTGGGTGGAAATTAGAGAGCTGGTGACTGCTCCTTCCCTCGGGGATTATGTAAATGGTAAGAAAAATCAGGGCACGTTACCTAGACACGCCAGAGAGTAAGTTCTTCGCGATAGCGGGATTCACTCCAACCCAAGTTCTGGATAAGTATAAGCAGGTTCCTTGAATTGCATCAGTCCCCCCGTTTGTTTATTATTGTTAGAGTAAAATATAAAATGGTACGAAAAAGAATGACTAAGGCATAAGCCTAAAACCCTAAAACAAAATAACACAATGGTTAGAAAATGGTCAGGTAATGGCGGATCTACGCCGTGGCAAAATTACATTGAAAACCACAACTTACCATGTTCTCCATGGGTTTTATAAAAGGAAATTAAGAGTTAAAGTAGTCCATCCCATGATGGGTTTGGATAAAAATATTAAGGTCAGCTCATATCGAGCGACTGCTCTTCCACGCTTCCAAACGGGAAAGGGCCGGATTTAATCGACCTCATCCTGACATTGACAAGAGACAACGTCAAAGCGAAACAACAGGGGTCAATCAAGGAATCGGGCCGCAATTCATGCACCGTTAATACTATCGATACACAGAACAAAAATACTACTACCTCATCCGATCCGAATAACAGATATCAAATCAGTATGATCTCCTGCTTCTGAGGAGAATCTTGAAGGTACCTCCTTAAGGGAGGCACGGAACTAAACCCGGAAGGGTAGCCGCAAGGTGACCTACTCTGCTGTAATTAATGCCAGCACAAAGCCCAACAGCATTCACCCTGCGACGCCGCGGGGTTTCTACAAGCCTAGAGACTAAATTAATTCTCTAAGAAGTATACTAAAATAATTTGAAACTTAAACCATTCCAAAACAAACATAGGTAACTCGACATAATTAAACAAAGCGAAAAAGATTAATAAATAAACCCTTTTAAGTATAAGAACGCAGTATCGATATACACCTATTCGATAAGACGATATTTCTTCTAAATCAATACCGCTGCACTAGCTCCACAGATGATCAAAACACAATAATATTCTACCCACAGACTCAACAATGACCATCTTACATCATAGACTTCCACAAATTTATGTTCTACCTCAACTATGGAAACTATCCCGCGAAGCGCCTAAGTGTCTTTCTAAATATGGTAATATTATTAAGAGGTTTAAATATCTAATTAAAAGCTACTTACTTAAAAAATCACAACTTGAAACAAAACTAAAACATCACATAATATATTTATTACTTAGAAGTGGCAGAAGGCTTCGAGTTCCTTTGCCTATTCACAAAAGAAACGTTCAGAGGAATGTTGACACTGACATTTTATTATTTAGGTAAACAAATTACATAATGTTTTTCGAATGAAAATTGCAATTATATCTCTCACAAGGCCAAAAATGTTGTGATGGTGAATATACAGTGTTACAGTATCGGTTAACGTGGTAAAGAATTATTTTGTTTAAAAATTTAAAATTTTTAAACAAAATAATTCGCTGTAAAAACAACGAAAAATAAGCCATTCATGAGTGCAAAGGTCAATGTTCGTTTCAACTAAACCATCAATTACTCTTATCAACAAACAAGAGAACCGAGGCAATGGAGTTCAATGCACTCAAACTATATAGGTCACTGTTCAAAACAGCTGATAGACAACACAAGGTCAAGGCCTTGTATTCCCACCTATTTGTACTCAATGTTTCATACCATGTACTAAGAATGTAGGTCTAAAAACTTATAATAATGAGACAAAGTTAATGAAATTCAAGAATGATTAACATGTAAAAGGCAATATTATATTGTTAATAAGTTATCATTTTTTGGAATAAAAAAAAAAAAATTAGAGCAAGTAATTAACACAAATAACCTCACTAGCTGTTAGTAGAAACTCTTTGTTAAAGTTTCCATACTTCCACAAGTATTACTTGTAATGTGTTAAGACTTTTACAAAGAAAACTTCGTTTATAAAATAATTAAGTGAAAGTGTGAAATTTTCTCTAGGTAAATAGAGTGAAATACAAAGTATCACTTATCAGTCAACACATTAAGTGGAGCTATTACAGAAAAAAAAAATAGTGTTAATTAGCATCGGGCATTTCGCCTGGCCTGACTATGTCTTTAATATGCCAGCGACCAAGGAGTTTGCCATTCAAAGATTTCAAAGTAAACACCCTAGGAGAGTGTTTTTCATGTATTATACATTTTTCAAATTTTGGTGCAAGTTTAGCAGAGAAATGTTTACCAGCATTAGAGAGCGGATAACATCTTTTATATACTATTTGTCCAACTTGCAACTCTACATGCCTTCGCCTCAAATTGTAGTAACGGGCATTTTTGACATGAGACTTTGTAAGATTTGATTTTACTTTTTCAAAAATTAATTTTAAATCTTTCAAAGTATTAGAAAATGAGTAAGTATTATCTACGGAGATCTCACTATGACCCACAGGGTGATCAAGGTTGTAGTATGATCCGTCAAGAATCATCTCCCTACCAAATGTTAGAAAGAAAGGGGTATATTTGGTCCCATCATGAACGACAGTGTTCAGAGCACATTGCACCTCAGCTACGTTCTTATCCCAATTTCTATGATCAGAACGCACATAGGAAGCAAGTGACCTGACTATTTCTCGGTTCACTCTTTCAGTTTGGTTAGTTTGGGGATGGTAAACTGGATTGTAAAACAAGTGAGGAATCTGATACTTACTTATTAATTCTCTAAATTCTTTTGAAATAAATTGGGGCCCATTATCAACATATATGTATTTAGGCACTCCATGTATGAGAAATATTCCCTTCTCCATACATTTTACTATGTTCTTTGCAGTTACTGTTCTTAAAGGAAACATAGTTACATATTTACTAAAATAATCACAACACACAAACAAGAAGCGGTTTTGTGAGTAAGATGGGGGAAAAGGTCCCAGTATGTCACATGAAATAGCTTCACCTGGTTTAGTGATTTGTTTGGGGTTACCCATTAGTCCAGATGGTTTTACATTAAGTGGTTTATAGCTGTTACATATTTCACAGGCAGAAACATATTTTTTAACGTCTAAAAATAATCCAGGCCAATAGTATAAGTCTGAAACTCGCCTGTGTGTTTTTGCTACACCAAAATGACTAGCTGTAGGGCTGTCATGAAATTTGGATAAGATTTCCAAGCGCATTTCTAAAGGTACTACTAACTTCCAGTTAAATTGCGAAGTAGTTTTATATTTATTCTTAGTTAATCTAAACAATTTATTATTTTCTATTTTGTAGTTAGGACACAAAGATGGTCTTTGGAAACATTTTTGAAAAAGATTTTTATACCACACATCTTGAGTAGAAGAGATATCACTTATGGAATCAATTTTAATCCTAGACAAGACATCAGGTACAACATGTTCTTTGCCTTTTTTATGAATAATTTCAAAATCAAACTGACTAAGTCTACAGGCCCATCTATTTAATCTACCAGTTGGATTCTTAAGTTTTGAAAACCAAAGCAGTGATGCATGGTCAGTGATAATGTAACATTTTCTACCTTCTACATAAATGCGGTATTGTTCCAAAGCATACAAAATAGCTAATAGTTCTCTCTCAGTGGCTGAATAGTTAACCTCCTGAGCATTTAAAGTGCGACTACAATAAGCTATGGGGTGGTCTACATCATCAAATTTTTGTGTGAGAACAGCGCCTATGGCATATGAGGAGGCATCTGTATGTATACTAAAAGGTTGATTATAATCAGGGCACTTCAATATGGGTGCAGATACTAAGGCTGTCTTAAGTAAGTTAAAAGAATTGTTGGCCTCATCGGACCATGAGAAAGATACTTTTTTACTTGTTAAACGAGACAAAGGTCGTGAAATTTTTGAAAAATCTTTAATGAATCTACGATACCACCCAGCCATTCCTAAAAATCTTTTTATATCTTTAGCATTTTTTGGTATAGGAAAGTTCAAGATAACATCCACCTTAGAGGGGTCAGTCCTTAGTCCATACTGGTCAACAACATAACCTAAGTATTTTAGTTCACTTTTACAAAATATAGACTTTTTCATATTAATTGTTAAATTTGCAGATTTTAATATTTCATAAACTTCTTTTAATAAATCAAGGTGCTCCTGGAATGAGTTATTACTACAAATTACAATGTCATCGACAAAACAAAAGACTTTATTGTTAAATTTAGCAGAAAATAGACTATCCATCAAGCGCTGCATAGTCGCCGATGCTCCAACAAGTCCAAAGCACATTCTTACATAATGAAATAGGCCTCTGCCTGGCACGGTGAATGCTGTTTTCTCTTTCGATGATTTTGTGAGCCGGACTTGGTGGTATGCGGCACTGAGATCAAGAGATGAGAGGTATTTAGCATCTCTAAGGTTGTCCAGTATGTGACTTACATATGGAAGAGGATAAGCATCTGTTTTTGAAACAGAATTCAACTTCCTACTATCCAGGCAAAGTCTAAGTTCACCACTGGCCTTAGGTACCATAACCACAGGTGAGTTCCATGGTGAAAAGGACGGTTCTACTATACCGAGTGATAACATTCGATCAAGTTCTTTTTCTAAAGCAGTTTGTTTATCAGGGCTAAGACGGTAATATCTTTGTTTTATTGGTTTAGCTTCACCGGTGTTGATCTCATGTTCTAAAAGATTGGTCTCACCCAAACCTACCTTTTCAGTATTTATGCTATCAAATAAGATTTTAATTTTCTCTAATTGTGCCTTTTGTGAAGAGGTTAGGGAATCATAATTGTTTAAACCATTTTTACTAGGCAAGGCATTGACACTATTAACGCTCTCCAAGTTTGATGTATCATTAAATATGTCAGGCATTAAATTAAAGGCTTTCCAAAAATTTAATCCAAAATGTATAGGAATTTCAATCTTAGGTTGAATAATAAATTGTAAAATTTCAAGTTGGTTTTTGTAAGTGATAGGCAACATCATATATTCAGTACACAACAGTTCTTGGCCACTAGCTACACTTAATTGCATTGGTTTGCTTAGTCTGTGTATAGGAATACCTACCTCCTGAAACAAAGTGTGGCAATGATTGCCTAGGACAGAACAAGAGGCTCCGCAGTCAAGTAAACCTTTCACTTTAAGACCTAAGACATCCACAGATAAGTAAGGCCGCAAATCCTCTGAAGGAGGTTCAAAGTAAGTCTTCTCTGTATTAAAGTTTGAAACATTGGCCCTATGGGAACTAGAAAAGACTGAGTTAATTAGTTTTTTTGATGGAGAGCAACTAGGACACTCTGGAGTTCTAACTCCCTTATTTCCACACTTAAAACAGACTATTTCGCGGGACTTACGGCAATAACGAGTCTCATGGTTGTTCATACCACATCTATAACAATTTTTAAGTTTGGAAATGTTGGAATTTATTTGACTAGTACTATTCATATCATTAGAAGTGCTAGGTTCCATAGAAGCTAATTGTTTTGGTTGGAAAGAAGTGGTTTGTTTTTGGAATTTTAAGTTATTGCCTTTCTTAGGGTAAACAAAGTCAGGTGCATTTGAGTTAGTGCTCAATTTTGGTTCACAAAATTGGTCTGCTTTTACTTTAGCTAACTCAATTCTCTTACACAAAGATTTTAGTTCTTGAATTGAAGTAATGTTATGTAAGGCTAACTTTTCACTGTATTCTGGCCGTACATTTCTCAAAATAATGTCGAGTTGCTCTTCATTAGAAACTTGTTTATTCAAGCGGGAAAACATACCCAAAATTGTGGACAAGAACACTACAATAGTTTCCGATTTCGCCTGAGTTCTTTGGCGAATCTCTTGTAATAATAAATGGTCTAAATCCGGAATGTCAAAGTCATCACTAAGAGATTCAATTATATCAGAGTAAGTTTTAAAATTGAGTTTATTGGCCCTATACCAATATAACGCAGGTCCCTCTAAAATATCAGGAAAACCATCAAAAATAATCTCCTTCGGTATTTTCCTAGCCACACGAAGTTCTTCCAAACGAGTGATAAAAACTCTAACACAAGAATCACCAGTAAACTTTAAATTCTAGGAGTTGAGGTTATATGTTTTTGGAATATGGAGAAGTGTGCTGATGTTTTCTTTTGGTTCATCAGCAGACTCCTTAGATGCAGCCTCCTCAAACACATCCTCCTGTTCACCTTCAAGTCGCATCAACAGCGAGATCAAAGTAGACTTAAGTGCAACAATATCTGAGTTAGGGTCAGATATTCTTGAGAGACGACATAATAAGTAATTACTGCGAGACACTAACCTCTTTAATAGACGTTCGTTAGAAAATACATCCTCCTGAATACCTTGTTCAATGTCGGTTACTTTCGGGGTACATATTGCCAATTCCGCAGGCTGGTTACAGTCACCGAATGTATCGATGGCCTTTAGGCTGCCACGACGAGCCAATTTTATTGTGTGCCTGAGCAGTTTCCTCAGTTCGTCGGTTGAAGAAGATGGTTCGGCCGGCAAATGTCTTATGTCAAGTTCATGTAACAATTCATCTTTCAACAAGAATTCAACAGGACATCCTGCAGTAACAAAATCCATGTTAGTAACTTATACAGTACAAGTATGATATAGAACAAGTAGTAAGTCTTATTTTTTGACTTCAAAGAGTACAGTTAGGTAAGCTAGATATTGCTTAAACAAGTTATCAAAGTAGTTTAATTATGTAAACATACATTTGAGTTTTAAGTAGGTATAAATCTTTTAAATATAATATAAATTTTTTAGGTTATATTAATTTACAATTATATGCAAGATATGTATATTTTAAAACAAAATATAAATGCTTTTTATAGCAAAATTAACATTAAGTAATATAAAATACCTTTAAAGACAAAAGTGACAACAAATGTAAAGACACAAATTAACATTTGGCTTCAAGTATTATGCTAAATTAACAGATGAAATTATTAAATCATTCCCACTGAAGTCTTCCAGGCCCCACGTTGGGCGCCACTGTAACCTTTTTCGGTGAGCATGAGAGAAAATTGTAATAGGATAAGTATAAGCAGGTTCCTTGAATTGCATCAGTCCCCCGTTTGTTTATTATTGTTAGAGTAAAATATAAAATGGTACGAAAAAGAATGACTAAGGCATAAGCCTAAAACCCATGTTCTCCATGGGTTTTATAAAAGGAAATTAAGAGTTAAAGTAGTCCATCCCATGATGGGTTTGGATAAAAATATTAAGGTCAGCTCATATCGAGCGACTGCTCTTCCACGCTTCCAAACGGGAAAGGGCCGGATTTAATCGACCTCATCCTGACATTGACAAGAGACAACGTCAAAGCGAAACAACAGGGGTCAATCAAGGAATCGGGCCGCAATTCATGCACCGTTAATACTATCGATACACAGAACAAAAATACTACTACCTCATCCGATCCGAATAACAGATATCAAATCAGTATGATCTCCTGCTTCTGAGGAGAATCTTGAAGGTACCTCCTTAAGGGAGGCACGGAACTAAACCCGGAAGGGTAGCCGCAAGGTGACCTACTCTGCTGTAATTAATGCCAGCACAAAGCCCAACAGCATTCACCCTGCGACGCCGCGGGGTTTCTACAAGCCTAGAGACTAAATTAATTCTCTAAGAAGTATACTAAAATAATTTGAAACTTAAACCATTCCAAAACAAACATAGGTAACTCGACATAATTAAACAAAGCGAAAAAGATTAATAAATAAACCCTTTTAAGTATAAGAACGCAGTATCGATATACACCTATTCGATAAGACGATATTTCTTCTAAATCAATACCGCTGCACTAGCTCCACAGATGATCAAAACACAATAATATTCTACCCACAGACTCAACAATGACCATCTTACATCATAGACTTCCACAAATTTATGTTCTACCTCAACTATGGAAACTATCCCGCGAAGCGCCTAAGTGTCTTTCTAAATATGGTAATATTATTAAGAGGTTTAAATATCTAATTAAAAGCTACTTACTTAAAAAATCACAACTTGAAACAAAACTAAAACATCACATAATATATTTATTACTTAGAAGTGGCAGAAGGCTTCGAGTTCCTTTGCCTATTCACAAAAGAAACGTTCAGAGGAATGTTGACACTGACATTTTATTATTTAGGTAAACAAATTACATAATGTTTTTCGAATGAAAATTGCAATTATATCTCTCACAAGGCCAAAAATGTTGTGATGGTGAATATACTTTTAGTACTACGCACTCACTTATTTTTTCATTTATGGCCAAAGCTGTTATAACAAACCGCCTTCAAAAGCAATACTAGTAATGTCTTGGTTTTGTTATTTGAAAGTTTTTAGTATTGGTTTTTGACAGCGGTTTCTTTAATTTTTATTTAGTTCTTTATTATAGAACGTCCTCCTCCTCCTCCTCTATTGAAGTCGTTTAAAATATTGTTTTATTTTAATTGAGTGTATTTTTTAATGTTTTGTAATAAATATTTTAAAAAAGCATTAGTTATTATTAATCAAGGTTTTGTACTCCTGAAAGTGCAAAATATGCCGGTTTTACCCGACAAAGGCTGCATCTCGCGAAATTAGCTATTTTGAACATTATTTCATGGTATTAGGGTACACAAATCAAGTTTTTACAGATACCGGTACTCGCGCACACTATCTATAACAACGCAAACTATCGCTAACTAGGTAAAGCTACCACTAGACGGTCTTGTCCGCCATGGGGGCCAAATCCGTCTATTTTTACTATAATTTAAAAAAAAGTCGCCATTTCATGTACCGATGGTTTCTATTTCATTTTGAAACATTCATTTAATGACCAGCTAAAAATATTATCTTCTAGTTTCACAAAAATTAGCGTAACATTTATAGAGTATACAAAATAAATCATTTTGTTTTTTTTTTAAATGAAGTATGCCGGTCTTCGCTGAATTGACCTTATATTAATTTTTATTTAATTATATGATTGCTGTCATGTTGTACATACCTACATTTTTGAAGACCTAATTAGACCAGAAACTTAAAATTTCAAATACTAAATCTAAATAATATTCATTCAAATAAGTCATTTTTGAATAAATATTATTTTGATTTATTGATTTTGATGTAAAGATGTCTACATTGCGTACCAATATTTCTTACCGTAGGCGTTATTAGCTTGTGATCGTAACCATATCCAAGACGATTGCTTCTAAAGCACGTCCGCTCTACTTTTTGTCTACACCAATCTTTCAACTCAAGCGGAGTACGCCCTAGATGCAATATAATTATTCTATAACCTTAATCGTCTTATATTCCATTTCTGTAGTAACTTGACTTGACTTTGCTGGACTTTTTACTGCGTTGCACACACGCAATAAGCTTTAAAGGATACGCTGTAAAAGGCTTGCCTTTGCCATATGCGAAAGCGAGTACCTATACAACTATAATTTTATAAGTACTTGTCTTCAAGTATTTTGCAGTCATAACGTCAATGGACGACTCAAAGGGGATTATCGAGTCACGATAATATCTTTACTCAATATTATAAACGCGAAAGTTTGTGAGTATGTATGGATGCTCTTTCACGCAAAAACTTCTGAATAGTTTTGGATGAAATTTTGTAGGTCGTCTACCTACATTACGACAGGGATTAGCATAAAGGCTACTTATTATCCCGGAAAAGTAAGTAGTTCCCGCGAGAAAGTAGATTTACAGTTTTTTCTTTGAACTTTTACGACCTTATTAATAAAAAATTTACTCCTTGGATCACCTCGGATTAGTTACTCCCTGTTTTGTCTTTTTTCCGCACATGTCGGCTGTCATATCTCATAACAAGACAAAACACGCAGTAACTAATCCTAGGATGGATCCAAGGCCGCAGTGTCATCACTGCGACGCTCCCGACGACACTGCCGAGCACACCCTGTTGGTGTGCCCGGCCTGGCGACGCCAGCGCAGCGAACTCATCGCTGCGCTGGGTGACGGAAACCTCTCGCTGACGAGCATGGTCGTGGTCATGCTCCGCGGCGAGGCGGAATGGGGGGCTGTCGCCTCCTTCTGCGAGGACGTCATCTTGCAGAAGGAGGCCGCGGAGAGGGAGCGGGAGAATGATCCTCAAGCCGCTCCCATCCGCCGCAGATGGACAGGCAGGCGAAGGCGGGCATTCGCACAAGCGATGCCCGCCTAATGACCCTGCCGTGGAGGCCTGCGTGCACGGTTGGCCCCGTGCACGTCGCCGTAAGGCCCTCCGTCTGGGGATTGCCCTAGTGTTCTCGGGCAATCCCCCCTTGGCGATAGCCCGACCAGTTAGGTCAGGCTAGCCCGGGCGGGGGTGCGGTGACAGACAACCTCCGCGCGGTGCACCCCGGGCAACGGCGGCGAGTGATAGTCCTTCACTTCTAGGGGCCATCACTCGCCGACGGCCAATAGTCTGGCAGGGGGGTCATTGTTGGACGCCCACTCCCTATCCCTCTGCGCAACAGAGAGAAGGTGATGTGTCGCTGTGTGAAGAGGGGGGGGAGATGTTGGTTTTTGTTGTGTTGTCCTGGGGTTTGGGGGGGATTTCATTAAAACATGGCAAGTGATAAAACGTCGTATGGTCCCCAGGAGGGTACCTCTGGTGAAGCCAGGGGAGAGCCCCTCACGCCTTCTCCTTGCCCCTCTGCGAGGCAAGGGGAAGGCGAATGCCACACGTATATGGGGGTGGCTAAGCTTGCTTCGGGAGCCAGAACATCGGCTTCCGTTTGTGGTAGAAGGGGAGATGACAGTAGTGTGTTGGATTCCGACGATATTTCCGTCGGATCCATGGCGTCCTACACCAGCCTGGATGTCTACAGAAGCAGAACGGGCAAAAGAGCTCGTCCGATCGAGGGCGACAAAGACGCGACAGAAACCCCAAGATCTAAAAAAGCAGACCTAGAGGCCAAAATGGCCCTGGCAGAGAGGTGGCAGCGTGAGGCGGAAGCAGAGCTGAGAAAGGGGCAAAGGACTCCTGTACCCCGGACTCGCCCGCCTAAAAAGGGCCCGAAATCGCCCATTGCCCAGCTGAGGCAGTCAGACCTCACGGAGACCGAGGCCGGCTCAATGCGCTCGGCCAACGAGCTTGGGCGCATGGTAACCCTGCAGTTAGACTGCATAAAGCACGTTGCCCTCCGCTCCGGCAACCTTAAGGGGACCTTTGTTAAGATGCTTAAGGATGCCGCAGCGGAAATCAGCGCGTGTTTCAAAGAAATGGAGGGGCGCACCCAGTCATCAGAGGTCGCCGAATTAGGTGCAGAGCTAGAGCGACTTAAAAAAGAGACGCACCGCCACAGGACGGAATCTGAGGCCCTCGAGCTGATGTTGAGGGAAGAGCGGATGAAGCGCTTGGCAGGCGAAACAGTGGCCGCTGATGATCAGCCGGTGCCAGGAACGCCGCCAAGGCGCTCTCTGCCCCCTTCTGTTTCTAGAGAGGCCTCAAACAATAAGGAGATACGGGAGATAACGGCACAGCTGGCTCGATTGAGCGCGAGTATGGATGCGAGGTTCGCAGCGCTAAAAGCTCATCTCGCACCAGCTGTTAACGACCGCAGAACAATGCCTTGCCCAACACCATCACGAGCGAGCACTGCAAACGAAGAAACAGCCCGGCCCGGTCCAACCACCCGACCACCGGTCAAAAGGAGAAAGGGAGCTTCTGCCCCATTACCAGCAGCGGCACCTTCGCGTGCGATTCCTGTCTCCGAGTCCTCGGACGGAGAGTGGATACCCGTGACGCGCGGCGGAAGAAATAAAACGATTACGGCCGAGGCTGAACAGCCAACAACACAGGAGTTAACCCTTGAGGTTTTGGTGCCTAGGCGTGTGGCACCTTCTCAAGTGATAAATAATCGAGCGAGACAATGGGTCGAGCAGACCACCGAAGCTCCCCAAAAATCCAGAAGAAGGCGCCAAAAAAAGGCTCCTGCGGCACCCACTATGGGTGCTGCCACCGCTCCACCTGGCCCCTCTGCTCCCTCTGGTCCACCTGGCACGGGGGGAGAAGGGGGGAGAAGGGGGGAAAAGGAGGAGAAAAAGGAGGAGAAAGCGTAAGCGTGGATCTGGCAAGCCCAGCCTTCGAGCACCGAAGTCGGCAGCAGTGGTTATCTCGCTGCCGCCGGTGGAAGGCATGGCCGGCCTGACCTACGCGGACGTTTTAAACCGCGTGTTTGAGCCACTTTCGGGCACAGATCTTGTGGTCCCTGCCCCTAAAGTAAGGAGATCGGCTACTGGAGGCCGTATTATAGAGGTCGTCGGGGGGGAGCGCAGTGAAGAGCGTGCAGCGGGAATTGCAGCTCTAATCCAGCGTACGCTCCCTGGTGAAATCCGAGTCACGAGGCCCGTGAAACGCGTTGATCTGCGTATCACGGGCCTCGCTGACTCCGTTAGCAAGGAAAGCGTCGCAGCAGCACTGGCCCGAGCTGGAGGCTGTCCCGAAGAGCAACTCCGAGTCAGCGAAGTCACTCGCGGGCTCTCGGGAATGGGGATGGTTCACGCCAGTGTTCCCATCGCCACTGCAAAGACGTTGGTGAAGGAGAAGCGGCTGGTAGTAGGGTGGTTTTCGGCTGGGGTGCGGCTTTTGCCCCCCAGACCGACCCGCTGCTACAGGTGCTTTAAGGTGGGTCATATGGCCGCACTTTGTGTGGAGGAGGTCGACCGCAGCCGGGACTGTTTCCGATGCGGAGAGACCGGGCATAAGGCGGCGTCTTGCGTCGCCTCGCCCCACTGCGGCCCTTGCGCCGATGCCGGATTTACGGCAACCCACCAGGTGGGTAGCCCGGCTTGCCGAGCGGCCCCCAACAAGCGCGTTAGACGTTTCACGTACGTGAAGCCTCCGCGATTGAGGGAGGAGTTGCCGCCAGCGAACCTTGAGCTGCGGGCCGGGGATGGTCCGTAGCTCACTATCTGGTTCCGGGGAGGCGGCGTGCGTATCCCGTACGCCTTCCTAGCGGTGATATGAGGAGAGTTTTGAGACTGCCTTCTACTCTAAGTTGTAGCTGCCCAGAAGGCAGCTAACCGTATCTAGGGTCAAGCTCTGGACGAATCCATTCGGACTCCCGGAAGGCTCCCCTAGACTACGCGGTTGCAGGACGCTGTCGGGTTTTAGTGGGTGCAAGCCCCACATACCCCCGCTGCCGATCCCCCGGCAAAGTGGAAGTGCGCCAGGCATTTTCCCGACAAAAAAAAAAAAAAAAAAGGCTAGCCCGGGCGCGTCGGTAGTGGTAGTCGCAGTGTGAACCCTATCACGCGCGGCAGGGAGAACACCGGGGGGTTTAGTGGGTAGGCCTGGCACTCTGCCGGGAGAGCCCCACACACGCTCGTCGTCTAGCCAACGGCGAGTACGGTGCGGTCACGCATTGCCCTCGAAAAAAAAAAAGGATGGATTCAAGGAGTAAAATTTTTATTAATAGGGCCGTTAAGGCGAAGCATAGTTCGCGGGCACAGCTAGTAGGTACACTATAATATGATACATGGATGTGTCGTTAAACGTGATGGATTTAAAGGCAATGTGCTTTGATTATACACTTTATATGTATACTTTATATGTTTACCTGTAATGTTGTTGGATTACCTACTGAAATAAAAAAGACTGACCCGTGAGCTCGTCGGCGTCGACGTCCCTGGTGACGAGCACCGCGGCGGCGAGCGCGGCGGGCACGCCCCACGCGGCCAGCTGCAGCAGCGACGAGTGCCGGGCGCCGCGCGCGCCCGTCGCAGCCGCCGCCGCAGCCGCCGGACGCAGCACGCTAGCCCGCCACGCGCCGGCTACTATCACCCACCTGGAAAGACGGGAGAAACGTTTTTATTTAACTTGCAATGTAAGTAAGTATGTAAGTATATAAGTATATATGTTCGGGTGAAATCTTGCAACTCAATTTTGAAGCAGATATCTTTAACCGATTGAGCTGAAATTTTGTAGACACGTTCAGTTTGGATGACAATGCATGGTTGACTATGTGACGTCATTCTAAATCCAATATGGCGGTATACCCAAGATGGCGGACCAATTATTTATATACAACTAAGTATAGTAACAAGGTCGCGTATAGTAAAAGCGTCGATGGCGTAAGCCGTCGCCTTCCAATCGGGAGGCAGCGGTTCAAACTCCGCCACGTACCAATGTGTTTTCAAATTTTGAATTCATATGTACGTTTATTCGACGCTTTTCATCATCACAGCTCATAAACGTCCTCACCGAGGGGCTCGAGCCTACTCTATGTTAGGGTGATTAGGCCTTAGTCAACTACGCTGGCCCAGTGCGGATTGGCCGACTTCACATACACCATTGAATTTCTTCGCAGATGTATGCAGGTTGCCTCACGATGTTTTCCTTCACCGTAGGAGCGTCAGACAAATGTACATATGAAATTCGAAACGAAAAACACATTGGTACATGGCGGGTCTCGAGCCCCGACCTCCCGATTGGAAGGCAAGTGCCGAGTCCACAGCGCCACCGACGCTCCCTAGGAAAAATTTGTAATTGGTGAAACTCTATATGAAAATTCCTAGTTTTCTACTACTAAAGAATTTCAGTATCAAAAATACATGAATGTTACAGTACATAGTATTCCGAACAAAGAAAAACTAATAGTGCCTTTAATAAAACACCGTTTTGCTTGTTCATGAGTAGCAAGTGTCTTCATGTTTTACTTATTAATTTACAACTCGTCTGGCAAGCCTAGCATATCCATCCAACAGAAAATTGCAGAGATGGTTTGTTAATTCCATAAAGAGAGACGGATGGATGTTATAATTAATAATATGTTAACAGTTGCTAGCATTTGATAAAGTAGCAGCTCGTGTCAATTTACCTCGCCCTACGAAATGTAACTAGCAGAACAATAATGAGAGGAAATTAGTTATTGAAACTTTTTGTTGTTTATTGTCTGGATCAAACCGTTAATAGGTCAGCTTCATGTCAATTCAAATAATTAAACAGCCAATAAGCAAGTCGTTTAGTAAACGCATCTACAGCTGTTATGGGCAGGTGTAGGTATACTTTTTGTGGAAGATGTGTGCTGACTGTTTGATCAACATCGCCTAACCGAACAGTTTGCTCCGTGCTCAAAAGGGATTTTTGCAAATTTACTTAGACCACAAATGTATGATTCTCTTGTAGGTAGCACTTTACTCGTATTTACTTAATAGAAAGTATATTATGGTCAAAAAGTATGGCACTAAACGAACAGTAATGAAGCGACGTGGAAGCAACCCTATGAGAATTGATAGTGGTGAAATAAACAACTTTTATGGTTGATCATTATATGCATTCGTTTGATAAATTTTCTGAAGATTAAATTGAAATACAATAAGTATTTTTTATCTGAATTAGATACAATATACCTAATCAGGTGAAAATTCAGTGTTAGTTTTGCATAGTGGAAAAATTATCCATACGTAGACGACTAGACGCACACTTTTATTGTTCACTGAATTAGCTAGCTCATTTTGCTCTATGCTCAAATTACGGCGTCTGTAAGCCCTTGCTCAGCTCTCTGAGAGCTTGATGGCTTGACAGTTAAATCCACGGCGGTCGTGAAAGGTGTCGGCTGCAGTCGCACCAGTTAAACAACACCTCAGGGGTCTTATTCTGAATCATGCGACAAATTTTTAGATCGACATGGAAATTCCGTATTCAAAATCAGCAGCGAGTGGTCTCGCTCAGTCATCGATTGGTAAGAGGTTTTTAGGAAGCCCTTTTTGCGATACGTACGGAATAATAGATTAAACGTCAAGTAAAATCGTGTGAGAAAAAGTTTTTGCAAAGAGTCTTTACTAATTAATTATAAATATAAAAATTTCAGTGTTGATCTTGAAGGGAAAATCTTGTACTAGTTATTTTCTATTAGGTACGGAAATTGCTGGGAATATTGTAATGCTGTAGGTACTCGATTAGGTATTAAACTAGATTGGATGAAAATCAAACGGGAACATTTATCGCCTGATATTGGTAGGTGTTCATGTATACAATGTAGGTACTCATAGTAAAAGAAAACTCATAATAGCCGTAACAGACGATCCGATTTGGTTGGAGCCAACCGCCCGACCCCAACCAAATTGGAACGTGGGTACGGCTGTCGGCCCGACATAATTATTATTAGCTTGTTGGGTGCTCGACGGCCCGATCGCTCATCCGACAAGTAGGGACACGACAAAAGACAAAAGTATCGATACTTTGTAATTTAATTATGTGTGCATAAAGTAATAAATTAATAATTTAGTAAACTAAAATGACTCGACTGCTGTCCTGTCAAACCACAAAAAAGAGAAAAAATGCATTGCAACAATTTTGTTTTACTTTTCGTTTGTGTTTTAGCAGGGCAACCGTGTTTCATTATTTATTTATTTTCGCACGTTTAGTTACGCATTGTACAGTAAGCTCTTTGTTAAGCTATACTATTAGACCTTTGGATCGTTCTTATGTCGCTTGTAATAGTGGCGGTATTCGTAGTGTCAAAATAAAGCTTGAATCGGAGCTTACTGTACATCCTGCTAGTTGATTATTTATATAATCAATAACAAACATTTTTATGAGTACCTACCTAATATAATAAACTTTGATTTGTGAATTTACAGTTGCTTTTTTATTATTGTTTATACTTAATTTGTTGCTGTTTTCAAGTCACTGACTGACGTTGAAGTAGGTACTCTACACTTTGAATTTGAGGCATTGATACTTTTGTTTCAATATTATTTTTTAACCCCCGTCGGAAAAAAAGGGGTGTTATAAGTTTAACATGTGTATTTGCGTGTCTGTATATCTGGATGTCTGGCTGTGGCTTCATAGTTCCCAAACGAATGAAACGAATGGACCTATTCAGTGATACAATATAAGGCATCCGACGGCGATGCCACATGGAGGAAAAGTACCTTAAATACCGTAGATATAACTTTGCGGAAAGAATTCATAATTTTCCAACCGCATTCAAAGACTGCTAAATAATCACCTGTCTGGATCGGGATTTTTATCATACCGATCGATAGAGTAGGATCACAGGAACGAAATATTTGTAACAAGCATTACCTCAAAAACTTAAGGACAACCATGAAATCTATCTGTACCTATTTATTTATTCTTTATAAACAAATTTTATAAACTTTATAAAATATAAACAAACGGTGTTAATTTATTTGAGTTTCGCAAAGACAAATTATGTTTTTGTATTGGCCAAAATAGTATTTTGTATCGATATAGGTACATCCCTACTGTTGGATTGCCAACCGCGTCGGACCGTCTGTAGGTGCGTCGGCTCCTCATTTGGTTGGATCACGTTGGATCCTACCAAATCGGATCGTCTGTTAGCACTTTAAATTATAAAAGAAAACAATAATCTTATCCTTCAAAAAATAATAGATAAATTAAGTACTAAGTACAAATGTAATGGAGCATCTAAAATATCAAAAGAACATGACCTGATCGGGAATAGGCTAGATGAATGAAAAAAAATGATTGTTTTAATAGTAGCTCATTCATATAATAAACAAAAAAATCGGTTTTCGAATAACTATAAAAGCAACCAAGATATAAGGTATTAAAGATTTTTCTCCATCTCTTTCTAGCAAAACGGCAATTTACATGGAGTTTATATGGCCGTACTCAGCGATGACGTTACGATTGATGTCGGATCTCTCTGTCTAATCGCTTCCAAATTAACAGCTTTAAATGCTTGTATCTAGTGTATTTCCAAACCGATTTTAATTCTAATTCCACATGCTTGCATCTTTTTCTACGGTATTTTAATATTTTATGACGAGACGTGATAATTAGAATTCAGTCATCATCCCAATTCAAACGGTTGTTTGAATCGAAGTAGACTAGGACTGAAGTCGCATGCGAAAAACACGAACGGGCAATTCAAAATAGGCCCATAATCGGTCTAGTGAGTGACAAACAGGTAATTCAAAGGTCTCGAGAGTGCATCGCCGCCGCAGCGTCGTCAAAGGTGGTCGCGGTGGCGTGTCGCCGGCACTTGAACAAACTGTGCTGTTTGAACAACCCGAGTGGCGATAGTCCAAACAGGCCTTTTCGTTTGCCAGCAAGTGTTTGATCCGGCCACCGGGCGTCGTTAACATTTTACCACGGAATACATGATAGTACAAGATATTACTGTTGTTTGAGTTATTTGTGTGTGATAATTAGGTAGGTGCCCTACATCGAATAGATTGTGTAAGTGCAGCTGTTTTTGTGATGGATTTTGCTTATGTTGATATCGAAAAGGGTCGACAACCTCTTATCATAAAAGCATATCTACCTGTAGGGTGGCGCGTTAACAGTAACATAATAATATTTTTCATGTGTAAAGATAAAACAACAATCTGAACAAAATCATAATTTTCGTGTACATTAATGAAGCAGTCACGACGTGCCGTTTGGAACATGGTGGGTGTAAGAGGACCCTCTCTCCAAATGACAGTGTACACACCACTGGAACAGCGTGGTGGGAAAAGTCTAGGTAATCCAAATCGCGCTCGAGTGACTAGTTCAGAAGCAGGGATGTGTAGGACGATGTGGTACTCCCTTTAATTAGAAGACCAGCTTTACCAGTTTACCTCACATTGGAAGCCATCCGGGATAGGAATAAACCGACTTTACCGAACCTAGCCCAGTCAGTGAAGCGGAAATATAAAATTTTATGTGACGACTATTCTGATAGGATGCCAATACGATTAAGCTAAAGGTGTTTCCATAAACCGCCCGATAGTTTATCGATTCGATTTAAAAGCCAATAAAAGTGTCCTCAGAAAAGGCTGTTTCACAAAGCTGTATGCAAATGATATGACGGTTGGGGCGCGAAGAGACATACACGCTTTTAACCTTTTTAGGCCTTTTATCTGACATCGATCCGTGTGGCCATTAAGCGATAACATTATCATACAGCAAATGATCGACTTCCAACCGTGAAATCGATGTTTGTGGAACAGAATTCACTTAGGTATTCGTGTGAGTTCGCTATTGGAACTTCGGACAGGCTTAAGTTTACTTACACTCAGCTCAAGCAGATTCTAAAAATGGTAGGCCGGTTAGCACACCGGCTACTTTGGCACTAGTGTCATGCTAATCAGTATGGACATGCCAGTTCCAAAATATGTACAGCCTGCAAAGGCAGAAGAGGTGAGTATGAAATAATGGCCATATTAACCCCAAACTTTTGACGAGTTATCTTTTCTCATTATTTACCTTTTTTTTATTCTATTTTGTGGCACTTTGGGACCTCACTGACCCCTCGGGTTTGCAGCAGAATAACAGCGATTTGTTTATGTAGGTACATACATGATCAAATCACATGCTGAGCTGTGGCCCATTTGTAGTCGTACATCGCACATTTTTCAGTTTTTCCATAATGTCAAATAGGTACTAGCAATTATACTAAATTTATGTAAGTTTCCTAGTGTAAGTCTTTACAATATGTGATGTATGTAACTGCGAATAAACTTTTTATCTATCTATCTATCTATCTAAATATATGCGGTGCCACTGTTTTGCTCTCGCGTGCAGGAGTCTAAGACTGACGGGAATTGGATACCCAAGGAAAGACTATAGCCTAGGGCCATGCCACCGAGGGACATCATTGTGCTTATAAGTACGATAGATTGGAGCGCAGGTGGCGATGTCTTTATGGACTAAAACCTGTAATGTCTTTACGGACCTGGCGAAGCACAAAAGACAATAGTGGGTCGAAGTGCGAAAGCTCTTTTTTACTGTTGGTTAAGCATGACCGACCTTACTGTAACTAGATTTAATCCAGTTTTGAACATTCACGTCACTCAATCTGCTCGTTCAAGCCTAAACAATAAGATATTTGATATTTTTTCGTTGCTTGGCGAGGCCACACACGCGGCCATTACCAACACGCTATACGCTCTTGTCATATTTTTATTTGGAACGTGTCGGCTCTTCGTCGCAAACGTCACGTCACATCCAAATGAATGACATATGCGAAACAAATAGGGTCCATGTTATTTTAAAACCGTTTTAGGGATCCCATAAAAATAGTGCAACAAAAATTCTAATTTTGGCAAGACCGTCTGACTTTCGTAATTCTTTTGGCATTTAAAACCAATAAAGTTGTGCTGTAAAATCAAAAAAAAAAACCAAGCAAATATTCACGGGTTAAATTTTTTTATGTGATTTTGTCATCATCGCTACACTACATTTGCCAGATTGTCCCCACTGAAGAACTCCTTTACCCCAACGGTTATCGGTTCTGTGGCCATAGACCGGCCAACACAAAATCTTAAAAGTTTTGATTTGATTTGTTAAAATCACTGTTCATTTCTGTTTCTGTGTGCTTTATCAACGTCACCAAAGCTTTTGCGCTTAGACACACGACACTGTTAAATTCGAGAAAACCATGCCCTACCGTGAGTTGCATTTCTATAACGCACTGATTAGATAAGCTTTGGGTCTTTAGATTTTGTATAAACGCTGTATAACGGTGATGCAAGTGGTAACTTATTTTACGTAAGTAGCATTGTTTAGCAACATATTGCTGATTCGAAAAGTTCATTAATTCGAGATTTCGAGGAATTCCTTTTATATTTGCTTGACAAAGAGATTACTTATATCTTAGTACCTTAGTGCCTTTGTTGCTGTAGTGTTAAGTAGGTAGCATTAATTTCTAAGTGAGTTTTTTATTTGTCAAGAGTGTGTCATTATTTATAGGCGGAGCTTCGATAATTTACAATTTGATTCTAGTTTTGCTTTTAAATTGTGTTAAATTCAGACATGAAAAAACGTCCATTATGCGATATTTTATTTTCTTGTCTTAAAAGTAGGTACTTTGTTAATTTTGATAAATATCTGCAAAATTGGAAGGATATGAAAAGGGAGAGAAATATCGTACGTTTCTCCCACCATAAGAAAATGATGTTCGTTTCGGTTTCGGCGGAAACCATTCGAAATGATATATGAGCGAGTATGTAGTAGGGAGTCGGAGGGCTGATTCCACATTTAACGACAGCCGAAAACAAAGGTGAATCGTTGCGTTCAACCAATCGGAGGTTCGAAACACGTGTCGTCTTCCAAGTTACAATGTTCGATGACAAGAAATGTGAAATACACATCCATTACTGCTACAATAGATGCTCCCTAATTAAAAGTACTGTCTAAGCTAGTAATGAATAAAAAAATGTATTTCATAATGATATTTCCGAGCTGGCAACCGGAGTTATATAATACCGGCTGTTTAAGAAGTCAAACGCAACCCCTTGATTTTGTTACTGAAAATCTATTAAGATTAAAATTTAGTTTTGAACTTTTTACAGCAAAATTTGCATCCATCGCTCCTTTATAAGACAAGAGTAGCCGCAGTATTGTATTAACGGCGCAATGCATGATTGGCAAATTGGTATTTTGAATAACACAATAAGTCACCTGTTTCGGGTCGACTGGATTTTATTAGTGGAATTGCCCTTCAGTTTATTTTGGTGGCTCGTAAAATCGATTACTCGAACGATGCGTGCGATGCTGACGCGGCTGCGCCTGCGCACCAAACAGGATGCACTATTTGTGTGCTGCGCCTCAAGACAAAGACGAGGGTAAAACGTTTGTACTGATGATTGATTGGATGCTTAATTTTTAAATGTTTTTCCATAATTAATTTCAAGAGCAGACGTAAGACTATGAATGAAGTAAAAGCTATTTTAATTGGTAGGTACAGCAACTTTACCGGCGAAGATTTGTATCGCATTATCGTAACAGCTAATTTGCATTAACACGATTCTAATGTTTCATGGTTTAAGCCGTTGTATTTGAATATCATATTGAAATAGTCGTCACTATTGTTAGATAATATTTTATTAGTTTTTATTAGAGCGTCGGTGGCGCAGTGGACTCGGCACTTGCCTTCCAATCGGGGGGTCGGGGTTCGAGACCCGCCATGTACCAATGTGTTTTTCGTTTCGAATTTCATATGTACATTTGTCTGACGCTCCTACGGTGAAGGAAAACATCGTGAGGCAACCTGCATACATCTGCGAAGAAATTCAATGATGTATGTGAAGTCGACCAATCCGCACTGGGCCAGCGTGGTTGACTAAGGCCTAATCACCCTAATATAGGGTAGGCTCGAGCCCCTCGGTGGGGACGTGTATGGGCTGTGATGATGATTTTATTAGTACCTATGGTAAAGAAAATTAACTAGTATGGTGGTTTACCGAATGGATTGTAGAATTAGTTACGAAAAAGGAGAGCTTAGTACAGGATGGTACAGGACATACACTTTTTCAATAACATTAGGGCACAGATATAGGTAGCTATGTATTTGTGCTACATTACATTACGCGTGTGAAGGAAATATGTAAGTAGTCGACCGTGAAGTGTTTATGTGATATTGAATCTCACGCATATTTCGATAAAGATTCACCAATAGTGACAATTTATCGTATACTTACTATCGGTTAATTTTTCATTTAATTAATTATTTAATTACGCGACGTTTTAATATCATTAGCAAAACGCAATTTGCAATAGTTAAGAATGCCTCAAAAACTAATTTCAACTATCAGAAAAAATAGAAAAATATAATTTCGGATGCACGAAGCGGTTTGACAGGTTGTTAACTACATGAAACATCTTTTTCAATAAGTAAATATTTCTATAGATACAACTCTAGGTCTCAATGAGGCGTTCGTTACCTTAGGTATTTATGCCAAACAAAGGTAACAGTAAAAAGTATAATAGGTACTTATCATGAACATAATATGAGTTCAATCTTGTTAGCGCTCGTCGTGTAATTATCTCCTTCCTTGCGTATGTTATTCTTTTAACTAATAAATATTGATCGTTCGGTTACTGCGAACACAGCTATAGGGCTGCTCCCTTTGATAACGCGCGTGATTTAAAATATATAGTTTTGCATTTCATGTTGTTATCACAACATTTCAATCACAATAACGACGTGCTTATGTGGATAAAAGATAAAATAGGTATCAGAAGGGATTACATTATGTCCATGGGATATTTAGGTATTAATGTTTTTAATTAGGTAGATTATTGAGCTGTAGGTTATTAAAATTTTGAGTTATTTAAAAATTCGTACATAGTGACACTTACAATAGTCTGTTTATCAAGTAGGTGCACACTTTGATTGCCAATGAAAAAAGAATATTGTTTCCACATAAATAGGCTTAGGTAGAGCTTACACATTCAATGTTTGTGCAACATGGAAGTATCGTCTATTTTATTATTACACATAAAGGTATTAAAAAGTTAACAAACGTATACTGTTAAATATAAATATCTCTATAATTAATGTGTGGGAACACATAGCTGTATGTGGTCAAAGTTACACATGCACGCATTACTATTCTAAAATTTGTGGGCAACTATTTTAATACTACGAAAACTACAGACAGGTTTGTTGAATGAATGAATTTAAGGCAATTAAGCTGTTGCCGAAAATGAAAACCAAAAAAATTGTTGATTGTTCGATTGGTTTGAATCGCAGCTAAATAGGTACGTAGGTAGGTATCTGATGTAACAACCAGTACCTTTTCTATTGGATTAAAAAATGTGTTATTGGCAACCCTAATAGCTGGTCGATGTCTTGGCCGAAGAACCAGAACCAGTTGGCTCGTTACTCAATGTGCGGACTCGTCTTTTATGGTCAGCCGTTCAGTTCAGCTGATAGAGTGTATTTTATGATGGCAAATTACGAACATGCCGCGACAGAGCTGGGAACATATCTTCTCATTACCGCGTGCGAAATAGAACATTATAATTTTATTGCTTTCCAATTTATAGATTGCTGTACTGCTGAAACTTAAATTACGAGGATAAGGCTGGGCGAGAAATGAGAATTTTTGATTCAATGCAAACGAATCAAGTCGATATTACCAAAATACGTAAGTCCATTTTTGGGTCATTTTTAAGGTTATCAAAGGACATTATTTCAATGAATCAATCACATAGATTGTCATGCCCGTATATAGTAAATTGTACATTTGTTTTTTTATAGTTTGCCCGCAAGGCAAAAGATCCGCAGTGTCAATTTGTCAAAGGAGTTTTTTTTTAATTTCACGTTCTCCTTTACAATATATGGAAATTTTGGTGTCATTTGATTTCATAAGTCAAATCTGCAGTCCTTTTTTATTGCCTAGCCCTCGCCTAGCCATTGACGCCGGAAAGCTTGGCTATCAACGCATTGGTATAGTATTATATTATCTGTGGTAATGTCCAATGTCGATTACATCCTGGCCAGCAGCTATCAGCTTGTAATTGCCTTAAAGATTGATGGAAGAGCTAACTTGACGTGCGGGAACGTATTATTAATAATCGCTGTTCGGTGCACGCTGATGCGAGTAAGTTTGTCTGTTAGTTACCTTTCAAGTGCGCGATGCACACATTTTATAATTCAGGGTATAGTCAATGTTATTTAGCATGTTCGTCGGGTGGAATGAATTATGAGAATTCGAGGTCCACGTGACTTATAACTTCGAAATTACCCAAACATTGCCGTTCTGTTGGCTGTCTGCGTCAGCGCAAAGTACATAATGAATGTATTATTTTTAGTAAATTTCAGACCCTATATCATTATAGGTAACCTATGACGCCGCACGTAACTTGGTGTTTCTTAAAATTAAAAAGAAACTAGTACGATTAAAATATTCTGTTGAGTTACTTGTTTGACACCCCGTATCCTCTAAGGGAAACAATTCAATTTAACACTAGTTAGGAGCTTATTGTATACTAGGTCACGGTAATAGTACCTATATGTTTACCGTGACTAGGTTAAATAGTGTGCGCGCTGTATCTATCGAGAGCAATATTCATTTAATGTAATATTATTATGTAGGTATAATTTACCAATGATAAATTATACCGTGGTATAAATTATACCGTTTACCGTGACAGGCGTGTGAAGGGTTCTTTCAGCAAAGTGCGAGACATACCTACCCACTAAACCCCCTCGACGTCCACCATTTTCTTATTGGGGAATGGGGACAATTATCCCCAGTGGGAAACCAGGAGTCTAGAGTTGGTTTGTTTATTCATAAAAAAGCAACTAGTTAGCCAACTCCAATGATCAAGCGAACCGATAATTACGTCCGTTTTGTTTAATTTCCGAACTGCGTCTCAAGCGAGCGTTCAATCACAACAAACGCTCGTCAACTAAGTTAATGCGCCTTTTAAAGAGTGCCCATAACCAGGGTCTAAGAGTTCCGAAATGAATGACAGGCGAGGATGACGCGGCTGGTTTTGTACTGGCGTAGGTGATTTCAAAGGTTTCGAAAGCGGCGCTCGCATCTCATCTCTTTGGGAGATTAAGGCGTGTGTACATTTGAGTCATTCACCTTCAGTGTACGTACGGTGGTGTGGCACTGACTGAAACATTTGCTTTAGTCAACAAATTTTAATGCATACATACATTAATAAATCTACTAGCTTTGTACACAATTGTCAACATGTGACAGTAAAAATGTATGTAAACATGTCTACTTTTAGTTCATGGGTCCGAAATACAATTTTGTCGTTTGGATTCTTTGGATAGACAACTGCTTTGCATATGTACCTACATACATTGCTGACTTTGTGAGTGTCATTCTTTAAATATGTACGAGCTAAGAACATAATAACAGTAACGATTAACGCAATCTATTTGATTTTAACAAAATTGAAGTCTTTAGTTTTTTTTCAAACTGACAAGGTATTATGTAATTTTAATGCTAACCATAAACGCTTTGTACTAGCATGTGATTGCTAGTAAAATTTTGTTACTGAACAGTTTTTTTTTAAATACAACGGGGAAGCTTTTGTCTTCATCATCATCATCATCACAGCCCATATACGTCCCCACCGAGGGGCTCGAGCCTACCCTATATTAGGGTGATTAGGCCTTAGTCAACCACGCTGGCCCAGTGCGGATTGGTCGACTTCACATACACCATTGAATTTCTTCGCAGATGTATGCAGGTTGCCTCACGATGTTTTCCTTCACCGTAGGAGCGTCAGACAAATGTACATATGAAATTCGAAACGAAAAACACATTGGTACATGGCGGGTCTCGAACCCCGACCCCCCGATTGGAAGGCAAGTGCCGAGTCCACTGCGCCACCGACTTGATTGTCCGCACCGATTTGTCTTACCTGATGGTAAGTGAGAGAGGGAGCTTCATCTGAATCCTTAAACAACTGAGGCACTGGTTGTTCTACTTAGTTGTGGGTCAAAAGTTAAGACGGAAGTAGCTAGCTATAGCTAGCCAGGTGGGCTCAGACAGAAACCTTGCCATCAAGCAAACCAAGCAGAATTTCTGCCCTAATGAGGAATTAAACTCCAGACCTTCAGATTTGGTCTCAATCAACCACAAGATTACGGGAGCAGTCTTAATAATAGTTGGGTGGGATCTATGTACCTATGTATTTAGTATGTGCATACAGATACCTACTTACTTATGAATTGTTTAATGTTTTACTTAGACAATATGTTCTAGTTCGATTACAATTTTAGGAAATTAAAGATGACTGACTGCGTTAAACGAAAATTTCGAATTTGACTTTGGTAGAATTGAGCTCTGTTATTCAAATAATTTACCAGTGTAGTCGGCGCTTAACGAAACGGAGTTAGTTCGGAGACTTCGGAGCAGTGATTATCAGTTTGACGGATTGACGCGCCGACACGAAGCAATCTCCCAAATTGTTGTAATGGCTCACCAACGCGGCCGTAACTCACATCGACCACAACAAACATTACTTAAACAATAACTTACGTTTTGACAGCCAAGTGATGTTAATTTTTGTGGGCAAAATGAAAACAAAAATATTTAATCAGTTAACTTTGTTTCAGAGATGTTTATTTATGATGACACACTCACCATCAATCCATCCCTGTAACAAACTATGCTATGTCATAAATAAATACGTATTTATTTTGCGATAATTCGACCCCAAACATCAACCTCACGATTTTTTCACAGCATTGATTAATGCCCGGTTTCTTTATTCAAAAACATTCGTTTTTGCTATTGGCGGTTAAATTTTGACATTTATTCTATGGAAAATATGAAATATCAATATGTCAAATCGCTATCAGCGTGGCATAAGCTTTGAATAACGCTAACATATACTAAGCGAGAATTTCAGAAAATTAAAGCCTTTATCTGAAAAGGGAGGATCTGTTTCTGTGCCTAGGAGCTAAGTTCACCAGCGGTTATTCCCTAGGAGCTAAGTTCACCAGTGGTTATTCCGTTGGTGTCCCCATACTAGGCTTTATCTCTCAAAACCTCTCCGCCCCCGGTGGAGGTAAGTTCGGGATTGGGAACTTACCTCCAACCAACAAATTCACCGAACACACCCCCTAGAAGAAATTTTACCCTAAGGGGGTAGAGGTTGAAAGTTTGCATGGAACATTTTTCTTTTTGAAACTAAACTCATGTTCAGTTTGCATTCGAGGTAATAATTTGAAATGAGTAAACACGTGTTTAAGCGTTATTCAAAATTCCATCCATAAAGGGGTAAAAATAAAATAGAAGTTGAAAGTTTGTATTTAGTTTGATTAGGTGTTACTGTCAGATTAATGTCACTCAACGTAACGGGACTTTCTTTGACTTCATAGTCTTGATTGTTTGTAATGCAGGAAAATATAGGTACCTGAAAAGGAAAAAACGGAACCCTTATACGATCACTTTGTTGTTCGTCCGTCTGTCTGTCAAGCTCAAGACCCTTTATCTCGAGAACGCGTGGAGATATCGAGTTGAAATTAACACCACACACCCAGGCAACCCAGGTCTATAGTCCCTTGAAGCTGAGAATAAATAAAACTTCTAAGTTAACGTAAATAAAAGATAAACGTTTATTGTGTTCTGACACTCTCAGCTGAGGGGAATCAAAATTTCTAGGGTACCTAGGTACCTACTTTTTGTTGACGTAGAATTATGAAATTTGGCACGAAGCAAGGTCTTATAGCAGATATTAAGGAAAAAATCTGAATAGCGGAAATATAGTACATAATTGGGAAGTTTTAGAAGTTTGTACGGAACCTTTGGTGCGCTAGTCCAACTCGCACTTGACCGTTTTTTTTTTACTTCGGAACACAAGCGTGTGGCTTTTTTGTTGAGGGCGGTACTTCTTTTACGGGATTGTCTGTTACTATAAATAATCTGCGCCTGTCATGAGTGACTACTCAGATCAAAATAAATAAGGAAACTAAACAAAAATCTAATTAATTTTTAATTTCTTGACATCATCTAATCGTAATTCATTTATTAGGGAGGCATTTCGTTTTTGTAAAGTAACATAAATTAAAGTTATAAATTCATCCTAGAAACAGGTGGTAGATTTAAAATATACATATTTTATAATAATAAAATTATGAGCAGCTGTATCTTTTGATCCTCATTGTGAAGATGTTCTTTGTAACAGAAACATACTTTTTTCCTGGTTTAATCATTGAAATTTGAAAATTACAAAAAAATATTAACAAAACTACGCCTCCTTAATTCCTTGTGCTGGACTGAAAAACATAGCTCCTTGCAAAGATTAGAAATCAATACCAACACACAGCGGGTATCGGCGGCCGGTCTATCGGGTAACGAGGCAATCGAACCTCGTTTTCCTCTGAAATGCCACTTTTTACTCTTGTTTCTTATTTTTATTGGAGCGGGCGGGGCGGCGCGGGAGCAATGCCTTCGCTGTAATAAACTGTGAGGTGACCATCATTTCACACTCGTGGGGATAATAAAGTTGGGTGTGATATTTTTTTTAATGTGACATTTAATTTGTATATTTTTATTGCTCTTTTTATATTATGACTTTTCTCACTTACTTAATTTATTTCTTATTTACTTAAGTACCTACTTAATTTTTCAATATAATTTCATTATTTTGACATAATCATTGTTACGCGCGTAAACGCTCATTTCAGACTTTTAGATAACTCTTTATTTTCAATGAATATGACATTTTTTTGCAAATGTTGTACACCTAGCATACTTATACATCAGTTATGCGTCCTTCAAACTTTTAAATGTGTGTATTGTTTAATGGTTATGCTGTTGGTGTTGGTGTATCTTATTAAATAAATATACAGAAGCATAGTATTATATACACTTTATTATTTTTATTTTAAGCGAAACCTGTTATTGGCCTTATTATTAATAATTGTTAAACTATATATAATGTATAAAACGCTGTTGGTTTTCGTAATAATAAATAAATAAAATAAATAAAGAGATGTTAGTTAGTAAAGTCAGGGAATTTAATTTGCTTAAGCTTAATCTATACTAATATTATAAAGCTGAAGAGTTTGTTTGTTTGTTTGCTTGAACGCGCTAATCTCAGGAACTACTAATTCAAATTGAAAATTTATTTTTGTGTTGGATAGTCCATTTATCGAGGAAGGCTTTAGGCTATAAAACATCACGCTATGACTAATTGGAGCTGAGCATCGATGACAAATGTTGCAAAAACGGGTAAAAAATATACGGCGAAACGTAGTTCGCTGGCACAGCTAGTAAAGAATAAGCAACATGGCGCCATAAGAGCTACGAATGTTAACACTGCGACTTTGCATACACTATTTATTTGCGAATAGAATGTTTTGCGAGTATAATGTTTTGCTAATATGATGTTCTGAGAATATGATGTTTTCCGAATATGATATTTTGATAACACATATTTAGAGACTGAGCCGGCATCATTTGACATATCTATTGGAATTTTTAACCTTAATGCATTATCATTATCAGTGTTAAACAATATGTCAACGAAATGGCTTGGGAATGAGTTCCTTGACCGTACCTACAAAAAGTACAAAAGTACGAGTCAAAAAAATCAGTAACTTTTCTATTATTTTCTGTAATTACAAGAAATACTTCATAAAAGTTTTTGATTGTAATCAAAAACTTCTATGAGTAGATTCTTAGAAGTATTTGTCTCTGATATTTAAATGTACATACCTACACTACATATAATACTTATAATAAAAATATAAATTACAATTGGTATGTATAGTAAATAATGATGGAGGTACCCATAGTTCGTCTCGTCTTAGGAAAGACATTTCAAAATTTATAGTCATAAACTCATCGCATCATACTGGTATACATATAGAGAGTAATATGATCTCTACAAGGGCGTTGCAACTCCTAAAAAACAAGTTTTACAATCTTAATCATTTAAAATTACTAAAGTATATAACTCTATACAGTAGTAAAGTAAAATATATTCTAGAAATTTCTTTAGATAATAAAATTATTTTTCGACTAATAAGTCTTTCAATTTTTTGATAGAAAACCTTTCGTTTTTATCGACATATGGTTGGTATCAGAACTAACTATATGCAATCTAGTAAATAAGGTACATGTTAAGGAACTAAGGTTATCACTTTGGTCATAAGATTGTAATAGCCCTATTAATAGTTATTCCTACAGGAAGCTAAGAAATCCCCATTCAAATTCCAAAAAATAAGCAAAATAGGTACTTTGAAGTATAAGTGTTGAGCTTTATTAAAGCGAACCGGGAACAGCTAGTAATAATATAAAATGGTTCAAGAATATCCTGGTGCTTATCAAAAGTACAGGGTTAGTATTAAAATGAGACAACAATAGAGCTGGAAGTGGAAAGAGATATCGCAGTGGACGTAACGCAGGTGTCAAGAGAACTCGCGCGGAATGTAATCTTCAAAACTTTTGTATAGTTCTCCAATATTGTTAGATTAACTTTTTTATTTAGAGATAACTTGTGAATAATCATACAATATGCTCTAAAGTATTAATTCGTATTATTATTATGCTTAATTCCAGAGGGTTTGTAGTTCAAATAGTTTTCAAATAGTGCACAAAAACATTCACGGCCTTACCACAAAAAGTTTTTAAACACTTTTTTAAGTTAAACACTGTTTAAACATGATGCTGTCTCTATCTTTCCTTTGAAAACAAATGAAACAGCATCATGTTTAAACAGTGTCTAACTTAAGACAGTGTTTAAAAACTTTTCGTGGTAAGGCCGTAAAGACTTAATATTGAACATTGCGAGTGAATTCAATAGAAGAAAAAGTTACCTTGGGATCCACCGGTGGTGGAACCAAGGTGGACGGAGTGATATTACTGTTTTCAAATATTTAAAATAACCTTAATTCAAATAATACTTGATACCTACACAGATCTTTTGAATCGTCCAAATTTTTACCTATCACCTCACGTTCACGTTTCTAACATAACTTCATCATTACCCTTCATACATATTGTAAGTTTAATCCAGTGTCATCATCCAACAATATAGAAATAACATTTTGTTGATGAGTAGCACAAAAATAAAACTGTCATAATCAAACAACATTTCAGATAGATTACCATAACAAGTAATTCTGTCAAAGTTTGAGCGCCTCACGCACGATGCCTCGTGCTTTTCCACAGCCTCTCGTTAAAAGCTTTTAACGAGCCGACCTTGCCGTAACGACTAGACAGAGACAAACGACGCCCTTATACCCAGCAGCGCCTACGCAACAGAGATGCAAGATAATCCCACCAACAATACGTTTACTAACAAGATAAAACCACTCACTGGAAAAACGCCTTAAGCGCCCCAGTCACACGTTGAATTATAAAGCGTAATTTTATTTTATTAAAGCCCCAATTTACATAAACAAACAACGGTGCTTGTTTGACAGCTGCCGACACGGGCTCGCCGGCTAACGAGAATGACTCAGGCGCATGCTTTTTATTTTCTTCGATGTAAACCTTGTGTCTTTGAAGTAAGACTTAAAACTCAAAAGCAACAAACTTATCTCGAGCTTTTCTTGTGAATGCCTTTATGAAATTTATTTAAATTAGTTTTTCGTTATGGTGAGATACAAGATTGGAGCTACAAAGAATGCAGCAAACTTATTTTTATTGTATCATACAATTATAAGAAAGGTAGGTAGTGTATGTTCTAAAAGTTCAACAAACAGATTGACTGATATAGTGTAGTGATATAGTTAATATAGTCGACAGGTATAAAATACATAATAAAGTATTTATATTACCGGCTGCGTAGGTATTATAATTCCGAAATAGTTTAAATATTACTTGTTCAGTTGTAAAGTGGGACTTTCAGGTTTATTTTTTTTGCCACGACTGGAACCACACTCACAAAACATTTACGTTTGTGACTAGAAGAATGATAATGTTTTGTTTACGTATTCTAAGCCACGTTTCATAGAAAAGACATCAACGTAGTTATAATATGACATACTCGCAACATTCAATGAACAAATTTTTACATTCGTTTCCTAATTATTGGTAGTAAATTGGGTGTATGTACAATAAAAGGTTTAAACATTAAGGTAAAAATAATACTACGTATTACCTCAAACGTAGTACATACATATTACCTCGATGGGTTTAATTTTTACATTCGTTTCCTAATTATTGGTAGTAAATTGGGTGTATGTACAATACAAGGTTTAAACATTAAGGTAAAAATAATACTACGTATTACCTCAAAGTCTCAAACGTAGTACATAATACATATTACCTCGATGGGTTTAAATGATTATCTTAGTTTCTTACATTTTTAATTAATTTGTTGGTTATGTTATTATGTTTGACATCAATAAGTGCCTGTAAAGGTCAATCCTACTATAATATTATAAATGTGAAAGTGTGGATGTTTGGATGTTTATAATAATATATATATTTATAATAATAATATTTGGATGTTTAGATGATTGGATGTTTGTTACTCAATCACGCAAAAACGGCTGAACGGATTTGGATGAAATTTGGCATGTATGTAGCCTTTGACACGGAAAAGAACATAGGCTACCTTTAATCCCGATTCCTTAAGTAGTTCCCGAGGGAAAATTGAAAATTGTTAACGAGCGAAGCTTTAGACCCAATTCTGAAGTCCACGCAGACGAAGTCGCGGGCAGAAGCTAGTATTGAATAAATATTTTTGAGTTTGAGTTTCGTAGTGCATTTTCTTTAAAATTGCTAAATAAGTTTTTTGGTAAACAGTTTTATAAGCTGTATGTATCAATCTTATAATAAAAAGGTTTGACCAAAGTTAATTACGAGTGTAAGCAGAAATTGTAAAATCTAATCAAGTCACCAGTTTCCTGTGAAAATAAAACAGAAAAAAATCGACAAACCGATATCGGGATCGAAATGAAAGCTAATGTGATTCGGTGAAACGATAAGGAGAAAAAAAATGAAATGCAGTTAGGGACATTAAACTTCTAGTGAGTGCCGTGTTTAATTGCTGTAGATAGGTGGTATCACCTGCCGATGCACGGCACAGGCGGCGGTCTGTTTATAAAATGGCTGCGTTGTTTGTTTTCTGAGGGTCTAGCAGACGTAGTGTCATATCCATTGATACTGTTTGTCTCGGACCATTAACAATACTTAACCGCCTCCGAGGTCTAGTGGTTGTGACCACTCGGTATTCGTCTGGAGGTCCGAGATTCGATTCCCTCTGGGGACAGATGTTTTCTGATCGGTTTCGTTGGTTTTTGGGCTTCTGAACCCGCTTGGCTATATAGCTACTACCGTCTTACCAAAGTTTGTCGCCATAATGTAACAAAACTGCGTTCCGCCAGTAAGAGGTAAGAAGGTTGATATTCTTTGATGTTGAGGAGTCCAGGTGAAGCTCACTTCCATTATCGACCTTTATCACTTACCTACCACTAAGTGAGATGAAGGCCCAGGGTTTCCCTGTAATGTGTAAATTTCACCTGCATCTACAGTTACCAAGTCCTGATACGGAAAAGATCTGAGGCAAGAGAAGTGTCGGGAGAAGAAGGATATCGTGGCTGAAATATCTGCGCCAATGGTTCCGAAGGAGCACTCGTTCGCTTTTCAGAGCTGCTGTATCAAAGGTGGAAATTGGGACTCGCGGCCGGTACGCTGTGCGAGGCGGTCGTGTTAATCTAATACTTGCGAAACTTGTTTACGTCGCGATCGTTTGTGGCGGCCGAAGCGCAGGTAGTAACCGCGCCCGGCCGGCCGATTATAGTTAAATCGCGTTATAATGAGTTTAAGTCAAATCGATAGATCTGAATGTGATAATAGTGTTGTATCGGAGAGAAACGATTATATTGATGAAGAACTACCCAATATGGAGAACTTGACAGAGGAGAAAGTTAATTTTAAGCCGAGTAAAAGAGAACGGGAAGAAGACGAAGAACAATGGATAAATGTCACAAGAGGTAAAAAATTAAAAGAAGGAAAAATAGAGATTTATATATCATCAAATGAAAAATTACCTAAACAATTCGCTTTGGCAAAATTATTTGGAAGTTTAAACATTTTGGATATTATAAAAATAAAATACCTAAATCCATATAAAATAAGAGTGGAGTTCGATAACGAAAGCAGTGCTCATAGTCTTGTGTCGTGTGAAGAGTTGATGAAAAAGGGATGGAAATTCCAAAAAGCTTTCGAAGTTAGCTTATCGTACGGCATTATAAAAGAAGTCGACATCGATTTAACAGAGGAAGAAATCAAAGAGAGTATTAAATGTCCCTCACCAGCTGTTCTAGCTTCCGTTAAAAGACTTCAGAGGAGAAACAGACAAGGAGAATGGTGCCCAAGCGAAACGGTTAGATTGTGCTTCAATAACGCTTATTTACCACCTTATGTCATGGTTGAAGACCTCCGTATTAAAACCGAACCCTATGTGTTCCCAGTATCTCAGTGCTCACTTTGTTGGAAACTTGGTCACACGGCAAAAAGATGCCCAACAGATAAAGTTAAATGCCCCAAATGTGGGGATGGCCACGCAAACTGTGATACAAAAAACTTTAAGTGCATAAACTGTGGAGGTAAACATATGGCTTTAGTTCGGACATGCCCAGTATATATGAAAGAAAAGCAAATCAGAAAAATTATGGCTGAATTTAATTGTACATACAGAAGAGCTCGTACGATGTACGTACCAGAAAATCTCGATGAAGGCAATACCAAATTCACAAATGAACAACATAATTATAAAGCACTCCAAAATACACAAGAAATGGATTATACTTCGTCTCCATCATCTGACATACCCTATAAAAATCATATTTATTCTTAAGCCACCAAGGTCAAAACCACACCTCGTAATAATAAATTTCAATCTACCGACGTTGACTGCATATTAGAAGAAAACATACGTCATAACAATATACAGCAAGACCTCAGCAATTCGGAATGTAAACAAACAAGCCAACCATCGACGAAAATACCTGAGAGAAACGTCACATTCGGCGAACTTCTAAAAAAATTAAAAGAAATAATTTTTCTAAGAAGGGACTCGCTAAAAGATAAAATTCATAGTGTTATTAAGTGTTGTACGGAATGGTTTATACTTCTTATTACTGAAAATATTTCTGACTGGCCTGTGTTACAAATTCTATTGAACTATTTTAATGGATAGTACAAATAACTTACTATCGAATTTGAAAATTATACAATGGAATGCCCATAGTTTAAAATTGAAATTAGCTCAATTAGAACATCTCTTGTTTCATGATAAAATTCATATTGCTTGTTTATGCGAAACTTGGTTGAATTCCGATTACAATCTAAGAATTAGTAGTTATAATATTTTTCGTCACGACAGAGGCGACTCATACGGTGGAATAGCTATAGCGACCCACAAATCTATTATATGCCACGAAATCCCTATACAGTTATCTAATCCTAATATTGAAATTATAGTCTTAAAACTACAAAACTGCGGGAATATTGTTAACCTAATTTCTGTTTACTGTTCACCAAGCGTCACAATACGACTATCAGATTGGGAAGAAATTCTAGGTATATCACACGAAAAAACAATTATCTTAGGTGATTTTAATGCTCATCACATGAGTTGGTCCCGGAAAACAGATTGCAGAGGGACTCATTTATTTAACGCTTTAACAGATTCAGCGTTTATCACATTGAACGACCGCACTCCGACACGTATAAAACTGGTTAACGGTATACTCCAACAATATTCTCCAGATATAGCCATAGCATCTACAGATATATCTCTAAACTTGACATACAAGGTACTCAATGAAACATTAGGAAGCGATCACTGTGTAACAAAAATTTCGACTGTAGTTGAAAACCGTAAGGGTCAGTGTACTAAAAGGCTCTTTAAAAAGGCAGATTGGTGTAAATACAAATCCTTATTAGATAAAATGTTTTTACAATGGAATTATTCGAGTAATATTCAGGAATGTTATAACATATTTACAAATTATATTGATATGGCAGCAGAATTACATATTCCAAAATCAAAACCTAACTCCAATCCACTATCAAAATTTTATCCCAAGCCTTATTGGAGTGAAAACATATCTAAAGTAGTAGCGGAACGACGACTCGCACTATCTAAATTCCGTAAAAACCCAACACCATTGAATTATAGAGTACTCAATGAAAAAAATAAGATTGCGCAATCGGCTATACGTAAAGCTAAAACTAATAACTGGCAAAAATTTTGTTCATCCCTAGACCAATCTACAGATCTCTCCAGCTTATATAAAAAAATGCGGTGGATGAAAGGCATTAGACCTAACTATAATTGTGTAGATAATAGTAACGCATCTCAATTACTGCGCAGTCTTACTCCTATGTATGCACAACCAAATAAACCTCTATTTAAATCTACAAATCATGGTTTAGATTCAGAAATTACTATGACAGAATTAGAAAATAGTATCCGGAAGAAAGATACCTCACCTGGAATTGACAACATTTCATACAGTATGATCAAAAACCTACCAGAAAATGGCAAACGCATACTTTTGTATATCTATAATTATTGTTATCGTACAGGAATTGTACCTCTAAAATGGCGCGACATACGTATATTGGCAATCCCAAAACCAGGGAGAGATCCTAAGTTGCACACATCGCTCAGACCTATAGCTATGATGTCATGTCTGTGTATAGTTTTTCACATCATATTGAATAACAGATTGGAATGGTTCTGTGAGAAAAATAACATATTTACAAGTAACACAATAGGTTTTAGAAAATCACTCTCCACATTAGATAGCCTTATAACTTTAGTCAATAGAATTATGATAGGTTTCACTTCAAAAAAAATAACATTAGCCTGTTTCATTGATATAAACAACGCATATAACAATGTAGACATAACATCATTATTGTCAATAGCTGACGAAATAGGAGTGGGATCTCGAATGTGCAGTTATTTATGGAATTTCTTAAATGAAAGAAATCTTGAAATAAAAAATGGAGATTTCACTATGAAACGTAGCACAAACCGTGGCTTAGCCCAAGGTGACCCTCTGTCACCTCTATTATTTAATATAGCGACATCAATTATTTGTAGATCGATCAAGGATGCTTTTATATCGCAATACGCAGATGACTTTGCACTATATACGACATGTGAAAACATAGAGGAAGGCCAAGTTAAACTGCAAGCTTCCCTAAATACTTTTTCGCAAAAGTTAGATGTATTAGGACTAGACATAACCACTACAAAAACGAAAGTATGTGTGTTTAGGAGAGGGTTTAGTAGACAGGTTAACAGATGTCACCTAAATCTAAACAATTTTCGCCTGGAAGTTGTGGATTGTGTGAAGTATCTAGGGCTGTGGCTCGATTCCAAATTGAAATGGTCAAAACACATTAATGAAATCTATCAAAACACAATGAAATTCGTCAATATTTTAAAGATTTTAGTAGGTCCGAGCTGGGGGGTTCACCCCCTTCACTTGAAAAGATTATATATATCATTGATACGTAGCAAATTAGAATATGCAAGTTTTGTTTATGATAACTCATGTAAAACTCATCTAAGTAAGCTTGATAGACTCCAAAATATATGTCTAAGAATCATTGGAGGCTTCATCAAAACGACTCCAATACATGTAATGGAAAGTGAGTTAGCTATTCCACCATTATTTATTAGACGACATTTTTTAGCAGCAAAATTCTGGCTTAAGTGCAACTCTTTGAAAGACAATAAAATTATACAATCAACTGACACATTAGAGTTATTATGCACTACTAAATCTTATTGGAAAAATAAAAAACTACCATTACTTATTCTGATTCACAAGCAACTGAAAAAAATACCTATGCACAGGAGCAAAAAATTAGAAATGTTTTCTTATAATACATGGATAAGCAATGTGAATTTAAGTCAAAACATAATTGATAATATTGACAAATTAGATAGAAGTAAAAATAAATTTTGTAATGATATGCTAAAACAGATAAGTGATCAGTTTATCAAATACAAATACTTGAATTATTATAAAGTATATACAGATGGATCGAAGGATTCGCAGGGAGTAGGTGCTGCATTCTTTGACTGTCAGACAGGTGACTCTATGAAATTTAAACTGCTGCCAGATTCTTCTGTTATGTATGCAGAGCTAGTAGCTATTTACGAAGCTTTATCTTTTATATCATCAGTTGATTATGGCAATTTTGTCATACTGTCTGATTCAAAGAGTGCCTTACAACATGTGGCTCGATGCACCTCGACTATTCGAGGTACACCGATAGCCTACGAAATTATAAGAAGTATATGTCACCTTAAGAATATTGGTAAGCAAATAATTCTTCAGTGGATTCCTGCTCATGTAGGGTTGACCGGCAATGAACAAGTGGACTTTCTTGCAAAACAAGCATCAGTTGAAGGAATAACATGGACAGCAGATCCTTTCTATACTGACCTTCTCAACATCCCACGAAAGAGATGTTTTGTTATGTGGAAAGAATATTTTGACGAGCGTTCAAAGAGTGTTGGTATTTGGTATAAAACCATCCAAAATAAGCTTCCCAAGTGTAGCTGGATCGACAACTCGAACATGAGCAGGAATGATACTGTAACAGCCTTGAGGCTTAGATCTGGCCATATACCTTTAAACAAATTTGCCCACTTAATGGGAAAAGTAGAGTCACCTGTCTGTTCGGAATGCAATATCATGGAGGATACATTACACATCGTAATGGAATGTGTAAGAAACCATAATGAAAGGCGAGAGTTTTTAATTAAATTCAATTACACGCCATACAATATAGGTTTGTGCAACAGTATTTTGGCGTTTCCTCTCTCAGAAAATGCAATATTATTATATAAACTAGTAATTATTGGCATAAATCGCAGGAAATAAGAAGCATTATCTATGTAGCACAATGAGGGTGACATTTTCCTAAAAGAAAAAAAATCCTCATAAAAAATTTCAGATTAAAAAAAAAAAAAAAAAAAGGTGGAAATTGCCATAATGATTGCCAAACTGCGGTAGCTGACGGCACCATGAGAAGAAGAAGATACGGAAAAAGAGAGGAGATGTGATGCGACGATATTACTACGAAGACCGCTCGCTGTCACAAAATTTCATAAAAAAATCAAGTACCTAACCTATATTCACCAGAGGTACTTTAGTACTATTATCTATTCTGTGCCAGAGGTAGCATATCGTCTGATTTGTCGTAAGTATTTTTTTGTGTTTATTTTAGCAAAAAGTTACCATTATCTTTATCAATCACCATTATATATCGAACAACTACAATAATTCGTATAATGAGAAACATGAATTTACCTTAGAATAATAATGAATTAACTTTAATTTTGTTAAGGAAGTACAACCTGTTCCGTGCATTCTTATCTAAATCAGTCCAATATTATGCATAAAGAGTGACACACGTCCTTACAACTCCACCCACTCACATACAATCACATTTATAAATGATTTAATAGGATACTTTACAGGTTGTTGTTATTTAAAAAGTGATTTATTTTGACGAAATAATCTTCTAATATCATAAAAATTTCGTGTCACAGTGTTTGTCATCGAACTCCTCCGAAGCAGCTCGACCGATTTTTATGAAATTTTTTGTGTATATTTGATAGGTCTTAGAAAAGGTCGTAGGCTATTAACCCTCTCCAAATTTTTTTTATTTGAGTGTTGAACTTTAACGCGGGCACAGCTAGTAATTTAAGGCTAGTAATTCCATTGATTTACTACCAAACGTTTGGTAGTAAATCAATGGGTTATTCACATCAAATGACGTCGACCAATCCGCATTGGGCTAGCCTGGCTGACTAAGTCCTAATCACCCAAACATAGGGTAGGCTCGAGCCCCTCGGTAGGGAAGTATATGGGCCGTGATGATGATGATGATTACAGCAGACGAGCCATAGTATATCTTTTCGGGTTGACTTAAAAAGCTTACTGACCTGCAGCATTTAAAATAAGCCAAACCAATCACACTGGGTTACTACGGGCTAGACTTGTGCAGAGTATATCACTGAGAGGAAAAGAGAGATAGGTATATGTATCTTTTAGAGCTGCTGATATATATCACTCTTTTATATCTCTATATCATTTATATCTTTAGCTAGATCATTAACTCAGTGCTTTCAGTGTTTTTAATTTATCAGTGATATAATGAATGTGTGCTCTGTGTATTTTCGTAATTAAATTTTATTAACTTATTTGTTATTTGGAGTTTAACATTCATAAAGAGATTTCTAATTAATTTGTATTCATATATACTTCAAATAATTTTCTTAATACTGTTGTGAATATGAAAAATCAGTCACCTAATAAAATCCTGCCGAGTGAAAGAGAAGATTTACTGATTCAATGCGGTTTCAATGCTCTCGGACATCTCAGGCGACTGAAAGAGATACTGAGCTACTGAAGTGATATACTGATATAATCACTCCTTGCGTCAGATATATATCTTTTGAATCAATCACTCCTGAGTTACACAATTCTACTACGGGCACATGCCACAGTGTCACAAACACAACCCCTTTATCGAGTCTATTTATCTTAGTAATTATCACAGCACCGGTTCTGCCGGCGAACGGAGCTCTTACCATTCGAAAGTTGAACAATGGAGTCAAAGCTTCGACTGTTCTGTTGTTTTACAAATTGAACAGTTTCGAAATGCGTTGTGCAGTTTGATTGCATCAGCCAAAATTAGTTTTTAAGACTTCCCGGAACTTTTGAATAAAACTGAGTAAACTTAACACGTATTTTTATTGTAACACATCTTTTTTACATTTCAACAATGTTTTTGCATCGCAACATTTGGCTATGATCCCCTAATTTGATCGTCCTATCCTGAAGAAGTGAGAACGCATGAAGATAGTCGCGCGTAAGCTGAAATGAAAAAGGTAAATAAATAACGTTATCTGGTTATCTCAACAATATGGGTGTGGTGGCTCTATCAGATAGCCCTCGCAGTTCGAGGCACTGTAGGGTATTTGTGCTTCTCCTGATTTCTTTTTAGCCTGTGTACCCTACGCCTGTGTACTATCGGACCAATCAATAAGTAGTGCCCATGTACTTGATGTCTTTTGGCACGGCCCTGTAATCTTCGTTTTACTGCTTCGGATACAAATATCCCGTCGATGAAATAGCCTTCGATGATATGGCGTTGTAGAAATGGGCTTCGCAAAAATCCCTGTAAAAACAAGTTCGTAAATTTTGTTCACACCAATTAATATACTCTCTTGAATACGTTAACGTGTAATGTTTTTACAAGAAGATCGCAATTAATTGTTTATTACATTACTGAATACCTACTTACCGTATTACCTGCTAAACTCAAAATTACAAAATGTCTATATTAAAAAGAACACTAATTATTATGCTGTAACTCGTTCTACGTCCGTAAAAGAGTCTATCCTCTATGAAAATTATTACAAGGTCTATCCTCTATGTTCACCAAGAAGCTGCGGTTTTTCTTGGTCGCCAGTCCTGTCCACAGTCAAGATCGCCTCTTTGAAAACGCCGCGCCCATACGGACGCAAAATAAGACTTGGAACTTGCCGACTACGTGTTTTGAAATTATAGTAATGGCACCATGGTTTGCCACTTTATCGCACTCCGCAAAGCCGGCGTTATGGCCTGTCATTACACTCGTATGGATGAAAGCTGTGATGTTGTAAATTACCGTGTGCACCCGGTTATTAAAACAGTGTAAGTACACATTGACGAGCGAGACGTTCTACCTCAGACTCGTTTGTTAAACGTATAACCAAATCGAAAAAAAATATTTACAAGAATTCGTAGAGTAACAGATATGGATTTGCACTTTCATGGCTAAGGAGCCCGACTATAATGAATGGCCTTTACGTTCATTTGTAGCCATACAGCCAAACACAATAAGAAGTTCATAGATAGAATTTTAATTAAAGAAATGTTATGTTATACTACTGTTTTATTTCCTCGCAATCGAAGTGAAAAGTAGAGTTTATAACTCGTCCACAAAACCATTTTATCCTCGACATTCATATCATGCCATGCTAAGTCTCGGATATAAATGGTTCGATTTGTGCACTTATTGTAAAATCTACTAAAGTTCTACATGTCGCCTTTCGGCTGTATGCTTGCTATGTCGATGTTATTGAATAAATTATGTTTGTTTACGCTAAACAACGGGTGCTTTCGTCAAACATAAATCGCGGGAATGGCGCACGCGCGCAGTTAATTTCACGCAAGCTCGGCGCGTCGTCGTTCGCTAGACACTGCGCGCTCATTGTTCGTATCGCCCGCCTAATTGAATTGCGCTCGTCTTAATAATTATTATAGAAAGATGGAAGAAAGAAAGAAAAAAACTTGTTCACTGCTTTTACACGTTATTAAGTAAGTACATCAGTGAGAACAACTACTATAATTTGACTGTTTTGGCAGAAAAAAAGCGACTCAGCCATGATGCTGCATCACGGACAATACACGACTGATGAGACAGCTTTATAAAACCTGGAAAATTCGCGAATTACCTCGGAGTATTATTAAAACCTTATATACTTACCTATGCACGAATCATTCATTTCGCTTTTCGCCATGTTTAGGCGCAAAACTATGACAACCCATTCAGTATTTAAATTGTTATGAAATGAACATATTCAAATATGAAAGTAAAATATTGAGTATGTGAAAGTGAAATATTGAGTATGAAAAATATGTTTAAATAAGGAGGCCTTTTCTGTACAAGCAGGGATGACACTTACTTGACCGCACTCGAATCAGTTAAAATACACATAAAATACATGATTAAAAACCTTATAAACTTCCCCAAGAGAGTTTAAATTTCAGACTACTCAAAAATAAAAACCTTCTTATCTTTTGCTGCGTGCGTATGGGATGTCGTGGCCGTGGACAAGATAAAAATCGAATTGTTGTAAATTGGACAACGAAATAAATTGCTGAGAAATGGTAATGGCGGCGGGGGAGCTTGGATCTCGTTATATCCAAGTTTATGGTTCATTTATGACCGCTTGTTTTACATACAATTGAGCTTCGTTTCTTATACGGTTTAAAATAAACTGGTTATAAAGGGATAGGCCCTTGTTGTTCGTGATGGGGTCACTTGCATATTACATGAGTAGCCTGCTGAGATGAATACATTTATAAATATACATAAGGGTACATATACAGAGAACATGTACCTACAGTCCAAAAAATGTGTTCGAATCGAAGTTCGGACGGATTCCGTTTGAAGTAATTTCAGCTGCTTCTTTGGTGACATTTTAAGAAATTTAAATAGCATGGATGATTCAGAAAAGAATATACATTTCATTAAAATAAAATTTTGGGTAGTTAGTTGTGCAAACTAACTGAGATTTGAAAATTTACTTTAAAAATATACTTATTAGTAGAGCTACGTAAACGTAACATATATTATAAGTATTATAAAAAAATAAATCATCGATATCGATACAGCCTCAAAAGGCTGCTTTTAAGTAGGAAAGTAAATAGGTAAAATTATAATAAGTATTGCTATACCAACAATCAAAAACAGTTAAATGTTAATCCAGAAATAAACGAATGTTAAAAAACTACCACATTGCATTCCAAACCATTACGCTAAACAGAACAGTAATTAAATAATTTGTAGAATTTAACCTAGGTACTTACTGTCCTTTATACACAATCTGAAATTTTCATTAGAGGGAAAGAGACGAGGAGATGCTGGCTAGTGGATAGATCTCGGGGCACAGGTACCCCTCTGTGGAGCTGGCGTATGCATCTGCGTAGCGAGCAACATGTCTTAGCATAAAACAACTGTGGAGTCGTTAAGGCGCATAGTAACGTCAATCATAAAAAATCACTGCAAAAAAAACCGGTTCTCTTCATAAATATTGAATAAAAAAATCTTTAAAAAAGATATGTTATTATTCAACGCATTCTTTAGAGGATGGTCTTTTTAATTTTTTGATAAATTAATTAAAACTTGGTTAAAATGTGACCCAAACATGCCTCGATTTTAAAACTATAAACCTAATCGCTTCGTAAATATTAGGTTAAATCACATACTTTCGATTTCAATAAATAAAGTGAACAATATTCTAGGGGATAGTCTTTTTAGATTTTTCTTATTCGCCTTTATTAATTTTTTATTGAAATTATTCATCTTACGCGTAAAGGTTTGCTTGAATATTCCCCTCACTCTCACTCACTCACTCCTATGTAATCAGTGCGGGACGATCGACGCAAGGTCATTGGGAGCACTATGCGCCTTAAATCTAGATTATAAAGTAAAAATAAAGATAAAGAAGGCCGTTTATTCCATGCATATTACAATAGAAGTTCTATTAAAATTGAACTTAAAATATTTCTCTATTTTATTATCATCATTCCAGCTCATATACGTCCCCACCGAGGACCTTCGCGTAGGTACATACATATACAGATAATATTATACTACATAGCAAAGGAACGAGCCTAGAATATTCAGGCGAGACGCGACGTTGTTGTCATTTGACACCAAGGAAGTTTTTGTTAGTCAAAATTTTATTACAGTTCTACTTTGTAACCTATACTTTTTTTTGTTTATTAATCTTATTTAATCCATTTGAACTTATTGAAATTATTGAGAAGTTTTTAATAAAATTCACATTCCCTAATATAAAATGTCTACTCCACATCTTCCCAACTCGGGATCATTCGAAAATGTTCCGTTCCGTTTTTTGGTTGCGTGTTTAAGTTACGACTGTCTGTATTTCTCTCCACCATCAATAAATCAATAAATACATATGGCTATGTGTCCGCCTGTTCGTCCGTCTGCTGGGCATTAATGGAAATGGTTGTTTGTTTAGGGCGCCCGATCCTTGCTCGCGCCCGCACTATTATTACACGGACGCCATTTCAGATCGATCCTGATCAGAGTGATCAGACTAAACAAATTGGTAACTGTTCACAATAATAAATGGCACCGACAAAACATTCTCTGGCAGCCATTTATTGAAGTAAATAGCGGAACCGGAATTAAACTTTCAAGCAACAGTCTGGATTGAGTATTGAAAACTATTTATTTATTGATCCCAAAGAATGCATCGATACACATATTATAATTTTTTCGTAAGAGCTGACTCGGTGAACTTCGTATTCTGGACAGGTGGTAGACAATCGCGAAGTGTATCGTCATTTTTCATGCTATAACTAAAAACGGCATCTATTCTGCGGTTTTAGCGAGACTAACGAACGGAAATTCAATTTTAAGGCGCATAGTAACGTCAATCATAAAAAATCACTGCAGGAAAAACCGGTTGTCTCCATAAATATTGAATAAAAAAATCTTTAAAAAAGATATGTTATTATTCAACGCATTCTTTAGAGGATGGTCTTTTTAATTTTTTGATAAATTAATTAAAACTTGGTTAAAATGTGACCCAAACATGCCTCGATTTTAAAACTAAAAACCTAATCGCTTCGTAAATATTAGGTTAAATCACATACTTACGATTTCAATAAATAAAGTGAACAATATTCTAGGGGATGGTCTTTTTAGATTTTTCTTATTCGCCTTTATTAATTTTTTATTTAAATAATTCATCTTACGCGTAAAGGTTTGCTTGAATATTCCCCTCACTCTCACTCACTCACTCCTATGTAATCAGTGCGGGACGATCGACGCAAGGTCATTGGGACCACTATGCGCCAATTATCTAAGTACACTCATCCAATTTATCTAAGAATATTTTACTAAACTTACTTCATGTCTTCTATTTTTTAGCAATAGAGCTGAGAGGGGGACCTTTTGGCCACAAACTAGAATTTTAATTTTGTATTGTTACTCTGTATCTTATAGTTCTGTAAGTCTTTTGGCCAAACAAATAATTATTCATTCATTCTTTTTCATTAATTTATTCATGTTGTATAAGCCACCATTCTTAAATTACTGACAATTTCTGTGCAGCTTTTCAATGTAATTAATATGAACTTTCGTTTTCGTCAAATAAACTTAGCTGTGTCCAATTTTTTTGGAATTATCGCTGATACAACATAAAGTTAATGTAAATAAAATATCCTTAGATAAATTTGATAAGTGTACACTGAAAAAAATGATCAACCTAACTTGTTGTGTTATTTGTAAGTTTTGTTAAAAGGAAATAAACTTTAGTTAAATTTAAACAGACTTTTCAGTAATCAGTCCACAACTAGTTTTGTAGATTTATATTTGGTATGTAGTAACTTAATTTTTTGTTACTGTTTACTGATTTTACATAGACTAACTAGCGCAGTTGCAGCAACAAAACCAGTTTCTGCACATATCTAAACTTTGTGCTTAATATCAATCAACGTGTCTGATTATTTTTAACAAATTCGTAAATTTAATAGTAATTAATCAACACGTATCAACCAAGTACAAAACTTATGTTAAATATTCAATAACCAGTTTTGTTCACAACAACTAATTGATTTTATCTATTAATAACAATAGTTATGTTCCTAATTGCTCTCAAGTTTAGCGAAAAAGAACTATGCGAACAGTTTTGCTAAATTAACTAAATTTTCTTTATACGTAACGTAATGATTTTTACAATAGTAACATTTTTTTGCTGTCACCAACAAAAACAGATTGTTTATATTATGTAACCAAACGTCAGGCGGTGCGGGGGAAGGGGAAAGCAAAGCAAACAAGTTCATTTCTGCGCCGGTGTTATTCGTGTGACAGATGGATATTCACTATAATATAAACGGTGTCCTTTTTATTTATTTGTTAAATGGATCGTGTTCGTTAAAAAAAATTACTTCGCCAAGGTGGTCAAATGTGTGGAAATGAGGTATGAAATCGGGATTTTTATCAGTTGATAGAAGAGCCCTTCCAAGTATACAGGGGTATGAGGCAGGCAGGTATTGTTCGTCGGATCAACCATCTAGACGGGAATTGGCAACCATAACGGGTTGTACTCCTGAAAGGCTTGTATGTCAAAGAATAAAAGTCCCTATAACATACCTTGTGAGAGACTAAAAAATAGTGTTCTCCCAAGCTACGCAAAGGCACCCCCAGATAAGAACATGCGGTTCTAAGAATTTAAGCTGAGTCCACTAAATATTGTTACACCGATGGTATAAGAAACTTCCGGCGTGGGGGCTGACAGAGATAGAACACGCTGACAGAGACAGAACATAATCGGGAATACGATGGAAGTTTCGAGAAGGAAAGACAAACAATCGATGGGGTACGGAATGTTCTAGAATAGAACATTCTCGAATGCCTCGAATGTTCACCAGTGCCACTATATAAGCGCGAGGGCGAATGCGGATGGATAGTAATTCTTTTCAAAAGAGCAAACCGAGCGGAGCAAGCGATACAAAGCGACTTGGAAGCGTTTTATAGTGAAGAATTCTGTATGCATATTGTTCAGTGATTAGTAAAGCGGTTTACAGTGTTAAGTAAAGTGACTTAATTAGTGCTTAATTAAATCTTATCTCATAATTGTCGGTGTTTCGCGATTTCCTATACAACACCCACCCCCGCAAACGTAACAATATTAAACTTTTTGGAAGTCTTTATAAATCGTTAATAAAACCGTAATCCACATTTCTCCACGTTCTTTATTATTTCACCTTTTCGTTACACCCTGTATAAGCAGTATAATACAGAGTGTAAGAAATGGCTTGGCAAAAACTTAACAGACGTGATTAGGCCATGAAACTGAACTACTTTCGAAAGCTGTTCAGTTTTATGGCCTAATCGCGTCTGTTAAGTTTTTTCCAATCCATTTCATACATCCTGTATTTTTGTTACTAATTACTTAACTGAGATTGGCTACTAATAACAAAACGGTTTTGTTATACATCGACAAACGGAACCTGTAACATGTAAGCAAACGTAAAGTAAAATTGAATTAACAGTTTGGTTGCCAGCAAGCAAATAGTACAGATATCGATAACCAAACACTTTGATTAGTTACAGCAAAATCCTTTATTTACTTTTTTACAAATAGCATTGTAATTTTTAGATTAATAGTTAGATTAAAAATGTCAAATTGATAGATTAATTTAAACGAAAAATGTTAGGCTACTGGTTACATAACCCAGTTAAACAAACCTAATTTTGTTACTGTTAACAAGTAGTTCGCAAGTCCGTAGATTAGGGCCTACTAGTAACCAAATTTTAGTTACTGTTAACCAATCATTTTTTTCAGTGTATATGAGAAGAAGAAGATAGGTAGGTAGGTATTTATAACAGCTTTTAGTATTCGAGATTGTCAATCGTGTCTTATCGAATTTGTCATTTTCGTACCTATTAAAACAATTTTTTGCTATTTTTAACCGACTTCAAAAAAAAGAGAGGTTATCAATTCGACCCGTATGTATGTAATATTTCCAGAACTGCCCAGTTTTCGTATATGTTAGTCTATATCAGCGCCTGAACAAATGTGCCAAATTTCAAAAGTGTACGTATTATGTTTTTATGTTTGTGTTCGCATATCTCCGGAACTACAAGTCCTATTTAAGTAATTCTTTTTTTGTTGTACTAGGTATTGTTCAACTTAGGGAATACTGCAAGTTTCATCAAAATCGGTTCAGTAGTTTTTGAGATAGGGAATTTTAACCGACTTCAAAAAAAAAGATACAAATAAAAAAATATTTTACAAAAAATAAAAACCGACTTCAAAAAAGTTAAAAATCATATAGGAAAAGGCACAGACAACATCACACTTCTATATTGAAGTCGGTGACAAATTTTAAGATTTTCTAGGGGATCATCGTTTGGCACCGACTTCGTTCGATATATAAGTGTGATGTTGTCTGTGCCTATTCTTCTTATATTATTTTTAACTTTTTTGAAGTCGGTTTTTATTTTTTGTAAATTATTTTTTTACAAATAGGTAGGTATACGCTATGTATGTATGTAAATCTAACATAAAGGAGCAAATTAACACTCTCAAACCAATTTATTTTGATTTAAGTATTCAAGAAAACGTGGAAAATAAATTTAAATATCTGATTTACTACTCTCCAAACTTTAAAATCAGCGCGCGCGATCATAAATTACCGATTTTTTTCGATGCACCCGAGTCCCGGTGAGTCCACGGAAAAAAGTTTACCTGGGCCGAAGCAAACAATGGACCTCTTTTGGGAGACATCGCAACATTACGTATTCCTGAAAAAACGACAAGTTGCGTACACAAAGGATTTTTGAATTTCTCGTTTCGCAAGAAACCTCTAGCCTTGAACAAGAGATTTAGGTTAAACAATGGTATTAAAAAGCTGGCTGATAAAAAAGCATAATAATATGCATAACTGGCATCTTGAAAGAAATTGTATTACTTACTTACTAGTAACGTTGTATAAAATATACATAGATTAGATATACATAATGACCTATGTAGGTATAGGGCGCCAAATTTATCAGACGTTAAAAATTGATAACCATCGTGGTAAGCTCTCGATTTAAATACCTAGGTACAAGTAATTCGTAATAAGCAAAAAATATGACCAATGAACTTAATATTGAGTTACACTCAGTGTTGAAAATAGATATCCAATGGAGTAATTGTAGTATTAAATTGTCAACATTTCGGAAAAGTAGGATACTGGGTATGAAACTATTAATAATATTGTTTAAATCTAAATCCTTTTCTTTTGTAGTAACGTCATTTTTCTGACATAGGCTAAGATGACTAAAAAAATTTACAAGGAGTTTATATGGCAGTCCTCAACAATGACGTCACGGTTGATGTCGGATCTCTCTGTCTAATCGCCTTCAAATAAACAACTTAAAATGCTTGTTTCTAATGTATTTCTAAGCCGATTTTAATTCTAATTTCACAGGACTGCATCTTTTTCCAGGGTTTTTTAATATTTAATGACGAGACGTAAAAATTAGAATTTAGTCATCATCCCAATTGAAACAAAAATACTTTTCTTACAACGAAATGTTGCCAAAACACGGATAGTTTACAAAACACGAAGTGCAGGGGCAGCACAAAGAGCAAACGACCACAATGTCACGTTCTAATGATGTATTATTTTGATGTTTGAACAACGGGCTATTGCTTAATTATATAGTATTAGCTGTGCCCGCGACTTCGTTCGCGTGGATGTCCGAAAATAACGATATCGTGATGTTATAAAGCCTAAAGCCTTCCTCGATAAATGGACTATCCACTACAAAAATATTTTTTCAATTCGAACCAGTAGTTCCTGAGATTAGCGCGTACAAACAAACAAACTCTTCAGTATAGTAAGTATAGAAGTATAGATTTGAATGTTTAGAAAATATTATGTGTATTGCGAAAAGAAGGAATACCACAGATAGATAGATATATAAATACTTGAAGCCCAATATCCCATTTGGAGGAAAAAGATTGAAATGTAACTTTCAGCTAGAGAATTAGAATGTAATATACTAATTGATAGCAATGAATAAATTCTGTCCATGAAAAATATGAAACTACATTAGGAAACTGTAGTCATTTTAGCGAAACTTGACCAAATATTTTTAGGCAATGATGAAACCCAAAAATGTTGATTATTAGAAGAATTTAAAAAATTATATTTAGTAAAATAAAAACGTTTAAAATTAAAAAAATGCAGACATTTACGGGAGCTTAAAACGAATGAAAATACAAAATTGACAAATTTCATGATTCTAGTTCAACCGTCAACGAAGGCGACCTTATAGGCTTTGATTCCTTTGTGTTTCCTTTGTAAAATTACAAAATAAGCGACTCATTTTTTGATCGCGTTGCTCAGAACAATCACTACAGTTAGTTATTCTTCTGAGTCGCGTTAACTTTTTTTTGTCAAATGTTTGATATCTCTACGCGTCCCTAAGAAAAGGGTCTCGACAGACAGCCGTACAGACGCACAACAAAGTGATCCTATTAGGGGGTTCCATCTTTTTTTGGGAGTACGGAGCTCTATAAAGACAATAAAGCATCCACTTGAAATTCTGTAATACGCAGGGAGAATGTCTCGGATACATTTTATCGATACATAATAACAGCCACTGGCATTCCGATGAAAGGCTAGCGCAGTCGATAATAAGCTGCTTATTACTAAAGACAACAGCCCAGAAATTAAAGACAATTTCGAAATTCCCGTGGAGTCGCGGGGCGTGGCGGCCCGGGCCTAATTACACGGTTATCCGTCATCGAAAACCAACAAACTACGCGAGTTCGGGAAACGAGCGAGCGACCACCCGCGCCGTGATAAATCATGGATAGGTTTCACCTTTTGCAGGTGATGTGTGCATGTGTGATGATGATTCGCAAACAGTACAAACCCTCTGATCAAGAACACATTTGTGATTGTGTGTGAGAGTCAGCCGCATGAAAATATCAAGATGCAGTATGGGAAAATGTGATATGAATACTAATCAATATAATATATTCATATTATATTGCATTAGTATGGACAAATAATGGTATAAAATGAGTGAATGAAAAATTTCTTTAAAACTAACATTAAAAAGGATCTACACTTCAAAATGCACCTTCCGCATGGAAAAAATTTAATAGCGACGTCCTCATTTTCTACTTTGTCAAAACTGTTACTAAATATATGTATACTATTATATCGCTAATCTTAATCTATCTTCTAATATATAAAATTCTCGTGTCACAGTGTTTGTTACCGAACTCCCCCGAAACGGCTTGACCGATCTTTATGAAATTTTTTGTGTATGTTCGGTAGGTCTGAGAATAGGTCGTAAACTACCGTAGTTCGCCGGCACAGCTAGTACATATTATATATAATTTTCGTGTCACAGTGTTTGAAATCAAACTCCTCCGAAGCAGCTTACTGCCACTAGAGGGATTTTTATTACATTTTTTGGGTATATTCGGTAGGCTTGAGAATAGGTTGTAAACTATTTTTATACCCCTAGGTGATAAGGGCTTTTTTGACAATTATTATGGCGAAACGTTTACATCTCTGGCGAAACGTAGATCGCTGGCACAGTGTTTGTAACCGAACTCCTCAGAAACGGCTTGACCGATTTTTATGATTTTTTGTGTATATTCGGTAGGTCTAAGAATAGGTCGTTGACTATTTTTATACCCCTAAGTGATAAGAGTGTTCTTTTGACAATAATTATGGCGAAACGTAGTTCGCGGGCACAGCTAGTCTTCCTCTTCTAGTATATAAAATTCTCGTGTCACAGTGTTTGTAACCAAACTCCCCCGAAACGGCTTGACCGATTTTTATGATTTTTTTATATGTGTATATTCGGTAGGTCGGGGAATTGGTCGTAAACTATTTTCATACCCCTAAGTGATAATGGTTCCTTTGACAATTATTATGGCGAAACCTAGTTCGCGAGCACAGCTAGTAATAATATAATACAATTAAATAGCTTGTCACTTTAATGGTCCTTTAGTTACTCAAGATAAGAAAAACACAAAAATGTGCTAAAATAACAAAATTTTCATTGGTGTATTAACAATTTTGTATGGAACCGACGATGCTCGTTAGAAGTCATGCACTTCCCCTGTTTTAATGCACCAAGCGTGTTGGGTTGGCACACAAGCACCGCAGGACTGTATCAGTTTCGTGCATCTTGGAATACTCACGCGCGGCTACCCTGCCTGTCCCTGGAGGAATGTGGAATTGTGAAGACGGCGTAACTTACTTTCATTTTTTTATTTTAAGCAACAAAACGAATAACGCTATGGTAGGACTTAAATATAGGTAGGATGAAGTGAAGATGAGATATTATCAGAGTTGCTACTGTATCTTTATCGATAAACTGAAGCACACCTGTGATAAATTTTTAAAAAGAACAATACCTACTTATTGTTCTTTTTAAAATTTTATCACAGGTGTCATCAATGTAAGCTAGATTTACAGCTAGAAAATTAATCGACATCGTGATTTAATGAGTCAATACGAATCAATATAATATGCATACCAAAGTTTTGTATCCGTAAAGCAAATATGCATAAGGTTTGCTTAAGTAGGGGAGATAATAAAACAGAAAAAGACAGGAAGCAAATTATTCTTCAATTAAAAATATAAAATAAACAATATACATTTTCAACTTAGCAACGCTCAAACATTTTAGAAATCTTTGAGATAAGTAGTTGAGATAATTAGCGATGATTTTAGATAAATCCAAATAAAAATCCTTTTCATTAGCATATCCATAATGAGCCCGCATACTCCATTTCAGTATACGTGTTTCTATTTTCACAATCCCACTGGGTTTCTTCATGCGGCGAGACTAACAAAGCATGTTCCAATAACGAACAGTGATACCATCAGCGCCCGCGCCCGATCCCGAGATAAATGTGAACCCGCGGCCCGCGGCCCACGCCGCCGCCGCGCCGCCGCCACGCTCAAAGAGCGCAGTCACTATTCTTTAACAATGTGATACCTGCCTGACATTGATTATGGGATTTCATGTGCCTCTGACCCGATAAGAATTTCGAAAAAAATAAACGAAATATAATGAAAATTAATTTTGGAAAATTGAATTCAAAATATACATTTATTCTCTCACGTCAGAGACATGCTTAGTGTCTATGTCGTGGCCATATCGTAAGATTTACCATTTCATGATGTGGCCGGCCATTTCATGAAATACAATAATTTTATGAAATGATTGGCCACATCATGAAGTGGGCAATTTCACGATCTGGCCACGACATCTATAACATTATATCGAAAATCATTTTTTTTTTCATCTAGTAAAACTTTATTTTATTACTTCTAAAAATAACATAAATTTTTCGTATCTGTGTTCCGTTTTAAAAACTAGATTATATTCAACATCGATGTGCATTAATAAGTTGACAAAATAAATTTTCCCAAAGCAAAACTTTCTTCGGTATAACCTACTTAAAATGATGTTTTTAATGCATAGTATAGGACTGTAGTATTATATTATCTGTGGTATAGGTGTAATAATACTTATCACTTTAATAAACACGTTTTGCTGTAAAACAATGTACAGTAATTTATCTGGCCAACTCTTACGTGGATAGGTCGTTAAATACGAAAATTATTCTGCCAACGCAAAGCACGGTTATTACATATCAGGCGGTGTCCGCCCGAGGGAACTCTCGCTTATTGCCAGATGATTGAGGAGCCCGCCACCTCCGAGCGGACGAGCTAGGGTGCGAACGAGATGGGTTACCCAGAACCCAAGAGGGAAAGGGAGGAAATCAGCTCAGCATCTGATTAGCATCCCAATTACGGCGCGGGCGCAGTGGGATCGAATCTTCAAGCTTAGTGAGGTGTCGAGCGTCTGGTATCGATAGTCTATGTTAAATTTTGTGGGGTTTTTGAAGTTTCCCTAAACAAATGTAAACAAGAAACTATATAAGCTGATATTGACGTTTATAAAACATTATCAATTAGAATTCAAATGACATAGACGGCCTTCATTTCAAAATATCGGCAATATCGACAATAAAAACAAAAAAGATGTAAAAATATATATTTATTTGTGCGACAGTTAGCTCAAAGCAAATAATTAATATATTAGTTTTGCATTATTTCTGCAAATCATATTCATAAACAGCCTGTGAAACATCATCGAAATAGCTTCTCAAGTCAAGAACGTGACGCCAAAATACATATTTTGGGGTTGACGGCGGCGCCTTGAGTTGCAAAAGCTTGGCAAGTTATTTCAATAGTTTTTCATCGATGCTACCTACCTATTTATCTTATTACCATCTGAGTCTTATCCCATCATACACCATTTAACGATACCTAGTCGATATTATTGGAATTGCGTGTGCACCCAACTATTGAACGCACACATCGACAAATAAAATTTGGTCAAATTTTAATGAGGTTTCAGTACGTCTATATTCGCCTGTATATTCCAAAACTATGGAAAAGATTCCACGCTGCCACAAATGTAAAAGCATATTCTTAAATGCGATTTTTATAATTAGTAAAAAATAGTTTAAGTAGAAAAAAAACTGAGATTCAAGTCATAAAGATGACTAGCATTGAATCATATCGAGATAGCTGGTATAAACATTTATCGCTAGTGAAAATAGTTAAGATGTTTATTACAAACATAAACATATGGAAAGACATTAGTTTAAAAACAATAAAAAAATATCTATGAAAATATTTATCGATATCTTTTCCTTTAAATATTGAGGCAGCCCTATTAACAAGGATGCCGGCCGTTGTAAGGCGGGGCGCTCGTGTTGAGATTACATCGGCAGCGGCAAGGAAATTTTAAATAAACAAGAAATTATGAGCCGTCTCAAAGATTATACACCTCGATCGAACCAGTAACTAGGAAAATACGACAAGAGCAAGAACAATTATTGTTAGCGAGTGCTCTGGGCGCCGCGGAACGGATATTCAACCTCACGGCGAGGTCTGCGTGTGTAATACTTACAGTTGGTAAGTTGTCACAGCATGCTAATTCATGACATTGTGCTGATAAGTTGTCACATCAGGCTAATCATTTCCTACACATTATTTCATTTATTTCTTTATGACCCGCTGGTCATATCGAAAGGGTTGCATGAAAAAGACGGATTCAAGTCTCACTTGAGTAGAAGTCTTTGATATTTTTGTTTGTTTTTAAGTAAGTTTAAGGAATGTGCAAAATTTATAATTTATTTTTTACACACAACACTGAAGCTCTTGGCTTTCATCTCGCCTGCTAGTAAGTGACGAATAGAATCGAACTCCACCGAAATTCCTCAACAACTAAGTAACTGTCATTAACATTATTGTTATGACGACAAACATAACTAAGGCGGTGGCGGTGGTAGCTAGCGGGGGAGCTTAGAGATGCATTAACCAAACCCAGCAGAAAAATCGAACTGCGGATCTCCAGGTCAAAACCGGGAGGTCTCAACCACTAGACCACGGGGGCGATTTAAATATTACAATTAAAACTTCAACAAACAAGTAAGTACAGAAGACAAATTGCATGAAGGCACGTTGATTTCAAAATCAAGAAATCTACTACACGTAATACCGCGCCAACAGTTCACGACAAAGAAAAAAAGCTGAGAGAAAAATAACACGAGTGTACACATAAATTATGCTGTATGACATACGTTTAGCTAGCAGTTGGAACATGTTCCGAGACTTTATGGCGCGCCGTCCCACAAAAATAAAATTACTGTAATTTATGAATAGAATTATAGAAATGAGCTCAAACCTAATTCTTGCGCCATTGTCGAATATTACGAAACAAAGCAATAATTTATGCTTCTAGTATTTTGAGTGACCTCAATAGTTAGAGAAGCTGAAGTATATAAACATTCAATAGGTACATAAAATGATAGCGATGCATTTTTTACATTTATCAATTTATTGTGAAATAAAATACGTATGTTGCATACAAACAGAATGTCTTATTTGGCATATTGTTACAATAATAAGAATATCTGAAGCGTTACATGAGAACCCGAATTATCTTAAAATATTTTTTAAAGATTGAATCACCTTTTCAACATTTATGAATATGTTTCGTAATTTCCCTTTCTTCCAGTGGATGTCGTATGAGCCGACTAACGTAGTTCGACTTCGCGAAGAGATCAAAAACTCTCAACAAAACCCCGTCTCCAACACTTACCTGTCTGACCGACGTGATGTGGAAGGCTAATTCCTCTTCGTTTGAGTACGTAACTACGTAGTACTGTTATCTATTCTGTAGTTGGAGGAGAGAACCGTGCCCACATTGGGACGTATAATATGGGTTAAAACGACGAAGAGGATGGAACTAACGTAGGACATCACTGGTTACACGCACAAACTGACCTCTTTTTAGAATACAACCTCAAGTACCAAGAATGGCTTTTTTACCAGGTAAAACATATTTGTCAATAACTTCCAGTTTAGAGCCTCCAACCTTCACAGGGGTGGGTACGAGTCGTAACGGTACGTCATGGAAATTTATTGCCAATCTTTAAAATGGTCGTCGCTTATAAACCCAAAATGTCACGATCTCATACTTAACTGCAATCCTAAAGATACTGATACATATATTTTTGCTTAGAAAATACATCATATCCCAATGTTCCAGTGTATCAGTCATGATTATTATCAGCAACATGAAGGTGAGTCATGGACCTGCCATGTTGATGCCGAGGCCTCTCCAGTCTAAAAGCAAATTAATACATCCTCCAACGTAGCTGTGAAGAGTTTCGGCTATATAACATCATCCTGTCTCACACACACCTCGCTGAAGTCGTATTGGTTTCGAGTTTTAGTCCTGAAGAGGGACTAATATGGGGGCATTTACATACAGAACCCCTACTACTTGGTTATATCGATAGTCTAATTGGCAAAAATGTATGAAAATTAAAATTAGCTGCAGTGCAGCAAAAAGTAGCGTGAGGTTGACACAGGCTAATGTCATTTTCATACATTTTTGTGGACTTTTGTCTAAGGGAGCTGGCCTGATAGAATCAAAGTCTTTCTAATACGCTTGGCGTGCACAAAGTGTTGCCCAAAATTGGTCTTGCAGTCTTGCGAGACTTGCTGCAAGACCGAGACCAAGGTCGGCCTAATTGTAGCAAGACCAAGACCAAGGCTGTATGCTTACTCAGGCGAACAAAAATCAACAACCCCAACACAATCCCAATGTCGATCGATCGGAATTGGTTCAAGTGTAAGCCTACTGATCCATACAAGATTTGAGCAAGAGTCTTGCAAGACTCTTGCTCAAATCTTGTATGGATCAGTAGGCTTACACTTGAACCAATTCCGATCGATCGACATTGGGATTGTGTTGGGGTTGTTGATTTTTGTTCGCCTGAGTAAGCATACAGCCTTGGTCTTGGTCTTGCTACAATTAGGCCGACCTTGGTCTCGGTCTTGCAGCAAGTCTCGCAAGACTGCAAGACCAATTTTGGGCAACACTACCTTTTCGGTATTCGGCTTACTCGGGAGTTTGAAATGAGATGATCTGTGATGACTTTTGAGAGCATGACATGACACGACTCGGGGATGTGAAAGGACTGTAGTGGAAAAAGAAAGAAATCAGTACCTACCTACACGAAAATATTGATCGGCCAGCTGGTTCAAGAACAATAGTAAAATTTAATCTTATAGAACTATAGGAAGCTTTGCCATGTTGAACGTGAACGGCCCGAACGTGAACACAAAACCAATTTGACGTTTCTCATTACGCGGACCACAATATGCGCGCGGCTAACTAGTTCCATAGTTCCGTGCGCAGGCGCACCGATCTGTTATTATGTTAATCGAGCTAGTTGGGGCTTACAAAGACGCTGTAAGCTTTCCAACAAAAATAGCCCTAAATTGTACAAACGTAAGACTTAAAACGTACACAGTGCATACATATATTAAAATGTGTACTATGTTTAGAAAGTCAGAGGAGGATGTCTTTCAAAATTATGGCTACATTACTGAGGCACAGGTTATAATTATAAGTTATGTGAACAAATAAACGTTCAGGTTAATTTTGAATACAGAAAGTTTGAAGGCATATGATTCACTCGAATAATAGAGCTCTAAACTGATAAATGTTCCTATTCATATTACAAACTAGCTGTGTCCGCGACTTCTTTCGCGTGGATGTCGAAAAATAACAACATTTTGTATGTACGCAGGGTTACATGATTTTACACAACTTCGCAGATAATGCATTATTTTAGAAAAATTTGATTACCAAAAAAAAGGTTATAGTGAGTCAACCTTAAAAGGTAGGCATATGCTGTCGCGATCCTTTTTTTTTAAACTTTTGCGTAACTTTAGTATGAGTTTTGCGTAACTTTAGTATGAGTTTTGCGTAACTTTAAGAGGACTGTGAAGTGCCAATTCATGGCTGGAGTATGCACTTTCAAAAATGCAGTTTGTTGCACACCGCTTAGAGTTGAAAGTCCGAGGCAAGTGCCTACATTTCTTATTGAAAAATTGTTTCGGGCAATAACTATATTACACTTTTGATCTCATTAGAATCAGTATACCATAATCTATGTTTGTACGTTCTGCTTTTTTTATAATTCAGAATATTTTATTCAAAAAACATAAAAATGCTCAAGGTAGTTTTTAAGTCTAAAATATGGATATTTAGATGCTAATAATTTATATTCTGAGCAATATTACTTCAAAATCAAAACGTACAAACCTAGATCTTCATTATATCTACAACATTTCCAAAAAGTATAAAATATTGCCTATGTAAAGAGGGAGAAAAGAGTTATCGCTTTTTGTATGAAAATTTACAGCTTCACACGGAAGCTCTCGAAAGGAATAATTTTTCCCGTTTTTGCAACATTTTTCATTAATGATCAGCTGTTATATAGCCTTAGCCTTTCTCGATAAATAGACTATCCAACACAAAAAGAATTTTTCAATTTGAATCAGTCAGCATGTCTCCGACTACCACATCGAGATTAAATGACACGTGGAACTTAACTATAAAAATGTTATGCATTTCCAGGTTTGAGACCCGTGTTTTGAGATGCTATGATAAACATTCCACAGCTTTAAAAGCTCCTTTTTAAAAAATCATATCACTGTCGTTCAAAATTACGAAATCGTCAAGAAGTTCTTTTTAATAAGAATATTGTATTAACATTTATTATTTTTATATACAATTACCAAGCCATGTATTCAATATTCTTTTCATAGGATATAGAGTTTCTTTGATTCTTTCTCAGCCGACACTAATTCTTAGTAGAACTTATCATTTCTTCACACTGGCAGCTCAAACATAAATCGTTTCATCTCAGATTTTATGAGCAACTCCTCTAGACTAAGGCCTCACACAAATTTTTCCGCAGTCGTTCCGCAGAAAAAATATATGGGAGTGACGTTTGCCTGTGACTACCTCACACATTTTTTTCCGCAGCTAATGTCATATCTCCATACATTCTTTCTGCAGAACAACTGCGAAAAAATAAGCGTGTGGCTTTTGTCTAAAAGGGCTCTGGCTTCAACTTGTTTATATTCTGTCACTTCAGCTGCACATACAACAGGGACAGGGCAGCTCTTAGCCTTCATCTCACCCTATGGTAAGGGACGATAAGTAAATAAGACCTCAGTCTTATACAATGGCTGGCTTACCTGCAATTGTTGGAACAAACAACGTTATTGACATTGTTATCATGGCGACATACTTAGGCTAGACGGTGGTAGCTAGCCAGGCGGGCTTAGAAGCCCTGCCACCAACCTAACTAAGCAGAAACACTTCTGCCCCCTTTCTCCAGATCAACACCGCATGGTCTGAACCAGGCGGCCAATCGTGATAAATAAATCCAGTTGGATTGGAAGTGAATTAGAGTCTGACACACGAAACATGAACCTGACATTTTTTAAGTAGCAACACTGATACAATGTCCCCATGTAGTTTAGTTCAACATGGTGATTTTGATACTTTGTAATAAACAATTTCATAATATTTCTTTCTTAATTTCTGTCGAAATATTAGAGAATATTAAGTAATTAATTTTAACATTCATGAAATCCAAATACAGCAATTTCTTATAAAAGGATCATTATTGGAAGTTCATTGAAACCAAACATTACCTAATATTTAATTTTAAAAAAGTATAAACTCCTTTTTTTCCTACTATATTCAAGGAAAAAAAGACAATCCTTTCACAAATTTAACATTCTAAATTACTACATTATAAATAAAAAAATATTTCAAGTATCAAAATGTATTTTACCTTCTGTAGAAAGTATTACCAGAGCTAGAATTTTTGAATTTGCCGCTTTTTTCCAAGCTCATGTTTCGCGTGTGTCAGACTCTACGAGTGAACTACAACCTTTATGACATTTCGTATCGCGGTAATGGTTTGGCAAGAGATTTGAACGCAACCGCAACCCAACTGAAGTTGAAACGCAACCTCTGTCAAAATACAAAGTTCATGCGACGCTACACTTTTTTTGGATTGTAGTGATTGAAGTTCCTGATTGAGATACTGTTCGTTATCTCCAGAGTTCCTAATGCGATCCAGCTTCGCTTGCGGTTCAACTCTATTGGCGTATCTAGAGTTTCTTTCCAGGGGGTGTGTAAAGTTATCAGTACTTTGCAATTTTGCATCCATCATTGAAACTTGAATCGGTAGCCTAACACCCTGGTGTGTTCCGTGGGCACTAGACCATTCTGGGGTGGGCACGGCCCACCCGGGCCCCCCTCTATATTATTATACGCCTATGTTCAACTCTCATGCGCGATACCAATTTTGTTCAAAGTTGAATTGTAATTAGAACTGGATTGGAATTGAACCTTAGCGGTCCGTTCGAACTGTAAATAGTCGCGATCGGCCCCCAGGCTTGTTGCTGATGCAGCTTTCCACTGTATCATCGGATGCTGATATTAATAAATTATTTCAATAAAACATATCTCCTACAATTGGCATTATTATTAGCAAACGTGATATATTGTTTTGAATGTCCTTTATGTGCTTTACATGTAATAATAACGTTACCAATGTAGAAGGCTTTATGAAATTGAGTATGGTTTATGGATAACTGATTTGTTATTACTACACTACGCATGTCACATAATAATTCACTAGCATCTAGTACCCCGATCCCCGAGGCCCCCGTTCCGAAAGAACCTGAATTGACCCTGAGTACGATTACGTCGACCAATAATAACATAAGGGAACACGGAGCACACTTTTGGGTATAACTGACTATTCTCCACCTGACTTGTGCAAGGTCCCGCGCTTTCAACGAACACGATACGTCTTGAATATAGCATTAAAATCAGCAGGAACTGCTGCTGATACTGTCATTAAAAATATTGATAACCCGCGGATTCTGATATTCGTAACAACAACCCTACTGAACTACTAGACCATGTGTGGTGTAGGAAATCAGAATTGGGTAGAAAATATTCAATGTACATACCTATCTTCATAGTTGTTTGTAAAGAAATAAAATGGAATTTTGAAGGTAAAATATAATCCTAGTTTGGAAACAGAGCCTCGTTCGAACCAGGATCGCGGACCGCGCTAATAATTAGGCGGTCTCTTTCATGTATCAATAAACGCGATGATTGCTCGCAATTATTATAACAGGCGGTCGCGGTGGCAAATAAATAACCATTGTATTGGACTATAGGCGGACGATGTTGCCAATAATGTTTTTACTAGGACTGCTTGGTCGTATTGGTGTGGTGAGCAATTTTAATAAATTTTTGATTGCGTAATAAAGTTTACAACATCAAAAATAAAACTAAGATGAGGTCTATTGGAATTCCTTTTTATGCCTCGAGTGGAATATGGATTCACAAAGATTTCCAACAATTTGAACTGGAAAAATCCATTGTCAAATTAACAAAAGCCACATGAAAATATGTTGGACATAATGACTTCCTTCAAATTTTATCGACATTTATTTATTAACAATACCCAAAATATGTAACAATAGCAATATCCAAAACATACTCAAAACTATAAGATAGCTGAAAAATTCAACATTTTTAACAGTTCATATCGATATCGTGTTTCGGTGATCATGCTAGGGGCTGGTGATACTTTTATGGTAGGATGGAGTATACGTAAGTATAGTACGTCAATGCTTTTATGCCATTTTTTGTGAATTGTCAAAATTTTATAAAACTGCTTATCTTACCACGGCCACGGGGTAAGCAACTTTATCTTTAGCAACTTTATCAAATTTTGTCAATTCAGAAAAAATGATATAAAAGGATCGCCAGAAAATGAGAAGATTTCGCTTTTTTAACGAGGTAGAATGCTGTTGCGCACTTGCGCACCAATCATTCCTGCCGATGGCTAGTCGACAGACATGTACCTAATAAGTGGAATTAAGACAGACTAGTATATTTATCTAACACAAAATCGAAGAAGTTTCTATTAAAATCAGATCAGCACAGCAAAAAAGCATAGGATATTTAACTACGTAGACAAAAAAGATGAGCTGTTTATACACTGAGAGATACTAATCGAGATTATTAATACACGTCAGAGAGGGAGCTATGTCTAAGAAAGCCGACGTCACATAAATCCACTTAAAATTATCATAACGAGTTAGTTTTGAAACAAATTTGTGGCGTTCTCAGAAACTTATATCGCTAGTCGTAAAGACAGATTTACAACTAGCCGGATGGCAAGCAAACGATCTTCCTTTATAATGGATTCGAAGCTTCACCTAGCCAATGCGATTAATTGGGTGTTGTCCGATAACCTTGTTGAATAATAAAATGGAGGAAGGATTGTCGGAGAGGATCAAAAGTTTAATCACCTTCATAAACCTCTCGCGATTTAAGACTGAAATAAAGAACCCGGACCATTCGTAGGCAGCACATAAATAGTTATGGCCCCTGTTAGAATCATGAGAGCTATTTCCGTTTTACGTGGCCATTACACGGATTACGGGGCTTGTAGGAATTAGGACTGTGTGTCTTACCAAATTACCTGTTTTCTGTAAACCTTTATTCATTGTTGTCAGATGCATGCCTTCCACTGTCTCTTAGTATATCACTTATAGTCAAGTTAGTTTCCGAAACTACTGCTTTATTGTTTTTATCAATAGGATCCTCAATCAGACTTTGGAATTAATCAAACTGCCAATTATGTAACTCTACTAATTGTTTATGTATTGAAACTTGAAAGTTTTCCGAGGATAAAATTTTGTCGATTCTGCAAAACTGCATTATTTGGATCGCCAACTAAATCATATAAGTAATTACATACGTACTTAATATTTGTAATAGTTACATATTTAGAAATAAAAAGAGTAATGTCAATCAGCTTCTAAGATATACACAGTGTTTCATAATAACCAATAAATATTTTATCGTTATCTAAAACTAATTATTAAATTGTGTTTATATGTTTATATGTCTGATTTACATGAAAATTTTCATGTAAATCATCATGTCTGATTTACATGAAAATTTTGGGTTGAATGACATTACGGGTAAACACAATTTAATAATTAGTTTTAGATAACGATAAAATATTTATTGGTTATTATGAAACACCGTGAATAAGATCTGAATACATAGTTAGTATGTACGCGAAGTAGTGAGGTCCCCTGTTTTTTAACCTTTCATATAATTTGGACTGATTTTTTGTTAACCATTCACTAGTCCTATTTTTGTCGTCCAATGTCGATCCGGCCTGGGGACTAGAGAAGTGGAGAACCCCATGCATGTGTAGGTACTTGCGGGAGAGCACAAGAGTTTCAAGTACATAGTTCCTTTTCAATTTGAATCAATGATAATGACTTTGAGTACTGTAATTTAAACCAACTTGACTGTTTTCAATAATTTGATTAAGCCCAGTTGGTTTTTGTTTAACAACTGCCGTAGTTAAGATCTAGAATAGTAGGGATTTTTCATGAAATAAATGCAATTATAATATTCTGCAAGTCTTACAACAGTTTTTTTTTCTTCTGGTAAATTTCGATTCGTTCGTGTTGTATCTTCTGGTAAAAATATTGCATGTTTCCAAGAATGGTAAATCTTAGTTTTGGAGGTTTGCACGTAGTTGAAGTAAGTATTAATGGAATTAATTATGAGGAACCGATGTCACAATGGGCAACGCAAAAATAAAATGGTGGGCGCGTGAAATTTCTATCAACATCAACCGCTCATATCATTATTTTGATATTTACTATTTTCTTAGAATACGCTACGTACGCCTCACGATTTATTTTTGCGTCTGAATAATGACCTAGATTGATGAGAAGAGTGGGGTGAGAACTATGGTGCCTAGTACCTACCTGATTATTTTTAAGTTTTTATTGCGTACATCATTCTTTTCGATAAAACCTTTTAACTTCATTTTTTCCCTTTTTTATCAAATATCATATCCATGATTGATGCGCGTGCAAACGCTGGTTTTCTTTTATTTACTACAGGTAAGCTTCACCTCACCTGGTAAGTCTTACTTAATTTCATTCTTTAAAATGTTAAATGTGTTTCATTAGAATATTTATAATATTATTAATATTAATGGTTACTACAGTCATATTATTCAGAGTGAAAAATAAAAGCGAATCAGCGGACTAAACACGTCAATTATTATCTAATGAAATGGAATGTTAAGAATGAGATGAGAACAATCCGAAGAATGAAAACTAGCTGCAATGGCGTTATAAAATATGCCTAGAAATGTCTTCTTTATCCCACCGATTTCGCGGACAAAAAATTTAACAATTCCAATTACACGAATAACTGGATAACTGCAAAATGATACGACTTTAAAAGCATTGTTAAGATTATGAGAATCCCATATCGTATTACGGTGGCATTGTATTGTTTTAATGATATCGATAAAAGCAGCTAGTAGTCTTTCTAGAGATATAAAGCACGCAACGTAGTGGAAATAATACTTAACATTAGTCTGAATCAAAATAACAACTAAACACAGTCGGACCTATATCTCAAAATCATCTAAACACACAGAGAATGAAACACTTTTTAAGACACCGCACACAGTTGCGGTCTTAATTACTGTACAAAAATCATACTAAAATAAGTCGAGAAAGTCGATAACATTACATGGTACCTACTTACCTAGTTTAAAAACAAAGCCTAAAGTGACAAGAACGCAATGACAAATTTTCTATTGTTCTTCTTCATTGCGTATGAAGCTTGCACACGTACCTATCAGCATGATTTTAACTACAGTTTAATTACTTTTAATTGCATTACAATAAAAAATGTAACAGACCCAAAACAGATTTAAAAATTAAAAACATATGTACTAATACGTACACAAGATAAACGACTTGCAATTGTTAAAATCAAACATGGCAAATGCCCATGGTTAAATGTTGAGCTGCGACATTTTTGTCTGCGACTAAGTATATCGACTTCAAACAATCAACATTATTTAATTTTTAACTTTAACTCCGCAACCTAAGAATTATATCCGATCGACAAAAAATGCACCGTGCCCACTAATCCGAGTGCTAGTTTATCTTGAATCCCATCCACAACAACGTGTATTTCGTTACAGCCACGTGAAGTTTTACAGCTGCTTCGTATTACAGTTTTTGTATGCCATATCTCATTTCCTATGCAGTAAAAACTGTCACCAGAAGTTATTAATGATGATACATTCTGGGGAGACGGTAATGGTAGGTTTTGAACTCTGTATAGTCAGAGAAGTTTATTCGTGTTTATGTGTGTGTGTGTTTCAATACCAAATAGAGTACCTACGAATGAATTAAATGACTAGGTACCTACATAAACTTATCAATTCAGAATCTAGATTAAAAAAGATTTTAATTTATCAGGATAGGCTCATATCATAAATGAGCCTATCCAGGACTAAGTACGTGGCATATTGCCGTACATATAATTATTGTAGATATTTTTACTTGCAGAATTAATTTTTAAAGCAACTTGAAATACGGAGAAAGTTAATAAGTAGATACAACTGCAATGATTCAGACCAGAGTTTCAGATAGCTGGATAATTCGTAGCTTGTAAATGTTATCTACGTCAATAAACTAAATGAGGTGCGCGGACGCATCCCATACCATCCCACTGCGCGTGTTGGTGTTTTTCAACCGGTGTGGTGCGCCTGCGCAGACTCCGTACGTCCCCTGGCACGTGATTTATTGGACCTCGTTTATTTTATTTCCCAATTCGTTTTGCTTTATGGCCTGGCCATCTACGAATCTTTTACGTTACTATCCGGGGGACAGGCTCATAGTTTATTTTATATTCGGAAGAAATATAAATTGACGTTAAGTTCTTGTGACTTTGGAGATCTTTTAAAAAGTTATCTATGGGATGCTGTTATGGCACTTTGTCATTCGTAACGAGTACAGTGTCGCATTCATCATGTTCATGTAGACAGACATGTCAGCTAGTGAATAACCCGAGTCCACCACATTCTGAAACACATATTCCTTCCAGGTGACACAACTAAAGCGGATCTCGGCAATACATATTTAGAAATAACTACATGTTCCTAGTTGTTAAGATTTTTATGAAATTTATTTCTGAGTACCTGTCTTCGCGTTTTCCAGTAAGAACCCCATGCTTTGTACACCATAAACAATTACGACAACAAATCACAGAAAGTATACAAATGGCAGGTGACAAAACCTAATGCATCAGCAACAAAGTTCATCTCGGCTGTCTTTCACAAGAAAAGCCAGGTATCGTAATCTGGATACAATGGTGGTGGGTCTATCTTTTGTGTGAATTTGTGTGTCGGTGCGTATTGTTCAGTTTAGAGGTGTCAGTTGTGTTGGTCCCAATGTCTTTCATTATTTTATCGTCAATGTTGTTATTGTAACTACCATACCAAAAATATTTTATCTGCAGTGTAGTTAGTTTTATCCAGCTACTCTTATGGACTAGGTATTGTGATATAGGTATTACTGGAACATAGGTTAATTATAAATTACATTTTCAACGTTTTATTTGGTTTCTAAGTACCTACATAGGTATACAGTTTTTAATCAAATTAGGTCTATTTTACTCACCAAACAGAAGCAGCAAGTCCGAAGTAATACAGGAGTAGGAAGACGACCGCGCAGTTGGGGTTCGCGAGTCCATCGTGCGCCAGCAGCATGCGAGTCGGGGTGGCGGGGTCCTTGGCGCAGCCGGCGGCGGCGCGGCCGGCGGCGGCGCGCACGCCCCAGCCCGCCGCCGCCGCGCACCGGCACAGCGCCACCAGCACCAGCGCGCGCTCCCCCCCACCGCCACCACCGCCGCCACCCTCGCCGCACGCCAGCTGCGCCCCCACGGCCGCCAGGGTGCACGCGAAGCTGAGGGCGGCCCACGTCGCCAGCCACACCTCGGCCGCTCCCCTCTCCCCCGACTCCCACAGCACCTCGGCGTCGCAGAACTGGGCGCAGCGCGCCGAACCCCTCACCCACACCCAGCTGTTCGGCTTGATCAAACGTTGGCACGCTTTCCGGCCACCCGAATTGGCCGCGTCCAGAATAACCGTCCCCGCGGGAGCCGACCTCTCCCCCGGACCCTCCATGCACATGTGTTCGTGGTTGTTTTCCGCGGGGAAAAGAGAGCAGTCCAGCTCCGCGGGCCAGGGAAAACCGAATTCACTGAGGACGGGGTAGCATCTTTCGTACACGCTTTCGCACAACCCTCTGCAAGGTCCGATCGGCAGAGCGACTTTGTCTGTGCACATCGGCACGTACACCGTACACAAAAACAAGTCCAGCTGTGACGAGCAGCCGTACTGAACGAGCGGGCTGAAAGTCTGCAAGGTGACGTCCGCGTCGGCTTGAAGGGTGTTGCGCGCCAGGTTCGGCATCCCCGTCTGGTTGTAACCGATGTTCTTGCACATAGCCACTTTGATGGGTTCACATGTCCTCACGGACGCCTCGGAGGCGGCACGGGTCGCGAGGGTCACGGCAACGAGAGCGGTGAACAAGCACTGCATTTTGAGAGATAATATCCGTCAGATGAAAGGTGTCATTATAGTCGATATTTACGCGCGAGCGTCGACATCGGTCCACGGGCGACGGACATGCGTACCGCGGCGCGTTTCGAAACGTTGTGGAGCTGGAGCGGTGCGGTGCGGTGCGCCCGCGAGCCTGCGGGGGGACTCCGCGAACAAAAAAAGGTGCGCAGGTATGTGCAACACTGTAGCTGTGCAGGGCTGCGGTCGAGGGAACGGGAGAAAAATGAGTGAGGGAGGACTTGAGGAGCGCTTTGGAGGCCCGGAGAAAGATGCTCGTTAGCCGCGCGACTGGCCTCGGGCTCTCGTTATCACCTTATCGTTATCCCGGCTTCACGGTTGACGGTGACGCGCATTACATGGCTCTATTATCGATTTAAAGATAAGTATGATTGGCTTGGCTTCAATTTGTTTTGATTGATATTATTTTGTGTTTAACTGCGGGTGCACATATAACATAGCTACAATATTATGTACTAAGCACAATTTTAATAAAAAAAATTATTAAAAAAATAGGTATTTTTTATTAAAAAAATACAAATAACTTGAATAAATTACCTTATCTAATGCTACAATAAATAATAAACATGATAATACCTCCGGCTACTTATTCCGGCTTCTAAAATTACTTCATCAGCATCATGCATAAATGGTGAACGTCATCGTCAGCGTAAAATTTGTCGCAATGTAGCTCTTTCGGCCAGTTGTTGTAGCCTAGTTCCTGTATGGCCGAGGCGCAGTCCACGTGCACCTTGTGGCACACACTTCTGCACGGGCCCACGGCAGCCACGTTCTCCAAGCACATGGGGACATAGGCGTTGCACAAAAACTGCTTCAGATGCGAAGAGCACTGGGTGTCGAACAGAGGTTGCAAGTTGTTGAAATGAATCTCCACCATATCTTGATTGAAGTCGGGTAGAATTTTAAGGACCGACGTCACATTGTAGCCGACGTCGAGGCAATGCTCCACTTTCATCCGTTCGCAAGTTGTCGGTACTTCCTCTGCAGACGCTGCGAGCACGAGTGTCAGGGCAGTAAATACGTGTACAGACGCCGACATGATTAAGCTGTATCTTCAAACTGAACCAAATGTAGTGTCAACTTCTATTTATTTGAAAACTAACGTGACTTTTCTCCGGATGCTTATCATAATCTTTGTAATTTCCTCGAGATCGCACGTTTTCTCGATAGGTAAGTACTTAGATGAAATATCAACATCAATCATAATCTCGGCAAGACTAAGAGAGTATTAGTGTTATTATTATAAACTAGCTTTTTATCCTATCTTCTTGCATAATAAATTATCGATAATAAATATTATTCAGGTACGTACCTATCCATCCATACCAAATTACCAACATTACCATTTTTTACATTATTGTTTGTTGTTACTTTACCTGTAAAGTTAGGTGTTGTTATTTTTTTAACCTATAAGTACTTACATTTTTTTACACATATAAGCCTAGCATAAAATCCGGAGACTCATGGCTTTCAACTGGCCGAAGATGAAAGCGAGCGAGTTTCGTATGGAATCTTCAACAACTGAGGAACCGGCTATTCTTACCTCTTAGTGCCTCTTAATTGGTGGAACACAAAAATGTTACCGTGTCATTATGACGACAAACTGAGGTAAGACAGTAAGAGCTACCTAGGCAGGTCTCAGATCTCAGAATTTCTACCACCAACCAAGTCAAGGCAGAAACATTTTCACATAATAGTACCTACCTAAAGTGGTTGATGTCAATACTGGTGCGCTGAAGCAAGGTGCGATACAGCTTGGCAATAGAGCTCATATTTTTTTTATCTATTTAACCAAATCGCACTTAAAGTAACTAAAACTTTCGACATGGAACTAACGCAGCAGCAGCGAACTTCGACTTGAAGAATGAACCCCAAGAAAGACCAGCCACAAAGGTAAATAATGATAAATCGAATGTGATGGTGGAAACGGGATAGTTTGATGTTAGCATCACCAATTTTTTTCTAGGCCTAGCAAATGACGCCATTCCATTGGCGTATCTAGTTTTTTTCTGGGGTGGGCCCTCGATTTTTGTTTGTAGCTTGGCGTCCATTATAGAATTTTGAAACGGTAGCCTAACATCCTGTTGTGTGCACTAGACCATTCTGGGGTGAGCACGGCCTACCCGGCCCCCCCTCTATATACGCCTATGCGCCATTCCATATTGACCCATACCGAACGCGCCGAATTTCAAAAATGCGGTATCCGACTATTAACGAACGCACGCTAGAATGACGTCATATTATTATAATGCGGCGCTTACGGCGGGTGCTAATAATTATGTGCGTTCACAATCAAAATGTAAATTTTTGGAAATTACTGTACAGTTAGCTCCTTATTAAGCTATACTGTTTAACCTTTGGACCGCTCTTATGAGGCTCGTAACTTAATAGTGGCGGTTTTCGTAGTGTTAATGTATAGCTTGAATGGGAGTTTACTGTAGGTACATATTTTCATACAACATTTGAGTAGTATTGTATATTTTTCAAACATAAGTAAGTATACAATTGGGAAAATAAAAACAATGTGAGTTATCAATTAAAATGCAAATAAAATTTGGAAATAAATTTATTATACATATTTAACTACAATATTTAAGCGGTATTGTATATTTTTCAAACGTAAGTATACAAGTAGACAGGTAATACAAAATTGGACCAAACACGTGGATGTTCGCGCGATTGCAGCTAGCAAAATCAGCCCAGGCAGAAAGCTAGCCAGGATTACATAGAACATAATTATTATGTAAGTAAACCAATAATCAGAAAAGCACATCACAAACCGAAAATATGAAAGTATTTCATTTTAAAAATGTTTAAATTCTTAAAAATTAATTCGTAACAAAAAAAATCGTCGTTTAAAATCTGGAAGCGTGATGATAATGATATGGATTAAATGGTATCACACCAATATTGGTATTACTAATGGTACAAGTTTGTAACCTTTCCTATTTATCAAGATTATAAAGGATAATTGACACGAGGTAAGAAAAAGAAAACATTTATATTAGAAGTCGTGCTATAGATTCTAGCTATTGGATTAATATAAGGGGTTTAAAAATACCTACAAAAGTACTCCACGAAATGATACTTCAATTTATTTAAATATGCGTCATGTAAAGTATTTGATAATATGATTATTCTATTCACCGTAAATGTGTCAGTTGTCTCTTAAACAATACAAAAATATATACACTCTGGGGCACAAACATCAGTGTGTGACTATAACGATTAGTATGAAGTTATTATTAAAAGCAAACTATACCTTCGGCCTGTTACGTGCTATTTAACTACCCATACTATTATCTTTTATTTACTTCGAAATCGTATCAAAAACTACTGATATGATAACTTAAACCGCGCGATACGAATCAAGCGTTAAACAATATGTATATATTCCATTAAACAGACAAAAACACGTACTGTATTTACACTGGAAAAAAAGAAATTACACTGCTCGGGAGATTAATGTCCTTAAGATACGACTAAAATAAAAGATAAATACTTTTACAGTAATTTTATAATATACAGGATGATCGCACAAGTTACCATCTAAAATTGAATAAAAACGTGTTCCTAACATCTGGATTCGCCGTTCAGTGCTCCTCTACGAGTATGTTACCGCTGCACTGGCCCGAACCACATAGTCTTTGACAACATCTCTCTTAAGATCTTATGCTTCTCCATTTTATACATTCTCTATACTAACAACTCTTTATACAACATTCACATATTTCAACAAAATTTGTTTTATGATTACAATTTTACAGCAACCACAAAAGCAAAGGGAAAAGTACCTCTACATTAAACATAAGGAATGCTAATAAGCAGCTTGAGTCACTAGCTACTAATAAATACAAGTACATTAAACAACATTAAACAAAATAATAATAACATTAAAGTAAGTTAAATGACGACGCACGCGTCGCAAGTAGTAACGAAATTGGTAAATGCCACGTTATATAGGTAATACATTTAATGCAATGGATGTGACACAAATTTTGAAAATGTAGGGAGTGTTCCTACATTCCTGTGATGTATTCAAGTCAATTTTCTTCAGACCTTATAATAGTATATGGAATATGGCGGAATTATAATATAATAGTTTAAAATAACATTTATACTTCACAACACGCAGACAGTTCATATTAACAAAGATAACACATAGGTAATATACAAGACATAATTAAGAAAAAATGTTTTATCTACTACTTAGTATGTAATTAGGATTAGAAAGATGTTTCTATTGTTCCAATATTTTGTCGGAATAAACCTGAAACTTGTTCGATATCGGCTTACAGCTTTTAACAAATATCGACAACAATTAAATATTATATATCGCGTCGAAAAAAATGCGTTAACACTTTCACTGCTGAGAATTTTGAGCGGGGTTGTCAGGAACTGTAGGGTAGTTTTCAACCCCATTTAACTTCGGCGCTGACACTCGGTGCAGTGTGCGTGTTTTGTATTGAACATTAGGATGGAGAAATAATGCCCGACTCGCAATATTCAAAAATATTGTGACCATTCGGCCTCACCTGCGCCTATCAACCCAAATCAATTCGTGCCGAAGCTTCGTACGTTTTGTACGCTAAAACGTTATCGCGTATATGCTGTGGTCACGATAGTTCGTGCAATTTTGCACGAACTATCGTCCAGTAATGCAAGATGGCCGAAATCATTTCCAGACGTTGAACTACGGACAGTGAATTTCTTATTTTTACATGAGTGCTAACAATTACATAAAGTATTTATCAAAATATAATAGGAAACCTTATTTTGGATCCTATGTGATGAACTAAGCTTCATAATGATGTACCTTTAAATTATAAAACCATTGCGTCGCACACGTCTTAACAAATCGAAAGCAACCGCCGAAATGAACAACGCTAGTGTGACAACGCAGCGCGAATAGTTAGCGTGCTAAAACCCTTTGATGCCACCCGCCACACGCCCGATAACGCACACGAAGCTCGAATATTCTCGACGATAGCCGAATATAACTGATCACATCTGCGTGTATCGCGTCATAGCACGAAGCTTCGGAACGATAGGCGCAGGTGGGGTAAAAGCGTAAGAATACATACACATTTTCCAAACAGTCAGTTTCAACATTTTTTTTTCAATACTTGTAAAAATCAATAATTAAAAACGGTTATCAATTTTCTTTTTATTCAATTTGGGTACATTTATTTCATACATCAGTCGCCTGTCTCAAAACAATAATCGATCGATTTCGTAATAAAAAACGGAGCTCGGTTCAAATACGGGACAGAGTCAGTCCCGCTGGAACATTTCAAATTATGCCCAAAATACGGAACGTCCGGGGAAATACAGGACAGAACAGTGCCATACGGCAACGCTATCTGGAACGCACCGTGAATGTCATTCGAATGTTAGCTACCGATTAGCAATTGAAAACATTTTTTTAGGATAGGCAAAGGCCTATCTCAGGTATTCAGCCCCAACACCTCGTACTCTGAAGTTTTTCGAAATATCTTTAAAATAAGAAGATGCAAATGTAATATTTATGAATGATTTGTGATTAAAATGTTATAAAAACGTAAAACAAGAATGATGGCAACGTTTTTATTTTAGTTAATACTCTAGTTCATAAATTATTGCGAAATAAAAATACGCGATACGGAACGCATCTTAATCTACCAATCAACGACTAGTGACGTCATTTGTGTTTTATGTCCCGTCAGATGTAAAGGTAAACGTTATTTTAACGAGTTTCGTATTGACATTTTTCTGTAAAAAATGGTAGTTGGTTTTATAAAATAGAGTCCAGAAACCTACCAAGAGTTAGTGTCAACTTGGTAGTAACTTCATTGTTGAAAATGCTGAGTTTTCGAGTGTAGAGAAATGAAAGGAAGTAAATTACTACGGTAGGTTAAGTATTAAAATCACATTTAAGCTTTCGTGTTTCATTAAGAGCATAAAATTACGAAAAGAAGGTTATCGTGTTACAGACATTTTTTTCAACTTTAGATCAGAAGGTCCAGTTAAAAACGATTTATTTGGCAACTTCTTTGAAGTTGTTGGACACATTGGTAAAAAACAGGAATCCACATGCCTTTTTTTCAGACCAATAATATTCTGACTATAAGATGTTGATGAATAGTCCACTAAAAATAACTAATGGAAACTTTCTCTGTGATATTTGAATTGAATGTTAGCGACGAATGAGTAACAGACAGGAGTGACGTCATCAGAACGGTAGGCCCATTTTAGCGCGAAATTTAAAACTGTCAGTTTCAGACTGTATTTTATTGCAATAAATTTTATTATTTTAATTTTAAACAAACTTGTCAACGCAAAAATAAATATTAAATATTGCATGTTCTCTATTATTATACCGGATGTAACTGAACACCCCAATAACATTTAAGGGGCATATAAGTTAGATACTAAATGGACCATCGATGCTTGTCTGAGACCGAGAACACCAATACTATCAGAGTTATTTGATTTTAAACTGAAAGCAAAAACATTCAAGTGACAACCATTTAAATATATTAATCTTCAGTTACACTCTGTATAAAAATTACCAAACAACTTTTATTGTGATATTAACGCTAAAATCTCGAAATGGTTTCTATATTTTGGTACCTAAGTAGAAATTAAATGTTGCCAATTGCTTCGAGTCGGTTTTGCTGTTCGACAAATACTGCCGAATCGACATGCCAAAATGCTAAATAAAGCCCGCTTATGCAAACAAACTTTTGGTTTTGTTTGATATATTGGAGGTTAATATTCGATCGAGTTTGTGTTGGCAGCTATGGATGGAAAAAGAAAACCCATTTTTAAGCAATTTTTCAAACCTACTCTATTCATAAGAACCTTCATAGGACTCGTAATTAGTATTTAAAAAAAACGAATTTGTCTAGCCGTTCGCGAACTTTGCACTAAGTAACACATTTAGCAGTTGATTGCTATTTAAATAGTAAATAGATATAAAAATAATCTGTATATTTTTATTAAAAAATGCAGTGCAATATCAATCAAAAAATCCATGCACGTAGATCGAGTTGAGGCTTCAAACCGGTATACTATATCAAATATTACTTAGCACATTTTTTTTGAAAAACAATAAAGTACAATGATTACAATTTCATAAGATAAAAATGACAAAATATAAAATCATTGGTACTTATTATGATTTCCATCGGTGGATGGTATTTATAACATTTGGAATGATGTAATGAGATTTATTCAAAACACGAAGATGTGATGATGATTAAATTGGAAGATACATGCGATGACAAAAAACGTTTCTAACTACATGCAATATTCGAAGCGTGACATCAAAGGAGCTATTCTTAATGCCCCGAAGTAGCGTTTTCGTGTTCGCAGTTTGATATAATATCGCTACGTGCGTGGTCGCATCACTGAAGAGCGGGCGCTTCCGCACCATAGTAACGTCTGAGCTAGCAACTAGCGCGATCGATTATTTCACATTATTTTGTAAAATGTGCAAAACACTACGCTTGTAGGTAATTAGTTTCCATTATGCGTTATTACGAACAGACACAAGTGCGAGGAGCAATTGACAGATCAATTGAAAAGTAGGCGTGATCGTAACGCTCCACCCGCGACAATGGTAACGTCGTAATATGCCTAATAGAACGCCTTAAAAAACTGGCTACATATATGTGTAGTTCGCTACAAAGTTATCAACGTCAAACGCCACATATCAATTAACGCGCCAATCGGTCGGCATGTGCGATGTCAAAGTTGTTGCAATCTGTGGCTGATGCACAAACCGTGCGAGCCAAAAAAGAAAAAAAAAGTTATTGCACTTACTGAAGCGTTACGACGCAGGTGGAGCCGTGTCTTACGAGTACGTATGTTACGCTTGAAACAAACTATTGTGTCGTGTTGTGTTGTGACGCGTCAGAAGCGTTTTCATATATTTTATATGGCTAGAAACACATTAGCGCCGCGACACAACACACTGTAATAATGTTTCTAGCCATATTGAACGTATGCAACCGATACGCTTCTGACGCGTCACAAACACACCACGTCACAAAAGTTTGTTTCTCCCTTTACATGATGAAATTGGCATGTGCGATGTCAAAGATGTTGCAGTCTCTGGCTGATGCACAAACCGTGCGAGCCAAAATGAAAAAAAGTTGTTTGCTTTTATTGAAGCGTTACGACGCAGGTGGAGCCGTGCTTATGTATGTTAGCAGGCGGTCGGGTTTCTAAGTTACATGAAATCGATCGGACCTAGAGCGGCGGCGGGTGCGGCGGGTCCGGCGCGTGCAGGCGCACCGTGAGCGCGTGCCGGTCGCGCTGCACGGCCGCCAGCTCGGCGCTCAGCGCGCGGCACACGCGGTGCAGCACCGCGTTCTGCTCCTGCAGCGCGCGCACCTCGGCCGCCGCGTCCGTCGCCGCACCCGCCGCACCCGCCGCCGCACCGGCCGGCTTGCGGTACACCTCGAACGCGCTCTGCTTCTTGGGCGCGTCGTCGCGGCTGTAGCCGAAGCCGTCCGCGCGGTACTCGGGCGGCGAGCAGCGCGGCGGCGGCGGCGGCTGCGGCTGCGCGGGCGGGGCGCCCTTCAGCCGCGTCAGGTCGAGCGAGCTGGAGCGCGCGTGGTTGCGCAGCGGGCGCGGCGGCGGCGGCGGCGGCGGCTCCTTGCGCGGCGCGGCCGGCTGCAGCGACGGCGCGGCGGGCGCGTCGTCCGCGGGCGCCGCGTCGCGCGCCGGCGCCGGCGGCGGCGGCAGCGCGCCCGCGCTCTTCACCGGCTTCTTCGGCTGCGGCCGCTGCACGGACCTGTGACACGGTAATAGTACAAGTTTATTTTTTAGTTATGACAGAAATTTTGTGTGCTCGTTCAGACAAGCAAACTTAACAACTTTCACTATGGCACCAACTTAGAAATCGCAAAAAAAAATCAGATGTTCCATACAAATGTTCAACATTCACTGAACCTAAATGTATGGAACAGCTGATTTTTTTTGCGATTTCAAAGTTGGTGCCATAGTAAAAGTTGTTCAGTTTGCTTGTCTGAACGAGCACACAAATTTTTTGTCATAATTAAAAAATAACCTTGTATATACAGTAGAATGATTTCATAGAAACAGTCGAAACACGCGCTATGCCTACGCGCCTCAATACTGGATAGCAACTGGATTGCATCTACAAGGGCAGTCACGAACGCAGTTCGCCGCAGGTTACACTTACACGCACGAGCCAAATGAAGCTTTATAATATTAGTAAGTACTAATATTGTAATACTAGTAAGGATATAAGCTTGACGTTTCACAAAAAATGGGTTTTCTTGGTTCTTCACGGGATCTTTCGTCTATTTGGTTAGTGAGTGAAATAAATAAAATATATTTGCTTATTTATTATTAATTTATTAAATAGAAGGCATTTTAGGCAACCTACGTGTTAATTTAGTTAACCTATTTTATTGCATAAAAACCTATTTAATTTATTCCTTTAGATCGACAAAGTAATTCTATATGCATTCTGAAATAGTATAATTACAAATCTAGGCAGAAACTGTAAGCGCGCGGCCCTATTACGAGCCAACCTTAGATCAGCCAACGCACCAAGCGATGCCGAGCGGCCGTACCTCGTAGGTATAAAATTTCGAAAAGGGACGGAGTTCACATACTGTATATACTATTACCGTGCCTGTGAGGAGGTGCTACATATTGTAGATATAGTAACTCGTCGCATTCCCGCCTAACCTGACTGCATTCTAAATCTTATGTCTTCGACATAGTTTAATTCGTATTTCCCGTCACTCAATAAACCACCGATCGAAACGCCAAAAGTCGTGAGTGCAAAACTACCACGAAAAATTACTAATATCAATATATTTATCATAAATATCCCAATAATTATAATAGAAATCAAAATATAAAGTCTTCTTTGTTAACTTGGGCACTTATGCGTAAGTCTTTTATTATGTTGGTAAGTTTTTATAACATATTTATTTATTTATTTATTTATATATTGCATTACAAGTGTGAGATGAAGTTACACATTGTACCTTGTTAAGGCGTTGCAATTAAATATGAATAGAGAAGGGCAGACATTTAATTTTACTAGCTAGATTTCCTTGTTCTTGTATTTATAATCCATAGTCTATAATAGTCTGTATATCTGTTTCGGAGTGCCTTTTTATTCTAATATTTGTAACGATGGAATAATATATTCAGTGGCATAATTGGGATGATGACTGAATTCTAATTTTAACGTCTCGTCATTAAATATTAAAATACCATGGGAAAAGATGTAGTCCTGTGAAATTAGAATTAAAATCGGCTTAGAAATACATTACATATAAACATTTTAATTTGTTAATTTGAAGGCGATTAGACAGAGAGATCCGACATCAACCGTGACGTCATTGTTGAGTACGGCCATGTAAACTCCTTGTAAATTGCCGATTTGCTAGAAAGAGATGGAGAAAAATCTTAGTAGTAGTCTCTAGTAATTCGAAAACCGATTTTTTCTTTCTGTTTATTATATGAATGAGCTTCTATTAAAGCAAATCTAGCCTATCTGGTACTTCATTTATCCGGCCCTACGTACCCACCGCACCACTGCGTCGTCGCCGAACCTCACGCGTTACAGACCTGATCTCCTGCGCGCCGTTCCCCTCGCGCTTCGGGCTCGCCGGGTCGAACGCGTGCGCGAACTCGTCGCGGCGCGGAGAGGCGCTCGCGCGCGCGTCGCCCGCGCCGTCCTGCGCCTGCGCCGACGCCGACGACGGCGGCGCGCTCGCGTCCGGCGTCACGCGCAGCGCCACCGGGTGGAATATCTTCGGGTCGCGCTCCACCGCCGACTTGTGGAAGTCGAAGTTCACCGGCTTCGGGCCGGGGCTCGACACGCTCGACGTCGGCGAGTCCGCGAACCTCGTCCACTCCTTGTTGTTGGTCTGCGCGTCGGCCCTCGGCGGCGGCGGCGACGGCGACGCGCGCCCCTCCTCCCCCCGCGCGGCCGCCTTGCCGTCGGGCGCGTCGGCCGCGTCCGGCTTGTGCACGAAGCTGAAGTCCGCCGACGAGCCCGAGCTGAACATGTCCGCGCCGAGGTCCACCAGGTCGGTGGTGACGGCCCGCTGGGAGAAACGCGAGTCCACCTTGGGCACGAGGCGCGCGGGGAGCGCCTCGGGCACCGGAATGTCGTTCCGCCTGAGGACTATCAGGTGCATGGCTATACTGAACTCCTCCAATGTTAGCATGCCGTCTTTGGTTATATCCGCTAGTTGCCAAATCTTCCGCAGATCGGGGACCGGTAGACGTGACTTTTCGAAAAATAATCTGAAATAAGAAATACCAACTAACTTAAGTACAATTTTAGGCTTCCGCACTTCGCAATTGTAGTGGAAGACGGCAAATACCCCCTTTCGAAACTATTTTGCACAACATACTCGTACTAATTAGCTTAGACATTTTTTTTTCTGTTTTTTTTTTCGGGGGGAAATGCGTAACCGCACCGTACCCGCTGCTGTTGGCTAGACGGCGAGCGTGTGTGGGGCTCTCTCGGCAGAGTGCCAAGCCTACCCACTAAAACCCCCCGAAATTAGCTTAGACATAAATTTAAGCTACATGACAGCCAATTTTAGCCTCTACTATATGGAAAAACTAATAAGAAAACCTATTGTTACCTAGCAATTTGCCCCGAGAGCAGTCCCCGCTCGGGCCGCAGCTGCGCGAACTGCGACGCGTAGTGGTTGGCCTGAGCTTCGCTGATGGCCCAGACGTCCGCCCCGGAATCCGGCTCGCCCTCCTCTTCTGACGAGTGCCGATCTGACGATTCCTCTTCTGTGCCTAGAAATATAAATCATTATATGCTCATTGATAATATAGTAGCTAAAGCCTATAAACAGTTGGGCTTAATCCTACGCATGGGAAAGCCTTTCACAAAGGTACACTGAAAACACTATACAATGCTTACGTTCGCAGTATATTAGAGTTTGGTAGCATAGTCTGGAGCCCTCAGTATGGTATTCATAAGGATAGAATAGAACGTGTTCAACGTAAATTTATAAAATCTTTAGATTATCTTTTAGATTAGGCTTTTATTATAATGACTACAAAGAAAGTGGTAAAAGACATAATGTACAATCGCTGGTTCACAGACGTAAATTTTTGGACACCTTATTTCTGTACGAGCTAATTAATAATCACGTAGACTCCGCTGAATTATTGCAAAAAATTGAGCTGAAAGTTCCTCGTTCCTCCTCACGTTCTAAGGATACCTTTTATGTTTCAATCTGCCGTACTAATTATGCGAATGTAAGAATACCTTTTTTAGGCGCACTTTCAATTTATTTAATAAAGTTTTAACTGAGGTTGATATTTTTTCATGGTTGATAAAGGGAATGTGGGCAAATTGTTGTTTAGATAGTAAGTTATTTTTTTTTCTTCCCCCCAATTTTTCTTTTTTAATTTGACGCTGTTACTTTTTGTTTAGTTTTAAATAAGGTACTTTGTATAACACCTTTAAGTTATTTAAATCATTTTTTTTTTTCCTAATCTTGTATCCTTCACTTGTAGTGCGCAAGTAATGCTAATTGGTTATATTTTATTTATAATAAAATAATAATAATAATAATGTAACTAATTGTTATTACATAATTAATGGAGTTATAAATTAATGGTACTATAGGCATGGACCAAGTAGATCTACTTGGTCCATGCTATAGGTCTTATTGTAAACATACTCTTGAAATTGTTTGTATTACGACTGTTTGTTACCTAAATAAATAAATATATTTATTTAGGTTATTTTTCCAACAGGAGCCAAATTTTGTGTGCTTGTTTAGACAAGCAAAATGAACAACTTTTACTATGGGACCAAACTAGAAATCGCGAAAAAAATCAGCTGTTCCATACATTTAGGTTCAGTGGATGTTGAACCTTTGTATGGAACAGCTGAGTTTTTTTTGCGATTTCGAGATTGATCTCGTAGTAAAAGATCTTCATTTTGCTTGTCTGAACAAGCACACAAAATTTGGCTCCTGCTGGAAAAATAACCCGGTATAATATAAGAATAGGTACAGACAACATCACACTTCTATATTGAAGTCGGTGCAAATTTTAAGACTTTCTAGATCATCGTTTGGCACCGACTTCAATATACCGGGTGTAACGGAATACCGAAATAATATTTAAGGTTGTTGATTAACAAAAAAAATGTTTTGTTTTGTTGACTATTCTTTGTATTTTTATTGTTTTTTTACATTTGATTTAATACGCTTAACAGTTAAGCGTATTAAATCAAAAGTACGCATATAATAAAAATACCTATTCTTATATTATTTTTAACTTTTCAGTGTTTTTGAAGTCGGTTTTTATTTTTTGTAAAATATTCTTTATTTTGTTACCTCATTGGTAAAATCATTGCATCTGTTAGTGTGTGATTGTCGGGGATATTATTTATCCATCATGGTAGATACGGTGAGTTCGATGAGTATCGCGTGCTTTAATAAGCGAGAGTCCATTCTGGGTGCATAACTAGATGGCAATGAAGGTTTTGTTATCATTGCTAGGCTAGGCAAAGGCCAAAATCAATTGTGTATATTTATTATCGACTTTCAACCTATATCCCCAATCCTTTTCGTAACTAAATAGATTTTCAATTAAGATGCTGATAACGATGTTGACAAGCAGCAGCTTTAAAACGTTTTTAATGCTTTGTCACATCTGAGTCGTGATTTATGATGCAATTACATCTGCTCACATAGGGAAAGTTTTACCTGCTCAACGCAAACGTCATTAGTTTGTGCTGAACAGAACCAAATGTTTTATCCTCGTCTAGCCAGCACAATTATGTTCTAGGAGTCCAGATATTCCAGGCAAGAACCCTTTCTGGTGGCATGGCCTAAAACTTTTATTGTTGCTCATGAAATGGGTCATTGTAATCTATAAAACAGAGTAAAGATCTTAGATATTGTGGTGGTCAATGCATTGGTGTTGTGTCCATATATATGATCAGTTACTTTGTTTTTCTTTGGGATGAGAACGAAAGCGGGTGGTTTTCGTTCTTATTCTCATATTTCTAAATAGAAAGTAGTATCTGATCTCTTAATCCAGGTCCATACTATTTAATCCAAATTAGTTGTATTCATTTGAAAACTCAATCGGCACCAGAGCTATATTTGTATTTACTATATTTATTATTTGAGTAAGTAAGTTTACAGATTTGCAGATTTTCAAGTTTTTTCTTTTTAAGAAGAAACGAGGATATAAAGTTACAGGGTTTGATTAAAACAAAAATAATTTGTTTACAAACAACATACATTCCTCTGTAACAGCTGAAATACATCAAGGTATTTAATCGAAGAAGCAAGCGATGTATTCCCAAGAATTGATAAGTGTTATCGCATGCACACAATGACTCGGCGGCCTTAGAGCACAGAGTTGTGTTATTATCACCAAATTACAATCGCGCATGACAAACGCCATTTTACGCTCTAATAGTCCTAGTTTTTACGTAACTGTAATATAAACAAAGGAGCTGGTCCTGATTTGATTCATCCTGTTTTAATTAAAAAGTGTTCATCCACGTTATGTATTAGGGAAGGATGTGTGCCATCAGTTTGGAAACGTGTCTTGGTTACCCCGATACCTAAAGGAGAGGTTAGCAATGATATAGAAAAGTATCGGCCTATCTCAAAATTGTGTCAGATTGGAAAGATTTTGGAAAAAATCGTTACTGATCAGCTTTCGACTGTCGTTCAGCATGGTTTTTTCAGGGGTCGAAGCGTTGATACAAATTTATTATCATACACAGAAAAAATTTTAGATGCATTGGATAACAACTATCAGGTGGACGCCGTGTATGCTGATTTTGCTAAAGCGTTTGATAAAATTTGTCATGAGCGCTTACTTTTAAATCTTTGGCAACTCGGTATACATGGCGACCTTTTCCGGTGGATCAAGTCTTATGTCGAAAATCGCTCACAGGCGGTTGCGGTGGGGGGATATATTTCTGAATATAAGAATATCACTTCGGGAGTCCCTCAAGGATCCCATCTTGGGCCGTTGCTGTTTATTCTGTATATCAACGATGTCAGTGAATGTATCAAACATTCAAACTCATTGTTATATGCTGATGATACCAAGATTTTTAAAGTTATTCGAAACTTAGAAGATTGTTGTAACTTACAAAATGATCTGCATAATTTTGAAACATATTGTGCATTAAATAATTTATTTTTAAATACTGATAAATGTTATATTATTAGCTTTAGCAGAAAAAGAACAATGATTGAATTTTCATATAATCTTTGTAATAAGGAGCTCGTTCGTGTTGATCAGATTAGTGATCTGGGAGTCATTCTTGACTCAAAATTTAGCTTTACACCTCATATAGATAATATGTTAAATAAATCCTTTAAACAATTAGCGTCGGTGGCGCTGTGGACTCGGCACTTGCCTTCCAATCGGGGGGTCGGGGTTCGAGACCCGCCATGTACCAATGTGTTTTTCGTTTCGAATTTCATATGTACATTTGTCTGACGCTCGTACGGTGAAGGAAAACATCGTGAGGCAACCTGCATACATCTGCGAAGAAATTCAATGATGTATGTGAAGTCGACCAATCCGCACTGGGCCAGCGTGGTTGACTAAGGACTAATCACCCTAACATAGTGTAGGCTCGAACCCCTCGGTGGGGACATATATGAGCTGTGATGATGAAACAATTAGGTTTTATTTTACGTTTAAGAAAACCATTCAAGAAACTTTTAACTTATACGAGGGTGGGTCAAAAAGTTCGCGGAATGTAGGGTAAAAAGTAAGAAATAAAACACAAAATTATTTTTCCTTCTCAATGTTTTCCCCCTTAACTCTAATACATTTATTAGACCTATCAATTAATTTATTAATACCTTCGAAAAAAAATGATTTCTCTTTGTCGTCAAAATAGGCCGAAATTGCGCTCTTCACTTCTTCATCGCTGGAAAATTTCTTCCCTCGAAGCTCTTTTTTCATTTTTGGGAACAAATAATAATCTCTTGAGGCTAAATCTGGGCTATAGGGAGGATGTTCCAAGATTTCGAAGCCCACTCTTTGAACAGCAGCCATCGCAACTTGCGCCTCGTGCACGGGTGCATTGTCGTGCAAAAGCAGCACACCTTTAGTCAATTTTCCCCGTCTTTTTTCTCTCACAGCATTTCGCAGACGTTCTAATAGTGCAGCGTAGTACTCTCCAGTGATAGAGACACCCTTTTCTTTATAATCAATCAGGAGGATTCCCTCTGAATCCCAGAAAACAGTAGCCATGAGTTTTCCAGCCGACGGAGACACTTTGAATTTCTTCGGAGGTGGTGTGCCCTTTTTGTGCCACTGCATGGAGTCTTGTTTGGACTCAGGCTCATAATGATGAACCCAAGTTTTCAAGTCACAATTACGTTCAAAACTTCATCCTTTTGTTCACCACAGAGCGCTAAAAACTCGCGACAACACTCAACTCGCCGCTGCTTCTGGTGTGGCGTGAGCATTCTCGGCACCCATCTTGCACACACCTTTGACATGCCAAGATGGTCGTGTAGGATTCAAAATGGTTGTAGCTGATACTCCAATCATTTCTGCAAGCTGTTTCTTCTTTAAACGGGCATCTTCCAATATGATTTTTTCAACTTTTTCGACGTTTTCTGGCGTAGTTGCCTCGACAGGCCGCCCTGGCCTCGGATCATCTTCAATCGAATCCCTGCCTTGCTTAAACAGGTTGTGCCACTTGTAAACCATGGTTTCACCAGGGCAAGAGTCCCCGTAAACAGAAGACATCTCTTCCAAAATAGTCTGGGGAGGTTTACCTTGTTTGGTAAGGAACTTGATGACTGCGCGAAACTCAATTTTCTCCATGTTGCAAATTGTTGATTGATGTGTAGCTCAGGTAATTATGACCTATTTTTTTTTAAACTTAGTATTTATACTCTTAATGAGTGTCACAACTAGTACAGGTAGTAAAAAGTCACCTTTCCCCCCTCCATGCCCCTCATTCCGCGAACTTTTTGACCCACCCTCGTAAGATACCATACAATAGTTATGTGCGCAGTATGTTAGAATTTGCTAGCTCAGTTTGGAATCCACATTATAAAATTCACAATGACAGGATTGAGCGAGTGCAGAAAAAAATTGTGAAGGCAATTGAGTATCGTATTAAAGGTAACAAGACTATATCACCGCCTTATCAAGTTTAAAAATCACCACCTTAAGCCACCGCCGTGATTGTACTAATGCATTAATGTTGTATAAAATATTAAACAATTACAAGGATGTACCAGCATTACTACATCGGCTATCTTTTAGAGTGCCTCGCCGCCGTGAGCGGGCTATTAGAAAGAAACCTCTCTTTCATGTTGTGTTCAGTCGAACGTCCTATGCAAGTAACAGTTTTGTAAGACGTGCTTGTAGGCTTTATCATAATCCAAATTATTGCCAAAAGTGGCCACTTTTAGCAATAATTCGAATTATGATTATTCCTATACATTTTATCTATGCCTAAATAGCTCAAAAAATCTGAAATATCTGTATTGAGTTCTTGACTGATCTATTTTTTTAGAAACGTCTTTAATTTATCATTATTAATAAAAAACGAATAGCGGCGCTAGTAGTAGGTACTGTGCTCTCTTAATTCACTCATCATATGAATGAATTGTTTCTTTAATAATTATTATATTCTGCATAATATTATAAGGTCGAAATGTGTAAGGCATAACCATGAAATGGCATAATTTGAATAAGCATAAGTAACGAAAGGCATAATGTATGTTTATGTTTATATTTGAAAGGCATAATATTTGAAAAGCGTAACTGGCACAATCCATAAATCCATAACGAACTATATTCAACATAATTTGAAAAAGCAAACACTTGCTGTGCATAACAGATTAAATTTCAAAGTAATATTGGGTCATAATTGATGCCAAGTTGTTAACTATGTTGTGGAGCACAAATAGTCATTGTATAACTATTCCTTGAGAGGCCTAGAAATTAGATCAGAGTAATAAATGGATAGCTGGAGCGCGTTCAGAGCCTTTGGGTGTAGTTGTCCGGTTGTTTTTTAACTCGCTCAAAGGCGTCCAAATCTTTTATCTCCCTCTTTCACATGAGTTTTTATTTCTCTCTCTTTCTATCAGATGACATTTTAGATTATGGTCCCCAATATCATCCAATAACGTAAGAGTATTTTTCAATAATAAACGTCAGAGCGTTTTACAATCATCAAATTCGACGGTTGTTCGGTTGTAACTCGCTCTGACACTCTAACTAAGGTCTTGAACGGGCCGGTTGTTTTACCCGCGCGAGACGCTCGAAGGCATTGAACAGGGTTAGAGAGAAAAGTTGTACTTCGCGCGAAGGCTCTGAACGCGCTCCTGCTTTAAAGTATCTGAATTTGATCTAAAGGCATGATCCTGCCATTTTAATACTCAAAGCCAGATTTTGTCAAAACTAAGTAGGTACCAAAATTATAATATTTGGTATCAAATAGTACCCAATGAGTACCTACTTAATTGCAGTGGGTTTTTAAAAACAGGAAGTGATCCCGCCATCTTGACGTTTATCGCACAACCGTCTCAAACACGAATCGAATACGGATAAGTACGCAAACGCTAGGACGTAAATTTCCCGTTCGGTTTTTTCACCTATCGAACACGAATCGAATACGTGTAAGTACGCAAGCGCCCTAATTGGTAACAATATGGCGAATCTTCTTCTTGGTTTTTGACACTCGCCAATATATAATCAATTATACTTATAATGGCTCTATATCACACTTGGAAATGCTGACCGAAAAAATGGCAGCCCTTCATAGTATTTTCTTGGTAAATTGATAAATACCAAAATGTAAATAAGTCAATTTCAAGAGGAGCTTTAAAATTTTATTTAAAACCATGATAAATTTCACAGTAAATTTATATTCCCCTTTTTTTTCGAGGGGAATGCGTGACCGCACCGTACTCGCCATTGGCTAGACGACGAGCGTGTGGGGCTCTCCCGGCAGAGTGCCGGGCCTACCCACTAAACCCCCCGGTGATCTCCCTGCCCTTATGGGTGCGCGTGATAGGGTTCACACTGCGACTACCACTATCAACGCGCCCGGGCCAGCCCGACCTGACTGGTTAGTTAGTTAGTTAGTTTGACGGGGCTCTTTCGCACTTAGCCTCTTGATTGGGCCATTGTGCGTTGACCTGACTGGTAGGGCTGTCGCCAAGAGGGGATTGCCTGAGAACACCGGGGCAATCCCCAGACGGAGGGCGTTACGGTGGCGTCATTGATTTACTATACCAAACGTAGATAACGCATGAAAGTCGAGAAGTGGGCCGGTGAAGAACTGCCCAATCGCGACTCGTGCAGTTCTTTTCCATAGTTACTAAAACGTCAATTGATCTGTGGCTAGGTGTGAAATGATGTAACTTCACACGGTTGTACTTTAAAAAGTTGCCATAATAATGTAGAATACGGTTGAATTCGATAAATACGGTCCTTTCTTTATGGTAATTTTAATTCGGGCGTGCATATTCAACATTATATCAGCGAGTACAAATGTATAGTCGATTAGGTGACAGATTTCAAGCGCGTTTTTGTATGAAGTGCTCTATCTACGTTTGGTAATAAATCAATGGGTTTAACACGGGGCCAACCGTGCACGCAGGCCTCCACGACGGGCATCGCTTGCGCGAATGACCGACTTCGCCTGCAAATTTACATTTCCCTACGAATATGTAACATCAAGACTAACAACAATAAGATTTTAATTTTCTACTATGGTTGACAATAATAAATTCTTATTAAGATAGCTAAATACTACTTAACCCTTATTCAAGTTGTTTAAAAAATTTCTTGACAGAGCACAACACAGCGCGATATACTTCGACTGATCACAAAATATATGAGCTTAGAGCAGCATTGCGAGGCGCGTGTTAGTCCCACTTTTGTCTATAACTTACTGATATTGAGATTTGCAGGGGTAACTGCATTGACGTAATTCTATTACAGCAGCTATATAGGCATAAATAAACGGCATTTAAGCGGTCTATTATAAATACGTTAGAAGCAAAAGTAGACTTATAATGTGGGATTTTTTCCGGACTTACTGCGGATATAATTCTTAGACAGTCCTACAGCAATGATCCTCCTGGGATAGTTTAAAAACTACTTTTTGCTGGTTGGGCAGTCAACTTGTGATATGCGACTGATAAGGATAGGGGGCTGCGGGAGGCTTTTATGGCGTACTGTATCGCCCAATTCATCATCATCATCATCATCACAGCTCATATACGCGTTCCCACCGAGTGTGGGGTTCGAACCTACCCTATGTTAGGGTGATTAGGCCTTAGTCAACCACGCTGGCCCAGTGCGGATTGGTCGACTTCACATACACCATTGAATTTCTTCGCAGTATGCAGGTTGCCTCACGATGTTTTCCTTCACCGTAGGAACGTCAGACAAATGTACATATGAAATTCGAAACGAAAAACACATTAGTAGATGGCGGGTCTCGAACCCCGACCTCCCGATTGGAAGGCAAGTGCCGGGTCCACAGCGCCACCGACGCTCGACCAATTAAATAGCATAAATAAATAAGAGCTTATTTTTTATACAGGGTAAATTATGAGGTACCCGCAACCTCGCAGGATTAGATAGCTAACATCATTAACTACAACGTTTGTTTTACAAGTTTTAAGATAACTCAATCCATTGAACAAAAATCAATTTTCAAGTTTTTATTGCACTGTCGTGACATTGATAAGTCTATGTTTCATTTATAAACAACGACGGAAGACAAAGCTACGCACGCGCGCTGTGCGCGTAGAGCTACAAACATTCTAGAGGTATATTAAACGAATATTTATTTTTGAATGAAAGTAAAATCTAACGAATTATCAAGTCGTAGAACAAACGTAGTAAATAATGCTAGCTATCTTATCCTGCGAGGTTGCCGGTACCTCAAAATTTACCCTGTATAAGGTATTGATGCTCATTGAAAACTTAAATTTTAAACTTTCAAATGACATATTGTTGTCAGAAACACCGTGTGTAGTTTTTGTAAAATTGATGTAGTGAATGGTTGAGTCGATTTGGTTGCTCACGAGTATAGTTAAAAATATCAAGTGACATCACTTATCATTTTCAACCTGTATAACAAGCACACAAATTAAATAGCTATTGCCATTATTGTTGTTAAAAAACAAATTTATACTTTAATTCAATCTGACGTTAGAAACTGAGTAGTATTATTTTGGGGCTAAAGAAGTTGGATATATTTATGGGATGTTTTGGGGTAAATTTATTTTATATACAGTTCATTTACTTTATTTGGACTTCAGTCTTTCAAACAAATGATAATATCTGAAAATCATGAACAGTTCCATTTTTGTTCTAAGGAGTTTGAAAAAATAAATATTTCTTACCTAATAGTCTAGTGTGTTCTTCCCCCGTATTAGTAGGCCAGACTCCTCGCCCAGTAGCACTATGTTCCCATACAGGATGCACTCTCTCCGCCACACTGTTTGTAGGGGTAGGACTCTCACTGGCAGTACTCCATGGAGATCCATTCTTTCCTCTTCTCTGTTAATATATTAACAATAGTTTATTATAAAAGAAGTGCTTTTTTTTGCAGGATAATTAAAGGACTAATAATATATTGAATGAGGTATAGCAAAGAAAAAAGTTATCAATAAATAAGGTTTATTCAAAAAACAACATTCGGAAATTTTGTTGTAGAGCACTTTACATTTCCCCATGAAAGAGCCTCTGGCTTTTTGAAATTAAATGTGTTATAATTAATTGTTATAAACATAAATTATGATAAATGTAATGTCAATACTGGCTAATGTCAATAATATTAATTTTCTTAAATAGATTTTTTTAAATACTAAATAGGTATTTTTTTTATATCTATACTTCACTATTTATCATTGATATGTCAGTCAAAATTGACCGCATGACTTACTTTTGGTACAAGACTTAATAAAATCTTTGTTAGCAAAAGTCTTAAGGCATGCTTAATCTGTCTATAGCTCGAAGAGTCCAAGCCCCATTGAGCTAGTGTCCGTGATTTGGAGTTATTTTGAATATACAATGCTTAAGTTTTTGGATTATACTTTATAAATCTTCTCTCAATTTCATGTGTCATATTAATATTTTTTTAAATGGGATTATTTATACCTGTCTGTTGAGGTATAATAATGTTCAAAATAACTCTCTTTTGAGTGGATGGTAAAACATTTTGAAAAATAAAATGAAGCATAGAGATTAATCTTACTAATATTATAAACATAAAAGTTTGTGAGTTTGGATGTTTGTTACTCTCTCGCGCAAGAACGTTTTTTTAAATGGGTATGAATGTGTATCGGGTACCAATAACAAAAACACAATTTAAAAAATTTTTGTCTGTCTGTCTGTTTGTTCCTGCTAATCTCCGGAGTGGCTGGACCGATTTTGACGGGACTATGACTAATAGATAGCTAATTATATAAGGTATAACATAGGCCACTTTTTGCCCAAAGTTACTATTCCACGCGGACGAAGTCGCGGGCACAGCTAGTATATAATAATAAGAATTATTATTCATAGATACAGCTTAATGTAAAATTAATAGTCTGGGAACTCCAAAAAGTCCATGTTAGTCATATAATGTGGTAGAAGTTATTTGTAAGCTATTTGTATTGGGTGAAAGGCAACATTACATGCTGGAGGGATTAAATTGTATATCATCATAACAGCTCATATACATCCCCACCGAGGGTCTCAAGCCTACCCTAAGTTAGGGTGTTTAGGTCTTAGTCAACCACGCTGGCCCAGTACAGATTGGTCAACTTCACATACACCTCTGGAGTCTTCGCAGATGTATGCAGGTTACTTACTTTACTGTAGGAGCATCAGACAAAATGTACATATGAAATTCGAAAAACAAAACACACATTGGTACATGGTTTTTTCTAACGCCGGACCTCCGAATTGGAAGGCAAGTGCCGAGTCCGCAGCGCCACTGACACTCCTTATTGTACATACTACTATTTAAAATTAATTGTTTGTAGAATGTTAATTTTACATACAACTTACTATTCATTAAAGACTTTAAAGACTTCTTCATTATAGCTTAAAAACAGAATAGCTAGTGACGATGGCAAAAAGCATAAAAACCAGTAATAGAAGTTACCTAAGTACCAGTAAGGAAGCAGGTATGTTTATGGCAAAAAGCATAAAAACCAGTAATAGAAGTTACCTAAGTACCAGTAAGGAAGCAGGTATGTTTCTGTCTTGAATGGCTAATCGAATGGGGTCTGAGAGCAGTAGGCAAACTATTAATGCTCATCCTTCATTCACAACGGCCAAAAATGATTGTATTTATTTCAAACTAGCTTTCCGATCGCAGCTTTGCCCGCATTATTTTTGTTTCCTCATGGGAATTTTATATTTTCCCCATAGGAAAAATAATTTTGTAGCCTATGTTTATCAGAAATATTGTAGAATTCTTAATGTAAAAGAATTTTTCAAATCGGTCCAGTAGTTTCAGAACCAATTCAATGCAAATAAACAATCAAATCTTTTCTCTTTATAATATTACTACATTTCGCCCTATATTTTTTCCTGTTTATGACACATTTTTCATTGAAGCTCAGCTCCTATTAGCCTTTGACTGGTGACATGCTTTTTATGTAACATAACTAGTGACCTGCGGTCTGACAGGCCGCTCCACTATCTGGTCCCTAGTGCGCAATTTATGTAACGTAGCTAATCAAACTGCTCGATTATAATTAAAACACTTATGAAAGGACAAAATAAAACCAAATTATGTCCTCTAAATATATTTTAATTAGGAACATGTAATCATAAATCTATACTGTCTTATAAACGACAATATTCATGAGATCAACAATTACAAAACAATATATATAAAAATCAAAAGAAATCAAGAAAAATAATCTTTTTTCATAAGCTGTTACATAAATCAACTCAAAAAAAATTAAAACTTTAATAACAACAGCCATTTTACAAAACTGACAATGGTCAAACATTGGTTTCTTTATTGGCAGCTCGGACACAATTGTTGTTGCTCGGACACAACATGTTTTTTGCAAGAGGTAATTAGACTTGGTAATTAGACTTCCGATTCAATTTAGGAGGACAACTGGCACATGTTTTCCTTGTTTTTGGCATGTTTTCGGAAATTTGTGGCTCAGGTGGCAAATCAGAACCTAAAAAATGCACCAGATTCAATTTTATTTCTCGTGGAATATGACAATTGTTAACTCTTCGCTGCATGTATTGTAAAACTGCGCTTCTGGCCAATATTTTTATGGACTGTCCACGATCAATGGTATTGGCACCATCACCACCAAAAATACCAAAAAAACAACATTAATGTTTTAACAAAAAATCACACAAGTGGTGACATGAGGTCTGACAGACCGCTACCAAATTTTAAATAAATTTTACAGAGATTGAGACTGTCCGACGCAACTACCCCTGTCTACAGCATAGACGGAACTAAACTCGAAGCTACTCAGGCGCACACACGCGTGAAGAGCGGGAAAGGGGGTAAAACACATTTTTGGTGTTGCCGCTCGGCCTGTGAGACCGCTTGTCAGTTAAAGGTTAGTCTAAATATAGGCTATATATAGGCTAATAGGAGGCAGAATATAGGCTATATATAGCCTTCCTCAATAAGTGGACTATCCAACACAAAAAGACTTTTTCATTTTGATTCAGTAGTTCCCGAGATTAGTGCATTCAACCAAACAAACTCTTCAGCTTTATAATATTAAGTAAGTATAGATTATAGATGTAAGAAAAAGGAATTACTATTCTTTTTTAATTCCATATTTACAAATCTGTAATATTTCTTAATACATGTTGTTTGTTTACAGATATAGAATATGTACACATGTCTTTAGGATACCTAGGGTTATTTCATTTTTCCCCATAAAACACGGCCCCTGGGGCATTGTCTTCTTTCTTTCATAATGTGTGTCCACCTGTTTGCCTCAATCAGGGGATTTTCAAAATTCATGACAAGTCTGATAAATGTACTTGTGAGTATTAAATTCAAGTACTTACCCCACGAGATCCAGATCTCTGAGATAATGTTTCAGATTCCATTTCAGAGTCTGTACTCAATGCTTCTGTAGCATCATGAGACAATGTTTGAGGAACATCACTGTCAGATAAATTAGATGATAGTCTTATGGGTTCATATGCACCAAGATTTCCACCAAAATTTCTTTCCCTTTTAGGAATATGCTGCTCTTTAGGAGAATTGGATAATTGTATTAAATCAACATTAGCTTCAGAGTTAAGAGCCCATGTAAATCTGGGCAGAGGAAGGTCTAATGGAGTTGATAGTAAATCTGGTTTCAGTGACATGTTTGTTTGATGTGCAGCTATTAATTTTAAGGCAGAATAAAATTGTTTCCTATTCATATGATTTAGTGAAGCACAATTGTTCGGTGCTACGCTAATATCCATAATCTGAAACAGATAATTATAGGTTGTATTGTTAAATTCAAAAATGAGGAGGCTTTGTGTCTAGCTTTCTCAGCACTTACTTGTTTTAGAGCATCATTTGAAATATTGGACGATCTAAATAGCTCTGTTGCTTTTAATATAGGTATTTTCCCGTTGGATTCCTCATCACAGCATAAAAACAAATCACCGAAATATCTCATTTCGGTTTCAGTCAAGTTCAGATCCTCCATTATAAAGTATCCTCGCAATATTACAATTTATTTGCACAATCCTAAGAGTATTGGGTATAATAAGCAACCAAATTATCCATTATCTATTAATGTACACCATTATTCATTGATAAATAAACCGATTCTAATGTTGTCTATCGCAAAATTTACACGAAGCAAACGAAATGTCACTGACATGACAGCTGCCTGCTTTTTTTTTTTTTTTTATTATTATATAATATGGGCTCTGTCTTTGTAGACAATTCCGCCAACGTCGAGTTCGAAAAAGACACGTTTATTTATTAGGTAGGTATGTAAGTGTTTTGTTTTGGGTGTCGGTAAAGGAAACGACTTGACCAGTTGTGTTACCTGGGGACAATGCAAATTATTTTGTTAGTATAGTTAGACATCACATTTGGTGGGTATTTTTGTTTGTTATTAGTTAGTGTTAGTAAATTACCAGGAAGTAACCATGTGTATTTAAACCTTTACATACTTAAATAAAATAGATATATATATATATTTTTGTTATTTCTGTCTAAAGTTTTATATTAAATTTTGTAATATATTTAGCTAGTTTATCTATGACTGTAGAATTCATACCATATAGTAATGAGTTCATATTGATTGGACGAGGGATTTTATTTGGTAACCAGTTATAAAACGAACAGTTATTTTTAGGACAATTAAAAAATATGTGATCTAGGGTACCTTCATCTAGTCCACATTCACATATGGCGCTATCCCGTATGTGTAGTTTAGCTAGGAAAACTGGAGAGCAGTTATGTCCTAAGCGTAATCGAATTATGACACTGGTGGCGCGTTTATCAATAGATCTACTTTTGAAAAACCATGGTCTAACAGGGATTGTTGGTTGTATTTTACCATAATTCCTACCCTTCGTAAGACGAATTGAGTTCCACTCTGTTTGCCAATGGCGTTTGAGAGTTGTTTCAGCATTTGCTCGAATATCTTGGGCAAAACACTTTATGTAGCTACCATGACCATTGGATATTGCTTCTTTTGCAAGAATGTCTACTTTCTCATTCCCTTTAATACCACGATGACCTGGTATCCACGCTAAAGCTATTTCTAAACCGAGTTGGTGGCAGCGGAAGAGAATTTCTCTAGTTTTTAAAATTATAGGGCAGTAATGTTTGGATCGTAAAACAAATTTTGATAAGGATTGTAAGCAGCTTTTAGAATCAGTTAAGATTAAACTTTTTTAAATCTATTGGCCTCAATGAAGGAGATAGCTTCAAATAAAGCTATTGCCTCCGCTGTAAAAGATGATGTGTTGGGATGGCACTTAAAATTTAAAATTAAACTATGACGTGGAATCCATACAGCACATCCCACATTACTAGTATCAGACATTTTGGAAGCATCTGTGAAGATTTGTGTCCATTCCTTCCATTTATCATGTATGATGGAATTAAATTGTACATTGATGTCTGGATTGTCAATGTCAATGCCAAAGTTTAAAATGATATTGGGTTTGAAGAGGATAGCTTCATAGCTTAGACTGGGCTACGTTCCAAAACATCACCCGAGTGCACTCGGTCACCCGAAGTATGTCCTAAAACATTTCGGGTGCACTCGAGAGTGTTGGAGTGGGGTGTGCACTCGATCGAGTAGAATCTCACCCGCATAATATAGCAAGGTGTAATTTCACTCGATTGGATTTGGCGGGAAATTGAGTGGATTTTAAAGTTGTGTGTGATCGTTATTACAAAGATTTCATATTCACACACAATTTGTGCATCTCGAAGAGCGAGGATACGCTTCGTAACGTCGACAATAAGTTAATTTTAAATTCCAAAGACTATAGGTATCGTAAGTGACACGATTGTAAAATTGGCCTTCATTTCCGCTGAAGCTAGGTTAGGCCGCGATTTAACAGAATTCATATTCTGTTGGTTTTAGCATTTTCGTAGATGAAACAGAGGAATGTAATCCATGCATTAAAGCGAACGGACGCGCCGATGAATAATATATTTTCTTATTTTTGTATATTTGGTTATGTAAACAAAGCAGACAACACTCTTGCCGTTCTAAAACAACCAACACTCCGACCACCCTAACCGGCCACTCTCCCCCCACCACCTACTCACTCCGGGTGATGTTTTGGAACGTAGCCCTGAAGATGGGGTTGTCTGTATGCTGAAAAATCTCTGGGCCTGATATGTACTCCTCATAAGATTTTACTAGGCATGGCACCTGTTTGTGAGACCAGTATCTAGCTTGAGGAATAAGGTTGTGGATTTGGACTAAGCGGTGTAACAAGAGCTGCCTGCTTGCAGCCATCGTTTTGTTTTTTGTTTTTTTTTTTAATCGCTTATTGGCAATGGATACAAATCCTTAAGCCTATCTTATAATACATCGGCATCGGCACTAAATTCTTTAAAAAACTAAATTAATATACAATACCTACACGAAAGTGTTATTTGAACAATAGTTTGTGTACAAACGTACTAAGTGATGCTATTTTTTGCAGAGATTTAAAATCTCAGATTTTTTATTATTTTGATATTTTTATAGAATAGGTACTAGTGGGCCCGGCGGACGTTGTTTCGGTCGTTTTTTAGCTTTCAAGAATTTTCACTTTGCCTACTCTGTCCTTCAATAGGAATAATTAAAAGAATTTAATAATATTAATCGTTATTTTTGAAAAAGTAACCAAAAATTCTAATAATTAAAAAAATTGTCAACCCAACCATATAAAGATGCATGTTTTTGTCAATCCACATCTTAAAACACCAGCTTGCGTACATAAAAACTGCCAAAACTCCGTGAACCGTAAAATTCCGCATAATGTAATCAAAGAAAACCAACTTAAAATTCTATGTCTGTGTCTATGTGTCGTAACGTTTTTACTTCGGTAAAGGTTCGATTTCGATTCGGCTGAAAGGATAAGTGCGATACCGATTTTCGTCTCAACCAAATTAGAATCGAAACGAATGCGAAACGTTACCAAAACCAAACCTAAACCGTTGAAATTAGTGCGATTGGGCTCCAGAGGCCCAATCGCAATAGTAAATTTCAACCAAACCAAAACCATTCCGCAACAAAAACGCTGTCAAATCATAAATTCCGTATCGCACTAACGTAACGTTTCACATTCGATGCGTGTCAAGTTTGGTCCACAGATCACTACCTACAGGGTGTCCCAAAAAATAGTGTCAAGCGAAAGTCCAGAGTTAGAGCACCTCTTGGAGTACCCGAATCAGCCCCATGTATGTTCCGCGATTATTCGTAGTTTTAGAGTAATAATTTTTTTTCTGACTTTTTGAAAATTTCGATCTTAAAAATTTTTAATAAAAAAAAGTTGAACATATTTTAATGTTTTTCTTTATGCCACTGAATTATCTTTAGTGCTTCTTTTATGTCTAAAATAATCAGCTTCGTAACTTTAGTGGAAATTTAGAAAACAGTAGTGTAAAGTCAAAATTTGAATGTTAGTGAATAATTACTTAAAAATTCATCTTTAAATTAAAAATCTAAACAGGCGAATTCATGGTTTCTAAGTATGTGTAAAAACTTCTCTAGACTCTCTGCTTTCATAATAATTAAAAAAAAAGTACTTAATAGGGCTACTTTGACTTAAATCAGCCATCAAAGACAGCAAGGTGAAAATTTCATAAAACTCGACTTCTGAATAATGTTTTTTTAAATTCCAATTATTTATTAATAAACCAAAAATGATTGTAGAAAAGCTAAAAATTTATTATTTGAAGGTCAAAAATAACTGTTCCTGCTGCCATCTTTAATAACCTTTGAAGGTTTATTATAACTTAATAAATGAAACAAAACATTATTTTCAAAGTATTTATTATTCGATCGCTTAAAGAAAGTTTTCAAAATGACGACCTTCGTGCTCAATACATATTCTACATTACTAAAAAAGTTTTCTTTTAAATTTATAAATGCAATTCTGTTGTTTTTTATTGTTTCTTCCGCTTGTCTTAATTTTGTTCTTAACACTGTGACGTTTGTAATGTCCTTGGCGTATACTAATTCCTTGTAGTATCCCCAGACGAAAAAATCTATGGGGTTCAAGTCGGGGGACCGTGGCGGCCACGCAATGGGCCCTCCACGACCGATCCATCTGCCTGGAAATATTTCAGACAAATGTTGTCTAACATTTCTAGCAAAATGGCATGGAGCGCCGTCGTTTTGAAAAATCATATTTCTCCGCGTTAATAGGTCTACATCTTCTAATAAGACGCCGAGATCACGTCGTAGAAATTGCAAGTAGGCCTCGCTGTTCAGTCGGTTTGGTAGTTCGAACGGACCAATCAGCTGTCCGTTTAGGATACCTGACCACAAATTGATACTAAATTGTTCTTGGAAATTAGATTCCCTTGTGAGGTGTGGATTTTCAATACTACACGAATGGTAGTTATGCGCATTAAACACTCCACATCGCTTAAAATGTGATTCATCAGTCCATAGAATATTTTTAAAGAAATTTTCGTTTTCAGCTTGTCTCCGTAACATTTCCTGACAAAATGCCACCCTTCTCGGGTAGTCTGCGGGCTTGAGCTGCTGAACTTTCTGGATGTGATATGGGTGAAAACGCTCTTGATGAAGTATTCGATGTGCTTGTGATTTCGGAATTCCGATTCGACGTTCTATTGTTCTTACACTAACTGATGGATCTCTCACCACTTCTTCGACCACTGATTGCACAGTATCTGGGTCACTCATTTCAGATGGGCGCCCCGATCTTCTACCTGGTAGGCGTCCTTCCATGTAAGAGTTATGTACTCTTAAAATCATGCGATGATCAGGCCAAGTTTCGGGCTGAGGTCCACCTCCATTTTGTACTTGCTGCCGGAACAACCTGGCTGCTTCAGAAGCATATCCATAAAAGTAATGCATAAGAGCATATTCTTGCGATGAAAAAGACATCACAAAATGAAGAGCTTGAAAAGTCCGTTAAGAATGCCAAATTTGTCAAAATCCCGTATTCACACAAAACCAAATCGTAATCGCACTCAAGGTCCGTAAAGAAAGCAAAGTTCGTCAAATAATCACAAATGAGCGTATCGTACGTAAGGCGCAAACAAAAGCAGGCAAACGACTGGCGCCAGAACACAATAGGCGCTCGGACTACACCCCCCGCCTCATCCCCTTGTCACAAAGAATAGCATTCCTCAGTTACAGTTATCCATTTCGCCAATGAGAGTGAGAGAGATAGCAATAATGCGGTCTCTTTCATATCCTCTCACTCGGGCAATGTTTTAGCAGGTAAGTACTGCGTTACATCCAACACTACAACCGATGTGATCCGCGAGAAAAATATTTAAATATGGGTTTCATGTAGTTAATTTTTGCTAAATTGTAATTAATCTGAACCTTAGAAATTATAAAAAGACCAGATATTTTTTTTATCATCTGATAGGAATTTGGTAAATTTTATGAATTTTTCACCTCGCTGTCTTTGATGGCCGATTTAAGCCAAAGTAGCCCTATTAAGTACTTCTTTTTTAAATGATTATGAAAGCAGAGAGTCTAGAGAAGTTTTTACACATACTTAGAAACCATGAATTCGCCTGTTTAGATTTTTAATTTAAAGATGAATTTTTAAGTAATTATTCACTAACATTCAAATTTTGACTTTACACTACTGTTTTCTAAATTTCCACTAAAGTTACGAAGCTGATTATTTTAGACATAAAAGAAGCACTAAAGATAATTCAGTGGCATAAAGAAAAACATTAAAATATGTTCTACTTTTTTTTATTTAAAATTTTTAAGTTCTTTGGATCAAAATTTTCAAAAAGTCAGAAAAAAAATTATTACTCAAAAAACTACGAATAATCGCGGAACATATATGGGGGTGATTCGGGTACTCCAAGAGGTGCTCTAACTCTGGACTTACGCTTGACACTATTTTTTGGGACACCCTGTATATGTAGCAAGCTAGTTTGGTCGATCGTTCGTGAAAGGTTCAGACGTGGTTCAGACGTTGCCTTTTACCGTATCGCACAAATTTTTTGACAGCGCTTTAAACCAAAATAGAAACGAAAGCGCTGTCAAAATAACGCTTGAGAAAAAGTTCATAATTCACCTTTAGGCGCGAAATGGTAAAAAAGCAAAACGGTAAGCGATCGCAAAATGGTAAAGGAGCTCAATGGTAAAGGAGCAAAATGGTAAAGGAGCAAAATGGTAAAAGAGCAAAACGTCAAAAGCGCACAATGGTAAAAGATCGCTGACGAGGTCATGGAAGTGTCCGAAAGGGTTCCCATGGCCTTGTCCGGCGACGGGGCGTCCCTCCCCGACGTATCCTCTTCGTCAGATGACGGGGAAGATGCGGCGGTGATGGACGTTCTCGTGCTAAGGCTTTTGTGAGGGGACATCGTTGGGTTTTAGTCGGTAGGCCGCGATTTCTGTCTGGCGCTCTGCCCCCAGTGGCCGCGGAGAGTCCGACATAACCTCGCGCCTACCCAAGCGCGAGGTATGCGTAACGCATTTCCCAACGTTAAAAAAAATGGTACACATATTGGTATTGTTGCTCCACCACTGACACACCCTACAGCACCAGGAAACTTATTATACAATAGGAAAGGCTTTTATAGCATCAATTGCCAAGTCGTGAGTTGTAATTTGTTTGTTCCCAAGTAGTCTAATAGTACTGACATTTAGATGATAGGTAGGCTATGTATGTATGTATTTACTCTTACAACAGAAATTAATATTCTATCTGCAGATAGAAGTATGCCTATCTAAGATTTGTTGCCTAGCAATTACTATTATTTGTCAATAAATAACAGCGGTTATTATGAAAAGAAAACAAAAATTACTAATGAAACAAAATATGCAATTTTAAAATTCAGAGGAAGTCACGAAGTACCTATCTATACAACTACAAACTACCAGGTATTTTTTTTTATTTCATAGCATAGGCGCGAAGCCATCACAATCGCAGAATAAATGTCGAATAATTTTTCTTTTGTGATAAAATGAATGATAAATAATAAAATTTCTTTTCTGTTATTTACAAATACGATCAAATCTTAAATTAATAATTTCTGATAGTAAAGTTAGTAGAATATAGCTGTTTTTAATGTTTCTAAATTATCCCGTTTTTCTACAGCACTAGGTGTATTTATAATCTGTGTATTCAATTTAAGAAATTGTCAAGTACAGTTTAAATTAAGAGAGTCCGGCGTTTCAGAATACGAATTACCTAAAACTAATTTAAAATTATATGTTTGATTTTAGTTTTAGTTTTAGTGCAGGTAACTTCAGAATTACCCCCAATGTCTAACATTTCTAAAATTAGTTATAACCACGAGCAATAGATGGAGCGAGCTGTATCAAATCCAAAATTTGTCGATATTTCTAAAAGCAACAAAGCTCACGCTCCTAGGGTGCACAGCAGTGATTACATAGATTTATGTAGTTATACAAGAGCACGATAGATGGCGCTATATACATTTTTGACACTTTCTGCCAGACATTCCCTCTCATTCGAGAACAAGGTAATTGATAACGTTCGAGAAGCAAAGTGGAGTGATTTTCGCCTGATGATTGTTCTGTGATTAGTGGCTTTCGTTTTTATGTAGAAGTTAAAGTTTGCAAATAGTAAGTAAAGCTTTGCGCAGAACAGTTGTAAAATAAAGCAAGTTCGCGTTGCAAAACACAAAAACTCTTTTCTTTATTTTTGAGCTACTAAAAAAACCGTATCGGGCCACGCGCAGTGTAGGGTTCCGTAGTTGCAAATGCCAACTTTGAGTTTACACTCACATCACACCTCACAACACGTTGCTATTAAATTAGTAATTATTATTATGATTAAAGCTCCAATGATTTTATATTTACTTAACTTCACCTGGTTCGTAAATTTATATTCAGTACAAATTTTTCGTCTATAACTTTTTAGTTTGTACTTAATACTCAACTCTGATAGTTTTCCTTTAAATTTCGTTATACAAGTTGATTTTTTAGTTATGACAAAAATTTGGTGTGCTTGTTCAGACAAGCAAACTGAAACACTTTCACTATGGGACCAACTTAAAAATCGCAAAAAAAAAATCAGCTGTTTCATACAAATGTTCAACATTCACTGAACCTAAATGTAAGAAACAGCAGATTTTTTTTGCGATTTCGAAGTTGGTCCCATAGTGAAAGTTGTTCAGTTTGCTTGTCTGAACAAGCACACATTTTTGTCATAACTAAAAAATAACCTTGTATACATATACTACGGTTGTAATTTTTTTCCCGTGTCCATATAAAATTATAAACGGTTATTTTTTATCACCCTGGAAAATTTAAGGGACGCTTCACGACATGGTATTAGAATGATTTAAATTACCTATGAATAAAAAAATAACTCCCATACCTAATTTTATATTAATTTCCCAAAAAAATTCAAAGAATGCTGCACTAATTAAGAGCAGCATTTTAGAGATTTATCTAATTTTTTAAATTTTTATTTCATTTTTTTTATTTTTTATATAATAATGGATATGTCCTGAAGCGTCCCTAAAATTTTCCAGGGTGATAAAAAATAACCGTGTATAACCGTTTAGCAGTTAGAGGGGGGGGACACTTACCTCTAAGAAAAATTTGCACTTTAAAACCAAATATTTCAGAAACGAATCCCTAAATCGAAAAATGGTATTCTGAACCGTACATTGTTTTTTAAAGACCTATTCAGCAATACCCCACACGATGGGTTAGTCGAGAAAAAAATGTTACTCCCACTATACTATGGTATGGTATGGTATCCACCCCAAAAAAAATTTTTTTTTGGACGTGTGGACGTTTGGATGTTTGGATGTTTGGATGTTTAGATGTTTGGATGTTTGTTACTCAATCACGCAAAAACGGCTGAATGGATTTGCATGAAATTTGGCATGCATGTAGCCTTTGACATGGAAAAGAACATAGGCTACCATTTATCCCGATTCCTTAAGTAGTTCCCGAGGGAAAATATAAAATCCTACTAATATTATAAATGTGAAATTGTTGATGTTTGGATATTTGGATGTTTGTTACTCAATCACGCAAAAACGGCTGAACGAATTTGGATGAAATTTGGCATGCATGTAGCCTTTGACATGGAACAAAACATAGGCTACCTTTTATCCCGATTCCTTAAGTAGTTCCCCAGGGAAAATAGAAAATTGTTCAAAATTGAAGTCCACGCAGACGAAGTCGCGGGCAGAAGCTAGTTTCTTCTAAAAACAGTCGAAAATAAGTCCTGGGCTTCTTACAAAATACGGTGAAATTTTTCTAAGTGCTGCACTCCCTTTGCTACACCCTAACCTTTTTTTCTTTTTTAGGATCAATATGGCTTGTATTAGAAATCCCAATCGATTCTCTAGAAAATAATCATACGCATCGCGTCTCGCTCTTCGATGCGTTGTTTTTTTTAACTTCAAATTAAACCTATATTATAAACAGGATAAGTGTCGCCTAGATAAGTAGATACCTAAATATTTTTCATATTAATCATAACCTGTTTAGTCGGTTAAATTGGGACATTTATGTTTCCAAACTGGCAATACAACGATTGAAATGAAAAGTTTCGTATAATTTATCTTATATGGATAAAATACTAAACAATTTTTAAATCTTTGCTGTGATAACAATGTTATTACACTTTATAATCTTTTCAGGTGTCTTGTGATACCATTCAACTGCACAAGTCATCATTATTAATTATTTTACGAGAAATACATTCGAAGCACATTGACCTTGAACACTGCGGAGCTGTCCGGCGTAGTGAGCCATTTATGGCTTAGTTTTAGTTGCTTCAAATTGTGCGCGCCGATTGGGTTTCTATGCGTTATTATTCTAAGATTAAAATGTATCGGAGCATCGGGTATACCTATGTAACGAAGTTAATTTCTCCGCGTGTATTTTTTCTTTTTTTTACAGCTTAAAATACACTTTTTGTTACTTCTTTTAATATTTGTGTACATGAGATATCATTTACAATTCCTATAATATACACAGAAAGAATTTAAAAAAAAAATTATTGAATGTAACATTATCCATTAAATTAAGCGCCATCTAGTAAAAAAGTATTATAACAATCTAAGCACCGCACTGACCGCACCGTGCTTAATTGTATTCGTCATCTAGCGCGAAACCGTAGAAACCGTGTAATAGGATTAAACTTTTTGATAAAGATTAAAATTGTTCTGGCGGAATATTGTAGAATTATTTGTAATTTACTATTATTAAAACAACTTTTTATTAATTTTCAGGCATGATTCAGTATAAATTATCAACAAAATTTAAGTTAGCAACCTTATAGGTCAGCGCCATCTAGATATAAGGCGGGAATAGGACCTTTCTTATAGTTGTATGACATTGGCAGTCTATATTATTCTTCGTCTATGAAAATAGTAACCAAAAATTCTAATAATGACAAAAAATGTCAACCCTACCAAATAAATATGCATGAGTAATTTTCTAATATGTTTTTATCAATTTTTTATCAATCCACAGCTTAAAAAACCAGCTTGCGGAGATAAAAACTGTCAAAACTTCGTGAACCGTAAAATTCCGCATAATGTAATCAAAGAAAACCAACTTAAAATTCTATGTCTGTGTCTATGTGTCGTAACGTTTTTACTTCGGTAAAGGTTCGATTTCGATTCAGCTGAAAGGATTAGTGCGATACCGATTTTCGTCTCAACCAAGTTAGAAACGAAACGAATGCGAAACGTTACTAAAACTACGTAGTATCTCTCCTTAGTCTGTGACTAAAACCAAACTTAAACCGTTCAAAATTAGTGCGAATGAAAAAGCGCGGGAAACGTCAAGTTGTACTTTTTGATTTTCTTTTGATTTTTATTTTATTTCAATATATAGAATAGGATCAGTTAAGTTTAATTGTATATATTTTTGTAGTATATTTGTAAATATATATTTAAGTGATATTTTCCTGTAATTAGGTAAGTTTTTTCATAGTTTTTCACATAGATGAATGAGCGGACGGCGGACCCTGGGGGCACAGCCCCCCGGGCGTCCGATTTTGTAACTATTTATAATGGTGGCAATTCTGTAGACACTAATTCGATTAAACTAAACTAAATTTAGTTTTAGTGCTGTCAAATTGTGTTTTCAGTTTAAATCTTCGAAAAAAGAAAACAATTTGACAGCACTAAAACTAAATTTAGTTTAGTTTAATCGAATTAGTGTCTACAGAATTGCCACCAGTGACACTGTACCTCATGTTTCTAACGTAGTCACAATTGACAACAATTGTTCGGAAACTGACGGTTCTTTAAGGGACACGGACAGAGGCGCGTTCAGAGGCGCGTTCAGGGCCTTCGCGCGAAGTACAACTTTTCGCTCTAACCCCGTTCAATGCCTTCGAGCGTGACAACCGGGTGAAACAACCGGCCCGTTCAAGACCTTTGAGTGTCGGCGCGAGTTACAACCGAACAACCATCGAATTTGATGGTTGTAAAACGCTCTGACGTTTATGACTGAAATACTCTTACGTGATTGGATGATATTGGCGGCCATATTCTATAATGTCATCTACTAGAAAGAGAGAGAAATAAAACATCATGTGAAAGAGGGAGATAAAAGATTTGGTTGCTGCAATCCGTTCAACGCCTTTGAGCGAGTTAAAAAACAACCGGACAACTACACCCAGAGGCGCTGAACGCGCCTCTGTTCTGAATCTCAGTCGAGACTTCAAAAACGAAAGCGAACATCTGCAAAAAAAATATGCAAACATTGCAACAAAAAGAAAAGGAGGAACACCAAGTCGAGCATATCCGGAACTATAGATGAGATAGATTGGGGGTAATTCTGAAGTTACCTGCACTAAAACTAAAACTAAAATTAAACATATAATTTTAAATTAGTTTTAGGTAATTCGTATTCTGAAACGCCGGACTGTCTTAATTTAAACTGTATTTGACAATTTCTTAAATTGAATACACAGATTATAAATACACCTAGTGCTGTGGAAAAACGGGATAATTTAGAAACATTAAAAACAGCTATATTCTACTAATTTTACTATCAGAAATTATTAATTTAAGATTTGATCGTATATGTAAATAACAGAAAATAAATTTTATTTTTTATCATTCATTTTATCACAAAAGAAAAATTATTCGACATTTATTCTGCGATTGTGATGGCTTCGCGCCTATGCACTGTGGGACATCCATAGGTCATAAATCTTAAAAACCTGCTTTCTTGTTTTACATTTTATTCCTTGTCGTTACATTGGATAGTTGCGGTACCTTCTGAAACTATAAATAGGTCAGTAATTAGAGTGCGCCTTCATTATCTATTGTGCATTCAAAGAGAGCGCATCGCCAATCGTAAATACTGTTATCAGTGAGTCATTAAAAAGCGTGACGTCATTTGTTGTCATTGCGGGACCTGTGAGTGCTGTGTGAGTTTTTTCTGAAATGGATATCCAAGAACAGGGTATGTAATAATTAATATTTTTATTTTAATTGTATCTTAGTATATATTTTCTTTAGTATGTCATTGCTACGAGGCGACTTTTCTTGGAGTATTATATTTTAATATTCAAAGTTTGAATAAACTTTTAAATATGTTCCCACTCGCTCCGACTATGGAGGTATATTGCACCATAATCTTTAGACTTTCTTATCTTAGGAAAATTAAAACTTGGCTGCCCTTATCTGCCCTTTTGGCGATGACAAGGGTGCTACGGTTGCCAGATTATCTCGTAGCATTTGCTACGAAATTAGTTTATTTAGTCTTAGTGCTTTGTGTAGGTTTTGTGACTGAATTATAACCGTTTTTTTTTTGTTTTAGGTAATTTATATATATGCTCGTTTTCAAGAATGCATATTCTTGAAATATGGCTAACTGTCAATACCGATAATGACTCGGAAAAGTGTCGTCAAGTCCTACAAAGTTTGTTGACTACTCTGAACGACGATGCTGAGAACATTGATATTCATTATTTAGAGAAAATTGTTAATAATGTATGTAAAGCTATTGCTCGATTCTGGAAAAAATGTAATAGGGATAAAACCAAGCTTTTATATAAGAATTCCGATTGGTTTAATGTTATTGAAAAAATTCAACTTGTGAAAAACAATAAGCAATGTACTCCGTCTGAAACGTCGCCGTGTCATTCACGTGGTCGTCCTCGAAAACCTTTTACGCAATGTAGTAAAAGGACTAAACGTCGGAGAGTAGCTGATTTGTCAAAGTCTGATGATTCTACTGTGAGTGCATTGCTTGATGTTTCAGACTGTTCATTCGATTCGTGTATATCTAGAGTTAGCACTGATGATGTCTTGTCACTTGTGACTGATGCTCAGTTGACAAAACATCAGTATTTATTAATTAAAAACTTTGTTAATAGTAAGATTTCTCCTAATGTATTACCATGTTACCAACAAATTACTAAAGCGAAACAGAGATGTTACCCTTCTAATATAACTGTTTCCGAGTCTTCAGCTGAAGTTGAATTACAAAGTCTTTTTGATCACACAGCTTCTCGAATCCTTGAATCTCAAAAAGAGGTCTTAGATCAGATTCCTGATGATTGTTTGTCTAATATCTCTTTACTTGGGAAATGGGGATTCGATGGCAGCACTGGACATAGTGAATACAAACAATTTTTTTCAGATTCAACTTTAGAAGATAGTAGTTTGTTTGTAACATCTTATGTACCCCTTCAAATTATTGTAAAATTAGCTGAAGATAATTGTAAAATTTTATGGAAAAATCCTCGACCCTCTTCCACTAGGTACTGCCGTCCTATTCGATTTCAATTTTTGAAAGAAAGCACAGCAGTGTCTTTGCAAGAGGAAGCTTATTTTAAGGATAAAATTGAAAGTTTGCAACTACCTACCTACCTAACCTACTTTTATTCAGATCGACAATCGTGAATTGGTCGTTTCTCATAAGTTGCAGTTCAATGGTAGATGGTAAAATTTGTAGTGCTTTAAGTGAAACATCTACAAGTAGATGTTATATATGTAATGCTACCCCTAAAGAGATGAATAAAATAGACGAATGTTTACAAAAACCTGTAATAGAGAGTAGATACCAATTTGGATTATCACCACTACATTCTTGGATACGTTTCTTCGAATATTTTATTCATCTTTCATATAGATTAGACATAAAAAAATGGCAAGTTAGGCTAGATAGTGATAAACAATTGTTATCAAATAAAAAACAATATGTACAGTCCCAGTTTAGGGAACGATTAGGTTTAATAGTTGACAAGCCGCGTAGTGGTGGAAGCGGGACGTCTAACGACGGAAACACGGCCAGGAAGTTTTTTTTGGAATCAGCTGTATCTGCTGAAATTACAGGTTTGAATAAGGATCTCATAGATCGTTGTTGTGTAATATTACAAACGTTATCTTCTGGACATAAAATTAATGAATGCAAGTTTAAAGACTATGCATTACAAACAGCATACAGCCTGGTCGAGGAATATCCGTGGTATAGTCTTCCTGCTTCTGTCCACAAGGTGCTCGTACATGGATCAGATATTATAAGTTATGCATTGTTATCTATAGGAGAACTTTCCGAAGAAGCTGCTGAAGCGACAAATAAGTATATCAAAATTTATAGACGAAGTCACACTCGAAAAATGTCACGTGAAGTTACCAATCAAGATTTAATACAACGACTATTATTACATTCAGATCCTTATATTACAAGTCTTCGGAAACTTCCCCCTAAAAAGAAAAATACTCTGTCACAAAGTGTAATAGAATTGTTACATGTTTAATATTGTTAGAATAAGAATAATTTATTTGTATTTTGTTAGTTGTTTTGTTTTTTTTGTATTTAATTAATTTTAATTTATTTATTTCTATTATTTTATTATAATTAAATAATGTTATCAATGTTTTGACTCTTATTTTATTTAAAATATATGTTTTACATTCCAATTTTTAAGTGTTTGTTCATGATAAATTTAGGTAAAAGTATGTTATTGTTTATATTTGTTTTTTACTGAAGTAAACGTTTTTTATTCCGTAAATACATGTACTTCTTTCATTTTAATGTTCCTAAAACACTTTTACAACTATAAGTCACTAAAATAATACAATGTATTGATAGTAACAGGACTTTAACTATTTATGACCGCCCTTGTATGGAGCGTGTCCCTCCGTGCTATGCCATGAAATAAACAAAATTACGTGGTAGTCTGTAGTTGTATAGATAGGTACTTCGTGACTTCCTCTGAATTTTAAAATTGCGTATTTTGTTTCATTAGTAATTTTTGTTTTCTTTTCATAATAACCGCTGTTATTTATTGACAAATAATAGTAATTGCTAGGCAACAAATTTTAGATAGGCATACTTCTATCTGCAGATAGAAGATTAATTTCTGTTGTAAGAGTAAATACATACATACATAACCTACCTATCATCTAAATGTCAGTACTATTAGACTACTTGGGAACAAACAAATTACAACTCACGACTTGGCAATTGATGCTATAAAAGCCTTTCCTTATAAATGCCATAACAACCAGTTCATCATCCATTTGGCTAGTTGCACAAAAAAAATTGACTTCGGTAATGTTAGAAAATCGTTAAAAAGTAACAAGATTTTTAGACGGCACCTAAAAGTTCACCTCCTAAAATTAGTTTGACATATTTAAAATTATAGAAAAAATTACATTTAGGAAGCATGTCAGAATACGAAAATAACATCTAACACTAAATTGAGTAGTTTAGTAACGTCACTCTTAATTTTAGAGTTAACTTGTGAGTTCTGAATACCAAACGGTGATTGACATTTCTATCTCTAATTTTATTTAGTTATAGTTTTAGGTGGTCGCTTCAGAATCACCCCCATTGTCACTGTGAAATTAGTAATGCTACTCTAAGTTCAGTAAACACTATCCAACATCCTCATCCCACTGTAATACATAAAGATCAAAATAATTTGAATATGGATACATCCTATGTACCTGTGGCCCGAACATCATATCATCACTCTGATGCATCACCTTATATTGTACACATACAAAAAATACTTTCACAGCCAAACGATAACCGGTTCATTCATCCAGTCTCTTGGTCATATTCTCAAAAAAAAATAATTTTAAAAATATTATCAATGGAAGCTTTAAAAAAATAGGCAGGAACCGTATGTCAATTTCTTTTTCAAAATATGAAGATGCAAACTCTTTTCTTTTAACTCATTCAATGCCGCCACGATTTTCTTGAGGCTTATAGAGATGCCGCCTTGCGTAAACCGCGGACACGCTAGGCGTGTCCGCGGCACTGCGACTTTGAAAAAAGACGGACACGCCACGCGTGTCCGTGGCACTGACTGAAGGCAGATTCTTTTATATCAATATTTTTCAGCTTAACACTGTTTTCTATTTAGTAAGCCTTGTGCTACGCGAGAATAACAGTGGCTACAATAGTATCGTGAGTTTTGGTTCCTGAAATTATGGCGAAAATTTGATTTTATGGCAAGTAAAGATATTACAATGTAATCAGTGGCTCTCAAACTTTTTTAACTAAAATCCCCAAGAATGAATGATTTGCTGTGATTGTGAACTGTGACATTGGCTTTATTAATTGCGATCATACCTACTTACTCGGAATGTTCATCTTATAATATTGAGTAACAATCGTTGTAAAAATTCGTTTAATTTTTCTAAACCAATACAAAAACTTTTGAAATAAGAGAGAAAGGAAATCTCCATAAAATTTTACGTTTTTTATCTCGTACTATCGTATTGTTGGTCTTACCTAACTACATTAGTAGCTATGAATTTAGTTGAAAATATTCATATGAGATATATTTACTTTAATATTGATCTTTTTTTGGAAAAGCTCTTGTACGGATCTTTTTATACATACACATAAGGCTAAATTGTGTGTTCTTTGGTTGAACGCGCTTACCTCAAGAACTATGTACTGGTTCGAATTTACAAATTAGTTTTGGGCAATACAATCATCATCATCAACATACGCAGTGGCGTAGCTAGCTTGGGTGGCACCCGGGGCGGAAATTGTGGTGTCACCCCAAGATGGAAAACGGTTAAAAATAATAAAAATTCGGTATTACATAAAGTACGATTTATTAATTAAAAAACAACTAAGTGTTGTATATTAAAGCATGAAATACAAACGAGGCACGCTGGAAGTTGTTGACGAATATGTTTACCTGGGGCAAATAGTCCAGCTCGGTAAGTCCAACTTCCAGAAAGAGGTAAATCGGCGAATCCAACTCGGCTGGGCAGCGTTCGGGAAGCTACGCAGCATATTCTCGGCCAATCTACCGCAGTCGAAAGACGAAAGTCTTCAATTCGTGCGTGTTGCCAGTGATGACATACGGAACGGAGACGTGGCCGCTTACAATGGGTCTCATAAGAAGGCTCAAAGTCACCCAAAGGGCAATGGAGAGGGCTATTCTCGGGGTTTCTCTACGTGATCACATCAGAAATGATGAGATCCGTAGAAGAACTAGAGTTACCGACATAGCTCAAAGAATTGCAAACCTTAAGTGGCAGTGGGCAGGACACATCGCTCGTAGGACTGACGGCCGTTGGGGCGGAAAGGTCCTCGAGTGGCGGCCGCGTACCGGGAGACTTCTACGGATCTCATCATTTCTGACGCGATCGCGTTGATAAACCCCGAGTTTAGCCCTCTCCGTTGCTCTTTGAGTGACATTGAGCCTTCTGATTAGACCTATTGTAAACGGCCACGTCTCTGTTCCGTACGTCATCACTGGCTACACGCACGTATTAAAGACTTTCGTCTTAAGACATCGCGGTAGATTAGCCTAGAATATGCTGCGTAGCTTCCCGAAGGCTGCCCAGCCGAGTAGGATTCGTCAATTTGCCTCTTTCTGAAAGTTGGACTTACTGAGGTGGACTATTTGTCCCAGGTAAACATATTCGTCAACAACTTCCAGTGTAGAGCCTCCAACCTTCACAGGAGTGAGTACTACATGGGAATTCACCATGATTTTGGTCTTGTTCATGTTCATTTTAAGACCCACCTATTAAGGTTGGCAGAACTGGTTTCCTTGAGTAAGGTTTACAAAAATATCCAAAAGTCTAAGCTCGGTGAAAATGTTATATGTTTACAAGTCAAAAAACATTATAAATAGAAAATCAAAAGTAAAGTCAATCATGACATTGTCAATGGCAAGGAAAAAACATAGATATAAAAGACTAAGAAAGAGTCCTTCACATTCTTCCCCCCTGGGGCTGCAAGGCAGTGGTACTAGCCGCAGTGTCGAATGACAGCGTAATGTGCCGCGAGAGGTCTTCACATCGACGACCCTCACTCTACCGTTAGCTCCAGGATAAAGGTCAACGACAACCACCACATCACCAACACGTAGTTGATTTTCATCGCTTGTTGGACTAATGGTACGCGGTAATAAAAGGAAGTAGGTACTTCTTACAACCATCTAGCCCAAAACATATCAGCTAAACATTTCGCTTTTCACCATTGCTTCCAAGAGCATAAATCGGCAGGAGCCGTAGTAAACTGGAAAATTAGATGAAATTCCAAACAAAAAATGAAAAGGTATTAAAGAAGAAGTATCAAATGGACTTACAGAGACGTGTGTTCTTCATCGTGTGGAAGCGTTATTAATTAAATTATTACTATGAGCATAACCTAACGCTAAGTTATGCACTGCATCAGCTAACTTAAGTATTGCCTGGCCTTAGGATTGACTTTCGGGGGCTAGGCACTGACATGTTATTATGTTGTGAGACAGAGGTTGAAAAAAATACATCACTATGAGTAGCAGGAATAGTTTGATGAACATCTGGTGCATCGGCGGTAAAGGGGTCTGAGTGGTGCACATTCTGCGTTGCGCTTTTTCGACGAGGAGATACATTCTGTTACGTTACCCATTTCTCCTTCCTTCTCGCTGATGATGCTCTGAAACGTGCACGAGAATGTAGTTCCTTTATTTCTGCTATACTGGCACTGAGTCTCTTATCCACAAGATCCGTCTGAGCTTTTATCTTCGCTTCTTCTAACTTGGTTTTCATCTGGGCTTCCTCCAGCTTGGCTTCTGTAGCAGCAACTAACAACCGTGATTTTTCCTCAGCAGCTTCCAATTATAACTATCTTCTTAGTGCAGTCGTAGACATAACTGACATCTTTGTACTAGATGCTGATAAAATCGATAAACGGCTGTTGCTTTTGACGCTGTTTTGGAGACGATCTTGGTAGCTCGCGTGCTGACTCTCTTGTAACTCTACTGTGAGCTAACTTTCTCTTCGAGCTTTGGCTCTCGTTAACATTTTGCACATATTTTTATACCTTAAAACTTAAGTCGGTTGAGAAGGACCAATATCAGGATTGGCAGAGCTGGTTTGCTTGAGTAAGGTTTACAAAAATATCCAAAACTCTGAGTTCGGTGAAAATGTTATATATTACAAGAGAAGTCAAAAAACATTTTTAATACAAAATCAGAAGTAAAGTCAATCATGACATTGTCAATAGCAAGGATAAAACTTAGATATAAAAGACTAAGAAAGAGTCCATAACACCACCTGTTGGGAAACTCTACAGAGGTCTTCGAGTATTGTGCCTACGGTCTCAGCAATGACTACGATATAATCGATAAAACGAAGGTGACTCATGTACTCGCCATCTTATGTTGATGCCGAGTCCTCTTCAGTCCAGATTAAATACATCCTCCAACGAAGCTGTGAATAGTTCCGGCAATATTATTACGTCACCATGTCTGACACCGCGCTGAATTCGTGTTGGTTTTGAGCTTTGATCCTGAAGGCGGACTGACATAGTGGCGTTTTTGTACAATGACTGCAACACTTGAATATACGGCTAGTCTATGCACCTCTGGAGTGACCTAAGCACAGCTCAGGTCTCGACAGAATCAAAAGCTTTCTCATGGACCACAAACGCCAAGAATAGTGGCAGATTATACTCCTCGATCTTCAGTATAACCTGCCGCAGCGTATGAATGTGGTCTCTGGTCCCGACTCCCGGCTTGTTCGGGAGGCTGAAAGTCGTCAAACCTGCGCGCGAGATGCTTCGTGATAACTCTCGTGAACAGCTTGTATACATAAATTAGCGGCATGATGGGTCTGTAGTTCTTCAACTGGGCCTCGTCGCCTGTGCCATGCTTTAGGCGTTTTGCCCTCGAAAATGGCGGAGTTAAATAGCCTCTGCAGTGCTTTCCGGACTGGTAATCCACCCGCTTTTAAAAGCTCAGCTGTAACTCCATCATACATAGCCTTGTTGTTTTTGAGCTGTTTGAGAGCCACAATAATCTCGTAGAGGCTGACGTCCGGGATGTTTTCGGTGTAATGCCGTATCAATTTGGCTTTAGGTTATGTAGCCTGATTGACAGATGCCTGGGATGTTGTGTAAAGCTATCCATAGAAGCGTTCGATCCTTCGATCTCAGCCATAAACTCAGGTCGGGACGTAACGACTCATTGTTTGACGACCATTGTTGCTCGGAGGTAATTTTTAATTAATTTCAGTTTGCTAAACTTCAATTTGCTAAAATTTCAAGCCCGAAAAGTGCTAAGATGGCAGCACTTGTTAGAGCTAAGAACATCAATAAAACTAATTACTAAATTTTGTAATCCCTAGCCGATCAAATCATAAAGTTACGAAATAAAGTTACAAGGCGTAAAAAGAACTTCCGTGTTAATAATTTAAAAAACAAGTAATACGTTATTATTGTAATTTTATTAAACACTTGGTTACATTGCCTTATTGGAAAATTTTAGCACTATTGACCACATTCATACTGTGAAGCAGGTAATTTAAGAGTACAATGAATACCAGAAGCCTCTCTACATTGCGTTCATTGATTATTCCAAAGTATTCGACAAACTCAAGCATACCTATATTTGGCCAAGACTGAAAGAACAAGGAATCAGTGAAACCTACATAAATATAATTGAAAACATCTACAGTAAAAGTCTATAAAACTTGAATCAACAGGCCAAAAATTCCCAATACATAGAGGAGTCAGGCAAGGAGATCCGCTATCTCAAAAGCAATTTTCAGCTGTACTTGAAAGTATATTCAGGAAAATAAACTGGTTGAACCTTGGTCTAAATACATATAAATGGAAGGCGCCTGAATCATCTTCGATTCGCTGACGAACTGGTTTTACTGGAAAAAGATCCAATGATTCTAGCATCCATGATAAAGGATATAGCGAATGCAAGCCGGGAGGTAGGTCTTGAACTGAACTAAGACAAAACCAAAATAATGACGATCTCAAAACAGGTAAACATAATAATCGAGAACCAGATCGAATACGTCTCCGAATATGTGTACCTGGGTCAAATAATTTCGCCTGCTGACCAGATGTCTAAAGAAATTGACAAAAGAATTACATATGGATGGAAAAAGTACTGGTCCTTAAAAGAAATTATGCAAAGCAAAGATCTAGGAATCTATGTTAAAGTTAAAACCTACAACACTTGTGTACTCCCATGCATAACATATGGATGTGAAACATGGTCCCTTACAAGACGTCAGAGAGACAAACTCTTAAAATGCCAACGAACAATGGAGAGAAGTATGCTGAAAATTAAACTGAAAGATAAATTAAGATCCACAGACATTGGAGCCAGAACAAAAATGACAGACATACTTACGCGCATTGACCAGCTAAAATGGAGATGGACTGGTCACTCTCTTAGAAACTGTACGGATCTAACGTGGCTCGCAGTACGAACTGCGAGCCACGTTAGATCCGTACAGGATGAGAGTGGCTCTCAACAGAAAACAATGGAAAGAGTTGGAGGAGGCCTTTGCTTTAAGACACTCAGAGACACGCGACATACTTTAGATTATGTTATAAAAATAAAACTGTAATTATTTATGTTTCTGAAATAAAAGGCTATTTTATTTATTATATTGCCTATAAGTCAGTGATTTAATATTGATAAACATTGTCATAATTTGTACGTTTTTTTTTTCAACCGGGGCGGATCGCCCCCACCGCCCCTAATTTGGGTTAGACTCAAGCCTCTCGGTGGGGAAGTATATGGGCTGTTGATTATGACGATGATGATGATACTTGGGATTGTTAAACATCTTCAAATGACATCCTAATGACTCAAATGATTATAGCAAAGGTGCTGTGGAAGAAATTCCCTCTAAAGTCTTGTCTTATGAGTATTTATTTATAATTATCATAGTTTTAATTGGCGAAAATCATAGTTATAAATAAAGATAGACTAATTTTCCGAAAAAGTTAAAAAAATTTGAAATTTTTTTAACTGATTTTTGTATGGAGCCAGCACTTTAAAAAATCAACGTATTTAGTATGGATGAGTTCAATTAAAATTCGCACCCCTTTGCTACACAAAGTGGAATCTGGTCTAAGCTTCATATAAAAACATTTTAAAAATCAAAAAGTTAAGTTTGGAAAAAAGTCAAACTCACACTTGACCATTTTTGATAAGTCCATTATGTGTGTCCTCATTTATGCTAATAATCTAAATTTAGTATGGAAAAAAAAGTCGAACTCACACTTGACCATTTTTTGGTGTGTCCTCATTAGCTGTGGAATTGTACGGGGGTCAAAAATTTCGTTATTTTTAAGCTCCACCGTTTTCGAGTTATAAGGAATTTTGTAAATATTTTTCTTGAAGTTATGCAGGGTTGAAACTCCTTACAAAAACAGTCGAAAATGTCCTAAGTCCCGGAGTCCCGGCTTCATACTAAATACGGTGAAATTTTTGTAAGAGCTGCTAATGTTTTCCGTGTTTTTCTCTAAATGGCATGTCATACGTCATCTACCAGTGTTGAACACACTGCAGCGCACCTCATCAACCGTTAACGCTTAACGCTTTGGCGGTGTATTATACGAAGTACGAATAGTACGATTAGGCACGATAAAGAGTTCGCGCTTGGTAACATTTCTTTTAGTACAGTGCAGGACAACGTTACCTATTCGTACATCGTACGTGTACTATACAAGACTATCTGCTAGCATTAACGCATTTGTGGCGTGTCAATATCGCTTCAATTTGAAAAAAAAAAACGCTTTTTGAGACAGTTGTTGGTTAATCGATTAGAAACTACAAAAACATTTGTCACTATTGATACAAACTACAAAAACATTTGTCACTATTGATTTATTAAGTATAATTTACTAAGAAATTGTAGTACGAATAAATTGCACCAGGAAATGCGTATAAAACGGCAAAAGCTGTTTTATTGAAACGCTATCAAGTCACGATAACGACGTTAATATTAGCGTAATTAGGCCCCTGTTCTTTTATAATATTTAAGTTTTATTGCTGGCCGCTCAACTTCAAAACGCCGCCGCCGCCAACTTTAGCCAAACCTCTTACCTTTTAGCAAAAAAAAGTTTGAGAACCTAAGGGTATATTTTATAAGTGAACACGCCTAGCGTGTTCTCGGCACTACAAAATACATTTTTTTCATAAAATAGAAAAACTAGTTTTTTTAAGTGGCCACTTTAAGATGACATAGCCTTACTCGTAAAAATTATGCACAAATAATTTGAACAAGAAATCTGGTCTAGTTTATGAAATATTTTCAAAACATTCAGAACACGCGTGGCGTGTTCGTGGCATAGCGATGTAGGTTTGCTTGAACACGCCTGGCGTGTCGGTGGCATTGAATGTGTTAAGTGATGTTCTAAAATCAAAAGAATTCAAAGCATTCATTCCATCGTTTAATGTTACACGCATTGGGCTTGTTCGAGGTGTACCTACAGAGTGGTCTGAAAATGATGTATTGAATAATATAAGTGTTCCATTGGGATGTGGAAACATCCTTAAAGTTAGAAGATTAAAAAGAAAAAATATCACAGATGGCAAAACTGAATTTACTGACACCGAAACAGTGGTTCTCACTTTTGATGGCCAGATTCTACCTAAGAGTGTTTATGTGTTATAATTCACTACCTGTAAATCTATATATTTTTCCCACAATTCAGTGCTACAACTGCTGCCGTTATGGACATATAAGTAGTCAATGTAGGTCTTTACCGAGATGTTACAAATGTGGCTTGACCCATTGTGGTGATAGCTGTTCAGTCGAAGAGGATTCCATCTTATGTTGTTTTTGCTCCGGTTCACATTTTGCTACAAGCAAAAAGTGTCCAGAATTTACCAGGCAAAAAGCTATTAAGGAGTCAATGGCAAAGCAATGTATTTCTTATGCAGAGGCAATCAAACTACATCCTGCTATTACAAAACTATATTCTGACGTTCTTTCTTCTAATCCATCCAATCAATCTCATGCTATTTCTGAAAACTTCAAGCCTCCATCCCAAGATTCCATTGTAAGATCTTCATACAAAAAAACCATATTTTTGAAACCTAATATTTCACCCAAGAATTTAAGTAAAGGATATGATAAGGTGGCTCATGCTGCTTTAATCAAAGAACTTGATATTCCTCTTCCCAGTAATGGCACCGCTTGTAAACAATCTTCTTCATCAGATGATCAAATAAAAGATTTGATAATTACCTTAATTAATGTCCTATCTCAACATTCTCAACAATCCAACATCTCAAAACCGACCAACGCTGCTATTTCTTTTGAATCTCATAATCATAATCTTTATAAAAATGGACCAGTTAGTAGCAATTCAGTGGAACTGTAGAAGTATTTTTAGTAAAAAAAGTGATTTAATTCATATGATAAATACATATAATCCATTTATTTCACTTCAAGAAACATGGCTTAGACCAGATCATAATTTTAGAATATCTGGTTATTCTTGCTTACGCGAGGATAGATCAGATAGTTATGGTGGTCGCCATGGTGCTTTGCACCTTCTGGGGATTTTCCCTGAGCTTCGGCTCACAGCGCGGCGGTGGATCCAGTGGGGTCTGCCGTCGGGCAACCCGTTACCCGCACTGAGCGGGCCGGGGGTTCGGCGCACTGAGCGTCGGACCGCGTGGAAGACAACCACATTAAAAAACCAACCGGGGTGTAGAGCGGCGCAATTCTGTGCCGCTCCACAAAGTAGCTGAGCCAGATGGAGAGTCCGGCAACGGACATGTCACAGGCAGGGGGTCAGTGGGAATAAGGCCTGGCTGTTGTCCCCTTCCCCTTGTCTTGTGACGGACGGAGGAGCTGCTGGGGGGTTTTTAGTGGGTAGGCCCGGGCCGTGTACGGTCTGGGGAGTCCCACATATCCTCGTGGTTTGGCTCGACCACGAGGAATGCGTAAATGCATTTTCCCCCCTCCCAAAAAAAAAAAAGATAGTTATGGTGGTGTTGCTCTCCTAGTGCACCATTCTTTTTCTTTACATCATATGCGGCTGCCACAACATAGTACAGATTTTTCAATCATAACAGCAATTATTAATAATATTTGTTTTGTATCCATTTATATTCCACATCCTTCTTCTTCTATTTATAATGAAATTGATCAAATAATTTCTACTCTCCCAAAGCCCATATTGATATTGGGTGATTTCAACGCTCAACATGAATCTTGGGGTAGCTCTAACTGAAACTATTATGGTAATAAGATTCTAGACATACTTGATAATAATAATTTATGTTTTAAATAATGGTACCCCTACGCGATGCACAGCCCCTAATGAGAACATTAGTGCTCCTGATTTGAGTTTATGTTCTCCAAATTTAGCATCTTCTTTGATTTGGTCTACTTTAGATTATTCATTTGGCAGCGATCATTTCCCCATACTATTATCTTTTCCACAGATTATAAAAACTCCTTCCAAAATTCGCCCTCCACGCCTTAAGTACAAATTAGAAGATGTTGAATGGGAAAATTATAAAAATGAGGTTGAACAAAAAATAGCTTCCCTTCCTGTTGTTGATCATTCTAATGTATCTTATTGTAATGATTCCTTTTCCCAAATTTTGATTGAAACAGCTGATAAATTATTCCCCATTAAAAGTAACAGACCCAGAAAACTTCCTTCACCTCCCTGGTGGGACAATGAATGTTCTCAAGCTATAGCCAAAAGAAAGAAAGCTGAAGATCTATACAAAGATTACTCATCGACAGAGAATTTCAATTCTTTATCAGATATTATGAAAAGCACTCGCAAACTATTCAAACAAAAGAAGTGGGAGGGGTGGAAAAAATTCTGCTCAACATTATCTCCAGGTGTTGCTCCATCAGTTGTATGGACTAATTTAAGGAAATACAGATCTGCTTTCACAGAATCTGTTCCTACCTCTATATCTGAAAGTATAGCTGATCACTTCCTGGATAAATTGGCACCTGCCTTTGTCCTTCGTCAACTCTCGCCAACTACTCCTCTTCCATGTCCAGACGGAAACGAGATTAACTGTTTGTTTTCATTGGCCGAACTTAAGGGTGTCATATCCTATGTCAAGGATTCCGCTCCAGGCATTGATGGCATATCGTATTCCTTTTTTGGTCATTTAGGTGATGCCTCACTTTCATATTTTCTCTCATTAATAAATTCAATAATGGTTTCAGGTAACATCCCTCCTAGTTGGAAAACACAGGAAGTCATTCCTATACTAAAACCTTCTAAGTCTCCAGCTAATGCCTCTTCTTTTCGTCCTATTGCGTTGTCATCGGTTCTGCTAAAACTAGCAGAGCATTTGATTAAAAATCGTCTAGAATGGTTTATAGAAAGTAAAGGCTTACTATCCAACTCTCAATTTGGTTTTAGAAAGGGAAAAAGCACAATGGACAGCTTATGTATTTTTACAACTGATATAAGGTTAGCTTTCAGTCTTAATGAGTCCCTTCTTGCTGCCTTCCTAGATATATCTGCAGCGTATGATAACGTAGATCTATCTATTCTTCAACATAAACTAATTAATTTAAAAGTCCCAACTTTATTGATCAATTTTATTATGAATATTTTGTCAGAACGATTCATCAAACTGTTTCTTGCAAACTCAACTGAGAGTAGGGTAACATGGAAAGGCCTTCCTCAAGGATCTGTACTGAGCCCTGTTCTCTACAATATTTTTACTTATGACCTAGATACAAGTGTTAGGACTGATAATGTAAATATCCTTCAATATGCTGATGATTTACTTATTTATATTTCTGGCAGATCTATTGAAAAGCTATCAAATTTATTAACATCATCTCTCACACGATTACATGATTGGCTAGATAAAAATGGCTTAAGTTTATCAGTCCCTAAAAGCTCAACAGTATTATTTACAAGATTAAGATTACCTCCCCATGCTTCTGTTTTTTATAATGATGTTCCAATCCCTGAAGCTAATGAAGCAAAATTTTTAGGTGTCATATTGGATAGCAAACTTACAGGATTACCACATGTTTACTACATTGCCTGTAAATATGAACGTCTTTTGAATATCTTACGATGTCTGACGGGTGTTTGGTGGGGTGCTCATTTAGTGTAGTTGGTCTAAAAAAGTTAGATAATATACAATCTAAAGCCCTAAGACTTATACTTGGTGCTATGAAATCTAGCCCTATTAATGCTCTTCAAGTGGAGTGTGTTGAACCTCCTCTTCAACTTCGTCGACAACTGTTAAGTGATAGATTTCTTTTTCGGGCTCTTCAGTTCTCATCTCATCCACTTCGATCGAAACTACATTTACTTCTGCAACTCATTAACAACTCATATTGGTCTCATAAACAAACTCCATGCATCATTATAAGTTTCCAAAAGTTCCTGTCCTTAGAAGCTCCTATGCATTCATCATCATTTTTACCTTTATTTTGCTGCAGTTTTGATGCATTAATTTTATCTCCATCTGTAATTTATGATTTAAATTTATCTAAACATGATTAATTTACTGAACAAAAATTTAATTTCATGTTGGATGCAAACTGGCCTGATTGGCATCATATCTATTCTGATGCCTCGAAGAATGGTGACAATAGCTGTACCGGTGTTGGTGTCTATCATCATCAATACAAAATTGTTCAAAGATAAAATTGCCCCCTAATTCTTCTGTTTTTACTGGTGAATGCTTTGGAATTTTTAAATGTATAGAATATGTTTTAATCATGAAACTTAAAAAAACAGTTATTTTCTGTGATTCCAAAAGTGCTCTTCAAGCACTAGAAAAAATTCCTTTTAAGAATAGTTCTAATTTATCAGTCATATTTGAATGTAGAACTCTTTTGAATAAATGCTTATTAAATGGTTTGCATGTTCAATTTGTTTGGATACCTAGTCATAGTTCTATTATGGGAAATATTCAAGCAGATAAAATGGCAAAAGATGCTGTGATGTGTGGTGATTTGTTTCCATATAAAAATTATTGTACTGATTTAATAACAAATTTTAAAACTGATCTTCACAAGTCATGGGATGTGTTGTGGGCCTGCTCTTCTCAATTGAAGGGCAGGAACTATAAAACTATTCAGCCGTGCATTCCTGTTAAGCCTTGGTTCTTACGTATGAATCTAGGGAAAAAAGTTACTAGTATTATTGTAAGAATGAGAATCGGTCATGTTTGTACTCCTTCACATCTAGCAAGACTTAACATAGTAAGCAATAATTTTTAAAGGACCATAACACTTTCCTTTCCTCTTTGTTATCTCTCCATGTCCCTTTACCTCAGTCCATTAATTCCTTATTATCTCTTAGCAACTATGATATCTACCATACTATATCATTATTTATTTCCAATAATAACATCAATATATAATACCTATTTATTATTACTATAATTTTAACACAACTTTCCTGATCCTTTGTCCGTCGCATCTTATTCCTTTCCTATTCATATCCTATCGTTTCCCAACCTTCGTTCATTAAATAATGCTGTCATTGGCTAATGCACAACACAAGCCGTAATTAGTTTATGCCGTAATTGAACTCGACATTGGCTAAAATGCACAAACCGTGCGAAGCCAGAAGAAAGAAAAAAAAAATTTGTGCGAATGGGCTGCTGATGCCAAATGTTGCTTAAACAATACATTTAAAATATATCAATCACTCATCGAGGATTTACATTAATTTAAATATTAACGGTTACTGTTTCTTCACTGAATTCAATTAACTATTTTACATTAACTTCTTGTAAGTAAGTAGGTACATAAAAAATAACGAAACTTCACACATTTGGGACTCCAGGCTCCTAGACTATTTACCCAAATAAAGAATTCTTTCGTTCTTTGGCCACACATATCTCGGAAATGCGCATGTCTCAAACTGTGGAATTTGTTCGACAAACTACCGCTTCACTATTCCAGCAAACAGTTTTTCTCTACGTCGCGTCGCTTTGTCTTCGAGATCCAGCTAGTTGCAGTAGTACTTGCAGCAACTTTGCTGCAAGTGAGCTCTGAAATGGTGGATCGACAAACTCTGAAACTTGTCCGACAATCTCTGACAAACTGCCGCCTATCTATATCAGCAAACAGATTTTCGCTGTCGTTTGGTTTTGGAGATCTGTGTGGCCCGGCTGGGGTAACGTTACCCCAGCCGGGCCACACAGCCCCCTTAAACGTGAGCCCGATGAAAACTCAAACTTGCCCGACAAACAGCCGCCCTTAGAATAATAACGCTGCCGCCTATCTATATCAGCAAACAGATTTCCACTAGGTCGTTTCGTTTTCGAGATCTGTGTGGCCCGGCTGTGGTAACGTATCCCCAGCCGGGCCACACAATCTCTGAAACGCGCAAGCGCCAAACTCTGAAACTTGCCGACAAACTCTAGACATTATAGCGACATACTCAAACAATCTATTTTTCACAGTTTTCTTTTGTGGCCCGGCTGGGCTCAGCCACACCCGCTTCACTATTCCAGCAAACAGTTTTTCTCTACGTCGCTGTTTTCGAGATCCAGCTAGCTCAGTTGCAGCAATTTTGCTGCAGGTGAGCTCTGAAATGGTGGATCGACAAACTCTGACAAACTGCTGCCTATCTATATCAGCAACATTTAATTAATTTTAAAATCAAATTTAGATAAAAATCAAGAGCATTCAAAATTCAGAGCAATCCATTTTATTAGGTACTTAAGAAGTTTATATAAGAAAACTAAGTTAAATGGTTTACAATTTTCTAAGATAAGCAGGATTAAAGATATGTCTGATTAATTTTTATAATAGTTAATAACTTTATTTTTTGAAACCGATTGGTTAGAAATTTATAAAAAAAATTTTTTAAGAAGATCAGACAGTAGTGAAATGTCTAGGGAATAAGAGGAGAAAATAAAGAGAAAATTAGAGATTAATTGTTCATTTAATCCAGTGTTACACCTACACATACATTTATCGGTTAGCATTTTATTATGTAACTTGGAACAATAAACGATAAATTACACATGCATAAAACTACTGTCAAAGTAGGGCATATAATAATTTAGATTTTATAACAGCTATATTTAACTTAAATAAAAGCATCAATATACTCCACAACTTCACTTCCTAATAACACTACATGTGATGATTTAATCCTTGGTTTGGATGTATTTGATGAGATCAATGACACGGCTGGAGTATCCATACTCATTGTCATACCAGCTGATGAGTTTCACAAAGTTGTCATTAAGGGAGATACCAGCAGCAGCATCAAAGATCGACGAGTGAGAGTCACCAATGAAATCAGTAGAAACAACTTGTTCTTCAGTGTATCCAAGGACGCCCTTCAAAGGTCCTTCGGCAGCCTCCTTTACCTTTTGCTTGATTGCTTCATATGAGGCAGGTTTGCCTAGGCGGACAGTGAGGTCGACGACTGATACATTGGCTACAGGCACACGGAAAGCCATGCCAGTCAATTTACCATTAAGAGCGGGAATGACTTTCCCAACAGCTTTAGCGGCACCAGTTGAAGCAGGAATGATATTTTGCTGAGCACCACGCCCATCACGCCAGAGTTTGCCAGAGGGACCGTCCACTGTCTTTTGGGTGGCAGTGGTGGCATGAACAGTAGTCATGAGACCCTCAACAATTTCAAAGTTGTCATGGATGACCTTGGCAAGAGGTGCCAAGCAGTTGGTGGTGCAAGAAGCGTTGGAAATAACCTTGGCAGAGGGGTCATAGGAATCTAGATTAACACCAACAACATACATTGGTGCATCAGCACTGGGAGCAGAGATAATTACTTTTTTGGCTCCGCCTTCCAAGTGAGCAGACGCCTTTTCAATTGTAGTGAAGACACCAGTGGATTCAACAACATATTCTGCACCTGCTTTGCCCCAAGGGATAGCTTTAGGGTCTCTCTCCGAGAAGACAGCGATTTTGTTTCCATTGACAACAAGGTTGCCATCTTGTGTCTCCACTGTTCCCTTGAAACGACCATGAGTAGAGTCATATTTGAATAGGTATACCATGTAATCTAGCCCAATGAAGGGGTCATTGATGGCAACAACCTGAGCACCCTTCTCAACGGACGCACGGAGGACCAAGCGGCCAATGCGGCCAAATCCATTGATGCCAATCTTCGACATTTCCACTGCAACAGAAAGAAAAGTGTTTTATTAATAAACCATTTAAATTGTCTGCAATAATTATCTTGGAAATAGATAGGAAATATAGCTATTTTTTTATCTGTTTGGCTAAATTTCAGCTGTAAACTAGGTAGTTTTATTAGTCCTGAGATTTAGCTAAATACAAATTTTCAGCCGAACAATCAATCTAAAAACCAAACTTAATTTTAGACCCAAGTAAACAGATGAATAAAGGTTTTTGAGTTTAGGTTTTCCTCACAGTACACTGATTCATACAAAATCAAGACTGGTATCACAGTGTAACCAGATGAAATATTGATTAAAATAAGTCATTTTTATGTGAACATCAAGAACCATAACAATAATGTGTCTTCAAATCCTTTGTTTCGTAAAAATGCCTTGCATTAATAAAAAGAAATTCGCCACTAAACCTATATCTACCTACTTAATGATTCTTGAAATTTTATCATGAAATAAATTTCGTGGTAAAAGCTCAATGGCAAGCTTATCTGTAATTTTTTTATTACAATCAATGTTTGATTTGACTATGACCTTGAAGTCACATTGTGGAACATCAAAATGGGAAGAACAATTTACCGGTGTTTATAGGTCACCTAGAGGTCATTGAGAAGTACCGGTGAAATCGGCTCAATATATTGTTAATTTACGTGAATTCATGAATAGCTGTTATCACACACTCATAAGTTTTGTTATACATCTAAATAAGACAGTCAAACATGATAATCTATTCATATAGGAATCCGGCCTCCCATTACGTGGAAAAACAACGTTAGATCGACGAGAGCATCCACATGACCGCATTAACTTTAAAAATAAATTACAGGTGAATAGTGTTAGCAAAATCACATAAATATGAACTTGAACAAAATTTACTTACCAGGAACTAGAGAAACTCAAATGGTTACCACACGATCGTCGTGCGCAAGATGGAGTTGAGAAATGTCGAAAATCGAAATGTCAATCGCTGCCATGAAGGACACGGAAGATGTACCATAGCCAAAGATCAATGAATAGAGTCAAAGCATAAATATGTTATAGAGCTGACAATAGGGTATTACACATTATGTAAGAAGTGTAAATATGCATGTTTATGATAGATTTCGTAAAAATTAAGCGAGAAACGTCGATTTTTATTCATAAAAATGCAATATAAATTAAATAATTTAATTTTAAATATCTTATTTTTTAATCTGTTCTTCAAATGTCAAAAACGCTATTCTACATATTGGGTTCCGACGTGACGTCACTCGGTTAGTAAACAAACTTGATAATGGTTTTGCCGTGCTCTGTGTTATTTGAAATTTCCTAAGTTATTATCACGTTTGTGGGACTTTTATACTTTATTTTATGAAAATTACATAATGGAGGACGGTAAGTCAATATGTTTGTATATCATAGGTACATAGCATAGCTATAAATACATTACAAAATATGCCATTTCTTTTGTAATATTAAAAAAAGTTTTCTTTTATGCTATACTATATAGTTAGTTTTCCATTTATAGGTCAACTGTGTCTAACCTACCTTTGTAAAAGTTTCGCCACGGGTGGTCAGGTTGACGCCATCTATACTGATTTCTCTAAAGCTTTCGACAAAGTTAATCATGGACTACTTTGTCAAAAGCTAGCTTCTTATGGTATCAATGGCAATTTGCATTGTTGGATTACCTCTTATCTTAGTAAAAGGAGTCAGCGGGTCGCCCTTAAAGGGTTTGTCTCAACTCCACTCGAAGTATCTTCTGGAGTACCGCAAGGATCGCATTTGGGCCCTCTATTATTCATAGTTTTTATTAACGATCTTATAGAACGTTTATCATGCGAATGTCTATTATATGCGGATGATCTAAAAAAAATTTAAATCTATTTCCTCCACCAGCGACTGTAACACTTTGCAAAAAGACTTAAATACTATTTCGAAATGGTGTCCACTTAACCGTATGTATCTGAATATAAACAAATGCTTCATTATAACTTTTACTAATAAACACAATCAGATCGTTATAACTACAAAATTGATGATCAGACAATTCAAAGGTCCAATGTGGTCAAAGATTTAGGCATTCTATTTGACAGTAAGCTGACATTCCGGGCACATTATCAATACATAGCAACAAAAGCCAATCAACTTTTAGGATTTATTTTTAGGCCAAGTAAAGGTTTTACACAGGCGCGTTCCCTACTTTATTTATATTATACTCTTGTAAGAAGCATCTTGGAATACGGCATTCCTGTCTGGACTCCGCACTATAAAGTACATATAGATTTAATAGAAAGAGTACAGAGAAAGTGCTTACGTATGCTGGTTTACCGTCAGCAACCGGGACGTAATAATCTTAACTACGATGCCCGACTATATAAATTTAATGTACAAACATTAGAAAAACGCAGACAATATTTTGATCTTTGTTATTTATACAAACCTATTCATTCTGTGATCGGTGCTCCAGATCTGCTTTCTCTAATCTCGTTTAATATAAAATATAGCGCGCGTAGATCCAATAAGACGGGCCTTTTTGCATTACATGTTTACAGAAATAATACCTCATTTTACAATCCTTCCGTACACTGTGTCCTCCTTTTCACACCGTACCAAGAAATTCCAAGATTCCTTCTTCTGTCGTTCATCCCACACTTGGAATTCTCTACCTGCGCACGTGTTTCCTCCATCCTACAACATGGGTTCCTTCAAAAGAGGCGTGAAAAAGCATCTTTTGGGCCGGCAAGGGGCGGGCAGGTAGGAGAGTGGATGTCGTCCCTACTCTTATCTGTCAACTCATTTGGGCCTCTATCACCGCTTAACATCAGGCGGGAGGAGGTCATCTGCCGAGCCATCCATAAAAAAAAAAAAAATCCTCTAATTAGGATGGCTCGTCTCTATAATGACATTTCGCGGGATAACTTAAATCTGGATATATTTACTCCAAAATATGCAACATATTGCAAAAAACTCCGACAAATCCTCTACTAGAGTCCAAAGGTAGATATGTAGTATGTATATGTAATTAATTTTTAGGTTAGGGTTTGCATTATTATCAATTTAGTTTTATATCATCGAATGCGTCTTACCTTATTGTGTTTTTATAGTGCATATACTAATGGATTATAATTCAGATCTCATTGTCTTTGTTAACTTATTATAATGTTTGTAATTAATTATAATCTGTCATGTGTACATAATAACATAAAATAAAAAATAAAAAATTTATAAGGGATACTTACAACAAAGTGATCTTCGCAGAAATATAGTCTTGTCTTTGTGAACAATGATTTTGAATCTCTTCTGGCCAGTTTCAATCAAGTGTTTCTCATTTTGATATCATTTGGCATATGAACCAACAATTTTTGTGGCGTTTTTAAACTCATTTTCTTGCATTCAGACACAATGATATAGATTATAAATAAGCCATTATTTTCATTAACATGGTCTTCCGCAGAGTCCTGCTCACAGAGTTGCGTTCCGAGGGTCAGAGTAATGCAACCGAGAGTGTTTTTCACACTCGCTCCGAGGTTCAGAACGGGACGGTTGCAATCTTTTTTTTTAGTTTGTATATTGCTGATCAAGATCAAGCAAAGGGCAAAATATTACTAATCCTTACTATGAAATTAACAGTCAATATCCATTTTTCTCCTTAAAAATAATTACAACACATAGAAATCACTATATTTCCCTTGTATTAGGCTTAAAAAAGTTCAAAGTAGTGTTATTTAATAAAATAATAAATAATTAGCATATTTTTGACATCGACTTTGACATAAAATCTGTCAGAGTGTTTTTCACCCTACGCTCGAGTCGGTTGTTTGGTTGCATCACTCGAAGCTTCTGAACGGGCACAGAGTGTACTAACCGCCTGTCAGAGCGTTTTTTACCCCGAGGCTCTGAACGGGTCGGTTGCTGTCAGGGTGCACTCGGAGTGCACTCGAGCGTAGGTTCTGAACGCAGCTCTGAAAGTAATACCTATGTTGGTCATACCTATTGTTTGTTTACTAACAGAGAGTGCGGTTCATAATTAGATATTAGCGCTCGTGTGCGCTATTTTCACGCAAACAATCGGTCCAAAATTGCATGCGCATTTTGTATGCGGTATGACGTTATTGATGACGTCACCGATTGATGTCGACAGAGGCGCGTTCAGAGCCTCTGGGTGTAGTTGTCCGGTTGTTTTTTAACTCGCTCAGAGGCATTGAACGGATTGCAGCAACCAAATCTTTTATCTCCCTCTTTCATATGTACTTTTATTTCTCTTTCTTTCTATCAAATGACATTTTAGAATATGGCCGCCAATATCATCTCTGAAAGTTCTACTTCGCGCGAAGGCTCTGAACGCGCCTCTGAGGCGCGTTCAGAGCCTTCGCGCGAAGTACAACTTTTCGCTCTAACCCCGTTCAATGCCTTTGAGCGTGACAACCGGGTGAAACAACCGCCCGTTCAAGACCTTTGAGTGTTGGCGCGAGTTACAACCGAACAACCATCGAATTTGATGGTTGTAAAACGCTCTGACGTTTCTTACTGAAATACTCTTACGTGATTGGATGATATTGGCGGCCATATTCTATAATGTCATCTGATAGAAAGAGAGAGAAATAAAAGTTTTTTTTTTTTTTTTTTTTCTTTTCTCTTTATTTTGGCAACAAACAGTCATTAATACAAAAATATCTTCATATAAAAAATATGCTAAGAAATAGACATTGAGTGCCGATGAATACTTATTAGATAAAATAAAGTAAGGTACAGTGAGCTTAGCTTCGGGTAAACATTCTTATTATATTATTTCTTACAGTTAAAGTGCTATTTTGAAATAAATCTATGCTGTTAAATGTACTATTATACAAACTTATACATCGGGATGTAAAACAGTTACTGGTATATAACTTTCTAAAGCAAGGTGGTACAAACATAATGTTATCTGGTCGTGAGAGGCGAGCGGGTCTGCGTTTTTGCGCATTGAAATTAATCAAAGTGAGAAGCGATGGAGAATCGATTTGGTTGTTTAATAATTTGTGAAGAAAAATAATGTCAAACTGTTTGCGTCGATTTTCAAGAGAAATTAATTTGTATCTTTTTAAACCTGTAAAGTAATTATCATTAGGAATATTTGTCTTATAATCAAGTGTTTTTATAAATTTTTTTTGAACTTTTTCTATTCTATTAACGTGAATTTTATAATATGGACACCAAACTACGGATCCAAAGTCCAAAATAGATCTTACTAATGAGAAATATAGTATTTTATATGTGATTGTTTTCGAGAACGGTTTGGTCACTCTATTTATAAAGCTCAGATTTCTAAATGCTCTTTGAACAATTGAGTCTATATGCAAGTTAAATGTTAGTTTTGCATCCATAATGATACCTAGGTCTCGAATGCTTGTTACTCGGCTGACAGGAGCGTTATCAATATAATAGCAATAGTTTATGGGCTTTTTATTACGGGTGTACGAGATGATATGACATTTGTCAGTATTGAGGAATAGTTGATTGACGGAACAATATTGTGATAAAGAGTTAAGATCAATTTGCAGTTTACTACAGTCTTGTACGGACTTAATAATTCTAAATAGTTTGGTGTCATCAGCATATAGTAAATAATCTGAAAATTTAAATATATTGTTAATATCATTAATGTACAATGAAAAGAGAATAGGTCCAATATGCGATCCCTGGGCTACACCAGAAGGTATAGGAAGGAAGCGGGATTGATATCCCTTCAGACAAACAGCTTGACTCCTGTTACTAATATAGGATTCTATCCACCTTAGGAGGCTACCGTGTATACCGAGCGCTGAGAGTTTTTTTAATAAGGTACTATGATTTATTTTGTCAAATGCTTTTGAGAAGTCGGTATACACGGCGTCCACCTGAAGGTTTCTCTCCATTGCATCAGCCAAAATCTGAGTAAACGACACCATATTTGTTTCCACACTGCGTGATTTAAAAAATCCATGTTGGTATTCAGAAATATGGTTACGTACGGCATCAAAAAGTTGAGACGATACAATTTTTTCCAGTAATTTACCTAAAGTACATAATTTTGAAATGGGTCGATACTGTGTTATACTGTCTCTCAGGCTATTCTTTGGTATCGGAGTGATTAATGCCCTTTTCCAAATACTAGGGAATAATCCCGTTTCGATCGAAGTCTGAAAGATGTATAATATCGGTTTCAATAATTCTTTTGCACATCTCGATATGAACACTGGATGAATACCATCCGATCCCGCACCTTTGTAAATATTGACATGAAGCAGTTCCTTCTCTAATGAACGCTTATCTATTGAAACGGATGAAATGTCGATCGGTGAATCTTGCAAAGTGTTAGGAACAGGATCAGATGAAACACTTTCAACGCTAGCGTGAGGAACAAATACAGAGTGAAAGTAAGCATTGAAGGCTTCGCAAATTTCAATGCCTTTAGTGATTTCAGTGCCATTATATATAATTTTATTAGGTATATCGCCAGACATTCTCTTTGATTTCACGAAACTCCAGAAATATTTCGGATTCTCTTTTATTTTATTTTCAGAAAAGGACATATAGGTATCATAACATTCGCGTTCCATTTTACATAGCCTTTTCCTAAGTTTAGAAAATGTATTGTAGTCTTGACGGTTACCATATTGTTTCCATTTAGTATGGTACTTACGTTTTTCATTCATTAATTTAATAAGGGGTCTAGTATACCATGGAGGGTTATTGCTAGTTTCTGAGAGAGTGCGTTTCGGGACAAATTTATCTATAAGTGCATACAAAATATCATATAAGTATTTAACCATAAATTCAACGTCACGTGTACCCGTAAATACACCTTCCCAGTCAACAGTCGAGAGTTCACGGCGTATTGCGTCGTAATCGGCTTTAAAAAACATCATTTTATGATAGGTATTATCTTTTAGTGGTAGGGGTAAACTTAAGGATAATTTGATTGAAAGAGATTTGTGATGACTATCCTCGGCGACTAGCGGTTCAGAACAATGTGATACGTCACAACTCTTATTGCAAAATACTAAATCTAATAATCTATTATTTATATTATATTCGGAGTTATACTGACCCAATAAGGACGAATTCATGAGCTCAGCAGTTAAAGAGGCTAAATTATCATTGTTGGTATGGATGTTCATACAGTCGAGCTCATTATCATAGTACCAGTCTGCATGAGAAATGTTAAAATCACCTAAGATGAGAAAAGTGTCGTTCGGGTACAATTGTGTTAAATCGGTTATTTTGTCGCTGAGGGCTGTCATTATAGATAAATGTGCGGGTCCGTGAGGTATATATGTACAGGCGATATGGAGATAGGTCGCACAAGCGTCCGCCATGCGGCGGGGGGCGGTGCGGGCGACGTCAGGCGAGCATGCCCCGCGCAGGGTTAGGCTGAGCCATATAACTTCAGCCGGCGCCGGGGCACACCACTCTGGACGCAACGCCGCGCACAGCTCCCGCCTCACGGCGACCGCTATACCACCACCTCGACTATTACCGCTAATAACCGGGTCACGATCGCATCTAAATATATCGTATCTATTATCAAAAAATTCTGAATTATAAAAAGAATCGTTTAGCCAGGTTTCGGTGATGCATATTATGTCGTAATCATGATGAAGAACATTTTTTAAGAAATCATGTGATTTAGTCCGTAGGCCTCTCACATTTTGGTAGTAAATAAAAACGTTACTGTTATTTATCGACATTATGGAAACAATAAGAAGTGTTGTGTAATTTATGATTTATGTTAGTACCACCCTGGTAATTGATATTAAAAAGGTAAGTTAAAAACATCTGAATCGAAGAACGTGATGTTGATATAATTGTATAAGTTATTTTCTTATTTATTAATAGACAGTTAGAATACTCGATATAGTGCTTTGCTAAACAATACATATGTAATATAAAGTAAGTGTGTAATAGTAGGAAATAAACAGTTATGAGAGTAATATAATAGTATATTGTATTTTTTATTATTTTGGCATAAATAAAAGTGCACAACATATAATTTTGCTGTTTTTTAAATGGTAGTAGTAAACAAAAACTATAGTTTATAATAGGGTTAGCCAAAAAGTTATACAGTCACCTTATCTTGCCTATATCATCTACACTTGCTATAAGAATAGGCTTTGAGGTGTCTGTTTTGCGAACAAATATTTTGCAATCATTTAACCAGATATATTTATAGCATTTCTCCTTGCCCAATTGACGAACTTTTTTATACAACAGTTTATTGTGAGGGGCTAAGTGATCGTTTATAAATATCAGTGTGGCTGCTCCATCAATGCCAGCGTCAGCAGTCGTCAGCCCTCGTCGAGCACGCACTGCGGCCAGCATGTCGCATTTACGTTTTCGTTGCGTGAACTTTATAATTATATTAGGTATTGAAGTTACCTTCTCAGTATTCTCAAGGTCACTACTAGGTGCAAAGCGGCGAACGCGATGTATAAAGTCGATGTCAGTAGGCAATAAAGAGAAGCCTATTTTGTTACAAATACTGTTCATAATTGTGTGCAAGTTTTCTCCTTTTCGGAGAGGTACTCCAGAAATTTCCAAGTTATTTATACGATCTTTTTGTTCTTTTACTTGAAGTTGATCTGTAACAGATGCGACACTCAATTTAAGAGTTTCCACCTCACATTTTAATGTTTTTATTTCTGATTTCGATAATTCGTATGAGTCTTTTAAGTCTGTTAAGTCCATTTTAATTTTGGTATGCTCCTGAACCAAACCGTCAAAGTTTTTTTTAATATCTTGCATTTGTGTTTTGAGATCCTTTAAGTCCTCCCGAAGTGCAAAAAGTTGATCATTTTGAGGCTGCAGAAGATCTTTAATTGAGCTTAAAATCTCACGGCGAAATTCCGACAATGCCCCGTTTATGTCGCAATCACATGTGGGTTGTTTCCTTTTTCGAAATATATTGGGTGTTTCTGATGAGGACTCACGTAGCTTTGTAAGGTCCGGGTGAGATCCGGTACTCTTAGGGGGGCTCCTCTGAACACTCATTTTTTTCCAACGTAAATTAGCAATAAATTGTATAGTACTCGTACAAATTTTCGCAAAACACCCGCATTAACAGTTGAAAACTGCCTAATTGCACTTGAATTACTGTTGAGAACCAGCCAATAAATATAGATATTTATTATTTATTGTTACGAAGCACTGTTTATGCTGTTAGGGTCGTGGATGCAACACTAACAGAGTAGATATTAAAAATGTTTACGGAACTGATTTAAAACACACGAAGCGCTAAGCAAGCTCGCGACTGAATGCTCGCGTTTATGTGAAAGAGGGAGATAAAAGATTTGGTTGCTGCAATCCGTTCAACGCCTCTGAGCGAGTTAAAAAACAACCGGACAACTACACCCAGAGGCTCTGAACGCGCCTCTGTGCTAACAGAAAAGAGGTAGTTCACTGTCTCCAGAACTGTCAATGTCAAAGTCAACATGTTATTACAAAGAAAAACAGTGTTCCGTCAACTGTATTTTATTGTATACTAAAACAATAACAAAGGTGTTAAATAAAACAATGATTAGACACAAATATAGACATATTGCAGTACACTTTGATAATTATTGGGAAAACAGTTAACAAAGGCAATCTCTTTACGAACAAATCAACAAGTAGATTTTAACTTGAAATGAGGGTAAACCAATACTACAAGCTGTATTTAAAATAAATTATTTTAAAAGGGGAAACAAGTGATCGCTACGCGTTTCTAACTAAAAGTTAGAGCTAGTTATCGCGGCGCGCTCCGGAGCAAAAAGAGAAATAATCATGGCCGCGCGCGCGCACGGCGCACGCCCCACGTGGCTGTTGTTGACATCACGGCTGGCTAGATGGCGCTCCTGTCGCCTCTGTGGTGCCGGATATCGTTCACCTCGCGATGTTGCCAACAAAAGTTACTTGTCAGTACAGCTTTTATTGAAAGATTACTTACTAAAAAGGTAGAATAAAAACACACCCCCCTCAATAAAAGCATTTACAAGTAAACATAATATTCTAAAATTAACTCTATGTGAGACATAAGCATTTAACGAATTTAGAAAACAATATAGTTCCAAGAGGCTTGGTACATATGTCAGCTATTTGGTCGGAGGACTTGACATATACTAGCGTTACTGTATTATCTCTGACTTTTTCACGAACAAAGTGGTAATGGATGTCTATATGTTTCATTCTACCACCTTTTCACTAGTTATTACAGACACAAATAGCAGCTTTATTATCTTCATACAAGATAACATGCAAACATAAAAAATCTGAAACTTCTTCATGTTAAAACATTTATCCAACTAAGTAATTTATGTATATTTATGTATGTATTAAGTAATAATATTATAATAGTAAGTAATAATACATACATATATAAGTATGTATTATTATTAATATTTATTTATTTTTTTACGGTTCCACGGAAGATCAGCGTTGCAGATTCTGCAACATGTGCTGAGTGGATACCATTTCGGTAGTCAGTAAATTATTAGATACTAAGGCATAGTTTTAAGCTTTGAAACGTAAATCTACTGTTTTGATGTGTAATACTGTCTACCGAATAAATAATTTGACTTTGACTTTGACTTTGACTTTGACTTTGACTTTGAAATATCAACCTTAAAATGTAAGCACACAAAGCGCAGCCAACAAGCTTCACTGCAAGCTAAACTTAATGCAAGGTATTCTGCCTCTGTGCTGGATTTAGCCTGGTATTTTGTTTCTTCGACGACCAGGAAACTGCACAACCAAATAAGAAGAAAATATATCCAGATGTCGACTTTCTATCGACAGTATCTCCTGCCCAATCGGCATCTACATAACCACATATATCGTTATTACTACACCGATATGTTAATTTGTAATTGATAGTGCCTTTAACATATCTCAAAAATTTTTTAAGAGCATTCCATAACTCATTGCTAGCACATGCCTGAAATCTACTTAGTATATCGATTGACACACACAAGTCTGGTCGAGTGCATAACATTACATACGTAAGACAAGCAATAACCTGTCTACATTTCATTTCTATTTCAATGTTTTCAGATTTATCCCGCACCAGAACATTTTGATTAAAATGTTGCTCCATGGGTGTAGATACAGCATTACATTCTAACATATCGAATTTCTTAAGGACATTTTCTAAATATTTACTCTGGTTGAGCGTAATAGAATCGTTAGTTTTGTTTATTACAATACCCAGATAATGGTTAACCATACCTAAATCTCTCATTCTGAAACCATTGCTGAGTATTTCTTTAATCTCTGAAACTTTGCTCTCTACTGTCCCTGACAGGAGCAAATCATCAACGAATAACAATAAGAATATTTTAGAATCATCCTCAATTTTGACATATAAGCAGGAATCATACTCACTTCTCTTAAAATCTAATTTGAGAATAAACACATTGAATTTCATATTCCAGCATTTGAGAGCACATTTCAAGCCATAGAGTGACTTTTGCAGTTTACAAACTTTATTTTCCTGCCCCTCAAAACCTTTTGGTAACGTCATATAAATTTCTTCCTGTACTTCACCATTAAGAAAGGCATTACATGCATCCATTTGATGTATGTTTGCATTGTATTTTAAACTTATGCCCCCGTAGCACGTCCACCAAAACACAATATGATAAAGCGATTTATCGCGGTGAACTGTCAAAATACGACGAAACCCTATTGTATTTTGACAGTTCACCGCGATAAACCGCTATATCATATCATGTTTTGGTGGACGTGCTAGGGGGGCTGGCTAAAAATATTCTGACTGTAGTTAACCGAGCAACTGGGCTATAAATATTTCGTTTTTGAAATATACGCAATAACCTTTCGTGTGTTCACCGTACCCTACGAAAATTCCTACCTTACTCTTTGGATCCAACTTCTGTCGCTTTTGTTTTGGGATGAGAACTGCTACTTTCGTGCCAAACTCCTTTAGCATTCTCAGATCAAAGGGTTCATTGCTGCTAGCCCAAAGTTGGTACGGTGTTTTGTTACTGATTCTCGTTGGACCAGTCCTATTAATGACAAACACAGCGGAATTAACCGCTTCTGCCCAGAATTCCTTCCCGAAGTGTTTGCTATTAAGCATTGTCCACGCTGCCTCAGCGAGTGTTCGTATTTCCCGCTCCGCCCTAGACACAGTTCCTTTTTTCTATAGTTCCTTTAGTGCTGCCTAACAGTGGAATAGACTGCCAGCTAATATACAAGAGAGTCGAACTATTACAACTTTCATTTATTATGCTATTATATTTATTTGTATTTATATTTGGTTATATCTATAGTATGTATATCTATTATATTTTTTCTACTTTGTACATTTCTTCCTGCAGTTGAAATCATGTTACACCGTTGTAACTGAGCCAGCACTTGCAACAGCCACCTACCTAATAATCTTGGCTAATAATGTATTCTTAATGGCGCCGTTATGAAGACACGCGAAACAGAGGACGTTGGAAGTTCCAAAAAAATTTGGTGGCAAACGGCTGTCTACGTGGTTAGAAACCAAATACATTATACTAGTACCTAGACTGTGCACTACGGCGCAAGAACCGGCCCGCGTGATAGGGCTCCCGATGGTAGTGTGTCCCTTTCTAATGAGGTGGCCATGACCAAACAGAACCGGGGACAAATTGATTGTAAAAACGATTGTGTAAGTATCTTGATATATTGATGTTACCTAACTACGCTACCTACACTTACCTAATTTATTGTAGGTAAAAAAAAACAAAACATAGTACCCACAAAATAACTTAGCCTAACAAACATTTCTCTTTATATTGTACCTAAAAAAATTAGGTATGTTTATCGAATGTGAGATTTACGTATTATTATTAAGTAGAACGTGATGCGATATTTTGAACGAAAAAAAGACTGAAATTTGAATAAAATTTTATTGATTTGTTTTTACCTATATACATTACTGAACAATACAGTTTTATGCAATTTTTGTAGTAGGCAATGTAGCTTTATCTCCAACGTGCTTGAGAATTTATGACTTCCCGTAGCTCATAAGTCTTTTTATGAATTTTAGACCAATACATTTAATCAATGCCAATTTGTGAGATTTGTTCGAGCTTGGATGGGCAAGAGAAATTTGCTTAATTTTTGGGAAGAATTGATGTAATGTCATATTAAGCAATTTTTCATATTGAAACTGTAAATCAGGAGACATCACCTACCAAAAATTAGTAGTTTTTCAATATATTTTACTAAATCGAAGTGAACACAAATGTCGAAGTGTGGGTATTTTAGCCCTTCTCTATTTAGAAAGGACGTGAAAGAAGAAAATTCACAAACATCAATCAAGTAGTCATGATCTTTATTAGTATGATGCGTTATGAGCAAGGCTCGGCAATGTTGACATGTCAATTTGTCTAATATTTTTATTATTTAAAATGTAGCCAGATATGTAGTAAAATATGTTGTTTTTATAGTCTGATAAATCGGTTCTGTCCAGTAAGTGTATAAGACTTCATTTCCTGTGACTCCACTGTGACTTCACTTCCCGCAATGCTGGGATGACAAACTGACCTTAGATAGTCTATTGCATCCGCCACAGAGGAGCTTGGTAATTGGACAGCTAGTACGACGTTTATTTTCAAATAAAATCGACATGAAAGCTAGTCAACTTATATTTAATTTTAGCCCCTCTTTCTCTTGCAAATCTTGCAATTTCTCTATATATGCGAACTTAACAACAGACGACTGTGAGATATTTCCAGGCACTTACTTTACTTTCCCACTTCAATTTCTGGTTTTCATTCTTCGGAAATCTACAATATAGGAAATCTAACTAATATCAACAAACGTCATAGGTGCAAAGTCGAAGGACACGACAGCAACAAAAAATTATTGAAATATAAAACAAAATGTGTTGGATTTTGCCCCTTTTGTACACTCTGACGGTGCTCGGTACATTCCCAATTAATAAGACAGTCAGTAAGTGTCTACCTAACTACTATTACCAGATTGTATAAAAAAATCTTGAACAAAAAAATTCATGGTTACCCTACAGAACATGATTGTTGTTTTTACTTACCTGTGGAAAGAAAAAGGGCTACCGGGATAAGATTCATTTTAGCACCCTCTCACACAACAAGAATTCACAATACTTCGTGAAAAAAATTACACAATCGCAAATCGAAGCTCGAAAATAAACCAAGCAACTAAGCAAACCACGTGAGCGAACTGCCATCTTACATTAAGTAGTACCAGAACTAAACATTTAAGCACTACTCTTACTCATTTTTAATGAGTTATTTTTAAAATACAACGAATTGATTATTAATCATATATAGAAATATTTGAATAAGTTCCGAAGTTTATGAGTCATTCGTTTCGGTAATACATAAAAAAGAAAAACATAAAATTTTCTACCATTACTACCAAACCGAATGATTAGTTGAGCTGGCAAGACGTCAGACAAGGACACACTACCAGCGGGAGCCCTCTCGCCGTTTTTGGCTAGCTACCGCTTATAAGGAAATAGCTACCCTAGATATATAACGATAGATCCAATTTTAGCTAAACAAATTTTTTTGGTGCACAGTCTAGGTAATAGTAGAATGTCTTTGTTAGAAACTAACAAAGTCACCTCTGTTTGTCACCGTGTAGCAAGGGTTGTTTGTATTCAATGCTAAGCAGATTTTTTTCTATGCTTTTCTACCTATTTTCAATCTCACACAATTCTTTACTCTTTGTTTAATTACAGATTACAAAAACAAGCCCGATGTATATAGGTTATAAAAGCAGCGATTGAATAATTTTTTTAAAGTGGGTATTCTACAAGGATAATTTTGACAAAAATTAAAAATATATATAATTTTTTCAGTCAATATCATAATATTTTAGGTACCTAGATTGTATGTTCAGCACAGGAAATAAATTAAAGTACAAATATTGATCACTCTATCCAAAGACAAAATCAGCTGGCGCGGGCATTTTTAAAATGACTCAAATTTTAACAAAGCTGCAAAATTTTCAATAAATGTTTAGTTTTACAAAATGGGCGTGATACAGCTAGGCATAAATGGATTTGGTCGCATCGGTAGAGCAATTCTAAGAGCTTCTCTACAGAAACCTAATTTAGAAGTAGGTATTGAATTCAATTACTTATTTAATTTGTAAAATAATTTCGTTCTTTACACAACATTGTTTTGTGTAAAACAATGTTGTTCTTATTGTTTCTAATTTTATATTATATTACAGATAACTGCAATCAATGACCCGGCTATAGATATCGAGTATATTTGTTATTTGATAAAGTTTGATTCGACACACGGTAAATTAAATGCTAGTATTACATACACCAAGGATGAGATTTTGGTAAACGGTAATTCATCTTAGGAAAAAGTTGTAATTATCTAATATAAATTATTCAATATTTCATTTAGAAAATGAAAAAATGAAATCTAATGGATAAATATTCAAGCGAGCATTATACAGATGATTGATTACGTCTAAAATAATTGTAACAAAAAAAAAACGCTGTTATTATAGTGTTAGATTGATAAGATGCTAGTGCAGGATTTCTATGTATTTTAGATTAAGTACACAAGATTGGAGCTGCCTGGGTTGCCAACTAACCATTTAAAAAAAGATCGTTTGGCCCATGCGCGTAAAATATGAAAATCCGGCCCTGCCCATAGGGCAAAAAAATTTCCGCTCGGTTTGGTTGGTGGTAAGGCTGCCGAGCCCACCAGGCTAGCTACTTCCGCTGCACCGTCTTACCTAAGTTTGTCGCCATAATAACAATGTTAATAGCATTGTTGTGTTCCGATAATTAGAGGTAAGATAGCCAGATCCTAAGTTGTTGAGGAGTCCAGGAGAAACTCGCTTCCACCTTCGGCCTTATCATCAGTTACCACAAAGTGAGATGAATGCCAAGAGCTTTCTTGCCTTGTTGTATGTTAAAGAAAAAAAAATTGATATCTGTTTTTGTGATATATGTATTAAGATTTTGTGGTAAGACACTAATGGCCTTATTCATAAAAATATTTAAGCAATGTTTAAGTTAAATAATGTTGCTGTCACTTTCAATCTCATTACAAAAGAAATGACATCAAAAGAGACAGCAACATTACTTAACTTAAACATTGCTTAAATATTTTTATGAATATTTATGGCCTTATTCATAAAAATATTTAAGCAATGTTTAAGTTAAGTAATGTTGCTGTCTCTTTTGATGTCATTTCTTTTGTAATGAGATAAACATGTTAACAATAAACATGTTTCACTTGTTTACACTTAAATCAAAGAACGTTATCAAGAGAGCACTCTTGCGTCACTGGCTGAACCATGACCTCTAACGCTATACTTATGAAACATTGATCTCATGCTCTTAGAGGAGTGGCTCTTCTCCCTGACACCCGTCCACGCCTTCCAGATAAGCATATCAGAGTGTTTCGTGAGAAGCTGCCCTCACGCGTGCCATGGCAGACGGTGGCAGTGCAATACGTCATAGAAGCTTCAGGAATGTTCACTACTATGGAAAAAGCCTCGGTGATTTAATACCTCTTCACATTTTATAACGGTTCAATTGTTACTTGTGTGTGACTGATTACTCATATGATACTGTTATCATAGATTTCTATGTGTCATACTTATCATCATCATAGCTCATATAAGTCCCCACCGAGGGGCACGAGCCTACCCTAACCAGTTATGGTAGGGCGATTAGGCCTTCGTCAAACCATGCTGGCCCAGTGCGGATTGGTTGACTTCACATATCTACACCTTTGAATTATTTCGCAGTGTATGCAGGTTTCCTCACGATGTTTTCCTTCACCGTATGAGCGTCAGATAAATGTACATATTCGTGAAACGAAAAACACATTGGTACATGCAGGATCGATCGCGGGCCTCCCGATTCTACTCGGAGCACAGTCCAGTGGCGGGGCCACAGCGCCACCGACGCTCATCATTCATACTTATAACACTTGGAGATTTTCCACCTTTCTTACAATTATGAAGTCAGCCAATAACACGCCTTTTAAGGTGGAATGCTGTTGCTGTACCTACCATACCTGTCGATGGCTAGTCGACAGGCGTGTGTGGGACTCTCACATCTGAGTGCGGGGATTACCCACTAAGCCAACCTCGATGCCCATCTTGTTCATAGTCAGGGTGATCCGGTGATTGGGTAACCCTAATAGGGATGATGACTGAATTCTAATTTTCATGTCTCGTCATAAAATATTAAAATACCGTAGAAAAAGATACAATTCTGTGAAATTAGAATTAAAATCCGCGTAGATATTAATACATTAGATACAAGCATTTTAAGTTGTTAATTTGGAAGCGATTAGATTTGGATCCGACATGAACCGTGACCTCATTGTTTAGTACGGCCATATAAACTCCATGTAAATTGCCGTTTTGCTAGAAGGAGATGGAGAACGCACTTATATCTTGGTTGTTTTTTAAGTTATTCGAAAACCGATTTTTTCTTTCAGTTTATTATATGAATGAGCTTCTATTAAAGCATAATTTTTTTTGTCATCTAGCCTATTCTCCGAACCTCACGGGTCACCCATAACACGCCTCCTGCTGGGCAAGGTTACCCCATTAAGGAGGAATAAGGGTAGGCTCCCATTACGCAAGCCCAGTGCGGGTTAGTGGCGTGGTTGGAGCGCCATGCTGGGGAACTCCAGTCTGATTGTCTGTTCATGTTGATCAGCTCGGTGCACAAAATGCGTGTAAAGTCGGATGCCATAAGGTGTCAATTGTAAATAAAGGAAGGAGATAGATCAGTTTCAAAGCTTCTCGCTTAAAAATTATCCCCTACAATATGTTATTATTGTAGGGGATAATTTTTAAGTGAGAGAAGGTGGTAGCTTGCAAAGCGGACCATTACCACTAGCCAAAAATCATCATCTCAGTCACAACACCCACTGCTGGGCAAATCCTACTCCAGGAAGGGGGATGTTGGCCGTTTCCCACTACGTTGTCCCGAGCGTATTGATGGGATCCAGCAGCCAAGCCATACAGAATGTTTCTGCTCCAGCGAAAAATGCTCTTAAGACTCGAACCGCTAGATGTATCGTGCGATTTTACTATTAGGCTAGAATATTTATGTGTCATACATTAATATTATTTTTTCAATGAGTAATGTTAAGATGATAACTGTTAAGTTCACGATGTTGTCCATTTTATCTTCTCAAGGGTCATCTAGTCAGCGAGGGTGTGAGAAGAGTCATCGTGACCGCGCCCAGCGTTGACGTACCTATGATTATACTTGGAGTTAATGATAACAAACTATGCCATGGTAATAATATTTTGGTTTAAATCTATAATAAAATAAGCATAGGTATGCGATACAAAAACAATATTTATTCGAACCATACGTAGGTAGTGAAAGTTACCTATCCTAGAATTTGAAGTAGGTACTAAGGTAGGTATGTCTGGTGTTTACTCGTTCACTTGGGAGCTTGCCGTTGTCAAGTGAACGGCTTGTGCGTTTGACATTTCGAGACCTTAAAAAAAAATTTTATTTCGGTTTACATGACCTTTCGAGACCTATGATATACTTAACAATCTCGTTCACTGTTATGTAGGTAGGTTAGGTTTTATGTTTTCTACGAGTATGGAAATGGAAAGGCGTGAATTCAATATTTTTCGTCCATGGGTATGAAGGATTCGCTTGTAAAATGTCAAAACAAATAAGATTATTGGAATGCTGACCACTCCCAAGAAGAGCAAACCAGAAACTCGGGGGTTGCTCTTTCAAATTACTTATTGGTACATTTTCAAGTCTCGATGTAGAACCAAGCAGATTACATCCATGAATTATTAAAATTAAGATAATTTGTTTTGTTTAAATTGTTAAAAATTTTAAGAAGTACTTAAGTTGCGAAATATCTGAAGAGTCGTAAGAGCCAATGGATTGAATGAGTTCATGAGAAGCTTATTTTCTTTTCCTCGTTAATTAAAATCGTGATGGTCGCAATTTTCTTTTCGTACAGCTCCAAGGTGTTTGATATTTATAATATTTTCATTAATATATTGTGATACAAATGTAATAATGTATATAATATTTATTTCCTTAATTTTTTTATCTCACTGACAATCAAGACCCTAGTTTAATACAAACTGCTCTTATAAAGAAGTTTACTTATTTTTTTGTGCCATATTATAAAAGTAAAACATAAGTGTGAAAGAGTCATAAGAATATACAAATAATGAAGTAATATTAATATAATGGTAAGGTTTTTTTTCTTTCCTATTTTTTTTAGTGCACGTCATGTCACTCTTGTTTCATTTCGGGATTTCCTGTCGCAGGACTGCTGGAAGAAATTTCGGAAGAAATAAGCAGTTCCTTTGTACGTCATATTTTCTCTTGTGCCTGTGTTTGTTTCGTTCAATTTTTTTTTATTGCTGAAAGTAGCAGACGAGCAGACGGCCCACCTGATGGTAAGCGGTATCCGTCGCCCATGGACTTCGCTAATATCAGGGACATAGCTAGGTCGCTGCTTACCTTGAGTATAATGCTCTCTTAATGTTACTCTTGAATAGGGACATGTTGTAGCGCTCAGGAAACACAGCAGCGGGAAGTTCGTTCCAGAGCCGGCACGTTCGTGGTAAAAATGTGCGCTGAAAGCGAACCGTACTAGATGATATCGCTTCCACGTGATAAGGATGAACCCCACTGCGGTGTCGAGTGGTACGATGAAAAAAGGGTGACGTCGGTACCAGGTCAAATAGTTCCTCGGAGCACTCACCGTTAAAGAGACGGTAGAACACAGAGGGAGCCGAAATCCCTCCGTGAGCCCAACGACTCCAATGAGTTCGATAGATTAGCATCACCGATTATTCGAGCGGCCCTTCTTTGCAAAGAGTCAAATGGATCAAGCTGGTATTTAGGTGCTCCAGCCCACAGATGTCAGCAGTACTCCACGTGCGGACGAACTTGGGCCTTATAAAGCACAAGGCGTTGGTAGGGCGTGAAGTAACGCTTTGCTCTGTTAAGGACACCGAGCTTCCTGCTGGCCAGCTTAGCCTTGTTGTCAAAATGACTCCAGAATTGAACTTTGCTCGTGATCTCAACACCGAGGATACCAATTAACACTATCGGAGATCTTAAGGGTTACTCCTTGGAACTGAGGCGCCAATGTAAAGCGGTCTTTCTTGGCACTGAATGCGCAAACCTGTGTCTTTGAGGGGTTGAACTGTACTAAATTCGTTTTCCCCCATTCTGAAACCCGCCCCAAAGAGTCCTCAACATCAGACACAAGTTTTGACAGTCTCTCCGACAGCGCGCTCTGGGGGATATTCTGGTGGCTGGTATACCTCGCATCACCCGTGCTGTCATCTGTCATCTGCATAGCAATGCATGTTCTCTATAGACAACATGTCGTTGATATGCAGAATGAACAGCGTTGGGGAGGGAACCGAGCCTTGTGGAACCCCAGCATTAATCATTTTGGTCTCGGAGCATGAACCATCAAGGACTACTTTGATGCTCCGACCATCCAGAAAGCTGGCAATCCATCTGCAGAGTCCCCCGGGAATCCCATAGGATGGTAACTTCGCTAGAAGTGCTCTGTGCGTTTCGTGTCTTGCGTGCTTCGTTAGAAGTGCTCTCTGCGTTTCGTCTGTGCTGTTCGGAATTCCTTACGTCCCATTTTGAATATTCGGTGTTACTGGATATATACAGCGCGACAAGGATTAACAATATTAATTACGGGAGCGCGTTTAGAGCATTCGCGCGAAGAACAACTTTGTTTTTTTTTCATATATGTGACTTTGTCGCTCTAACCCTGTTCAATGCCTTCGAGCGTGACGCCCGGGTAAAATAACCGGCCCGTTCAAGACCTTAGCCAGGCCCCCGTCACTCGCGCAATGCAGCGTTATAAATACCTACCGCTAAGTAGCGCGCCGGCGCTCCGACCGGCAGAGGGCCGCTGCGCCGCCACCCGCCGCGCCGCACGCGAGACTTAATAATATTATCGAATCTTGTAACTTTTTTCATAAATTTGTTTTTTATTGGTTTCTTTTTGTTTATTTTATTGCTTTTTTGTTTATTATATTAATTTGATTTTTATTTTCTTTTTTTATCAATAATTTTCTATTTATAAATTTCTTTTTAGAACTAAAATCTGGATTTTTATACCTAAATCGAATAATTTTTCGAAAATTTTCGGTTAAATGTTGATTCGAAAAAAGTTCTACTTGCATTGTGGTTTATAAAACCACACAATAATTTTAATTTAATCAAATTGTTTAACCATACGGCGGTACATTACTGTGAAGCTATTGTAAGTTGTTAAAAGACAAAAAATGTTTGTATTTTTTTCATAGTCGAAATTCGAACTAATTCGAACTAATAAGACAGTAATTCGCTGCCATAGTAACAATCTTCAGTCCTCAGCAACATCGTCACTTAACATCGGCTGAGATGAAAACCAAGAGCTTCCTTGTTGTTTGTATAAAAAAATTTAGGCAGCCTGCTTGATTGCCTACTTAGTTGTACTTAAGTATAAAAAATAATAAAGTCTCGATGAATCGGCCGCAAGTACTTTATTTGATTCTTTACAAAAAAAAATCCATCTTACTCCTGTTTTTTTAAAGATTGCCTATTTATCACAATTATTCATACGATTCAGGATATTTTCAGTGAGTTCAAACACGAGAAAAAAACATGGATCATGTATTTTTCATAATTCGTAATTTTATTAATCATTTGTAATTTCACAACTGAATAAAATCAATGAAGAAAAAATTTCGCCTCGAGCGGGATTGGTAATTTTTTAATAATTTGAAATTTTTTATAATTTTTAAATGTATTAATGACGATAAAATAATATTCTATTCTCTTATTTTTTGACATGTACTAAGTATTTTAAAAATTTTAATATTTGAGCACTGCCAATTTAGAAGTAGATTATGAGGAATAATGTATATAATTTAACACCAATTATGTATTTTACCATATTCTTGCAAATAAAGTACTATTGTTATTATCATTTTATAAAATTAAAGCACATTTGAGTCAGGGGCTTTCCTCGCAATCAATTTATTTCATTAATCCTACGTATACCATTTTGTTTATGTTCTTTGTACAACCCTTATGTTTTCGCTCGATGACGCAATCACGCGGTGTACGCGGGAATCTCGACTCTCGGCGCGCGTTCATAGAGACCTTTTCTTCTTGCAGCGACTTTTGTTTGTCGGTTTTGGCTATTATTATTACAGCGATTCGAGCGTTTCTATGGGAGTGATGTATCTGTTACGTAGTAACTATTAACTAATCTGTGCCTTAGCGAGCGAGTGTCCTGGAGCGAGTTACAACCGAACAACCATCGAATTTGATGGTTGTAAAACGCTCTGACGTTTATTACTGAAATACTCTTACGTGATTGGATGATATTGGGGGCCATAGTCTAAAATGTCATATTATAGAAAGAGAGAGAAACAAAAATTCACGTGAAAGGTGATAAAAGATTTGGTTTCTGCAATGCGTTCCACGCCTCTGGGCGAGTTAAAAACAACCAATCATATCAATTCAGGCGACTATTTATTAATTAATTTAAAATTAAATTAATAAATTATATGATAAATTAGGTATAATAATGAAATTGATAATATAATAAAAAAAATATAATAGATATAATAATGAAATTGACAATATAATAAAATAATAATATAATTAATCATATATAATAAGTAGGTAGGTACCAATCATTTAATTATTAAAATATAAAATCATATAGGTAGGTACATCAACTGCCAAAATTACTATCTGCGATGATATCTTCTAATAATGTAAAATGAATTTAAATAGATAAATAAATTAAAAATATTTACATCTTATTTAACTGAATAAAATATATACAAATTATTTTATAAATCAATAAACTTAAATGTATCTTTAAGTACATAAATCAAAGGATAATAATCTACATTATAATATTAAATATGCGAAATATGAAGTAAAACTAGAATGACAGATAATAGGTATATAGTAAATGTAAGTACTGATTTATTATTATAAGTCATCCTCTCTCCTACTTTTGCTGTGCCCGACAGGGTCCACAATGTACTTAATTTATTTCTAATAACAAAAAATACCATTGTGGAAAGCAAAATAAATGAAATGAAATGAAATGAAAATGAATCGGATAACTACACTCCGAGGCTCTGAACGCGCTCCGGTATTCGCAAGATTGCGGCGTTAGTTTCAATTTTAGCCGCATTCATTTATTATTCTTGTCGCACTGTTATCAATTTTTTGTCCTTTGCTCGAGCAAATAAAATTACTTTTGTGGTATCGTGTCAGCTCTTATTTTAAAATTAGCTCTGCGAGCATGGAACTCTTGATAAACAAAATTTGACAGCTAAGATCGACATACTCAACAAAAATCGATAAATTTGACAGATATTCCTAAGGAGTGAAAAGGACAGATGCTTTTGTCGATCGATATAATGTTGATCGACAAGCCATGCTCGCAGGGCTGATATGATAAACGGATAATAACATTAAAATTTGGGAATACATTTTAAGAGCATGTTCATAAACGCCATTACTGTAGTGTAGAGGTACTTCTAAAAAGCTACGTATGCAATTATCATCATTTGGCCTTTTGGGTATGTATGAAAGTAAATTAATTTCGCAATACATTCTAGATAAGAAGGTGATATCATGTGCGTCGAGCACACTTTACTGCTTGGCGCCTATAATCAAGGTGCTGGAGGACAATTTCGGCGTCACTGACGGATTCGTCACCAGCATCCACGCCATGACGCCTTCGTTGAAGCCCATTGATGGACTGTGTTTACGCGGAAAGGTAGGCAGTCGAGGTATAATTTTCCAATACTTCGAAGTATACTTAGATAGAAAGGTCTTGGGGCTAGTTTCTGCCGCAGAGAAAACGGGAGTGGCTATTCGGACCCGGGTGCTAATAGAAGTCGATTGCTATTCGGACCCGATAGAAGCGTAATCAAAAATAACTTTAGGTAGGTAGGTTAGGTTCGGTTAGACATTATGACCATAAACAGATAGCGATGCCGATGATACCGATCAGAGTTGACACATGGTCTTGTATTGACGCCGCAATGTCTAGTAATTTCAAGGCAGTCTATTCGGTCTAGTCGGTAATTACTATCACGACCGCCTTGACATTACTATCACGGTGATAGATTTTTTCTTGGACAATAACCCCACCGGTGTAACTAAGCGCCGACATAATATTTAAGGAGCATTATAGCGTCGGTTGCGCTGTAGAATCGGCACTGACCTAATCGGGAGGTCTGGCATTCGACCCTGCCATGTAGCAATGTGTTTTTCGTTTTCGAATTTCATATGAACATTTGTCAGACTCTCCTACGGTGAAGGAAAACATCGTGAGGCAACCTTATGCAGGTTGCCATCTGCGAAGAAATTCAAAGGTGTATGTGAAGTCGAGCAATCCGCACTGGGCTAGCATGGTTGACTATAAGGCCTAAACACCCTACCTTAGGGTAGACTTAAGCCCCTCGGTGGGGACATATATGAGCTGTGATGATGATGATATGGATGGACTCTAGATGCTTGTCTTAAATCTGGAAACCTAATATTTTCCGAATTAATGCTGAAAGCTAAAACTTTTAAGTGGCAACCATAGTTCGGCTGTCTATGGAATTAACACAAAAGTGAATGAAGTAACATGGTACGCTGATGTAGGGCTGTCGACACTTAGGATCATAAAACAATTCATTTAATGTATATGGGAAAAAGAAAATTGATAAGCCACAATATTTTTTCCACGGAATGTCCATTTATGAAACATACAAATATTGTGGAAGGTATAACGGAACACCTCAATAATATTATTTGGGTATTCCGTTATACTTTGTATAGTAGATATATAATTTTTATCAATGACAATGCTCTAATACTATGAAAGAAACTCCTATATCTATACTCGTAATCCAACATCATAATCAATATGACCCTCCGATTGCGGTACAGACTACTTATCTCGCAGACTGAGAAACTTCTTGGATCACCCCGATCGACATACGTGAACAAACTTCTTCCCGTATCATCCAATCGTAAATCAAATAATACTACACACCCACACACTCGTCCCACATACCGAACACAAGTGTGTGTAGACCCGGATAGACTACTGGATATGCCAGGTATAGACATGTACAGTCGACAAAGTTTGCGGTCTACCAGTAGTTTTTTTGGGAAGCATTATTTTAAACAATAAGAGGTATAAAGCAATCATTTAAATCATATTTGAAAATCCTAAAATACTTCTATTTTATATAATATGAAAACCTGTTTTAACGCTTTTACTTTTTTAAATATCGCTGACCAAAAAAACTCTACTGGTAGACCGGCAACTTTGTCGACTGTACAATCACGCAATTTAATGTTTAGATTACTTGATTACATATGACTCAACTGGCAAAGGAGCCTATTTTTTTCCCCACGAAAACAAGTAACCACATATTTTCTAGCATTGGCGAGACCATAGGAGCATACACCAGAACATTATTCCAGCTACAACAGGTGCCTGCAAAGCACTGGGAAAAGTCATACCACGCGTCAAAGATAAGCTATCTGGATTAGCTTTCAGGGTGCCGATAGTCAATGTGTCTGTTCTCGACCTAACTATTAGGTAATACTTTTATCATAGTTATGAAAGAAACTAGTGAGTTTTTTTCATTTCCTATAATTACAAAATGATGTAACGTTTAATGGATATAGTAGAAATTTACTTCCAACTACACTTCCTATCATAACATTTCGTATATTATTCATTTATTATGACGTCTACATTTATATTTTCATATTCTATATTTTCATTGGATATAATTTTACATTATATAATTTTATATGAAAAAAAAAATTGACCATAAATTGATAAAAAATATTATTTGACAAAGTTAATGCCACTAGTGACAGAAACGAATCACTGCAAACTTTCTCCACGTAGACTTGTTTGTCCTACCCCTACAGTATAATTTAAACCCTCAAGAGCCGTGACAGAAACCATACATGCTGCATGCTTGCTTACATGGTGCATGTTTGCTTGCATGCTTGTTTACATGCTATAAGCTTGCTTGCACGATGCATACTTGCTTTTATGTTTGTTTACATGCTGTATACTTGCTTGCACGATGCAAACATACTCTTATGCTGCGTGCTTTCTTGCATGCTTGCTTAGACTCTGCTTGCCTGTTTGCATGCTGCATGCTTGTTTATTGCTATTGCAAACGAACAAACGTTATTTAAAATGTTTGTTACATCTTATGAATATACATATGTATATAAAGTACCTCGAAAAATTATTATACCAAATGTTCACTTTACCATATAAAATTAGAAAATCTAAAATTATATCAAATATATTGATAGCTCAGTTTTTATATGAAACTAGCTTTTACCCGCGACTTCGTCCGCGTGGAAATACTTTTTATTAATTCTCTTTCCAAATCCCCCCCCCCCCCCCTTTACAACCTAAAGGAATGATTTCGGGGATAAATTTATTCTTTATCCTTCCCCACAACTGAAACTATATCCATACTAAATTTCATCTAAATTGGTTTAGCGGTTATTGATTCCCCATACAAACTTCCACACCCTTTTCTCCCCCTTAAGGGGTGATTTCTGCGATAAAAGCTATCCTATGTCCTTTCCTGGGACTCAAACTATGTCTATACCAAAGGACAATGCCAGAAGTTCTATAGAAGTTTGCCCCACCCCATAAAATTGATTTACACGAAAGCGATAAACGACATTTGATAGCTGTAATATTGGTCATTAAAACATAAAAGTTATAAATTCTCTAGATGTTGCGGTTTTTTTTATAATATACTAAAACGAGATCAATTATCTTACGTTTCTCGAACTGCATTTGTGCAGAAAACTGTAATTGCTATAAATTAATAGTTAGGCGCTTTCATAATTGTAATAAATAAATAGTGGCTAGGTACCTATTCGTCCATTTTACGATAGTTAAAGTAGGTAAATATATTAATCTTATAGCCCATTATTAATTTTTGAGTTAAATCAATGGACATTGTCGATAAATTGTTAAGCCAATAGATTACCTATTCCCACATAGGTTCCGATCTTGTGGGATATCAGAGATATACCTAATATATTACACTTCATTTCTAATGTAAAATAATTTTATAATCGGTTAAGCAGTTTCTGAGTTTAGAACGAATAGGTATACCTCATCATATCATAATATACCTATATATTCCCTATTTGCGACATCTTTTAAATAAGCAATATTGGTAAAGCAAAACCGTTTTTGTTTTCATTCATTTTGTTATTTGTCATAAGTTCACCACACCACAGAGTCATAAGAAAAAGTAAATGTTAAACAATATCAATCCAGAATTGGCGTTTAGTTTCACATAGGTACTCCTTAATTATGCGTATGCACATAAAAAATTAAAGGAACTAGAATTGTTAAAAACTTATTTATAAACATTAATAACTTGCAACCGATATGCGTATAAAATCCATAATGTTAAAAAAGAGAACGATATTTTTCGAAAACTTGATTGATATTTTATTGTTTGTACGTCGTACAACAAAACGCATTTGTCATTTCTTAGTTCTTCTCCCAACGGAAATAGTAGGTACATATTATTTTAATATTTATTCAATATCCGCAAGTTTTAAAAAGTAATAATGAAATCAGTACGAGATAAAAAATCATATAGCTTTTTTCATATATTTCATATTACTGTAAATGGTGGGTCAGAATCTGGCATTGTCATTTCATATAAATCGGTTCAGTAGTTTTGGCGTGAAAGCGCGACAGACAGACAGAGAGAGTTACTTTCGCATTTATAATACCGGGTTATTTTACCAGCAGGAGCCAAATTTTGTGTGCTTGTTCAGACAAGCAAAATGAAGATCTTTTACTATGGGACCACTCTCGAAATCGCGAAAAAAAAACAGCTGTTCCATACAAATGTTCAATATCCACTGAACCCATAGTAAAAGTTGTTCATTCTGCCTGTCTAAACAAACATACAAAATTTGTCTGCTGATGAAAAAATAACCCGGTATTAGTATGGATTAAATAACTGAATGTTAGATCAAGCATTACACAATCTATATCCGAACTGAAACCTTGCTGGCATTAGATTGTTTGTGATTTCGAAACAGGTAACAATAGGCAGTGCAATAAAAGTAACTATTTTAGCAAATCGCATACAAAAAACGTCCTTAATTGTATAATCATAAACTATTTTTTAGGTTAAACTCCAACACTTCGATACAAGAGATTATGGAAAAGGTAATAAACGCAAGTAAAGGAGTATTGAAAAACATTTTAGACGTATCGAAGGAAAATGCAGTTTCATCGGATTTTATAGGCGACTCACATTCCTGCATATTAGACATGGACTCTAGTCTACAATTAAAATCCAACTTTTACAAACTTATTTGTTGGTACGAAAATGAATACTCGTACGCATGCCGAGTGATTGATACGATTTACGTATCTCAGAAACAATTTTTGACAGAGAAAATTGCACAAAGCATAGCTCTGAAGGGTTCCGAGATAAATGATAGTATCCAAGAAAAAGAACTTTCTCGCAAACTGGCTTTAAGCAGCATATCGCAAGATACTGGCTTGACATATAAAATACCGTTAAGTGTGAAATTATCGAAGAAACCACCATTGACCAATTTATGCTTTGTCAAACAGAAAATGGGTAAGATATACAATGGTCGAGAAAAGTTCGTTAAGTCAGACATATCGAAAGGTAACGATAAAGTTTGTCAACAAAGCAAGGAACACATTGAATATATAAGAGCTTGCGAAAGATTAAATGCTCTAAAAGAAGAACTTTCTAAAATGGTAATTATAACAGAAAAATTACTGACGAAGTCATTTTCTGGAGGCAAGTCCTTAACAAAAACTGACAAACAATTAAAGGAAAATACATGCAACGAAGGAAGTGCAAAAATGAACAACAGTAAGGACTGTGAAGTTACTTCAAAAGATGCAAAGCATTTGAACTACGTAAATGAATTGTTAGCAAGCGATAATTCTTCCGAAACTAATAATGATGAACGCTATAAAATATTCAACAAATCTGCACCTCAATTTCATGCATACTTAGATGAAGGCGGAACTAATAATGAAATACAAAGTTTCGGAAATAACACTAAAGAAATTTTACGGTTAAAACCAATATGTCATCTTGCAAAATCGGATGAAAAGAATTGCATTAATCTATTAAACAATCAAAAAGAAATAAACTCCGCAAATAATTTGCATAATATCCAGGTACAATATTCTTTCATACACGAGAATTTAATCAAGAATAGCGTTAAAAATGAAATTAATGATATTACACTTGCAAATTGCAAGAAATATACGAGTAGTTTAAAGCATATGTTAAAACCAGCAAATTCAAATAACGTATTGTCAAACAATTGCGAATCAGCTGATAAAAATGAAACTAATAATCAATTCAAAGAAATGGCTGAAAGTCTAGTTGTACCAAATATAAAAATGAAATCTCAAATTCAGTTGAATAGTGACTACGATGCTCCAAAGTTAGGGGTACGACGGATTTCAGAGCACTTATCTATATTATCTGAGGACACATCGAATGGAAGCCCGAGTACCAGTATAACAATCAGTAATGTCGAAGTATACAGACACAAAGAGGATATCTATGACAAATTGGACAGCATTAGTGGAACCGATTCAAACATTTCATTTCAAACGAGCGAAAGAAGATCGCAAATAATAGATATTTCGGAACTAACAAGTTCCCTGGAGGATTTGGCGCGATTGGATAAAATTTGTAAAATCATAGAAATATCAGACGACCTATCTAACAAATTGTTTTCAGTGTTAGATAGTCAAACGATGGATATCAAAAGTAAAAAGTGGTCATTTAAGGATTTATGTGAAAAGATCAAATTGGATGAATTTTGTGACAACTTATTTCGTAAACCATAGGTTTGATTTGAATTTCTGTTGGTGTGTATTGTAAAGAATTTGTTAAGTCTAAATATTAATGCATACTTACTTATTTTACCTTCCTCGTGTGTTTTTATTCAATAAGTGGCAGAAGTGAGTTATATCTTCTCAGCAATAGGTTTGTACGTCTAATTTTAAAGGCAGAAGTGTAAAAGTAACTCATTATATTTAAATTAAATTAATTCGGAAGATACAAAATATTTCTCTTATATTAATTAAGTAAAAAAAAATTAAGAATTCCATAAGGCACTTAAATAAAAATAGAATTAAAATATCACAGCGAATTATGGATATGTGTTCATACCTAACTTACGAATAATAATAAAGATGCAGGTACGTTTGCTTTTGCCCTTACAAAGAAAAAATAAGATCTATAAATTGCCGTATTTGTACTAGCGGTGGTATTTATCCGTTGTGGTAGACTATGTCTGTATTTCTCAACAGTTTCGAATTAAGCTCGATGATGGTTCTAGAAAATATAGCATCGTCGAGTTCCACAAAGTCTGCGATTACAACGTTGACAGGCGCGCGAGCAACGTTTGGCGCCAGAGGTGGACCCGGTGTGAAATCCCTTAGTTTCGGAAGAACCTCGTTCTTTACAGGCACGGCGCATTTTTCTCGGAGTGTTGATCTGAACCTGAAATATTGAATAGAGAAAAATTAAATAATAAAAAATGAACATCGCGTTAGTTTCAGTGATAGAAGGTACTTATAAGGGTCCTTGTATAAGGCGCAAGTAGCTTTATTTAATACAGGCTCTTAAGGCGCTACATCGAAAATGAATCAAACAATGAGAGGCGTGGTCTATACGTAAACGCGGGGCGCTCCCCGTGCTCAAGTAGCTAGTTTTTATATCTATAGTATCAAAGTCGTGAATGCGCTGCGCCCGCATGCAATCAGGTCGTTTAGAAATTATCAATTACAACTTATTTTATAAAAAAATAACTATAATGATTGGAAAAAAAATGCGTTTACACGATTCTAAATAATGATGATGTCTACTTATTTATGGAACTTTTTAATGAATACCTAATACCGTTTACTAGTAATCCTGAATTTTCTTATTTTTAAGAGGTAATTTAAAAAATAATATGTATCGAGGCAAAATCTTTAAATCGCGTTTCCAGTTTTTGGCGTTTCTAGCTAAAGATATAAAGAAACACATATTTAAGTTTCAGATCTGTAAGATCTCTCAGTGACCTATGACATTATATTAAAAATATAAATTTTTTTCGATATAGCCCCTTAATGGCACGGCACTAAAAGAATTATTCGCGAACTCCAACAACCTAATTGTTACAGAGTTGTACTTTCCAATACCAACTCACCTAAATCACTTGCAGTAATAGAATAACGCATCAACATGTTAATATTATATTAAATAACTAACTAACTTTGAACCTAAGAGAAATCTTCCCTCATCAGCTCAGTAGTGTGAGATGATGATTACTACCCAACGCAAATACCCGAAACGCCTCAGAAATTACAATAATCTTAATCAAATAATACATAGGTTTAGGTTCTATATGCCACTGATAGTTTTCCAGTGCACGTACTTCTGTACCAGTAACACGAACCTGATGTTAATGCCTATTTAACTTGAAAGAATACTACTCACGATCTAAATAATACTTTAAGTACTTACTTAGTAGGTGAGAAAAAATTGGAAAAAAATAGTATTTTATCTAGTCATTTGTATTTGAATAATATTAATTTTTTTATAACTAAGTTGGCAAAAAAGCATACTACCCACCTGATGGTAAGTGGTAACAGTTACCTATAGAACATGTGGCTTTTACGTGAAACGCAGCAAATCTGCAACCCCCACAAGAACGTGCGAAGCGTTGCCAACTTGTGACATAGGTACTCGTAAGATGTAAAGACACGCTACCCAGTAATTTCACTGCCATATCTTACCCTTCAAACCGGAACACAGCAATGCAAGCACTACTGCTTTGCGGCAGAAATAGGTAAGACCTAGTTATACAGGTAGGCGACCCTGGTACGGAATCTCCCTTTCGGTATTTTTTTTTATTTTAATTTTAAAGAATTGTTACCTGGCTAATAAGGTTATACTTTCTAGCACAAGCTCATCGAAGCAAAGAATACAACTAAATGTCAATACTCGTACATGCCTATTATAATTAAAAAACTAACTCCCTAAACTCAAGGATACTGCCATCATCAGCTCAGCATTATGGAGGAAACCTTGAGGTAATGACTTAGATCATTTAGCTTGAATGCTCTAAGGGTAATGACTATCAGACGCGTATAAATTAATCGCTTCAGAAACAAATGTGAAACACGTTGGACGTGCTTATGAAGTTTAATTTTCCCTCGATTTTCTAGGAATCCCATCACCAGATTCTGGCTTTGTGACAGTGGGACCGACTTGGAAGTATACACTTTCAAACACAAAAATAATTTTGAAAATTGTTGTATAATTGATTCATGAACAAGTGCAAGTAACACTCGCCTTTTCATTCGAGTGTACATAAATCCATCACATCACATACGAGTACATACTTATTAGTTGTCGTCGGGCGGAAAAATTTTTATTGACGTCGCAATAATTGATAAATTGGAAGTAATTTAAAAATTGGAGTCAAGCGGTGTGCTCCAAATCCAACTTCAGCACCTAAGGGATTTTATTTTGCTCGTATATATTCTAAGACAGTAATAAAACTTCATTTATTAGTCTACTATAGTCATCACAATTTATCTATTAAGTCAAAATCTCTGATTGTAAATGCCAAAAGTATTATTTGATTTTACGAGAATATACAACTTAGTTGGCAAAGAAGCAGGCTGCCCACCTGAAGCATCTAGTCGCTATACTTTTTTAACCATTTGTAAATAAAGAAAAGAAAAAAAGTGGAATTTAAAACAAATGACAACTGTGTAATGTGTATAAATGTGCTATCGTTGTTTCTGGTAAACTTATTTTAGATTTTGTGTAGGCATATGACACATCTATACAAATAACGTAAAGAGGTAAAGTTTGTCATTTTGTGAGATTGTTTGTATTGAACTAATTTTGATAGTTCTGTCACTATATAGCAGAAAAAGACTACATTGTTACTGAGTGATTTAGCCTATATCCTAGCTACCCGCCTTGGCTTCGAACGGGTTGTAGTTTTGGGTTATTGCCCGTGGTTCACCTGCATAGTCCACCTATGTGTACCACGGGAAATAAACACTTCCTTTGGTTCACCCAGTTGTACCTCAGGAAGAAATTTTTTCCCTTGGTCCACTTAGGTGGACCATCGGAAGTCAATTTTTCCCGTGGTCTACCACTCGTACTTATCTCAATTATTTTCGATATAGAGGTTGCTCGCATTAATTAATATTTTTGTTTATTTTCAACGTGACTTCAATTATACAATGTGTTTGGTACATACTCTATCAAGTCGAAACCTACTTACCTACTGTTGACATAGTAATATAAAAGTTATGGCATCATTGAAAATTCGAAATTGTAAAATTAATTTCAATATTCACCATACAAATAGTTGTATATTTGTGTATACGCCTGAAAGGGTAGGATAAGAGACTCTTACATATTATATATGATTGTAACAACTAATATAAAAAAAATGAATTTAAGAAAAATGTATGGGAATTAAAAAATAATTTTACAATTTCGAATTTTCAACTTCTATTTATATGACAATGTTAACATGGGCAGGTTGCGGCTTATATGGCTTAAGACCTTGTATAAAAAACAAATGAGCAAAAACCAACCTGAACACAATGAACTGCGGCGTCGGCGTCAGCACTGCTTGGTGCACGAACCCCATGCCCGGGTGCCGCTTGAGGCCCTCGAGGAATGTCAGCAGCGCTTGCGGCCGCTCCCGCTGCGGCCACGGCGACGGCATCATCTGCGGCTGCCAGAACTCGTGTATCGCATACACTGACTGATGCCGGTACACCACCACAACCTGCAAGCGCACGCGAGTTTGCTCAGGGTATAGTTGGCATCTAATGAACGGCTAACTTATTGTATCACTTACTGCCTAAAAGTCCACATTATAAATGTTATGGGCAACTGCGAATATAAAAGGGCGTTGGATGCATATCTAACTATTCAAATACAGATTTCATAAATCACAACTTACCCTCTAATAAAACTACACTTTCCGGATTTACTTGCATATATTTTGTTTTAAATATTTTAATTATAGTCGCGAAACAAAATCTGCAGTTTGTGAACACGCTCTTGACGGACCCACCCATTTATTTAAGATTTCATAATCCATAGATTCTCACCAAAGACCATCGATTAATTCCGATGTTTTATTTAGTTTTATTTAAATGTGTGATGCTCATGCAAATAAAAGACAGTATTATGCACAACTTACCTGTTGCCTCAATCTATGCAGGGTATTGAGAGTGATGCTTCGAAGATCGATCTGCCTCTCGACGAGCCTTCTCCCATATATATTGAGCAACAGTCTCATGAGTCTTTGATGATCTTCTGCGGTGAACCCATAAAAATGTTGAAAATCCAATATTACTACCTAAAATTGTGAAAATTATCTTAAATTATAATCACCAGCATTTGCTCTACTCCGCTTTATTGTGAGCACATAAGGACCCGGGCGATCTTAAGGTTAATAAGCAAAGTCGGACATGTTGTCCTGTGTACATACACAGTCTCTTTTTGGGCTCTTTAATTCTCTCACTTGAAGTACTATAGATTTGTAAGTTTTTTTTTATGGGATAGGGGGCAAACGAGCAAACGTATCCTGATGGTAAGTGATTACCGGCGTCCATGAACACCCGCAACCCCAGAGGAGTTACAAGTGCGTTGCCGGCCTTTAAGATAGGAATACGCTCTTTTCTTGAAAGTTTGAAGGTCGTACCGGTCCAGAAATACCGCCAGCGAAAATTCATTCCAAAGTTTGACTGTGCGAGGCAGGAAACTGCGAGAAAAACGCACAGTTGTGGACTGCCAACCATCTAAGTGATGGGCATGGATTTTTTGTCGCGTGGAACGATGGCGGAAGAGACGGCAGGTATGAGTCCGAACAATTCCTCGGAGCATTCCCCGTAATATATACGATAGAAGATGCATAGTGAGGCGACATCTCTACGCAGCGCCAAGGTATCAAACCGATTAGAAATTTCCTGGCAGCCGACGATTCGAGTCGCTCTCTGTTGAATGCGATCTAGTGGGAGAAGCTGGTATTGGGGCGCGCCTGCCCAAAGATGAGAACAGTATTCCATATGAGGCCGAACCTGCGCCTTGTAAAGCTGTACGCGGTGCGCCGGACTGAAATACCGTCTCGATCTATTGAGCACACCAAGCTTCTTAGAGGCTAATTTAGCCTTACCCTCTAAGTGGCCACGGAACTAGACTTCGCTCGATATGTCGACAACAAGGATCTCAATATTGGCTGAGGCAGTTAGGGGAATGCTCTGAAAGCGAGGAGATATGTCAAAAGGCGCTGAACGCGCAAACCTGTGTCGTTGTAGGGTTGAAACGGACTAAATTAAGTCGACCCCAGTTAAGAAACTTTCTCTAATGATGTATCAATTTCAGACACAAGCTTATTCCGGCACTCAATGACGTTTTCCCGAGAAATGTTCGCACGGTCGTGACAGGAGGTGTCTTTCGTGCTGTCATCTGCATAACAATGAATGCCGCTGATTTGCAGCATATCATAAAATACAGGAATAGTGTAGGTGATAGATAGAATAGCCTTGGGGGACACCAACATTTATAGAAGTGTCTGAGCATTCACCATCAATTAAGACCTTTATGCTACAGTCTAATAAAAAGCTAGTGACCCATCCACATAGTTTCTCGGGAAGCCCATACGAATGAAGTTTAGAAAGAAGCGCTTTGTGCCAGACCCGATAAAAGGCCTTCGCAATGTCCAAATTTACTGCTAGTGCCTCCCCCTTCGCTTCAATTGCCTCTGCCCAATGATGTGTCAAGTGAAGTAGTAATAGCATTAACATTTGGAATCTTTTTCTTTGAAATGTATGTATACATACTATTTTTATTTGGAAAATTGTTACAAATTAAATAAAACGACAAAAAATTCCCATTTTTATATGCAAAAATATGTGAAATTGAATAGAATTATTTATTCAATTTGAAATTAATAAAATTTTTGCTCAAAAAAGTAATGTTTAACTGAAATCATAGGTAGACTAACTATTTTGCATCAATTTGGGAATAGACTAACTTTTTTGCTAATGCCTCATTCGAGTTCAAAATTAAATTTTCAATTTTCAAGTTTTGAACTCTTTATGACTCATAGTCACCCATAATTGAATCAAGTAACAGTTGAGCGTTATGTGATGTGTAAGGTTGAGTGCGGTTTCATGCATTAGCATTGAAGTAGAAGGCATCAAAGTAAACAACTCATCAATATTATATACTAGACAAACTACTTTGCATTGGAGCTTGTACATAGAATTTTGTGCATTTTATAGCTCTGACATTTTCACAGTGTGGTAGATTATACACAAGACCAAAGAGTATATGGGTGGTATAATCAGAAGGTTGCGTGTTCAAATCACGTCGGGGTCACCAATATGGGTGGTATGGTGTACAACAAACGATGGCAAATAATAAACGAGCGTATATATTTTACACAAAAGATAGTATATAAAAACGCAGAGAAAATGTGATGTGCGTGATCGAGGGAGATAAAAAGATTCGGCTACCGGTCTTGAATTTTATCCGTTGCTATGTATCAAGTCACACGGCGTTGTCAAGCAATAGCCAAGCCCGGTAGACAGCTGCGCGCGCAGGCATGTTCCTATATACAGTCACGCGAAGACCATAGTGTAGTGCTTGGCACACCACAAGTATAATGGTCCCTATGCGTAGCATTGGCTATTTAAGAATCCTTACAGCGATGTCCAGAACCAATACCAAGTCTACTGGTGCCTATGATATTCAAGATTTGAGGTGTTTCTACAATTCTCCCATCATGGGCATTCAAGTAGGTATAGAAATGATAATGAGTAATATAAAACTAATTTATCAGTAAGTTAATACTGACCTCACCAGGATGTGATTCTACAAATTCTTTTACTTGATTAAGAGCTTCAGAAATTTCATTTGCATATAGACCATGTGTGAAGTAGAATCTATTGGTTCCTGATTTGGTAGCCAGCCTCAGATCCAAATATCTGTGAATTTTTTATAATCACAATTTTAATACATATTCTATTGTGATATTGTAATGTGTTTGTTGAGATTAAGAGCATTGGTGGCGCTGTGGACTCAGCACTGAGCTTCTAATCAGGAGGTCCTTGGTTCAATCCTGCCATGTACCAATGTGTTTTGTTTTTTCGAATTTTAATATGTACATTTATCCGACACTCCTACAGTGAAGGAAAACATCGTGAGGCAACCTGCATACATCTATTAAGAAATTTTAAGTTGTATGTGAAGTCAACCCATCTGCACAGACACAGCACAGAGACAGTGTGGTTGACTAAGGCCTAAACACCCTAACGTAGGGTAGGCTTAAGTGAAAAAAAAAAAAATTGTGTAAACTGTAAAAGTTATTTGATTTGAATAATGTATTTGATATGCAGTGTTACGATGGTAGTCATATGTACATGGTGGTTTCATGCAGTATTTCTATCCACTTTCATACATCACGGCAGCATAACATGAATAAGCATTACAGGGCAATAACAAAACATGGCAAAAAGTAAAAATCTGAGGAAAATCTCGAGTGCAATGAACACCAAATGGGCAATACCTTTAAAGGCCAAAGAAGATCTTAAAATACATTACCTAATTCCTATTTGTAGTTGCTGAATGGTATTGAGCGTCTGCGTTACAGTCCAACGTATGATTGTACCTCGAAACAATGGGAATAAGCGGTGCAGTACTGGCTCTGCATCTGGTGCTAACTCACTTGACCTATTTATACCATAAGTCATAGAATCATGGCTTCCTGAAATTAAAAATTTTACTTTGTATTTTATCACACTTTTTATAAAAGGATAGAGTAGTAAAAATGATGTTTAGTCTATGTGTTGCTGCTGAGTTCATCAAAACGTAAACAAAACTACATGTTTTACAAGGATGATTTAACATGATCTTCCTGTAGCTCTTGTAAGAGCCAATTACACCTCAATGAATAGACGGAAAAATTGAAACAAATCCCTACAATAACCTGTCTAATTAATGTGTTTTATGGGTGATCATTGTAAACACAGACATTAAAACATTTTTAAAGCATGATCTTCATAGCCCATATAAGTTTTAATACAGACCTTATAAACTCACCTGGAATAGCTAAGTAAATTAGTGGAACATCCTTCAATTGATCTGGCAAATTCCCCATCCAGTGCTCTAAGTTAATAATTTGACTGCTACCTATTTTTGCCATTGTTCCAACTGAAAAAATAAGGCTTTTATTACCTAATTATAATAATAAAGTAATAAACAAACAGTCAAAAATAATCATTTGTTACCACACCAGGCTAGGCAGTTCTTTGTGTTAACCAAGGTGATGTAGTAAAGGAGTTTGCGTCATCTAATTATAGCGGAATTTTAACTTTTCTCGCCCTTGGAATAGTGTGTTCCAATAAACCATACTGTTCTCCATAATAAAATTTATTGCCATTCATCACAGTAAGAAATTTCAGTCATAATTTTCAGTTAGAGCAAAATTATCAATGCAAGCGCATTTCCTGACAAAATAAATTATCCCTTTTAATTAAATATGTCGTACCGGATATGCATTTAAGCAGATCATCTCGGTGCTTTTTAATTTGGTCGTTTAGCCTTAAACATTTGTTTTGTTTACATCCAAATGTCAGTGTCATTTTTGATAGCTGCGTTTTGTTTTGATGTAACCAAATTCAACGTGCGTTTCAACCAAATTCAAATGAAAAGAATTAAACCTATTTTTTATATACTTAAGTAAGTATAAGAAGTATTCACAGACCTATTACTTTGTATTTTCTTGAAAAATGCTTATTAAATTGCAAAATAAATTTATATTATACTATTATTTGATATCATTATATTAAAACCTCCTTAATATAATGATATCAAATAATAGTACTACCATCATACTCGTATTATTTCTTTTAAAATACCCTCATAATATATAAGTTGGGATAGTACCTACTTATGGCAAAACTATAGGTAGGAATAATCACAGAATAAATAATAGTACTAAAGTGGTATAATCACGAAATACACATAAGTTATAATATTCCATATTTTTATTAAATACTTACTGCTGGCTGCCCGGACAGACTTCGTTCTAAGTTATTTATTACTTAACTCTCTGTGATTTGTATGGAAAAAGAAAAGTGATGTTTTTACTATTTTTCACGCAATTTTTATGTTTTTTCTGCATAAGAACGATCTTTTCCCTCATTTATGTTTTCCCTCAACTGTATTTTACGTCATTTTTTGAAAAATGCCTAATCCACACCTTACATGTTAGGTAGGGTCAACGTACTTAATACACGTACCGTACATTTTTTTCCAATTTTACAACCTATTCGGCATGGCGAAACTACAAGACAAGTTGGTATTTTGCAGAAAACTACCTACCCTTCCAAGAATAGTACAAATTGTTTTCAAGAAATAAAATAATAATAGGTGTTCCACCTTCTCAATACCACTCTAACTAGTAATGAACTATTCACTAACAGTAGCCCAGGTTCACTGAAGCCAATAATATTTTTTGACCTACCGTCATATTCAGAAGTCACAATTTATTTGCATTGTACCATTTGTACCTCAAAATTGGTTTTAATAGCCTTTCGTCAACAAACCGCTCGAAATTGAATTGTTAGTCATAAATCTGTTTACAATCAATCCCCAATGTACGTACAGCTGACGTACTCGTATGTAGGTAGTGTGATATGATAGCACTGGAATGCTCGACCTGGCGATCCCAACGTAACGAGCTACGCGTGGCGTTGGGCGGCGGTGACCTCTCGCTGCCAGTCATTGTTAGTAAGATGGTGAGAGGGAATGGGAGGCTGTCGTCTCCTTCTGCGAGAATGTTATGAAGCAGAAGGAGGCAGCGGAGAGGGAGTTATCCCTACATAGCCTTATAAATGCAAATGTAACTGTGTCTGTCTGTTTGTATATTGCGCTTTCACGCCTAAGCCGCAGACCGCACGTACACCACATGTACACACAATATTTAGGTAAGACGCTCATATAACTGGCAACTTAAAGCTTGTCCTTTGTAGAGTATACTACTAGAATAATATGTAATCTGTGACTATACATACCACCATAGAAAGTCTATGCATTGTAGTATATACTAAATACATTCGTAGCCTCTTGACCGTCCCGATAGATTATAATAGTTTCTCAGTGTGGCTTCGCAAGCCGCGTTTTTTACACAAAACAGATGCAGTAGTTACCTACCGCTTTATTTATGAATAGTAGAATTTCAAAACATTTTTAGCACTACAACCTAACTGAAATAAAACTACATTTCTACTAAAATGGAAATAATTCTTCAAAATCTGGCCACACTGGGCCGCGCAGTTCTATAGTGAGAATGCGATAAAAATATACACAAAAAGCTCGCACACTATCCGAATGGTTTCGAATTTGAAAATGCTTCATAATGAAATCCAATGAAATGTATCGTCCGAATCGGAAGAACCCGAAAGAATATTTTATTTAACCGCATCCGCGATCTGGGGGGCTACCGCCTAACTCATAGCGATAACTCGCTATCGCGTTTGTGACATTAGAAGAGTAGTTCAAATGTCATCTGTGACATTAAAACTATTGTTCTAATGTCACTCATTGACATAAAATAGCTTACTTTCTCTTTTCATAAATTCTGTGCTTTAAAGTCCACTCTTCATAGAACGTGCGTACCTTCTTAGTTGTACGGACACTGTGCAGTGAGTAATATAATTTGTGGTGCAGTGCATCACTACGTGCGACTGGCCAGCAGGGTACGTCTGCATTATGTGCGGCATTGACCATAAAGTTGCCATGCCGCACGCAACGGTAAATAATAAACTTATGTGCATCATGAATATTATTTTCCCATGCCCATTTTTCATAATATTTTGGTATATTTTAACACACTTAAACAAATGTCTATTTGTCTCTTTTTAACCGACTTCAAAAAAGGAGGAGGTTCTCAATTCGATGCGTATGTTTTTTGTGTGTATGTTACGCGATTACGCCGCGAATTGTAGACCGATTTTCAAAATTCTCTTTGTATTCGATAGAGTATACTCCAAGGGTGGTCCCATGGTCACTAAAGTTAGGATTTGATGATGGGATCCCATGAAAATCGAGGAAATCCCTTTAATTTGAAGGTGTGTCCAACGTGTTTTTTGTTTAGGTATGTTACGCAATTACTCCGCCAATAGGCTAGATGACTAAAATTTTTTTTTTGCTTTAATAGAAGCTCATTCATATAATAAACATAAAGAAAAAATCGGTTTTCAAATAACTATAAAAACAACCAAGATATAAGGTATTAAAGATTTTTCTCCATCTCTTTCTAGCAAAACGGCAATTTACAAGGAGTTTATATGGCCGTACTCAACAATGACGTCATGGTTGATGTCGGATCTCTGTCTAATCGCCTTCAAATTCACAACTTAAAATGCTTGTATCTAATGTATTTCTAAGCCGATTTTAATTCTAAATTCACATGACTGCATCTTTTTCCACGGTATTTTAATATTTAATGACGAGACGTAAAAATTAGAATTAAGTCATCATCCCAATTGTGGACCGATTTTCAAAATTCTTTTTGTATTCGATAGAGTATACTCCTGGGGTGGTTCCAAGGTCACCAAAGTCAGGATCTGAACATGGGATCCCATAAAAATCGAGGGAAACGCTAATTTAATACCAGCTTTGATTCACTAAAAAGATTTCATTCACTAAAAAGTTAAAAATATACAATTTTAACAAAAAATAAAAACCGACTTCAAAAACACTGAAACGTTAAAAATTATACAAGAATAGGTACAGACAACATCACACTTCTATATTGAAGTCGGTGACAAATTTTAAAACTTTCTAGGAGATCATCGTTTGGCACCGACTTCAATATAGAAGTGTGATGTTGTTTGTACCTATTCTTATATTATTTTTAACTTTTCAGTGTTTTTGAAGTCGGTTTTTATTTTTTGTAAAATATTTTTTTTACTCACGATATCACCAAGGATCGTCTATGATATCTTCTCTTCTTCTTATATATAAAAATGAAACGCTGTGTGTTTGTCTCGCTAAAACCCAAAAACGGCTCGACAGATTCTTATGAAATTTTCTGTGTGTATTTGAATAGGTTCAAGGAAGGTTTATACGTAATTTAATTGGACCCGGTAGGTGGCGCTGTAATCGGGCAGGACAACGTCTGCCAGGCCAACTAGTCTTATATATAAAAATGAAACGCTGTGTGTTTGTCTCGCAAAAACTCTGAAACGGCTCGACAGATTCTTACGAAATTTTCTGTGTGTGTTTGAATAGGCCCAAAGTAGGTTTAAACATAAAATTGGTGGCGCTGCAATCGGGCAGAACAACGTCTGCCGGACCCACTAGTCACGTATATAAATTCCCCCCGCACCACGTTCTATACTGTACATGACGCATGGAACGTGTTAACAGAAACACGCGTAGGGGCCTTCGGAGTCATCCTCATTTTCACACCGTATTAAGTAATTCCAAGATTCCTTCTTCTGTCGTTCATCCCACACACGTGTTAATGTTGATGAATACTTAAACTGGAAAAATCATATAGATACTATTGTCACAAAATTAGACAGATTTGTGTACGTTCTAAATAGAATCAGAAAAACTACATCAAAAGAAGCAGCATTAACGGCGTATCATGGCTATGTATCATCTGGTGTTATTTTGTGGCGCAACACAGTAGACCTAACAAGAGCATTTCGGATTCAAAAAAATGTATTAGATCAGTATGTGGCGCTAAATATTTAGATAGCTGCAAACCACTATTTGAGGCACTTAATATTCTTCCACTTCCTTGCTTATATATTTTTGAAATTGGAGTATTCGTAAAAAAACAGAGATCTATTTCAAAACAATACTAACTTTAACAGTAAAAAGGTTAGAAACAACAATTTATTAATGTTCCGTTACAACCATTAAAATTGTTCTCAAAAATGTATACTGTATGGCAATAAGGATATACAGGGTGTCTCAGAAACAATGGATAAACCTTTAACTGTTGATAGGTTTCGTCGAGACCTCTCTAATCTCAAATTTTGACTTTAGTAAAAATATCTCGGTTTTCAAGATATTTGATAGTTTATGATTTTTTTTAAAAATGCCACTTTTGGTTGGTTTTTAATGTGCCATTTTTACAAATACGGACTTTTTCTGATTCAGTTTTTTTTAGCTTCTAACGGAATAGTTCAGCTATCAATAACAGTGGTTAAAATTGAGCTAGCTAATCACGAAGTGCTTGGAAAAAACAATGTTCCAAAAAAAATTAAACAAGAAATTATTTTTCTTCGTGTTTGGTCAGCTACCATGTAAAAAAAATGTATGACGCTCATCGTGCCCATTATCTTAAAAAAATGCTTAGTTATTCTAGTTTCAAAAAAGGTATGATAACCTATGCTTAATGTATCTCTTAAATTTTATTACTGCTTGAATAGGAAATGGTATGAAATTTTAAAAAGATTTTTTTCGGAATAGTTATTAATTCTTAGTTTGAATAAAGAATTTGAAATAAAACAACATGAAATTTTAATTTTTTATTAAATTTACAATAAATGTTCGAATTGGCGTCCTTGCGCTCTGATACACGCCCTACATCTTTTTATAAAAGAAAGTTTGATGCGGCGCGCGTAACCAGACGTTTTTATGTGTGCAGCTGCATTTTGTATGCGAGTACGCAACTCTGTTATTGAGGATACTGGCCTCGCGTAGACAAGGTCTTTCAGACATCCCCAATAAAAAAAATCCAAGGGATTTAGATCCGGCGATCTGGGCGGCCATAAAATAGGGCCGAGCCGGCCTATCCACCTTTGTGGGAAGTGTTGATTTAAATAATTTCTTACTACTATTGCGTAGTGAGCTGGGCACCCATCATTTTGAAGCCACATTCTCCGCCTCACTTCTAAATTGACATCTTCTAGCATGCCGGGTAAATCATTTTGTAAAAAATTAAGGTAAATTTCACTATTCAGTGTAGCTGGAAGTTCATATGGCCCGATCACCTGTCCGTCAATAATCCCAATCCACAAGTTAACTTTAAATTGAACTTGGGACCGATCTTCCCTCATCAAATGTGGGTTTTCAACTTGCCAGCTATGTAGATTGTGGATGTTGAAATATCCATCTCTCCGGCATGAGGATTCATCCGTCCATAAAATTTTATTGAAAAATTGCGGGTCCTCCCTTATTTTATTTAACATGATTCTGCAGAATGCAATCCTGCGCGGATAGTCAGCAGGCTGTAGTGTTTGGACCCTTTGAATATGGAAAGGGTGCAAAAGGTATTTTTTCAATATGCGATGCACTTTGCTTCTATTAATGCCGGTTCGACGTGCAATTCCACGCACAGAACGTGTTGAATCTTCTTCTATTTCGTCGAGGACTACTACTTCTTCATCGTCGTTTCTTTCTGGTCTTCCTGGCCCTGCACCACCAATGCCTCTTCCTGGAAGCCTCCCTTCGCAGTACGAATTATGTACCCGAGCAAAAACTCGATAGTCCGGGTGACGTGCGTTGGGGTACCTAATACAAAAAATGACGTTATTAAATTTACTAATTCATTTAATTTTAAAATCTAATTAAACACGGCGTGTGACTATTTTTAGAAGGATAACATAATGTAAGACCCATCCTGATACGTTTAACTAAAGTTGCAATAAATGTGTGTGATTAAAAAAAAAAAAAGATTGATTGAATTAAAGAGAAAATAAATAATCTTACCTCTCTGCGTACAGACGAGCAGCAGCGTTAGCATTTCCTCGACATTCGCCATAAACGAAATGCATGTTTGCATATTCGCGCGACGTGTACTGATGTCTAGGCATGTTCAGTGTTATGTATTGGTTGTCAGTTAGGTTTCACAGCACAAACAATATCCAAATCGTAAAGCTAGCCAAGTCCATATGATCACCAGTTGTCAATAGGTTTCACAGCACAAACAATATCCGAATCGCAAAGCTAGTCAAGTCCAAAATCACAGCAAAATGTCGTTTAAAATCATCGAAGCTCTATCGAATCTCTCGAATACAGAAAACACGCGTGGGTCACAACCGGAGTTCAGAAGGACACTAACAATCGTAACAAAGAACCCAATGATCAGACGCAGGTAAAAAAAGTCCTTCCAGGAAATTCGATAGCAGGTAAGGTTGCAAATGCTTATGACTCATGTGCTGTTAATGATAAGGCTCCTTTTTGATTGCGCATAGTGGATGAGACATGTGGCAGGCAGGGGCCACAAAAAAAAACACGTTTCTCAACTCTGTGACTCGCAAACGAATGTTTACAAATAAGCTTTAAGTGCTTATTAGTGGAAAAAAAACCTTTTTTTTTCAAATTTTCATTTTATTTGCTATTCAACCAGTCAGAAAGTCAAGAAAGCATAAACTTAATACTGGAAAACTAAATTAACCGAATAAAATTAATCCGAAAAATAATTAATCCGACAAACAATCTTTTTAAAATTTTCATACCATTTGCTATTCAAGCAGTAATAAAAGTTCAGAGATACATTAAGCATAAGTTTATCATACCTTTTTTGAAACTAGAATAACTAAGTATTTTTTTAAGATAATGGGCACGATGAGCGTCATACATTATTTTTACATGGTAGCAGACCAAACACGAAGAAAAATAATTTCTTGTTTAATTTTTTTTGGAACATTGTTTTTTCCAAGCACTTCCTGATTAGCTAGCTCAATTTTAACCACTGTTATTGATAGCTGAACTATTCCGTTAGAAGCTAAAAAAACCTGAATCAGAAAAAGTCCGTATTTGTAAAAATGGCACATTAAAAACCAACCAAAAGTGGCATTTTTAAAAAAAATCATAAACTATCAAATATCTTGAAAACCGAGATATTTTTACTAAAGTCAAAATTTGAGATTAGAGAGGTCTCGACGAAACCTATCAACAGTTAAAGGTTTATCCATTGTTTCTGAGACACCCTGTATAATAAAATACCGGAACATATTAAAGAATTGACTCTAAGTAAATTTAAGAACAAACTCTTCAAACATCTTTTAAACAAAATGTTTTACTCTGTTAATGAATATTTAAAAAATGTGCCTACTTAAGGTATATGAATAAATTAAATATTTTGGAATTATCATTGTCTGTCTCTACTCTGTAATTACATACCATGGATAAACTTACTAACAAAGTACATTAAGCAATGACATTTATTAAAATTTAAATTAAATTGACATTTATTGTAAACACGTTTAAAACTGACATTTATAACTTTATTTATTTGACATTACTAATATTCACAATTTTAACTTCGATCAATTATTATTATTGTATGCACCTTAACGATAAAGTATCGAATGTACCTAATCATATTCATTAAACATAATATAATTTCTACAACAATACCTAAGTATTTGCACGTCGAAAAAACGACAAAATATGTTGGAATAACCTTCACCGCCATCTTTGTAACCATATTTATGCAAATAAAATGATTTATTTATTATTGGAATTCTCTACCTGCACACGTGTTTCCTCTATCCTACGACATGGGTTCCTTTAAAAGTGGCGTGAAAAGGCATCCCTTGGGCCGGCAGGGGAAAGTTAGCAGGATAGTGGGTGTAGTCCCTCCTCTATCTATCAACTCATTTGGGCCTCTTTCACCACTTAACATCAGGCGGGAGGAGATCATTTGCCGGGCCTTCCATAATAAAAAATAAAATTAAGTCATTTTGAATTTTATGAAACAAAACGTAAAATAAATTGTTTATGAACAATTTTAAATATACAAGAATACCTACAAGATTATTTAGAATTTGAAAAGAAAAAAATCTTTTATTGATTTTACTTAGGTAATTTAGCATTTTTAACAAAATACAAAGTCACAACTATAATATGTAATAATTTTAAGGAATTATGGTTTGCATATAATAAATGGATACTCGTAATAAACGCGGATTTAGCACGCTGACTTATAAAAAAGAACTTCAACGCATTTGCAAAGTGCAAAAATGCAGTAATGATAATTAAATAAGGATCCAGCCATGAACTAGCACTGCTAACTAGCAGACGCAGATACCTGAGTACCTGAATAGCTTCGGAAAAAACATGAAACACGTTGGTGGTCCCTTTATAGTTTAAAAAGGGTTTCCCTCGGATTCATCAGATCCTGACTTTGGCAAATAAAATATATTATTATTATTATATTCTGGCAAATATAATATTTTATTATTATTGGTAAAAAGAACTTAGGAGTATTCTCTATCGAATACAAAAAAAACAGTCCATAATTGGCGGAGAAATCGCGTAACATACACAAAAAAATCTGCAACGAATTGAGAAGCTTTTCCTTTTTGAAGTCGGTTAAAAAAACAAAGTATCGGCACAGTAATGGTTGTCTTATCGATAAGAACTCGGTAGGTATAGTAGTTGACAGTCCAACGAACTGTAATTGTAAACTACAATTTGTTCAGCACGACGAGTGAGTAGTGCACTCGAATATAAACAACATGATACAATTTACATAATAGTCATACCAATCATCAAAAAATGTACTCCGGAATACATGGTTGCTTGAGTGACAAAATACAGTAGCACACGTGAGAGTTTCCACTTAAACGTCAACTTGACACTTCACTGTAAACAACCGTTATTCAAATATAGGTACGTAACATGGATTTATACGTAATGATTCCTTTGTACGTAACGTTCTAGCGTGGCGTATGAACGCTCATGCGAGATGTAAACTAATAGACTTATCATGCAAACCGAGGCAAGATTAATCATTGGCTTGTATATGATCGACACAAAAAAAAGGATGTGGATCGATTGCTTTGTTTCAAATCTTCGCGACGACTGTTCAGCTTCTTGGCTTAGGTGAAAGGTGGTCGAAAACTAATTTTTTGCCTTAGTTGACATTTTGGTGCGTTAATTTTATCTGTAACCTTGATTTTTTACGGAGTTTTCCATAACTCGATCTTGGGTTAGAAGAAAAACTCAGTACGTACCATCGGCCGAAAAAAAACCTCTTTTTGTGACTGTTGCGTTGCTGTTACAAAACAACTATCTATAGGTACTAGTGATTATATTCCTGGTTACTTGAACACGCACATATTGATACCGAGACAACTGATAACACAATTAACTTCATGCAATTAAATATTTAATCTGCAGTGAACTATGCCATAATTACAATCGCAAAGAAACAATATATTCGTAGCTTAAAATTTTCAAACGCTACGATCTACGACAGGGTAATATAATATATGCCAAACAAGATGTTTCATCATCATTTCATTTCAAAAAAAGAGCCTTTAAGATAAACATGTCATATTATTAATAATATGGCCCTTTGTTTTCGTAACACGATATACTGAACATACTCGTATAATTATTTAGAACTTAGAAAGATGGTTTAGATAGCTCAGTACTCAAAAACTGTAAGACATAGAAGTGTAAAAAACATTATCTATATTCGTGAAAATAAAATCCCTTTATCTAGTACTAGCTTTCCGCTCGCAGCTTCGCCCGCGTTATTTTTGCGCGCCTTCAAAAAAGAGCAGTTCGCGCTATTTATAATTTACGAACAAGGGATTCTCTAAGAGATTTATTTAGAGAAATTAATATAGTCACCTTAGCAGGACAATACATTTATGAAAATTTGATTTATGTCTATAAGAATTATAATACATTTGAAACCAATTTCCACGTTCACCAGATAAACACAAGAAATAAAAATAAACTTGCCGTTCCAACGTACAGACTCCAAAAAACTAGAGGCTCATTTATGGGGAAATGTATAACTTTTTACAACAAAGTTCCACATAGTGTAACCGACTTGCCTTTTCATAAGTTTAAAGCACATGTAAAAAAGACTAATGAGTAAAGGATATTATAAAGTTAACGATTATTTAAATGATGCCAATGCCTGGAGTTAATATGAAGTTATTATTCGTTATAATGTCAATAATCGTGGTGTTGTGTATAGCTACTGATGTTAACAAATATTGTTGTCAGGAAAAGAACTGACATTGATTTTGAATCAGACCAAGTTATCATATGTTTGGTAACAACATAATTTATTGTATTATGATTAGTGTATAAGTCTATAACTAATTTTTTTGACATTTTAAGCATACCGATTGTATTTTTTTGACATTTTAATCATACCGATTGTATTTTTTTAAACTTTCAATGACTATGTAACAAAATCAAAATTGTAAATGGCGATTTAAAAGAGGAGATAAAAAATTTGACCTTTCGAGTTTCTTGCCTGTTCTTCTCGAGAAGGCCTCCCAATTTCCGAACAGGTGTAGATTCAACTTTTTTTTTCATTGCTACTTGTATTTGCAGACATCTTGAGTAGGTATATTCAGGATGTATATGCACATACAAGGTTAAATATGTTTCCTTTAAATTAGAATGTTTTGCTTTGTTTTGACGTCAATAAAGCGCTTGTAAAGGCCTAAGTTGAATAAAGATTTTTGAATTTGAATTTGTTTTCCCCTTGAGAATTTTATATTTTCCCGTAGAAAAAATAATTTTATAGCCTATGTTCATCAGGGATAACGTAGGATTCTCAATGTGAGGGGTGCGATGTCAGACAACCTCCTTGTGGTGCACCCTGGGCAACCCGGCAGATTCTCTGCCGCGGGCGAATAGTCTGACGAGAGGACCCTCCATAGAGGGGGGGGGGGGGGGGGGGGGGGGTGTGGGATGGCCAGGTTTAACCCGGCGGGCCACTTCGTGTGGCCACCCAATTCATGCGGGGAAGGGCGAAGTCCCCTCTTCTTATTTTAAGAAGAGGTGTGGCTTTCGCCGGAAGCCTGATTTGGGCGGCTACCTTGAAGGTAGCAGAGTGGAGGCGGCTTCTCGCCACGGCGCTTCGCGCCTGCCGGGGGTTTCCCTGAGTTTCGGCTCACCCGCGCAGCGGTGGATCCAGTGGGATCTGCCGTCGGGCAACCCGTTACCCGCATTGAGCGGGCCGGGGGCCCGGCGCACTGAGCGTCGGGTCGCGTGGAAGACAACCACAATAAAAAACCAGTTCCGGGGTGTAGAGCGGCGCAGAACCGCTCCACAAAGTAGCAGAGCCAGGAGGAGAGTCCGGCTACGGACATGTCACAGGCAGGGGGTCAGCGGGAATAAGGCCTGGCTGTTGTCCCCTTCCCTTTGTCTTGTGACGGACGGAGGAGCTGCTGGGGGGGTTTTTAGTGGATAGGCCCGGGCCGTGTACGGTCTGGGGAGTCCCACATTTCCTCGTGGTTTGTTTCGACCACGAGGAATGCGTAAATGCATTTTCCCCCTTCCCAAAAAAAAAAGGATTCTCAATGTGAAAGAACTTTTCAAATCGATCCAGTAGTTTCTGAGCGTATTCAATACAAACAAACAAACAATCAAATCTTTCCTCTTTATAATATTAGTATAGACACAGAACACAGAATTCTGTGTTCTGTGAGTATAGACTACCAATAGTTAAAGCCGGGACTTCGCCTAGGGAAGGGTCACAACGGTTGTCACCAAACTTGTTTGTGACCCCCTCAGATGTGTGACCAGCTACAGTATCATGATCGTTTAAATAATGATCAAAAGCACTGAACACAATTAAATAATTCAAAAAGATCATATGCGCTGCGTATGCGCCTTGCACGGGTAAGCTCATGATCAGTGTCTCACGAATTTTGAGCGCGATATCGTTAATTTATTTCTGAAAGATCTATTATATAGGAATATAGAAGGAGAAGTTCCCATCTATAGAAGTAGAAACGTGAAATTTGGACAGTTGTTTTAATTCAAAATGCGGACGCACACTAAGAGGGATTTAAAAAAATATATTCTGGAGGGATGAAATAGGGGTTGCAAGTTTGTATGGAAAAATTTTAAATTAGCAACGATTTTGACAAAACTTGAGATTCATGCTCTTAAAAATATTTAATTGAATATGTGTCTCATGGTTTATTGGAATTCACTCCCTTAGGGTGCAAAATAGGGATTGAAAGTTTCTATCGAAAATATTTAAAATCTGCTCCAATTTCTATGAAATTATCCTTACTACGGGAAAATATAAAATTCCCACGGGGAAACAATAATCTCGCGGGTGAAACCGCGAGCCGAAAGCTAGTAAAAATATGCATTGTGCAATTACTACTTGAAGAAGAAGAATAAGAAGAAAAGATGGAGATGTAGTGGTGACGGGCTGGCTACGGCGGTTCTCGTAAATCACGTTGTATTACCGTGCTCGCCTCTCTCATTGTGTTCTGTGATTAAAACAATATTAAAGCAGATATTGCTGTTGCAGCGTATAGTGCCTTCTAGTTCTCATTGCGGTTTCAATACTGTAAGCGAGCATAGTATGGGGGCTAGTCAGGGCGATATAGAGTTAGGCCACCAGCATCCCTAGCCCGATCTCCTAGGGCAGGGTTTCTTAAACTTTTTACAGTAACGGACCCACTTTCACGGTTTAAACAATTCCACGGACTCTGTCAAAAATATTTTTGAAAATGAAAAAAGCCTTACTTATATTAATTAATAATACTTTTATTGGTACTTTCATTACACTTACTTTAATGAGAAATGTGCTGCTGTTTGGCCTCAATGAGAACGTTAATTATGGGATTGTCTTCGTCAAGGCAAGACGCATGTCACGTTTACGTCGAGTTTACTACACACATTTCTAGTGAATATGTTTAGAGACTGACTACTGCGGACCCCTGGTACACATGCTACGGACCCCTAGGGGGTCCGTGGACCCCACTTTAAGAAACCCTGCCCTAGGGGATCCACGTAAACTTGTGAGTTCATCCAGTCCTGGATTTGTCAATAGACCGTATAGGCCGTGGCCTTTTTTTTTTTTGAGGCGGGGGAATCTCTTTACGATTCAACAAGGGGCTGAAAGCTGACAAAGCCGCTCCAAGGATATGCCATTGGACTCGGGTTACCTGGGTAACCCCATACCTGGCTAAACCACCCTCCAAAGCAACTTCTACCTCCGTAGAGACACACTCGGGATCGGCGTTAGCCATTCCCCGAGTTTTGAACCGGTTGTTAAAAACCTTGGTTTGTTAATGGACAGTTCATTATCTTGGAATGCTTACATCAACAGCATTTGTAATAAAGTTAGAGGATCTCTGCGCTCATTGTACAGGCTTAAGAATTTCCTTCCTCCTAGCACCAAAGTTCTTCTGGTCCAATCCCTAATCCTCCCTTTAATCGATTATGCTGATGTGTGTTGCACCAACGTTAACCAAGACCTTCTAGACAAGCTGGATCGAATGCTCAACAACTGTATTCGTTTTATTTTCGGTCTGCGGAAATATGACCACATTTCCTTCTTTCGAGATAAACTCAAATGGTTGCCTATCCGTTTGCGAAGGAACCTGAGAGCCGCTTCCCAGCTTTTCAGCATTATTTACGATCCAAATACTCCTGATTACTTAAAGAGTAAATTTCAAGCGCTTGGTAGTACTCATGCACTCAACTTACATTCTGCTGCAAAACTCACACTTGAGTTTCCAACTCTAAGGCTCGTATTAATAATTGCATCTCAAGTATGAGATCGAACTTAAGATACTGTTTTTGACAGATGTTTCATACATTAAACGTCAAAACTGCAGCTTAAGATCGATCTCAACTTTGAGACGCCATTATTAATACGAGCCAGGCCCGTATTAATAAACGCGTCTCAAAGTTCGTATCTCAAGATCAATCTCATACTTGAGATGCAATTATTAATACCAGCCATAGATCCGGGTTCGCTTCGGACTCTTTCACACTTTCAGCTATACGCTTGTGGAATAGCTTACCCCCTAACTATAGATCAGCCTGTAGTAAGGCTTCATTCAAACGTCAGATACGAAGACTCTTTTTGGAATCTGTTGAGTTTTATTTGACAGTATTTCGTCATAATATTAGCATTATTTATATATATTGATTATATATCATATATGTAGTTTTATATATTTTTTAATATTTATATTCTATTATATCTATGTTTACTTATTTCATCCTAATTTAAATATACCTACTTATGTCGTTTTCGACTTTAATTCGTACACCGTCTACAATTTCTCCCACATTTTTTACTGGTTGACTGGTAGAGAATGCCTCAGGCATTAAGTCCGCCTTTTGTACATCTTTTGTTTTATGTACGATAAAGATTAAATAAATAAATAAATAATACCCGAGTGCATAGGCCGTGGCCTAGGGGCGGCAGCGTCCTAGGGGTGGCAGATTTGTGCTTTTTCATTTATAGTAAGGAAGGTGGCGTCTTCCTTACTATAAATGGAAAATTATTATTTTAGAAAGGCATATGAGGCGGAGGAAATGAAGTGGCTTACACTCATAAAAAATATAAATCCGGCACTGAGTTCAACAGTTAGTAGTCAGATGTCCGTCCAATTGAGCTAGACCCTCTTCGGTTGCTTAGAGTAGCTGTAGCGCGCCTACGTAGCCATACCTCCTTCCACCCCAGTGGGGTAAGAGGGTCCCCTTTCCGCGGCAGTTGTACGACGGAGACGTTATCTCAAGCAGGAGGCAACAGCTCCCCATACCGCGCTGGTCGCCATCTTTCTTACGATGTTGCCCAGCGCGAGAAATTCATTGTAGCCCAGGGCGGCTCAAAGCATTCTACTAGGGTGTTTTCGGCAGTGTTATTGGGAGCATTGCAACGCCGGTGGTGACACTGCGTCTTCTTCTCCCGACGTGCGACTTGGTGCAGATAGTAACTGAAACATCTGTATCTGGCTAATTCTATCTTGTCCGAGTAGCGTGATTGAGCTGAGAATCGGACCCTCTCATTTCCTCCTCCATTTCGCCTTTTCTAAAGAATTATACATGCGTTTGCACTCAATTCCAAATGTCTTTTCCATTTTGTTCTGAAGAACTCTCGCGGAAAAATATACCTACGCTACGAAGACGCTACGTCACATTTTTCAATAGTAAGACTGTACTTGCGCGTTGAATATCGACACAACTTCGTGTTAACTTGACCGTGATGTAAAGAGGTCATGAACCTGCTCCACATGTCTGTAGTTTCCTCAGCATAGATGGCCATTTAATAATATTTTTTCTTGATTTCGTTAAGCTGGTTTTAGTAACTATTGTTGCATATTTAGGTGAATATAGTATAAATTCAGTTTTTTTTTCGTTACAATGATCGTCAACACTGTTAAAGTTAGTACATCGTGAAGTCATACGACTTCAAGAGAATGGGTTTTAAAACATTCGGACGAATTCACAGAACACAAGGTCGCATTAATAACCCCCTCCTTGTTGTAAAATCGGTTAAAAGCAGGAAACAAGTTGGGCGTGACCATAAAATTTAAGGGTTTCCCTCCATTTTCCTGGGATCCCATCATCAAATCCTAACTTTGGTGGTAAAAGAACCATTCGGGAAGTATACCTTCTCGAACAAAAAAGTAGGTAATTTTCAAACAGTTGAAACAGGACAGAGTTATGAGGTAACAAACATAAAAATATTTTACAAAAATTAAAAACCGACTTTAAAAACACTGAAAAGTTAAAAATAATATAAGAATAGGTACAGACAGCATCACACTTCTATTTTTATTTATTTAACAATTTATGCACGCAGAATTAAATATATATACAGGGTGTAACTGAACACCCCAATAACATTTAAGGGTATGTATCAATCAGAAGTAGAGATTCTGTAGGAAAAATATTAGGGCTAACAAACCTACTTTTTTCTCCCATACAAACTAAATAAATTATTTTTTGGTATTAAGTGCCGACAGCCCTACGTAAGCGTACGAGGAATACTACGCTCGCGTCATACAAACTAAATAAATTATTTTTTGGTATTAAGTGCCGAAAGCCCTACGTAAGCGTACGAGGAATACTACGCTCACATCTGTCACGTGTCATTTTGTGTTTAAATTTCTTTTGTGTTAAGAGCTGATTATGGTTGTCACTTGAAAGTTTTTGACTCATAAAGTATTGGGGTTCTAGGTCTCAGACAAGCACCGAAAGTCCATTTAGTATCTAACTTATATGCCCCTTAAATGTTATTGGGGTGTTCAGTTACACCCGGTATATATATATTGTTTAGACCCGCGACAGGAGAAATTGTATTGTAAAAATGGTATGCGTGTTTAACAGAAGAATTGTATAATAATAAACATAGTATATGAATAATATAATATATTGAATTTTTCTTCTATCTATTATAACTATACCTAATATTGAATCTTTCTATATTGAAGTCGGTGCCAAACGATGATCTCCTAGAAAGTTTTAAAATTTGGCACCGACTTCAATATAGAAATGTGATGATGTCTGTACCTATTCTATATTATTATTATTATTTTTAACATTTCAATGTATAAGTCGGTTTTTGTTTTTTTGTAAAATATTTTTTATTTTTATCTTTTTAGTTAATGCAATCTTCTCAAAATTCAATATTGGTCCAATATTGGTCCAAGGTCAGGTCAGATCTGGTCAGATCTGGTCATGTCCAAAAGTTTAGGATCCTTCCATCATCAGCTCGGTTCATGACTACAAGACGCAAATACGTGGATAGCTTCGGAAAAAAACATGAAATACGTTGGACGTATCTATAAAATTTCCCTCGATTTTCATGGGATTTCATTATCAGATCCTAACTTTGGGTTACGTTGGAACCACTCTAGTAGTATGCGCTATTGAATACAAAAATAATTTTGAAAATCGATCCACAATTGGCGGAGTAATCGCGTAGCATACTCGTACATACGAAACACGTTGGACGCACCTACAAAATTTAAGCGTTTCCCTCGATTTTCATAAGATTCTATCACTTAATCTTCACTTTGGTAACCTTGGGACCATCATAGAAGTATACCCTATCGAATACAAAAAGAAATTTGAAAATCCGTTCCCTATTTGCGGAGTAATCGCGTAACATATACACACAAAACACGTTGGACATACCTATCAAATATAAAGGTTTCCCTCGATTTTCATGGGATTCCATTATCAAATCCTTACTTTGATGACGTTGGAACAACACCAGGAACTACCCTATCGAATACAAGAAGAATTTTGAAAATCGGTCCACAATTGGCGGAGTAATCGCGTAACATACTCGTACATACAAAACACGTTGGACATACCTATAAAATTTAAGGGTTTCCTTCGATTTTCATGGGATTTCATTATCAAATTCTAACTTTGGTGACGTTGGAACCACCCCAGGAGTATATCCTATTGAAAACAAGAAGAATTTTGAAAATCGGTCCACAATTGGCGGAGTAATCGCGTAACATACTCGTACATACAAAACACGTTAGACATACCTATAAAATTTAAGGGTTTCCCTCGATTATTATGGGATCCCATTATCGGATCCTGACTTTGGTGACCTTGGGCTCACCCTAGGTATGTATACTTTATCGAATACAAAAAGAATTTTGAAACTCGGTTAACAATTGGCGGCGTAATCGCGTAACATACCCGCTTTGCACACACAAAAAGAAACAATTTGTGTGTCAAAATTTAATATTGGTCCAAGGTCAGATCAGGTCAGGTCAAGTCCAAAAGTAAAGAATCCTTCCATCATCAGCTCAGTTCATGATTACCAGACGCAATCAGGTGAATAGCTTTGGAAAAAAGATGAAACACGTTGGACGTACATATAAAATTTAAGGGGTTTCCTCGATTTTCATGAGATTCCATCATCTGATCCTGACTTTGGTGACCTTAAAATCACTCTAGGAGTATACTCTATTAAATACGAAAAGAATTTTGAAACTCGGTCTACAATTGGCGGAGTAATCGCGTAACATATACACACAAAACACGTTGGACATACCTATAAAATTTAAAGGTTTCCCTCGATTTTCATGGGATTCCATTATCAAATCCTAACTTTGGTAACGTTGAAACCACCCCAGGAGTATACCCTATCGAATACAAGAAGAATTTTGAAAGTCTGTTCCCAATTGGCGGAGTAATCGCGTAACATATACTTACACACAAAACACGTTGGACATACTTATAAAATTTAAAGGTTTCCCTCGATTTTCATGGGATTTCATTATCAAATCCTAACTTTGGTGACATTGGAACCACCCTAGGAGTATTCTCTATCGAATATAAAACAATTTTGAAAATCGGTCCCCAATTGGCGGAGTAATCGCGTAACATATACACACAAAACACGTTGGACATACCTATAAAATTTAAGGGTTTCCCTCGATTTTCATGGGATTCCATTACCAAATCTTAACTTTGGTGACGTTGAAACCATCCCAGAAGTATATCCTATCGAATACAAGAAGAATTTTGAAAATCGGTCTATAATAGGCGGAGTTATCGCGTAGCATACTCGTATATACAAAACACGTTGGACATACCTAAAAAATTTAAGAGTTTCCCTCGATTTTCATGGGATTTCATTATCAAATCCTAACGTTGGTAACGTTGGAACCACTCCAGGAGTATATCCTATCGAATACAAGAAGAATTTTGAAAATCGGTCCATAATTGGCGGAGTTATCGCGTAGCATACTCGTATATACAAAACACGTTGGACATACCTAAAAAATTTAAGGGTTTCCCTCGATTTTCATGGGATTTCATTATCAAATCCTAACTTTGGTGACGTTGGAACCACCCCAGGAGTATATCCTATCGAATACAAGAAGAATTTTGAAAATCGGTTCATAATTGGCGGAGTTATCGCGTAGCATACTCGTATATACAAAACAAATTGGACATACCTATAAAATTTAAAGGTTACCCTCGATTATTATGGGATTCCATTATCAAATCCTGACTTTGGTGACCTTGAGACCACCCTAGGTATACAAAAAGAACTATCGAATACAAAAAGAATTTTGAAACTCGGTCCACAATTGGCGGCGTAATCGCGTAACATACCCGCTTTACACACACAAAAAAAAACAATTTGTGTGTGAACATCCAATATTGGTCCAAGGTCAGGTCAAATCAGGTTAAGTCCAAAAGTAAAGAATCCTTTCATCATGAGCTCGGTTCATGACTACCAGACGCAAACAAGTGAATAGCTTCGGAAAAAAACATGAAACACGTTGGACGTACCTATAAAATTTAAGGGATTTCCTCGATTTTCATGAGATTCTATGATCTGATCCTGACTTTGGTGACCTTGGAATCACTTTAAAAGTATACTCTATTGAATACGAAAAGAATTTCGAAAATCGGTCTACAATTGGCGGAGTAATCGCGTAACATATAGACACAAAACACGTTGGACATACCTATAAAATTTAAGAGTTTCCCTCGATTTTCATAGGATCCCATCATCGGATCCTGACTTTGGTGACTTTGGGACAACCCCAGGAGTATACTCTATCGAATACGAAAAGATTTTTTAAAATCGGTCCACAATTAGCGGAATAATCGCGTAACATCCACAGAAACCACGTTGCACATACCTATAAAATTTGAGGGCTTCCCTTGATTTTTATGGGATCCCATCATGAAATTATGATTTTGGTGATCTTGAGACCACTCTAGGTGTATACTCAATCGAACACATAAAAAATTTTGAAAATCGGTCCACAATTGGCGGCGTAATCTCGTAACATTCATACAAAAAAAACATACGCATCGAATTGAGAACCTCCTCCTTTTATGAAGTAAGAGGAAGTGGAGTACAAATGCGAAGATAGCTTGTGCAAGGGAGAGAATACACACTGCACTAGCCACCCTCATCTTGCCGACCTGCAAAGTGCTTCGTCACGCCTCTTTCAAGGGACCCGGGATTGTAAGACGGAGGGGAACACGTGTGCTAGCAGAGAATTCCATTTTTCGATTGTGCAACAAAGAAATGAGTTACCGAATTCCTTAGTTCGCGTTGGAATGGTAGTCACAGTAAGACGGTGACACCGTAGGTCAGCACGTTAGCTCTTAAAAGGAAAGGAGATAGTGGGATTAGAGAAAATAGCTCTTCAGAACAGTCGTCGTGGTAAAGATGATAGAACGCGCTTAGTGGCGCAATGTGCCTATATTTTCAAACTAAGACACTACATTTTACTTGTTGTTATAGTACTTTTTTAAGACTCACTCAGCTCACCTGAATCACTTGGAAGAATGGAACTACGCTACAATAAGTTCCCATTATACATTGAAAGAACTATCCCTTAACCCCTTACCCACCAGAAACCTTCCATCGTCAGCTCAGTAACATGATATGATGACTACCAGATGTAAATACCTGAATATCTTCAGAAAAAACATATAACACGTTGGACGTGCCCATGAAATTTGCGGGGGGTTTCCCTCGATTTTCCGTGGATCCTATACGCATATACAGGGTCATTTTTAATGAATCAACAACCTCCCAAGGGCTGATTCTAGTGCTCAGATGCAACAACTTTTTGTATGGGACCAACATCGAAATCGCAAAAAAAAAAAACCACTTTCCCATACTAGTCTCGATCAGCTAACCTAGTTTGTATGGAGAAGTGTTTTTTTTTGAGATATCGATGTTGATCCCATAAAAAAAGTTGCTGCATCTGAGCACTAGAATCAGCCCCTTTTTTTTTCAACTTTGGGAAATGCATTACGCATACCTCGCGTTTGAGAAGACGCAAGGTTATGTCGGACTCTCCGCTGCCACTGGGATAGTGTGTTACCCAGCGGCAGTGGCCTACCGACTAAAACCCAACGATGCCCCCTCACAAATGCCTTGGTGCGAGCACGTCCATCACCGCCGCATCCTCTCCATCATTAGATAAGGAGGGTACGTCGAGGAGGGACGTGTCACTACCTGACAAGGTCATGGGAACTCTATCGAATACTTCCACGACCTCGTCGGCGTCTGCTCGCCTATGGCGAGCCCCTCTCACTCTCCCAAAATAGGAAGGCTGAATATCCCCCGAGGCATCCGGGGGGTCAACTACTGGCGGCGACCTGTGCAATGCAGAGTCCAGGTTTCCCGGACCTGGACCCTGCTGGTTGCCGTCAGGAGGTAAAAGGCGTGCGTAAGTCCGCCTTCTCCGCCCTGTTCTTCTGCGACGGCATGGAGCGGCCAAGGGGTCATCCTCCCTAGCCCTCTCCGCCGTCCTCCTTCTGCGTCATAACTTCGACGCAGAAAGAGTTTACCACACCCCACGCGTACTCTCCCTCCAGCATGGCGCTAACCACGTTCTGGAGGGAAAAGTCCTCGCCAACGACGGCGGCCAACTCCCGGCGCTGTGAGGAGAAAGCGGGGCACACCTCTAAAGTGTGTTGCGCGGTGTCTTCGCTTGCGCCACAGTGGTGGCACTCTGGGGTCATTTCTCGCCCAATGCGGTGCAAATAGCGGCCAAAAGAACCATGGCCGCTTAGGATTTGCACCAAGTGGTATGTGGTGAGGAAGGGGTTTATGGCCTCCAAGGTCCTGGACAAAGTAGCAGAAATCGAGGCCGAACCCCTCTGCTCGTCAAGCTCCTCAAACCACAGGCGAAACGCCTCCACTGTGGCCTCCTTTAAGGCGGAGGCCCTCTCTCTAGGTGCCAAGCGCTGGCCGCCGTCCCTTACGTCTGCGCAGACACGGTAAGATGCTGACTAGAATCAGCCCCTGGGAGGTTGATGATTCATTAAAAATGACCCTGAATACACGAGTTTGTAACCATGGGATGATAGGACCATCATTTATACCTAGACGGTTTTTTAATTAAATTTTTTGTACAATTGTTAATCGCAAACAATTGCAAATTATTAGGTAGGTAGGTACTATTTAATAATTAATCGACAGTAGGAAACTTTGCCTGCCGAAATGAATCACTCCAGTTACGTAGTCGAATTATTAGTAAACTTTTCCGAATTTGTTAATTAATTCTGCAATACCTAGCCTCACAACATTAAACTATTTGGTCGCGACCAAGTAAGTAGTTACCTATTTAATGACACACCTGATAATTAACCAAAGACTCTCTTATTCCCCAAAAAGACTGAATTGCCATTAAAATAAATGCAGGAGAACTTAAGAGAGGTAACGTTATAATCTTTATAAGAAGGTATATTCTAATCGAAGAATCAATATTTTTAACCGACTTTAAAAAGATTAGAGGTTCTATATCTTTGTCTTTTTTATGACATTCATTGATCTCTCTGGCAAAAGAAATATGCAATTGAAGAATTGGGACAACACTCATGATAAATTATGTTCATCGATTTCTACGCCATACTTACTTGTTAATTCCTTGATTGTCAACACATCATAAACAAATTGAGCAAACGGTCTAATTACAATGAGAAGTTAAGTTATTACTATTAGCTATTGAAAAGAAATTTGCACGCCATCTCTTTCAGATTTTCAACCGATTTTTCCATGGCGGGTGCTCAGACCATTTCTTGGTCTGAGCCTAGGGCGGGCGTGTATAATTTTTTAACAAAAAAAGATACCGACTTAAAAACACATAACGATACACTTAAATAGTATAATAATAAAAACAATCATCATTTATAATAAAAACAATCATCAAGGTAATTTTTAATAGAACTGTAAGAAAATGAAGTGAATCACAAAGGTCTTCAATTTTTTAAAAAATGTGACGATTCTTTTATTCTAATATTATCTGCATAACAATAACACGCAGTTCGGTGAAACTAAAATTGTCAGTTTATTCGTCTTATATTTTGCTCGTACCTATGTATGTACCTTTCTAGACGTGAAGCTACGGTTGTTATCGTTGTTCCAATTTGATTATAAGCAAATTGAACTCAGCTAAATAATAATAATAATGAATGACGAAAGAAAACGTGCAGAAAGGCAGGGAGCCCGATAGTATCCAGTATCTATTCAGTGTGCGGAGGTGCAACTCTGGTAATCTCAGTTTCATAGTTTCACGCTGTTCATTCGTTCAGACGCTGTATGTTGCAAGAGCGCGCGCTTAGAAGCGTACGCAGCAATGTACAGCGAACAATGAACACGAATACACCATACACTGATTGCAAGAGATCAAGCTCCTCTAGAACGCGATATAAATACGAGTACAATACATCACCCAATGCCAACCCACCCAATGCGCCGTCGCGGCATCACGAACCTAGCCGAACGAGAATCGATGTCACCCGACGACCGCGTGCCTGCTGGCTGACCGGCTCCCTCCCTACCACAACAGCACGCTTTCGCCACGCCACGCAACCCACACGCAGTCCACATTTTCGTCTACGTTGACTAGCATACAGCACGAATACCGTTACATCGCGTAAACAAAGCTTCAACAACTGTCAGCGCCAGAAGCTTCGGAGAAACAAGTGGCGAATCGATTAAAATGAGCAAAATACGCTCCGGTGTGAAGTAAAGATATTTCAGTGGATCCATTTTCATCCGAGCGTTCTAAAGACATTCAAGCTGTATAACTACTGTGTGATATTCCCGGTGCGATGTTGGGGGAAAGTGTTGATTGAGAAGTTGACTGCACTGGTTAGTTTGGACATATTGCGAATGTGTATTGAAACGTTCATCGCTATTCACGGGCGCACTGCTGTGCGCCACGATTTAGTGCACTTTATAAGGCACACTTCGTCGGATCATTACTGCGAAGGAAGAATTTAGTCTCTCTGACAGGTATGTATCTGATCTGAACAATTGAAATCTATTTACAACATTAGAAACCTTAACACTTTACGAGAAAGAGATAATGATACTAATGATAGAAATGATAATAAGTACTAACCCATAAACAAATTAACCAGAAGCTGGCGTAGAACTAACATTTGTAAACAAATATGATTTAATGATATTGAATAGTGATTTAGCTTTAGAGCGTTCTGATCACACTGCACTAGATCGCCTCCCTAACTCAGTAGGCAACCGAACGTGGTGTTGGAAGGATGGCTCCTGCACTCTCTAAATATCAAAAAATTGGTATCGCTCTTGCCGCAACTGCGGGTGTAAATGTGAAAAAATGATATAAAAAAGAGAACCACTGTGTGCTTTTATGAAACTACCATACAAGTGACCCTTTTTTTTCTGATGGTAGACATTTAACTGAAAATTATTCGATTAAAAAATCGCGTTTTTAATCTTAACTTAAATATTTTTCTTCTAAAAACAAAATTATAAATAAAAAACAAGTAATTAATAAAAAATAATAATAAATTATTAAAAAAAACAAAAAAAACAAATTTATGAAAAATTAACGCTCTACACCAGGATCGAACCCCCACAGATTATATGAATCTCATGCTTTTGTGTAGGTAATGCGATTGATAGATAAAAAAATTGAGGCGATGTAAATAAACAAAAATTAATTAAAATCAAATAAAACTGTGCAATATGAACATTTTATATTCATTAGAGCCAGAAGAGTTCAAACATTGTTTACGAATAAATTCTGCACAATTTGACCATTTTTTAAATTAAGTGACACCATAATTACGAGTATATTCAGAAACATGACACATTATTTAGAGAAAGTGTAAGTGCTAAATAAATTTGGTATAGCTTTATACATGTCCAGAACATTCATTAAACCAGATTTTTCTTTTTTGAACGACATTTTCTTGGCACACGAGGCCAATTTCGCTCCGATACACAGCAACAATCCGCTCACACCGAGCGCTGTGCGGCGACTGAGCGCCCTAACAGCGATTACAGCACCGATTAGACTTCACGATCCATCGGGAGTTAGGGCCCTAGCTAGTGTGGTCTAATCGCTGTTAGGGAGCTAGGGTCCCGATATCGTGCGATCGTGGTTGCCCGATCGCCCTAACTCCCTAGTTAGGGCGTAAGTCGGGAGATGTAATCGCTGTTAGGGCACTCAGTCGCCGCACAGCGCTCGGTGTGAACGGATTGTTGCTGTGTATCGGAGCGAAATTGGCCTCGTGTGCCAAGAAAATGTCGTTCAAAAAAGAAAAATCTGGTTTAATGAATGTTCTGGACATGTATAAAGCTATACCAAATTTATTTAGCACTTACACTTTCTGTAAATAATGTGTCATGTTTCTGAATAATTTAAAAAATGGTCAAATTGTGCAGAATTTATTCGTAAACAATGTTTGAAATCTTCTGGCTCTAATGAATATAAAATGTTCATATTGCACAGTTTTATTTGATTTTAATTAATTTTTGTTTATTTACATCGCCTCAATTATTTTTATCTATCAATCGCATTACCTACACAAAAGCATGAGATTCATATAATCTGTGGGGGTTCGATCCTGGTGTAGAGCGTTAATTTTTCATAAATTTGTTTTTTGTTTTTTTTTATTAATTTGTTATTTTATTATTACTTTTTATTAATTACTTGTTTTTTATTTATAATTTTGTTTTCAGAAGAAAAAGATTTAAGTTAAGATTAAAAACGCGATTTTTTAATCGAATAATTTTCAGTTAAATGCCTACCATCAGAAAAAAAAAGGGTCACTTGCATGGTAGTTTCATAAAAGCACACAGTGGTTCTCTTTTTTATATTATTTTTTCACATTTACACCCGCAGTTGCGGCAAGAGCGATACCAATTTTTTGATATTTAGAGAGTGCAGGAGCCATCCTTCCAACACCACGTTCGGTTGCCTACTGAGTTAGGGAGGCGATCTAGTGCAGTGTGATCAGAACGCTCTAACTGCCCTAGCTCCCGATGCGACGCCCTAACACCCGATGGATCGTGAAGTCTAATCGCTGCTTTAGCAGCGATTAGACTTCACGATTAAAAATCGCTTTTTTATTCGATTAAAAATCGCTTTTTTATTCTTAACATAACTCTTTTTCTTCTGAAAACAAAATTATAAATAAAAAAACAAGTAATTAATAAAAAATAATAAAAAAATAACAAATTTATGAAAAAATAACGCTCTACACCAGGATCCCTGCCATACAGATTTAAAGTCGAAGATGCATAGACCAATCCTGACCTATATGAGTCTCATGTTTTTATGTAATGCGATAGATAGATAAAAAATTTGAGGCGATGTAAATAAATAAAAAATAAAATTAAACTATGCAATATGAACATTTTATATTCATTAGAGCCAGAATTTCAAAAATTGTTTACGAATAAATTCTGCACAATTTGAACATATTTTAAATTAAGTTACAGTATAATAATAATTATATTCAGAAACATGACACATTATTTAGAGAAAGTGTAGGTGCTAAACAACGATTAGCAGTGACGCTAAAATTTTTAGCGACGAGAAATAAATTTGGTATAGCTTTATACATGTCCAGAACATTCATTAAACCAGATTTTTCTTTTTTGGACGACATTTTCTTGGCACGCGAGGCCAATTTCGCTTCCGATACACAGCAACAATCCGCTCACATCGAGCGCTGTGCGGCGACTGAGCGCCCTAACAGCGATTACATCTCCCTAACTAGGGAGTTAGGGCGATCGGGCAACCACGATCGCACGATATCGGGACCCTAACTCCCTAACAGCGATTAGACCACACTAGCTAGGGCCCTAACACCCGATGGATCGTGAAGTCTAATCGCTGCTTTACATCTCCCGACTTACGCCCTAACTAGGGAGTTAGGGCGATCGGGCAACCACGATCGCACGATATCGGGACCCTAACTCCCTAACAGCGATTAGACCACACTAGCTAGGGCCCTAACTCCCGATGGATCGTGAAGTCTAATCGGTGCTTAATAATCCAGACACATACAGAATCTCCTTTAAATGCGAAAGGACGTAAGTATAAGATAAACAAACGAAGTACTACCTACAACACAATCACTTGAATAAACAGAGATAAAAGGCTATTGTCGTAGCATACAGAAAATTACCCCCCACTACAATCTTGCATCTGTAAATTTATTTCTCTGACGCACACATTTTGTGATAGGTTAAGTAGTTGAATCAAAGGACTGCGCTGATACACTAGTTTACCTTGTAAATTTATGTTGAGATGAGATATTTCATTAAAACTATCGTTACAACACGATCACCTCGTAATTTAAATAATGAAGTTTCTTTAAATCATAGAATTCGATAACATATTTGGATTTCATGAATTGAACACAACATATTGATTTTCGAAATACACCTACTACAATAAAAAATCAGTTCAGGACTCCGCGAATACTGATTTGTATCATATGAACAAATACTCGTGTTAATTCATTCCAGCTTCGGGTAGTTTCATTCTACCGAACATCCTTATCAAAAGGTAATATGTGTTGTTAATAATTATACATGTAGAAAGAAGGAAAACATTAATTTTTAGTTGATAATTCAGTAATATTACACTGCAGAAATTCAAACTTTATAGAACACAAATTAATATCATCAAAATTGTCTGTCATAGCATTGCTTTGCTTCATGTCTCAGTATGAGCTCCTAATTTTACTAAATATAAAAATACCTCCTAGCTTCAAAACGATATTCTTGTAGTTTGACTTTCATCAAGGAAACATAGAAGTTTTTTTCCCAAGTCATAGGTATATTTCAAACAATCCGTCACAGTATTTTTTCCCTACCAATATTCTTAGTCCTCTTTCATTACTGATTAACGTCTCATTTTATTTAAACCCTTTACAGCATTTACAGTATCATCGACATTTGTTATCCTTTTAGAATCAACCTTTGGTCTCACTCAACGCAATATCATTTTATCATTACTATTTTGTTTAAAATTCTAAATATATAACAGAATAAAAACATTACTATTTAACTGTTTTATTGTCATTGTTCCTGCTTCTTAGATATAACCCACCCCACGTTTGTATTTCTGCAGAGAAACTTATGAAAACGATCATTTTTCCACTACCCTGGCACTATCAGCAATGGCAAAGACGGCGCGGCAGTTGGCGAAGCAAATATGTGTGATATTATAGGTTACGGTTTTTCACTTCCCGCCGCCGTTAATGTGGGCAGGAGAAAAACTACCACAGATTTTTGACAAACATACGCCTTTTCACCGTAGCTACATAATGTACATTTCTTATTTTTTCCGACGGAACGCTTGCTTGCGGCTTTAGATTAAGGGGTTGGCCTCAAGAAATGCTCGGCTCCTACTTTTTGTTGTCAAGTTTGGTATATAAGCTTGCCTCTTACTATATAAATAAGCTATAGTATTGTCTGACTAATAGCAATAGCAACATCGTTAAAAATATTATGCAGTTCGCGCCGATAAAACAAAGATAGCCCCGAGTTCTAATGATGTTAAAAAATGTGAGCGAGGAATGTGTACCATTATTAGAAAAGTATGCAAATCTTACTACAAAGCTCTTTGAATACTCTTTTATCATCAAATTAAATGAGTTGACATGCGTAGTGTGTCAAGCAAAGTTCAAGCTATGAGAACATTGATTTACTACCAAACGTTTGGTAGTAAATCAATGTATGAGAACGGCGAGTAATTGTACCGTGTGTAATTTTACACGAACCATTTGGAGCAATTTTAACCCCTTCCATTCTACTAAAGGTTCATATTTATATCGAGTACCCCTAGATAAACCTGCGGTACTAGAACCCAAATTTTATTAACTTCTAGGCTAAGTTTAGATATTAACTTCGTTAATAATCGTAATTTTATGACTGATTGACTGACATATAGATCATTAACCTAAACCACTTTCAGATGACCAAAATAATTCAAATTTGGCATCCAGCTTTGGCATTTAATTGTGTGTAGGTATACAACGGAAAAGAATCGGAAAACGAAGAATTTTCAAATCCATCAATTTTATTAGCTAACATTTAGCGCCTATAAAAGTTATAAGAGGTAAAATTCAATCTTTTTTCTTCACATAACAATAAGTTCCATGAAGGAAGCGTGGATGGAAGGTTGTTTTTGGCGTTTTTATAGAAACAGAATAATTAAGTATAGATCCCGTTTGAATAATTATACATTTATTTACAAAAAGTAATGATATTCCATACACCAAAAATATAAATAAATGTGAAAATAGTAACCAAATTCAATATTATAGGTACGTATTGTGTGACTGGTGCCTCCGACAAAAGATTTGAGATCTGAATGGGTGCATGTTCTGTAGAAAGTCCTGAAATCCGTATTTATTAGAATTATTTACATAATTTACGCTTATAATTTAAAAAACTTATCAAGCCTAACTGAATCATGAAATGAAATGAAATTTATTGGCATTCTTAATATAAGGCAAAGCAAAATACGTTGCATATAGACAAAGAATTGTCATTATGACAATAATGCAAAAAAATGGCCCTAAGCTTAGCTAAGCATCTTTGCTAGCAAGAAATTAGTTTCTTTTTGGATTAGAACATATACCATTTTTCAAGCGGACGAAATCATAGCAGTGTATACGCTATTTTGGTTTGGTGAATTCTCTTATAAGCCTTTGTCTATAAGTCTTTATTGCTTCGTTTACATTACATTTCAAGGAAAATTTAAAAATATTTACAAACTGTATCCATTAACTCCATACCTAGTTACAAAGGATTCGCAGAAAACGTAAATTTTGGCACACTCTAGTAATAATAGTAGGCGTCATTGGACTCAAGAGCTATTTTCAAGACGATACGATTTGATGGTTATAGTACGAGTGTCTAATTGTCGAGTAGCATTTGTATGTAAATATATACTAAGATAGCTATAGAAATCACTAATCCTTGTGACTATTTGATATAATTAAGCGTTTTTTTTTACTTTATAGCTTGTATTTATCATAAAACTAGCTTTTGCCCTCGACTTCCTTTCGTGAAAGTCCTTTTCATTGATTCCCTCTACGAATTCCCCCCCTTTTTACACCCTTAAGGAATGATTTCGGAGATAAAACCATTTTTATCCTTTCCCACAACTCAAACTATCTCCATAGGTACTCAATTTTATCTAAATCGGATCAGCGGTTATTGATTCCCCATACAAACTTCCACCCCCCTTTTCTCCCCCTTAAGGAGTGATTTCTGCAATAAAAGCTATCCTATATCCTTTCATAGGCTCTAGACTATCTGTGTACTAAATTTCATTTAAATCAGTTTCATAGTTTTGGTGTGAAAGCGCAACAAACAGACAGACAGAGTTACTTTTGCATTTATAATAGTAGTGTGGATTTGTATGATCTCTTAAATTGACTACAAACGATTTTTCTAATTGTTGAGAAAGCCTATGATCCTAATCTAGTTTAATAAAGAGCAATAATATGGCCTAAAATGATGACTGTGGACTCGGCACTTGCCTTCCAATCGGGAGGTACGGGTCTCGAGCCCGCTATGTACCAATATGTTTTTCGAATTTCATATGTACATTTGCCTGGCGCTCCTAGGGTTTAGAAAACATCGTGAGGCAACCTGCATATATAGGCGAAGAATCTGCGAAGAATTTCAATAATGTATGCTATGTATATGAAGTCGACCAATTCGCTCTGGACCCGCGTGTTTGACTAAAGCCCGAACACCCTAACTTAGGGTAGGCTCGACCCTCTCCCTCAGTGGGGATGTACATGAGCTGTTATGATGATGACGATGAAGATGATGGTGTACTTACTTTTTTACTCGTTAAAGGTTTTACTACGTTGTCTCAAGTTGTCAATGGCTTAAACTTGACGCTTTCTCTATTTAACCTTATAACACAAATGAAACGGCATCACGTTTAAATCTGGACTAACTTTGAAATTTTGTTGCCACTCTCGCCTCAATGAGACTGAGACCTTAGTAATATTGTTCAGGGAAAACATTGTATAAAAGCACATTCCACTCCTTCGCTGAAATACGAAGAAAGACTCCAAAAAGCATTGTGCAGAAAGAAGGGCGCAGGGCATCGACTTTCGATCAAGCTAGCGACTTTTGCAAAACGAAAAACAAAATTCGATGTTTCCTTGCCTCAAGGATGTCTTTAAAATGCAGATCACGTATTTCCTTATTTGGTGCAGTAAAACTGGAGAAACAATACCTTCCTAAACTTAGTGTAAAATCCCGCGATCCGTTTAATATACCATTTTGCGACGGAGAGACTTCTCGTTTTCAATCACTGCAAACATTGATTTACTACCAAACGTTTGGTAGTAAATCAATGACTGCAAATGATAATGTAGAGGAAACCTTAGTTAAACATGGGCTCGTTATCTAACCGACCTATATGTTTGCAATGTCATTAGGCTAAGGTCGTACTAGTGCACTATGACGTCAATCGAATAAATTAAGGTTCAGCTTCGGTCGACAACAGCTTAGTAGTTCTTTGTAAATCTCGTTGTAATAGTATACTATTAAAGCAAAATCTTCACAGACATGCAACAAAACATTTATGATGATTGGGATGATGACTGAATTCTAATTTTTACGTATCGTCATTAAATATTAAAATACCGTGGAAAAAGATGCAGTCCTGTGAAATTAGAATTAAAATCGGCTAAGAAATACATTAGATACAAGCATTTTAAGTTGTTAATTTGAAGGCGATTAGACAGAGAGATCTGACATCAACCGTGACGTCATAGTTGAGTACGGCCATATAAACTCCTTGTAAATTGCCGTTTTGCTAGAAAGAGATGGAGAAAAATCTTTAATACCTTATATCTTGGTTTTTTTTATAGTTATTCGACAACCGATTTTTTCTTTCTGTTTATTATATGAATGAGCTTCTATTAAAGGAAAAAAAAATTTTAGTCATCTAGCCTATTATAAACCTTGCTTTTTTTTTGGTCTTGTGATTGAGGCCACGGAGAGTTCCGGCCTTTTTTTTTCCGGGGCGAAATGCGTAACCGCAAGTAAGTCGTACCCGCCGTTGGCTAGACGGCGAGCGTGTGTTTGGCTCTCCCTACCCTCATGGGCGCGTATGATAACTTATCATACCTTACCGTAAGGGCTACACTGCGACACCACTACCAACGCGCCCGGGCAAGCCCGACCAGTCGGTCGGGCTATCGCCAAGGGGGGATTGCCTGAGAACACCAGGACAATCCCCAGACGGAGGGCCTTACGGTGGCGTGCACGGGGCCAACCGCGCACGCAGGCCTCCACGGGAGAGTTCCGGCCTGCCATTGCCTATGGAAACTTCTGAATTTACCTGGTTCTTCACCAATCAGCGTTACATTCTTAACTTAGCTTTTATAACATTATCATATTTTGGTTTATTAATAGCCTTATTTTGAAGATGATTCTTACAGCGTGTCAGAATATTAGTTAATATTCGACACAAATAGGTAGGATCAAATCAGGCAGAGCTTACTGCACTCTACGAAGCTCTTAGTATCTTAAGATGTTCTGAGTTTACTCGTGGTCACCCATCTATCTCCATACCACACATCGTTTTGCTTAGCGATAACAATTGTGGCTTTATAAGCGTACAGACTGCGCTACATAGAATCGCTAACTATGTAAATAATGAACACCTTGACCGCAATATTATCTCTTGGTACTATGATACTGTAATTTTGTAGCACACTCAAGTCTACTATATTCTTATTACCGCTAAAGAAGGGCTCGGAATCTATGCTTGCTTCTTCTTCTTAAATTGTTCTGTCTACATAATAATAAGATATTGTAATAAGAACGGATCTCCCGACCATAAACATTTTGCCCAAGCGGAAGGTTCAAAGTGTGTAATCGTTTATATTTATAAGGCTATCAATAATTAATTTGAATTTCAGTAATAAATAAAGTACTGTATGTACTCCGTCTTACCTATTTCTGCCGCAAAGCAGCAATGCTGGCATTGCTGTGTTCCGGTTTGAAGGGTAAGATATGGCACTGAAATTATTGGGTACCGTGACTTGACATCCTAAGTCACAAGTTGGCAACGTACACTGTGGTTCTTGTGGGGGTTGCAGTTTTGTTGCGGATTTCACAGGAGCCACATGTACTATAGGTAACTGTTACCACTTACCATCAGGTGGGCAGTTTGCTTGTTTGCCAACTTTCTGCAATAAAAAAAAATGTAATTGGGGCAATCTCTTGGCGGAAAAAGTATGATAAGCGCTCCACATTCTCGCGAGAATCTCGCGAGAACGCGAGAACAACACGAGAACCGTGAATGTGGATCCGATTCGCATGTTCTCGCGTAGTTCTCCGACTTTTGTCGGTTTTTTGGCGTGAGACAAAGGCGCGAGAACTATATTGAGAACCTTGTTCCAGGGTTGGAAAAAATCATGATTTTTTAATAAAATCCAATTAATCATGATTTATTGAATAAATCCTAATTTATCATGATTTTTTTGATGTTTTAGTTTTTATCTTTCCTAATTTTAATAAGTAAGCAACTATTTTGCGGAAACGAAAGAGGAAGAGGAAAAATTAAGTATTTACCCAGTTCTGAGGCAACTATTTGGAGCGATAGCCTCCTCAGCATCAGTGGAAAGTTTTTTTTTACATTTGGCATTGTTCACTCGAAATTACGTAACAGACTAGGGACCAAAAAACTGGAAAATTAGTTTTTTAACCAAGAATTACAATAATGACACTGAAATATGAAATATCAGATTTACTCGGAAAATAGATATTCATAAAAATACATTTTTATTCACAAAAATAAAGACATTTGATTTAATCACTGATTTTGTGCCAACCCTGCCTTGTACGTTCTCGCGAGAATCTCGCGAGAAGTGTGTACCCAAGAATTTCTTGCCGAGGTTCTCGCGTACTTCTCGCGTAGATTCTTGCCGAGACTCTCGCCGAGAATCTCGCGTGAATGTGGAGCGCTCATGACAACTTTCCCTTATAAGAAACTTAAGGCGCTAATCGAGATAGTTACTAAACGCAAAATGTACTCGTAGTATTAATTAATACTAGTAGGCAGTGTCTGATTTAATATTTCCACTGCCAAACACCCTCCAAGTTTACCACAATGATAACAATGACCAAAAAAGATTTTGCGATTCCACTGCACTTAACAGTTTCTTTATCCTTAATTGACTTTACTATCCTTTACTATACCAAAACTGCTGAACATTGGTCTCCTTGGATTTTGCTTTATTTGAGAAACAATATTAACTCGTAACATTTTCATATGTCATACAATACATACGTTGTCTACGAGGTAACACGCAGTCAACTAGTATAACTACCTATTAAATAATCGGAATGTAGTCTAATAGAAATAAAGGACTAATACCCACTAATACCAATCTTTAATAAACTTTATTTGTAAAACCGTAGCCAAACATAATCTAATCAAAATGATAAGTAGTTGGCACTGCGGTATATTATGCCGATCTTCCTGGGCCACGTCTACGTGTTTGCATCGAATCTCGAATTTATAATTTTCGTCTTGAGATACTGCGGTAGATGGACCGAGAATATTCTGCGTAGCTTCCCGAACGCTATCTAGTCACATGAGTAGAGATACGGAATTCTCTACCCATGTGATCTAGTTGAGTTGAATCTTTTTGAAAGTCAAGGAGCCTTTAGGCTTACCGAGCTGGACTTTAAACATAGTCTAGCTTAGCCACCAGCACCGCCGGCTTTACTTTTTGGAAGATAAATTACATTCATGAAGAAAATATGAATGCGAACATTAGTGACCAACAAATTCAGGAAAAATATGAAAAAAAGTAAATTACAGTCATATACATATCTGTGAAAAAATATTGTGTCTAAACAATAATAATCACAAAGAACAATATACACAGATAAAAAATACAGAATTTATTTTTGGCCACTTCTTATAGACTTTTGACTTATAAAATCTACCGAAAAATAAAACAAAAGCATTACTTACTTTATTATGTTTTCCTATTTCGTACACCTTTATTTCGATATCTACATGTACGAGTTGTATGAATAAGCTATATCTAAAAAAATAATGTAGAGATCAATAAAAAAAGAGCTGTCTTTACGATTAATATCATTTTTTCCAAAGAAAATGTACTTATTTCAAAACAAAAGAACAATTACTTACCTAGTTAAATAAAGGCTACAGCTTATTTTTTTGCACGCACATTATATTTCCATTTATTCCGTAATTTGATTATATCAAGGATGATATAAAGTCGTCTATGATTATATGATTACATAACTTCGTTTTATTTTTAACAGTGTAAGTATAGAAATAAATAAAAATTATAAAATGTGTCTTGTTTTTATTTAAATTAGTTATGTTTCTGAGTCGATTCAATAAATTTGGTTCCTGATTACAATCAATGTAACCCTGTCAACTATTACGTAATATGCTTATATGTTTATACGATTAATGAAAAAAAAACAACAAAATACTACCTAGCAGCGTTGCCAACTCGGATTTTGAGAAACGTGAAAAGAAAAATGCGTAGAAATAAAATAAAAAAAATAACTTCGATATAAGTTTTTTTTTAGAGTAAAATGAAGAGAGTATTTATACATATAGACACGTATAAATCGCCAAACAAGTTTTAGAATCAAATTTAAAAACCTACCACCGCGTTCTTCATCTAGTTTCTATAAAGAAAAAGAAAATATACAATAACTCTTTTCAAAAATTATATGTACAATGTTACTTATGATTTAAAAAAAATACTCAGAAAATGTTGGTTAAATTCTTAAAATACTTAGATCTAGGTAAAAGGTTTTCAGTTAAGCACTACAAAATACGTAGATCCACCTTAAAAGAAGTAGACTTGGCAACACTGCTACCTACTACTCGTATTGCGTAAATAGTTGCATACTCATGCAAATAAAGCGATCCTATCCATAAACTGTAGAGCTACGTGTTACGACGTCTGTTAGCGTTACGCATCCACAGAATTCCGTATACGTGACAAAGCTGTGAAACAAGGGAAATAGTTGGCGCGTTGTTTAGGATTGGATATAGAATAGAATTACAAAACAATGCACTTTGTCATATCTTGTATTTAATACATTTTATCACATTATCTTAATATCCACCACGCGTGATGGATATTAAGATAATGTGATAAAATGTATTAAATACAATCTAATACGGCATATATAATCTAATAATACAATCTAAAATATGCAGCGGCGATTTTAATTCTCAATTAAATGCACGCGTGCATTTAATTGAGAATTAAAATCGCCGCTGCATATTTTTCAAATTACGACATCTTTTATTGCTTATAACCGACTTCAAAAAAGGAGGGGGTTGTCAGTGCGTATGTTTTTTGTGTGTAACGCGATTACGCCGCTAATTGTAGACCGATTTTCAAAAATCTTTTTGTATTCGATAGAGTATACCCCTGGGGTGGTCCCAAGGTTACCAAAGTCTGATGATGGGATCCCATGTAAACCGAGGGAAACGCTAATTTAAGACCAGCTCACCGAAGGATTAAATTAGGGTGTCTTTCACTAAAAATATTTCATTCACAAAAAAGTTAAAAATAGAAAATATTTTACAAAAAATATTTTTTATTTTCATCTTTTTAGTGACTGTAATCTTTTTAATTGAATTTAATTATTAAAAATTATTAAATGCAGGTCAGGTCAGGTCTAGTCCAAAAGTTAAGGATCCTTCCATCATCAGCTCGGTTCATGACTACCAGACGTGAAAAGCTTCGAAAAAAAAACATGAAACACGTTGGACGTACCTATAAAATTTAAGGGTTTTCCTCGATTTTTATGGGATCTAATCATCATATCCTAATTTTGGTGACCCTGGGACCACCCATGGAGTGTATTCTCTCGAATACAAAAATAATTTCGAAAATCGGCCCACAATTGACGGTTGAAAAAACAACATACGCATCGAATTGATAACCTCCTCCTTTTTTGAAGTCGGTTAGAAAGACGAGTAGAGGTAGATAGATAGGTGGGCTCAGAAGCTCTACCATCAACCATCATAGTGTTACGCCGATGGTATAAGAAACTTCCGGCGTGGTTTTCTTGGCCTTAGGAGCGTTTTCAGCAGCCTAAAAACGCAGTTCAGCGTGTTTCAGAAGGTGCTCTATCACATACTAGAATATCGAAATTTTACCCAAGTTGCCGTTATTTTCAGGTGCCTGAAACATGTTTTCAGTCCGTTTCAGGCTACCCTCTATCGAGCCACACCATAACCTGAAAACCTGTTTTAGGCGTTTTCAGGAGCCCTTATGGGCCTTTGAAGCACACTTCGATATATGACTTAATTTTCAATAGGAGTGAGTGAAAAAGCACGACAAAACGAACGAGACGACAATAGTGAGCACCTTCCAGATATAAAAGATAGTTCGAAATGCATCTAGAAACTTCTAGGCGTGCTAACTGACAGAGACAGAACATAATCGGGAATGCGACGAAACGTTCGAGAAAGAAAGACAAACAATCGATTGGGCACGGAATGTTCTAGAATAGAACAATCTCGAATGCCTCGCATGTTCACCGGTCCTCCTACATAAGCGCGAAGGGTGCCATGGAACTTTCGAGAAGAGAAGATAAACAATCGATTGGGTACGGAATATTCGAGAATGGAACATTCTCGAATGCCCCGAATGTTCGTCGGCGCTATATAAGCGCGTAGGCGAATGCGAACGGACGGGCAGTTCTTTCCAAGAGAGCAAACCGAGCGGATCAAGCGATACAAAGCGATTTGGAGCGATCATCTGCGACCTGGAAGCGTCTTATAGTGGAGTGTTCTGTGTTAGTAGAGTTCAGTGTCACTGTAAAGTGTTCAGTGACGTTATAAAGTGGTTTTCAGTGTTCAGTAAAGTGCCTAAATTAGTGCTGAATTAAATCATATCTCCAAATCGTCGATGTTTCGCTACTTCCTGTAAAATACCCACCCCACAAACGTACCGTACGTAGTTCTGTCATCATCATCATCATCATATCAGCCAAGAGACGCCCACTGTTGGACATAGGCTTCCCCCAAGGATCTCCATACCGATCGGTCCTGCGCCTCCCGCATCCAGCGGTTTCCCGCGACCTTCACCAGATCGTCGGTCCACCTTGTGGGGGGCCTACCAACGCTGCGTCTCCCGGTACGCGGCCGCCACTCGAGGACCTTTCCGCCCCAACGGCCATCAGTCCTACGAGCGATGTGTCCTGCCCACTGCCACTTAAGGTTTGCAATTCTTTGCGCTATGTCGGTAACTCTAGTTCTTCTACGGATCTCATCATTTCTGATGTGATCACGTAGAGAAACCCCGAGCATAGCCCTCTCCATTACCCTTTGGGTGACTTTGAGCCTTCTTATGAGACCCATTGTAAGCGGCCACGTCTCAGTTCCGTATGTCATCACTGGCAACACGCACGAATTGAAGACTTTCGTCTTGAGACACTGCGGTAGATGGGCCGAGAATATGCTGCGTTGCTTCCCGAACGCTGCCCAGCCGAGTTGGATTCGACGATTTACCTCTTTCCGGAAGTTGGACTTACCGAGCTGGACTATTTGCCCCAGGTAAACATATTCGTCAACAACTTCCAGCGTAGAGCCTCCAACATTCACAGGACTTCGGACGTAGTTCTCTAATACAAAGTATATTGCAATGCTTTCAGAATCTAAAAATAAATTTATTTCTAAGTCTTTACCAGAAAAGCCTTGAATATTTTGATATACAACGACGACGACACGGTTAGACGACACGGTTAGTGCAGAGGTCGAGAGATCGCCTACTGCGCAACGGGTCGCGGGTTCGATTCCCGCTCGGGACAGATATTTTGTATGGCCTACAGAAATTTGTTCCGGTCTGGGCGTATGTGCATGTGATATTCTATGTTTGTAACTGCACCCACGACACAGGAGAAAATCCTAGTGTGGGGCGACGTTTTAAAAAAAAAAAAAAAAAAAAAATACAATCCGTAAATAACTAGGCTTATCTTTGGTCAATCCCGGGCAAGAGGCCACCTCTTTTGTCTCATTATTTAATTTAAATTACTTGGAACTTGTTCCAAGACATTGTGTTGCTCAATAAAAGTATTGTCAGCACAAGAATTAATAGCCACGTTTTTGGCTAAAGTTAAAAGAAAAAGCTCAGCGAAACTGCTAATTGTTTTTTTTTTACCAAAAGTTTTAATATTTTAGGTTCGATGATAAAGAATCAGTCAGTCAGTCAGTCAGGACACATACATTAACCGACTTAAATAACTTATAGCAAACATTAAAAGGCAATAAAAAGCGTAAAGTAAACATAACTACTTAGAGCTTTAATTCAAAGGACAAAAATAACAAGCAGAAAACTTTGATCTGTATGAAATCGCCCTTTTTTTAATCTCTTGAAAACATTATTTTTCGTAAAAATTTTCACTTAAGTACTTAAGAATTTATAACTTAACTTGTTTTCAACACACTTGCTCGTAAAGTGGATCCAATTTGACCGGTTTTAGATACATAAAGCAGGTCATTAAACACGCGTGTGTTATAGCCGAGGCACGCATAACAGAGGCCGGCAATGCTGAACTTGCCAGCCGCGGCAGTAATATACTATATTCTTTTAAAAGCTAGAGGTAATATAAAAGACATCAACGCACTACATTATTTTTCAAACGATTATTTTCATACCATTATTTACTTTTGTCTACAAATTAACAATGATTTGTGTTATGTGGTTCAAAAAATTCAGTTTATTAAGTATTTTTTCCTCACAAGTGTGTTGAAAATCGTCGTACGATATACGTGCGTATATTTGGTTATACACACTCGGCTCTATTACACCCCCGCCTTCGGCTCGGGATGAAATTCCGTGAGTTATAATAATCACCATAAGCGGTGTCAGCTGTTTTATGTGGTTAAAATATATGAACAAACATATCATGAATTAGTTTCCATAGAAACTTTCAACCCCTAATTTGCACCCTAACGGGGTGAATTCCAATAAACCATGAAACACGTATTCAATGAAATGTTTTAAGAGCATGAATCTCAAGTTTTACCAAAGTCGTTGCTAATTAAAAGATTTTTCCATACAAACTTGCAACCCCCATTTCATTCCTTTAGGGTTAATTTTTTTAAAAACCCTTCTTAGTGTGCGTCCGCATTTTGAATTAAAACAACTGTCCAAATTTCACGTTTTCACGTTTCTCCACTCGGGAGTTAAGTATATAGAGTCCTTCGTCACGCTCGCGATTAAAGTCTACTCCCGCGACATAAGACACTGCTTTATCCCCTCGATTAATGATATATACTAATATATTATATAGTATTAGATTATTTTAGTATAGATTATGTAATTTACAGCTATCGTCTTAAGATACAGGATAATCTTGTACTTGCTGCAACTTATCAAAAATTACATCAGACTTAGGTTGGTTAAGTAAGGCACCTGTTATTGCAAAAAAAAATAAGATACATGAATAATAATCCAAGATATCATTGTCGATTATTATTAGGAGTCTTTTGTGTACATTTTATGGGTTCTTTCTGTTAATAATAATAATAATTTTTTTTTAATAGTAATTTTTTATTTTTCTCTATACCATACATAAACAGACTTATGAACTACGAATTACATAGGGGCAGATTAAAAGTAGGTGAGAGACTGGAGTCTGAAGTAGGCAGAAATCCGCCTGTATCACAGAATCACCAGGCCCCCCCCCACCCTCGGTTTCTTTAATGCGAAGAAAATAGAAACTAAACTATTGACAATACAAGTAGAAAAAAACAATCCAACATTTGTGGGCATTATACGTATAGATATAAAAGTATTATTTATTTTTATTTATTTCTCATTTTAGTTGCATGAAGTGTGTGTCTGTGTGTGTGTATGAATGTGTGTGTGTGTATATATGTGTGTGTGAAAAGTTTACTTAGTCAACAAAGTCTCAGTTTCACCATAATCCAAGTTCATCAGCCAATTCGTAATTTTATTTTTACTCGTTTGTTCGTGTATTCACCAATCCTAACCCTCTGTGTACGGTCAGTTAAATAATTTTCAAACAATGCCAATTGTGTACTCCGTATACCTAACGCCTCCAATTTTTTGATGAGCGTTAAATAGAAATTGCATCAAAAGCTTTTCTTAAGTCAAGGAAAATGGTCAAGCACTTCTTGTGGTCGTCCATTTTTTTAACTAAAAAATCCACGAAATTGTGTACTGCATCGTCAGTGGATCGCCCTGCTCGAAAGCCAAATTGAGAGTGTGATAACAAGTTCCGATTTTCGAGGTAATCAATTAGCCTGTTATTTATAATGCGTTCAAAAATTTTTGAAAGGGTGGAAAGTATTGATATAGGCCTGTAATTAGTTATTTGTTTTCGATCACCAGCCTTGTGTATCGGGAGTAATATAGACTTCTTAAGGGATTTTGGGAATATACCTTCGGCTAGGCCCCGCTCCACTAAATTCATAATCGGGCCGAAAGTGTATTTATGTTATCTTTACATCTTTCATTACAAAGGATTCGGCTTGGCTGCAATTAACTGTATATTGAAGGGGCAAACTGGCAACATTTTTAGGGATGTCCTTGGCTAAGGTTTCTCCTACGCTAGCAAAAAAACTATTAACGCTATCTAACGATTTTTGGGTGTCATTTTTTAAATTTAGAAGTTCTAATGAGGTAGATTTCTGGGATGCCATATTTGTGATTGTTTTTATAGTAGTCCATAATGCCTTAGCATTATTTTTTGACTCAGATATTTTCATCTTATCATAATTGGTTTTTACGGTACGAATGAGTTTGTTACAGTAGTTCCTGTATCTTTTATATGTCGTTTTTAGAATATCATTTTTAGGGTCTTGTTTCATTTTTTTATAAATATTGTCTCGATTTTTTAAGCAGCGAAGTAATCCCGCTGTCATCCAGGGCTTTAGGTACTTTTATTTTTCTACGTGCTATTTTAATCGAGACAGAATTACGAATTATTGTTTCTGTTATAGTGTTTATAAATATGTCAGTAGCTATATTTAAATCCTTTTCGCAATAAATGTTGGTAAAATCCAATTTTGATAATTCATTTTTTATATTAGCATAATCGTACTTTTTACTTGTATTTCGGCTGGAGTGTAGTTGCTGTTTATCAGATTTATAACAAAAGAAGAGTACTGCTTGGTGATCCGTTATTGAACTCTCTAAGACTAAGGTACATGCCGGCTGCTTTGTTTTTACAAGGACGTGATCCAGGCAGCTAGAGCCTCGAGTAGGAGCATTGTGAGCTGGAAGTAGTCCATGAAATGTAATAAGATCTAGATATGTTTGTGTATCAGTGCTATTTTCCAGAATATTGATGTTTATGTCCCCAACTAAAATTATGTTATTATAATTATATAGTGTAAGCAGCAAAGAGTCCAAAGAATTAAAGAAGCTAGATAGGTTTCGAAAACTCGGAGGTCTATAGATCGATATTATAACCGTGTCGGGAGCAAGCTCACCAACCAGACAGTTTGCGTCCAACAAAAGCGGTTCTTCAATTTTTAAATCTAAATTACTCCTAAAATATACCACCACTCCGTCGCTTTTATTGAAGTTACTTGTTGTACAATGGTACTTATAGCCATCCAGCTGAGGTAAATAAGAACCATCAGTAAGCCAGCATTCCGACAAGACTATTACATCGCATGATGTATTTATTCTTGTTAGTAATATAGTGAGTTCTTTAAAATTACGCTTTATACTGCGTATATTTTGCTGTAGTATTTTAACTCCTTTATTTAAGAACAAGTCATAATTTCTACACTCCTGCGGCATGCAGACATAAGTCTCCGAGACATTAAATTCATCAATAGTATCAACTAAACTGCATATATGAGTCATTATTACACAATAATGCCAAGTGGACACAGTTCATGTTTCCAAGAAAAGTATACAAATATGACCTGTGAATTATTTTGTTTTGATGTGCATGATAATTTTTATGTGTGTAGTCTTGCATAGTTTTATGGACAAAAGGTGAAAAAGTATGTATGCTTGTTTGTATTGTTTGTTGTTTGTTTATTTGTTAATGTATCAATGAATAAATAAAAACCCATTTTTTATTGTACTATTTACAGAAGACCGAAATAAAAACGATAGTGAGAGACTCGCTATCGCCATCGCGCTCGTTCTTCGCATTGCTATGAGTTAATTGTTAGGGTCGCTTATATTTTGGCTCTACACAGTAAGAAAGAGTTCAATACAGTAAGAGGATTGTGGAGCTGTAATTTTTTATACAAAAAGCGATAACGCTTTTCTCCCTCTTTACATAGTCCAATGAAGAAGATGATGATGATCTCATTAGATTCAGTATATCTTAATCTAGGTGTGTACGTTTTGATTTTAAAGTAATATTGCTCAGAATATAAATTATTTGCATCTAAATATCCATATTTTAGACCTAAAAAACTACCTCGAGCATTTTTATCTTTTTTGACTAAATTATACTAAATTACAAAAAAGCAAAACGTACAAACATTAATTAAGATATACTCAATCTAATGAGATCAAAAGTGTCTAATTTCGTAAAGGGTAAAACAGTTATCGCCCGAAACAATATTTCAATAAGAAATGTAGGCACTTGACTCAGACTTTCAAATCTAAGCGGTGTGCAACAAATTGCATTTTTGAAAGAGCATTCTCGAGACATGAATTGGCACTTCACAGTCCTCTTAAATTTGCTCTCGAATTACCTAAGTCTTCGGTGGCCTAAGCTGCCATAAAATATTATTGATATAAGTCTTTATCAACAAACAATAACATATGCATTATTTTGTTTCAGGTCGATGTTGATGGCGTTACTTAGTATCCGAGGCGATTGGTATATTTATTTTTGGCTTATTTACTGTAAAATCTATTCGGCCATTGTATGGGTGTTCAGCAATCGCTGTCGCGGTTCTGATAAGGTTCACTCGGTGATAACCGCTGGAGTGAGCGTCCAGTCGCCTGGAGGCCTTCACCGTGTGCGGACGCGTCGCCGAAGACCACTGCAGCAGCATCGCTCGAAGTTTGTTGCGTTGGCGAGAAGACCGTCTCTTAGGAGGATCGTAATGGCGCCCGGTGCAAGTGCAGCCCACGCAATGATGGAAGACAAAGAGAAAACCCTCCACGGAGCACTCGCCTCAGGTGAGTTATTTGTGTCCAATTGAAAGTGAATATTGTGATCCTGCACTTTTGGCCTTTGTAAACGGAAGAGTCGATCGTCGTATGGTTGCATTACGACGGCCAATCAGAACAGTTGGCTAGGTTTCTAAGGGTAAATAAGAGCGCGAGTCTTCAACGTCTGCTGTAATTATCAATGTCAATGACACTTAAATCTTTTGTTATCTTATTAGTGGCTAAAAATATTTATGATTCTGATTCAGCGTGATTTGACCCAAGGTCTTTTCGCGTTTAGCTTTCTAAACGGTTTATTCGTACTGTTTTAACCTACTGTGCTGTTCAAATGCCAACTAACTATATTTGTAACAATATTTTTCCCTTCTCTTCCGCTGTTTAACTTGTTAATCATTTGCCGTCATTAAGGTCTATAAGACATCTACTTGATATAGAGTGCATTTTACGAGTTTCGGGTTCATTGATATGATTTCATAGGTGGAGCCAAGTATTTTTTTATCGTTGTCATTGAAGAATTATTTGTCCCTTGGAAATTAGGCTAACGGTTTTGTCAAGTCATTCGTTGCAAGCAAGTTAACTACGTGCATTCTTTTGTTTTTCGTTCTAAGTAGGATTTAATGTATCATAGTAGAAGTAAAGATCAATTTTACCGAGTATATAAAAAATCCCTATCTTTCTTTTTTGAACAGTCTATTGTATATTTAAATTATTGTTTTGTTTTTCGTTATTTTTTCTTATAGGTCTTCTTACATTACGGACGTAACCTTGGCAGCTGCATAAAAATTTTAATCCATTACTCTAATAGGTACTCGTACATGTGTAACAAAAATCACTACAACGATCGCAATAATATATCGGATTATTAGTAATTTAAGAAAGAATTTTCAATATGCTATTTAAGAGTATTGGTATTTTTGAAAAATGTATTTACGTTACGTTAACACAGAGATCTGCAGGGTTTGCAAAGAGGAAAAGAAAAGCACGGAACACTTGTACCATTGCGCTTCTCTAGCTGACAGGAGAATGAGTCTCTTCGGGACTAGATATCCAAAACCCGATGACTTCAAGGCTATCCCGCCCGAATTAATAATAGTGAGACTTGTAGGTAATCTTAATTGGTCCAACAATGGCGATAGCAACTAATTTTATCATAAAGAGACAGGGCAGCACAAAATATCCGAAGGGATCGAACGAAGTACGGGGCCCAATTTAAGATACGTTACGCTACCTTGAGAACCAGATTTTATAAATCTCCTCAAACTCAACCTAAGAAGCGCTTCGATGATATCACCACTGTTTAGCAGAACACCAGTGTGGCAAACGTCCAGAATAAGCGTTCCAACTTCAGCTGGCTAAATTTCGCAAATGTTTGGCTTCCGTCTTTATTCATGCGAGCGAAGCGTGATCAGATAGAGAATTTGATTGATTATTGCTTTAGAGTAATTGATTGATTATTGCTTTTTCGCCAGACTAAGAAAGTTCGCATATGATAAAAGATTCAATACATTACGTCGTAGGTACAATGGTACGTAAAAGATGAGTATGTACACGGAAATTTTCCAATAAGTACTCAAAGTCTCCGTTTCAAATACAATGTAAATAATGCAAAATATCAAGTTTCTTTGCTTAATTGCAAACTTTCCATTCCTTATAACACGTTCTTGCAATAATGTATCTTTCCGTGATGCGTGTACATTTATACACGGTTATTTTTTTATCACCCTGGAAAATTTTAGGGACGCTTCAGGACACATCCAATATTATATAAAAAAAAAAATGAAATAAAAAATTTAAAAAAAATATAAAAAAAAATAAAAAAAACTCTAAAAATGCTGCTCTCAAGTAATGCAGCATTTTTTGTATTTTTTAAAAAAATCATATAAAATTAAGGAGGGGGGTTATTTTTTTTATTTATATTTAAATCATTCTAATACCATGTCGTGAAGCGTCCCTTAAATTTTCCAGGGTGATAAAAAAATAACCGTGTATATATATATAAGTAAATACTTCGAATACGTTAATGATGAAGATAGCTATATGATATTAAAATTAGTAATGAGATTAATCTACTGCAACATATCGAAGCGTCTTGTAAACAAGAGGAAACTGTGCATAATGTATGCTATCTATTGAATCATTTCTTACAATAACAAGTGATAAAATAATGCTTTATTCCTAAAATCGATAAAAAATATTATCTTTTAATAAAAACAATTTGATTCTGACGTCATTTAGTAGATTATCTACTTTTATACTTAGTTTTAAATAAAGAATATAAGATAAAGCTCATTCTACTATCGATATATTCTCAAAGCGGAAAACATACCTCAAGAACATTTCAAAAGCGAAACCTTGCTTCATTGAAAAATCTTGAGACAACCGACTAATTACTGGTTAACAATTTGGCTTCTGTTTGTATTTTCAAATAACCTTCTAAATCGATGATGTCAATCTGTTGTGTTACCACAGCCAATAGACGTAAGTATACATAATAATACCATATTTCACTTAATCCGTTTAAAGGTATGCTGATGTAATACGATATTTATTTCATAAGACAATCTAATATAGGTTCTCGTGTCTTGATATGGTTATAAAAAGACAACATTATTATAAGTAGAGCTATAATGTGAATATTTATACCATTGTTCGCTTGATGAGGACAATAGATGCTAGTTGTTTTTATTAACCGGAGCCACGTTGTGACGTAGAGCCACGCCCCCATACGTCGAGGCCGTGCGCGGACGCCACGTTTGAAGATTAAAACGATTTGTACAATTCCCTATTCGTGATAAATGTTCAAACGATACATGCATTGATTAATTGTTCAATCTGAAATGTTTGAACAGTGATTTAACTTGTTATGTTATGTTGTACTTGTTATGTTGTTGTGTTGCGTTATCTGCCTGTATTTTACCCCCGCTACGGCTGTCGCCACGGTATCAAGAAAGCAAGAAACCTTCGCGTTCTGCGCGTATACTCACTGACTCAACAAGAGTTGACAATTATGTTGACCCGGGGTACGGGACGTTGATAAACTTGTTTTCGCCATCTATACACCGTATACACTCTCACTTTCATATGCACCTCATTATAATTGATGTCAGCAAGTCTGTATTTTCGTTTTTTAAGTATTAAAGGGCTAATTAAAAATTTTAATTTATTGTCTTTTGCTTAGGTATGCAATATTACACGACGTTGTTAGCTAGACAGCGGATGATTGGATTACTACAACTAAATAGGATAGGGTGTTATACCGAATGCTGCACGGCATTGCATCATAAACATTAATGTATGGTTTTTGGCATAATGGACTACGAAAATTTCTACGAGTAATAACGACGACTACGGATTTTGAGCCCCTCTAGAATACCGACTAAACATTTTAAGACTTGATTCCAATTTTTGTCTGATAGTTCTTGGTCTAGTTTTTAGTCTTTGCTGTCGAGTTATTTTCTACAGTTTTCTTTAAATACCTATACGCCTATCTGCCTGGATTGGTACACCGAATACAGGCAGTTTTAATACTACGACAGAATAATCAGACGGACTTAATCAATAAAACTGCTGGCGTCATAACATTACGTGACTTTATTCATCATTATAAACATGCACACGTACAGTAAACAAACTCATAATTCGTATCATGATCATCGTTATATTCTAATTGAACTGGTGGTTGAGGTCAATTCTAAGGAAACACGTCATAGAACATACGTTCATTGGCCATAAGTGCTTTTTATTGATAATGTCGTGCCATTCATTACAATAAAATGCCATTCAGTTTTCATTTCAATATGAATTGAATTACCTGCTGATTGTTTAGTGTATCGTATTCCTTTAACTAACTGTACATGTAATAAGCTTCCAAAGGCATAAGGAAAGAAAGAAAGAAAGAAAAATGTTTATTTGGTACTATTGACTGAATAACAATAAATAACTTATAACTAAATATCAATAGGTACCAAAATGGTCCCCACTGAGTATACGGACGTGACATTAAGCCACGACCACTGGTATTCTGTGGGGCCCGTTATAAGACGGCGGTAGCCCAGCTATAAACAAGCAGCAACTCACCAGTTCTAAAGACTAATAATTTATAAATAATATTAAGCATATAAACAAAATCATAAATAATCACAATTAACACTATAAATGTAAAAAAAATAAAATACAATAAAACGGCAATCTATACTAATATTATAAGGAGGAAAGACTTGTATTTTTATGTTTGTATTGAATACATTCCGAAACTACTAGACCGATTTCAAAAATTCTTTCATCATTAGAATGCTACATAATCCCTGATTAATATAGGCTATTAAATTATATAGATGTTATAATTACTGATTGGCTCTTTAATTACTTCTTTATTAACGGTTTCCCCTAAGGAATTTTGCATTCTATACATTTTGTAGTTTCAGTGACTTCGTCTTCTAATCGTAATATTAGGCACAGCACACACATTTTACACTAGCATTTTTTTATTCCACACTGAAGCTCTTCTTTTCCATAGTGATGACGATGAACTCGAAGATGTATATTGTTGTTGTGCCGAAATATTTAACAGATTTATATGCTCTATGTTACAATGAACGCAGAAAATTTAGAAGTAAAACCATAGTAAAACACAAAATAAATTAGAAGCAGAAGGATTTTTGTTTTTTTTTTGAGTTTTTTTCTGTTCTATTTGGAGCGAGTGGCTTAAAATATTTTGAAGGATAGACTTAGTTCAAAACAATAACAGCTGTATCATACGAAATGTGCCACGCAACGTGACTTTCTAAATTCGGAAACGTCTGGAAATGCGTATTTTTCTCGTTTTACTTTTAAAGTTCATATTGCTCAGTCGGTCATTTGAGAATTGAGTTGTCTTCCTCATGGCGTAACCTTAACGCTGGAGTTCACCAAGGTGGCATCCTATCTCCACTTCTTTTTCAGTTTTTATAAACTCTATCACCAATCATATTCGCTGTGCGTATCACCTGTATGCTGACGATTTGCAACTTTATACTCAAGCAGATTTGGATAGTATAAATGATGCCATTGCTTTAATCAATCAAGATCTCGAAAGTATTAAGGATTGGTCCGAGCGTTTTGGAGTCTGCGTTAACCCAACTAAATGTCAGGCGATAATGGTAGGTAGTTCTAGGTTCATATCTAGACTGGAGCGTCAGAACCTTCATTCTGTAATTTTTGATGGTGAAGTTATCATTATAGGCATTTTAGATAATATATATTAGTTTATTTTAATTATTTTATTTGTGTAGTAGAATTTTATGTTATATATAATATTCTTAATAAGCTGTTCCATTTCTCGGTACATCTACCGCATCACCCTTTTCTGCACCACCCTAAGGTTGACTGGAAGAAAATGCCACAGGCATTAAGTCCGCCTTTGTACGAACATTGTGTACATAAAGAATAAATAAATAAATAAATATCCCTTTGAGCAACAGTGTCAAGGACTTGGGGTTGCATAGTTGATTCAACGATCAACTGGTAACCTCAGGTAACTAGCATTTGTCGAAGGGTTACTGGAATGCTATTTCGACCTGAATGCAGATCTACTCAATAACTTGAAGTTTTTTATAGAAAGCTCATTATCTTTTTATTGTAGCTTTCATGTTTACTTAGGTGACCAATAACTGTCCTTATAATAATCGAATTTACATAAAAATACTTAAATTCAAATCACAAACATCATTTCATTTCGGGGAAATGAATTATTCCACTCTACCTTGCTTAGGTGCTTTAAATCACTTCGGATTCATTTCACCTAGGTGATATCACTCAGGCGAACACACTTAGAGGAATATGGAGTCCACATAGGAAAGAGTTTCTATATTGCTGGAAAAACATAGAGTAAACAATCTTCGACGCCGGTACGCTCGCACCCAGAAAAGAGTCCAGTCATTATGTAGTTTATTTCGATAAAGGTGATCCGTCTGGTGCTCTAGTGAACCGATCACTTCCCCGGGAGCAAAGTCCATGAAGCGTTGGCAAGAGGACGGCGCGGCGGCGCGCCCGCCACATTCAATGGACCTTGCTAACATTACGACACGTTTTCGGCTATTTTTGCACCAAATAAAGAAGCACATGTACGAACATATTCCGCATCTCAGAATTGGAGCACTAATTTTAGACAAAGGGATCTATGAAAAAGATTGAACATTGTAGTAATTAGTATTAAAGAATTGCATTCATGAGATTATGATGTACAGTAGGCTCCCATTCAAGCTTTACATGTACACCACGAAAACCGCCGCTATTACGAGCGACATAAGAACGGTCCAAAGGGCAATCAGTATAGCTTGATGAGTAGCTTACTGTACCTGTAATCTTCAAAAAATCAGAACAACTTTTTTCATCGCGTTATTTTATTTAATATATTAAAGGTATTCAATATTTTGTTCCCAAGGAATAGAATAGACTCCTACCCACTGGGTATTTATTTACCTGCTATACTGATAACAGGTAAAAAATAACTTCATAGAACCTATCCTTTTTTGTATGCATGCTGTGTAGTGTAGTCCACAGTTCACTGGCCATAGTTCGTGTCCAAAATACATTCATGTTCTCATTTCGATTTAGCAGCAATTCAGTCCTAAATAAGAAAAAAAGTCAACGAGGGCGCGCCAACAGAGGCGCGTTTTATTGGTCGGCGCTCGCACAGCCGTTGCTACGCGCCTCGATCTGTGACGCAAATTGTTTTTCGTGTGTGCACGTAGACCGTAGCGGGTACCTCCTAGGGTTGCCACCTTTTTTTTGTCCAAATAAAGAATATTGGATTTTATAAGGTTGAAAATAAAGTACATTGTGTCAAAATAAAGTACTCTTTATTCCACTGTTTTATTATGCTTAAACATATATTTTTCGTTAAGCACTTCTAGAAACTTTCTTGCACTCAATCGATCAAACAAAACAGATAAATTTTTATAAACACCTTGACATGTCAATGTTGTCATTTTCGGTAAAATTGCGTTCAGGAATGAGCATTTGGCCTCTACATAATTGTCGTTCCGTATTACGCAAACATTCTTACGATAAACTATTTTTTCATATATTTCTTTTTAAATGAATGCTAGAAAAATCAAATCATGCAAAATAAAGTAAGTATTTTCGCGTACTTTATAGTTGGTATAAAGTAAAGAGTATCTACATTTACCCGAAATAACGTACAATACTTTATAATAAAGTAAACCGTATCACGTAGCAATAAATACTAGTTCCATTAAACCTGTTTGGTTATTCTCAAAGTTTCTTGTTTTCGTTTTATCAATTTTTTCAGTGGCACGAATAATGAATTTAAACACATTCGTTTATATGGCGGCCATAGAATAAGATGTTGATGTCAATTTTTAACACTGAAAGTGAACTTTATTTATTTATTAAAAATAAACTGAAGAATTAGAAGACTCTTCAGTAACCTAATATAATAAAGCTTTATTTTACCTCTTTACCTTTTTTAACTGACTTCAAAAATGGAGGAGGTTCTCAATTCGATGCGTATGTTTTTTTTGTGTGTATGTTACGCGATTACGCCGCCAATTGTGGACCGATTTTCAAAATTCTTTTTGTATTCAATAGAGTATATTGCAAGGGTGGTCCCATGGTCACCAAAGTTAGGATCTGATGATCGAATCCTATAAAAATCGAGGAAAACCCTTAAATTTTTAGGCGTGTCCAACGTGTATTTTACGCGATTATTTTTGTGTGTTACGCGATTACTCCGCCAATTGTAGGCCGATTTTCAAAATACTTTTTGTATTCGATAGAGTATACTACTGGGGTGGTCCCAAGGTCACCAAAGTCAGGATTTGATGATGGGATCCCATGAAAATCGGGGGAAACCCTAATTTAACACCAGCTCACCGAATCGCTTTGAGCTGGTATTATATTAGGGTTTCTTTCACTAAAAAATTTCATTCACTAAAAAGTTAAAAATAAAAATATTTTACAAAAAATTAAAACCGACTTCAAAAACACTGAAAAGTAAAAAATAATATAAAATTATGTACAGACAACATCACACTTCTATATTGAAGTCGGTGATTAATTTTAAGACTTTCTAGGAGATCATTGTTTGGCACCGACTTCAATATAGAAGTGTGATGTTATCTGTACCTATTCTTATATTATTTTTAACTTTTCAATGTTTTTGAAGGCGGTTTTTATTTTTTGTAAAATATTTTTTATTATTAATTCCAATACATATCACAAACAGACCTCATTTTTCTACAATAATCTCTTATCTTCATTTTCTTTAGAAAGGTCGTTGTACAAGCGGCACAATTATTTCATGATAAGTGTTTGGACAGTGCCCAGACTCTCATACGTCAGTCTATGCTGTATATTCCTTACAGTAAGTATTAGGAATTAAGTTCTCCTAATTCTTGGGATTTAACCCTTTCGCAGATGGAGTCAGTCAACCTCCTCATAAATTTGTCAGCGCAAGTATAGCCAAAACTCCGTTGTATAGTCAAAATCTTTTATTATCCATCAAATAAGGTTATACAATTCTGCAAGCCTAAAACCTTATTGTTTGAAAATAAAATATTTTGTTATAATAAAAATATTCGAATAATACTCGCATGGAATAATTATGGAAAAAAAACCTCTATCCGTTTCCATGTCGCTTAGCATTAATGCTATGATAATTAAATAAAAAGGTAAATTATTATTGTTTTGTTAGGTTAGGTGCATGATATATTATTCCTTGAGAATCGCCATCGAATGTTATTCGATATGTAAAATACCTTTTGAATAAGTATGAATGTGTACACCTGTATTTACTTTGTATATCATCAGTGGAAATAGCACTGTGTTTCATTAAAATTTCTAATGAAATCAACAAAAGAGGCCTGGAGTAATGTATGTACTTGTACATAATGTTATACATATATGTGTAAACATATATATATATATATATATATATATATATATATATATATATATATATATATATATATATATATATATATATATATTGTCACGTTAATCTCATACAGCAACGATATGAATAAATCAAGCTGGTATAAAAAATTATCACTATATGACCCGGACAAACTTCCAACTTATTAACCTTTGTGGAAGGAGATAACTTTTTCAGATCATTTAGCGTGATTATGAAATCGAATAATATTTTTCGTTTATAACTGAGTTGTAGAGAAAGTAAATACCTAATGGTAAACATTTTTTATATACAACTTAGTAGGCAAACAAGCAGGCACTCTAGGTAGGACTAATTTTTTATTTTCTGTGTGCAGCCTACCCACCCACCCGAGGTCTATAATTCTCCTATTAACGGCAAACGCACACGACCGACTTTTTATACTCATAGGACCGACTTTTTACAAACAACCGACTCAACGTTGTCTGTGCCGACTTTTTGTAGTTCGTGTGCGTTGCAACGTATTCCATGTTTCATTTCCATCATCAATTCCATGTTTTATTTTCCACCGTAAAAAATCGCTCACCGATAGTCGGTCATGTGCGTTTGCGCTAAGTTACACTTACGATTGTTCGATGACGTGATAATGTGGCGCTGTGATTGGTCAAACGCAACGGCTTAGCCTCGGTTCAGCGGTGGTGGTAGCAGTAGATTTCGATGGTAAGAGCCAGAGCGCACTAGCGACTTTTACTCGGACGATAGTTTTATCGTTCAGGGAATAAGTATAGAGCTATATTGAAGTGCACGCATTAGCGATTAAAAATCGGCGAAAATGACTATGTGATTTCTAATCAATCGGGCAACTATCGGGCGACAAAAAGTCGCTAGTGCGCTCTGGCTCGAAGTGGCTACAGACGCCTGCACTTCACGGTACAGCCCCCTTAAAAGACAAAAGCCAAACGCTTTTTCGGCAGTCGTTCCGCAGAAAAAATGTAGGAAGATGACATAAGCATGTGACAACCTAACGCTATTTTTCCCGCACCTAATGTCATCTCCATACATTTTTTCTGCGCAACGACTGCGGAAAATTAAGCGTGTGGCTTTTATCTAAGGGGTCAGTACATGTGGTTCCTGAAGACTTACAAATCTAGAATCCCTAAGGTGCGTTGCTAATGTGACCAAGATGTCAAGTCACCGTACCCAGTAAATTAACTTGTATTTCCCCTCAAACCGGAACACAGCCGCTGCCTGACGTCAAAAATAGGTAACATAGAGGTAACCATGCAGAAGACTGATATTGAGGTCTCCATTGGGTAAAATTATTAACATGAGTATTGTTTGCACTTAAAAAGTTCGTTCACTCAAAATAAAACCTTATCGGTAAGATAATAAAGTCGTAAAGGACACGCCTTTTTCTATATCTGCCTACTTTATTTACAAATGCAAATGATATACTTGCAATTATATCTGTAATTAAGGTCATATACTACGTATATTCAATTGTGCATTAGATTGCAAGATTCGTATCAAAAGTGTAAGTAGAAAATTTAAACGTTGCTTTAATTTTCAAACTTGGTTGTTGATTTTGCAATCGAGGAACATAATAGATGACGTAGGAAACTCCGTATTAATACCTAAGTTATCGAAAAACATTCATTTGACAAAATCTGCACGGTAATGTTGACAAAATGATAAATATGCTGGTAAGAAAAATTAAAGAGGTTATAAAAGAATAACATGATTAAGACAATTAACATCAACAACTCAAAAACACTTCAGTATCTTCGCGACTATAGGCTAAAGAAGGAGGTTTATTTTAAATTTTTTGCCGTCATTAGCTATTACAATATAATTATAATCATCTTTCCATCATACATACCTAATACTTTAGGAAAACAATATAATCATTTTTTTCAAAATATCATAATACCAAACATTTGCAAAAAAAAAAAAACGTACGGAAAGGTGCATTCAGTTCTTTCATCTAAAATAATTTTTAAACCACTTACTGCTGTGTATCACTACTGGAAATCGTTTGTACAATAGATTAATTGGAGCTGCAAACGTTCGTGAGTAAAAATTCAAGATTGTTTCCACGTAATTACCGCAAATAAGTTGTTCACACAAAGTCCTTTTATAGATACCCTCATAAATATTTGTTTCGAATACGTCAACTGTCACTAAAAAGCATTCCGACATAGATGTTGTGAGGAGTTGCCAGAGTTAAAATATAAAATCTACTTTCTATTTTACCTACCAAAAAAATTCAATAAAAAACAAAAAAGTATCGAATATGTCGTCTGCAAATGAATGCGCTGCGTGTAAAAAAAACTTCAAATCGAGAAATCACCTGGTATGTTCCAAATGCGCTCTTAAATATGAACCAGCCTGCGTCATGACTGAAAAACGCTACTTGGCGATGAGTAAAGAAGAAAAGCGAGATTGGGAATGTCCCGAGTGTCACAAGAAAGTACCGAAAAACGATGACACCCCTGCGCGCTCGGCTGCGCGACCAAATTCATCAACCGAAGCGCCCAAACACACAACTCTAGATATATCGGATTCACCGGCTAGTTCGAATGTCACATTAAGACCTAAGCAAAGCTCATACCAATCTAATAATATTCTTCAGAGTGTGACTCTGGATGACCTGAGAACGATTATCAATCGTGAAATGAATGCTATTGTCAAAGACAAAGTGACGGACGAACTTAAGGCGATTAAGCAGAAGATGTCTGAATACCACGATTCTGTTACATTTATGAATCAGCAGTTCGAAGATTTAAAAAATGTTATAGAACAGAAGACCCTTATCATTACAAAACTAGAAACAGACAATGTGTTTCTACATTCCACTATTAATGACTTGTCTACTAGACTCAATCTAGCTGAGCAGCATATGAGGGACAGCAATCTTGAGATCAATGGCATTCCAGAACATCGTTCTGAAAACCTCATCGACACTGTAGTACAATTAAGCAAAACCATCGATTGCGCAATAAAAGACGATGACATTCTGGTTGCCATTAGAGTCGCTAAGTTATCTAATGACAACAATCGTCCACGGTGTGTCATTGTTAAACTTCGAAGTCAACGCCAGAGGGATTCAATTCTTGCAGCAGTTTCTACATTCAATAAGCGTAACCAGAGCGACAAATTGAGCTCCCATCACTTGGGACTGGGTGGACCTCGCTCCTCCGTTTATGTTGCTGAACATCTCACTCCAAGCAATAAATCATTACACGCAGCGACTCGCCTAAAAGCCCGAGAGCAGAGTTATAAGTTTGTTTGGATTCGGAATGGTCGTATACACGTGCGTAAAAATGAAGCTTGTCAAGCAATCCTGATTAAAAGCATTGACACCTTAAAATCTATGGTGTAAACTCATCCTTTAGCAATGTTATTTCAAATACATTTATTAAAAATGGCTAGCTTTGATAACCTATCTATCTACTACCAGAACGTCCGTGGTATAAGGACAAAAACCAACAACGTCTGGAAGAATATTTCAATGTCGAACTACCATGTAATTGTTTTCACTGAATCGTGGCTCAACAGTAGTATATCTAATAAAGAGTTCATAGATCAAAGATACAACGTGTATCGAAGGGACCGTTTGATAACCACCGGGTCTAAGAAGGATGGTGGTGGAGTGCTTATAGCTGTATCTCGTGTTATCCCATCCCTTCGCGTTGAAAGCTGGGAAAGCAGTAACTGTGAAGACGTGTGGGTCATCATTAATCTTCCCTCCAGCAACACTTTTAAAAAAATTGCGATTTGTGCCGTCTACTTACCTCCTCCTGTGAAGCCCGCTGCTCTGCATAGTTATCTCGACGGTGTTAACGATATTATCGATCTAGTAGACAATACTATTATATTAGGAGATTTCAACTTATCCTTTATTCGTTGGTCTGTTAGTGATAACACAAATTATTTAGAACCTAATAATTGCACCAATTTGCTTAGTTATACCCTCATTGATTTTATGTCTACAAACAACTTAGGTCAATGTAACTCCGTTTTAAACTCTGACAATAGAATTTTGGATTTAGTAATAAGTAATATACCAACTTTAGTAGTAGAAGAATCATTTAATTGTTTGAGTAAGTTAGATAATTTGCATCCGTGTTTGGAAATAACAATTCCAAACTCTGTTTCTGTTTCGTACTTGAAACCTAAATCAACATTAACACCTAACTTCTTTAAAGCTAATTATGCTGATATTATTTTGGAATTAAAGAGGGTCAATTGGAATGAAAAATTTGATTCTTGTTCTGATGTTAACGATATGGTATCAGTATTGTATTCAGTTATGGGAGAGCTGATTCGTAGGTTTGTACCTGAACGTAAAGTAAAAAATTATAAATACCCTGTGTGGTTCAGTCAGGCATTAATCAAGAGACTGTCTGAAAAGGAAAAGTTACGACAAAAGCATAAAAAATATCACAACCCTCGAGATTATTTAGCATACAATAAAGTCCGTGAGTATTGTCGTAATTTGTATGATGCGTGTTATACGAAATTTAAATTAGGTATGGAAGCCGATATAAAAAGAAACCCCAAAGCTTTTTGGCGGTTTATTAAAACGAAAAGCAACAATTCGGTATCTATTCCTGCAAAAATGCACGATAATAATATTAATTACGAAACAGGCCCCGGTATATCAAACCTTTTTGCATCGCGATTTTCCGCAATATACTGTCAGGATACACATAATGATCCATATTTAGCTCCTAGCGATTTATGTTCCAATGGTATAAGTTTAACCAAAATAGTTTTTACTGAGAAGGAAGTCTACATCAAAATGAAGAAACTCGATGCTTCTAAAGGCTGCGGCCTGGATGGAATCCCTCCCATGTTTATCAAACGATGCTGTTCTGCCCTAGCCCTGCCACTGTGTAAAATATTTAATTACTCTCTTCACTCTGGATCTTTCCCTGACGAATGGAAAAAAGCAAGGATAATACCCTTATTTAAAAAAGGTGACCCGAGCGACGCTAAAAATTATCGGCCAATAGCTGTTCTATCTTCCTTCTCTAAAATATTCGAATCCATGATCTGTCCGATCTTAACTCGTCACGACGATGATGCTTTAACCTCAAAACAACATGGTTTTCGTTCTGGGTGTTCTACCGAAACTAATCTGTGCTCATTTGTATCTCACTTGTCATCTGAACTCGACAAGGGACTTGAGGTCGATGCAATATATACTGACTTTTCCAGTGCATTCGACAAAGTTAATCATTCCACCCTTCTGAAAAAATTGTCTCATCATGGAGTCCATGGGTCCTTGTTACACTGGTTTCAGTCCTACCTAGCAAAAAGACTTCAAATAGTATCCGTTAGGGGGCATGAGTCTACTCCATACTACGCAACTTCAGGCGTCCCACAAGGATCTCACTTAGGGCCTATTCTCTTTTCGATATTCGTTAATGATATAGCTTTTATAATCCGTAATAGTAACTTCCTTTTATTTGCTGACGATCTCAAACTTTATCAAACAGTTAAATCGTTTATCGATGTTAGAGGCCTGCAGGAAGATTTACAACGTGTTGAGCACTGGTGTGTTCGAAATCACATGATGCTTAATGTTAACAAATGCTTTCATATGAGGTTTAGTAGAAAAACAAAGTCACTACCCAGTGTCTACGCACTGAATAATATTGAACTGCAAAAGGTATCGCAGATAAGAGACTTAGGTGTAATCATCGACAGAAGTTTAAATTTTATACCGCATATTGATTCTGTCTTAAATAAAGCTGGTAAAATGGTGGGTTTCTTAAAGCGTAACACCAAAGGCTTCAATGTCAAAACTAAACGACTTTTGTACAATGCACTAGCACGAAGTCATCTGGAGTATTGTAGCACGATTTGGAACCCCTTCTACTGTGTCCACTCGCAACGTGTCGAAAGTATACAACGGGCATTCACGCGTCATATGGCTTTCGTTTCGCAAGGTATATCTCACCGTTGTACGTATGATAGCAGACTTCATTTCTTTAATATGACAAAACTTAGCGATCGGCGTAAGATCCGCGATCTTGTATTCTTATATAGACTTGTCAACGGCCATTTTAAATCGATGGATCTCTTAAATTGCGTCCTTATTAACGTTCCCCGTATAATACCGCGATATCCGATTACAAAAACCTTTCATATCGCAAATGTCAGGACCAATCTGGGACTCAGTTCTCCTATTATCAGAATGTGTAATGAGTATAACAAAGTAAACAAATCTGCTAATATTGACATATTTTTCAATCCTTTGTCAAAATTCAGAAACAGTTTGTATCAATTTGTATGTGGTTAAGTTTTGTATTACGTTTTTGTATTTATATCGAGTGTTTATATTTAGGTAAGTGAACATAACCTGATTGCTGGTGCTCCTATTTAGTGAGCGAATGTTGTACACGCCTGTTATTGGTGTATACATATGCTTTTAACCTTAGTGTAAACAACAAATTTGTAATGTGTTTATGTATATACTGTTGGTGTGTTTTCTGGAAAATAAATAAATAAACATTTGAGTATGGCTGTAAACTGTATGGTTTACTTATCAATAATGATGTTACAATAAAACACCTTTTTCTTATATCATTTGTCGAAGTCATTGGTGTTCGTTAAATATGAAAATCGGTTCAAAATACATCGAGAAATCGGTAAACATACATAACAATAGATACAATCGAGCATGATGATAAGATACACCTTATTGAAGTCGGTTTAAAAGGTCGATAAAAATGGATTGACCGCGTGGTTCCTTTATCTCAACAAAAGAGCAAAAACCGCAGAATTACAGGCTCGTACCTTCATCAGTACTTTGAGACCCCTACTAATAATTTCGATGTAGATAAAGTAACTAGTTACTTATGGTGTCCCTCTTGTCTGACCAACTTGTTCTTTTGTTCCAGTGGTGTCGATGCACACACGACGCATCAGTCAGTTTGCGCCGCTTTTGATAGCTCTGGTTGGGCTACCCGCCAGAGGAAAGAGTCAGGTGGCACACCGCCTTTCGAGGCACCTCAACTGGAATGGAGAGAGTACCAAAGGTAAGCCAAGCCAACTTCAACCACACAATCCTTGAAAATGTTTTATTTGCCTCTGCTTCTTTGATTTAAAACAGAAAAAAAAAACAGAAGGTCGCAGTATCATCGAAAAACATTGTATTGACAACTATAAATAGAACGCTAAGTCTGTTCATTGTTTACTCTATTATCCGATAACGAAGCATGTTAAATCGCAGAAAAATCTAATTATCTAAAGAAAATTTGAAAACTTATCAATATAGCTTACGAAATTAATTTATAACTATTCTGCCTATCGATAAAATTGCTACGTGACTTGTGTCAGAGGGAAATCAAAATAATATATGTAAATGACCGGCAGAGATGACAGCGCATAAAATTTTATTACATTTTAATTAAAACATCCCGCATGACGCAATGCGGCAATATAATTATTGCATACATTTTATACTAAACAGAAAATGATAAACATAACAAATTTTTTGCATCAGAATTCATCTTATTTTCAATAATATTGCGTTTTGACATGAATATAGTGTTTACGAGTCATATTTACTCAAAGCAAGAAGCGTTATCAAAACAATAATAATTTATTAACGTTAGCAAAAGCAGGCGCCAGGAATAGGAAATATTTTATTCTGTTTGAATTGGTTTTATCATTTTGTAGACTGGCGCGACATCGTGTCTGATGTGGCCTAGATAGATCGTTACGATAAGCAAGCACATCTCGCTTAAACAAACCTTGGAGGCGTTAATTTTTTTATCACAAGGGAAGTTTCCTTGAATCTGATAATTTTGACATATAAAGCTGAGTCCTCACTAGTCCGGTCTAAACTCTGCATCGACTAATAAACAAGCAAGCTAGCGGGTTGTGAAGTTAGTTGCATACTATACATCCAGATATGTACACGCTGCTGGTTAAACCGGTTGGAGTACCTTTTAATTACCCGCACACCTACAGCTCTTTGCTATTACAATTCAACACCTCAGCGGCCTTATTAATAAAAAATGTACTCCTTGGATCATCCTCAGATTAGTTACTCCGTGTTTTGTCTTATTTTGACATATTACAGTCGACACGTGCGGAAACAAGACAAAACACGGAGTAACTAATCCGAGGATGATCCAAGGAGTACATTTTTTATTAATAAGACCGCTAGAGCCGTGCTCTAGAGGTTGACTTTGTTACAGCTGACGAAAAGTGGTAAATAGGAATAAGAACCGGTAATGATCTGACAAAGCGTAGCACTCATTTTATTTTTGCAAATTGCCACGTAAACAAGGGTTAGATTTACTTTGATTGCATAGCATAATGTCATTTTGCGAGATGGACAAAAATGTTTGGTCATGTAAATTCTTCTTGTGTTTGCAATGACTTATATGTACACAGTTTGTATTAAATAGCTGACTATTTTCCGATAATTTCAATAAATGTCATCATTGACGTCAATACGTACGGTCGTCAAAGAAAGTGTTGTACCAGTTTGAACAAAACTTCGCGTATAAACAAAATATTGTTACGGTTACGGTGCTATTGCAAAGGCAAGGAAAAGAAAGTCGAGAAAGATGGTAAAGCACTTTTTTTGCTCGACTGTACTGTACCAATGTAAACCATTTCTTTATGACACGAACTGACTCAAGTATTCTGTCCGCCTAAAGTCGGAGGTTTGGGGAGTGTGCCGGTGTTCTGTCCCACTCCTAACCGGCTGTTGGGTTGCAGTGTTCGACTGCAGCGAGTACCGCCGTCGGCATCTGGCGCTGTACGGCCGGCATGACATCTTCCGAGCGGACAACCTGCAGGGATCTGCTGTGCGCCGGCAGAGCGCTCGCGAGGCAGTCCAGGACGCCGTACTCTGGCTTAAGGAGGGGAACAGTGTCGCTGTAAGTATCCGGAGTAAACAGTCATAAATTATTAAAGAATTTTTGTTTTCCCATGGGAATTTTTTTCCCGTAGGAAAATTACCTTATGTCCTTCCCCTGGTCTCGAACTATCTCTATACCAACTTTCATCAAAATCGGTTCAGTAGTTTCGAAGCCTATTCAATACAAACAAACAATCAAATCTTTCCTCTTTATAATACTAGTGGGCCTGGCAGACGTTGTCCTGCCTGATTGCAGCGCCACCAATTTTATGTTTAAACCTTCCCTGGACCTATGTAAATACACACAGAAAATTTCGTAAGAATCTGTCGAGCCGATTCAGAGTTTTTGCGAGACAAACACAGCATTTAATTTTTATTTATGAAGAAGAAGAAGAAGACTAGTGGGCCCGGCAGACGTTGTCCCGCCCGATTCCAGCGCCACCTACCGGGTCCAATTAAATTACATATAAACCTTCCCTGGACCTATCCAAATACAAACGGAAAATGTCGTAAATATCGGTCCAGCCGTTTTCGAGTTTTAGCGAGACTAACACACAGCGTTTCATTTTTATATATAACAAAGAAGATAAGAAGATTATTATAGTATAGATATGTATGAATATAATTCTTAGAGGAAAACTTTCATATAGCAAAGGTTAATTTTTATATTTTTAAACAAGTCATCATTTAGGTAGCTACAGCTCCTCGGAATTAGTATCACACCTATACAAAACATTGATAGATAATTTTTGTAGTAATTAAAACTAGACATAATATTCACAATAGTAGCGATAATATAATCAATCCCTGGCGTACAAACAGTAAAGGATTTCTGTGCCAATATGGAAATGTGTTTTTAATTGCACACATTATTTTTGCAACTATATCATTCACAACTCTACATTTGTTACTTACGAACATATTAAGAAAATGGTAGTATCAAGTTCTTTGGAAATACACATTAGAAACATTCATAGAGTAAGTAGGTACACATAACTAATTTAGCTCATACTTTGCAGATATTCGACGGCACAAACGTCACGAGGGAGCAGCGTCGCGAGCTGAACGAGTACTGTCTTTCGGAGATGGGCTTCAGGATCCTATTCATCGAGTGCGTCTGCGAAGACCAGGAGATCCTCGAGAGGAACATTATAGAGATCCTGCATTATTCCGCCGATTACAAGGATATGAGCGAGGGGGAGGCAGTGGACGATCTGAGGAAGAAGTTGGAGCATTACATGAGGCAATACGAGCCGATAGACGCGGGTTTAGAGGATATTAGCTTCGTACGAGTGGAGAATATGGGGGAAACAGTCACAGCGCACAAAGTGGCCGGCCAGAAGGAGGCGGGCATCCTGGGATACCTGTCCGGGATGAGAGTCGTGCCACAGACACTGTATTTCACACGGGTGAGTTAATTTCTATGTATGCAAAGAAAAACATACCTACGCGGTTTTAGACAAAGTAAAGCGTATATTCTACTATTTCCTTACTCAATATAAAAAATCTAAAAAAAGAAATTTCGAGTATTTGTTACGTTATTCTTTACCATTATCGTTCTGAATATTGTGATAGGCGCCAACGAAATTGTTATTAAAACTGTTATCACAATAATGCAGTCTGTAGGTAGGCAGATATTTAATTCGGTTCAGTTTCGTCAGTTTTTCGGGGTTGATGCGTAATGGTGCATGCCGTCATTAATATTCGACTAACACTGACGTAATTAGTATTTATTAATCAGTAAGTTGAATATTATGCTAACAATAAGCACAAGTAAAATAGGTACGTTCCAATAATAAGTAGTTTTTCGGGTTTATTGTAATTCTACGTTCACAATCTTAAAAAAGCTCTAGAAAAACACGACATCAAGTTCTAGATTTTTTGTCTCAATCCTGCAGAAAACTGAAAACTTGAGCCCGGGCTTAACAAACAGTCTTTTTGTAAGTAGATTTTTTATTTGGCCTAAAAAGACTAGTAATAACTTGTCCTCTCAACATTCAATCAACGAGCTGATATTTTTTTTTATTTTGCTTAATAAGACTTCTATTAACTTGACTCCTCAACATTTAATCACGCCCTGAACAAAAAATGTTCGATTCACATTTAAACTACATACCTCGTAAACTAATTAGTTTTTATCGGACATAGATTTCTAATAATTGCTATTGAAGTAGCAACAAGGTCTCTCCTACTTAGGATTTCCAATACGCACTACTGCTGTGCTGTGTAATTTCAAAACCTAGAAAGGGTCGCCCGCCTCTAAGGAATCTTTGCATTTTCAACAAGTTTCAAAAAGCCATTAGAAAAAGATCTAATCTAGTTGAATTTATTTGATGCAATTTAATTTAATTTGATTTTAATACATTGACATTTTATTTCATTTTTGACATTCCAATTAATCTATTGACATTCCATTTATTTAATTGACATTTCCTTTAATTAATTATTACTGATGCTTGTTTAATTTATTAAAATTTACTCAGTCTGCTTCCTTCCATGTAAGTAATTAGATACTTCCTATATCACGTTTTGGAAATAATGCAACAGAATATAATTTAATTGACATGATCAAAATTTTTAATTATTCTTCACTATAGGTACCTATCAGGTAATTTGAAGCATGCTGTGCTTACATCAAGATGGATCAATCTGAATAATGTTCAGTATGATATGCAAATGTTTACATGTGTACCAATTGATTGTTTCCAGTTTTGTAAGCCTAATTAAAAAAAAAATAGGTATACAAGAACAAGGAAATCTAGCTAGTAAAATTAAATGTCTGCCCCCCTCTATTCTTATTTAATTGCAACACCTTAACAAGGTGCAATGTGTAAATTCATCTTAAACACTTGTACTTAATGCAACGTATACTGAGCACTACTTAAACTCACAAACCTGATATTGTAAGAGCTAATAGGTATATATTATATATATTTAAATATCTGTATATATATATATATATATATATATATTATTTATATGTATGTATTGTAAATACTTATTCAGGAATAGGTTATTTTATCTAATAACGCATATATATTGTTACATCTTTTGCGCCAAATACTTTTATTTTTTTTACTTTCCGTTCGGTTGACTGGTAGAGAATGCCTTGTTGCATTAAGTCCGCCCTTTGTACAGTTTAAGTGCAATAAAGATTAAATAAATAAATAAATAAATATAAATAAATAAATAAAAGGATTAAGATCCAACTAAGAAAACCTAGCGACAGCTCAGTCGCTAGTCTCATTGGCCTCCAAAAACGAACCCTACAGTACTACAGTGAACGTAATACTTCAGCACGGCGAGAGCGAGTACAACGTGGTGGGGCGCATCGGCGGCGACGCGTCGCTGTCGGCGCGCGGGCAGCTCTACGCGCAGGCGCTGGCCGACCACGTGAACGGGCTCGCCGGCCGCGAGCCGCTCAGCGTGTGGACCTCCGAGCTCAGGCGCACCAAGCAGACCGCCGCCGGCATCAGGGCGCCCAAGAGGCCCGTCAGGGCGCTCAACGAGCTGGACGCTGTGAGTTTCACTTAACATCATTGATCATTGCACCCTTAGAATAAGAACGCATAGAAACCCAACCGGCGGCGCGCACGATTTGATGCAACTAAATGTGAGCTATACACGGTTATTTTTTTATCATCCTGGACAATTTAAGGGAGGCTTCACGACATGGTATTAGAATGTTTTAAATATGATTAAAAGAAATAACTCACTTACTTCTTTTTTATTAATTTTTACAAAAAAATGAGTACACTAGTTGAGAGCAGCATTTTTTGAGATTTTTTTAAATTTTTTTTAAATTTTTTATTTCTTTTTTTTTTATATAACAATGGATGTGTCCTGAAGCGTCCCTAAAATTTTCCAGGGTGATAAAAAAATAACCGTGTATATGGCTCACTACGCCGGCAGCTCCATACTGTTTTTATCGTAATGTGCGTGTTTCGCGCGTAAGCGACTGCACACATCGGTGTCATTTTTGCTTCACTTTAATCATCGCGCTCTTTACCGGGCTATCCTTCAATGATCTATTATTCTAAGATTGCACCAGTCACCATCCCTGGTCACCTGGATGTTATATCGTCCAGGGAGGAGCGTCGGTGGCACTGTGGACTCGGCACTGACCATCTAATCCGAGTCCGTAATTGGAGATCCGGAGTTAGATCTGCCATGTACCAATGTGTTTTTCGTTTTTAGGGTTCCGTACCTCGAAAGGAAAAAACGGAATCCTTATAGGATCACTTTGTTGTCCGTCCGTCCGTCTGTCTGTCTGTTAAGACCCTTTTTCTCAGGAGCGCGTGGAGATATCAAGCTGAAATTTATATCAAATACCCTTGGAGCTGTGAAAAAATCAAACTTCTAAGCCAACGCAATCAAAAGATACAGCCGTTTGTGCCGCAAATTTCCGCAAATTTTCGACACTCGCAAGGGAATCAAAACCTACAGGGTAGGTACTTCCCGTGAACTCAGAATATTGAAATTTGGTACGAATAAGTAACGACTTATAGCACAGATAAAGGAAAAATTGCGAGAACCGTAAATTTTTAGTTACATCATATAATTAAAATATACGGGTGAACTTTTACTTATATACCTACAGGTTTGTACGGAACCCTCGGTGCGCGAATACGACTCGCACTTGGCCGGTTTTTTTTTCGAATTTCGTATGTACATTTATCCGACGCTCCTATGGTGAAGGAAAACACCGTGAGGCAACCTGCATATACATCTGTGAAGAAATTCAAATATTTATGTGAAGTCGACCAATCCGCACTGAGCCAGCGTGGTTGATTAAGGCCTAATCAAATGCACAAACAATAAAATATAACTTATTTTAAGACAGTTATCGAAAAACATTTTTAAACATAATTACACTTCAACTATATTAAATAAGATATGAAGGATTGTTTGATATGGCTTCGAGAAAAAGCGTTCCAGATAATATGAAAGTTAACAACAACTTTTTAATCTTATTTATAATCTGCTCGCATTAATTGCTTAAGATAAACCGAGCTAATTAGACTTTGCATGCGAGTAATGATTTACAGCCTTTAGTTAAATTTGTGCTATTTTTATACTTTCAAGGGCGTCTCTACCAAAAATATACTGATATATACCTCACTGGGTAATTAGCTGAGTAATGAATGATTATGACTATGAGTGATATGATCGTGCTATGTCAGTGATGTCACGTACGCGTATGATGATATTCGATGTTTACAACCAATTATCTAAAGTTACAACCTAAGCATAACAAACTGCCTATTTAACCGAAGTGACGAATGATAATCCAACTATCTGTGAATAATAATTTAAAAAAGAAAACAAGGTAAAACACTGTAGCAAAAATATACATTGTGTCCGGGGAAGTAGTGATCAGACTTTAAGAGCGTGATCTATGGATTTTTTTATTGATGGAAATACCTCAAATACTCCATTATCTGGTCATTCAGAAAATCCCTCGTTTCACAAACTTATATTATTACTTCTAAGCTTCCGCTCGCAGCTTCACCCTCGTTATCTTCGTTTTTCCCGCGGGAATTCTATATTTTCCCATAGGAAAATATTCTATAGCCTATGTTACTTAGTGATATTGTAGCATTCTATTAGTGAAAGAATTTTTCAAATCGGTCTAATAGTTTCGGAGCCTATTCAATACAAACATACAAATCTTTCCTCTTTATAATATTAGTATAGATTATCGAGAAGCGTCGGTGGCGCTGTGGACTCGGCACTTGCCTTCTATTTACGAAATCCGGGGTTCGAGACCGCTATGTACCAATGTGTTTCTCGTTTTTCGAATTTCAAATGACATTTGTCTGACCACAGAACACTTCTGTGTTCTGGAGGAAATGGAGATTCATCATGAGGCAACCTGCATACATCTGCGAAGAAATTCAATGATGTATGTGAAGTCGACCAATCCGCACTGGGCCAGCGTGGTTGATTAAGGCCTAACATAGGGTAGGCCCGAGCCCCTCGGTGGAGACGTATATGAGCCGTGATGCTGAATATGACAAACTTAGAACAATAATTGTTCTGAGTATCCAACTATACCTGACAGGCGCCCGTCACGAAGGGGCCCTTTGGTTCAAAAATAACATTAGACCTAATGGACGTATACAATAATAATTTTGACATCGTTTTGTAGAATAGCTCAAGTACTACACAGTAACATAATGCAAATAAAACATATCTTAACCATCTTGTTTTTATTATATCTTAAAATAACTGAAAGAAAACACATTCTAGCCCTTGGAAATAATTGTCGAATTTAATTGTCGAATATTTCGATAGTTAGAATTTTCTTGAAAAAACTAAATTAATCACAGAATATTGAACTTGTTTACTGTTATCATACGGAAATCACATATTTTTTTACGATATACTTAATAAATATAATTGGAATTAATTGTAGTCATAGCATATCGTACATTATTAATTTAGCGTCGAAAACATCTTTGGTGAATAAAATTTCATTTGCCATAGCAACACAACACGTACGCTATATTCAAATGCTAACATTAAAAGAATGTTATTGTGCTTATCAAGTGGGTGCTTAAAATAAATAGCAGGAAATACTATCGTCGTATCAGCTAGACTAAATGACGTAATACGCTTATCGTTGTCCTTCGACAGTATCTGGCTGGTAACCAAACTACAATTTAACTTACCCAACCTTATACGTTGATAGGAGCTTTAAAATCTGCTGTTGAAATTGCGTCACAATGGTCTAGAAATCGAAAAATCGAATGTTTGGTGCATAACACAGACAGGCAGGGCTAAGCATCGATATATTAGTACATCGCACAACTCAATCATCGTACAACGTGTTCGATATAACAAAAATAGGGACAAATAGGGAACCCCATTATAAACATAGGCGGTTTCCGTGGTATATGGTAAAGCTTATAAATCTGCTGTCGTGATTGCGTCACAATGGTCTAGAAATCGAAAAATCGAATGTTTGGTTCACAACACAGGCAGGACTAAGCATCGATAGAATAGTACATCGCACAACTCAATTATCGTACGTGTTCGATATAACAAAAATAGGGACAAATAGGGAACCCCATTATAAACATAGGCGGTTTCCATGGTATATGAGTGTAAAGAGGTGTTGAAAGTGTGTAAGGTGGAAAAAATAATGTTTTATTTCAAAATGTAATAAGATTTAATAAAATTTCATAAAAATCAGAAACCATATTTTAAAGTCGTTAAACAAGGGTTTAAAACTGTCTACGACGTAGCCGGCCGTAGCAAAGCTAGGGCGGAATGTGGCTAGTATTGAAATTGAGTCACCACTCGTACCGCATTAGCGCCATTCCGTTCTCACAGCGATTTTTCGAGGCGACCGACGCGTCATGTTGTCTATACGAATAAATAAAATTGAAGTGTCTGTTTGTAATGTCAAAATAACAAGTTTATACTAAATGGGTATAAATGTATATCGGGTACCAATAACAAAAACACAATTTAATTTTTTTTGTCTGTCTGTCTGTCTGTTTGTTCCCGCTAATCTCCGGAGCGGCTTGACCGATTTTGACGGGACTTTCACTAATAGATAGCTAATTGTATAAGGTATAACATAGGCTTTTTATCGACTTCAACAAAAGTTACTATTCCACGCGGACGAAGTCGCGGGCACAGCTAGTAAGTAATAAAAACGAGCCACGTGTCTTCACTTAGTTGGAGTCAACCAAAGTGTATCAAAACATGACGCGTCCTTTCGCTTCGACTCTGCGTCAATGTGAGTTGACCCTCAAGTGATCATGGTAAGATAAAGGTAATAGTAAACATACATACCCTCTAGTGACATATAATATTAGTATGATAGTAATAGTGGTGTGGTAAGATCATCTACATAAAGAAAAAACTATTATATTCGTAATCTAAATATTAATACTTACCGTAAAAACTAAAAGAACTGCGTTTGGACAAACTCCCTTTATTTAAGTTTAAATGTGGGGTTATAAGAGTTTAAAATTTCAATCAAAGCTTATACTCACACACCGAATAATTATAAGAAATCCTCAAGGTAACCATATCATCCGTTACGTATTTTATTTCCCTTCTTGCTTTAACATAGTAGCACGCAAATCTTCACATTGAAATGTAAATACTTAATGTTATTTGTTAATGAGTAGGTATAATGGCCAATTTCATCAACCTTGTCGTAGCTAAGGATACTCTTAGGTGGCATGCTGTCACATTCTTTTCATTAAAGACAAAAAGTGACGTCTTAGGTGTTTCCTAAGCTAAGGATGCCTAAATTAGCCATAAGTATAGCAAAGCTTCCGACAAAAACCACATATACCTAGTTACCTACTCATTAACAATTAGTAATGGACTTCCGAAAAATAACACCTGGTGAATGGTTCATTGTTAATAATGTTAACGTATGTAATGTAGGTACGTACGTGCGTATTGCACTTGGCAAGATTCGTTATGAGCAGCGACCTACATCAATATTGCAATTGATTGCATGTTATTATTATTATTGTAGAGACTTTGGGCCATGTATGCACTACCTCGACCATTGCTGATCTATTGTAGTAGCCCTTTATCTTATAACTCACTGCTAATTCCCGTTGCCTCTAGAAATTTCCAGATTCTTTGGGGAGTGAGATATTGTAAGTCTTCAGGGAACATGATATGCAACCCTAAATGGATGCTCCTATGTCGCATGAGGGTCCCGCAATCACAGAGAATGTGCAACGCTGTTTCTTCCGCCTCTAGGCAGAATCTGCACTTTGCGTCTTGCGTCAAGCCCATACGAGACGTGTGCTTATTAAGTTTGCAGTGGCCAGTTAGTATTCTAGTCACCGCACTGGCCTTATATCTCTTGAGCTGTAATAACTCTTTTGATATTTTGTCATTAAAGCCTTTTATTACTGCTTTCGAGTGTTTTAAACCTGTTGCTCTCTTCCACAGCTCTACAGCTTCTGCCCTACACTTATCGTTTAGCAGTGTGTAAACATAACTCTTGGTGATCCCGCAGAAAGGTTCTGGGCCGATTTGTGGCTGTTCGGCGCCTTTTTTTGATGATTGCATGTTAACTTCCGATGGTTATTCAAGAAATGTTTTGTTGTTCGACATAAAAAGTTCATTTTAAGCGAGAGTTGAAGAGGAAATATTTCACAACAATCCTTTATTCATCATCACAGCTCCTATACGTCCTCACCACCGAGGAGCTCGCACCTACCCTATGTTAGTGTGATTAGGCCTTAGTCAACCACGCTGGCCCAGTGCGGATTGGTCGACTTCACATACACCATTGATTTTCTTCGCAGATGCATGCAGGATGCTTCACGTTGTTTTCCTTCATCGTAGGAGCGTCAGACAAATGTAGGTACATATGAAAATTCGAAAACGAAAAACACATTGGTACATGGCGGTCTCGAACCCGGACCTCCCGATTGGAAGGCAAATGCCGAATCCACAGCGCCACCGACGCTCTCTATTTATTATATCCTATTAATCAATAGGTAATATTATATTAATAAAGTCGATAATCCTTTATTAATCAAGCGCAATTCTCGTGGTTACTCAGAGCGACACGATTTTTTTTTGTATTATTTGTTATTAATTAATTGCATTACAAGTGTCTGAAATGGATGTACATTATACCTTGTTAAGGTATTAGAGTATTGTAAACCAAAATAGAGAAGACATAGGCATTTAATTTTACTAACTACATTTAAATCGTCTTTGTATTTAGTTAAACATATATTTTTTTTTTAATTCGGCGACAAATTATGTTTTTCAAGTATTACAAATTGCAGAATACAAAGCTATCAATCAATCTCGACTTTATCGGCTTATGTTTTTATACGTTCTTTCTTTTACTAAAGATTGTAGTGTTATGTGTGACACTTGCATAACACACACTATAAATGTGTTCAGAGGAATTATTACGTAAACTTCAGATTATTTTGTGTTCGTGACTCGAATATGAAACTTCGGTTTTGCGACACAACTTGAACTTGCGACTGAGTATCATATACTACCATTGATTTACTTGGTAGTACTTACTACCTGTACTACTACCAAAATTTCACTGTTCTCGGCACTTTGACGCAACTTTCTTTATGTAACGTCCAAATGTTTGACATTGTGAAATTCAGAATCACATTGAGCTCTAAATATAGTGTCTTCGTTGACTCACACAGTTAACAGTTTCTTGTTCGAATATTTAAACTAGGGCTACTTTTAATGTTCGCAAATGTAGGTAAATCAGTATTATCAAATATTTATACTAACCTTGAAATAATATAGTGTACCTATATGAATAAAAGCTAATGTAACAATATATTTGAGATCTTTACAACAAGCCCTTTCAAGATTTGTTAATGTTACACTTTAAAAAATCATTGTGTGGTTTTATGAAACCACGATGCAAGTGGAACTTTTTTCGGATCGTAGCTATTTAAATGAAAATTTACGGAAAATTATCCTATTTAAGGGAATTAAAATCGCCTTTATCTTAACTCTAATCGTAATCGTAATCTTAACTCAAATCTTTTTCTTCTGAAATATAAATGTGATAAAAACTAAAATAAAAAAAAGAAATAAAAATCCTTACATATTATAAAACAAAGTCCCCCGCCGCGTCTGTCTGTCTGTCTGTTCGCGATAAACTCAAAAACTACTGCACTGATTTTCAAGCGGTTTTCACCACTCGATAGCGTGATTCTCGAGGAAGGTTCTAGTATATAATTTGTTATGTTTTTGTATTTATTTCTGTGTACATTAACAATATTTGTCGAAGATGTGGGGAAAAAATAAATTAAGGCGAAACGTAGTTCGCGGGCACAGCTAGTGAGAAATAAAATAAGAAAATATGCAAAGAAGCAATAAAATATGAGAGCTGTCAGAAATACTCGTATCCACGTTGCGCGATTCTCCCCGTTATTGAGCACCTATAAAAAACGACCCGCTCATTGTCCCCCAGGGCATCTGCGAGGGCCTGACGTACGAGGAGATGCAGGAGCGGTTCCCGCAGGAGTTCGCGTGGCGGGACCAGGACAAGCTGCGGTACCGGTACCCGTGGGGCGAGTCGTACATCGACATCATGACGCGGCTGCGGCCCGTGCTCTCCGCGCTGGAGGACGAGCACAACGTCATCGTGGTCGGCCACCAGGCGGTGCTGCGCTGCATGCTGGGATACTTCCTCGACGCTAAGCTGGGTTAGTTAATGTTTTGTTGCTGTATACAGGTGGTGGACGGGCAGACGGTCCACCAGGCCCTACATTTCACCGTATCTGAAAGGTGCGACAATGGGGAGACAAACTGCCAATGTTTCCCTACAGGCGGCGAATCGCCGACACGACCATTGTTTTGTTTTGTTATATGTGACAATAACACCTCCGACCACAGGCTATATATGTATATTTACTAAGAGTCGGGCCGCCGCTATCGCCCTTTGGGATCAGCTTTGCACGTGGAACCCCATTGTCAAAATATATGACATATATCCATATATCATACTATATTTTGACAATTGTCGCATCTGTCAGAGATGGTCGAATAGGAGTCTGATGGTAAGAAATAACCTTCGCGGCTTCGCCCGTGATCTTGACCAATATAACACAGCTGTAGGCTGGCCTACCTTTAATATAATGCTGTCTTTAACCCTCTCCCCCAATTCCCCTATTTATATTATTTATTACTTCCACCGCCGTTGCCACTAGTATGAGTATATTTTTGAGCCAACTTCATATAAATTCCTTTGCGAGTTGAACAACTGAGTTATCCATTATCTGATGATAATAGACCGAAGATAGAAGCGACCTTCGCCTGGATTCCTAAGCGATATGAAAAGGCATAACTTAAGTACCTCCAATTGTGGAAACACAACATTGTTATTGTGACAAAAAACTGAGGTATGACGGTAAATGTCCAAGTGGGCTCAGAAGCCATACCACCGTCCACCAAATAGAAAATCTTCTGACCCCATGGAAAATCGAATGATCGCACATGTGAATGTCATTTAATGTTACTAAATAGTAGAAACTTGGTCACGAATCGTATACAGAGTTATTTTGGAGATTTTAGGGAGTGAATGTAGGTCGGGCAGACGCAACTGGGTGAAGCTATTTTAATATTTGTGTTGAAAACAGGGAAAACAAAAACATACGTGTCAGTTTATTTTTAATGATTTTTTGCGTACTGTTTTTGAAGTAACTTTGTAATTGTTTTTGAAGTAACTTTGATTTGTTATAAATGCAAAATAAACCTTTGACAAATTGTAAGAACAATCAAAAGTCAGCACGTCACTAATCATCGCGGTACATGATACCGTCAACGCGCGTAATGTGATCACGGACAAAACGACCCTTATTATTTTATTATATAGAAAAATGGAACAGTAGGTCCCATGTCAAGTTTTACATTTGCGCAACACAAACCGCCCCTATTAAGAGCGACAGAGCAGTCCAAACTTCAAAATTTCAAACAGTATAGCTTGACGCGGCGCTTAATCTACCAAAGGCGAACCTAATGTAACAAAGCAGTCAACCGAATACTATAGTCTTATTCCTTAATTCTAATTTCAGATGAACTTCCATACATGACCGTGCCGCTGCACACGATCGTGAAGCTGTCCTCCTACGGCTACAAGTACCGCGTGGAGATGATCAAGATGCCCGTTGACTGTGTCGACACCCACCGCAAGCAGCCAATGGTACGTTGCTTAAATTAATTTGTCAAGTTCTCTTGATTGGCGAGTGGTTCATTGACAGAGAAACCAAAAGTGGTCGTTGACTTATGGCCGATTTCACCAACCATAACTTGGCTTAGGAAGCCCCTAAGGCGTATGCTGTCACTTTTTGTCTTTAATGAAAAGAATGTGACAGCATGCTACCAAAGAGTCACCTAAGCTAAGAAGAGGTTGGTAAAAATGGCCATTAGTCAACGATAACACAGTATCAGATGAGCACATTTCTCGATTGATTTGATTTTTTATTACTAGCTGTGCCCGCGAACTACGTTTCGCCGTAATAATTGTCCAAAAAAATCTGGAAAGGGCTACCCCTATCACCTAGGCCCTATGTGATAAGGGTGGCCCTAGGTCCTAGGGGTATTAAAAAATCATAAACTTCGGTCAAGCCGTTTCGAAGAAGTTCCATAACAAACACTTTGACACGAGATTTTTATATATTAGATATATCACGGTAAAAAATAATAGAGCACCTACGCAATAGTAACCATGCAATCAAAATTTTTCGTAAAATCGTCGATTTACCTCTTTCTGGAGGTTGACTTACCTAGCTGATATGAATAATAGTCCTCTTTATTAAGCAGCACTTTTACTTTTACCCTAATATGTAATAAGATAATATTATACGAAATGCGCAGTATTTTAAAATATTACTAATCGTTACGAATTAACGACTAACTCATTGATACGATCAAGATATATATTACCTATTTAAAAAAAACAGTGATACATCGCAACAGACTGATAAGTGATAATGTAATGCAGAAATCATCAATGCGTATCATAAGTGTAGGTATATGATTAAAATATAATCTTATTATGTAGCGCCCTGAGAAATACTAAAACGATAATCTGACCAAACGTCTCTTCATATTGAGTGTTTTAGTATTTAACTTTCTACAACTCAGAAATGCGGTATGCATTGTCAACTAACTATATCTAGCTTTCTGCTCGCGACTTCGCCCTCGTTATTTTTGGTTTCCCTTGGGATTTTTTTCCCCGTAGGAAAACTACCCTATGTCCTTTCCCTGGTCTCGAACTATCCTTATACCAACTTTCATCAAAATCGGTTCAGTAGTTTCGAAGCCTATTCAATACAAACAGACAAACAAACAACGAAATCTTTCCTCTTTATAATATTAATATACTCGTAGATTTTTAAACATCATGCTTGTGAATTGTTACAGAATTGCTCCATCACGCGCAGCGCGTCCGACGCCCTTGTGACGGTGCCGTCCCACTACGACACCCTCCCTTCGAACCTGTGGCAGAACACCGAAGCACAAGTTTAGGCTCAAGCTGAGCCTCCGGCCTGAGGCTACCGTATCAGCGAAGGGCAGCGCCCTCGAGAGAAGCCCTAAGGGCTAGTCGCGGCTGTGAAACGCCTGGGACTACTGACGACGCCACACCGGCCAATCTCCCATCGTCCTATCGGGATAAAGAGGGACGGTGTGACTGTGTTTCGAATCTAGTTTTACCAAATAGTTCTAAGTCCAAACTTGAGTTCTGTAACCAAACTTAGCTCAATCACCTGTTGTACAAATTGTGAGTAAGTTATACTTTATCTTCCGAACCTATTAATAAGACTGATAAACACTATGCACGGATATCGAATCGAAGGAAGCGATACATTATATACCTTATAATTTTATGATTGGTCGACATTCTTTGCTTGATTATAAGAGTATAGGCACGTAAGTTCGACTATTTCTTATGCATTAATTTATAATTTCCTTGTACGCAATATTTTATTTGAATATCTTTAGAGTAACGCGTAATTTAAACTGTAGTCATCGCACATAGAATTACTAAAATTAAGTGCTTAGTTTAATTAACATTGTTTTTTTTGGGCGACTTCGGCTGGACGTATTCTGGATAAGGGAGAGTTCAAGTGGTAATACATAATAATAAGATAATTTACTTTGTATTTTAGTTTTTAAACTAAGTGCTTATATTTAAACTTTTTCAGGCTAATAACTCGTTTAAGTATTGTTTTAACCATTAAAAGTTTACTCGACAGTATATTGGTAGTCAATTAAATTAAATTTAAGACTTATGTGCTTAGATTAAGTTGGTTTTTACTTGAGTTCTTCTTCTTTGGAGGATTTGGAGGAAATGTATATTCTTAAGTCACGTTGAATTGTTAAGAACGTAGTAATTATAGATCTTGTTGGCTCATTTTGTATCGGCGCTTAGAAAAATGAAGTTTGTTGAATCTAAATAATAGAAAAGTTTGTCTTGATAATAATAAAACTAACTTGATAATATAGATGAAATACTATAACGCCGATACAATTATGTAATGAATTTGAAAGTATTTAGAGAGTATTTCAAGGAAGTGTTCGACCGTAGACGATCACATGCGTAGTGTGCAATGACAATCTCAAAAATTCTTTTTAAATATACACGTAGTCAATAGTGAATGGTTGTTTGATTTCAAGCACCGATCCTTCTCGGTTAAAAAATTGCATAATATAGTTTTTGATGTGAGTCAGGAAAGTATGTTCATATTTTTTTTTACATACAACAGGAAGGTTCTTTGCCTTCGACTGACATGATGGTGCCTAATGGTAAGTCATTTACGGTCACATACGGTTTCCATAATTATTTACGGTCCAGATTTTAGCTTCTCCCACCTAGTTCTCGCCCTCAATCTTCCTGTGTTGTACCAAATCCATTTGAATTCCTTGATAAGGTCGAAGGTGGAAGCGAGTTTTACCTGAACTTGTTAATGTCTAATTTCAATAGTTCCGCTTGAATCTTTATTATATTTAAGTTATTGCGACCGGTTGCCTAACGATAATGTATCGAAACCGGTCGCAATAACTTAAATATAATAAAGATTCAAGTGGAACTAGTGAAATTAGTGTTTTAATAACAAGATACCATGGACTTCCATCAATAAATTACAACACAAAGCTTTTAACTATTTACCTGGTCTTCAACAATTGAGAAACTGCTATCTTCGACTCTCGTCGCCGGATCCTCTTCGTCTGATGACGGGGAGGATGTGGCGGCGGTTGTCGCGCTCGCGCCAAGGCGCATGTGAGGGGCATAGTTGGGTTTTAGTCGGTAGGCCGCGGCATTGCACTCCCTGGTGGACATACCATCCCGCCTACCAGGGGCCGCGGAGAGTCGCGCCTCCCAAGCGCGAGGTATGCGTAACGCATTTCCCAACTTTAAAAAAAAAGGTAGCTAGCCAGGCGGACTCAAAAGTCCTAACACCAACCAAACTAAGCAGAAAAATATCTGATCCCTGAATAATCGAACCGCGGACCTCCAGGTCAATACGGGGTGGTCTCAACCACTGAACCACGGAGGCGAATAAAAAGAATCTTATGCAACGAGCCGCGAGTTGTATTGGCCCGACCCGCATTGCCTGCGGGTAAAAGCGGGCTATATACCATACAATTTCAGATTCAATCTGTCAATTAAATTTGGTGAAGTTGAAATTGACCGCGCTCTACTCACGAGTCAACCTGCTGTCACAATTTCAGATTGATACTGTTGTTGGTAACAGTGCAAGCAAGCACGCGTCGAGCGCACTATGATTCTTTCAAAGTACGGAAAAGCGGGTCAGTTAAGGTTAAGGGCGACTCCTGTCGCATGTTTTTCTCGAGATAATTACTTTCTTTTCCACAAACGTGTTAAATATTTATAGAAAGCTAACAGTTTAATCGATACATTCTTTTCATTATTGTTCATTTTTATTACGATGTTATGACGTGACGTATTATAGTGGATGGTGTATAAAATTTGTAGGTATTTAAAACACGTACGACAAGCAACGCATCCGGACCGAGCGCAAATGATACCAAATTGAATCAACCATACACCGTTCAACGTGCATCCAATCCGTTGACTCAACATGTCGATTCGATGTCGCTAGGACGGTCGACTAGACATTAAATTTTTTGAAAGTAGGTGTTAACTTGCCTCTTCATAGCGCGATTTGTGAAATTAACTCAAATTGAATCAACGGATTGAATATGAAATTGTATCGTGTATAGCCACTTTAAACACGGAGCGAATGTCAAATGTCAGTACAGGATATGATGACATCTTAATTCCAGCCAGCTTTCTGAATTGCTATCAGTGCCTTTCTTTTACTCATTATACAAAGAGAATGAAATGGCATTATAACAATTCAAAAAACTGTCTGGAATTAAGACTTCATATTATACCCCCTGCACGTGTATCAAACCACGTATTTTAGGGTTCGATACCTCAAAAGGGAAAATGGAGCCCTTAAAGAATCACTTCGATGTCCGTCTGTCAAGAGTTCAAGACCGTTTTCCTCGGGAACTTGTAGTGATATCAAGCTGAAATCTAAATCATATATTCGGGTCTATTTCCTAAGGTATTTAAGAGGACTGTGAAGTGCCAATTAGTGGCTCGAGTATGCACTTTCAAAAATGCAGTTTGTTGCACACCGCATAGAGTTGAATGTCCGAGTCAAGTGCCTACATTTCTTATTGAAATATTGTTTCGGGCGATAACTGTTTTACCCCCCTAAACCTTTACGAAATTAGACACTTTTGGTTTTATTAGATTCAGTATACCTTAATCTATGTTTCTACGTTTTACTTTTTTTGTAATTCAGTATAATTCAATCAAAAAAGATAAAAATGCTCGAGGTAGTTTTTAAGTCTAAAATATGGATATTTAGATGCAAATAATTTATATTCTGAACAATATAACTTCAAAATCAAAACGTACAAACCTAGATCTTCATAATATCTACCACATTTCTAAAAATTATAAAAAATGGACTATGTAAAGAGGGAGAAAAGCGTTATCGCTTTTTGTATGAAAATTTACAGCTTCACAATCCTCTTAAGCTATGAAAAAATCAAACTTGTAAATCAAAGCGATAAAAAATTATGACTGTTTATCATGGAAAGAATTATTCCCGAACTCCTAACAACCTAAATGCTTAAGAGTTATACTTTCCATGTCCACTATCAGCTCACCTTTATCACTTAAAAGAATAGAACTACGCGTTAATAAGTTCCCATTTCCATTATAAAGAACTATCTCCAAACCTATGTACATTTATCTTTTACTAGCTTTCCGCTCGCGACTTCGCCCGCGTTATATTTTTTTTCGCGTGGGAATTTTTTTCCCGTAGGAAAATTACCCTATGTCCTTCCCCTGGTCTCGGACTATCCCTATACCAACTTTCATCAAAATCGCTTTAGTAGTTTCGAAGCCTATTCAATACAAACAAACAAACAATCAAATCTTTCCCCTTTATAATATTAGTAAGTATTAGTATAAGTATATAATATAGGTTTATTAAAATTTCATATGTACATTTATCTGACGCTCCTACTGTGAAGGAAAACATCGTGAGGAACCCTGCATACACCTGCGAAGTAATTCAAAGGTGTATGTGAAGTCAACCAATCCGCACTGGGCCAGCGTGGTTTGACTAAGGCCTAATCGCCCTTTTTTTTTTTTTTTCTTTTCTCGGGGGGATTTGCGTAACCGCACCGTACCCGCCGTGGGCTAGACGGCGGGCGTGTGTGGGGCTCTCCTGGCAGAATACCAGGCCTACCCACTAAAACCCCCCGGTGTTCTCCCTGCCCTTATAGGCGCGCTAGGTAAGGTCCACAGTGCGACTCCACTACCCACGCGCCCGGGCAAGCCCGACCAATTGGTCGGGCTATCGCCAAGGGGGGATTGCCCGAGAACACCAGGGCAATCCCCAGACGGAGGGCCATACGGCGGCGTGCACGGGGCCAACCGTGCACGCAGGCCTCCACGGCAGGGTCATTAGACGGGCATCGCTTCTGCGAATGCCCGTCTTCGCCTGTCTATCCGTCTGCGGCGGATGGGAGCGGCTTGAGGATCTGCCTCCCGCTCCCTCTCCGCGGCCTCCTTCTGCGAGATTACGTCCTCACAGAAGGAGGCGACAGCCTCCCATTCCGCCCTGCCACGGAGCATGGCCACGACCATGCTCGGCAGCGAGAGGTTTCCGCCTCCCAGCGCAGCGTTGAGTTCACTGCGCTGGCGTCGCCAAGCCGGGCACACCAATAGTGTGTGCTCGGCAGTGTCGTCGGGAGCGTCGCAGTGGTGACACTGCGGCGTTTCCTCCCGACGGGCGACCCGGTGCAGGTAGTGACCGAAGCAGCCATGCCCGGTAAGTACCTGCACCATGCGGAATGTTAGGCTGCCCTGCCGGCAAGGCCTAATCGCCCTACCATAACTGGTTGGGGTAGGCTCGTGCGTGCCCCTCGGTGGGGACGTATGTGAGCTGTGGTGATGAACTCCAAACCTACCAGACCTCTTTAATCATCAGCTGAGTATCATGATAATGACTACCAGATGCAAATACCTGAATATGTTCAGAAAAATATGAAACACGTTGGACGTGCACATGAAATTTATGGGTTTCCTTTGATTTTCTTGGGATTCCATCATCACACTATGGACCTAGTGACAAGGGGACCACCTCAAGAGTATAGTCTTTCGATTACAAAAAGAATTTTGAAAATCGGCCAACAAATCGCGGAGTAATCGGTAAGTAATAACACAGATAATATAATACTACAGTAGTAATAATAAACATACACATAAAAAAAAATAGATACAGTCGAACACAGAACGTCCTCCGAACAAAATATCAAGTCCAGTCGTAGCTACTTTCCTAACCCTAAGGTTGCCTGGTAGAAATTGCTACCTTAGCAATAAGGCCGCCTATTGCCAATATAATGTGTATTGTAATGTCCTGTACATATGTTTGATGTGCAAGTGTTTATTCATTCATTCATTCAGATAATTATATCGCTACAATAGGGATTTAGAAAGTAATTCATTGATCGTGGTGCTGCCGTACTGACTATAGTAATTGCGATCGTGACACGTCGGCCCTGGGTCATACCTGGGCACACCCCTCGAAGGTTGCCGCCGTAGTTTTGCCTTGGACAAATCAGCAATGAGAATCAACCATTTGGATTAATTGTGTTTCCTGTATCTTTCTTTGTGCCTTTGTGATCTTCACCGCGGAGACGTAACATAATACGATCTACACAGATTGCAAACGTAGTCTCGTCGGTAGCGTATAGTTGGATTTAAGTATACATTGCCACATATATTATAATACTAAAGGCATTGCATAATTATGAAAATCTCACACAATCGCTGCATTGGCTTAACTAAGGTTAAACTAAGGCTCGGGGAATGGCTAACGCCGATCCCGAGTGTGTCTCTACGGAGGTAGAAGTTGCTCTGGAGGGTGGTTTAGCCAGGTATGGGGTTACCCAGGTAACCCGAGTCCAATGGCATATCCTTGGGGCGGCTTTGTCAGCCCCTTGTTGAATCGTAAAGAGATTCCCCCGCCTCAAAAAAAAAAAGGTTAAACTAAGGCACACTATGGAATAACTGACTTCCAAATTTAAAAGTTCCTGATGGAATCAACCGAGGACTTAAGGCGCATAGTGGTCCTAATGACCTTGCTCCATCGTCCCGCACTGATTACATAGGAGTGAGTGAGTGAGAGTGAGGGGAATATTTAAGAGGATATCGTACAGTCCGTTTTTCCATACAAACGTATTCCCCTGTTTTCTTCCTGGATAATGACACTAATTGCTCTATTTTTCATTCAATAAAATCATTAGCCACTATTAAGCATGTTCCTATGTTTTCCTTTTTTTATTAAGGTAATTATTAAAAGAGAATTTAAGCCTTTAAAAACCTAATAAAAAACCGACCTAATTTTCTGCTGTATTCAAACGTCCAGCAAACAAATTGAACAAGATTATATGAAAAAAGCAAAACATAGAAACACAGAAAAAGCCTTGCTTTAATTTTTAACGCAAAAAGTAATTAAATCGGTAAATTTTTGGCGGAGAAAACAGGGGACTACAAAACGTATATTTTGTGTACTTTTCATAGGTATTTTCGGTCCTGCTGCAGTTGTCCTTATCGCGATCAGCCCCCTAACCATGATCGCTCAAAACATTATTAAAACCGCGCTGAGAGCGGGATGGCGCTATACGCAGCAAGAGCGGTGTCTCTGTTTTAATATTGTTTTAACCTTGCTATAAGCGATCATGGTAGGGCCCCAGTTCAGTTGTTCGGGCACAGAGCGAAAGCAATACATTTTTAATTACTCATACTTTGAAAGTAGTTCTGAAGTTGCCTGAGGAGAGGGTTGAAAGTAATACTTTTCACCCCTACGGAGAATCACTTTCAACTGACAGCTGCTGTCAAATTTTAAAAAAGAAACTAGTTCTTTTTTCACATTTTTATTGAACCATATTCCGACTTTCTATACAGCCACTCAATTACAGCGCGGTGTAAAATTGAAATAACATAATGTTAAGTATTTAATAAAAAATATATTTTTTAAATGACTTTATAATAAGTAATTTATTTTCAACTATTTCTTTCAAATAACAGATTTGGGAAAAATATTTACCATTTTTTAAATTATGAAAATGGAAAATAATGGCTGAATAGCTGGCCGGCCACAGAAAAAAAAACAAAATAAGCGGGAAAGGTGCGGAAAAGCGGCAATGCGATCTTCATTTGTTTTTTCCATTTGTAGAGTTTTGTTAATACTTCCTTAGAGCAGAGATTTGAATTAAATGTTAGTTATATGTGTACAACATTGTATTAATTATTTACACAATGAGTTCATCTGATTCAGGTATGAAGCTAACGCGTGATTTAATAAGAGAAAGCGGGCTAAAGCAGAAGTTGTTGATTTATGTAAAATAAACACGTTTATTCTTTAGCTAAATCATTGTTTTATTTTTACTTTCCTTGTATTCGTAATAAAAGCACAGTGTTTACCTCGGGTTAAAGACTAATTTAGTCCCTAAACACCGTCTCAGGACGAAATAAGTTACTTTCACCCCTGGGGTAACAATGTACTATTACAAATACCTATTTTTGAATTCTCTCGACCTTGGTGTTTCCTCTTAAGCAAACCTTTACGCGTAATAATAATAATAATAATTTATTGGTCAAACAATAATTACAAACATAAATGAGTTTCTGATTCCTGAACTAGGTAAATACATACCTGTATTTCAGGCAATCAGCGCCCTCCCCATTACAATTTTAAAAATCTTATGTAGTACATTTTCTTATGTGTTATGTATAGTGTGTATTTATGCGTGCTTGAGTGTGTGTTTGTGTGTGTATATGTGTCTGTATGCGCGCGTGTGTGTGTACGTGTGTGTATAATAAAGCACGTCTTGAGACTAACATACATATTATATATAACATACATATAGATAATAAAATTGAGGGAATGAAAAATTATACTAGGTTTCAGGAGTTCCTCTGTATTCAAATAATCTAGAGTGAATAACAAATTAGAAACTTTATCTTTACATTTTTTTAAGGAAAGAGGGTAAATATTTAAAATTTTATTTATTTGGTTATATAAGAATACTGAGAGATGTGTATGTTGCCTTCTTGCAAGTGCGGTGCGAGATTGAAGTGGGTTGATAATATTTTTGATTACACGACTGCTACTAGTAACATATATTTGGATTGTACGGGGTTATTTGGTGTTGTCCTACAACTAAACGAAAAATGTACAATTGCCTGAGCGTAAGGTGAATTATTTTAATTAAAAATTAATAAAGGCGATTAGACAAATCTAAAAAGACCATCCGCTAGAATATTGTTCACTTTATTTATTGAAATCAAAAGTATATGATTTAACCTAATATTTATAAATCGAGGCATGTTTGGGTCACATTTTAATCAAGTTTTAATTAATTTATCAATAAATTAATTAATTTATCTAAAGAATGCGTTGAATAACAAAATACCTATCTTTTTTAAAGATTTTTTTATTCAATATTAATGAAGAGAACCGGTATTTTCTGCAGTGATTTTTTATGATTGACACTACTATGCGCCTTAATTTATAACCTGGAATACAATACAATTTACATATACCTACATAAATATGTGGGACGTGGGTACGATATATAAATTGTAGATATTTAGGTAAGTTTGATTTCTAATTGAAAGAACCTACACAACAAAACAACAAGGAAATTAAAAATTGAAGTTGGTAGATACCTCAGAAGAATAGGTACAACATGTAAGTGTCTTTGCAAGTTTATTCAAATACGTTGCTTTCAAATGTAAATTCGTTGAGTCGTCGACAATACTAACACAATGTTATGTACTTCGAACCGTCACGTCTCATCATGTCACGTCACTTGGATAAACAATATTTCAAATGAATTTCCTCTGGAAATAACTTACTGTAAAGGTAGGTTTAGTTAGACTTGCGGCACAGAATAGATAATAGTACTACGTACTTGCGGTGAATCAAGTAAAATTAATTTTGTATTATTCGTCTTTTTTGGTACAGGTTTGCAACAATTCAAAGAGTAGGTAGCGTAGGTATGGTGCATCCAAGATATAAGTAACTCTCCTGAGTTCTCAAATAAAATCAAGTACAGTGGGCTCCTTATCAAGCTATACTGTTTGACCTTTAGACCGTTCTTATGCCGCTCGTAATAGCGGCGGTTTTCGTAGTGTAATTGTATAGCTTGAATGGGAGCTTACTGTACATTATTATTTAATTTATTGTTATAGTCAGAACTGTGCAGTAATAGGCTTAAGTGATATGCTGTATGTTCCAGAACTTTATTACAGTGTTTTAATGCAGTAATAAATTACTTTGTAAACCTAGCTTCAGTCGCTTGCCTTGGCCTTCGTAGGATGCTTAAAATAACAATTTATTTAATGTACAATCTATATTAATATTATAAAGCTGAAGAGTTTGTTTGTTTGTTTGAACGCGCTAATCTCAGGAACTACTGGTTCAAATTGAAAAATTCTTTTTGTGTTGGATAGTCCATTTATCGAGGAAGGCTCTAGGCTATATAACATCACGATATAGCTATTTTCGGACATCCACGCGAACGAAGTCGCGGGCACAGCTAGTATTAGATATTTATTATTATTCATTTAGCTTGTAGAAAAGACAAATTGAATTTGCTTAGTAGGTAGGTACTTAAAGTACAACAAATATTTTGAACACAAAGGCAGTTGTGACACGAAGCCTCCCGCTACAGCAGTAATCTTGATATATTTTTTCCAAATATTTATGAGAAAAGTTGAACATTTCATTTAAACGTAAAATATTTATATGCGTATTTTTCCTAACTCACATTAGGTACATTTATAAAGTTCCAGATGAAATTGAATCCTTTCTTCTCTCTTCTTGATTCTCGCACAGGATTTTTTTATTCTAGAAGTTGACTACATTCATACTCTCCGGATCTTTTCCTATAAGTTACTTTAAGTTGTACTTACACTAATAATAATATTGTAACTAATACTTAAGTTAAGATATTGCTTCTTGCCTAATTTCAAGACCAACACAGTGATTTTAATTTCTCTCCATCGATATTGTGTCTGTAGACTTTTCCAATGGGTTACGGAATCGAAAAAGAGTTTTGAACAAAATTTATTTATTTTATTTATTTATGATTGACCTGACATCAACACAGAAAACTCTAATAACAATGTTTTATCCTAAACTTGAGTTTGGCAGTAATGATTGTGATCGCGACCGATTGCCATTAGGTATTGTAAAGAAGTGAAGTGAAGTGATCAAAAAACGAGCGATTTTAGTATTTTTACTGGCGAAACGTAGTTCGTGGGCACAGCTAGTAATCTATACAATTTAACTCATCAATCTGATATTATTTCTAATTTTAGTTATTATTACATACACGAACCAAGTGAGCAAGCTAGTTAACTAGCCCCTGGCATCGTAACTAACAGATTCTCTTACCTCAAAATAGGTATTCATAAAAATTCGCCTCCTTCTGCGAGGACGTGATCTCGCAGAAGGAGGCAGCGGAGCGGGCGCGAGAGGTTGACCCTCTCGCCGCACCGCTCCGGCGCAGGCAGTTGGGTAGGAGGAGGCGCGCGTCATTTCTGGACGCGCGCCACCAACAAGCTGGGGATGAAATGGCCCGGCCGGCCGACAACCGGTTGGGAGACACTTTTCTACCCCTGGCCTGCTCGTCTGGGGGGTCGAATTATGGCACTTGTCGACCCCCCCGTAGAGGTAAGACCTGGCGCTTGGGTCAACTATGCTGGCTCACCGTCGGTCGGGCCTACCCTCCAGGGGGAGCACTCGGGGAATGGCTAATGCGCATCCCGATTGTGTCTCTACGGAAGTAGAAGTTGCTGGACAATTTGGACTGGATTGCGAGTCCAATGGCATATCCTTGGGGCGGCCTTATCAGCTTTCAACCCCTTGTTGAATCGTAAAGAGATTCCCCCGCCTTAATTTAAAAAAAAGGTATTCATAAAAATAATCATTTCACGAACAACATATTATGTCGGACCTCTTGGTATTACAAATATTAATTAGAATAACTTATTACCTTATATGATTATAATCCCCTCGCCATTGCTAGCACACTCTCTTTTGACATGGTAATAAGATGTTTTAAACACAATAAGACGACATTTGACACAACAATGCAACTTATCTGCATGTAAAAGGCTCATGTCATTATCACCGCACAGGAAACCTTTAAAGCTGGGATATCAATAATACTAAACTTTGAGTTCTCTTATATAAACAGGTCGAAATATATATTGAATTGATTCTGTTTCCAGACCGAAGAATTTGCTTACAGCACCTCAACACTCTTCAGGCTGTTGTAAATTGTCTATAAAAGAAAAAATCTATGATGAACACTTTTTTGACAGTAATTGCGGCGTCGATAAGATTGTGTGTCGACTGCCTTATATAACGGAGTGATGGATGCATATTTACTGTCAATATTAGAGCAATCATGATTCTCTTTGAGGCTCACAATAAAGGCTAACATGTCAAAAATCAAACTGAGTTGAGCAACTACCTACTTGATCTTACAATCGGACTAGTTTCGTGGGTGGGCGACAGCTGCGAGCCCATTGATCGGGTAGTCAGTGAGAGGTTCAACATGACCGTGGCTTACTTCATTGACGGATGGTGTTCGCAGGCTCCGCGCGACCCCGCCCGCGACCCCGTAGGTGCCCGTAGTTAAACGTGCGCAGACGCATTGTCATATAAATCGTTACGCCGCGCAGACGCAGCGTTTCCGTATATCGCCTGCGCCGAAACCCCGCGAAACAGTGCTGTTGTATTGATGAGCTGTGATTGTGATTGATGTGTTTGTAAATTGTTCAAGTGAGTCTACTTTGCGCTATATTAGGAACAGCCAAGGTCGTTGTATCAATAAAACGATACCTGACATTTGTTTATGCAGGTAACCTACGATTTTTCTTTACTGCGATCGAAGTTTGAGTTTTGCGTCTCATTATTGAGACGTAAAAACGTCCACTAAATTACGTTAACACTAGCATAAGCCATTTTATATATTTAGATTCAAGATCATACCTATTCTTAACGTTTGGTTCACTTTCATCATGCGTGAAGAGACAACGCGAGCAAAAGCTAACTATATAATGCGATTTGAATTTATTTGCTTCCCATTCCGTTTATAGCAAAAATACGGACATTGCATAATAATATTACGCAGGATATAGCTTGCTTGACAACAGACAAACATTCGAATATTTTTCTAAACCAGTCGGATCAGTAGTAGGTACTTATAGGTGAGTAAATATTTAAATGGTTGCCATATTTATTTACATCCATTTGCTCCTTTGAGTTGAGGAAATCTACGACACATCAAATAGATGTTAAAATTCTTTACACTTTTATTTAAATAAATAAGCTATAATTAAAAAATAAGCTTTTAAGGCGCTATATCGAAAATATTGGTTATTTTTAATGTAATGTCATAGGTAACTGAGAGACCTTACAGATCTGAAAGTCAAATATGTGTTTCTTCATATCTTTAGCTAGTCACGTACAGAACCGAAAACGCGATTTAAAGATTTTGCCTCGATACTTTTTATTTTTGAAATTACCTCTTAAAAATATGAATATTCAGGATTACTAGTAAACGGTGTTAGGTATTAATTAAAAAGTTCCTTAAATAGGTAGCCATCATCAGTATCTAGAATCGTACAGAAGCATTTTTTTCTAATCATTATCCTGTCTTCGCCTCCGAGATTTATTCCTTAACCATGTAGTAGCCCTGCTACGCGCTAACCCTATCGCACAAGTTTTAAAGTCAGAGAAAGAAAACCACTATATCTTCCTCTGTCTAATCACACCTGACAAGCCTCCGCACCGCAGTACCGACCTCATTCTTGTCCGTGCGCGCGCGGCGCTCGCACGAGTGTAACAGTAATATAATTTGTGCATGAGTGTAGGTAACCTACGTAAAAAAAAAAAGGTATAAATTTACGGTTATTTGCTTATTTGTTAAGTATGCCTAAACGAAAACACAGTGAACCCGAAGAAGATAGATGGCTAAGGAAGATGAAGAGATACGAAGAAAAACTGAATTCGGAAAAACGTAGGGGCAAGCCGGAGGCACATTTTGTACTCAGATGATGGCGAAAATGATGTGCAACCAGAAGAATACTTTTTTACATTCCCGTTGCATTCATCGGGAATCATTTTTATGTCCGTTGTATTCTTCGGATAATATTTTATTATGTTCTCGTTGTATTGAACGAGGAATCATTTTTATGTCCGTTGTATTCTTCGGATAATATTTTATTATGTTCTCGTTGTATTGAACGAGTAAGCGGGTGGACACCGCTCGCCTGGGCCGCCGAGTACGCGCGCGGCGCGACCACGTGCAGTAATACTGGTAATGGAAAATGTGGGTATCCTTTTTTCCCCGCTGCCTAAAAATTTCCGTTGCATTCATCGGAAATCACTTTTATGTCCGTTGTATTCTTCGGATCATATTGTTATTATGTTCTCGTTGCATTCAACGAGTGTACTTAATGGAAAATATAGGGGCTGTCCTTTTTTCCCCGCTGTTTTAAAAATTTCCGTTGCATTCATCGGAATTATTTAAAAATATTTTTTGTGTTGCCTAAATTCTCATTAAATATTTATTAGTATCTTTCACATACAAAACAATATGGTGATAACTGATGAGTTACAAACCGATGTAGCGGCCAGGTTTCAAGTCCTATTGCAAAACGGTTTCCAAAAGTGACCAAAGACGAGCATTAAAAAAAAAAAAAAAAAAACAATGTATACTATAGTACCTATGGCGAAGGGCCGAACTCTAATTCGGAAGTAAGTGCTATATTGGTAGACAACAGAATCAACTCGGTAAAGCACTTTCAGCACTGGGAAGGGCACAATCGTGTCTTTTAAAGAAAAATCTTAATATTCCAGATGTAGTTGTTGAACGATGCAGACACCAATTTCATCTAAGAGTCATTTAAACTTGAAAGGCTCATCGTCCCGAACGCGACAGCAAAGCAGCGGCCAATCCTACCCTCATCGAGCCGGTGGGCCGGGACAGTCAAAGACGTCATACTAACAAGCGAATCGACGGCGAGCAGCCGCGTTCGCACCGCCGCTGCCAGCTTGTCGCCTGCCAGCCCCGCCGCCGCCGCCGCTGCCGCTGGCACCGCCGAGGCACCAGCCAGTCGCGTCGCATCACAACGGTCATCGAACAATCGCGCTACCTGAGCGCGCAGCCGCAAGTACATGCCGGCCGCTTAAAATATTAATTTAGTCAATGAGTGGTGAACTATCACTAGCGATAGGTTTATATTAGACAATGTGTCCAGGATTTTATTTATTGAGGAACCTTATCAAATACCATACAGCCGTGCGCGGCGTTCTTTTTCAAAAAGTTAGTGAATAGCAATTTCTCTCGAATTAAATCATTTATTAGAAATAAAAGCTATTAGGAGATGTAACCCGACAGCAAAACAATTCGTTTATGATATCTTCGTTATTCCTAAAAGCGTGTGCTCTATATATATTAAATCTAAAAATCTGAATTCGAAGTCGAAGTAGGTATCTCATTTCAAAATGGAAGATATCAGAACGGCTACTCGATTTATGATCGAAGACTGATACGTGATTAATATTGATATTTAGGAAGCTTAATTTTTGCTGCCGATTCACAAATCAAAAAAAAAAAAAAAGAAAACATGTTTACGCTTTTATTTTCATGATATTTTGTACGAGTTTCTAGCACTCCCGTTTAGCCTATGTTCCGCGCGATATATTTCACAAAATATTACAGCCAGCTCTTACTCATTTAAGATCTTATGGTCTGCTATCAGTGAGATATCTATGATATGTTGTGTTTAGCAAACTCTGCTGGAGAGTACCTAGAGAACACAAAAAGAACTATTTAATGTCTGACACGATTAGGGTTAGTTATTTATGAAAAAAAAAAAAAAAAAACTAGTCTAATACCAGAAAAGCTTTGTAAATTTTTAGGTTTTATTTTAAACTCTAATAAAATAACATACAATTACCAGATTCAAGCCACAAAAATTTATTATACACATAAAAAATATATTTAAATCTAACAGAATTCGAATAAGGTTCTTTAAACGTTTTCTACGGCAGCATGTCGGCTGTAGTATATGGGTAGTATATACACACAAAATCACTAAAAGTGCTCTTCTTAGAAATACTAACAATTACGACGTTTTTATTACAATTACAGATATTTTATAATAATATGATGATCTCCATTGGTGGCAGATCAATATTCCATTGGCAGTCAATTGAATAAAAAGTCATAGGTACAATTTCGGAATTTTTACGGACGTTTCGACAGCAGGCTAGGGTGCAGCTTGTGCCAACGAAAAGACTGGTGGTTTCTGGACCAACATCGAGCGAACCAATCATATAAACTGACTGGAACTACTCGCTGTATATTGTGGGCTAATTTCATTTGCTAAAAATGTCGCTAATTGTGGTAGTCTTTTAAGTGTCGATAACACCACTGCCATATTCTATATAAATAGAATGGGGAGAGTGTAATACCAACACTTAAGTCAAGTTACTAAAATGATTTGGGACTGGTGTGAGAAAAGTAGGTATATTTATTTTCGCGTCTTATATTCGTTACTCGTTAAATATAGAAGCTAACAGTGAATCGAGAAAAATAAACTTCGACACAGAGTGGCAGTTGGGTATCAGACAACTTTTGAAAATAAAACATTTTTTTGGTGAACCATCTATTGACTTATTTGCATCTCGTCTTGCAAACATTTTTTTGGTGAACCATCTATTGTCTTATTGCAAATGTCCCGCGTATATTTCATGGAAAAGGGATCCCTTTGCCTATGATATTGACGCGTTTAAACAGTAGATTAGTCGCAATTTTATTTTTACGCTTTAACACCGTTTGCACTAATTTTTAAAACTATAAACAAAATAGTTACTGATTAAGCCACCGGAATTATCGTTGTTCAACTATAGCCCTCTTAACCATGGTATCCCCTTTTCATATCCCTGGGTGTCACAGAGATTGTGATATTTCCTCCAAGAAAGATCTACTTACTTCCTTTCAGGATGGTACACCATCTGCGCCGTCACCTTTCCCTGCCAGCGTGTGTATTTTCCGGGAAAGCTTTCATGACGTGCCAGAAACAGCCTTAGATGTTGTTATCTTCGATATCACATAACACCGGGTCATAATATAATTCTAGTATAAAGTACTAAAGATATGGTGAGAATTTTGTAAAAAGAATACAACAGATTTTTTTAAATGTAAATACTACATTTTTGTTGGAATTTCTGTTAATGTGTTTTGAAATTTTGAAGTTTAGGTAGAACTATTGTTCTAATGTCACGATAGCAAGTGATCGTTATTAGTTAGGCAGTAGCCCCCTGGTATTATAGTATTAGACTATTAAACGATTTGAGAATTATACAATTAATCTTGATAAAATGAGTAAGAAGTCAGTCATGTTATTAGCTGGACTAAGGACGCATACAATTTCTCTAACAAAAATACGAAATATTAATAAAGCATATGAAGATCGAGTAATTATAACACTTACAAATTTAATTAAAACATAAGCAATTGGCAAAGCTCAACCGGTTTTAAACTTACTTTTTTTTTATCCCTTTAATATCCCGGTATTTGTCCAGCATCAGTGGTATTAAGTTAAGATATATTGCTGTATCATCTTCAATTCGCTCAGATTCAGAACAAACCTGATCCTCACACATAAGAAACCACGTAGACCTGCTTCATCTCAACCCATTGGGCGCTGGATAAAGCAGATCATGTGCGATAGTGGCATTGACATCTTAATATTCGGAGCGAGCGAGACACGCATCAACATCAGGCGGCGTCTCGTGCTGGCCTCAACGTCGATGTAATTAGAAAGACCGCAGGATGTTCGGAAAGATCAGCTGTATTTGCTGATTTTTATAACAGACCGGTATATTAGTTCTGAAACCAATTTTATTGAATCTTTGTCACAATTATAATTATTATTAAGTACTTAAAACAATACTGTCGGTTGATTAGTTTTTTGTTCACAATATTTTGTTGTTTTGAAATTTTTGCTAGAGGCGCAAAAAAAAAAAAAAAAAAATTGAAATACGTAATAATTATGTTTTGATGTTTTACTGTAATGTTGTTTATTTTTTATTGTCGCAACATTGATTTTATACTCTCTGAACATCTACATGGTTAAGGAATAAATCTCGGAGGCGAAGACAGGATAATTAAATGATCAAACGAACTTACCTGAAGTGAAGTTCGATCTTAATTATCCTGTCTTCGCCGAAGAGATTTAAGGTCCCTCCCTCCCTGAATCTTATCCCCCTATATATCAATGTTGCTCTATTTCTCTAAAAAGAATGAGGTCGGTACTGCGGAGGCTTGTCAGGTGTGATTAGACAGAGGAAGATATAGTGGTTTTCTTTCTCTGACTTTAAAACTTGTGCGATAGGGTTAGCGCGTAGCAGGGCTACTACATGGTTAAGGAATAAATCTCTTCGGCGAAGACAGGATAATTAAGATCGAACTTCACTTCAGGTAAGTTCGTTTGATCATTTAATTATAGTTATTTTTTAATAAAACAATTTGTATTTTGTCGCTTACGTCGATAGTTTCTAAACGATCTGATTGCATGCGGGCGCAACGCATTCACGACTTTGTTGACATAGATATAAAGACTAGCTGCTTCAGCACGGGGGGCGCCCCGCGTTTACGTATAGACCACGCCTCCCATTGTTTGATTCATTTTCGATATAGCGCCTTAACCGTCACAAAAAGAGATTAGATTGTATGTTTTTTTTTTATGTTTGTTACTCGATTAAGTACCTACAAACTTTTCAACAAAAATATTTTTGTATTCGAAAAAGTATACTCCACAGGTGTTCCACATTGTCACTAAGTCAGTATCTGCTACTCTATCCTAGGAAAATCGAGAGAAACCCTAAAATTTCACAGGCAAGTTTAACGTTTTTCGTGTTTACTCTCAAGCTATTCAGGTATTTGCGTCTGGTAGTCATCATCTCAAGGATTCTGCCACCAATCGTGCTGATGATAGATAGATACATACATACACTTATTTAAACAAACAACACACAAAACACATAACAAGAATACATTTACACAACAATTGACTCTTAAATTCTACTGACAAAAAAAAATTACACATCTTTCAAGAAATGAATTCCAAGTGTGTGCTGCTGTTTAAAAGGGACTTGACTCAGTGTTGATGCCCTGATGAGTACAAGGCAACACTGATTTTCAGCCAAATCCGTAATTTTTACCTTCGCCAGGCAAACCGGAGGCAGTAAGAGAGAAAAAGAACAGATAGAATTATCTTTGACGTTTAGGACTTAGAAGTTAGATTTTTAAATAATCGGCTATGTGCCTTGGGGTAGGTGGGGACGTGTATGAGCTGTTATAATGATTGCTTCAGTGATAACTCACTGAATCAAATTTACAAAAAAATTTAACCCACTTCAAAAACACTTAAAAAGCCAAATCTATAGGTATACAGAATGTTCCAAAAACAATGGATAAACCTGTAACTATAGATGGACTTCATCATGGCCTCCCTTACCACTTTTGACCTTAGTGAAAATATCACGGTTTCAGAGATATTTATTGTTTTTGTTTTTTTAGAAAATTTCCAAGTGCGATTAGTTTTTATAGTGCCATTTCTACAAATGGAGAGCTTTTTCGATTTCGTTTTTTTTTTATTTCACAAGCGATAGTTCAGCCATCAAAAACAAAGACTTAAATTTAACAAACTAGCGTAAAGTATTTAAAAGAAATTAAAACACAAAGAAAATTAAAAATGAAATTAATTTTCTTTCATGTTTGATCAGCTCCAGTGTGAAAAAAATGTAGGACGCTCATCGTGCCCATTATCTTAAAAACTTGCTTAGCTATTCTAGATTCCAAAAAGGTATGATAAGTTTAAGCATTCTAAATATTTTTAATTTCATGACTACTTGAATAGCAAATAGTATTAAAACTGCAAAAAAATATTTTTGTCGTAATAATAACTGTAAGCTTCTGTGTTAATGAAAAGGTGTAATGAGCCTAGGTATTCTGTATTTTTTGTCATGGCTACTTAAAGAGTATGAAAATTTCAAAGTACTCGGTAAAAACACTATTTTTCGTAAAAAAAATCAAATTGAACTTGCGCCCTTATATACTTACGTCCTAGACTTTTTAATAAAGAGGAAACACTAAGGTCGAGAGCATTCAGAAATAGTATTTGTAAAGTGTATTGCTGTCGCGCTGTATGCCCAAACAATCGTCCTGAGCGCGATAGAGACAAATGCAGCTAGAACCGAAAATACCTATAAAAAGTACACAAAATATACGTTTCGTAGTCCCCTGTTTTCTCCGCTAAAACTAAACCGATTTTTACGTTAAAAATTAAAGAAAGGCTTTGGCTGTGTTTCTATGTTTTGCTTTTTTTATATAACTTCGTCAAATTTGTTTGCTGGATGTTTGGATATAGCAGAAAATCAGGCCAATCAGGCCATTACGACAAAAATATTTTTTCAAGTTTTAATACTATTTGCTATTCAAGTAGTCATGAAATTAAAAATATTTAGAATGCTTAAACTTATTATTGAAATTTAAGATGTTCAAAATAAAAATACTAAGAAACATGCAAAATTATTAATTTATTTTTCTCAAAAATTACAGAGCTGTACCGCATTTTCCGAAGCCGCCATGAACAAGAAGGTTGCAAAGGCAGTGTCACAGAGTATTGATATTTTCACCTGTCATCTGTCACAGATACACTATATTCTAACACTTATCATACCTGGGCACTATGAGCGTCCTACATTTTTTTCACACTGTAGCTGATCAAACATGAAAGAAAATTAATTTCATTTGTAATATTCCTTGTGTTTTAATTTCTTTTAAACACTTTACGCTAGTTTGTTAAATTTAAGTCTTTGTTTTTGATGGCTGAACTATCGCTTATGAAATAAAAAAAACGAAATCGAAAAAGCTCTCCATTTGTAGAAATGGCACTATAAAAAGTAAAAACAAATCGCACTTGGAAATTTTCGAAAAAAACAAAAACAATAAATATCTTGAAACCGTGATATTTTCACTAAGGTCAAAATTTGTGGTAAGGGAGGCCATGATGAAGTCCATCTATAGTTACAGGTTCATCCATTGTTTTTGGGACACCCTGTATATTAGGTCCTTACATATCGACGCTTGAAAGGCAACATTGACTAACCGCCATTAACCTAATTTTACAGGAGAGACGTTTAAAGTTTGGATTTTTTGAAAAAAAATCGTATACCTTCTGCTATATGATCAGTAAGAGCAATTCTTACTGATTCGGAAATCTTATTTTATGGTCTTAATTGTAGTTTAAAACACTATTCAAGAACGTTATTGGTTCAAAAGTTAAGTGTCGCTTAGTAAATTTTTACCTAAAGATACAGACGGGAAAAATTTACTAACCGACAAACAATGATCTAGTAACGTAAAGTAAAATGTAATATAGAGGAATTGTAACGAATGATATCAGAGCAAAAATTAACTAACCAAAAACACAAGTGCCGGAAAATGGAGGCAAATTTGCTTAAACTATATTTAAATTATTGTTTTTTCTCGGCATATTCAACTTAGTAACACTTGTCATCGAAGTTAGGATCATTATTAAAATAAAGAAAATAACAGTTTCAAATTCAAATTCAAATTCAATATCCTTTATTCAATTGGGATTTTACAATCACTTTTGAACGTCAAAGAAGCTACGCCATTGGTTCACAAGTCTACGGCGGGAGACCTTGTACTGGAAAGAACCAGCAAGAAAACCAGCAAGGGCTATTTTTTTCTCCCTGTATTGTTACAGAGTCGTCAATTGGAAGCAGAACTCAAAAGTAAAGATTGTGTTCAACTTCCATTACAAGATTAGATGTGTCAGTGTACATTATACATTTAAATCTATAAATTAAGTCTACAATTAAGACCAAGCATTGACATCATTCAGATAATCATTGACTTTATAATATCCTTTACTCATTAGAGTCTTTTTTACATGCGCTTTAAACTTATGAAAAGGTAAGTCAGTAACACTCTGTGGAACTTTATTGTAAAAAGATATACATTTCCCCATAAATGAGCCTCTAGTTATAAACAATACTGAGCTTTATTTAGTAGGAACATTTCTTGTACTTGGAAAATAAAAAAGCACTTCTAGATAAAATCAAATATAATCCAAATAAATCAACATTAACACTATTATCTTAGTAATACCTATGTTTGACGTTAACGAAAAATACGACTAGGTAAACAACAAAACGAAAAGTAAATACAGGGTGTTACTGAACACCCCAATTACATTTAAGGGTACTATCCATCAGAAGTAGAGATTCTGTAGAAAAAATATTAGGGCTAACAAATCTACTTTTTCCCCATACAAACTAAATAAATTATTTTTGGTATTAAGTGCCAACAGTCCTACGTAAGCGTACGAGGAATACTACGCTCACGTCATACAAACTAAATAAATTATTTTTTGATATTAAGTGCCGACAGCCCTACGTAAGCGTACGAGGATACTACGCTCACGTCTGTCACGTGTCATTTTGTGTTTAAGAGCTGATTATGGTTGTCACTTGAAAGTTTTTGCTTTCAGTTTAAAATCAAATAACTCTGAAAGTATTGGGGTTCCAGGTCTCAGAAAAGCACCGAAGGTCCATTTAGTATCTAACTTATATGCCCCTTAAATGTTATTGGGGTGTTCAGTTACACCCGGTATAAGCGGTTATGTTTCCAGATAATATTGCCTACTTTTACGAACATTGATCTGGTTTAGAAGTACCTAATAAAAGTAAATCAATTGGTGGTCACTTGGCCATATAACACTTGTCAACACAGTCATAATCCAGCTTTATACCTTATCTTTCTGCACATTATTCATTGGAACACTACTTATTAAAAATAATAAATGAATCAGTCATTAGGACATTACAAATTTAACTCTTATTTATCACATTCATAAAAATATGTGCACACGCCTTTGCGATTAGAAATTAACGACACAACAATGACGTTTATCTATTCACATTTAAGAAATACTACTAATTAACAGGTACAAAATTAAATATAAATTTAATTAGAGTTAAAGTTGTAGATGCTTAACACAAAAAAAAACTTTTAAGAAAATCAAACTTATTTGATAACCTATCGTGTTTTAAATATCCATCTAATCAGTCAAAATCTCGTAATCTTCTACATCTGATTCAAGTAAAGAATCTTTAACATTATTCGCCTTTGGTATATTGGAGTATTCTTGATGGAATTGAGTGGGTATGACTTGGTCGTATTTAGCTTTTGATATGGGCAACTGTGATCGGTACAAAAGAATTAGTGGGCCCTTAGTTTTGGATTGAACTTCAACGTCAAAAGATTTTGTAGACACACTCATTGAATATTTTACGAAAATTGTCAAAGGTCTATTTTTCTTGAATGTTACGATGCGAACTTTACTGATTTTACCAGTCAAATTTCCTTTAAAGTATTTGTCGCCGATAACATCCCATTTTAAACTCTTTAAAGGTCATTTGTTGAACTTCACATAGAAAGGGTTCTCTTCGGGCTGTAGTAAATACAGTGTACCATTGCGATGGTGCATAAATCATGCTGTTCTTAAGATTTTCTTTGTCCACATTCAAGTTTTCATTTGTAATGGTTGCAACCTTTCTTGCTTGACAGTTTTCGTCTATTTTGTTTCTTATTTTGTGTTTTCCTCTTTTTTGTCTGGCCTTGTTCTTCACTACTATCTGTCGCTTCCGATCCTACCCATTCATCAGAATCAGTTCCAGCCGAGCCAAACACTGCAGAGAAATCTTCATCAGACATGTAATCTGATATACACGGTTATTTTTTTATTACCCTGGAAAATTTAAGTGACGCTTCACGACATGGTATTAGAATGATTTAAATATGAATAAATAAAATTACTCACTTAATCTATACAAATAAAAATGGATCTTTGAAATGTATGTACGCCCATAACTTTCGAACGACTGCACCAAATTGGATGATTCTTGGTTTTATGTATTCGTTATTGTTAGAACAAGGTTTGTGTAATATAAAAATTACAATAATTTAAACAAACATAAACATGGCGATACAAAGTACGCCGGGCCAGCTAGTTTTATATAAGTTTTCTAAAAAATTCAAAAAATGCTATATAATAATGGATGTGTCCTGAAGCTTCCCTAAAATTTTCCAGGGTGATAAAAAAATAACCGTGTATATCGGGTACTAGTCTTGGCCTTTCGTTTACGTCCACTTCCACTCTACCTGGAGTAGCAATGTCAGTCTGACGTAAGTTCTTACTACATGAGATTTTTGCGTCATTCTGCAAACCACCTACAGCGACATTATCCATCGAAGGTGAGTTTGGTGAGACAGTTTCATCATTCTGCAAAGGGTCAGGATCTGCGGCGGTATCATCTTTCGAAGGTGAGTATGAAGGGACAGTTTCATCACTCTGCGACGGTTTAATATCTCCAGCAGCATCATTTTTTCGAAAGTGAGTATGGTTGGACAGTTTTGTCATTCTGCGAGGGGTCAAGATCTGGGGCTTTATCATTCTTTGAAGGTGAGTATGGTAAGACAATTTCGTCATTCTGCAAAGGGTCAGGATCTGCGGCGGTATCATTCTTCGAAGGTGAGTATGAGGGGGACAGTTACGTCACTTTGCGAGGGGTCAAAATCTGGAGCGGAATCATTCTTCGAAGGTGAGTATGGTGGCACAGTTTCGTCATTCTGCGAGAGGTCAAGATCTAGGGTGACATCATTCTTCGAAGGTGAGTATGGTGGAACAGTTTCTTCATTCTGCGGGGGGTGAGTATCTACAGCGGCATCATTCTTCAAAGGTGAGTATGGAGGGACTGTTTCGTCATTCTGTGAGGGATTGTTACCAGGATCAACAAAGGTAGATATCACAAAATATAGACATACTCATTATAGGTATAAACACCTAGGACACAAAACAAACACAAATTGTATTCTATAGTGACTGTTTGTCACGGATAAGAAATCGAACCCAAGCAAGACCCTCGCCATAATAGACAGGATTACTTTCAAATCGTGAGTATAATGACTGGAAAATGTGTATAAGAACATACCAATAACTCTTCATTGACTTTAATTCCCGAACATTCGAGAGCTTCTTCCAAAATATTATATCCATTGCATTGATCTGTGACTAAAACACACATAATGCTGTATTTTAAGTGGAGCAAAAATCAAAATCTTGAGCATCAAAATATAGGCTCGTGAAGTAAATACGATTACGAGTACGATTTTCTTGTATTTTGAGTCGGGCGCGAGCGACGTGAGTGGTAAAAATAGCGTGTTTGCAACACGCGCGTGTTACCGAAGCGCCATCTCGTCGCATACTGTATTATCCTTGTTACATTTACACTAACTTCACAGTTTGCTCAAGCGACAGTGCACGAGCCACTTGTAAGTATTAACAACATTTTGTCAATGTATTAATACAAGTAAAAATAGTACAAAAACCTGTGCATGATGTGCCCGTAGTGTATAACCGTCATTTAATATTGACGGAACTTCAAGTAAAACCTACCTAAACATAAAAACTGTATTGTACAACGGCAGGTAAAAATGTACTAACCGACCGAAGGTAGTGTCCTTAGGATCAGTAAATCAAGGATAAACATAATGTAGCATTGAAAATAAAATAGGCATTTTTAACTAAGCGCCATTAAGGAGCAATTTGATTTCCGTTAATTTTGGATAAGAGATCACAAAAAATATTCTTTGTCGGGAAGAAATGTATCATACGCATAAAACTATATTTCCACATTTAGGCAAAATAAGCTAAGTAATGGAATTATCGCACCAACATCATGCAAAAAATTACCAAGGACAAATCTTACTTGTAATAAATATGATAACCGACATTTTATTAAAAAATGCCAAATGTTTTGTCGCTAAGAGACAATAAAAAGTGAAAATTCATAAAATCCGTTATGCATAAGCGACGTCAAAAGTCGTCGTAGAAACACGTGAGTACGACCAATCGACGCAGAAAAATCTGGCGGTTCGAACTGTATATTTAACTCAATTTGCCCAAAAATGGCGCTTAGTCAATTTTGCCTTTCAAGCGTCGATATGAAATTGGCGTTTTGCCGTACTGGCCACTTTGATATTAAATATCTCCTCTATAGTTAGGAATTCCAAATTCAAATTTATATAGCTATTTACTCATGTATTTGTGTTTCGAAAATTATAATTCACTTGTTTTTTCCTCAATTGTTTTGGACTTTTTAAACTTTTTGGAAGTCAATTTTCGCTTGGGGCATGGTTCGGTAGGGTTCAACCATTGCGATGAGCGCTTCCGATTATCGTACAGGTCCCACTTTTCATCACAAGTAATGATTCGATTTAAAATCCCTTCATTATTGTGCCGGTTGCGTAATGCAACGCAGCAGTTAACGCGCGTTTGTTGATTTGTTTCACTCAATTCATTAGGTACCTTTCAAGCTTTTTCACCTTCCCAATTTGCTTCAAGTGGATTAAAACAGTTTTATCACTAACACCGCAGCCTGCAGCTAACTCGTACGTGGTTTGCGATGGATCCGCTTCCACAATAGCCGTTTCTACAGCACTGGTGCCACGGTGGAACTCGTACTCGTAAATAACGCGATATTTCAAGTTTTCCATTTTGTAAACTGAGTGACGCAAAGAAAAAAACAATCGAGGAAAAAACAAGTGAATTATAATTTCCGAAACACAAATACATGAGTAAATAGCTGTATAAATTTGAATTTGGAATTCCTAACCATAGAGGAGATATTTGAGATCAAAGTGGCCAGTACGGCAAAACGCCAATGTCATATGTAAGGACCTAATATAAAATATTTTACAAAAAAAAACGACTTCAAAAACACTGAAAAGTTAAATTATTTACTTATATTATTTTTAACTTTTCAGTGTTTTTAAGTGGGTTTTTATTTTTCGTAAAATTATTTTATTTTTAACTTTTTAGTGAATGAAATCTTTTTAGCGAAAGAAACCCTAATTAAATACCATTATTACCAGGTGTATATTCTATGGAATACGAAAGGAATTTTGAAAATCGGTCCACAATTGGTGGAGTAATCGCTTAACATACACACAAAACACGTTGGACACACCTTAAAATTTAAGGGTTATCCTCGATTTTCATGGGATCCCATCATCAGATCCTGACTACCAAAGCCATGGGACCAACCTTGGAGTATACTCTATCGAATACAAAAAGGATTTTGAAAATCGGTCCAAAATTGGTGGCGTAATCGCGTAACATACCTACACACAAAAATAATCGAATTGAGAACCTCCTCCTTTTTTGAAGTCGGTTAAAAATAAGAAGTTGTGAACTACTTTCCATGAATGCGGTGGGAAATTTTCTGGTATCTTCCTTAGTAAATTGCTAGGCCCAGCCGCTTCGCTTCGGCTGTAGGCTATTAATTAAATCAATAAAATTCATTGCCGAGCAAAAGCAAATTTTCTATTGTAAATGAATAAATGATTTTTTAATTTTTCCATGACTTGGAAACTACGCTCTTTTGATTTCATTAACCCGGTTGGCCTTGCGTGTTGGGGAACAATCCGAATCCTGCCATCTAATATTGAACATGTCCAAAACTGGGCATTTTGAAAAATCTATAAGGAAAAAATTTCACCTCGGGCGGAGATCGAACCCGCCTCTTCAACATACCGTGTTGACGCCATATGAAATCTAAATTTAAAATTTGAGCTTTTTATTCCTGAAATGAGCAAGGCATACCGGCCCCTTGATTGTGTAGCTCGAAATCTATCGCGATCGCTTACAATGTTACAATAGGCTAGTTGACCCTTTTTGACCGTAGACCGATACAGCCCAGCCATCACACCGCAGTCTTATGTTCACCGCGCAAGATACATTTTTTCTTGGACAATAATTCCCCAGGTTAAATCAAAATAAGGAGCCAAATTGACAGGAGAAACTCGGTATTAGTAACTATATTTGCACTGATTTTAACTTAATAATTAATAAACAAAAAAAGTGAAAAATAAATTATGTGTATAGACATACATAAGTATAACAAAATTGCGAAATAGTAGTGAAAGAAAAGCGATCGGGCGGCGCTCTATTTTTAATCGACTACGAAAAAGGAGGAGGTTCTATGTTCGAAAGTATCATTTTTAAAAATATAAATGTTCACCGATTACTTTTCCATTTTTGCGTCGATTTTCAAAATTATTTTTTAATCAAAAGAGTAAACTCCCATGGTGATCCCATTGTCACCATGTTTTTTTTTTTTTTTTTTTTTTTTTTATGGATGGCCCGGCAAATGACCTCCTCCCGCCTGATGTTAAGCGGTGAAAGAGGCCCAAATGAGTTGACAGATAGAGTAGCGACGACATCCACTCTCCTACCTGCCCGCCCCTTGCCGGCCCAAAAGATGCTTTTTCACGCCTCTTTTGAAGGAACCCATGTTGTAGGATGGAGGAAACACGTGCGCAGGTAGAGAATTCCAAGTGTGGGATGAACGACAGAAGAAGGAATCTTGGAATTTCTTGGTACGGTGTGAAAAGGAGGACACAGTGTACGGATGACTCCGAAGGCCCTTACGCGTGTTTCTGTTCAGGAATGGAGAGGGAGGGATAAGGTTAAAGAGCTCCTCAGAGCATTCCCCATGGAACATTCGGTAAAAGGCGCTAAGAGAGGCGATGTCACGACGAAGTTGTAGAGGCTCGAGGGTGTTAGTTGCCTCTACATCGCCAATTATGCGAATAGCGCGACGCTGCAATCTGTCCAGAGCATCGAGGAGGTACTGAGCGGAGCCGTCCCAAAGGTGCGAGCAATATTCCACGCAAGACCTAACCTGAGTTTTATACAACAAGCATAGTTGGTCCGGCGCAAAATACCTACGCACCTTGTTCAGGACACCGAGTTTCCGTGAGGCAGTAGTTATGACGGATTCGATGTAGTCTCTGGGGTTCAGATCGCAGCGAATGTTCATTCCGAGCAAGGTGATGTTGCTCTGTGTGTGAAGGGTTGTGCCCTGAAGAGAAGGAAGGGGGAGGAAAGGTGACCTTTTCGCCGAGAACACGCACACCTGTGTTTTCTTAGCATTGAACTCAACAAGATTGTCGGAGCCCCATTCGGAGACGAGGTCCAGCGTCTTGTTGAGCTCAATGATAAGATTCTGCCTTTCCCTACCAATATCACCACGAGCAGCCCCCGAGGCTCCGTGATATCCCCCATGCACTGTACTGTCGTCTGCATAGCAATGTATAGCTCCCAAGGAAAGCATATCATTGATATGCAGAAGAAACAATGTGGGGGATAGAACGGAGCCTTGCGGAACACCAGCGTTCACTGCCACGAACCGCGAAGCGCAGCCGTCAACGACAACGCGAATTCTACGCTCGTGGAGGAAGCTGGCAATCCACGTACAGAACTGCGCGGGTAATCCGTATGCCGGAAGCTTGGAAAGAAGAGCCTTGTGCCAGACTCTATCAAAAGCTTTGGCGATGTCGAGACTAATAGCCACCGATTCGCCGCGCTTATCGATAGATTCACCCCATTTGTGCAAAAGGAACGCTAGAAGGTCACCTGTTGACCGTTTAGGACGAAACCCATACTGTCGGTCATTAAGTAACGAGTGACCTTCCAGGTAACGGATCAGCTGTGTATTAAGGATTCTCTCCATGATTTTACACAAAATGGAAGTGACGGCTATAGGACGATAGTTAGCCGGATCAGAACGATCTCCCTTTTTGGGAACCGGCTGGACATTGGCCTCTTTCCAAGATTTCGGCACACAACCAGCACAGAACGACAGACGGTATAGACGCGTAAGGACCGGAGTCAACTCCGCTGCACACTTCTTAAGAACAATCGCAGGAATGCCGTCTGGTCCACTTGCTTTTCGAGTATCGATCGACTGGAGCTCCGCCCGCACATCACGCTGTCTGATACGGATATCGGGCATGGTGCTGCCACAATGGGACAGTTTCGGAGGTTGTGTACCACAGTCATCGACACGGGAATGAGTCGCAAAGAGTTTTGCCAGGAGGTCGGCTTTCTCCTGCGGCTGATGAGCAAGTGAGCCATCGGCAAGTCTCAGTGGTGGCAGCGAGGGTTGGCAGAAGTTTGATTGCACAGCTTTGGCCAGGCGCCAAAAAGAACGGCTACCCGTAGGGTGCGATAGCAGTTCCTGGCCCACTTGTGCAATGCGCTGAGCATCCGCTCTAATGTAAGCCCTCTTACATAACTTGGTGGCATTATTGTAGGCTGTTTTCAGTAGGCTTGTATTGGGATCCTTAGATGCTCGGTCATGATCTGATGATGGGATCCCGGGCAAAACGAGGGAAATTCTTAAATTTCATAGGCACGTCCGACGTGTTTCATGTCAGTTCTTAAGATATTCAGGTATTTGGGTCTGGTAGTCATCATGTCATGTTACTGAGCTGATGATGGAAGGTTTCTGGTAGATTAGGAGTTCGGGAATAATTCTTTCAAAGCTGTTTCGAGAGAAAGACGCTTTATTTTTAGTTGTTCTGGTGTTTACCTTGGCTCAAATTCTAATACTTGCGCATATAATAACTTATAAAGATTGAAAAAAATTACAAAAAATTAAAACCGACTTCGAAAACAGTAAAAAGTCATAAATAATGTAAGAATAAATACAACATCACAGTTTTTTATTGAAGTCGGTGCCAAGCAATGATCACCTTGAAAGTGTTAAAGAATGTAGGTACCTAGTTTCTTACTTCAAGGCACCAACTTCAATATAAAACTGTGTGATGTTGTATGTACTTATTCTTATATTATTTATAAGTTTTCAATGTTTTGAAGTCTGTTTATTTTTTTGTGAAAAAAATTAACCGACTTCTAAAAAGGACAAGGTTCTATTTTCGACTGGTATCTATTTTATTATGTGCACCGATTACCGCCATTTGTAGGTCGATTTCCGAAATTCTGTTTTTAATCAAAAGAGTAAACTGCCATGGTGGTCCCATTGTCGCCATTTCATGATCTGATGATGGTATCCCATGAAAATCGAGGGAAATCCTTAAATTTTATACGCACGTCTGACGTGTTTCATGCTTTTGTTGCAGATATTCAGGTATTTTCATCTAGTAGTCATCATATTATGATACTCAGCTGATGGTGGAAGGTTTCTGGTAGGTTAGGAGTAAGGGGATAGCTCTATCAAATTTCAATACTGTTTACTCGTAGAGCATATAAGAGCATTATTCTGGTGTTTGCCTTAGCTCAAATACTAATACGAATGTTGTATTAAATTTACTAAAAAGTATGAACTATCTTATATTTTATTTACAAAAGACTTCAAAAACACCAAATAGTCATTCATAATATAAGCATACATACAACATCACAATTTTATAGTTTGAGTTGTGGGGAAGGATATAAGCGGATTTGATGAAAAATACCCAATTTACTAATTACACGTAGATGAAGTCGCGGGCAAAGGCTAATAATATTATAAGTTCTGTATGTTTCGCTTTCACGCCTTAACCCTGAATCAATTTTAATGAAATTTGCTGAGCTGAGTATCAATGAATGTTGTTGCAAAAACGGGAATAATGCGTGATATAACCGAACTGACGATATAACTGGATACCATGCAGAGGAAGTCGCAGGCAACAGCTAGTATACAACGTACTGACGCGTTGATGTCTATAAAGTTAAGCGAGAGACGATGGAGTTAAGCAAATTTAAAATGCAGCGTGGCTTAAAAAAAATTTGGATAGATAAAATCTGACCCGTAATTTTTATTAGTGGAATCGATTCTAGTGCCGATTCCTGATCAAACCAATTTCTAGGTTTTGACCACTTTTATTAACACGTAGATAAAGCTGGCACATCATACACGCCTCTCTGAGTTTTAAAACTGCCTATCATAGGTAAGGTTAGTGATAGGTTTCACGTCACGTCATGCGTTTTTACTTGACACATCATACGAGCAACTTATTCTTAATTAAACCTCAATACGAATTACGATGGAGGTGTTCGCCTTGAAAACTGGATTTAATTTTTATTACCAATACCTATACATACATATAAATTTGTATATTGTCAGTCATTATGCATCGTATTATACTCGCGTAATGTTCAAATCACAGAACAGTATTATATGATACAACAACAAATTACATAAAATTCACTACAGTGTTTGGATAAGGTAATATTTATATCCTATACCTATTAAAATAACTAATTTTTGAAACTGATATTCTTGAAAACATAAGTATGTAGGGGACCGATAAGTCATTGAATTTTAATAACTTTAGCAGCTTTATAAGAGCGTTGACACTTGTGAAATTCTAAGAAAAGTTACATAAAACGTCGGATATCGAGTTTATTGTTTATTTTTTACACTTAATGACGAGAGTACATGGTATTTATTACTCGTTATAGATAACTAGCTGTCCCCGCGAACTACGTTTCGCCTTATAAAAGACTTCAACGCGTTTTTAGTTATATATTCTATATTTTTGCCGTTTTAGCAAAATTTTTCATCGATTCTCCTCTCCTATTGGTCGTAGCGTGATATTACATAGCCTAAAGCCTTCCTCGGTAAATGGACTATCGAACACAAAAATAAATTTTCTTTTCGGACCAGTAGTTCCAAAGATTAGCGCGTTCAACCAAACAAACAAACAATCAAACAAACTCTTCAGCTTTATAATATGGGTTTTGATATTGCCAGAAGGAGTTATGTTTCGGAGCATTGAAAGTAATTAGCAAAATTAACCTAACCTAACCTAACACTTAAGACGGTGGTCACCGTTCCAGTTTTGATATCGATTAAGTTCGACTGTAGCAATCAAAAAAGAAAAACCGACTTCAAAAACACTGAAAAGTTAAAAATAATATAAGAATAGGTACCTACAGACAACATCACACTTTTATATTGAAGTCGGTGCCAAACGATGATCTCCTAGAAAGTGTTAAAAGTCACCGACTTCAATATAGAAATGTAAATGTTGTACCTATTCTTATATTACTCGTATTTTTAACTTTTCAATGTTTTTGAAGTCGGTTTTTAATTTTTGAAAAAAATCTTTTATTTTTAACTTTTTAGTGAAAGTGATTAGTGAATGAAATCTTTTTAGTGAAAGAAACCCTAATTTAATACCAGCTCACCTTCTGTGAGCTGGTATTAAATTAGCGTTTCCCTCGATTTTCATGAGATCCCATCATCAGATCCTGACTTTGGTGACTTTGGGACCACCCCAGAAGTATACTATATCGAAAAAAAAATTTGAAAATCGATCCACAATTGGCGGAGTAATCGCGTAACATACACACAAAACACGTTGGACACACCGTAAAATTTAAGGGTTTTCCTCGATTTTCATGAGATCCCATCATCAGATCCTAACTTTGGTGACCATGGGACCACCCTTGGAGTATACTTTATCGAATACAAAAATAATTTTGAAAACCGGTCCACAATCTGCGGCGTAATCGCGTACACAAAAAAAAACATACCTACTTACGCATCAAATTGAGAACCTCCTCCTTTTTTGAAGTCGGTTAATATAACACCCCTCTTTTTGCGTCGGGGGTTAAAAATTGTTCTTTGTTTAATATTAATTGAGCTATTCAAGAACTTTAATATAAAAGTCTGATTGTGTTTGACATTGACGTATATTTTGATGTTGTTTTCAATGTTTTATTGCTTTTTTGCGTTCCGTACCTCAAAAGGAAACAAAAGGAACCCCTATAGATTCATTTTGTTGTGTGCATGTCCGTCTGTCTGTCTGTTAAGGCCCTTTTTGTCAGGAACGCGTAGAGATATCAATCTCAAAATTATATCAGTCCACAGTCTCTTTCAGCTATGAAAAAATCAAAGTGAATGCGATCAAAAGATGTGATCGTTTATGTCGCATATAGAAAAAGGAATCAAAACCTATCTCTAAAACACGTTTCTGGAGCATAGGTATCCCAAGCATTTTGATGGTTTGAGGTCTAGCGATTATGCAGGCCAGGGATGGGCGATAGGTACCTGCCCGAATGTTTTCCATTACCAAGTACTCACTGGTCCGCAAAGCTGTATGCAAACGGGCATTGTCATGCATTAACGTGGAATCGGAGCCGAGGGTGTGTGCAAATGATTGGACGTAGGCCACAGAATAGATAATAGTACGTAGGCCTAAGAACATCTTCAACGTAATCTTGCGCGTTCATTTTCCCATTTACGAACACAAGCTCAGTTCGTCTGTTCTACATAATACTCGCCCATACCATAACTTTGAGCTACTGGAAGAACATCCTGGACGCACTACAGCCTCTCAGTATTGCTGAGACAACGTTACCTTTGTATCAGGCTTACCTAAGCCCGAATCGAGACACATCGCAAAATAAAATTGTATCCCATCGCTCCTGGGTCCTTGTTATGTGTTCCCTACACTACTCATTTCGATGAGCGTCTATGCGACACGGGCAATTACCGTGGCAGTTAGACGCTCGTCTAAAGGTGGACACCCATGCCCACCTTTCGACGATAATTTTTGGAAAACATGAAAAAAATCAAAGACCTAAAATATTGAGCTTAGTACAGTAAGCTCCTTGTCAAGCTATACTGTTTGACCTTTGGACCGTTGTTATGCCGCTCGTAATAGTGGCGATTTTCGTAGTATAAATGTGAAGCTTGAATGGGAGCTTACTGTACAACGATCGATGTGCAATCAATTCTTAAGTAGACACCATCCGGCAAAGACTGAAATGTGAAAATATCTTTTAGTTGAGATTTAGTTAAATTATTTCATTGACAGAATGAACGAGCAAGACCTGATGGTAGCCCGCGCTTTGGCCGCGGAGTCACGTGAAAATTCACCGGGTGGATCGCCTGCGCCGCTCAGAAAAACAATCCTCACTAAGCTCGGGGACAAGCTAAACACGTTCAGGTAAGTTTTTTTTTCAGTCAGATATAAAGCCCACTAACATTTACTAGATAGATAGATAGGCCAAGATAGGCACATATTGACTTCAAAACTAAAAAATAAGATGTAGGAATGCAAGGGGAAGTTTATCTATATCTTCTTCTTCTTCTATACACTATATTCTTCTACACTATTACTATAAAGAGGAGAGATTTGTATGTATGTAACGAATAAAGTCAAAAACTACTAAACCAATTTCAAAAATTCTTTCACCATTAGAATGCTACATTATCTTTGATTAACATAGGCTAAAAAATTATTTTTCCTACCGGAAAATATAAAATTCTCACGGGAAAACAAAAACAACGCGGGCGAAGCTGCGAGCCAAACACGGAGATCGAGTTGCTTTTCAGAAGCGACTGAACACAGATAACATGGATGAAATAATTCATAAATCCCAAAAAGACAGTGATATTCAATTGGTCAAATTGGCCTTAGCTGGCGGAAACTGGCATTCGAACATGTAATAATAAACTCTTTCAGTACGAGCTATGGATGCATGATGAGATTTTGCTACGTGGTAATAAAATGGTTATTCCTATTGAGTTGCGCAAATAAGTACTTTCTTCGGCACATGAGGGCCATCCTGATATTGTTCCCATGAAAGGCAGTTTACGTTCTAAAGTTTGGTAGCCTAAAATAGACAAAGATGTTGAAAATGTGGTCAAAAGTTGCACTCTTGTCTCGGGACCTAACCCTCCTGTGTCGATGAAGTCACGCGAATTGCCCCTTCAACTTCAAAAGAAAGCGTCGCCAATGGTACAATATCTCAATTCGTACAATTTGTAATTTATTAGCAATTCGTTCAAAATTTTGTTTCAAACATTATCAATTCGTAACAAAAATAAGGTGAGGTGCTTCGTTTCTGTAATTGGTACAATTTATTGATTTGTACAAAATACTAATTTGGTACAATCGTTATTTATGCATAGTTATGTAGGTTTGCTCAATTCGTATAATTTATGGATTTGTACAAAATTAGTAATTTGTACAATCTTACTTCAGAGTTTTGTTTAAATAACAAATAGCTTAATAACAAAAATATTTTATTGAATAAATCGCAAAATTAAACCAAAAACAGTCATTCTTTAAAGAAAAAAAAGTTTAGCAGCATAATGTCAAAAGAACAAAATGTCAAAAGCGCAGAATGTCATAAGATCAAAATGTCAAAAAAGCGCAAAATGTAAAATGTCTTGACATTTTGCACTTTCGCTTTGAACGAAGAATAAATCTTCAGGAAAGTCCATTGGAAAGTAGGTAAATTTTAATTATACCTATCTAGAAATATTTCCGTACCAAATTACTCGTATTATTAAGAGGATTGTGAAGTAATCGTGCGCGGCGCGAGTAGGGTATTTTCTAAAATGCTATCTGTTTCACACCGCTCTGCCGTTTACTCCGGCGTTTACACCACAAATACAACATGCGCAAATTCTCACGCACACTACGACACTCAGCGCGCGACTTGGCGATGGGCGGCCGGCGCGAGAGCTCGAGATTATTATTCTTGTTTTGCGTTGCTTATATTTCTGACTCCCTTTCCGCTCGCAACTTCGCCATCGTTACTTTCGTTTTTCGTGTGAGAATTTTATGTTTTCACATAGGAAAAACAATTTTATAGCCTATATTACTCAGTGATAATGTAGCATTCTATTAGCCAAAGAATTTTTAAAATCAGTCTGGTAGTTTTTGAGTTTATTCATTACAAACAAAAATACAAACGTTAAGTACGTTCTTTCTTCATAATATTTAGTAGATAAGTTTCGGAATACAGAAATTATTTACATTTCGTTAATTATTTCTGTATTGAAATTTATTGTGAAGGCACTTACTTGGTATCCCTATACCTTATAGGATTGAGGGTGAGGAATATTTGTCATGAAAGTAGGTATGTATCCTACATTTACCTGTCTAAGGAAAATACCATTTTTTAAGATGAGTGTTATACTGAATTAATAGTAGATTGCTTTATAAGGGTGGAAAGGAATCAATCCCTATGAGGTTGTTAGACGCCCGAGCGCAGCGAGGGCGGCTATAGTCCGAGTAGGGTTTGATTCCTTTTACCCGTGTGTAGCACTCTACTTTTCATTTCGAATGCAAGGAAAATAAAAAATAGCTTTTCTAATAAAATTTATTAATAAAAATACTCCTAACATGACATATCGACATCGTGTTTTACACTTAGTGTACTTTAAGCATTGAATATCTGCTCCATAGCGTAGACGCCTGCACTTTATGAGATAGTTCATTAAAGTATATAAGAAATACATTTTCAGAAAATGATTTTATATTCCTTGCATCTCGCCACTTCATAAAGTCGGAATATGTATTTAAATATCTTTCCTTTGAAATTTTTGGCAAAAAAATTTCGAGTATTGTATTTGCTTCGTTCGTGACTGAATCTGGAGCCGAAATTTCAGAATCGCTTGAATTCATTGTTTTTCTTAAATACCTAAATCACACAATCAAGATTTCGGTACAGCGTAACAGATTCCCCTCCCGCCAAAATTATCTTTTTCACAGGTATTTTTAAATTTGGAACACATCGCGTTACCTGTTACCGGCCATTCAGCCAAATACTTTTATTATCATTGTACCAAAGATTGTATGTACGTAACCTAATTCAGTTCTATTTTTAAAATTTTACTTTCCGCCCTAAGGAGGGAAGTAAATAGTATGAGAATTTCCCGCCCGCTGGTGGGAACTAGCGTTTTCCTCCCAATACTCAGATCAAGGAAACGCTCCTTTCCGAGCATGAGGAATGAAAAATGATTTGCATTTGAGATGTGAAAATTTTCTGAAAAAAAAACACAAAACATATAATAATATTTTTACATACAAACTAAATAGGAACAGGGATACAAAAATAAAAAGTAATAATACCTAAATAATAATAATATTTTTTTGATTGGGCTGGGCAGCTTTTGCAAAACTTGGCTTTGCTTTTAATATGAGCATTAGCATAAAACAGAAAGCGTGGATCTTCAACCAGTGTGTCCTACCAGTGCTTACTTATGGAGCCGAGACATGGGTAACAAGTCAAACAACTAAGGCCATCGTCCAAAAACTAGAGGTGGCACAAAGAGCAATGGTAAGAAAATTGGTAGGAGTAACACTCCGGGATAGGAAAACGAATAGTTGGCTCCGAAAACGGAGTCAGGTCTCGGACATTACACACCGCGTAGCAAAGCTCAAGTGGCAATGGGCTGGACATATAGCCAAAAAGCCGGACTCGTGGTGCAGAACTGGCTTAGAGTGGAGGCCATGAAAGCGTAAAAGACCCAACGGGAGACCACAAATACGGTAGAAGGACGACATCGTAAAGATGGTGGGCACGAACTGGATTAGAGTAGCCCAAAATAGAACGGAATGGAGAAAGTTGAAGGAGGCCTATACCGCCATGGTAGAAGAAAAGGCTTAGATGATGAATAATATTTTTTAATAATATGATTATTTTTGTTGGTGTTTACCTCAATTTCTGTCAGAAATATAGGAATAATCTTATATATAAAAATGAATCGCAAAATGTGTTGGTAAGCGCAAATCTCAGAAACTACGTTCGAATTGAGAAGCTCTTTTACCATTAGAATGCTACATTGTCCCTGATGGTTATAGGCTATATTATAATTTTTACCGCGGGAAAATATTTCTTTCCTATGGGAAAATTCGATAACTACTGGGCCGATTTTAAAAATTCTTTCATCATTAGAAAGCTACATCCTTCGTGAGTAACATAGGCTATATTTCCCACGGGAAAAATGAATGAATACCACGGGAAAAATATGACGGGAAAACTATCGTAAGGCGAAACGAAGTTCGCGGGCACAACTAGTACTGTATGAAAGTACCTCATGTGTGGGGTAGATTCGTACGAATTTCAATAATTATGCAACAAATATAAAATACCTCTCATTTTTATACACTAATCTCGGGTACCTAGTTATACTAATAGTTTTAGAATTTTAATTTTTACCACTTCCGTGGTCTAGTGGTTGAGGCCACCGGGTATTGATCGGGAGGTCCGGGGTTCGATTCCAATCGGGGTCAGAAGCTTTTCTGCTCGGTTTGGTTGGTGGTAGGGCTTCTAAGCCCACCTGGCTAGCTACCACCGTCTTACCTAAGTTTGTCGCCATAATAACATGTTAGTAGCATTGCTGTGTTCCGATATAAGGCCAAAAGCTTACCTGTCGTATGAAAAAAATACCTATTAGTAGGATTATATGTAATCAGCTGCTTTAAATTATATTGTTAAAATGAAAAAAAAAACTCGAAACCGTACTAAGGGTGCCTTCTCCACATATATGCCTACCCTGCCTACCTACATATATTATTTACTTTGTCGTTTGTATTTTTTATACATTCGTAGATTCCATAACGCGAGTACAAATAAAATAATATTGAAAATAACGCTACTTGCATATAGTTTGTTACACGTTTTTAGCTGCAACTTGGTTATACGAAAAATAGTTTGTGAGCAACTTAGAATACGATAACGAACATACAATGCATAACAAATACATATCACAAGAAACAAAAAACGAGGAAACGGCCTTTCTTTTGAGTTTGTGTCTTTGTGGCACATATCTATTATAACAAACAACTACATACTTACAATTTATTTTCTTATTTTGATTTTAGAAATTTACAGTTAGTAAACAGGCTACAGGCTGCTTGCCCTTAAATAAGGTTTGTATTGAAATAAGATCCTTAAAATAAAACACTAAAATCGATAAACGTATTCGAAAAGACATTTACTTTTTCATGTAGAAGGTATTTGTGTAGATTAATAATTCTGACTTGAGTAATATCTTTCAGTATTTATCGATATATCGATATTGCTTTCTCCTCCCTAGGCAACAATAACTACGATAACATTATGTCACATCACTACATTATGCCCCATTATACCCCTGCCCCCGACCCGTATCGTGCGATAGAGAGAGTTGCAAGAACTGGTCGAAATTGCCTACAATTCCTGTTTGAAATATTGTTTCGGGCGATAACTGTTTTACCCCCCTAAAGCTTTACGAAATTAGACACTTTTGGTCTCATTGGATTCAGTATACCTTAAACTATGTTTGTACGTTTTGCTTTTTTTGTAATTCAGTAAAATTTAGTCAAAAAAAGATCAAAATGCTCGAGGTAGTTTTTAAGTCTAAAATATAGATATTTAGATGCTAATAATTTATATTCTAAACAATATTTCTTCAAAATCAAAACGTACAAACCTAGATCTTCATTATATCTACAACATTTCCAAAAATTATGAAAATTGGACTATGTTTAGTGGGAGAAAAGCGTTATCGCTTTTTGTATGAAAATTTACAGCTTCACAATCCTCTTAAATTTTGAAGCAAAGATGGCATGTCATTTTCCTTCATTCTCGTAAGTTCAATTGTTTTTTTGAAAGAGTTTTTATATTTAGGTAATTTAAGAAAATAGTTTTTATTTGTCATTGTACTAACTGATAATTTCTTTCTGATCTTAAAGGTCGCAGTGACAAAACATAGCCGCTCAACTGATAATTTGTGTGAACTTAGATATAGTGCGAATCGCGAAATTGTACAGATGCAAGAATTGTACGGGTGGCACATTGTACAAACTGATAATTTGAGTAAACAGATAATTGTACGAATTGAGATATTGGGGGTGATTCTGAAGCGACCACCTAAAACTATAACTAAATAAAATTAGAGATAGAAATGTCAATCACCGTTTGGTATTCAGAACTCACAAGTTAACTCTAAAATTAAGAGTGACGTTACTAAACTACTCAATTTAGTGTTAGATGTTATTTTCGTATTCTGACATGCTTCCTAAATGTAACTTTTCCTATAATTTTAAATATGTCAAACTAATTTTAGGAGGTGAACTTTTAGGTGCCGTCTAAATTTATCTTGTTACTTTTTAACGATTTTCTAACATTACCGACGGCAATTTTTTTTGTACAACTTGCCAAATGGATGATGAATTGGTTGTTATGGCATTAATAGAGTCTTCAGAAAGGTAAAATATTTGTTTTATATAAAAAATTAGATAAATACCTGCCTCATAGTTTTAAAATATATTTGTAAAGTATCGACTTATTTATGTTATAGAATAGGAGAAGAAAAAGTAAAATTGAGGAAGTTGAGGGACAAATCAGACCCATTTACTATGCCCGAACGTAAATTTAGAAAAATATTTCGTTTTCCTCGCCAATCCGCTCGCAACTTGATAGAAGCTATAGACTGCACTGAAGTACAGATTGGCTCCTTACCGTAACATTTAAAGGTTTTAGCCAGCCTTCAGTCATGCAGAGCTGTCACTGTTGTCACTGATTTAATATTGCGCAAATTAACTCCACAAAAAAAAATCCTAAAACAGCAATAGAAAAGGACCTTGTCAAGGCAGAGTGAGCGAGCACCTACTTACATTGTAATAACATATTTTGAAATAATTATTAAGAAATACATCAAACATTCTCCGTCCTTTTTCTATTTAGGTTTCTACAAATATATGGAATGCCAAACACACTTGGAGCTGTTGATGGTACACATATTGGTCGAGGCATGGAATGCAGCAAACTCCTTCTGTGTGGAGATAATCACACAGAAGGAGGTGGCAGAACGGGCCAGAGAAGATGACCCAGCGGCAGAACCCTGCCGACGCAGAAGAACGGGGCGGAGGAGGCGGCAGTTCGCCCGCCTTCTTCCCCCTGACGGTGACCAGCGGGACGCGGGCCCGGGAAGCCCGAGTCCTGCATTGCACAGGCCACCGCCAGTCGTCGATACTCCTAATGCCCAGGAGCATCGCCGGCCTTCCCATTTTAGGGAGGTGAGAGGGGCTCGCCATAGGCGAGCAGACGCTGACGAGGTCATGGAAGTGTCCGAAAGGGTTCCCATGGCCTTGTCCGGCGACGGGGCGTCCCTCCCCGACGTATCCTCTTCGTCAGATGACGGGGAGGATGCGGCGGTGATGGACGTTCTCGTGCCAAGGCGTTTGTGAGGGGGCATCGTTGGGTTTTAGTCGGTAGGCCGCGGTTTCTGGCTGGCGCTCTGCCCCCAGTGGCCGCGGAGAGTCCGACATAACCTCGCGCCTACCCAAGCGCGAGGTATGCGTAACATTTCCCAACGTTAAAAAAAATGGTACACTTAGTGGTATTGTTGCTCCACCACTGACACACCCTACAGCACCAGGAAACTTATTATACAATAGGAAAGGCTTTTATAGCATCAATTGCCAAGTCGTGAGTTGTAATTTGTTTGTTCCCAAGTAGTCTAATAGTACTGACATTTAGATGATAGGTAGGTTATATATGTATGTATTTACTCGTAAAACAGAAATTAATATTCTATCTGCAGATAGAAGTATGCCTATCTAAGATTTGTTGCCTAGCAATTACTATTAACAGCGGTTATTATGAAAAGAAAACAAAAATTACTAATGAAACAAAATACGCAATTTTAAAATTCAGAGGAAGTCACGAATTACCTATCTATACAACTACAGACTACCACGTATTTTTTTCTTTCATGGCATAGGCGCGAAGCCATCACAATCGCAGAATAAATGTCGAATAATTTTTCTTTTGTGATAAAATGAATGATAAATAATAAAATTTCTTTTCTGTTATTTACAAATACGATCAAATCTTAAATTAATAATTTCTGATAGTAAAATTAGTAGAATATAGCTGTTTTCAATGTTTCTAAATTATCCCGTTTTTCTACAGCACTAGGTGTATTTATAATCTGTGTATTCAATTTAAGTAATTGTGAAATACAGTTTAAATTAACAGAGTCCAGCGTTTCAGAATACGAATTACCTAAAACTAATTTAAAATTATATGTTTAATTTTAGTTTTAGTTTTAGTGCAGGTAACTTCAGAATTACCCCCATTGTACCATTGGCGACGCTTTGTTTCAAAAATACAGGATATCCTAAATAGTGACGATGGCTGTATGGCTATGCCTTTGCCTATTTCAGTGAGACAAATTTACAAAAAAAAAAGAATGTCAAAATCTATCATCTTCAAAATTTGCGTTTTTATTTTTATTACGTATAACCTCAAACGTGATAATATTTTACATTTCAAACTAATTTCTGGATAACAAAATATGTGTTGTTGATTTATTAGTAGATATACATAACTATGTGACGATTTTCTAAATAAATTCTGACGGCGCATTGAAATGGCTTCTAAAAATAAAAACAAATTAACAAGTACAAGTAATGAAACTGCGGAGGAAGAAGAAAGGTAAGAATTTATACCTACCTATGTGATAGAGCGAGTTCTCTTCAAAATTCTAATATCCGCAACGATTGTCATTCTCTAGTTATTAAAGAATTAACCTTTAATTTGTATTGTACTATTAGGATATACGGTTTTGTTTTTTTTAATAACATCTGTATAATTATTGTATCATCATGCCTAATACACCAATAGATGATCATAAACCTTTTAAACAATACTAGCTGCGCCCGTAGCTTTGCTTGCGTGAAATTCAGCTTGGTCGTTTATTAGTTCATAATTCAGTGTGATGTTATTTAGCCTATAACCTTCCTCGGTGAAACAAGCTATCTTATCCTAAAATATTTTTCATAACATTTGTCCAAAAAGTTGATGTTTCCATTTGTGTTTAGCGTGATGACAGTTATTGTTTTCCGCACTCATGCTTTTTCTTTTCCTTCTGCATATGACCACCAAATTCAAATAAGAGGTTTTTTATCAAAAAGTTTTAAAAAAAAATACTATTGATACATTGTCGTGAATGAAATTTTTGTCTTTTGTTCTCCTGATTAGTGGTGGTTTAGAAATAAAATAATAGGGAAAACTCAAAAACGATCCTAGTAATTTTTTTCTGTGTGTATTTGAATGGATTCGATTCAGAGAATGTCTATATGTACAATTGGACCTGGTAGGTGAAAAGTGTCTGCCGGGCCCATTAGTCTTGTTCTTCTTATATATTAAAATGAATCGCCATTCGTTTGTCTCGCTAAACTTCAAAAATGACGACCAATTTGAATATTTATTTTTTACTTTTCTTCGTCTTAATACAGGAGTGGTCTAAAGAGAAAAATTATAGGGAAAATCCTAAAATAAAAATAATATAAAGAAATAATGGTAGTTTTGTATGAAAAATGACGGTACACTTCTGTCATCTGTCTGGGTGATACGAAGTTCGCTGGGACAATTAAGATTTATTAAAAACTAGCTGTGCCTGCGAGCTACATTTCACCATAATAATTGTAAAAAAATGCTGGAGAGGGGGTACCCTTATCACCTAAGGGTGTAAAAAATAGCCTACAACCCATTCTCAGACCTACCACATATATACAGGGTGTCCCAGAAGCCGACGTCAAGACGAAAGCAGGTGATAAACTAACTCATATATGTTATCAGAAAAATATAAAAAAAAATCTAGCATTAAAAAATGAATAAAATTTACACCCTGTGACGGTTTTTTCACTGTTGTTGCTACAATTCTTGACTTTTCTAAACATTTTCTTTTGTTTTGTAATCCTGAATAATGTTTCTGTATACTCTAATCTAAAATTTAAAGCCAGCTGCTCCAAATTAGAAGAATATGCCATTTTTATCTAAATTAAATATTCAAAATTAATTTTTCGCATAGCTTTAACAAGCTGTACTGAAAAAAAAATGTACTATGCGAGTTTGGCAAGTAACGGCAAAAGTTGGCGCAATCAATAAGGATTCCAAAATGGTATGATACTTGGTGGATAATTTCTATGATTGCAGACAATATTTTTTTTTTCCAAAAACAGGCAGTTTTTTTAACAAATTTTTCTTACGTACTTTACTTATTGTACAAATTTTTCTTACGTATAAATTTATTCTAATGTACCCATGGTTTTCTTTAACGCCGTAACTTTAACATTCTAGTTTGAGTGAGTCCGTTGCCGGACTCCCAGTCTGCTCTGCTGCATTGTGTAGCGGCGCTAAATTGCGCCACTCTACACCTCGGGTTGGTTTTTTATTGTGGTTGTCTTCCACGTGGCCCGACGCTCAGTGCGCCAGGTCCCCGGCCCGCTCAGTGCGGGTAACGGGTTGCCCGACGGCAGATCCCATTGGATCCACCGCCGCGCGGGTGAGCTGAAGCCGGGGAAATCCCCATCGGGCGCGAAGCGCCATGGCGAGAAAATCGGCTCCACCCTACTACCAGCCGCCGGGATCGGCTTCCAGCGAGTGAGGAGCCTCCTGACAATTCGTGCCGTGCCAAGGATTACCGCCTTCTGTATCAGGCCCTTGATCTATTCGCCTAGCGAGAGTCTCAACATGTTGGTGAAGACGCTTCGCTATTAGACCATTCATAGACACCACTATCGGGACAATCACAGTGTGACAAAGTTTTTCCCGCCATCATTGTAAAATTAAGGTTTCATAAGACTTTAGCCAGGTTACACAAACCACCCGGGCGCGTGGGTAGTGGAGTCGCAGTGTGGACCTTACCATGCGCGCCCACAAGGGCTGGGAGAACACCGGGGGGTTTTAGTGGGTCGGCCTGGAACTTCGCCGGGCCAGCCCCACACACGCCTGCCGTCTACCCAACGGCGGGTACGGAGCGCTTACGCATTTCCCCCCCGACAAAAAAAAAAAAAAAGGGTTACACAAACCTTTATGTACCTTATTCATCCTTTAAAGGATATAAAAAGTCAGCTACATGCGCTGTGTGTTTTAAAAGAACAACCAAAACCATTATAGAAAGCTTCAGCCATATAAAAGAGTCGTAGTGACAACTGCCGTAATGACATTATAATAGCGAGAAACTCGGGGGTTGCTCTTTTTAAATAAAAGTTACAAAGGTGTACATGTTACATAGAAATAAAATAATAAATGATTAACCATTAAACATAACAAACAAAAGTAATAAGTCATAATAAAACAAAAGAACAAGTTATTAGTAATTAAATAAAGAAATTAACGAGTTACACTTTTACAAACAATATTCAAAGTTGCTGATGAGACAGGGAAATGGAATATTCGAAAGAATACTTAGCTTGGTCACAGATAATATAATACTACAGTACAGATGCCTCATCCCATACAATGAAATGGTCCCTACTTATGTCGGGCAATTCTTCGAGCTGTATTATTTCACCATTTCACCGCGAGATGACGCAACTAAAACGCCACTGACAATTCTGAGCAAGCTCGGGCCATCGAACCTTTGCTACATTGGGCTCAGTAGTTCTCGCACGCACTCAACAGATGGCACTTTAATTAAACTCCTGCTATGCTTATGATTTTTTTAACAAATTCATATTTATGCTTCGTTTAGTTCATTACAATGACTTATGCGTAAATAGGTCTTATAAAACATCATACGCTTACGGTACGCTAAATGTGTTACAATTTGGTAAAAAAGTGACGTATAAATCCATGTTATATCTAAGGGGTTTCCGCCATGGATTGGATTTATGTCATACATTTTATATACCTACGTGTACGGGCAAGCGCCGTACAGTTTGTCACATCAGCGTTTTACGCCACATGCATTAATTTAGGTTAGGTACGTGTTCGCACATCATAGCCGTCGCGCACTCTCATATCATTTTAAATTCTAAGTCGTTTTTATATCAATATATCAGTTTTTTAACATTTATCAAGAGCTTTCATTTATCACTATCAACTATCATAAAAGAGTGTATAAACCATACACTACGTTTGATATTTAAGATGTAAAGTAAAAGTTGTCACAGAGCGCCTAAACGATATCATTGGAGATAAGTCATTTTGGTAGTGGGTACTTTCTATTATCACAAGGTTATCATCTGTAACGTCAAATTCAAAAAACTGGTTAAGAATAAAGCAAACTTGCAAATTTTTCATATGTGACCTTTTTTTATCCCGCCCAAGACGATTTCTTTTTCAATGATTTAGGTATTCATCATTTTACAATTTATTTATTATTTTTAAAGAAAATACAAAGTCACATATTGTATATTGTTAAAAATGTGATTTTAGTTTTTTATACTAAAATAAAATAAGTGTTTATTTTTATACCGGGTTATTTTTCCATCAGGAGCCAAATTTTGTATGCTTGTTTAGACAAGGAAAATGAACAACTTATACTATGCGACCAAACTCGAAATCGCGAAAAAAAAAAACAGCTGTTCCATACATTTAGGTGTGGTTGTTGAACATTTGTATGGAACAGCTGATTTTTTCCGCGATTTCAAGATTGGTCCCATAGTAAAAGAATTTCATTTTGCTTGTCTGAACAAGGACACAAAATTTGGCTCCTGCTGGAAAAATAACCCGGTATGTATACAAACTTACCTATAAAAAACTAAGCAATTTAATTTCAAATTTTATTATATAAAATATCATTGAGAAATTAAATTGCAAAATTTATATGCTTATAGCCGGCTGAAATTAATTTAGGCGCATAACACATTGCACCGGACACCGCTCCGGTGTGCGGCGCTGCGGTTTTTAATTTTGACTGAAGAATCTTAATTTGTATACAAAAACCGCAGGGTATAACACACTCACACCGCATGCCCGTGCGGTTGCGCGGCGCGCGCGACGGCACCGCACTCCCGGACGGTGATGCGGTGCGGTCCGCGGGGTATGCCACACTGTGCCGCAGTATCGTACGGATTTTTGCGTAGAAAGGACGTGCATACGCGTAATAGATCTCGATATAGATAATGCGGCGATGCGGGGCGTCGTGCACCGCAGCTCCGGACGGTGATACGGAGCAAACCGTACGGTGGCACGGTTCCGTGCCGCCGCAGCCGCATGCGGTTTTCGTCCCTCCGTACACCGCAGCGGTGTCCGGTGCAATGTGTTATGCGCCTTATTCGACTGTTTTATCAAATTCCGAAATTATATAATTTAGTACTATTTTGAAACAATTTTTTTCCTTGTTCTTTCTTACCAGTTATCTAATTTTCTATTTCATTTTAAAGAATGTTGTTATTAATTCTGTGATAAAAAATCATAAAAACATAACATGCATTACGCGGGTTCGAACCGCAGACCTCTAGAGGTATAACGCAATAATTTCGCAGTATATCCTCATGAGCCATCCGTTCGCTTAGATTTGATGTTGAAATTTCGAATCTTTTATTTAAATTGTGACGTGTACGTGTACTGTCAATCTATATATCTTTTATCTTTTTATATAAGTATAAAATTCTCGTGTCACAGTGTTTGTTACCGAACTCCTCCGTAACGGCTTAACCGATCTTTATGAATTTTTTTGTGTATGTTCGGTAGGTGTGAGAATAGGTCGTCAACTAATTTTTATTATGGCGAAACGTAGTTCGCCAGTACAGCTAGTATATTATAAAAAGAGAAGTTCTCATCTATAGACGCACGCACAGCCGTAACCGCTAATGGTAGAAACGTGAATTTTGGACAGTTGTTTTAATTCAAAATTTAAGAAAATTTAACCCTGAAGGGATGAAATAGGGATTGCAAGCTTGTATGGATTTTTTTTTAATAAGCAACGATTTTGATAAACCTGGAGAATCATGCTCTTAAAAACATTTCATTGAACACGTGTTTCATGGTTTATTGGAATTCACCCCCTTATTGTGCATAGTTGAATGTACCACTTCTAAGGTGTTATTAAAAATTCAGATTTGTAAAATTAGTTTTGAAATCCCCCATACAAAATAGTTAGGTCAGTGAAAAAAATCACTGTGGTTTTATGAAACGAACATTCAAGTGAGACTTTTTTTCGGTTAGTAGGCATTTAACTGAAAATATCCGAAACATTATTAAATAGGGTACTTACTTATAAAAATCGCATTTTTAATCTTAACCTAAATCTTTTTGGTCTGAAATGAAAATTATAAATAAAAACAAATTGAGATATAAAAAAAGGAATTGATATAATAACCAAAAAGCAATAAAGAAAAACAAAATAATAAAACAAGCAATTTTTGAAAAAATAACTAGGTACACCAGGAATCGGGATCGAACTACTGCCACACAGATTTAAAAACGAAGATCAAACGAATAGATAGACCAATCCTGACCTTTTTGAAGTGGTGAAATTTAAGATGTCATGTTTTTGTGTAATTCGACCATAATTCGACATTACACTTTCAAATGTATAGGGATTACAAAATTAATTTTACAATTCCGATTTTTCAATGACGCCATTACTATTATAATTATGTCAAAAAAAATATGTAAAGAATAATTTAACTCAATGCTATGTATGCTAGTTCGTAAGGTCTGTGACCTTACGAACTAGCCACTAAATAGTGCCATCTATGAGTGAGCAGTATGTAATCAAATAGTCAAAGCAGACATTGCGTGCTTCTTTGAGCTATGCTTTTGAGAGATACATTGAAGTTCACATAATTTGTCGCTAGGAGTGCTATAAATTTATAAAAAGAGATGTTAAACCGTTCTAGCATGACTTAAAAACGTATTTTAATACTTCCCACGTGCTAAGTGATTTTTTTAAATATAACCAATACTTTTCTGAACCTCCTTGTTGACTTTTACTAAATTCACAAAAAAGTCATTACAAAAATCGATTAAAGTATGTAGTCTGTTGATGCTTTCATCAAATTATTTTACTTTTGTTCGTGATGGGTCCCCGTGGCTTGGTATAGTAGCAGCCTAGCAGCTAGAGATTTAAATCGTTACACCGCGTTTACACATTCGCGCGAATCGCGAGGCGAATAGCGAGGCGAATAACGAACTAGCTGTTTACACATGCGTGTTCGTTATTCGCCTCGCTATTCGCCTAGCAATTCGCCTCGAGATTCGCGCGAAATAGCGCGTTTACACATTCGCGCGAATCGCGAGGCGAATAACGAACACGCATGTGTAAACAGTAAGTTCGCTATTCGCCTCGCCATTCGCCTCGCGATTCGTGAGTTCGCGTCGGGAGCGGTTTTTTGGACGCGAATCAAAGGGCACGAATGGCGAACACGAACTTACTGTTTACACATTCGCATGCATTTAGTTGACTGCTAGCGCCCGACCCAACCGAACGTGTAGACAAATTAGAGTGGAGTAAAGTGCGAATTTTAGAATTCCTAGAACTTTATTATAGAGAAGAGCTCATTTGGAACCCAAAACATCGCAATCATAATTACACATAAAAAATATTTTACAAAAAATAAAAACCGACTTCAAAAACACTGAAAAGTTAAAAATAATATAAGAAATAGGTACAGACAACATCACACTTCTATATCGAAGTCGGTGCCAAACGATATCTCCTCGAAAGTCTTAAAATTTGTCACCGACTTCAATATAGAAGTGTGATGTTGTCTGTACCTATTCTTATATTATTTTAAACTTTTCAGCGTTTTTGAAGTCGGTTTTTATTTTTTGTAAAATATTTTTTATTTTTAACTTTTTAGTGAATGAAATCTTTTTAGTAAAAACAAAAAACCCTAATTTAATACCAGGTCATCAGTGAGCTGGTATTTCATTAGCGTTTCCATCGATTTTCATGAGATCCCATTATCAGAGAATACAAAAAGAATGTTGAAAATCAGTCCACAATTGGCGGCGTAATCGCATAACATACACACAAAAAAAACATTCGCATCGAATTAAGAACCTCCTCCCTTTTTGAAGTCGGTTAAAAATAAAAACCGACTTCAAAAACACTGAAAAGGTAAAAATAATATAAGAATAGGTACTGACAACATCACACTTCTATTTTGAAGTCGGTGTCAATTTTAAGACTTTATAAGAGATCATCGTTTCGTACCGACTTCAATATCATCATCATCATCATCACAGCCCATATACGTCCCCACCGAGGGGCTCGAGCCTACCCTATATTAGGGTGATTAGGCCTTAGTCAACCACGCTGGCCCAGTGCGGATTGGTCGACTTCACATACATCATTGAACTTCTTCGCAGATGTATGCAGGTTGCCTCACGATGTTTTCCTTCACCGTAGGAGCGTCAGACAAATGAAATTCGAAACGAAAAACACATTGGTACATGGCGGGCCTCGAACCCCGACCCCCCGATTGGAAGGCAAGTGCCGAGTCCACTGCGCCACCGACGCTCTGTCGCGCGCTGTATATGCAAGTATGTATGTGTATATATAAACACATTCATACACATTACTTACATAACACTTACACACACACACATATACAATATGTATATGTGAGTGTTATGTGCGTGTATGTATGTTTTTTTCTTAATATCATATTATTTGAATATAACAATTATTGTCATTTATTACATTTATTTTCTTATGCCGTCATTTACTTTCTCTCCTTAGCCCAATGGTTGACTGGTAGAGAGCGATGTTTATCGCTAAGTCCGCCATATGTTTGTAACATTAAAGCTTAAATTATTAAAAACTAAAATGTAGCACGCATGCCGCCATTATTTTCACGTCCTCCGTGTTCGTGTGCTAATATCAAAATGAATCACCCGCGAATGTGTGAACAGTAGTTCGCGGTGGCACTCGTAGGTACGAATGTTTCGTCGAATGACGAGGCGAATAGCGAACACGAATGTGTAAACGCCACACGAATGTTTCGTCGAATGTTTCGTCGAATGTTTCGTCAAATATTTCGTCGAATGTTTCGTCGAATGGCGAACACGCATGTGTAAATGCGACATTAGATGCGCCCTGCGCTTCCAAAAAGTGACTACATTTTATGTCTGTCTGCGTTACATGACAAACTCACACAACAACGCGACGCGCCATAAAACTTTGACACCTAAAATCGCTAACGGTGTATTATACAAGGGGTCAAACTAATTTGGTTTAAACGACAAAACAATGACACGTATATCGATTTCGCTCACGCACGTATTGTTCGGTCTTGCTCGTACAAACACGTACCGGACGCCAAATTAAGTTAGTGATTTATTTGGAAAATGATGAAAATAATTAATAAATAGGTAGTTACGCATAAAATGTAATTCCCTTAGATTTGTTGGTATTCCTCGAGTTATTAAAACACTTTCTAAAGGCACAGGAAGGCATATTTTATTATTTTACACTTGAAATTAGGGAAAAGAAAAAATGCATTTCACGTCCAACGCTCGGTGCTTTCTGCCACAGACTACGACGGGATGAGTGAGCTCACTCTTCCCAACGTTGACACATTTTCGAGCGCCTTACGTGTGGGAAGGGCGCATCTAACGATTTAAATCTCTGCTAGCAGCAAGACAAACTTGTTCCCGAAGTTATTAATGTTACTTAAAAACTGTTCACAGCAAAACTGACTATGATGGCAAAGCTGTAGCCTCTTTATATTAACAGAAAATGGCGGGAACAAGATCGCGCCGCAAACATTCCACCGGAAATAGGCTTGTTATTCAATAATAAATGATTATTATAAAGTAATTTGTTTTCCTATTTTGTTTAAATAGTCTAAACATTATTTTAAAAATACGATATACAATTTAGAGTGTATAAATTATGCATCGTATTTTATGAAATGAAACCACGTGGAAATAATTGAAAATCTTTTGTAAAGGAATAAATGATTTGATTTGATTTGAGAAAGAACCAATTCATGATGTATTTAAAACGTCATATATAAGTATTAGGATTTAATAAAACCACGTGGTGTCAAATGGTATCAATTTGAGATTTGCATAACCCTAAAATATCTTAATTACTTATTTACAATAGGTAATCACAGATACGACATACAATTAAACATGTTAAACATTAGTACTCTTATTAGGTTCTAACCTTTTCAGGGGTATACGTATTGTTTACAAAATAAATACTGTTATTGTTTTTATAATCAATATTTTGATAACTCTAGAAACTATTATGATTTAGACTTTAAAAATATGTTTAAGTTAAGTAAATAAACAAGATAATAATTCTAATATATAACATGCAAACAACCCGTTCAAATCGTTAGCACTGCTCACGGACGTAAGCACTCAGCCCTCCTAGACAAGATGCATTTCGATAATCGCTAGTAGGAAAATATATGGGATTTGAAATAAGCCCTCGCTTAGCTTTCGAGCGCAATTGTCAAATCTCATACATTGTCCATTTAGCGATTGCGTTAGCGATTATCGAAAGACATCTTGTCTAGGGGGGCTGATCAATTTTGAACCGAGCTTTCAATGTGTGAGTCTGTCAAGTTGACAGTTAATGTAATTTGAAAAGAAAAATTGGACGGAGACGTGTTGTGCCTCGAATTTATAGTGCACTTCTCTATTAATTGTAAATAATCTAATGAAAAAATAAATTCGAACAAACTAAAATAAAACTTGATGTTGACTTTGAAATTGACAGTTCTGGAGACAGTGCACCTCAGACTAAGGAAAAAAGAATAGACATGAAATACCTACGAAAACAACGTGCATACCTAAATGTGAATCTGGCACAAAGATGGCGGCTTGCTTGCTCATGCGGCAGCCTAACACACTGCACTTACCCATAATAAATGCAGATTATGCAAGTTCAACACTTTAAAGAAGCACAATTTTCGCCTAATAACAAAATTTTCTTCAAAACACTGAAACAAACAAGTCGCGATGACAAGATGTACTTGTTGTTGACTGTCGGCCCGTTCCAGATAAGCATGTTTAGCCATAAATACCAACATTTTTAGCATCTCTGCGTTCCATTAGCCGGTGATGCTAGTTTTTCTTGCTAGTTGTCATGCGTTTCATTTAAGCATTTTTAACACGAAATGCTAGCATCAAATACCCATGCTAATAGATGGGTCCTCTGATACCACTTTTTGACAGCTTTCAAATTTGACATTGGGAATCTTTTTTTCATGAAGCAAAAAGGATTTTCAGCGGATTTAAAAAAATTATTGAAAGATATTTGTAGTATTAGCCAATTCTGATTTATATTATAAAAAATTTTAAGTGGCTGGACTAATTAAGTGAGGTGTCAAAATTCAGCACGAAAAATCAGTACCTTGCGTTTCATTTGTAACAATTAGCGCGGCTAAAAATGTCAACATTTCTTAAAAGAAACGCAAAACGAGGCTAACATCAGATGTTAGCCTCAGAAAGTAGCAGTGCTTTATCTGGAACGCAGGGTGTGAGTACTGTGACAAAACATGGCGACCGGCCGCAGTGAGATATTCTGTGACGTCGCCAAGATAATGTCGCCATTTTTGGTAATGATAAAACTACTGTTGTCCTTTTTTACTTATGATTATCCTCATAAGTTAAAAAGAGATGCCAATATGTCAGAAACTATGCCGTCGTATAATACATCACATTCCTATAACTACGTTCGTTATGCCGAGTCCTCTTTTTTTCTATAGTCAGCAGTGCACTACCTCTTTTCTGTTAGCACTGTCAGCATCAATCTGTTACGTATCAATTACGTCATACCGCATACAAAATGCGCACATGAGCAATTTTGGACCGATTGTTTGCGTGCAAATAGCGCACACGAGCGCTGATATCAAATTATGAACTGCACTCAATGACGCCAATGGCATGCTATCGTTTCGGACCGATCGTGAACGCGCTTATGTCAATAATATCAAAACAAACATAACCTCAAAAAGAATTTAACTCGTAATTTCAATTGTATTCTGTGATATCCAAGCTTTAGCAGTTTTTCTTCGCCTTGTACCTACCTTTTACCACTTTCTGCTCTTTTAGCGTCTTCAGGAGACAGCTCTGAACGCGCCTCTGTAAACGTTGTTTGTGACGCAATCAATGACGTCATCACATCCAACGTGAACGCTGTTGTCGCGAAACAGGCCGCCTGTTAGCGCGCTCACAGTGCTGATGGTCACTATAATCGCGAAACGGAACGCGGCCTTTGTTTCGGCTGTCTTTGTACGGCCTTTGTAGCCGTGGCCGGAAAAATATTAAAAAAAGTTTAACTTTGTTTATGTTTTACGACAAATCGATAGGATTCTTGTAATAAGTTTTAAAATATCTATTTTCATAGAAAAGCAATGGAAATATTTTCAGATTTACTTAATAAAATTTCTATTAATCATTTGGATGTCGGCAGTGCCCACTGGGTTGATGTAACTCATATTAATAATCCACACAGTTTCTATGTTCGTCATACACACTATAGGAGATATTTGCCAGTATTAAATGCTGTTGGAAATCCGTTAGAGCAATGCGATTTGCAAGAAATGAAGACGCTCGTGTACAAGTCTGAGATTCTACAGATGTATGTTCGAGGGCAAGTTTTGTTTACAGAAAATAAAGAGGACGAATTATTCAGTGATATTCTCGCGATAGACTATGGTTGTATTGACAGATGCATACCAACGAAAAAATTATTCAATACAGTACATCCGCACAATGTGCCACCTTTAGCGATACATTGCCGATTAGCTGATTGTATGCCAAAGAATGAAACATGGAATGGCAAAGACATTGAAACAATGAAATTTTACATAGGCAAAGAAAGGGCAAAGATGATTATTAAGGGCAAAAATCCAGACACACTGATTGTCGAACTATTTAATACCTGTCCTGATGATATTGCAACAATGTTAGCTTTATGTGGTTACACAACACTTGGGTATGCAGAAAATAAAATTAGTAGGTTTTCTTCAATTATACCAACAAAAAATTACTTTATTTTTAAAGAACCAAGTGTGGGTGAACAGTTAACAGTAAGAGTGCAATCAGGTGATTCCTTAAAATCATTTTTTGTTTCTGATGTTAGTGATTACAAATTCTATTTGAATACCAAGAATGACTTCACATTTTCTGCAAAAAATCTAAGGGAAATTAGAGGGGAAGATGTGAAAGAAGGTTTGCCAGTTGGAGTGTTAGTGGACACCTATGCCAAATATGAACGGGCTATTGTTAAGAAGATAACAATTCAAGACAGCCGAGTCAAAGTGCAGTTAGTGGACTGGGGGAAAGAATTAGAGGTTCCATTTTCATATCTGAAACCTATTTCTGAACATTTTCTTTCATATCCTGCAATAGCAATATTTTGTGAAGCGGAGGAAAGCCAAGCTTGGGATAATGGACTGCATAAGTTTTTATATCCTGGCTATGAGTTCAAGATTACTATTTTGAGTGTTGGTCAAAAATTTGATACTCCATTTGTAGTCAATATTGAGCCACATAATAAGCCCAAACCCAAAAGCTCAACTCACTGTTGATTGTACCTATATGCAGCTTAATTTTACATGATCGTGTAAAATATCCCAATTCATTCAATTTATTTGTTGTTGATTTAAATTGTTTACTGCACAGATGAATATCACAATGCTAAGAATATTTAGTATAAAACTTTCAACTTTCTTAGACAAGCAGTTGGCTTATTAGGTCAGGAAAGGGTCTTTTAAAAAAGGATTTTTATTTTTCATTTAATGAAAAACTTTGTAATTTTTTCACATGTGTAATGTTGCTATTAGTATGTTTCAGGGTTGGAAGGGAATAATTAGTATAATAATAACCAGATATTTTTTTATTAATATTAATGAAAAATAGTACATATAAATGTGAACTCTATGTGAATGTATATTACTCCGTATACATGTAGGTATATGTTAGTATTCTGCACTAACATGTATCCAATGAAAACATTTAAGTCAGTTTTGTCAATTTACATTTAATTTGTGGATGTGAGAAGTGCAAGACTGATCGGTTTGGAGACCTTTGCGAAAGCCTATGTCCAACAGTGAGCATCTCTTGGCTGAAATGATGACATTAAATTTATTTTTTTATAAATGAAGTTGTAATGAAAAATTGTAACATTAATAATATTGCTTACACTGGTGATAACTATCCAATAACAATTATAATTATCATAGTTATCAAGAAGTATGTCAGACATCAGTAAAACAAATTCCAACTATATTGACCTGTTTCCATCATGTTAAGCCAAAATAGAATTAAGAAATTTTGAACTGTTTGAACTTTGCTTTATAAGCTGGTTTACCTTTAGTGCCATAAAAAACAATCATATTAGAAGGAAAATTTCTAGATTTTCTTTTAATTAAGTATAAACAAAGATTATAAAACATGGTTTGTATGAATGAACTGAGATAACCAAACAGTGAATTTATGCAAAAATTTTTTTTCTTTGCTACAATTAACCAATAAAAAACAGACATGACTCATGTATGTACTTCGCATGTTAAAAGGTAGAGTGGTGCTCCTCTTATTAATATTTTTTATTGAGACTACTGTTTTAGCACTGCCTGTCAAATAAAATATAGAAATTTGCCTAATTGTGTCGTATTGAGCTGCAAACACTCAAATCAAAAAGACTCAGTTTTCAAACAGATTAATGAATAAAGTAATTAAAAAGATGGAATGGCATTATTTAATTGATTCATGTCTGTGAACATACATCAAACAAACAACTTCTTAAATTTACACATTCTTAAAGATATTTACTATTATTGGCACAACAAAAATATGTACTTACATGAAACTGTCATAGAAAAATTTATTTACATCTGACTATTGATTTAAGGATTTAGTTTATTTATCAATTGTTAGCGAAATATGACTGATTTTAAAGACACTTTTAACTAGTTTAACACTTTTATTTGTGACTGAATTGGTATTGAAAAGGTACTGTTAGACTAAATAGGACATTACTTTAAATTATTATTATTAAATAGTTTATTAAGTACTTGTATGTTACAGAAATACAACATTTCTAGCTACTCCTTATCTAATTTGCAATATATTTAATGTAAAACTAATGTATATTTCGAATGTAGTAATTTTATTAAAGTATTATCTTTTGTGTTTCTAACACATAAAGATTTTTTCTTTTCGTTTTTCAAATATTTATTACTTTTCATGTCCCCATAAGAGTTAACCCTCAATCACTCGCGTATGGGGTCACAGAGACCCCAAATACAAATAGGCTGAAAATTCATTTAAAGAACTATTTGATGAAAATGCAACTTTATTAAACTTTAAGTAGGAACAATGTTAATGAGAACAAGATTATCAACATTTGGTTAATAGCACATCTTAAAACTAAAACAAGCCTTTCGAAAATATACTTAAAAATCACTACAATTATCACAAATATTATTTTGAATGATCGCTGCAAATGTGTTTATTGCATTTTATGCAAACAATTGACGTTTTAAGATACTTTGATCTTGGGAAAATCTCACACCGCAATCGTTTTTTGAAAATGTTGGAAAATCCACTTGGACCAGGCGTAGCAAGATCGTGATTTTTTGTAAACGTCGTTTCAGTGCTCTCGGCAATGTTGGTATTTGCGACTTTGTCTGACGAAAGGATTTTGTTAAAATAACTGCTAATTGCTTGCAAATGCTTTTGGACTGTGTATTGTGATTATAAACTATCAAAGAATTTATAGCCGTCACATTGAACAAATGATAAAATATAACAAGATTGTATTGCGACCGACATTGTAAGAGAAACTCATTTAGACATTGATGTCGACGCCTCCATTAGTTTTCTTATAAAATAAAATGATTTCTGGCTTATTCTTAGCTGATTCTACTATAGCATCATCATAGTGTATAGTTGGCAGCAAAACCACAGCCCTTGATTTTTTGTCACATATGAACAGAGAGTCATATTTTTTTTTTATCCAAATAGTGCACTTTATTCTTGGCATAAAAATTCAGAGGGATTCCTTTTTTATTTGTATGAATACCTACTAGAGTCAAATGTTTTAATAGTAAAGTCTGTGCCAGTGGAATGCTTGTGTAAAAATTATCTGTAGTTACATTTCTTTCGGTTCCATAAGTAGGTTCTGTTAGACGTAGTACTGCTACTACTAGGAAAACTAATTTTTTTTTTGTGAATGAATTAAAGAATACCATTATTCAAGGCATCAGTGTGATAATAGTTCATAAATATTGAAAATATACTATACAAAAAATGTGTATTAAAATAGAAAAACGTAAGAAAAAACTTACATTTACGCTCGCGTGGGGTCAAAATGGCCCCAACACTATCAGAGACGCAACCATTTGCAGCAGCTACTTGGTGGTAACTGCCGTTAGAGGCGCAGGAGAGTTGGGAAGCTACCTGGACCGATTTGTTTGTAACTTGAAAGTTGTAAAACTTATACGCTTGTTAATGCGTTCTGGGGTCAGCTTGACCCCACGCGAGTGATTAAGGGTTAAAGAAGCGTAACCATATTTATTTAAAAATATTACTGTCAAACATTTATGCTCTAGTATGGTCAGGCACTATTGAACAGAAAACTAATAAAACACTGATAGCAATTTTGCTGGTTTCCTTAAAAGATAGGATCTACAGATTTTGACTATACTGACTAAAAAACTGAACAGCACTGCATTTTATAGTAAAATATTATTTTACTGTGCCACGTGGGGGAAAACTAAAAAGGACTTAAGTTTAATAACTTAAAATTTGATCAGTTTTTTGGTGACCAGAGTTAGTATGTTTACTGCTTTCGCCACAATAACTAATAGTGCTAACATACTTTCATTCAACACCTGATGATTCAGCAACCCTAGAACGTTCCACGTTCAAATATTCGCCTCTCCCCAGGCCGCAGACCACACCGAAAATAAAAAAAAGTATTTTGCTAGAAGTGCCTGTCATTATGTTGTACCAGAGCGAGTAAGCATAATTAGCTCTAGGGGAAAAAGTTTTTCTTTTTTTGGTAACCGCCGTTCCCCTGCCTGTTGCATCGAGATCTCTGCTCCTCGACCACTTAGTGACTTTTTTGATATTTTTAAGGGTCATGCCACTTATGTTAAAAACCCTTATATAAATTTTTTATATGGTTTGTAGCAACTCGTTGAACTGGATTTTTGATGCTGAGTATGGAAATGATGTTACTAGCACCCCAAGAACTAAACCTAGGGTCTTGCCTATTGACATATTCAATGGTCTAAGTCTAGTTCTAGGATTAGGGCCAGGAACTATAAACACATTGGCACAATTAGCAGAACATTAAAAAAGGCAGGGTATAGAAATAATGACGTGTATATTAAAACAATAATCGGACATGAATTAAGAAACTGATAAATATGTTTTGACATCGACTAAGAAGTTTTAATTCAATTTTATTAAAAATAGTCGAAATAAAAAAACTTTTTTAACTTTGCGAGAACACAAGCAATGTTGTAAATTAACGATTTCTAAGATTTCAACATTAAATAAATAAAAGACTAATAACATGTGTTTCCCCCTCATGCTCTATCTAACTCACTTTTCCATCTTTCATGCTACGAATTATGTTGTCTATTGTATCTTGGGACAAGCTCTGCCAATCATCAAGTAATGCGTTTTGCAGATCTCTTAGGTTGTTGGGGTAGCTGGTAGCATTCTAGATTTAACGCTTCTCTTAAGTCCCAAAAATGCCCTATAGAATTCATATCCGGGATATTGCTGGCCACTGCATCACTGTTATACCCGCATGGTTTAGATATTCTTGGACTGAGCGTGAGTGAGTCCGAGCGTTATCCTGCATCAGAATTAAGCCATCATTCAAATGGCATAACGTGCTCTTTAAAAATATCCCTGATGTACCTACCTGTCAGTAGTCATATTCCCTCAATCGACAATTACTCACTCCGTACGAACCTCAAATCACCTTCAAATCTTCTGCGAACTGTACGTTCGCTCAATCGCACTCGCACGACTTTAAGCTCATTTCAGAGGCCCTAGACAAATGCCACACGCTAACTTTTCCGCAGTCGTTCCGCAGAAAAAATGTATGGAAATGACATTAGCTTACGACAACCTCACGCTATTTTTTCCGCAGCTAATGTCATCTCCATACATTTTTTCTGCGGAACGACTGCGGAAAACTTAGCGTGTGGCATTTGTCTAGGGGGGCAGGCCTGCACTGCCGTTACCCTTTTGTTACTGCGAGCTCGAAGTTGTAGAACACGGTCATCCCTCCTCGAATTGCACCTTTTTCTGCCTTGACCTTCCTCACAAGAGAATCAACCAGTACCGTCGAATACTGAGGTGAATCGTTGAAATTGATTGTTGAAGTGTGGCGGCAATAGATCTAGGTATGACCATTTCTTTGCATTACATCTACCAAAGTATCTCTGGTACTGTTAAATCGGTTTATTTCAATTATTAAGATGCCTACTATTGACACGAAAGAAATAACTTTTACTAATAAAATTTATCCAATCGAGAATTTATCGGATTTAAATAAACTTTTCTCCTCAGACTGAGCTAGAGTACCACTAACAAATCAATATTAGCGGGAAACAAAAACAAATTACGAAAAATGAGGAAAAATGACTGTCGCCTTATTATATGTTCCATTTTAAAGTAAAGTTTTAAATAAAAAGGTACCAAAACTAGCCAGTTTTTAATGAAAATTTATGAATATTTTTTTGCCGGTGTATGTATTAAAATTTCGTTCTAACTTAAGTAAATGTGGTATTCCGGTTATCAAATATCTTTGTCCATACATTTGATCAAAGAAATTGGATGACTACGTTAAATGTGTTAGGAACACTTATTTCATCCAAGTTTGTGTCTTGTCTTTCTATGTATATACGGTAATACATTCATCATAATGTAATTGAATGTCGAGTCATAATGTCTTTCCTCGACCTTTCTCTAAGTATCTGCGAAATTGCGTCGTTGCCACCCGAATAGCGACCTGCTAGTAGTGATATTACTATTATTTATTCTGTGATAGTGACGAAGCGTTCATATCCGTGCGATATCCGAGCGGTGTTAGAAGCTACCATGTCAGCTGCTCGACTCTGCCACAATATAGTATCGTTCTCTATATTGTGACTCTGCTAATGATCCACCGTCCACCGCTGAACCGAAACTAGACCGTTGCGTTCGACCAATCAGCGCCATATTATCACGTCATCGAACAATTGTAAGTCAATATATGCACTCCAATTGGCCGATCGCAGCGGTTTAGTTTCTGATCTGAACTGAACCCAAAACACTCCTGCAATACGAAAACGTATCGCATCGATCGTCTAGTAAAGGGCAGCGGGGAGGCTAATGCCTCCTTTCACCGTCACAGAGCCTCCTGCGCCTGGGAAAGCTCTAACGAGATCCTACATTTCTTCTTTGAGAAACTGCTCCCCCCAATGTCGATGCACCTACCTCTGCGAGGATGCGTGCGATGGCAAGTCTAACATGAAGCTACATTAATCGGAATCGCAAAATAAGACTTCACATGACGTTTCATTGCTAGCTTCATAGAATAACGTGCAGTGTCAATGTAAGCACGTGCGACGTGCGTCTTACTGGCACTTCGTCCTATTGCTGACTCTCCGATGGACATTGTTGGCTGTAGACATAGAAGATTCGCGTTCGCATTATTTATTTCGTACGTACTACCACCATAGTTTACTATATTGTGTTCTTTATACGGGAGAAAGAATACTCGAAATCAAATTACTTTTATGTAAATCAACTATGCATATGAGTCAATATTTAAAGTACTTAACTCATTTATTATAACGACAGAAATGCCTTTAAATGACTTACCTAACTGCTGACAAAACTATGCGTATGTAATGTAGCCCCGATATCTTCCGGGTTTTAATTACAAATAGGGTCCATAAATGAATTTCACAACTCATTTCCGGATAGCCAGATTTCATGATATATTAAAATGGAGTATTAACCAATAATACTTCAGTAAAATTCCAAAGGCTTATACATTACGTCTTTTGTACTGAAGTATATTAAACTAGCTGTGCCCGCGACTTTTCGTGTGGATGGATGTCGAAGTTATATAACATCGTGATGCTAAATAACCTGCCTCGATAAATGGACTATCTAACACAAAAGGAATTTTGAATCAGTGGTTCCTGAGATTAGCGCGTTTTACCAAACAAACAAACTCAAAGTATATAGTTAGATGGTCGAATTTGGAGATAATAATAATAAAGTTTATTTTTCAATAAGTCTGGTACATTGCATTATTGAACTGCTCCCAAATAAGGTTGCCCTGCGTTATGGGAGACAGGCTCTTCTGAAGAATGTTTACATGATAATATTATATTATATTTTAATACATGCAATCTATTGGTGCGTGTGTGTGTGTGTGTGTGTGTGTGTGTGCGCTATGTTATAGATGAATCAGGTGTAGACAGATCTTATCAAGTGATAGTTTTCAGGAGTGTCTCCAAGGTGGTCATAATCAAACTGCTCAAGCCATTTACATACAAACTTATTGAAAGCATTTTTGCGATATTTGGTAATGTGAACTTCTAAAAGAAAAATTTTATTATATATACGAGCTGCTAAATAGTCAAAATGCTTTTTTGCAGTTACGGAACAAGCTGATGCAGTAGGGAATTTAGAAATTCTTTTCGATGTTAGTGGGGTAAAGGGTACTATTTTATAATGGAATCTACTTAGAATTTGGTATACAAACAGTTTTCTTACGGTAAGAACTTTGGCGATTTGATACAACTGCGTAGTTGGAAAGCGATATGGAAGGCCAAGGGCTACTTTTAGAACCATTCTTTGTGCTCTCTCTAATTCTATCAGATGTGTTTTTGCAGCACTTCCCCAAGAGCAGATATTATAGGTCAGAATACATTGACATAGGGCCTTGTACGTGCGCATAATTAAGTTATGGTCAGCGACTATCCGAAGGCTTTTGAAGGCAAATATAAGTTTACGAGTTCTTGCTGACATTGCGGCTATATGTTGCTGCCATTGAAGTCTATCATCCACAAGAACGCCAAGGTATCTAATTATAGTAACACGAGAGAGACTCGGACAAGTACAGGACGGTTGGTCACTTCGGTTACAGGGGTATGTGTGAATGGGGATGGTAAATGTAGGCTCAGGATTGCTTGCTGCAGTCTTACTGAAACACAAATATTTGTGTCTTTTGCGCATTAATAGTGAGTAAATTGTCTTCTAGCCAGGTTGTTACACGACAAAGGCCGTCCTCCGTTGTCTTCTCAACTTCTCTCCAGGTCTTGTTGTGGAACAAAATAACTGTTGCGCATTAATTAGAGGCCACAAGTACAGAATAAAGCACATTGCATGATTTGTTACGTACACCAAAATAATAAAGTACTGCAATAATAGTCATTTCTTGAGGTTATCTAGGTCCGTTTCTGTGTTAATACGGTGCGCAGGGGATCCGTCATTCTGACGCACATAAACAATACCTTGTGAGGTCCAGCAATACTTATATTCACATGATTTTGCTTTTTTTCGTGCCATGGCTGTCGTGCTTTTTCTTGCTAAATTGTAGTAATATAGGGAAATCTTAAAGTTGAAGGAAAAAAAAACAAACTTATTCCTTTAGTCCGATACAAAATGAAAAGCTTTATTCTGGTAGGTACATGGTTGTAATTCACTTATGCATAATGTTACTGAAGTTAACAAAATCCCTCAATGCAAAGCACTTAACTAAATTTTTATTTAATACAAGCCAAGGGCAGGATGGTTCAGGTTTGTTTGATCAATCTCGGCAGGTAAAAATCAGGTTCAAATTGGGTACAAAACTACAAAATGAGGGGCAATAAAGTACACGAACAAATAGTTATAGGTTTCCTTTTTTTTAAAAGAAATTAGTAGCCTTCCCCGGAGCGGTTGTTAGTGGGTCATACCTTCAATGCTAAGTTTCTGCGATCACGGGTCAGAGATATAATATTCCAATTTCTTAACTTATTCTCTGTTTCTAATATTATTTGTGTAATTCCACAGAATTCCTCCTTGATATTAGGTTATTAGGTAGGTTAGTTGCAGCGGAGCCCTACGGCCTCCGGGAACTGCCCTGGAGATTCATAGCACAGTGTTATGTTAAAAATATAATTAAACATGCCTATGATCTTGAGGTCAGTGGGTCTAACACTGAGTTCTGAAGGAATTAATAAAAAGGACCTATGGAGGGGAGAGCACCAATTTTGTGTATAATTATTGCTATTAATAAAAAGAAAACAGCTTAATTTGTGAGTTCTTTGCCAAAGAAGGATGTGAAACTTAATATTGTGAAAATTTAGAATTTAACATGAAATTCGCAAGTGTTACTCAATATATGCCTTAATCCCACTACGATGCCGTTTACTATCAAGGTTTTTTAATGAAATAGGGGATGAAAAAGGCGAATTTTGGAAATGTAATATGTTTGATTTAATAATCAATTTACCCACAAATAAAAATAAAATTAACAAAATCTGTTTTAAATCATGAAATATAATAAGTTAATTAGATACCTTAGTGTGGGCGGAGTATTATCTATTGATATAATTTATTTATTCAACTAATTCACCGAATCGCGCGCCGGCGATTATAAATATGATTGAGCTTTTACTCTTCAAGCTGAAAACAAAAATAACTCACTTTGTTAAATTCAGGGTGGCTTTTCGAATTAAATTCACACGGAAAACGAGAGAAATACCTACGAAATAAATATATAAAAACTTTATGATCTTCAAATCAATAACAAATTACTTCGATCGATGTCTCACAGACTAGTCATAACCTAGACGATAGACTAAACCAACGCTCCACTTGCGCGCAGATTTGCGTTTATGTGGAAGCGACGGAGCCGAGGTCCGTTTGCTGAATGTTAAGCGCCGTATTGGCGACGGAACCTCTCCTAAAACCAAGCTGGTCCGGCAGTTGAGTTTGAACACATCTCCATACCTTGAATCGGTACGAGGAATCGGAGACCTGCGGATCCCGGATCCGATCGGTCAGGTTTTGTTCTCCTTCTCCCCCCACTTCTCTTCAGCGCCCAAAATTGGCGCTACCGCGATTGTTCATTTCATAACACTCGTAAGACTCTTAACTTGCTTCAAGATGTGTCAAGTCAACATACGGATCTTTCGAAATTCTACAATACCTATGCAATAAGTATTTCCAGCTAAAGTTATGTTTAGTTGAAAAACAAAACGTAATGAAAAATTAACCTTAAACAAATTGTGAATGCTTTCCAAATTCTATTCGACGAAACTATAATTATATGATCTATAAGTTTAAGTGTATTTTATTAAAATATGTCTATAGAAATGATCAAAACAAACGGTCCAAATGTCAAATTCCGAATTTTGAGAAAATCAACCCACCTAAATGGAAGCACGGGATTTTGGGCGAAAAAAAACTATCTTTGTAAATAAGGCCAGGATAAACGCGAGATTTATTTTGTTTATGCAAAAAGTGAATAATGACCAAAGATAATTGCAAATGTCACTGACGTGACGTGAAACGACGTTGACGTTGACACTTGACATTGATATTGTGAAATTAATTGACAAAGTTATTGTAATTATGATTTTAGTTGTGAAATTTGTGTTAAAACTACAGTGAAACCAAAGTGTTTTTGCAAAATTAGTGTTTTATGAAATTTTAAGAAAAAACAGTGTTACATGGCATAAAGTTTTTTATTGCGGAATGTCATATTTTCATCAATATAAATAGGTTTCGCTGGAGCAGCCATTGATAAATGCGCAGTATTCAACTTATTATCCCTGTGTTCTCTCTTGAACTTTTTGACAGCCGACAATATTTCGTCTTTTTTAAAAATTGATCCAATTTCAACAATGATTGGCTTATTCCCAGGAGTTGCAGTCGAAATTCTGTGTATATTTTTTATATTTTGCTGATCGATACACACATTCAAAACGCCTCCGATATTTTTCAATATGTTGAGTAAATCACTCTTACTTTCAGATTTGTTTGAAGGTATATTTTTTATTTCGAGGCACGTCGTACGCATGTTTTTCTCAAGGTATTCTATTTTATTTTCAAGAGTCTGTATATGTTTTTTATCAACAATCCTTTCCTCATTCAATCTATTATAACTAGTGAGTAGCTCATCATACCTGCTAGACATAAATTCTAAGGAATTTCGAACAACATCCATCTGGGTTTCATGCCCTGCATAAAACACATAATTGTGTCCAATTTTGCGTCTTGTGTTGATATCATCGATTTTATTGATTCGTCTTGAGTGCTATACGACCCGATACTTGTCGACCCCCCCCGTAGAGGAAGTCCGAGGGTTTTTAGCCGAGTATGGGGTCTTCTACCCGAGTCGGGCATATCCTTGGGGTGGCCTCGTCAGTCGGCTCCTTGTCGAATCCGTAAGAAGGATTTTCCCTCCTATAAAAAAAAGGTAGAGTCATGAGACTGGCACCATAGCTTATCTTCTTGTTAGTCTAAATATTCAGAATACCATGCTAATGGCCTTGGCTAACCTTGACTTAGCTTAGGACGATCTTAAGTGGCAGGCTGTCACATTCTTTTCATTAAAGAAAAGAAGTGACAGTATTCTTCTTAGGATTGTCCATCTAAGACCAGTGAAATTAATTAAATTTTTCTGGTTAGTGAAATTGGCCACATAAATCGTTAATTTTGTTGCGTCTTTTTTATACAACTTAACATGACTAGTGCCTGTTTATTCAAATAAACCTTCAACGATATAGAATGTGTCATGTCATTGTTTTTAGGTGTAGTGTTAATCAAAGACCGATAAGGCAATCTGCTCACGCGATGAGCATGAATGCTGCCTGTACCTATAAATCGTATCGTGCATTACAACGAATATACACTATTTATGACAGAAAAATATGTAGAGTATATAATGCACAATCAATTAATTAAAATTTAGACCAATAATCCATACTAATATTATAATTGCGAAAGTAACTCTGTCTGTCTGTCGCGCTTTCTCGCCAAAACTACTGAACCGACTTAGATGAAATTTGGTATAGACATAGTTTGAGTCCCGGGAAAGGAAATAGGATAGCTTTTATCGCAGAAATCTCCCCTTAGGGGGGACAAAAGGCGGGTGGAAGTTTGTATGAGGAATCAATAACCGCTGAAAACCAATTTAGATGAAAGGTATGGAGATAGTTTAAGTTGTGGGGAAGGATAAAAAATAGTTTTTATCCCCGAAATCATAAGGTGTAAAAGAGGGGGGAGGGGGGATTTGTAAAGGGAATCAATAAAATAGATTTCCTTTCCACGCGGACGAAGTCGCGGGTAAAAGCTAGTTAGACTATATTTAATAGCCGGTACACACATTGTTTAGTGTTTAGTGCGAGTGGCTTGTTTAGTGTTAAGTGTTTAGTAAAAAACACGTTCGGACAGCTTCTGTTTAGTGTTAAGTGTTTAGTGTTTAGTGTTAAGTGTTTAGTGTTTAGCGAATAGGAACGCGTTCTATTTTTTCTGCGAGTCGCCCCTCCCGCTCTCCCGCCTTCACCCCTCACTTAACACTAAACACTCACTAAACACATCTGGACAGATCTGTTTAGTGTTAAGTCCATATAATGAACAAATAAACTAAACACTGTTTACTAAACAGTGTATGGACAGCACCTACTAATCACTTAACACTAAACAGTCTACTAAACACTAAACACTAAGCACTTCACTAAACAAAGTGTATACCGGCCATAAGGCTCTCACGGGTAAAATATTAAACACAAAATAGGCTTAGTTTACAACAATGGCGGTGTGATCGAATTGTGACCGCCGTATTTAATTGTTGGCGCCCAATGTGGGTCACGATGTGAGGCCACTTAATCACTTATGACCTGCGTGTTGCGCTAACGGTGGCGGCGTCCACGTCCAGACAGTTTTTGTTTGTGCGATTGTCGAACAGTCGCGGCGTCGTCGTGTTCTTTTCGTCGGCTAGCGAGTCCTCAGCAGTCAGTCGGGCGCTCCACGCGCGCTATCACGTACCGTTGCTCGCTCCTGGCCCGGCGAGTAGCCGCCGTTTCCGTACAACTCGATTATTCACAAATTGCAATCGTAGTAGCCTTGCGATACACAGGCATCCAGTCGAGCAAGCTCCATGTGTCAGTTTTGCAACGTGATATCGCGCACCAATATTTAACGGTAGCCGTGCCCAAGCTTCGATCGCTTTATGCATAAAGTTGTCGCGCCAAATATTTCGCATCGATGTTATTTGTGTGGTAATGTCGAGTTCTCTTTGTGATATCAATTTGCGAGTTATGTTCTGAAAATCTGCGAGAATGCTGTCTATGGAATCGTTTTGGTCCAACTCCGAGGGGTCGCTGTCTTCGCTGAGGGGGTACAAAAGCTCCGCGGAAAGGTCCGAGTACAGAGTGTGTAGGAGGAAGCTTTCGAAGAGCTTGATCCCACAAGGCCTGCTGCACGCTCCAGAGCCGCAGCCCAAGGTCCATAGGCGCCGCCGATCTGGCACATGGCCGTAAGTGAAGATTCTCATAATTCTCCAACTAGCCTGCACGCGAACGCCTAATTGTTTCACTCAAGTGATGTGCATCAGATTGTATACTTACTATTGCGTAAAGTGTATTTATACGCATAAAATTTATGTGCTTTTGTAATACATAATAGTGATTTGTTAGTAATTATTAGGTACCTACATAGTTCTATAATGGATGAACAGGACTGCTACTAGTGTAGAGAAGGTTTCAGGTTTATAATTCGCAGTTCAATTATTTTGAATATTTCCTAGATACTTTGTTATAATTTTATATTCGATTTTTTTGAACAGATTATTAATAGATACCAAGTTTCTATACAACACCCTACTTGTTTGCCTGCCACATCACACTTATATGAAACCGACTTCATGATCTAAATTCCAAAAAACCTACATTCTATAAATATGTAGGTATTAAATTAATAACAATATCATCTTTTTAAGCAAAGAACTGAATCACTAATCAAAAGTTCTCTTGTTAATTTTGTAAATGCTCACTCGCTAAATTCTCACGCATCATCATCATGAAAATGAGTACTTACCTACTAAGTATAAATCTGTAATTCTACAATGAACATTTTGACAAATGGCAATGACCATATAACCATAAAGCAGAAGCATTTAAAAAACCGGCCAAGTGCGAGTTGGTCTCGCGCACCGAAGGTTCCGCACAAATTCGTCTAAGTTTATAAGTTCCCAATTACTTATTTACGGATTTTAGATATTTTCCCTAGTACGTGCTGTCTGTGACGCATTGCTTCTTGCCAATATTCATGATTCTAGGTCATCGGCTAGTAAACCTATCGGTTTTGATTCCCTTGTGATTGTGAATCGCAAAATATGCGACATAAACGGTCATCTCATTTGATCACGTTATCTTACAAGTATGGTTTTTTCACAACTGAAAAAGACCGTATTTTATATAAAAAGCTTTATATCTTTACGCGTCCCTGAGGAAAAGAGTCTTGATAGACGACATCGAAGTGATCCTTAAAAAATCCCGTTGAAATATCTTAAGTAATTTTTGTGTGATACACAATCCTAATATAAACTTTCAACCCCTTTTAAGATGGCATTTTCAAAAAAAGTATAATGTATTTACTTACTAATTTCTATTTATTACCCAAATATACACAATGATACACAATCTTAATATAAACTTTCAACCCCTTTCAAGATGGCATTTTCAAAAAAATTATAATGTGTTTACTTACTAATTTCTATTTATTACCCAAATATACACAATGATACACAATCTTAATATAAACTTTCAACCCCTTTCAAGATGGCATTTTCAAAAAAAATATAATGTGTTTACTTACTAGTTTCTATTTATCACCCAAATACCTACATAGATTAATGCTTATAGCTGTAAGAAAAACGAACTTCCACACAAACTTTCAACGCTTTTTAGGTACCCCTTAGCGTTTGAATTTCCAAAAACCCTTCCTTCAACCTGGTGGCCAAATTTCATTGTTAGCTTGTATAATTTTGGTTAGGCAGTGATGAAACATTCACTTGATAAAGGCATGTAATATTATGGTATAAGTGGTAATAATTCAATAGCAGAATGCATTGTCACAAAAAATAATGCAATAATGCACAATAATATTAAGACAATGTATTTTTTTATAAAACTAAATTAGCAAACAAGCAAACAGCCTACCTGATAGTTAGTGGTAACAGTCACCTAATAGTGCATGCATGTGGTTCTCGCAACCGCCACAAGAACCACAGTGTACGTTGCCAACTTGTGACGTAAGATCTAAAGTCACGGTAGCCAGTAATTTCATTACCATATCTACCCTTCAAACCGGAACACAGCAATGCAAGCACTGCTGCTATGCGGCAGAAATACGAGTAGGTAGACGGAGGTACCCAAGCAGTCGACCCTGGTACAGACAGAGTCGCCCTCTGGTAAAATGTCTTCAGAGTTTCTTGCCTGTTCTTCTCGAAAAGGCTCTCCCAACTTCCGAACAGGTGTAGAGTCAACTTTTTTTCAATTTACTTTTAAAGATTTTTAATGTTTTGTTTGACGTCAATAAGTGCCTGTAAAGGTATATATTGAATAAAGATTTTTGAGTTTGAGTTTAAAATATTATCACGTTTAAACTTAGACCTAATAACCTTCTGAAGTTTTTTCGGAGCTACTATAGCGCTTCTGTCCCAGATTTGTAATCTGATTTACTTTGGCCTTGCCGAAATTGGCTCACACTTGTACTTTGTGGTAAGTACTTTTGTATGACCAAAACACACATTTTATGCTAATAAGTCTTACACGGTTACTTGATATTCCACGCCCTAACCCTCCAATGTCTAAGGTTTCTTGCTAGATACCCTGTTTACCAGTAAAACGTATTTGAAACGACCCAGTTCACTCACGGAAGGACTGAGACTTAAAGTTAAAACCTATTACTATTCATGCATGATTTCCTTTATTATTCAAGTTTTCTTGGTACAGATCATGTTATCAACATTGTCTGTTGTATATTGACTCAAAATACAAATGAGGTTTTAATAACAAATTGATATATTTTTCTATTAAATGGTCAACAAAGAAAAAGATAAAGATTGTTTATATTATCTTAGCTCGTTATCACCGTACGTCTATATTCATTAAATTACCTATTACCCATAACCGATCAAAGAATTTGAGAAGTTAATGCAGACAACAACAAAACAATAGGATACAACAAAACGAGGGGATCTAGAACAAAATAATAAAATGGTTCAAACTTCGTCTCAGTTGTGATTTAGTATGTTGATGTACTGATTTTTCTATATTCTATAATTATACCTTTGACAGCAATTCATAACACTTTTTCATAATAAAATGTTGGCACTCTAAAGAGAAGATTTATACATCAACAAAGCGTGTAAAAGGGCTCTCAAGTCTCCGATATGATTCAGAATCTAAGAAATAGCGTCGTTTCTACTGTCAATCTACTTTCTTACTTAGAAATGTATAGGAAAACGATTAAACGCCGTATTTGTACATGACCAGTTTTGTGCTGGCGACCCGCTGATTATTTTCTGGTTCTACATTTCCAGCTTGTTAATGAAGCTATTGCAGATATGAGATGAAAGCGCTTGGTTGATGAAGGCACAAACTAATTAATTGGCGCATACTTTAAGCACAAAACCTTTGATTTCCCTTTAAAGTTATGTCGTAAAGTATAAGAAGGAAAAGTCAATAGACACAATAATAAAACAATATGCCTGAGCTTATGTCTCCTCTATAACAGGATAACAATTAAGACGTTACTTTCCTAACTCTCCTTCCGGACTTTACTCAATAACCATTACGAAGACAGACTGCATAATTTCGTTGTAATAATACGTTAATGTTAATTGCAATCTTAAGCTTCCTCAGCACCGACGAAATTAACATTTAACTGAAGTACCTGCTATGTATTAAAACATTAACGCATAGAGGGAAGGGAATTTCCTTTTCCTGGTTTTATCCAATTTTACCAAGGTCTGCTTGAAGTGTTAATTTACGCGCTTTTAACATTGTGTTTTTCTCCAATCATATTAAATAACTAGCTGTGCCCGCGACTTCGTCCGCGTGAAATAGTAACTTTTGTTTAGGTTGATAAAAAGTAGCCTATGTTAAACCTTATATAATTTACTATCTATTAGTGAAAGTCCCGTCAAATTAGGTCCAGCCGTACCGGAGATTAGCGGGAACAAACACACAGACAGACAAAAAAAATTGTGTTTTTGTTATTGGTACCCGATATACATTCATACCCATTTATAAAAAACTTGTTATTTTGACATTACAAACAGACACTTCAATTTTATTTATTTGTATAGATTCGATACCTCGTATACAGCAACATGACGTCACTTACCAATTTTATTTAGGCTATCCAGTTTAAAAAAATAACATCGTTTTTCTTCCTCAGTCTAAGATTTTATCAATATCCTCGACAATTAGACATCAGCTAATTTACCAAATTTTACCATATTTTTGCTGATTTGCTCATAATAAACATGAGGCCACTGATTTGAAAAATTCATGCTCCATGTCAAACTTGAGCTTCCAGGGTGGACACTGCATTTGCAAAACTATTTTAGTAGCATGACTTCCACAAATAAAACTATTGTTCTCCATTTAATGACTCCTGGTTATCTTAATCTGATACTTATTATTTAAACACCTGCCAATGTTTTGTGTTTCGATTTCCGTTTGACTAACCCGTCAGTTATCGGGTATTGTCCCCAAATATACCCACAATTAGGTATATCTATTCTATTTGGATACTATCAAAGCATTCATTGTGCCATTCAACATCGCTTCAACAGAAGTGATTGTTGACGTACGAGGAAGTCATACAGATAGACAGACAGACACATTAAATTGATTTGCGGCTTGCGGAGTGGTCTAATCAGTATACAACGAGCGAACGTTGTACGATATTGTTCGATAGAGTAGGTACGACCACAGTCATAAATGTTTGATCCATTTCCTGAAAATGTTCTTAAAACGCGTGGACTGGAGGTCTGCGGTTGAGTTTCTCTTGGGTTGCAAAAGTTTTCCACTAGTTAGTGGTAGAGCTATGGAGCCCACACGGCTTGCTACCAATGCCTTACCTAAGTTTGTCCCCATGATAACAATATTAACAACATTGTTCCAACACTCGGCGATAAGGTAGCCAGAAGAATCCAGTGATGCTCGCTTCCATATTCTGGCTTATCGTCACATCAGGGTGATTCAAAAGCTTCGCTATCCTATGTCAAAAAAAAAATAAGCCCGACATTCTATTCGATTGACTTATTAAAATTTCTACATTTATCATTTTAACACAACAGATTGAAGAGCTAGATTTGCAATTCGAGCATTGACTTGACATTCATGATAAGACTTTAAGGTTTCTTGTCTTCTTTAAATTCTGTAGTGGTTCCAAACGCTGTTGTACAAAGTAAAATGAAAATATCGCACGTGTATTCGAGTTACAAGTTTGTTGTATTTAAATGTGTACCCAATAATACTTGTGCAACATCGCAAGTCAATATCAGGTTTCTAGTTGACCTGTTTCTTCCTTTTCCACTCACATAAACCTAGTGCCCATATTATTGGATCTTTCATTAGAAATGAGAAAGCCACAATAAAATATTCAGAATGTTATGTTTACTACTGTACTGGTAGCCATGGTATCTTAATTGACCAGCGCCCAGCGCTTATGTGCCGGCATAAGTTCTTGTTTAATCTTACTGGCTTATAATATGATCTTACACTTACTTGGAATGGAGCTAGGTCAGTAACTAACTACTTTTTCTCGTTACACAATCATTGATACCTTTTTTTTATCGCAGATAAATAATTTCGCGGAAATCCTTTCCAGCAAAATGTTTCTTTCAAATAGAAATGTTTCCATCCTAGGTTCTTAAGCGGGACGGAAAGTAACACTCTCCGTGCAGTGGCTGACTTGGCGACCTCATTACTACTGGATCTAAGGACCGCATTTCTCCAGGTGTCACGACTTTAAATTGTATATTGACTAAGGCTTTATAAAGTTCGTTTTTTATACTATTCTGTTGGCATGTTGCACTCCAGTAGCTATGCACAACTGTGTGCACTTACATTGTTCGAACAATGCTACGTAAGTGTCCACTGCTAGGCTACCCAATCCCAGTGTTCAAGTAGTTCGGCGTCACTTGGCATCAGGTGAAATGAAGACCAAGAGCTCGAAGTCGAGTGTAAAAAAATCGTAATGACACGTAAAACTCGTAAAAGGTCCGCTTGAGTCCTAATTTTAAACAAATAGCCGTGATGAAATAACTCTCTAAGCATCAGTAAATTTTTCGACGACTGCTGGTGCCAGTAAGCCATACCTACGTACAAAATTTATTGTATTAATCCAATCAATAAATTTTATATTTCTTGCACAAAATAAACTATTGCTAGTAAAACACGAAATAATTCCACAGTTTAGAAATAGAAATCCCATTTAAATGAAAGAAACTTGGTTAATATAGCTCATTCCGCGATCACGAATCCTCAAAAGCGTTCGAAACATCGTCGTAAAGCTAAATAAGTAATTAAAATGTTTTTAAGACCAAACGTGAGTAAATCGGTAAAGTTATTATCGTTCGAGTAAATAAAAGACGAAGTATTGAGATAAATCCTTACTATATCGCTACGTTAAGGACCTATCATAATAATTCGAATACGCTTATTACTTCAAAGTATGTACTGCACGCAGTGAAAGTTAGCGTTACTGAGCAGGCAGTCCTTCATGCTGACCATCATATAATACCGCGGTGGGCTCACTATTTTGAACCTTAACGCCATAGTCGTAAACCTTGTAATTGCGGAAAGTAACTGAGGTCGATCATTCGGAAACTGCACAAATTCACTTTCTTGTGACATTTGTGGCGGCATCGGCAGCGACATGAGAAAGTTTCGTGGTCAAGGGTTATGAGAGTCAACACACCTGGCCTTACGAACACAAATTCCTATTTAGTCCACCTTGTTTTCTCGACGATTGTTCGATTATAATCAATAATGGTGAGCGTAGTCATAGGACTGACAATAGCAAATGGCAATTTAGCACTGTTTCTATTTGCTATTGTCAAAATTGAAATATCGCATACGTAGGTAAATTTTCTACTAGCTTGTGACGTAGTGAGCCCCCACTTCCATAACTCTAATTTGCTTTATCTCAGTAGTTTTTTATCGACAATTATCTAACTGACGGACTGAATTGATTTCGATTTTCATACTCAGTCCGCATCAACTTATTCATTTTGGAAAAATACTAAAGGGTGAAAAAGTACACATAATATACGACAACTTTTATTCCAGTGCTTTAATAAAAATCGATATTATTGGAGTCAAGGATTTTTTAAATTTTAAAACAAACTACTCTGTGGCAGCCCTTAGATATCAGCTATTGGCTGTTTATATTACGGGCATTCCAGGGTCAACAAAATGGCATAATTCATCTGGTCCATATATATGCGGCATGTTGAAAAGCACAGACACTTATCACTCCGAATATTTTTTGATCGGCAAATGCCTCCCTAAGCTCCGCCACTTTCAGGGTTGGACATTTTTTAATATTTTTTAATGTTTGCTTGTGAATAAAAATACTCGTTTTCCGTAATGTAAACGTGTGCATAACGTTAGACAATACTCTTACGTTGAGTGAGACCCCCACCGACCGAGACTAACCCTGCCTGTATGCTTAGTAAATAAACTCAGTCAGTCTTATTACAAAACGTAATATGAACTTAGTCTTGGTTAATACCTGATGCTCTGTCACTTGTATTTTAACAAGAGTGGACAGAGACAGACGTTTAAACCAAGACCCAAGGCCAAGCTTATACCATACTTATACCATGTTTTGTAATAACACGGAATATGTGTCGAGTATGGTCTCTAATGTTATCAAACATAAACAGGAACCATTCATAAATATGATAATGATAGTGGTTTAGGTACATTAGATACATGCGCAGTATCGACTACGGTTTATTTTATCAAACAACTTTGTTTATAATTAACCGAACGTGTTCGCCATATGCAAAATCACACAGGGCCACGGCAAAGTGATCACTTAAAATATACCAATACGTCTTTTAATAGTTTTATGAAAATAATGTAACTTGTGTCCAAATAACATGTAATTTATTTTGTTTGAACCCCCCTCCTTTTAAATAAGTAACAGACTTTTAAAAAGTTTCTAAAGTATACTAACAGAGTGTAGCAAAACCCCTGTGAAGCCTTTTATGAGCATGTTTATAATCGATATACGATGCCTTTTTTATGTAGGTATTATATAATTTCTCTAAAACTCGCAATAAAAAAATCAACATGAATATTTAATCATTAATATTTTAAAAGTGGTGTTACTTTTAAGATATCAATGATTAGGTAATGATTGCTTACCTATTTGTGCGCCGGCGGCGGCTCGTCTATGCTGATATTGATTACATATTTCATTTAACATAGCATGTGAATGGAAGTATAAATACCTTATCGCATCGTTTTGCCGTACATGCTAACAACACACGACACCAACTTGATACGAACACTTCATTGCATGCAGTGTCGACGTGATAACACTGACTAATGACCTCATTTACACTTTCATTGGTAAACCTGTAAGCACAAAATATTCATCTAATAACTACTTTACGTGACCTTCATGCTCCTTTAATATATATGTCACCGTAAAATTGTAAATACCGTTAGATTAAGTATAATCTATCTCGCGAGATTAGGGACACTTCATTTTGATAGATTATAATCTACCGAAAAATAATGCGTTAAATTGTAAGCAGTAGGTATGTTACGGTTCGCAATCTTTCGATAGTTTACAATCTCGCGAGATAGATTATAATCTAACGGAATTTGCAATTTTACGGTGACATAATTATATACGCATTAAATTATCATAAATCTTTTATTGTAGCTACATAATCAAATTGACATTAGTTTCAAATTATATAAACTATAGGTACATACGAGTAGATCTCTACCAACCTTTGCGCGTGAGTAGTGATATCGCATTGTGGACCCTACCACACGCGCCCAAAAGGGCAGGGAGAACACCGAGGGGTTTTAGTGGGTAGGCCTGGCACTCTGCCGGGTGAGCCCCACACACGCTCGCCGTCTAGCTTACGGTGGGTACGGTGCGGTTGCGCATTCCCTCGCGAAAAAAAAGATCTCTACCAACCTACCCTTTTCTTTCGCGGGGAAATACGTGACCGCACCGTACCCGCCGTTGGCTATACGGCGGGCGTGTGTGGGACTAAACCGGCAGAGTGCCAGGCCTATAAAAACCCCCCGGTGTTCTCCCTGCCCTTATGGGCGCGCTAAGTAAGGTCCACACTGCGACTCCACTACCCCAGGGACCGGAAAACCCGTTCATTTGCTTAAGCCGTTCGAAAGGGTAACCCATTCGTATGGTAACCCAGTGGGCTCGGTAAGCCGTTCAACAGGTTTCCCAACAATAACGATAACCCGTAAAATAGGGGTTACCACCCACAACAATAATTTACCGCTTACCCAATCTTAAAGGTTTTTAGTGTTTATGCGCTTAACCGCTTACTGTTCGGGTTAGGGTAACCCTTTCCCTCACGCACACCGAGCGATTGAAATAGCACTGCGGGCACAATAACGCCAGAGTTCGGTTGCGACCTTCGGCAAATATGCGGTGCAAAAACAATCTACACGCGATATACCTAAGGTCTAAAATATTTTTTACAAATTAATCAGCGTTTAGAACGGTAACCCATTTGGGGGTTTTTGATATCGGTTAGCGGTAACCCGAATTAATTCAATCGAAGGGATTAATGTGTAAACCGGTAAGCCGTTTGAAAGCTTACCGTAAGGCAAAGGGTTTAAAAACCCAGCATTATAAAATACCCCATCAAAACCCTAAGGTTACCGGCTATAACGGTAACCGGGTCCGGTCCCTGCACTACCCACGCGCCAGCAGAAATATGTATATTGCACACATGAGTGAAATGAGAATACTCTATACAGTCAAATACAAAGAGATCGATATGGTCAAAGTTACAAAAATATTTAGGTATATTCTACCTTAATGTTAAGTCAATAAAGTCGTGTAATAATATTTTTGAAAGTTTGATCGTATCGATCTCTTTGTAGTCGCCTGTACACAACAAACCCTCTGTTTATAATGCTTTTCGCTATTCTGAGGCTTGGACGGAGCGCTGTAAATATTGACTTACAAACAAATGGACGTCGGGTCTAGCTAGTACAAATTTCAAGAAAAATGTGTTCGAAAAATTCCGAAACGTCAATGCTTTAATATAAACACTTTAATTTAATTCGTTTTGACATTACTGTGGTGTTCAATATCGCTTGCATCAATTCTTAACCACATGACGAGCGATTGGATCTTAATCATACTGAATTTGAATTCTGGATCTGATTTTCTGACTTGGAGCGCGGACGCAAAATCCATTTGTTTGTAGGTCAATGACTGTGAACAAATGACTTGTCAATGCTCTATTGAGTACACACCGTCTCTGTAGAAGAAGATGTAAGTAAGAAACTCAACAGATTCAGGGTGTGCTGTCATGCCTGTCGTCCTGCCTCGCTCGAAGGTCTAAGAAGCGGGCGAAGGTTAGAGCTGTAGCCTCACACCGGTCAGGTGTTGAAATCGCGATGCGCTATGTCGGTCAATGCTGCTAAGTTGACTCCTAATGCGAAATGTCTAAGCCAATGCCCCCGGACAAAGATTCATCCAAATAGAATATAATTAAGTTCAGCGCTCGCATTGATGTACTATAAAAGAACTAGATTCACAATCTCGCAGAAGCGTCGACGAAAAAGTGTCGGAGACTCTCTGTATAAATACATCAAAAGCAATTTTAAACGGAATGTTTTAACAATAAAGGTAACATGCAAATAACACAAGCACAGTGACGTATGATTCGAGCTTTTTAATTGAGGTCATCGAACAAAGGTATGTTTATCTCGAGAGAAAGAGATAGGTGCGTATAAAAATTTTGCGACCACACGCCTTGCTAATATTATTAAAGAAATAACATGAATATTAACATACGAATACTTTTAAAAAATTAATGATAAAGAAGTGCCTTCTTACGTAAAATATAATATTCCATTATTTTAAGTCATTTCTTGAAGCATTCCTGCTGTTTTTAGTGTTCCGTAGCCAAATGGCATAAAACGGAACATGACGAATCTATAAGATTCGTCATGTCTGTCTGTCTGTCTGTCCGTCCGTATGTCACAGCCACTTTTCTCCGAAACTATAAGAACTACACTGTTGAAACTTGGTAAGTAGATGTATTCTGTGAACCGCATTAAGATTTTCACACAAAAATAGAAAAAAGCAATAAATTTTTTTTCGTCAACCCCATTCGTGTGGGTTATCTATGGATAGGTCTTCAAAAATCATATTGAGGTTTCTAATATATATTTTTTTCTAAACTGAATAGTTTGCGCTAGAGACACGTCCAAAGTGGTAAAATGTGTGTCCCCCCTCCCTGTAACTTCTAAAATAAGAGAATAATAAAACTAAAAAAAATATATGATGTACATTACCATTCAAACTTCCACCGAAAATTGGTTTGAACGAGATCTAGTAAGTAGTTTTTTAATACGTCATAAATCCTACAGAACCCTTCATGGGCGAGTCCGACTCGCGCTTGGCCGGTTTTTTTACATATGTTGCGACGCGTTTGCCACGTGTGAAGGAAACAAGACCGGAGGAAATCTGCACACTCTCGCCACGCTGCACAGAGTTTTGACTTCGACATTGTTCACATGAGATTGTGTATCTAGTTCAGTGGTGATTAAGGTGATTAATTGAACTTTTAAGTGATGAGGGACTCTTTTACAAAATATCTGTCTGGACCACACGACCATATGGACCACCAAGTGTTTGGACCAATATACATACAGTAAATTAATAAAGGGTTGTTCTATCTATACTATTATTTGATGGCTTCGCGGACTACGGATGCTAACAGATCACGAGTGGTCCGTGACCGACCACTGATCTAGTTCTTTTATAAATACATCAATGATTGCTCAGCATAAGAACTTGCCTAAAACTAGAGGAAACAACATTAATACATTCAAATTCAACATCGATTATTCAAATTGGATTGTTACATAATCACTTTTACACGTCAAAAAACGTTTCATATTCTCAAGTGTACGCTGGAAATTTCAGGATGTAAAGACCCTTAAACCGACAAACGTGGGCAAAGCAAGAAAAGTATTAGAAAAGGAGATCGCTGCGTGAAAACCTTCCGTTTAAATCGTTGCAGTAAGACACCAGAGGTCCAATTTGAGGTCCAATTCTACTAATAAGTTACAGCCGAATCGAAACTAAACCGTTGCGTTCGTTCGACCAATCAGAAGGCCACATTATCACGTCATCGAACAGTTTGGTCGACAGCAACGGTTTAGTTTCGATTCGGCTGTAAGTTATTAGTAGAATTGAGCCTCTGTGTTTTATTTGTCTAGCTTCTTTCTTATTACCATCGCGAGTTTCATCGCAATCGGCGTTATTAATAAAAATTTTACTCCTTGGATCATCCTCGGACTAATTGTTTTCCGTGTTTTGTCTTGTTTCCGAACATGTCGGCTATCATATGTCAAAAGAGGACAAAACACGGAGTAACTAATCTAAGGTCCAAGATCCAAGGAGTAAAATTTTTATTAATAAGGCCAAATGAGTTCAGTAATTTTTCCCTGAAAGGATGAAAAACTTTCGCATTAGGTTTAATTCAAATGCATCTGAATCAATTGCACCAGTGAACGTATTATATTTCGAATTTGCAGTCCGTTTTACCGCTTCGGTTCTTTGGGAGCGTCGGTGGCGCTGTGGACTCGGCACTCGCCTTCCAATCGGGAGGTCGGAGTTCGAGACCCGCCATGTACCAATGTGTTTTTCGTTTCGAATTTCATATGTACATTTGTCTGACGCTCCTACGGTGCAGGAAAACATCGTGAGGCAACCTGCATACATCTGCGAAGAAATTCAATTATGTATGTGAAGTCGACCAATCCGCAATGGGCCAGCGTGGTTGACTAAGGCCTAATCACCCTAACACAGGGTAGGCTCGAACCCCTCGGTGGGGACGTATATGAGCTATGATAATGATTACCGCTGACTAATTTTATTTACAACTAGCTGTGCCCGCGAACTCCGTTTCGCCATCAAAATGCTTAAAACAGTGTTTAGATTTTTCCTCCATTTTATTCCATAATGATTCAACTTTATTCTGCCTTTCTAGAGCAGCGGCCATTTGGAAATTAACAAATTAAGACAATTATCGTAGGTTCGTAATGCTCTAGGTACTCTTCAGGGCCTTTCATTTAATACCCATATTGCTGGGTTTGAAAACGATCTTTAATCCATTTTTTGAACGGCGGCCATGTTTAATTTAGGGCAATTTTCCTAAGTTCATAATGTGCTACTCTTTGAGACCTTTTATTTGATACCCATATTGCTAGGTTTGGAAACGAACTTTTATCCACCTTTTTTGAGCAGCGGCTATGTTGAATTTATGTCAATGTTTCTAGGTTCATAGTGCTTTACTTATCAAGGACTACTTTCATTTGATACCCATATTGCCGGGTTCGAAAACGAACTTTTATCCTTTTTTTAGCGGCGGCCATGTTGAATTAAGGTCGATTTTTCTAGGTACCTAATGCTCTACTCTTCAAGGCCTTTCATTTGATACCCATATTGCTAGGTTTGGAATCGAACTTTTATCCATTTTTTTTTGAGCGGCGGCCATGTTTTATTTAGGACTATTTTCCTAAGTTCATAATGCTCTACTCTTTGAGGCCTTTCATTTGATACCCATATTGCTATGTTTGGAAACGAATTGTTATCCACCTTTTTTGAGCAGCGGCTATTTTGAATTTATGTCAATTTTGCTAAGTTCATAGTGCTTTACTCGTCAAGGCCTTTCATTTGATACCCATATTGCTGCGTTTGAAAACGAACTTTTATCCTTTTTTTAGCGGCGGCCATGTTGAATTTAGATCGATTTTTCTAGTTACATAATGCTTTACCCTTCAAGGCCTTTCATTTGATACCCATATTGCTAGGTTTGGAAACGAACTTTCATCCACCATTTTTGAGCGGCAGCCATGTTGAATTTATGTCAATGTTGCTAGGTTCATAGTGCTTTATGCATCAAAGCTTTTGATTTGATACCCATATTGCAGAGTTTGAAAACGAACTTTTATCCTTTTTTTGAGCGGTGGCCATGTTTAATTTAGACCAATTTTCCTAAGTTCATATTGCTCTACTCTTTGATGCCTTTCATTTGATACCCATATTGCTAGGTTTGGAAAGAAACTTTTATCCACCTTTTTCGAGCAGCGGCTATGTTGAATTTATGTCAATATTGCTAGGTTCATAGTGCTTTACTCGTCAACACCTTTCATTTGATACCCATATTGCTGGGTATGAAAACGAACTTTTATCCTTTTTTACGAACTTTTATCCTTTAGGACAATTTTTCTAGGTACCTAATGCTCTACTTTTCAAGGCTTTTCATTTGATACCCATATTGCTAGGTTTCGAAAAGAATTTGTATCCACCTTTTTTTAAGCGGCGGCCATGTTGAATTTATGTCAATGTTGCTAGGTTCATAGTGCTTCAGAGCCTTTGATTTGATATCCATATTGCTGGGTTTGGAAACGAACTTTTATCCGTTTTTTTGGAGCCGCGGCCATGTTGAATTTAGGTCAATTTTTCTAGATACCTAATGCTTTACTCTTCAAGGCCTTTCATTTGATAACCATATTGCTGGGTTTGAAAACGAACTTTTATCCATTTTTTTGAGCGGCGGCCATGTTTAATTTAGGGCATTTTTCCTAAGTTCATAATGCTTTACTCTTCTAGGCCTTTCATTTGATATCCATATTGCTAGGTTTGGAAACGATCTTGTATCCACCTTTTTTGAGCGGCGGCCATGTTGAATTTATGTCAATGTTGCTAGGTTCATAGTGCTCTACACATCAAGGCCTTTCATTTGATACCCATATTGCTGAGTTTGGAAACGAACTTGTATCCACCTTTTTTGAGCGGCGGCCATGTTGAATTTTAGGCGATTTTCCTAGGTTCATAATGTTCTACGCTTCAAGGCCTTTCACTTGATACCTATATTGCTAGGTTTGGAAACGAACTTTTATCCACCTTTTTTGAGCATCAGCTATGTCGGCGAATTTACGTCAATGTTACATTAGGATCAAGAGTCCCGTACTCCCTCTACGCGTAATACTTTTAATAGTTTTAAATGGATGAAAGAGTTTGATTCCTTAGTCATAATGTAAAAACATAATATAACACCTTTCAAAATGCCTTGAAAAGGGTATCTTCATTTTTCAACATTTCAAATATTGTACCGATTTTGTGAAAATTGGCCAAAAATTAAACCAACCTACAAATTTTATATTTGTGACGTGATATTGTCATAAAAAATGCTATATACATTGGTTGTATGGCTTGATCCTTTTTCCTTACCACCACGGTACTACATAAGAAAAATACAATTTAAACTTCTTGGTTGGCAAAATTCAGATGGGCACAGCCAATAACAGAAAAGATTTTTTTTTGCAATATGTAACAAACTTGTCAAAATAATTTCACGTGCGCCATGTTGATTTTCTACATACTTGTCATCAAAAATTTTATATGGTATTTTTTGAACAAAAATAAAAAGTGAATTTAAGCAAATGAAATTATGCCTAAATGTTCTTCCGGAAAATTTTAAGCATTGTGGTGTAAGCCATATCAAATTCTGTCCAGTAGTTTCGGAGATCTTTCCGGACAAACATTTGTACCCCTACGATTTTATATATGGAGATATGGAGACAACACTATAGCATTCATTTGTTTTGTAGAAATGCAATTAAGCAAGCAGAAATACGAAGTGGATATTGGGCAAAAGCGCGGTAGGTGCGTAAACAATGCCAAATGTCAAAATATGATTTAATACCTTCCTAACAAGAACGCGGGAATATGGCGAAATTTCGTGCAAATAACTGGTGCAAGACCAGCGTTGATGTTAATGGCTATGCCTATACATTACTCGCCTGCAAGTTGTGTGAAAGGCGAGTTCTGTGCGCATTTTGGCTCGTAATTGTTCAGTTTCGCAACGTTATATATACACACGTATCGAGAGTTACCTTGGATAATCCGCGAAAATCGATGTAAAGCCGCGGATTAATAGTCATCATTTGATTTATTACTAAAACTACTTGTTGAACAAGTAGTTTACTTTAGTACTCTATTACATGATTGTCAATCAAAAGCAACTCTAAAGATGAGCTCTAAATAAAACCCTAATTTCGTATTGTAAGTATAATTTTACTACAATTGCTTCTTAATAGGAACTCATACGGACCCTCTCCATACAAACACGGTCCCCTGATTACTTTCTGGATAATGGCAATAATAATGCTCTATTTTTCCATAAAAATCTAAGGCCACTATTAGCATGTTCCTATGTTTTCCTTTTTTAAGTTAACCATTAAAAAATCTTTAAACCTTCGGAAACCTAAAAAATTGGTCAGATTTTCTGCTGTATTCAAACACGAATTCGACACGAATTTTTATATGAAAAAAGCAGAAGCACATTTATTTAATGCCTTTCTTGTCGCCTTTCTTTGATTTTTAATGCAATAACTAATTAAATCGGTCTAGTTTTAGAGGAGAAAACGAAACATCAAGGTATTTTGTGTACTTTTCGTAGGTATCTGTATCTTCTTCGGTCGGCAGGCTTATTACGGAAAAAAGCAATCAGTTGCTAATTACACAATGACAACCCGATCAACAACCAAATTACTGAGTCCAAGCGTTGACCATGCATTTATAGTTCGCGAGTCGCTCGCATGTGGCGCTGCCGTAGCGCAACGTTCCATAATACGAATTTACGACTTATAAGCAATAATGTACAGCCGGCTTCAAATGTAGATGAACATTTTAATGCCGTGTCACACCAACTATGAACAATGCAATATATGTGTAATCATAATAAATAAAATGAATAGTTGATGGTTGGTGTGACATGGTACTTAAGTGCTCTCAAATGCTTATCTACTCTTGAAGCCGGCTGTACAATCACAGCAATTGCGACTGTCTCCGAGCTGCAGGTGCAGTTGTCGCTATCGCGCTCAGCAAATTCGGGCACAGCCGCGAGAGTAATATTTACAAATGCCTTATTTTGAATTTCCTCGACATTAGTATTCACGGCATAGGTTCACGGCATAGGTGCGGCATAGGTTCAGAATTCCTCGTTTGAACTAATGCTGTACTGTACGTATACTATTAATTTAATATGAGATGTCACAAAGAGTCATAAACTTCTATGGCTAACAGAACCTTATGGATATGTGGCTACGTACGTACGTACATAATAACGTTCAAATTGAAATTAAATATCAAAATGTACAAGGTGCCTGTTAAAATGCATCTTTTATAACAATTTTAACATCATAATCATCATCAACAATCACATGATTCTAAATTAGCATTACTTATTTATTACCACTCTGAATATTTTGTAATTATGACAAACCTTGGCCTCCTGACCGACTTTGTTGATAAAAACACCTAACACTCTGATGCTGTTATGTATGCCAATGGCAGGTGCTAATCTAATTAAAAGAAGCTTTAAATAAAGTTCGATAATTAATTTTAGGTAACAAGAGGTGCTCTCATCGTTATCAATCTTTGTACCGACCTTTCTCGTTTTCCTTATAAAACGAGGGGGAAACAACACACGCAGCCGTGTACCTTTACCAAATACAAACTTTAGGGTTTGAATGTATGTGTCTAATCACCTCATATTCAGAACAATTCCAAAGATATACCAAAGCGAAACCAAACTTAAACACAATGTCACCTCATCGAAAATTGGAGAATCAAAAATCGCGTTCCGATTGGTCGAGCGTAAAATTGTGTTTTAGGTTTAATGCGGACTCGTCGAATTAGCCCCAGAACAAGACAATCTCGCGCACATAACCAAGGTCAAAACTGTCACTGCTGGTTGTGTGTGGTTGCGACGAACAGAGGCTTCTCGCGGCGCGCGCGCAGTCGTCCGCGCGTCTTTCGCGCATCCGTATACCCCCTTATTATTGCACCTCAATAATCTCATTAATAATGCCTCGCTCGCAACATCATAACATAACATGCTCAACTAAACTTACTAGAGCATCATAAAACGGTAGGTAGGCATCGCCGTGACCTTAGGTTGCTCACACGATAAAATCGTAGATTCGGTCGATAAAATGAACAAGTGAACAACTCGTGATTTTTTTTGTGCGTGATTAAATAAACAACAATGCTCCGAAGACAGTTCTCGTGCGAATCCGGGAAGACAGAACTGGTCAGGGCCAAAGAAGAATTTTTCGATCAAAGAAGGTAAATTGAAAAACTTCGTCAAGTCGAAATCTCGTTGCATTTCTATGTAAATATGAATGTAATCGTTTGTGCTCATTATTGTACATAAAATTCAGATGAAATTAGAAATCGAACTCAATTCAAAATTTTAATGCCAAGTTATTTTCATGTTTACATGAAATGTAAGATTTGCGAACATGCACATTATAGCTAGGGTAATATGAATATTTATAGACGTAAAATGTTATTATAATATAGTTGTTCAGAATGGATTGGTTGTTTGATATTGATACTGTGAAGTTTATTCCGGGGAAAAAATATCACTATCTACTTTGAATTAATTAACCTGTCATTACCGCCCGTTGCCTCCTATTTTCCTTATTGACCACGCTTTGTTTGCTACTTTAATACCACCAACCGTGTGAAAGGTACTTACTATTTGTTGCTTTGTAAAAAAGCAATGTCTAGGTACTTTGCCATAAAGTGAATGTATTTGTCTTAAACCTACTACGAAGTTTTACAGTTAACAAAAAGCTAAAGATTATTTGGATATAAAAAAGCGAAAGATTATTGGTCGTTATAGATTAAGTTTTAAGCTATTAAATAGCAACTGAATTTAATTTGTGCAGATAAGGTATTCATACAAAGGAACCTTAATCTGTGCCCTGATTTAAGCCCGGAAAACACGAGACTAGTTTTTAAGGTGCATAGTAACGTCAGTCATAAAAAATCACTGCAGAAAAAACCGATTCTCTTCATAAATATTGAATAAAAAATCTTTAAAAAAGATATGTTATTATTTAACGCATTCTTTAGTGGATGGTCTTCTTAATTTTTTGATAAATTAATTAAAACTTGGTTAAAATGTGACCCAAACATGCCTCGATTTTAAAACTGTAAACCTAATCGCTTCGTAAATATTAGGTTAAATCATATACTTTCGATTTCAATAAATAAAGTGAACAATATTCTAGGGGATGGTCTTTTTAGATTTTTCTTATTCGCCTTTATTAATTTTTTATTGAAATAATTCATCTTACGCGTAAAGGTTTGCTTAAATATTCCCCTCGCTCTCACTCACTCACTCCTATGTAATCAATGCGGGACGATCGACACAAGGTCATTGGGAGCACTATGCGCCTTAAGCTAGCATAGCAAGATATTGTCGCCAAGCTAGCAATCTTTACTAGCTTCGTGTATACAAAACAAGCGACTTTTTTAAGTTAGTCAACTAGTAAGAAGAAGATAGTTCTAACCAGCCAGCTACTAACTTACTAACTCGCAGGCTTTTTCTTCAAGCTAGGATATCAGATGAGTCTTCTCCTAGGCAGCCCGTCTTCCATGATCGCCTGCGCCATAGAGTAGCTCCAAATTCCCGCGATCACCTGGGTTATCCTCGCTATGGATAGACAAGATGAACCTCGAGGCTGGCTCAGAGGATATACCCTGAACTCTTCCTGGGGATACCTAACCCACACACGCTTGTGGACAAGCCATCGCATCGGCAGGTACAGTGCGCCAGAGCATTCCTCATTAAAGAAAGGATAGCAATCCTGTAGTTTAAAAACCTGACCTCTTTTTATTCCGAACATTATTGATTGTGATAATGTGTAACAGTTCATAAATATTTTTTTTAATACTTACATATACTAGTGGCGCCCGGCAGACGTTGTCCTGCCACCTGGCGGGTCCAATTGTACATACGAACCTATTCAAACATACACAGAAAATTTCGCAAGAATCGGTCGAGTCGTTTTTGAGTTTTTGCGAGACATTTCACACAGCGATTCATTTTTATATAAGAAGAAGAAGACTAGCTGTGCCGGGGAACTGCGTTTCGCCATAATAAAGAATAGTTTACGACCTATTCTCAGACCTACCGAATATACACAAAAAAAAATCATAAAGATCGGTCAAGCCGTTTCGGAGGAGTTCGGTAACAAACACTGTGACACGAGAATTTGATATATTAGAAGACTAGCTGTGCCGGCGAACTACGTTTCGCCATAATAACGGCGAACTTACGTTTCACCGTAATAAAAAATAGTTTACGATCTATTCTCAGACCTACTGAATATACACAAAAAATTTCATAAAGATCAGTCAAGCCGTTTCGGAGGAGTTCGGTAACAAACACTGTGACACGCGAATTTTATATATTAGACTAGCTGTGCCGGCGAACTACGTTTCGCCATAATAAAAAATAGTTTACGACCTATTCTTAGACCTACCGAACATACGAGTACACAAAAAAATTCATAAAGATCGGTCAAGCCTTTTCGGAGAAGTTCGGTAACAAACACTGTGACACGAGAATTTTATATATTAGAAGATAATACTGTTTATTATTTATTATAGGGGTTATTCACACGGTGTTCCACTCGATTCAAACATTTGTCGCTTTTATGGTAATACGGCATAACCTCATAGCAACAGAATTTCCGATATCTGTGAGCATAATAATTATTATTGTATGGTCGCCTCTTATCGCTTATCTTTTATCTATCATAGTTGACAAATCAATTCAGTTGAGTTAGATAAGCGTTCGAAAACCTTTTATTTCGACTGCCATTTCAGGGCAATATGTGAGTTTCAGTTGATTATGGTTTTTATTACAAGCTTTTATTTACTTTCACCTGTCCCGTCTCTGTAATGAAATCTTGCGAGCTAAATTTGACCCACTTCCTGGTTTCCGCTTGAGCTGAAATTTTGCATGCATGTGTATATCGCGTGACAATGCAATAATAAAAGCTTGTTTAAAAAAAATTAAGTACTATTAATTTATGAAAAATGGGCCATGTATGTATTATAGTGCACTATAGTACACTGCACTAGTTTAGTGCAGCATTTTTTTTTTCAAAAATAAATTATCCGTATTTATACAAAAGTAACCGTGTATGTATGAGTTGTATGACACAAGTTCATTATCACCCTGTCGAACAACTTGTTACGGTTTGTTATAACAAAGAATGTAGGTATGCGTAGAGATTGTAACCTATTTTGCTAGTAGTAGTTTGGAATATGAAAGTATTATTGCAACTAGTACCTACATACATATACAACAACTAGTACCTACATACATATACAACAACTAGTACCTACATATTTATACAACTCATGGTTAATTTAAGCGGAAAGGTCACAAAGGGTAATGTCGCATTCTTGTGTATTCGTAATCGTTTGGTATAATTAGTTATACACAGGATGCTTTAGTTAAAAAAATTAAAAAAATAAAACCGACTTCAAAATCACCAAAAACTCATACATAATAATTATTATAACACTACATACAACATCACAGTTTTATATTGAAGTTGGTGCCAAATTTTAAGTAAAAAACTACTTATATTAATTGTTCTTTTATTTTTAATATATTAGTTAATTATTTTTAATATATAGTTATAAATACTACAAATTCAAATATTCCTACTTTAACACATAGAGGCGCAACGTTGCGAGTTAAATTCTAGACAATTAATTATGTTAAATAATACTATGTCAAATGTCATAAATGGAAACGTTTTTCAAAAATTATCAACAAATTTATTAATAAATATAGTATATCCGATCAATTCATCATATTCATTCAAAACAAATAAAGTTACACAAATAACGTCTGGAAAATCTACAAATAGAAGTGAAAAAAAAACTTAAATTAAATCTACTAGTAACATCACAGTCGCGGTAATAAGTTTACATTTGAAATTTAATTTCGGTCTTAGTCTTAGTACGTTTCTTAATTAAATTCTCGTAAAAACTTACTTTCTGATTACAAGATAACTTAACAATGCGTGTAAGCAACGTTTACAACAAATTCGTCTAAAAAATCCACTGACAAACACTTAAATTGTAACTACTAGTTGGTTACATCACAGACAACAGTATAATAAGTTTACATTTGGGATTTATTATTTGGCCGTGCGTTAAAATCTCGTAAAAACTCACTGACTACAAACATAACAAAAAACGTGATCGCTAATCGATAAGAGGATAGGATCGTTGATTCATGTCAAATTGATGATGATCGATGTAATTGTGCAATAAAAACTCTTCAAAGCAATGTGATTATAATCTTTTACGACTGAATTAAAATCTTGAAATGTTCGAATCATCCTATACTCATTAAATGCACGGTAATGCTGTACCGAAACATGCGAGGCGATTCTTTAGTTAACTTGGCCACAGTACGGGTAGCTTGTGTCATGGAGTGCGGAAAACATTCAGGTATACTATAGTACATTGTTACCCTAGGGGTGAAAGTAACTTATTTAGTCCCGCGACGATGTTTGGCGCCCGAGCGTAGCGAGGGCACCAATAGTTCGAGGGACTAAATAAGCCTTTAACCCGAGGTAAACACTGTGCTTTTCATTACGAATACAAGGAAAGTAAAAATAAAACAATGAATTAGCTAAAGAAAAAACGTTACATAAATCAATAACTTCTGCTTTAGCACGCTTTCTCTTATAAAATCAGGCGTTAACTCCATACCTGAATCAGATGAACTCATTGTGTTAATTATTAACACAGTGTTATACAAATATAATTAACAGTTAATACAAATCTCTATAAATGGAAAAAAACAAATGAAGATCGCATTGCCGCTTTCCTGCTTATTTTGTTTTTTTTTTCTGTGGCCGGCCAGCTATTCAGCTATTATTTTTCATTTTTATAATTTAAAAAATGGTAAATATTTTGCCCAAATCTATGTTATTTTAAAGAAATAGTTGAAAATAAATTATAATAAAGTCATTTAATAAATATATTCTTTAAATACTTAACATTATGTTATTTCAATGTTACACCGCGCTGTAATTGAGTGGCTGTATAGAAAGTCGGAACATGGTTCAATAAAAATGTGAAGAAAGAACTAGTTTCTTTTTTAAAATTTGACAACAGCCGTCAGTTGAATGTGATTCTCCCTAGGGCTGAAAAGTATTACTTTCAACCCGCTCCTCAGGCAACTTCAGACCTACTTTCAGAGTATGAGTAATGAAAAATTAATTTTCATGTTATGTTATCATTCATCTAGCAGAGTGACAAGAAACTGTAATGCAGTGCAGGCGTCACAAACATTTTGTTTCTTTTTTCATCAATAAAACTGTATGAACAATTTTACTGATTTCACTATGACTTTCATTATTATTGTTTATTCTTTTAATGTGTAGAGCCACAAAAACCACTGAATTCTACGAATTTAACAAATAATTAATTGCAGACGACCACAACACTCAATCAACAGTTTGTAAAGTTGCAAAAAATTAAAATGTTAGTTTCAAAAAGACACATCACAAAATACTGCAGACTTTTATATCGAGTATCGGAAATTAATGCGTCAGTTCAAGTTTTCTATTGTTTGTTTGAAAATTCATTAGGTATCAAGATGATGGACTGGTGTATATCTGCTATAGATAACAATAATTATATAATCTTAATATAACTTTCCTCACTGTATGTATGTAAGTAAGGTTTCCGATTAAATAATCTTTTAAACATTGTATTTAATATGTTCTTTTCTATTGTCTTCAGGAGAACTAGATCCCTGAACGCACCGTCGCCTATACAACAGTTTGGACCATGCGGGAGAATAATGAAGAATTCGGCTATGGTCATGTAAGTATCATGCACAGATTACTGAACACATTGCACCAAAAATAAAAGGCGAACAAAATTGGTTCCTCGCACTCTCCGACCAATGAGAATGCCTCATTTTCACGTCACCAAAGATTCGTTCCTTATGCATGTCGCAAATCGCGGAAAATAATGAAAAAAATTCGTCTCGGGCGGGAATCGAATCCGCGTCTTCAACATCCCGCGTTGACGCCTTGATCACTCGGCCACCGAGCTCTTACCAGCCCTGACGAAATGTATAGTGTACAGTCCTTTTTTTTTACGAGGGGAATGCGTTTGCGCACCGTCCAAGCCCCCGCAGAGGCAAGGGTATGTGGGACTCCGCAGCGAGCGACATACCCACTAAACCCCTCGATATGCCCTCTTTGGCGCCTGGCGCAGCCACGTCCAAAGGACGCGCCGCTGTCGAACGACGTCGTGGGAACCCTAACGGACCGACCATAACCCCGTCCGCGGCACCTGCCCACCAATGGCGGGCCTCTCACGCCCTCTCCAAGATGAAGATGGAGAGGAGTTCCCGGGGCATACTCCGGGTGGTAATTTTTTACTGTGGTTTTCTTCCACGCGGCCCGGCGCTCAGTGCGCCAGGCCCCCGGCCCCGCTCAGTGCGGGATAACGGGCTTGCCCGACGGCAGACCCCACTGGATCCACCGCCGCGCACACGAGCCGAAGCTCAGCGGCGCCAAAGCGCCGACCCACCGCAAAAAGCGGTCACGGTGGCCACACGAGGTGGCCCGCCGAGTAGCACAAGTGTGCCGAAGCCACACGGTGATCGAGTCAGCCTCAGTCCTTGGAACAACGACACGCCGAAGCTCAACGACCTTGCACCGACTCGGAACAACGAAATGCCGAAGCTCAACAAGGACCCGCACCAACCCGACCAAAGGGGCAACGGCACAAGGCACAACGCGCCAAGACCCGCGAGCGGGTCCCCAGGCGACACACAACCCCATCTTCAAAAAGAAGGGTAGGTGACGCCCCACATGGCCATGTGAAGTGGCCCGCACCACGCCCCCTCCACGGGGCAGCTGTCAGACTCTTAGCCCGCGGCAGAAAATCTGCTGGGTTGCCCAGGGTGCACTACGAGGAGGTGTTCTGACATCGCACCCCATAGTGTACAGTCCTAGACAAAGCCACACGCTAACTTTTCCGCAGTCGTTCTGCAGAAAAAATGTATGGAAATGACATAAGCCTAAATACAACCTCACGCTTTTTTATCCGCAGCGAATGTCATCTTTATACATTTTTTTCTGCGGAAAAGTTAGCGTGTGGCGTTTGTCTTGGGGGCTGATCTTTAGTACTTTGATTTATTCATTTTTCTATTTATTTAGCATTTTTAAAGAAAATGCCAAGTCACAATCTGTATCCTTTGATTGGTTGTGCGTAATTCTTTGGGCTCAGATCTATTTGTGGAATCGACCATCAGTATTTTCAACAAAAATGTATGTACGTTATTACGTTACTTTGACTTAGAAAACAAAAAAATATGTTTCTAAAGTTTTCATTTGTAGCTCAACAGTTATTGTAATGTATCAAATAGGAAAATGTTAATAAATGAATATTGTTACATAGACAAAGTACAAGGTAAACAGGCATATTTTAAATAGATGTCTCCACAAAAGCATTACCGTGTCTGCGGTTGAAACCACAAATTATAGTGGCGTGTACTCTTATAATTATGCATCTTGAATGTGTTTTTGTGACAACCATTTTTTACTACTTATTAGCAAGAACGTATATATACCCACTTTGTAATACTGCCAATTTTCTGTTATTTTGTAATTATATTATTCTCGTAGAATTACTAAACGACAAATTTGGCACTAATCATATTCTTAAGAGGAAACGGGTCGGCAACGCGCAAGCGATACCCCGCAAGCGTCCATAGGCTGCGGTAGCCGCTTACCATCAGGACTATCAGGAGGACCGTATGCATGTTTGCCACCCTAGTTATGTAAAAAAGAAGAAGTTTATTTTTTGACGCACAACAGGGAAACTCTTGGCCTTCATCTTACTCACCAGCTGGGGGCTTAGACAAGTGGCAATCGTTTCATAGCGAAACGGAAACTAAATTCGTTATCGTCTCTGAGATAACGAATGCAAATTCCTAGTCAACGTAAGGATTAGCGATCGCTGTGTCGAATTGTTCGTTCTGTAAGAATAGTACATTATGATACGAGCGCGCTATGTCGGTTATTGCGTAAGAGGCGATATTGTGCGCGAGCCGCAGGCGAGCGCGACAAGAAAGCAGAGCACAGAGGGACACGCTCCATACAAGGGCGGTCATAAATAGTTAAAGTCCTGTTACTATCAATACATTGTATTATTTTAGTGACTTATAGTTGTAAAAGTGTTTTAGGAACATTAAAATGAAAGAAGTACATGTATTTACGGAATAAAAAACGTTTACTTCAGTAAAAAACAAATATAAACAATAACATACTTTTACCTAAATTTATCATGAACAAACACTTAAAAATTGGAATGTAAAACATATATTTTAAATAAAATAAGAGTCAAAACATTGATAACATTATTTAATTATAATAAAATAATAGAAATAAATAAATTAAAATTAATTAAATACAAAAAAAACAAAACAACTAACAAAATACAAATAAATTATTCTTATTCTAACAATATTAAACATGTAACAATTCTATTACACTTTGTGACAGAGTATTTTTCTTTTTAGGGGGAAGTTTCCGAAGACTTGTAATATAAGGATCTGAATGTAATAATAGTCGTTGTATTAAATCTTGATTGGTAACTTCACGTGACATTTTTCGAGTGTGACTTCGTCTATAAATTTTGATATACTTATTTGTCGCTTCAGCAGCTTCTTCGGAAAGTTCTCCTATAGATAACAATGCATAACTTATAATATCTGATCCATGTACGAGCACCTTGTGGACAGAAGCAGGAAGACTATACCACGGATATTCCTCGACCAGGCTGTATGCTGTTTGTAATGCATAGTCTTTAAACTTGCATTCATTAATTTTATGTCCAGAAGATAACGTTTGTAATATTACACAGCAACGATCTATGAGATCCTTATTCAAACCTGTAATTTCAGCAGATACAGCTGATTCCAAAAAAAACTTCCTGGCCGTGTTTCCGTCGTTAGACGTCCCGCTTCCACCACTACGCGGCTTGTCAACTATTAAACCTAATCGTTCCCTAAACTGGGACTGTACATATTGTTTTTTATTTGATAACAATTGTTTATCACTATCTAGCCTAACTTGCCATTTTTTTATGTCTAATCTATATGAAAGATGAATAAAATATTCGAAGAAACGTATCCAAGAATGTAGTGGTGATAATCCAAATTGGTATCTACTCTCTATTACAGGTTTTTGTAAACATTCGTCTATTTTATTCATCTCTTTAGGGGTAGCATTACATATATAACATCTACTTGTAGATGTTTCACTTAAAGCACTACAAATTTTACCATCTACCATTGAAAGCTGCAACTTATGAGAAACGACCAATTCACGATTGTCGATCTGAATAAAAGTAGGTTGCAAACTTTTAATTTTATCCTTAAAATAAGCTTCCTCTTGCAAAGACACTGCTGTGCTTTCTTTCAAAAATTGAAATCGAATAGGACGGCAGTACCTAGTGGAAGAGGGTCGAGGATTTTTCCATAAAATTTTACAATTATCTTCAGCTAATTTTACAATAATTTGAAGGGGTACATAAGATGTTACAAACAAACTACTATCTTCTAAAGTTGAATCTGAAAAAAATTGTTTGTATTCACTATGTCCAGTGCTGCCATCGAATCCTCATTTCCCAAGTAAAGAGATATTAGACAAACAATCATCAGGAATCTGATCTAAGACCTCTTTTTGAGATTCAAGGATTCGAGAAGCTGTGTGATCAAAAAGACTTTGTAATTCAACTTCAGCTGAAGACTCGGAAACAGTTATATTAGAAGGGTAACATCTCTGTTTCGCTTTAGTAATTTGTTGGTAACATGGTAATACATTAGGAGAAATCTTACTATTAACAAAGTTTTTAATTAATAAATACTGATGTTTTGTCAACTGAGCATCAGTCACAAGTGACAAGACATCATCAGTGCTAACTCTAGATATACACGAATCGAATGAACAGTCTGAAACATCAAGCAATGCACTCACAGTAGAATCATCAGACTTTGACAAATCAGCTACTCTCCGACGTTTAGTCCTTTTACTACATTGCGTAAAAGGTTTTCGAGGACGACCACGTGAATGATACGGCGACGTTTCAGACGGAGTACATTGCTTATTGTTTTTCACAAGTTGAATTTTTTTAATAACATTAAACCAATCGGAATTCTTATATAAAAGCTTGGTTTTATCCCTATTACATTTTTTCCAGAATCGAGCAATAGCTTTACATAAATTATTAACAATTTTCTCTAAATAATGAATATCAATGTTCTCAGCATCGTCGTTCAGAGTAGTCAACAAACTTTGTAGGACTTGACGACACTTTTCCGAGTCATTATCGGTATTGACAGTTAGCCATATTTCAAGAATATGCATTCTTGAAAACGAGCATATATATAAATTACCTAAAACAAAAAAAAAACGGTTAAAATTCAGTCACAAAACCTACACAAAGCACTAAGACTAAATAAACTAATTTCGTAGCAAATGCTACGAGATAATCTGGCAACCGTAGCACCCTTGTCATCGCCAAAAGGGCAGATAAGGGCAGCCAAGTTTTAATTTTCCTAAGATAAGAAAGTCTAAAGATTATGGTGCAATATACCTCCATAGTCGGAGCGAGTGGGAACATATTTAAAAGTTTATTCAAACTTTGAATATTAAAATATAATACTCCAAGAAAAGTCGCCTCGTAGCAATGACATACTAAAGAAAATATATACTAAGATACAATTAAAATAAAAATATTAATTATTACATACCCTGTTCTTGGATATCCATTTCAGAAAAAACTCACACAGCACTCACAGGTCCCGCAATGACAACAAATGACGTCACGCTTTTTAATGACTCACTGATAACAGTATTTACGATTGGCGATGCGCTCTCTTTGAATGCACAATAGATAATGAAGGCGCACTCTAATTACTGACCTATTTATAGTTTCAGAAGGTACCGCAACTATCCAATGTAACGACAAGGAATAAAATGTAAAACAAGAAAGCAGGTTTTTAAGATTTATGACCTATGGATGTCCCACAGTGCAGAGTACGTAATGACCAATGCGCGCGTGTATCATAGGACGTTTTTCAACACACTTGTGAGGAAAATAAAAGATCTTGTGGTATTAATATTTTTCTGAAAATGACTGCGCTTTTTTATCAATCTTCCACTGCATGAAAGCATCGTATGCCGCCAAGTATTTATCCTTTGACTTTGGCGGCAACAAACTACTACTCGCGCTTTGCGCCCCCATAATTATTTTCGGCGTTAATAATATGGATTCTTCTTCACTTGGACTCGACATATTTGTAGATAATCAATTATCAATTACAACAAAAAGGCAAAAAATTTCAATAGCGGGAAAATGCCGCGCGCCTTTTTTTCGCGCGCTGCCCGAGCATGACTATACAGCCAACAAAAAAGGGCCAAACAGCCAAAATTCAAAACTAAATAAACCGAATATTTTAGTTTTTAAAAAACAAGTTTGTGTGAATTTTTAATAATTTATTTTAGTTATCATCATCACAGCTCACATACGTCCCCACCGAGGGGTTCGAGCCTACCCTATGTTAGGGTGATTAGGCCTTAGTCAACCACGCTGGCCCAGTGCGGATTGGTCGACTTCACATACATCATTGAATTTCTTCGCAGATGTATGCAGGTTGCCTCACGATGTTTTCCTTCACTGTAAGAGCGTCAGACAAATGTACATACATATGAAATTCGAAACGAAAAACACATTGGTACATGGCGGGTCTCGAACCCCGACCTCCCGATTGGAAGGCAAGTGCCGAGTCCACAGCGCCACCGACGCTCTTTTGTTTTTTTTTATAGATTTAGTTATTAATTTTAGTTATAGTTATTAATTATTGTTTTTAAATGTTTGTGTTTAAATGTCGTTGCTAATTTAATTTTTAAGTAACCAGTAGTAGGCTGTTCATTTGTTTCCAATTGGCAGCCGCATAAAGTCGTGTTAAAAAAAGTATTAAGCGACTAATTTAAGAATGCGTTCTGGACATACATTTACTTTGCAATCTTGAACAAATTAGAATTGGTCGTGTTAAGATTACCGCAATTGTGCGATTATGTAAAGTAAAAAGCACTCGTGTTTAATATACTGAATAACGGGTCTAAATGCAAGGTAATTAGACCCACTTTACGGGCAAGTGTGTTGAAATAGTATATTATGCAACTAGTGAATAAAGGACGGATTTAAAGCGAGGGCCATAGATGAATCACGTTAGAATCCTGAGCGACGCGAGTCATTCATGGCCCTCGGTATAAATCTGTTTTATTCAAGAGTTGCATACTATACTTTATACCATGACTACGAGAAAAAGAAAGATTCAAGCGAAAATAGACATTAAAAATATCGAGTATTTTTTGTGCACGTAGGTTGTACAGCATTGAAATAGAGATCGAATATATCGGTGTGTTCTAAATTCTAACACCAAAATATTGATTAAAAGTGTTTTTTATTCACTGTTTTCAGTGAATAAAATAAGCTTTTTAGAGAGGGAATGGTATAAAAGAACATATTGGTTATTTAAGTACTCAAAACTGAGAAATGGAAAGGAAATGGTAAAATAAATTATTAAAATTAATATTTTCATTTCGTTTTTATGAAAAATGATTTAGTAAGAAAGTTACGGAAAAACAATGCGCCACTTCATCGATTCGCCTACCAACTTAGATATCGGTAACTTTGATCGATTTGCGGCGTTATTTAGCGATGGCATATGTCAATCCCATACATTTTGTTCTTATCGAACTTCGTTATCCTTTTGAAATGATGGTAAGTGATGATAAGGCCGAAGATGGAAGCGAGCTTCACTGGACTCCTCAACTACTGAGGAACTGGCTATCGTGCCTCTGATTGTCGAAACACCACTCAAATAGGCTAGATGAATGAAAAAAGATTATTGTTTTAATAGAAGCTCGGTTTTCGAATAACTATAAAAACAACCAAGATATAAGGTATTGAAAAATTTTCTCCATCTCTTTCTAGCAAAACGGCAATTTACAAGGAGTTTATATGGCCGTACTAAACAATGACGTCACAGTTCTTGTCGGATCTCTCTGTCTAATCGCTTCTAAATTAACAGTTTAAAATGCTTGTATCTCACGTATTTCTAAGCCGATTTTTATTCTAATTTCACATGATTGCATCTTTTTCTACGGTATTTTAATATTTTATGACGAGACGTGAAAATTAGAATTCAGTCATCATCCCAATTGTCGGACATTTTGAAGAACTTCTACGACTTGTTGCTTCGTTGATAACGATAAAAAGTATGTTACCTACTGAAAGTGGATACTTTTCGAATAAACTTCACTTGTATTTAGAAGGTTCAGTTTTCGTTCACTCGAAATGAAAATGTGAAATTGATATAAACTTATATAGTTCTATTTTATCTATAAATAAAAGTATCAGACGACATATTTTATCAGAAATGCCCTGCGAGCATGGACTTGTCGATCGACAATATATCGATCGACAAAAGCATCTGTCTTTTTCACTACTTTGGAATATCTGTCAAATTTAACGTTTTTTGTCGAGTTTGTCGATCTTAACTGTCAAATTTTGTTTATCGAGAGTTCCATGCTCGCAGGGCTAGTTTTGCGTATTTCTTTTTATTATTTTCATTACATCTTAAAAAATTGCCTTGAGTAGGCAATTTTTTTAGGTTTATTATTATTAGCTTTCGCTCTAAACAGAGTCCACAGCGCCACCGACGCTCATTAACTCGACAATAATTACTTCCAACTAAATACCCGTCCATTCAGTATTTTAAACAAAAGACAACGGCATTATCAGAGAGTTGTATGTGGTTGCAGGCAAATCCAGGACCCGGCGTCGCAGAGGCTCACGTGGTACAAGCCGCCTCTGACGGTGCTCGTCATCAAGAAGGTGCACGACGCGACCATATTGGCGCCCTTCGTACAGTTGGTGCACTGGCTGGTACACGTAAGTGCACTCACTCGTCTTATCTTACCAAGATACGTTTAGACATACTAGACGGCCTAGACGCCAAAGGTGGGAAAATCTATTGTCTTTCCCCTAAAGTCCCAACGAAGCAAAGGGTACGTTAGTGGGTCCAAAGGCGCGTTCAGAACCTCCGCACGAAGTACAACTTTTCGCTCTAACCCGTTCAATGCCTTAGTTACAGCGTGACGAACGGGTCAAACAACCGGCCCGTTCAAGACCTTAGAGTGTCAGAGCGAGTCACAACCGAACAACCATCGAATTTAATGGTTGTAAAACGCTCTGGTGTTTATCTGAAATACTCTTATATGATTGGATGATATTGGTGCCTTTATCTATTGCGACATCTGCTAGAAAGAGAGAAATAAAATTGTATATGAAAGAGTGGCATAATAGTTATTTGTTATACATGAGTGCAAAGTTGCTTTTTAACCGCGTGCTCAACTTTGATGACCGAGCAAGCGAAGGATTCTAAAATTAAATCACGAGCGCAGCGAGTGATTCAAAATTTAGAATCCTGAGCGTTAGCGAGGGAATCAAAAGAGCACAAGGTGAAAAATCTTTGCACTCGAGTGCAACACGTAATTTTTCATCTCATCTCACGGGCTGCCAAGACTGGAATCGAGTCACGCATTATCTCACAATTTCAGTGACATAATCTCTATGTATTAAAGAGTAGCACGATGGTGCGTATTAAGTGGGACTGACGTGGTAAAGATTCCTTGACGCTCGTCAAGGGACAGGTGTGACTGAGTTTTATCACAAATTTTTTGCTCTCCGACTGCTGCTACATCTTCTAAAGTATTAAAGCCCTTGCTACAACCACAGCAGTCGGCGCACAGGCACGCCAATAAATTTGTGATAAAACTCAGTCACACGTGTTCCTTGACGAGCGTCAAGAAAATTTATCACGTCAGTCACACTAAATACGCGTCACCGTGCTACTCTTTAAGACATAGAGATTATGTCACTGAAATTGTGAGATAATGCGTGACTCGAGTCCAGTCTTGGCAGCCCGTGCTACGCCTGCAGAATGAGTTAAAAACTACCGAACAACTACACTCAGAGGCTCTGAACGCGCTCCGGCAATCATAGTCACTTTTCGATTTGACAGATATGGCGTCAATTCAAGACTATTTTACCAGAGGGAGACACAGTACAGTCACAGTTTAACTACATTTGGCCAAGAAGTGGTTTACCACCCTCAGTTGAAATTCAGTAACATATCATTATTCAACACAATTGACTTTCCTTTGCAATAACACACTGAAAACTAGCTAAGGCAACCTTACCGGTATTTTGGTTATACGCGAAGTTTTGTCAAATTGGTACTTAGTCAACCCTCTTTCTTGGTCGAACATTCCAGAGTCAACTGCGTGGATACCTCGTTTCTTGCCTACTTTTGCCGCTAAGCAGCGGTGCTTGTGTTGCTATTTTCGCAAAACAAGCACCGCTGCTTAGCTGTCTGGGAAGTACTATTATATATTCTGTGGTCTGGGTCTGGACATTTATATCACAACGTACATTGGGTCCCTCCAGGTAGGGTTTGTAGGTTTACGAATTATTCTATAAGGGACTGCACTCACTTTCCATCAGGTCATCCTAATTTCGGTCATCTCAATTTTTACTACATTTCCACGTTCCAGGTTTCCCCTCTCACACTTATTCAACTTCCTCAATTTTTTCCCCTCTATACTGATCCGTAAATCAGAGTGAACGATTCACACGGCACCATCCATGATATATTGTTTTGCAGGCGCGGATCCAACTCTCAAAAATGGTTGCGGTCGCAGATGGGTCACACACATCCACCCGAAAACCGGTCATGTGCGAGTCGCAATATGAACTCGCACATGAACGATGCACGATCGAATGCACTATACATTCCAATAAAGGAGATGCTTACAAAAAATGACGCCCTGACCAACATTCGTTGTTTTTTTTTTGTTAAGGCATTGGATATAATATTATTATTATCAGCCTGTCGATCTCAATAGACCGTGAGTGTGTGTCATCACAAGTCTATTAGGGCTGTGGGCAATGCCCATCGTGCCCATAACGGTGGATCCGCGCTTGTTGTTTGGATTTTGAAACATTTCTCCTGCGAATACTCATCAAGCGAACCGGTCGCAGGACAAAAGCATGGTGGTGTTCGTGGAGGCGGCGGTCCTCGATGACACGCTGCTCGCCGAGTACGAGAGCTTCGGGTCGGTGCGCGAGCGGCTGATGACGTTCCGCGCCGGCACCGACGACCTCACCGACAAGATTGACTTCATCATATGCCTCGGGGGCGACGGCACCCTGCTGCACGCCAGCTCTCTGTTCCAGGTGGGGCCTTATGTCAATCACTATATTGTTTCAGATCATTGACGTATACTAGACGTAACCTAGACGCGCTGTCCGGTGCAAGAAAGGTGCGGATAAATTATTCACTCAACTGGTGCCAATTGGCGCCAGTACGCTTAGTTGTACGCTTGGTCTTACATCCCGATTCTGTTATTTTTTTACGTAAAAAACAATTTTTTGTTAATCTATAGCTGTGCTTTGCACTAAAAGGTTCGAGTGTCAGGATTATTTGAAAAAACATTTTAAGTGTAACATTATCAGTAACATAACAGTGTAACAAATGTAATATTTGGTGGGTGATAGGGCGTCTGAGCCCGACTGGCTAGCTACCACCACCTTATCTAAGTTTGTCGCCATAATAACGAAATAAAATGGCATTGTTGGGTTCTGACAACTATAAGACAGCCAGCTCCTCAGTTGATGAGGAGTTCAGGTGAACCTCGCTTCCACCTTCGGCCTTATCTCACTTACCATCAGGTGAGATGAAGGTTGAAAAATATGTAGGCTGATGTGTTTTGTTTATAGAACATGTCGACTTACTGCAAAAGATTCTAAAGTGAATCTGTGAAATATTAGGTCCTTACATATGAAATTGGCGTTTTGCCGTACTGGCCACTTTGATCTCAAATATCTTCTCTATGGTTAGGAATTCCAAATTCAAATTTATACAGCTATTTACTCATGTATTTGTGTTTAGAAAATTGTAGTTCACTTGTTTTTTCCTCAATTGTTTTGGAATTTTCAATCAATTGTTTTGTTTTCAACTTTTTGCTGTATAAATTTGAATTTGGAATTCCTAACCATAGAGGAGATATTTGAGATCAAAGTGGCCAGTACGGCAAATCGCCTATTTCATATGTACGGACCTAATATTATTTAAAGCAAAGTGCACAATTTCGAGTGTTTTTTTTCTTTACCGGATGGCTCTTGACATTTCGCATGATGGCAAACGATGACAAAACCTGATATCCTCAATCACGAGGCTGGTTAACGTCAACTTAGCTTCGTAATGTTTATAAAGATTGCGTTGTCTAATAGCCTCATTTTAATTATAGTTGCCGGCACCTAACTTGGCAAGATTTTGGCGTCGATTTTTTTATTTTGCGCGTGTACCCTTGTGTGCAACAAAAATTTCATTTAATACTGCTTTTCATTTAATTTTCATTATGGCCAATAACATTTCAGTATTATTATTATTCATAGTGTCCACCATTCGAACCAATATTAGTAATAATATCCCCTGTTCTTGCCAACTTACGTGCCGCCAACTATACTTTGTCGGGGTGGAACCCACAGAACACAGAAAGAGGTTAGAAAGGCAATCATGCACCGTTTGTACGGGAACCGCTGTCGCCAGTTTTGCTCCCACTTCTTTTCCTTGCACCGCCAATGGCTACGTTCCAAAACATCACCCGGAGTGAGTAGGTGGTGGGGGAGAGTGGCCGGTTAGGGTGGTCGGAGTGTTGGTTGTTTTAGAACGGCAAGAGTGTTGTCTGCTTTGTTTACATAACCAAATATACAAAAATAATAAAATATATACTTCATCGGCGCGTCCGTTCGCTTTAATGGATGGATTACATTCCTCTGTTTCAACTACGAAAATGCTAAAACCAACAGAATATGAATTCTGTTAAATCGCGGCCTAACCTAGCTTCAGCGGAAATGAAGGCCAATTTTACAATCGTGTCACTTACGATACCTATAGTCTTTGGAATTTAAAATTAACTTATTGTCGACGTTACGAAGCGCATCCTCGCTCTCCGAGATGCACAAATTGTGTGTGAATATGAAATCTTTGTAATCGCAATCACACACAACTTTAAAATCCACACAATTTCCCGCCAAATCCAATCGAGTGAAATTACACCTTGCTATATTATGCGGGTGAGATTCTACTCGATCGAGTGCACTCCGTAGCGTTTTAGGACACGCCACTCCAACACTCTCGAGTGCACCCGAAATGTTTTAGGACATACATCGGGTGACCGAGTGCACTCGGGTGATGTTTTGGAACGTAGCCCAGGCAAAGTCGCGCGAAATCGGGCTTAACCAATCACAACGCTCACTGGGCTCCTCATTCATAGAAATTCTCTGACGTCCAGAGCCGCGTGTACAAAAAACATTATTTTAGTGATTGACATCGATTAATAGCTATCGATATTAAATATTGCCAGCAATTTAACCATTTGAAATATTTAGAAAACCAAAAAATAATTATTCCTTTCATTAATACGTTTATAATTAATAATATTCAAGTAATATTTTGTTTCTATGTAACAAAATTAAAGCTTTTTAGCTCAAAAATGTTGTAGGTTAGACGTAAAATAAAAGAAATACTATAATGCACCGGTCTGAAAGCATAAACTAGAATGGATAATCTGACAAACGGACGTGCGGTAGTTTAGTTGTTAGGATATTTTAGTTGGATGGAGAAGTAAATATTTGTAAAGTAAATATTTACCTGTAAATTTGTGTTTTTTAAAGTACTCAAATCTTCATGTCTTGCATGGCCACCTACCTATGCTAAAATAGTCATATAAATATTATGGTGATATTAAAAATTCTAAGTTGTAAAATTAGTTTAGAATTTGCCCATAATTTTTTTACTAATCGAACTAATGGTATCGTGAAAATTGAAATTAATTTTACAATTTTAATCTTTGATTACATCGCCGTACTTATATGAATAGGATGTTAGAAAGGGTAGGTGTTAGCTTCGCCAAACATTCTGTATTATCGATAAGTAATAATTATTATTATGGCATTTTAAGTGACAAATAATATGTTATTTTTACTTTATACAAATATTTTAAAATATACATTTATCGATAAAATGTAATGCGTGCGTTTTTTGATTAGCACGGCACTATCCCTTGTACTGCGACTACTGCGTTAATGCTCATTAAGCCAAATGCGTCACTACCGAAAGCAGTGTACTACATTACGCGCTCTAAGTAATATGGCAAGAATCGCGGGCGTACATTGCCGGTAATGTATATTTTTTAGAAAAATATTATGTAACTTATCGTTATGATCAGTTTTGGTGGATTTTGACATTATGATCTATGGAATATGGTCATTATGATTAATTTACTACTTACCGATGAAAAGAAATTCCTTCTTTAGCTACACTTGACACCTGACTTCTTGTTTTACAAGTAATTATAGCACAAGAAGGCATTTTTTTATATTTATAGCGCCGCGCTTCACGATACACTCACTGTAGTTGTCCGTCAGTGATTAAACAACGCGTTCGCGTTGCGGGGCCACAAGTATGAGCACTTAGTCATAGTTGTGGCTACGCGTGCCCCGCCCACATAGCCCTTCTAACCTCTTTCTGTGTTCTGTGGTGGAACCGGTCTGGTTGTAAGTCCTTGGAGAAGTCTATGTCCAATGGTATTTTAGCGAAAATGATAATGAAGACTTATGGCCAATTGGGATGATGACTGAATTCTAATTTTCACGTCTCGTCATAAAATATTAAAATACCGTAGAAAAGATGCAATGCAATCATGTGAAATAAGAATTAAAATCGGGTGAGAACTACATTAGACACAAGCATTTTAAGCTGTTAATTTGGAAGCGATAAGACAGAGAGATCCGACATTAACAGTGACGTCCTTGTTGAGTACGGCCATATAAACTCCATGTAATTTGCCGTTTTGCTAGAAAGAGATGGAGAAAAATCTTTAATACCTTATATCAGCGGTCAGCAACAGCCGGACCGCGGTCCGTATCCGGACCGGGGACGGTTGAACCTCGGACCGCCAAATATTGTAAAATATACCTACATAATATAAATAATCTATTCATAAAACTAGCTACAAAGAAATATTGAACATCCATCCATAGACCAAAATTTTAAATGTGTCTTAGTTTTGATTGAATATTCAATGGCAATAAATAATACTCATTTATATAATAACGTTAAAAGTCAAATAAAAAATAGTACTCAATCATGATTACTTTTTTCCTGGACCGCGATAAAATTTTTCAACACTATCTGGACCCCACTTAAAACTACTTGCCGACCCCTGCCTTATATCTTGGTTGTTTTTATAGTTATTCGAAACCCGATTTTTCTTTCTGTTTATTATATGAATGAGCTTGTATTAAAGCAATAATTTTTTTCATTCATCTAGATTCTAGCCTATTGCACTAAACTTGTCTAAGCTTAGGACGATCTTAAGTGGCATGCTGTTACATTCTTTTCATTGCAGACAAGAAGTGGCAGCATTCTTTTTAGGATTGTCTCAGCTAAAACAAGGTTAGTGAAATTGGCGTGGAAATTGGCCATTAATGTCTTTCATACACATTAATGAATTCTATTAACTTTAATAATCACTGAAATCGTAAGTTTCCAACGTGTATGTAAACATTTACCGTTCAAGCGCCTCAGTGTCACACTCTTTTAACTTGCGGGCGATTTTTCATTAACTCGAGCTTTATTTTGTGTGTAAGTAATATAATGTAAAAATAGTCGATAGAACAGACCCCAATATCTAACATTTTTTGTCAATTAATAGTTTAATTTTTTTTTTCAGCAATCGGTGCCCCCAGTTATGGCCTTTCACCTAGGCTCACTAGGATTTCTCACGCCATTCGAATTCAACAACTTCCAGGACCAAGTTTTGAACGTTTTAGAAGGTAAGAACAAATAAATAAAAAATTACACATCTATCCACAAATAACATATGAATAATATGTGTGAATCGTCAATTAAATTCTTGACTATCAAAAATACACCAAAAGCTAGACTAGAATCCTACTCTCTTGACTTTACTCATTGTATAACGTCCGAATAGTTACACTGTGTAATTATTTTGATTTTTCTTACCAAAGTCAAGTCTCTCATGACAGAAGAGACTTACATATGTATGACAGGTAAGTAAGTCGCTTCTGTCATATTCACATACGTTATACAATGTTTATTAGTAACGCCATCCAAGTTTTTAGTTACAGACCCAGTGTTTAGTTAATAACTACTTTAATAGTTTCACCACGAGACGCGCAGCTTCCATCTGTCGTTCTAGTGACTTTAATTTTTTGAATGTTTTGAATTATATATACCACTTATTTAAAGTGTTTCAAAACGTTGTGATGACATTCAAAGAGGTTGTTCAAGATATCAATCTGAACAACTTTCTCGATGGGCCCAACTCTGAAATCGTGAAAAGAATACAACACTTTATTAACTTTATTGAAATGTACAAGTTAATCAGCTGAAAGGGTGATAAAGTGCACATAATAGTGAACAACTTTGTTCTAGCACTTTTAGTAAGAATCTATATTATTGATAAGTGTAAATGATAATAATATTAACACAGTCGGTTTTTGTTTTCGCGTTCTCGTACCTGCTATCTGGGCAGAAGCTGAAAATCAGCGTTTTGCTTTAGTACAGTAAGCTCCCATTCAAGCTATACATTTACACTACGAAAACCGCCACTATTACGAGCGACATAAGAACGGTCCAAAGGTTAATCAGTATAGCTTGATGAGGAGCTTACTGTACCTAAGGCAAATACATCGCTGAACTTTAGCCTATTTGCATCGCTGTGACACACAATAATCTATCAATATGTATTTTTAGTATTGTATTTCATATGGTTATTGTAATTCATTTTGTATTATTTTTTATATGTTCTTTGTGTGTTTATAATGATGCAAATAAATTGTTTATCTATCTATCTATCTATTTCATCGTATGACATGGTATAAATTTTGAGAAAAAGAAGTCATGAAATGCTTCATTTCGTATTACCGATCTCCAATGATATCATCACTATGGCATAATTTCAATGATGTCATCATGATATAATGAACGAATGATCAAAAATCTGAGCGAAAATCGTATTTTTCGTTTTGCACCATTATATCATATGATATCATTTGAAAACCATTAGATCGGTAATAGGCCTGCCGTACGGAGTACTATTATATCTTCTGTGCCACAGTATAAGGAGTTCGAGAGGGTTATGACAGATGGTCAGGTCGAGTACGAAGAAGAATGATAATAACGGATTGTGCGCTATATTATTCGTCAGGTCACGCGGCCCTCACGCTGCGGTCGCGGCTCCAGTGCGTGGTCCTGCGCAAGAGCCAGGACAACGGGAAGGACAGCAAGAAGCCCACCACGATCCTGGTGCTAAACGAGGTGGTCGTGGACCGGGGGCCGTCGCCGTACCTCTCCAACATCGACCTGTTCCTCGACGGGAAACACGTCACCTCGGTGCAGGGAGACGGTGAGTTTTGTGTTACGCCGTTGAACATTGACTTGACCAACGAATAAAATGTGACCTGACTAACTTTAACACGCGTGAAATTAACGATATGTAATTTTAAAATGCTTAACATCGACCTGACCAATATCAATCAATCAATAGTCTATAATGTCCCAAGTTGACCTGCAGGCCTATTCGCTAACTACGGTTGGTAACTAGAACTGTCATTTTTTAATGACACTTTATATCCATTTCTGGTTTAGTGATTTTATGTGTTACGGCAGCGTTCAGGATAGCAGTAATGGATCTTAAGTTCCTTTCAAAAATGACAGTTCTAGTTACCAACCGAAGTTACAAAATAAGCCTGTTGAACAAGAAAAGTGTCCTAAGAACAATGGCAAACTCGCTAACAATTTTTTTTTTTCATATATTTTTTTAGTGTACATGCATGCACAATATGCCAAATTATAGAGTTTTAATTCCTTAGTAAAATAATACCAGAAAATATTCACAAAAATTATTTTAAATTATTCTGGACAAAAAGTTATAGACGCATAAACTTTAAGAGGTTATTTCTTAAAACCGTAAATAACGTCGTCGAGAATCGAAACCCTTTGGCTAGCAGTAGTCAGCAGTCATGATAGGAGATCTCAGTAGTCCAGTAGCAGTCAAGAGTTACTCAAAAGCACGAAAAATCTACAGCAAATACTTAAGTACGCAAAGCAACGCACAAACAAAACAAAACAGCGAAGTTCAGACCAATCTCTAATTAGTCTGCGGTGAAATGTCAAATAGGTAATGCGGTCCGAATTGATATTTCGCGTCTTGGATCAATTGTGAGCGCTCGCGCTAGCTGTGACTTAAGTTATCGCAATCATATAATAATTTTCTACATTACAGTGATATTGCTGTAACGCGTAATCGCTGTAATAGCGCTGACTTGACAGATCTGTAACACATATTACTCTCAACGCAATACTAATTCGAACCGGCATTGACAGGTAATCGGCAAAACGGACCGCAGTGATTGTCGAAGGAACTCATTTAACTTTTAGTCATTTGTCGTACATAAAAATGTAACTTTTTTTCCAGACTCTTTCACATTTATGTGTTTTTTGGAAAAATCATAAGATATCATTTTAAGCACATTTGTAATGTTGGATTTGTGGACGCTAAAAGATTCTTTCGAATATTATTCTGCCATTGTTCTTTGACACCTGTTATCCATGTAATGTCATTGAGATATCGTACATGAAAAAATAAGTGTTAAATGAATACGATAGTTGATCTCTATTATGGTGCAACCGCGAGGAAGATCCTATTGCTAGGTACCTTGTGTAGTGTATGGTGTAACCACGAGGAATGAGTAATATTCCTGATCTGAGCAAAATGTAACTTCAGCAGGCTTGTTCAGTATTTACCAAGCTCAACACGCGGACTAAGCTTTCTAATGTGACAGCTATGATAAGTAGTTTAATCAGACCCTTGGTGAGGTCCAATCTTTTATTGTACCGAGTTACAATAATGTTTAATCTATTTTTTACTGTCTGATAACTTTTCACTGTGGAACATCTCGCAGTCTCCACCACGTCTCCACTCTAATTCTCACGCAAACAGTACTTTGACTCCATATTAAGAGACGAATCGGCGCACGCATACATACAAACGTCGTTTACACGGCCGCCAAGCATGCTCTGAACGGCATAGCAAAGCAGTGTCACTGTGTCACGCACGCCATTGTTATGCTCTACGTACACGCCGCGTCGCTCACGCGCGGCGTGTACGTATACGTCCACCGATTTTTTTCTAGGTACCAACCCTAGCGCCCTGTTCAGCTTTAGGTATAAATTTCAAAGACACGCGTGAGTCGGGCTACTGTATCGTTTCTCTATATTGTGGTAGTAACTTATCCTTGACCATTGTCTTAAATATTCCGTTGGAAACTTTTGTCGGTAGGTCTGATCGTGTCAACGCCAACGGGCAGTACGGCGTACGCGGTGGCGGCGGGCGCCAGTATGATCCACCCATCGGTGCCCGCTGTGATGGTGACGCCCATTTGTCCGCACTCGCTGTCCTTCCGGCCCATCGTGGTGCCGGCGGGTGTCGAGCTTAAGGTAGATACAAGTACACAGACACAGCACAGACTAACCACGTCCACGCACACGCTACGATGACACCCATATCTCCACATAGCTGTCCTTGTTATATAGTCTGTCGATTAAATGTGTTTACATGGCATTTTTTGTACTTTTTTTTTAAATCGCGTATTAATGGTAACATTCTTGTCTGCGGTACTCGTGCTGTCGGTGACGTTACTCCCTGTGTTCCAGATAAGCACTGCTACTTTCAGAGGCTGACATCTGATGTTAGCCTCGTTTTGCGTTTCTTATAAGAAATGTTGACATTTTTAGCCCCGCTAATTGTTACAAATGAAACGGAAGGTACCTACTGATTTTTTGTGCTGAATTTTGACACCTCGCCTACTTAGTCCAGCCACTTAAAATGTCTAATAATATAAATCACAATTGGCTAATACTATAAATAACTTTTAATGATTTTTTTTAAATCCGCTGAAAATCCTCTTTGATTCATGAAAAAAAGATTCCAAATGTCAAATTTGAAAGCTACCAAAAAGTGGTATCAGAGGACCCATCTATTAGCATGGGTATTTGATGCTAGCATTTCGTGTTAAAAATGCTTCAATGAAACGCAGAGATGCTAAAAATGTTGATTTTTATGGCTAAAAATGCTTATCTGGAACGCGCCCATTGTGACGTAAATATTTTCGATTGTCAGTATTTTGAGTGGGGTAAAGTAGGGTTTTTGAAAGTCCTTATTATTATGTCATGTAAACACATTTAATCGACAGACTATAATGTATTAGATCCGACGTTCATTTGTTGTTAGGTCAATGATGGTACAGAGAACCTATGTGTTTAAGGTTTACTTTGCAGGAGCCAACTTTTGTGTTGTTGTTCAGACAAACAGACTTAACAACTTTTACTATGGAACCAAACTTGAAATCGTGAATATCACAACTGCTATTCGGCAAATACGAATATTCAGTACGGTGACAAATGGTGTATATTGTTATTTATTGCCTTGCTGAATTATTCGTACATTTCTTTTTTACTAAGAGTTTTAAAAATTAGAATTTACCACTGACAATTTTTTGTTCAAAAAGCACAATATTAGTAATTTCCAAGGTGTTAAGTGTTTGTACATTCTAATATAGTGCGTATGCCAGGCAATATGTAGCGCGTTCGGATACACGGTGTACAGCCAAACTGTAATTTGCGTTACGTTCAGTTTAAACAGATCAGTACCTACATAAGTCAATACATGTACTCTGTAAAGATACTGGAGGCGCAATATATGTCTCCCTCCAAATTTTCTTTTCAAATAACATTGACTGTCAGCTTGACAGACTCACGATCGGTTCAAAATTGATCTGAGTGCTTACGTACGTGAGCAGTGCAAACGATTTGAACGGGTTGTTTGCATGCATGCAAACGTTTGCACTGTTGTCTGTTGTCGGACCGCACCCACTATATACATAACTTTTCATCACACTCATTGCCCTTCTGGCCAGTCGGCTCTTTTCAGGCAAACCATACCGTGTTTGTGCGTGTTGATTAAATTCTTAATCCTCAGAAAAACCCAACTCTCGTTGAACCAGGGTTGGAAAAAATCATGATTTTTTAATAACATCCAATTAATCGTGATTTATTGAATAAAGCCGAATTAATCATGATTTTTTTTCGTTTTTAATACGGCATCACTAATTTGAATAAGTAAGCAACTATTTTGCCTAAAGGGAACGCGCTCCTTTCGCTTTCTGGGAATCCCCGAGTAAGCTGCAACACGCAATTCTTCCTTAGTTTAATTAAGTTCATTTATGATTTGATATGTTTTTGTGCTGCATATCGTAATTTGAATAAAAATGCTCATTTTACGGAAAAGACAACTACTAAAACTGGTAATCGAGTTATGTATAATAAGTGTTAGTTTTTTTTTATTCAAGTATTACAATAATGACACTGAAATATCTAATATGCTCTGAAAATAGATATTTCTAGTTATACATTTTTATTCATGAATAAAAACATTTGATTATAAATCATTGATTTTTTTGAAAAAATCATGATTTAAATCAAAATGATTTAACCGTGCCAACCCTGCGTTGAACAATCGCAAAAAATATTCTACAGACTATCTATGTATGAGACATATTGACATAAATTCTTGATTTCGTTTTTCCCCAACACTATATTCCACCAGTTAGTGGTAAGAGAACCAGTTCCTGCCCCCGTAGCACGTCCACCAAAACACGATATGATAAAGCGATTTATCGCGGTGAACTGTCAAAATACGACGAAACCCTATTGTATTTTGACAGTTCACCGCGATAAACCGCTTTATCATATCGTGTTTTGGTGGACGTGCTAGGGGGGCTGGGCAATTGTTTATTTCAATATTTCTTTTTTCAATACAGAGAAAAATATCTACGAAGTTGTTGGCTATAATTTATATATGTGCATAACGTTTTAGATTGCCTTATCCCCGGACGCAAGGAACGCGATGTGGGTATCCTTCGATGGCAGGAATCGGCAGGCCTTGCAGCACGGAGATAGGTACTGACGAGTCGCCTGCACCTGGCGTAGACCGCTTATAAGCCAGTAGATAGCTTGCATTGTATTACGCTTGTGAATGTCGGCTCTTGTTGTTTGTATATACTTCAGTTTTTTTGTATATATGTCTACTGTGGTTAGATTGTATTGTTGTTTGTTGCTTTGTAATATTTGACATTTGAAGTTAGATTGTGTCAGTACAATCTAAAGTAATTAAAGTTAGTGCATTGCACAGACAAAAATTCGTATTTGTCAACAAATATAGTCCTGTATAAATGTTAACGACAGATTCACGCAAGGGTATTTTTTTAATATCATTCAATACAATTTGGGTGAATTGCCAGTTGTAAATTCCGCGACATTTTTGTTCTTGATCGGGATGTTTTCGTAGATTATCCTACTGGAAGGTTTGGAGCCTTAGCAATGTCAACGCAAAGTCAGTACAGGAGCTTGTTTCAGATCACTCCTAGCCTAGAGGCTCGGTCGGCAGCCAGCGTGTCTTTTGACGGCCGCTCTCAGTTGACGCTGAGGCCGGGCGATAGGTAACAACAACTAAGGAATTACTCGACATGTCAATCTGTCTGTCACGAATCGACCGCTACTAACACGCTTCGCTTGCATAGTTTCTACTTGTACATTTGCATGTTGGTTTTTATCATATAACTAAAAGGAATATGTATGTGTATTTTACATAAGTATATATCAAAGTAAAAGTTAAAGCAGTTAAATAGCATTCTCGTTTTCAGATAGCATGCATATTTCTATAGCGATGTAAATTAACATAAGATGAACTTTAAAATGACGGGTAGGTAGTAGGTATAGCAAAATGTATATAGGTGATGCATTGACGTATACGTCGCCCAATGAGGTGATGGGATAGTTTTAAGCTTTTGCTTGTGAACTTGCATGTTAAGATATAATAAGGTGGTAGTTCAGTGGATACGCATGAGTAATATTCTTAGGTCCGTATTAATAAACTATTTAATCGTGACTTAAATTAATCTTAGTTTTATCTCTTTCCGTCTTATAAAATATTACTTGTAATAAAAAAAAAACAAATAAAAACTAGATTAACTAAGTCAGACTGAAATTTTTTTATTAATATTTCTAAAATTTTTAAGGTGTTTTTTTTTTGCACAGCACAGCCAGTGCAATATGTTAATTAAGTTCACGCCAAAGCATGGACTTTTTGATTTATCCTAAACTTTAAAAATCACTGCCCCATTACTCTGATTATATTACATATAATATGTTAGGGTTTTGATCAACCATGTAAGCTATAAATCAAAAATATTTTGTTTTTATTGTTCCGTCCATCCGCCCGTTCGTGAATATACCTACAGGCATGGATCAATTGGCGCATGTCTGTAGTTGTATTTAGGTGTGTAAGTTGAATAAAATTGCATACCCCTCATACAGGTCGGAATCATACGTTTAGGACTGCATATCGATTGTAATAACACCGATTGTTTCATTGCAGTCGGAGTGGATTTTAAATGCAGTCCGTCTATATAGAGCCTTAGACATTTCGTCTTATCTAGATCAAAACAAAACTCTAATTTAATCTCAGTTTTATTATTTGTGTTCGAAGTTAATGTGTAGTCTTGACCTTGAGAGTATTACCACTTATTTCCACAGCTTATACGTGACCACATCAGTATACCCGGTGCCGTCGATTTGCGCGCAAGACCAAATCTCGGACTGGTTCGACTCGCTGGCCGAGTGCCTCCACTGGAACGTCAGGAAAAAGCAGAAGCACATGGACGAACTGAGCGACCTCACGCACTCATCCAGCGACACGCTAGAGGACCTAGAACAAGATGGCCGACCTGCGGACACGTGAACCTAAAATTCACCACAGATAACATAGCATATAATTTTCTTTATAAATTCTGGTGTACAAGATAATAAGATCACTATAAAAAAGATTTTGCCTTGGTATTACATTCTGTTGCGAACAACAGTTATTAGCTTTAGGGATTGATGTCGGAATGATCAATACTTATTAATTAATTATGAATTGATTATTCCAAAGTGGTATAAAAACGTGCCTATTCTCAGTCTTAACATATTTGATAATGACAGATTCAATCAAACTGGTCATGGGCATAAACACGCGCATTTCAATCCAAGAAACAGTTTTCGACTTACGTTCCCCGTACACAACCAGCTAAGGGAATATTTTACGGATCACAAAAGTATACTTTTGGTGCCTTGTCATTTTTAAAACCAAAAATAGAATTTTAAAGTTTGTCTATAATTTGTAGTTTGACAAGATGTTGTGATTCTACAGTTGTTCAGCATTTCGAATATTATTGTAATACCGTTTGTTTAAAAAATCATCAAGATTTTGTCTGTCTTAAAATATCCAAGTGGCCTATCGAGTAACTTACTCAAACTTTGCATTAAAATATGCAACTGCACATACAGGGTGAAAACGAGAGCGAAAGAAATATTATAATGTAAGTGTTGATTCAATATCGCTCGATCTGGTAGGGTGGTTCCATTTTTTGATACTAAAAATATACCACTGAATATATCCGATTTGTATGCATCTTGTATATATAATGTTTCATGTTAGTGATAAAATGTAATTGTGATTAATTAGAAAGAAGGTAAAAAATAGTGTATTACATTCCCTAAACTGTGCAATACTATGCCGATGTTGAATAGGCAAGTCATTGAATTAATGTTACAAACATGGTTAATAAATTATGATTCGTTATATTTATTTCACAACTAGTAAACCGCTCAATATTATGTACGGTTGATGAAATGATGACATGACACATTATTAACGCAACATTTTTTTATGAACATTATGTGGTGCTATCTGCTACAATACAGTGCCAATAAGTAGGTGTTCAGCGGGAGCACAAATTGTAGAATAGTTTATACACAGTTCACTTTAGTAATCTCACTTCAATCCATGATCTTGTTCCAAAGTGTGGATTAAGTGATGGGACTTTGTGAAACCCCATCCGTATTATTAAGGGGTTGGATTGTTCCTAGGTATAATATTTAGATGTTTGTTGTTGGTGTGTACCTTTTGTCGCGACAAAAAAAAATGTTAGCAAACTGTTTGTTTTTTTTATACTGAGCAGTAACGTTTTGTAAATTATGAAGCTATTGATATTTTTTGTTGTTTTCACTTTTCCTTTGGAAATGTCATAATTGTTAAGTTAGTGCGCTGGCGCAGCGGTAACTCCACTACCCAAATTAATAACGTTAACACAGTGAAAAAATGGGTCATATAACTAAATTGTTTACCAATAGTTCCTAACCAGAGTATCCGTTGACAACCGAAGTCGAGAGTATGGTTATAATCATTTGCAACTTATAACAATATTTGGTGAACCACGGGGTGATAAACCAATGTTCCATAGCTATTTTCTTTTCGTTCATCTTTATTTGGTGCTTAGTACGTGGAAAATTTGGGTAGGTGTGCTGTAAATTATCGCATGTTAAAAATAAAATTTCACTACCCTATGGAGATACCCCCAGTATCATTAATATTATGCAAAGTACAAAAGTGATTATGTAATAATCCAATTTGAATAGTTTGGTGTAATACAAACATCAGTGTGTGTGTTTCTTCTTATAATCCAATTCTAATCCAATGAAATCACACCCATCACACATCCAGTTTTGAAGATCTACGGCCCCACCGCCTAACTCACTCGCTAGCTATCGCTTTATGACGACGACGCAAATTCTATGATATCACTATGAATTGGAGGTAGGCCCGCAGGACTGGGTTTAAACTAGATTCAGGCCAGCGGCGCTACCGTCTAAGGCCGGATTTATATTTGTCTGGTGCGACGTGTTGTGACACGTCACAACACGTGAATCTAGTTTAAACCCAGTCCTGCGGGCCTACCTCCAATTCATAGTGATATCATAGAATTTGCGTCGTCGTCATAAAGCGATAGCTAGCGAGTGAGTTAGGCGGTGGGGCCGTAGATCTTCAAAACTGGATGTGTGATGGGTGTGATTTCATTGGATTAGAATTGGATTATATCAGAGGTTTCATACATTTGGTATGGTGAGATTTATATTAGTGTGACGCGATGTGCTGTGACGGCATGTTTTGTGTCGCATCAGAAGCGATCCCGATCGCATCAGAATGCTTGGGGTGGGGAAGGCGAGGAAAGCGAGGAAGCGGCGGTGTCAGAGCAGTGTGCACGCGCCTGTGTTGTTGTGACGCGTGACGGTACCTAAACTGTTTTTCTAAATATTTATTAAAATTAAATTTGAAAGTATGGACTACCTGGTCGAAAACGTAAGAGATTATGATACAAAACGTAAAGAATACAAAGATCAGTCCATTAGATCAGCTGTTTGGGAAAAGATAGGAGAAAACTAAAACTAGATGAACACTGGATGAACCCAATATCGTCGGTTCTTTCTTTTTTTTTAGAAGATTTGCCACCACCAAAAACTGAATAGCTTCTTCAAAATCCGAATCAGAATCTGAGGATTCATAGAAGAACATTGCAAACGTGTAACTTCTAGGTATTGATTAAAAAATCCTCATAAGACATCAGAATGCGACACATAGATGTGAACGCTAGCCGTCAGAGAGCATCACAACACGTCGCGTCAGACAAATATAAATCCGGCTTAACTCACTCGCTATCCTTCTAGCTGTCGCTTATGACGTCATAGCAAACTCCGTGAAATGCAAACGAGAGCGAGTGCTAGCTATCGCGCATCGCTATGAGTTACGCTTGAAACAAACTATTGTGTCGTGTTGTGTTGTGACGCGTCAGAAGCGTATTGGTTTCATACATTTAATATGGTTAGAAACACATTAATACAGTGTGTTGTGTTGTGGCGCTAATGTGTTTCTAGCCATATTAAATATATGAAACCGATACGCTTCTGACGCGTCACAACACAACACGATAGTTTGTTTCTGCCTTTAGGCGGTAGGGCCGCTGGTATTAATGACCAATTTATATCCACAAAAATCCCTCCTTACCTTTTACGAAATTAATAATAATGAATTGTATCCGATTTCCCTTTACTACATCACACGCTGACATTGTACCTACCCATAATAGCAATTCACAGAATGGAATCTCAAAAACAACACATCATAATTATTTTCGTAACTCACGCCGGTAGCACACCTCCGCCGCGGAACTGTAGTAGCGAAATCGCTAAACGATTCTCCCGCGTTGTCGTTTGTACGGCGCGCGAGCTCTGGCGAGCTTGCCTGTTCTAACGCGGATATTTAACTATGGCACTGTCTCTGTCGCGCGCGGTTCCGCCCGATCTGCTCAAACGCCGTCTACACCTCCGCGTTCGATTCGCCGTTTTGTTTGTTCCTGACTATGCGACGCGGTTTCGCCTTGTTAGTTTCGCGGCGGAGGTGTGCTACGGGCATGTGTGTTACTTCTGTGTAGTTATTCAGTCCCCATTACAAGATGTCATTACGGGAACTATTGTGTATATTGTTTTTAATTGCATTAAATCTTGTATCTTGAAACATTGGTGTTCACAATGAGTTTATTTTAGAATTATTGTATATAATAGTTACGTTTATAAATTATACAAATTTGACAAGGTCAATTTTATTTTATTTTTCACACACACAGTTATTCAAACTGCATCATAATAGGTAGCTCTGCATCAGCATCTGCTCTCAAAATAGGGTGTGGCTGACCCCAGCCGGGCCACAAAAAAAAACTGTGAAATGCCGCATTTTTGGAATTCGTTGTATGAAATTACATAAAACCTCGCACAGTTGGCCGCACCGTACGCCCCGAATTTCAAAAATGCAGTACGTGTCCGGGTAGTGAAAAACGCATGCTGATGACGTGATCTGAATTATAATGCGGCGCGTGCGGATATTATTATGTGCGTTTAGTTTAACAGAACAGAACGCTCGGGAAGAATCGAACCCCAGCAGTTTTAGACCTATCTCTGTGTTACCTACCTACCTACTTTTTCGTGATACCTACTGCGCTGGATCTTCTTGTCTCCTATCCAAGTGGAAGGATTCAAAATACAGTACATGCATGAGATAGTATTTTTTGCAGATGATACTTCACTTCTATGTGAAATCAAAAGGCGATTTCAACTCAATGACAATGCAAATAGAATTGTTAACATTTCGAGAATAGTTCATTGGTTCAGTTTAAACAACCTGGCATTTAACGAAGGGAAAACAAAATGTCTTACCCATTATCACGGACCTGAAAAAAGACGGACGGAGCGTTGTTGAATCAAGAGTGAAGCATGCAAATGACAGCACATTTGCATGTGTGCATGTCTTGTATTTTTTGTAGGTCCATGCCCATTATGAAAGAAGTTTACAGCACACCACTTTAAACATAAAGGAAGGATAAAGGTGTCGGTCGATTACGTGGACACCACAGACCGCAGTATTTCTTGGGATCACATTAGATTCTTAGCTGCAATGGGGCCCACATTTTGATTAATTGTTAAAGAGACAGTTCTGCACTCTCAGAACAATCAGTTATTCTTCTGAGTCTGCACTGCAGCTTAAATACGTCAGCTGACTGATGTTGATACAGCAAGTATAGTTTTCTTACTTTCATAGTGTAGGACATTACTTGTGGTTCCACTATTTTGCCATACTGGTAGAACCACGAGGAAATGTGGTTCAGTGTGGTCCCACTGGTCAATGGGACCAAGTGGCAATCGTTTCATAGAGAAACGATATCTAAATTCGTCTTCGTCGCTGAGATAACGAAAACTATTTAATTCCTAGCCAATAAGAAAACAATACTGGTTATCTATCTACTTCTACTCAAAACAAAATAAGGGCCACGATATGTTTTAAGTATCCTAATAAATTGTGAAATAAATTATTAAATTTAATATTTTCAATTCAATTTTAAGAAAAAATCAATTATTTTGAGTGAGTACATACATACGAATGTAACGAATTAACGAAAAATCAATTTGCTGCTTAATCGATTCGTTGCGAATTAATACATTGTCTACCAATTTACCTAAGGAGGATAATTTGACTACGATTTGACCGATTCGCCTATGCGACAAAAACTTTTGCTTCGTGGATTCGCACGTGATTTGAAGTGGGATTCCGAGTAAGGTCTATCCACACTCATCCGGGCAGTGCCCGGGACATGACCGGGCCGTGCCCGGGACGTGACCCGGCCGTGTCCGTGGCAAGACCGGAGATTCGTGCCACGTCAAGGACCGGAGGTCGTGCCAAACGAATATGCATTATGATTTTGTTTAAAACTGCAGAGATGCATATTGCTTCTATTAATAACTCGTCATTCATGTTATTTAATAAAACTCGGACGTGCACTGGTAATATCGGTGGATGGGCGCACGTCACGGTATCGGCTTGGGCACTGAAGTTCCGTCGCCGGCCCGGTCACGGACGTGTGTGAACGAGGTTATATATACCTAAGTATATATAAAAAGTACGCAATTATATTTTTTCAAGCCACTGACGAAACACGTCCTGTCCGCGTCCCGGGCACGGCCCGGAAATGTGTGGATTGTGTTGCGGCTCCGGCGGCAGTGACCGTAGTATCTCTATATAGTTTGTGGCAGTGACGCCATGTCAGTAATGCCGCGACAGAGCGATAGTACTATAAAACTGTATGACATCGTGTTCGAACACAGCGATACTGAAGCTGTTGAGACGAAATTGCAAAGGCATTAAATAAAAACTGAGTATTTATTATTATTTTGTCAAGCTCGATTCATTTTCGTTTAACAGTCTGTTTTCACGAAAATCAAAAATAAGTGCCAGTCTAGCTGCCCCACAGACGTATAAAATACGTCTGTGAGGTGGTCACTGGTTGCGAAATAACTGGCGCCCGCAACGATACTGTCGCCGCCCTCGAAAGAGCGAAGACGCTGTGAAAGAGCCGCGGCGTACGCAATGACGCAGCGGCGTCAAAGCAAGCGTGCTCGGAATCCTACCTTTAGCGATATCGATTACGCTTAGGCTAGATGACTAAAAATTTTTTTTTGCTCTAATAGAAGCTCATTCATATAATAAACTAAAAGAAAAAATCGGTTTTCGAATAACTAAAAAAACAACCAAGATATAAGGTATTAAATATTTTTCTCCATCTCTTTCTAGAAAACGGCAATTTACATGGAGTTTATATGGCCGTACTAAACAGTGACGTCACTGTTCATGTCGGATCTCTCTGTCTAATCGCTTCCAAATTAACAACTTAAAATGCTTGTATCTAATGTATTTCTAAGCCGATTTTAATTCTAATTTCACAGGACTTCATCTTTTTTCACGGTATTTTAATATTTAATGACGAAACGTAAAAATTAGAATTCAGTCATCATCCCAATGACTTCTGTAAGGATCCGGGTCCGAATAGCCCATAGAAAATATTTACTCTACGTTCTCTCTAATCTGTGGTCCAAACCGCGGCCCGTGACTACTAGAGGACTACTATTTGTGCGGCCCGCGACTAGTGGTGGGTCGGTACGCGTTTTTGCAATACCGAAACTATGTATTGGTTTAGTTTGTAATAACGGTTTTTGAAACTATTTATTTTAATAACTAGTTATTGAATGGGTATCGGGTATCGCAAGTGTCGATTGAGGGCTCGGTTTCGGTTCGAAGGAAAATCATGTTTTATTGAATAAATGTTTTTATTCGGCAACTATCTATTGACGTGACTGAGTATTGGGTGTTCGATTGTAACCACCAGTATTATTTTAATAAATGAAAATGAACTTTCCTTCATACTTTGGACCAGGCTTAGGACTGGCTGCCAGGTGGCAGGCGTATTTAAATTAAAAGTTTATTTGATTTTATGTACATTGTTATTCTGTACATATCTACAATATTTACACTTTAATAAAAACCTATTTTACACGTTTTTATTTACACTAAGTTTTCTATTTACAATTCCTATTTTACAATTTGGCGCGAATCGTTTGCCGTCGGTTCCGTCAGCTTGGCGCCTAGTATCGGCTCTCGCTCGGGTACCACGTTGCGAGCGACAGCAAGTGAACCGTCCGTTCCACACAATAAATAGTTTCTGAAGAAGTCAATACATAGTTTTCGGTATTGCTGCTAATAAATAGTTTCAATAACTGTTTACGGTTTATAACGCCCATAACTACCCGCGACATGTTTCTAGTCTACCAAAGTACCCCAATTTTCCATTGGCATTAGAAAAAAATACAATTTCTATGGTACTTATCTCAAATAAATGAATTATATTTTTTTGTTATACTTCACATTAATGATTAATGTAGGTAACTTAATTGACAAAGACTGGTATTTATTTCTTTTTACGATTGGTTTGAAAAACAGTGCACCAAGACATTGCATTATAAAAGTTTTTTGTCTCGGTTTGTTCGGTAGCCGATTATCGACCTCTTCCATCTGTCGCTCTATGCGAGAGCTATCGTCTACCCCCCTAGCACGTCCACCAAAACACGATATGATAAAGCGGTTTATCGCGGTGAACTGTCAAAATACAATAGGGTTTCGCAAGGGTTTCGTCGTATTTTGACCGTTCACCGCGATAAATCGCTTTATCATATCGTGTTTTGGTGGACGTTTAAATACGTCATAGATTAAATCTCACATCTAATAAGAAGTGGGCTTTACAGTTTATTATTTGTAGCTTTGTCTGTGAATAAAGAGTACCTATACACAACGTTAAACGCCATTAAGTATAGACATTTATTTCTGAGGCCCTCCAATCTATAACAGTGATGTGTACAAACAACAACAACTACACTCCAAAGGCCCGTTCCAGTTAAGCACAGATTTGCAATATTTTCAACATTTTTAGCAATAACGCGTTTCATTAGGCGCATAACACATTGCACCCTGCACCGGACACCGCTCCGGTGTGCGGCACTGCGGTTTTTAATTTTGACTGAAGAATCTTAATTTGTATACAAAAACCGCAGGGTATAACACACTCACACCGCATGCCCGTGCGGTTGTGCGGCGCGCGCGACGGCACCGCACTCCCGGACGGTGATGCGATGCGATCCGCGGAGTATGCCACACTGTGCCGCAGTATCGTACGGATTTTTGCGTAGGAGGGACGTGCATACGCGTAATAGATTTCGACATTATAATGCGGTGATGCGGTGCGTCGTGTATCGCAGCTCCGGACGGTGATACGGTTCCGTGCCGCCGCAGCCGCATGCGGTTTTCGTCCCTCCGTACACCGCAGCGGGATGCGGTGGCAATGTGTTAAGCGCCTTAGTCTTTGGTGTTAACTTTTCGTGCTGGTTTCGTGTGTTCCACCTAAACATTTTTGCCACCAAAAGTTATCATCAAATACCCATGCTCATAGATGGGTCCTCCGTTTTTCGACCTACCATTTTTTGACAGCCTTCAAATTTGACATTTGGATGCTTTTTTTTCAAGAATCAAAAAGATTTTTCAGTGGATTTCAATAATAAATTGAAAGATATTTAGAGTTCTAGCCGATTTCGATTTGTATTATTTGAAATATTAAGTTACTGGACTATGTAGGTGAGACGTCAAAATTCAGCACGAAAAATCAGTTCATACCGTTTCATTCATAACAATTAGCGCTGCTAAAAATGTCAACATTTCTTATAAAAAACGCATAACGAGGCTAACATCAGAATGTCAGCACCAGCACAGTGATGATGGTTAACTGGAACACAGCTCAAGGCTCTGTACGCGCCATAAAAAATTTGAAAAAAAATTTGCAGAACTTTAACACCTACAAGACCATATACAATTACGTCAGAGCAACAATTAACCGAATTTAAAAAAAAATACAGGCCAGGTATCCTAAATTGTGATGATGGCTGTATGGCTATGCCTTTGCCTGCCTCAGTGAGACAACGATACAAAAAAAAAGAAACTGTCAAGATGACATTTTTTTTTCAACCGTGCGTGCGTCTGCGTCTTAGACAAAGGAAACCAATAGACGTGAAATACCTACAAAAAAAACGTGCATACCTAAACTTGGTGGTGCTCTAAGATGGCGGAAAGAACTAGGGACGCTACTATACGTAGACTTGAATTTGATCGATATCGATGTCTATCGAATACAGTGCCGGATTATGCCAGCTAGGGGCTTGTAGCAAATTCAATCAAGGGGTCCTTGGATGCTTTAAGGCTATCAAGTCCATGGTATTAAATAAAACAACACTGTTACAAACAAATTTTTCTTGTTTGTTATTTCATTTTCTTGATTGTAAGGGCAAATTTATGGAAATACTATTCATATTGACTTCTCTATTCAATATTAAAGAAAGTGCAGTCGGTGATTATAAGAGACAAATAAACCAGGCAAATTCAACATTTGAGAAACAAAATTGTAAAGAATTGTTGTTTTTTTTTTTCAAAATCATTAGACCTCCCCTAAAAATCTCCAAACCAATCGGTCTTGCGCTTTCCGTATCCAGCGGCTTCCCACAGATCTTCGTTACACTTTGTAGGGAACTTACCGAAGCTGCGTCTCCAGGTAAGTAGGCGCCACTCGAATACCTTTCCGCCCCAGCTGTCGTCAGTCGTGCGAGCTATGTGCCCTGCCCACTGCCACTTGAGATTCGTAATTCCTTGGGGTATTTCGGTTACTTTAGTTCTTCTAAGGATCTCGTCATTTCTAATTCGATCACATAGAAAAACTCCAACCATAGCCCTCTCTATTGCCCTTTGAGTACCCTCTAGCCTTCTTAAGAGCTACATTGTAAGCGGCCACGTCTTAGTTCCGAACGCTTCCGAACATCACTGGCAACATGCACGAATCGATTATCGTCTTGAGACACTGCGGTAGAATGGGTCGAGAATATGTTGTGTAGCTTCCCAAGCGCTATCTAGTCCAGTTGGATTCGTCAAACGATCTTTCTGGAAATTGGACTTCTGTCTGGCTGGTGGCTATAACATGATAGAAAAGGAATTTTATTAGTATATCACCAGAGACCAACCTCGGTGGAAATAAGTAAAACAATAAAGAAATGCTGGTTGTTATTTACGACAAAATTAATATTAAGAACTCACCAGTAACCTACGTGATGGCAAAGAATCTTCACGTAGTTTCATTACATTCATTGTTCGGTTAAAACAAGATTCTTCAAAATGAAGAGAGCAAACAAAAATATGTTTCCTTGCTGTATGAATATTTTCAACACCAATAGCTTCAAGCCAAGAATTTCGCCTTTCTTCTACTGTAGGTAACCTACAAACAAATAAACGTATACCTAAGTATCATTGTGTTGTATAAATAGGATGTGTGTGCTCTGTACCCACAGATTGGTATTTTAATAACCTCCTTTTTTGAAGTCTGTTGAAAACACCAAATGACTACTTAAATAAGTATAGTTAATAACTTCAAGAATAAATATAGTATTAGATATATATGAGATAATTATCGATACATGAATAAGAAATGTCACATCACTGTTTTTTTCAATTCACTCACAAACAACGCTCACTGGGCTACGTTCCAAAACATCACCCGAGTGCACTCGGTCACCCGAAGTATGTCCTAAAACATTTCGGGTGCACTCGAGAGTGTTGGAGTGGCGTGTCCTAAAACGCTACGGAGTGCACTCGATCGAGTAGAATCTCACCCGCACAATATAGCAAGGTGTAATTTCACTCGATTGGATTTGGCGGGAAATTGTGTGGATTTTAAAGTTGTGTGTGATTGCGATTACAAAGATTTCATATTCACACACAATTTGTGCATCTCGGAGAGCGAGGATGCGCTTCGTAACGTCGACAATAAGTTAATTTTAAATTCCAAACTACGTTCCAAAACATCACCCGGAGTGAGTAGGTGGTGGGGGGAGAGTGGCCGGTTAGGGTGGTCGGAGTGTTGGTTGTTTTAGAACGGCAAGAGTGTTGTCTGCTTTGTTTACATAACCAAATATACAAAAATAAGAAAATATATAATTCATCTGCGCGTCCGTTCGTTTTAATGCATGGATTACATTCCTCTGTTTCATCTACGAAAATGCTAAAACCAACAGAATATGAATTCTGTTAAATCGCGGCCTAACCTAGCTTCAGCGGAAATGAAGGCCAATTTTACAATCGTGTCACTTACGATACCTATAGTCTTTTGAATTTAAAATTAACTTATTGTCGACGTTACGAAGCGCATCCTCGCTCTCCGAGATGCACAAATTGTGTGTGAATATGAAATCTTTGTTATCACAATCACACACAACTTTGAAATACACACAATTTCCCGCCAAATCCAATCGAGTGAAATTACACCTTGCTATATCATGCGGGTGAGATTCTACTCGATCGAGTGCACTCCGTAGCGTTTTAGGACACGCCACTCCAACACTCTCGAGTGCACCCGAAATGTTTTAGGACATACTTCGGGTGACCGAGTGCACTCGGGTGATGTTTTGGAACGTAGCCCTGACAGATTCTACAACAACAACACGGGTGCTTAGTAATGGCGGACTGGACGCAAGTTTATTCGTACCATAGCTAAGACACAGCGAGTCCATTAGTTTTTTTTGTCTAAGGTCTGCGTCAAGCAAGCCGTCAAATTACTGACAAAATAAACATTTAATTCCCTATTTTTACCCTTGCCACTAAAGACATTAACTTTATCTTGTGTTTGGAATTAAATTTCATTGAATAATTAATTGAACGATGTCGAAATTTGTAAGCCTTCTAAATAATATTGCAAAAAGAAGCATCTCTCTGTCTGCACCAAGACAGGGTAAGAGGAATTTTAAAAAATTCGTGATTGCGAACAAGCGAGGTAGCCGTATCCATAAACAGCAACAGATGAGTGAAAACCCTGAACTAGATGTTGATAAGAGGGGTGTGCGTGATGTCGGCTATAAACTAGACGGCCGTTTCTTTTATGTACCAGAAATGATACCAGAGCTCATAGTACCCGACTTAGAGAACTGCGAACTAAAACCCTATGTTTCATATAAAGCGGCAGATGTGACTCAAAGCGAATTTACAGCCCAACAGTTATTTGATGCAGTATATAGCAAAAAAATAGTACTAGACTATAAACGAGGGAAACTGGATGCAGATGGACAACCAACTGAGCCCTCAGACGATGAAAATTTACAACCAGAGGAAGCCGTTGCACAAGCGAGAAAAACTGGCTCTGATATTTTTTGACATGTACTAGTCATTTAGTAGTTTTAATTAAAATGTACATAGAATATATTCAAATTATCAATTCAAGTGATTTCTCTTCGTGTGTTTATGTTACTTACTTAAATACTATCCAAATTACAAGAGTGGCCTAAATAGCATTATTAATAATTTTTTAGTTTTTCGAAATAAATAGATTTTTCTTTGCATGCACTTAACAAGCAATAAATTAACATAAACTTTAAATTACATTTGTTAGAAATTTTACTATTGCTTCTCTCTTTTTTAAGTACCAATGACAAAAAGAACACTTGAAATACAGAAATTTTAATTAACTTTCAGTTTAACATTTTATTGGATTTTCTATAAAAAAAAAACAAGTATAGTTATTTTTCCTGCCATGGTAGTGATATTTATGCATCTACTATGACTTGTTAATATATTGCAGTGAAGCCCATAAATTGAACGGTAATACATTTTTTTTTATCTGTGTTAGGAATATTATAATCATTTAATTATTATACATAAACAAGGTAGGTCTGTCAATACAACAAATTGACTTGTATACAAAAAACCAGCCAAGTGGGAGTTAGACTCGCGCACCAAAGGGTTCCATACACTTATCAAAGTATGTATGTTCCTAACTATGAACATATTTATAGTATGCAGATTTTTTTCATAACAAGATCTTGCTTATTGTCAAATTTCATGTTTCTAGGTCAACGAGAAGTACCCTACAGGTTTTGATTCCCTTGTAAAATTGCAAAATATACAAAAATCCTACTTTTATATTATAAATGTGAAAGTGTGGATGTTTGGATGTTTGTTACTCAATCACTCAAAAACGGCTGAACAGATTTGGATGAAATTTGGCATGCATGTAGCCTTTGACACGGAAAAGAACATAGGCTACCTTTTATCCCGATTCCTTAAGTAGTTCCCGAGGGAACATTCAAAATTGCTTACGAGCTAAGCATTTGGTATGCATGTCACTTATGCTATGGAAAAGGACATGTACTTTATATTCCTTAATGATCTCTCAAATAGTTCCCATAGGAAGATTAAAAATTGTTAACGAGCGAAGCTTTAGACCCAATTCTGAAGTTCACGCAGATGAAGTCGCGGGCAGAAGCTGGTACAGTCATATCTTTTGATAGCATGGACTTATCAAGTTTGATTTTTTGACAGCTGAAAGAGACTGTAGACCCAAATGTTCGTTATAAATTTCAACTTGATATCTCCACGCATCCCGAGAAAAAGGGTCTTGACAGACAGATGGTCAGGTGGAGGCAGTGATCCTATGAGTTACGTTTTTTTTTGAGGTACGGTACCCTAAAATCCCACAAACATACCTAGCTGTGTAGTTACAGAATATAACTTTTTATTTTCTATATAATGAATAACTTCCTTGGCTATCACCTATTTCAAAAAGAAAATTCATTAACAGTGTTTTATCCAAAACTTGAGCTTGGCGGTAATGGTTGTATTAGCAACCGATTGCCATATACATAATTATAAAGAAATGATGTGAAGTCAATAGTGGTCATAGAAACTGTATAAGTGTAAACAGACGATTTGGTGTGAATTATGATTGTTGTTATTGGCTCCTAATGCTTTTAAAGGCATCCCTAACAGATACTAGTCCAATTTTGGATGTGTTCCTCGTGTTTACTCCACATGTAATTCACTTTACTTCTTGGTGGCAATCGGTCGTTTTACACAACCAATACTGCCAAACTCAAGTTTATGGATAAGACACTGTTTATGAGTTTTTGTTAACAAAGGCCAAAACTGTGCTATGGTTTCGTTTCGGGTCACTTAAAAATGGACAAAACATGAGAATGACATTGACAACACAACAATGTAACATCACAAACAAACATGAAATTGATAAAGAAAAAGAAAACAATTAAAATACCTACAGTTTTAAGTTTAATATTGTTAGTGGATATATATTTATAGAGAAGCTTTAAGACAGGATAATTTCATAAAGGAGTGATTTATATGGTGGGGCATGGTGGAAGGTAATAAGTCATATCCGATGGAGGATTCCGAGAGCAGTTGAATAAAATATGGTCAGTTGAACCTTCTTCAGTGCCACAGTCACAGATTGGAGTATTTCTTACGTAAATTTTAAAAAGATGGAGTGGAGTACAAGTGTGACCTAGCTTCAGTTATGTAGGTACACTCTGTATGTTCCTTGACGACGAAACTTGACCAACAAAACTTACCACCTTAAAACTTAATATTTCAAAAATGGATCGTTGAATCGAAAAATGAAAAGCAATATTTTTTAAAGACCATCCATCGACTGCCCCCACCATGGGATAGATGGGAAAAAAAATTATCCCCACTTTACAGTCATGCATGTAGTCGAGGTAACCTAAAAAAATTATCAGAGTATTTTACTATTACCTACTTTTACGGCTTAATTAATATATTACCCATTCCAAATTGCAGCTTTCTTTAAATAAGAGTCTGTGATAGCGCGGATATGGATATTATGAGCATATGGCGTACCTATAAGGGTTCCTCGTTGACTACCGAACCCTAAACTACCGTTATTCTCAATGAGTATCATTTATTGGCAACCAAATATAATATCAGCCAGCACGCAAACCGATTGAGCGTGCAGCGTCAGTCTAAAAGCGATAATATTACATTTACATAAAGAGTGGTTTTTTTTCGGGAGGAGCGCGACCGCACTGAACCCAACTTTTGGCTACACGGAGTGTGTGGGGTTGATCCGGCAGAGAGTGCCAAGCCTACCCACAAAAACCCCCCCGCTGTTCTCCCTGCCCTTTTGGGCGCGTGTGGTAAGGTCCGTCCACAATGCGATACCAACACTCACGCGCCCCCTGGGTGATCGTCCCCCGACCAGTTGTTCGGGCTATCGCCAAGGGAGGATTGTCCGAGAACACCAGCTCCCCTAGACAAATACCACACGCTAACCGTTCCGCAGAATAATGTATGGAAATGACATTAACTTGCGACAACCTCACGCTATTTTTTCCGCAGCTAATGTCATCTCCATACATTTATTCTGCAGAAAAGTTAGCGTGTGGCATTTGTCTAGGAGGGCTGGACAATCCCCAAACGAAAAAGTCTTACGCCGAGCGGTGTGCACGGGGCTAACCGTGCACGCAGGCCTCACGGCCGGATCATCAGACAGGCATTGCTTGAACGAATGCCCGCCTCTTCTACCAGACTGTTCAAATACTTGGATCTCCTGGGTGTTATGAAAAACTCTCAAATTCAAAATTATCTGGCGCTAAACGAAATTCTAGATCTACCGGCAATGATTATCCAAATAGGTATCGTATATCGGTCAATATTACATTATAGCGAAGTCTTAATATAATTAACAGACCAATATTTGACCCAAAGTTTATCAAAAGCCGTTCCAGCCATAAAACAATTTACGATCTAAAAAAGAATCATTTCAAATTAAGATACGGATTCGCGCGGTTGTGTACGCGTGCGCTGTCGAAACCGGTCGTTATCTACATACGTATTTATAATGGGTGGTAACTACTCCGCTATGGACCCGCTACAAGTACCAGTGCCTGAAATAGAGAAATTATTCGAACGTGATGGATATTTGAAGCCTTATGAAAGAGAAATACGACGCAGGTATGTTCAATTCATATCAAGATATCATACTATTCAAATAGTAACTAATTTAAAGATGGAACACTATAACCAAACTTTTGTAGAAATCAAGTTTGAGGTTATCTTTAGCTCAGCTGTGTTTACTTCATTCGCACTTTCAGCACAAAGCGCTAAATTCAGTAAAATGTCGCCTTATAACCAATAGTAACATTTTATTGTGTCAGTTTACTTTTTACACATAAGTGAGACTTATTGGTTATTATTTTATAGAAAATAGAAATATCAAACATATCTAATTAGCAATGGATTAATTTAGATAACCATGCTTTAAGCGCTTTATTACCAATTCATTCATTCTCAATGTCAAATTTGAGGTCAATTGATTCTGTTTTGTTTACAATTTTAATTTTACATTGCCTAATAGCTGTACGTCGTAGGTTGATCGGCAAAATTACATAATTCATTATTATTAATAATTTATTTGTGACAAAATGTATACATCTATAGATATTGCTTTCTAAATTCGTATGGATTTCATGTAAACACTTGCGTTTGTAGATAGAAGTACTTAGGTATACATATTTTGAACGATGTTGATTGTTTTCATACAACACTAAATATTTAGTGAAGTGTGCACAGCACACATTATTTAGTTCTTAACTTTGAGATGGATCCTATGCTCAGAATAACAACTAAAGCTTTAGTTGTTATTCTGAGATCCTATGTAAAGATTGGATAATGGTGTCAATTCTGTTGGCCTTTGTTGAATTAGACTAAACTAAATTTAGTTTTAGTGCTGTCAAATCGTGTTTTTTGTTAGAAAATTTTAACTGAAAACACAATTCGACAGCACTTAAACTAAATTTAGTTTAGTTTAATCGAATTAGTGCCAACAGAATTGCCACCAATATCACTCACTACCAAACTTATGGTGCGTTCCGAATTGCGATAAAAGCGATAATATCGCGAATCCGACCAAATTAAATCGTCACAAAATATAAGGGCTATTGAATCAGTAGGTTATGTTGTGACTTTGGTCGGATTCACGATATTATCACTTTTATCGTTTTACGGAACGCAGGGTTAGAAACATCCAATAGGTAACCTCAAATAATGCTTGCATGCCTACCTACCTAGTTTAAAAATAACAATCAAATTAAAAGTTGCTACAAAAAAGAAAGCAAGCAAGGTATATAAGGTAGGTAGGTGTAAGTGATTAATGCAAACAACATACTAAGTATATAACTTTGGTCTATTTGGTATTTTCAATCATTTTGACTTCAGAAGTAGGTAAAAGGTAACCCAGCTACTACTAATTTTTATGATGAAGACATACCTACCTACACCTACCTACCATGTTTTAGGCGTATGCTAGACGTTCAATATTTATCACTATATTTGGATCATGATCCAGGATGGCGATATTTATTGATCGTGTAGTCTATGATATTGATGGATCGCGATACGGATCACAGAATTTTTATCTCAGACTAAGTACACCAATGGACGCGCAATGTATTATATGTCTCAAATAAGCTCAGTCCGCCATTACAAAGCACCGTGTTTGTTGTTGTGCTAAAATATCAGTCAGTGAGCATTATTTCTGAGTGAATTTACAGTTCTATGTTTTATATTGTTTTTTTAATGAATTGTATAAAGAAAAACATAATAAGTGTGGAATCTTGGATGCGGCGTCCCAAGTTTTTTCCGCCATCTTAGAGCACCAACACAAATTTTGGTATGCTTTTTTCGTAGGTATTTCTATTGGTATCTATAGTCTAAGATTTTTATCGATATTTGGAAATCCAAGTCCTTGATATGTATCGCGATATTTATTGATCGTGTAGCCATGTCATCGCGATCCCGCGTTTTCCATTTAATCGTCACCATTTTTTCACGCTAATATCAAATGTTAACCATGTTTTGCTTTTCTTCTAAGAAATGTTAACATTTTTAGTCGCGTTATTTTTCACAAAGGGAACCTAACTTCAAAATGGAACGCATAATGTTAACATACTATGCTAGCCCTGCTAGCGTCAAAATCTAATGAAACGCGATGATGCTAAAAATGTTGAATATGCTGCAAATTTGCGCTTAAATGGAACACGCTTTACTATATTTTTCGTGTCTACATATCCACAAATTAGAGAGATACTGACAGTGATTATGTACTCTGTGATACTGAAGCGATCCGTAATGAACATGTAGGGTAGTCTGTGATCCATCAATATACAAATGGATTGTATACTGTATACTGAAATGGAATTTGATAAATATAGTGATAAATATTGAACGTCTACATACGCCCTTGGTCACATACATAAATAAGTTTTAGCACGATAGCCCTGCGAGCATGGAACTCTAGATAAACAAAATATGAGAGCTAAAATCGACATACTCGACAAAAATCGATAGATTTGACATTCCTAAGGACTGAAAGGGACAGATTCTTTTGTCGATCGACAAGTTGCGGGGAGATCTGTTCACGCCTTCGCTTTTGCATATGGCTTGACGCAACTGGTCACTACGCCCACGCGAATTCCTGATGTGGAGCGCCAGGAACCTTCACTGTTGGATCTTCTGCTGACTTCTCATCCTGATGGCTACCTCATATTTGTCGACGCCCCTCTTGGCTCCTCGGACCACTGCCATATAAAGAGTACGGTGCCACTCACGTGCTTGCAACGACCTCGAGTTGCACGTAGTCGCCGTGTGTGGCACTACAAGTCAGCAGACTGGGATGGGATGCGGTCCTTTTTTGCGTCCTACCCTTGGAGGCAGGTTTGCTTTTCGCCGGATGATCCCAACATCGCCGCTGAGTCTGTTGCTGATGTGGTGTTGCAGGGTATAGAGCCAGGAACCTTCACTGTTGAATCTTCTGCTGACTTCTCATCCTGATGGCTACCTCATATTTGTCGACGCCCCTCTTGGCTCCTCGGACCACTGCCTTATAAGGAGTACGGTGCCACTCACGTGCTTGCAACGACCTCGAGTTGCACGTAGTCGCCGTGTGTGGCACTACAAGTCAGCAGACTGAGATGGGATGCGGTCCTTTTTTGCGTCCTACCCTTGGAGGCAGGTTTGCTTTTCGCCGGATGATCCCAACATCGCCGCTGAGTCTGTTGCTGACGTGGTGTTGCAGGGTATGGAAATTTTTATTCCATCCTCAGTAGTCCCCATTGGTGGCAGGTTCCAAGCTTGGTTTGGTCAATCCTCCAAAAAGGCTTCTCGCTGGAATCAGGAAACCTACCAAGCCTGGGCAAATGCGGTGATGTCTCGGGATGGAAATACCAACGCCTTAAAAAAGCAGTATAACTATGCCTCCAGATCCTTCAAAAGAGACATTGCAAGAGCGAAGTCGGAGCACATCAGTAGAATTGGCGAGAAACTAGAGCGTCTTCTTTCGGGGACTCGTGCGTTCTGGTCTCTTGCCAAAGCTATTCAGGGAAATTTCTGCACGCCATCCTTTGCACCACTGCACAAGGATAACACATCGTTAGCCCATGATGCAAAAGAGAAAGCCGATCTTTTTGGGAAACTCTTTGCCTCCAACTTGACTGGATGACGGGGGCCAGGAACCGCCGACCATACCGCAGTGCAAGAGCTTTATGCCAGATATTCGGTTCCACCAAAGCTATTCGCCCTGGATATCCATACGTCTAGTGGGCCCGATGGTATCCCTCCTATCGTGCTAAAGACGTGCGCTCCAGAGTTGGCACCGGTTTTAACGCGTCTATTTCGGCTCTCATACTCATCTGGCGTAGTCCCAACTTCATGGAAGACAGCTTTAGTGCATCCGATCCCTAAGAAAGGTGACCGCTCGAATCCGTCCAACTACAGGCCGATCGCTATAACCTCTTTGTTTTCAAAGATAATGGAATCGATTATCAACTGCCAGCTTCTTCAGTACCTAGAGGATCACCAGCTGCTTAGTGACCAACAATACGTTTTCATAGGGGTCGCTCTGCTGGTGATCTTCTAGTTTACTTGACACATCATTGGGCAGAGGCAATTGAAGCGAAGGGGGAGGCACTGGCAGTAAGTTTGGACATCGCGAAGGCCTTCGATCCGCGGCCGTACCGCCTAACTCAAAGCGAGCACTCGCTATCGTTATCATGACATTAGAACAATAGTTTTAATGTAACAGATGACATTAGAGCTATTGTTCTAATGTCAAGAGAGCGATAGCGAGTGATCGCTATGAGTTAGGCGGTAGCCCCCCGGGTCTGGCACAAAGCGCTTCTTTCTAAACTTCCTTCGTATGGGCTTCCCGAGAAACTATGTGGATGGGTCACCAGTTTTTTATTAGACAGAAGCATAAAGGTCTTAATTGATGGTGAATGCTCAGACTCACTGTCTATAAATGCTAGTGTCCCCCAAGGATGTGTGCTATCACCTACACTATTCCTTTTGCATATTAATGATATGCTGCAAATCAACGGCATTTATTGTTATGCAGATGACAGCACGAAAGATACCTCCTATAACGGCCGTGCGAATATTTCTTGGGAAAACGTCATTGAGTGCCGGAATAAACTTGTGTCTGAAATTGATACATCATTAGAGAAAGTCTCTAACTGGGGTCGACTTAATTTAGTCCGTTTTAACCCTACAAAGACACAGGTTTGCGCGTTCACCGCCATGAAAATGCCATTTGTCGTATCTCCTCGCTTTCAGAGCATTCCCCTATCTGCCTCAGCCAATATTGAGATCCTTGGTGTCGACATATCGAGCGAAGTCCAGTTCCGTGGCCACTTGGAAGCTTGGTGTGCTCAATAGATCGAGAAGGTATTTCAGTCCAGCGCACCGCCTACAGCTTTACAAGGCGCAGGTTCGGCCTCATGTGGAATACTGTTCTCATCTTTGGGCAGGGGCACCCCAATACCAGCTTCTCCCACTGGACCGCATTCAGCGGAGAGCGACTCGAATCGTCGACTGCCAGGAAATTTCTAATCGGCTTGATACCTTGGCGCTGCGTAGAGATGTCGCCTCACTATGCATCCTCTATCGCATATATTACGGGGAATGCTCAGAGGAATTGTTCGGTCTCATACCTGCCGCCTCTTTCCGCCATCGTTCCACGCGACAAAAAATCTATGCCCATCACTTAGATGGTTGGCAGTCCACAACTGTGCGTTTTTCTCGCAGTTTCCTGCCTCGTACAGTCAAACTTTGGAATGAATTGTCACCTTCGGTATTCCCGGACCGATACGACCTTCAAACTTTCAAGAAAAGAGCGTATTCCTACCTTAAAGGCCGGCAACGCACTTGTAACTCCTCTGGGGTTGCGGGTGTCCATGGGCGACAGTAATCACTTACCATCAGGTGATACGTTTGCTCGTTTGCCCCCTATCCCATAAAAAAAAAACAAGTCCATGCCCGCAGGGAATAGGTAAATTTAGTTTATTTTGTGTGCGTGAGAAAGAGGCGTGAGACAACTTCAGAGTAGCAATGGGCGATTGTGAGTAAAAAGAAAATCGAATGAATCGACAATTGTGCAATTGCGTCTTCGATTGTAGATTCATTCGCCGTCGCCGAACAATAATCGAATGAAAATTAACAATCGAATAACAATTACACGTAGGACGATATCATTAACGTTAAAATCAATCGCCTTATCTATCCATCCATCCATATTCCATATAGGTTATAGGTACTTAATGATGTATTTATATATATAAATTATATCACAAGTCAATCGCTTGTAAACAATTGTGCAAACACAACTATGCAGTATACAGTGTGTCCCCGGATAAGGTGCACAAACGAAAATGGGTGAAACTAGACTACAATTTATCGATAAAAAAAAGATGTTTTTTTTTAAATTAAATTGTATATAATAATGATTTTTTATTTTTTTATTCTCTTTCAAAGACCTTTTGTGTTTGTAACATTGTAACCACTGCGTGGATTTTGTTCAAATAAAAACAAAAATGTCCTAGGTGATAAGGGTGGCAATCTCTAGATTTTTTTTTTTAAATTATAATGACAAAAATAGTTCGCTGGCACAGCTAGTTTACCTACCTAAGTATAACAATTTTTACCAAAAAATAAAAATCGACTTCAAAAACATCAAAAAGCAGCATGATTTCAGAGTAAAACAAAAAATTTCATGTAAATCATAGAGATGATGATGATACTATGATTAACATGAAAATTATGGGTTGAATGACATTACGTGTAAACATATTTTAATGATAAGTTTTCGATAAAGAATTGATTATTTATTGGTAATTTTGAAACACCGTGTATAAAAGGAGAAGTTCCCATCTATAGACGCACGCACAGCCGTAACCGCTAATGGTAGAAACGTGAAATTTGGACAGTTGTTATAATGCAAAATGCGGACGCACACTAAGAAGGGATTTAAAAAAAATTGTAACCCTAAAGGATGTTGCAAGTTTGTATGGAAAAATCTTTAAATTAGTAGCGATTTTGATAAAACTTGAGATTCATGCTCTTAAAAACATTTCATTGAATACGTATTTTATGGTTTATTGGAATTCATCCCGTTAGAGTGCACAATAGGGGATGAAAGTTTAATGGAAAATATTTGAAATCTGCTCCAATTTCTATGAATTTTATTATCCGAGCTCCTAAATATAAATAACAGTCTTCTATAATAGGCTACAAAATTATTTTTCCTACTGTAAATACAAAATTCCCACGGGAAAATAATATTAACGCGGGCGAAGCCGCAAGCGGAAAGCTAGTAGAAATATAAATATGTACCTAGTTGAAAAGTTACGAAACGTCTGTATTGAAAAACTAAACAGAAGAAACGGCTGTATGTGCTTAAATCCGTTTGCTTTTTAAACTTTGTTAACATAAACCTACAAAATGTAAAGAACATGGCGGGATTCTATTCAATTTTGGTTTGATTTCAATTTTATTTTAGTGTCTTCACGGATTTTTGAACATATGTTTTCGATTCAGAATCATTATTTCAAAATTTAAGTATGTACCTACTTTTGGTGTTCCAAATCCAAATTACTTAATTTAATCACTAGGGAAATAATGAAATATAATACAATATTCTATCCCTGTACGTACGTGCTTTATGTTGGGTTTACATGTCGTTTTTGTTTTGAGCAGGTAGTGTGAAAAGTCTATTATTTTACTTTCTGACTCAAATTTCCAGGCTTAATTATGTACCTTCCTATCATAGTAAATAGTTAGAAACAAGAAAAGTGGAGAACGCACTCCATAAACACTTCGCCCAAACTTCTAGTCCGCTCTGACCCTCTAGACAAGATGCCTTTCGATAATCGCAAACGCAATCGCTAGAAGGAAAATGTATGCGATTTGACATAAGCCCTCGTTTAGCTTTCGAGCGCAATTGTCAAATCTCATTCATTATCCATTTAGCGATTGCGTTTGCGATTATCGAAAGGCATCTTGTCTAGGGGGGCTGAAGTAGCGATGGGCGATTGTTACTAAAAACAATCGAATTATTCGATTTTGTTAATTCGAATGCATTCGAATAACTATCGGTGTTATGTTATTCGATTGTTAGGTCGATTGTCGGTCGTAGGCGCGGACTGGCCGGGCACGCGGCTTACAATAATTTATTCGAATACTAGCTTTTGCCCGCGGCTTCGCTCGCGTCAAATTCGGGGTAAGGCAACCGCCTTCCAGCAGCACCTTGAACTGTACTAATTATAGATGCAGTATTATTACTGATAACTACACCTCTCGTCTCGCCGCGCCGCCCGCGCTCGCCTAGGTACCCGATTGACGACGATCGAGATGGCATACCTAAAATAAAAAAAATTATAGAACCCTTATATGGGTTATATGGGCGAAACGTAGTCCGCGGACACATTGCAGCTAGTTTCAAAGGGTGCGTTTCATTTCTTATAATTACAAATTATCTAATTTCAAAGGAAATAACGTTCATTGGATATAATTTTTAACTTGGTCTAACGACACCTCCTATAACAACATTTCATATATTATTCATTTGATATAATACTCATATTCTATAACAACATTTTGCATAAAGCTACACTGCTATAATAATCTTATTCTTTATTTTGATTAGATATAAATTTTACATTATTTACTAAATAATCAATATAATTAAAATCAATGTATTACTATGTTTGTTTGTCCTCTATGCCAAACCATTCATCAGATTGTAAACTTTGGTAGGGTGTTATGGGGACACCCGTGAGGGTTCCTAGCAAAAAAAGGCATTTACGTGGCTTTGCAACGCATACAGCTAGTTTTCTATAAAAATATCATTAAATTATGTACCGTTATTCAAATCCCAATAAAATATATGAGAGGGCAACACTGGTTTTCCTTCTCTTTTTTTCCTATTTGTCAGAGACCTAGTGCTGTCTCGCTTGCACATCTCCCCACCACCACCAAGCAGTGTCGAACTTACTACCGTTCGACGTTCCTCATTGGCATCCAATTCCTTGCTCGGAAAGGTCGTTCTTAATTTAAACCAAGTAATCGAATCTACCGATACCGATGACCTTATATCAAATTCCATTCGTCATAAAAGTAAGACCTTTACATGTGACTCACGTGAGTAAAAATAATTTTGTCAGAAATCATTGCCTTTTATATTAACTAAAAACAATACATTTTTAATTAGAATAATATATTTTACAATCTCAATTCTAAATTTCTTTAATACAAATTGTGTTAAAAGAATAACTTATTATATGTTGAGCATAACGATTTCCGTTCGGAATAAAATCACAGTCAATTGACTTTTAAAATCGAAATACCCCGAAATCTGAATTAAAAGCTGCATTCTAATTTCGTGTAGTTAAAACTATTGTTAATGCTGTTTCGGTTAAAATGGATAATAACGAAATAAATAAAGTTGTAGAAAACAGTGGCGAACGTGTTTCTAGTTCATCGTCATCCTGCAGTTGAAGTTCAAGTTCGTCATAATCGGGTCGAAAACGTAAAAACAGGAAAAGATCGAACCGCCGGCACAATGACAGCTTGCTAGAACAATTAGCAAATCAGGTTAGCAATTTACAAAACCAATTTTTCCATCATAATCAAAGTTCTACACCGCAACATGGGCAAATTCCCAATGTCAATCTTGATATCAGCAGACAATTATATGTTGAAGAAGGTTTTGATTCTGGGGCCCATACCCCCGTGTCAGCCAATTTTAATATGACGCTTAATACAAGTGTTAAGGAACCATCTGTACCTAAAACAGCCCCAGAATATTTATTAACTTTACAAAACATTCAACGTTTTGATAACTCTGAATGGAATAGCATTCGTTATGCGGAAGCTCAAAAGCTTTTTTCGAGCTCGCCTGGCTTTATTGAGTTAGAATGCAATGATGAAGTTAAAACGCTTGAAACTTCCCGCCACCTTCAATTGTCTGAAAGGACTTACGCTGCACTTACCATGGCTCTACTTAAGCAGCGAGAATCATTAGACTGGAGTGAATGATTTTTTAGGTTGGATTCGAAGCTCAGTCGATGATAATATCACTTTTGAGGCTATTAAAAATAAAATTAATGAGATGCTACTTGGTGGGTCTTTCCACAAAGTTTCTACTGATGCATTACAATTGGTTTGCGGTAGAAGAGCTGATACTATAGAACAACGACGTGACAATATTCTTGCTACAGCAAGAGCTACAGCACTCTACGAAAAATACCGCCAACGTGTTCTTACTTGTTTGAACCAACAGCATTCTGTTCTGCAATAGAAAAAGCGGGGGGCATAAAAAAGGCCTTCTGGTCTCAACCAAAGGCGTTTACTTACAAATCTGGTGCGCAACCAGGTACAAGTGGAGTCTCAAGGTATCCCGCGCAGGGAACCCAATCATTTGCACCTGCGCAAGGTAGCATTAAAAATAAAATTCGCTTGCCTGCGCAAGGCGGAAATTGTTGTGCCGTTGCGACGCACTGTAATTGCAACCGTGGTACCAACCTTCACGGTGAGCCTAGTTATTGCCAGGACTCATTCCGAAATTTTGCTAACCAACATACTACTTTTCGTGGCCGTTCAGGAGGTCAAACTAGAAGAGGACAAAAATACGCATCCCGCGGTGGTAACAAACGATCTGGCTCTCCATTCAGAGACAAGGCAATCAATAAACATCGCAAATATTGACAATATGGCCTTCACAGCGGGGCAGCTTTCGCAGTACCATTATCAATGGAAAAAGATGGGCGCTCCAACAATAATTAAAAAATTTTACAAGGATATCGAATACCGTTCAGACGGAAACCACCGCTATTACAACCAAATCTCGAAAATTGCCCCTTTCAAACAGTATCGAAAGAAATGACCAATATAATTCGAAGACTCGAGAACGAAAAGGTTATAGTGAAAGTCGAGACAAGTCAAGCTTTCTATCTACCCTCTTCCTAAAACCGAAGAGCGATGGCAGTTTTCGTGCAATCTTCAATCTCAAAGCCCTGAACGAGTACATAGATACGACCCCTTTCAAGCTAATAAACATGTACCAAATTCCGAACTTTCTACAACCGAACGACTGGCTGTGCAAGGTGGGCTTGTCACAAGCGTACTACCACGTACCGATTGCAAAATCTCAAAGGTGCTTCCTAAGGTTCGTTTACAGAAACAAACTCTTCGAAATGAGATGTCTTCCCTTTGGCCTCAACACAGCACCCAAAACCTTATTGCTATCCTATCAAATTGGATCGCTCAAACGCTCAGGGATCAGGGCATCAGAATAATCGTATATCTCGACGATTTCTTGATTGCCAGTCAAGATTTGACGGTTTTAAACAGTCACATGACGATAGTGATAGAAAATCTTCTCAAGTTAGGCTGGCAATTAAACTGGCACAAGTCCCTAATCGTCCCACAAAAATCTTTGGAGTATCTCGGGGTGATGTGGTTTCCATGGCAAAACCAAATGGCACTTCCAGAAACGAAATGTCAAAAGATAATATCGTTAGTGTCCGAAATTCTACTAAACAGAACTATTTCAAGGAAACAGTTGGAAAGCTTGCTAGGCTTGTTGAATTTTGCAAGTTTCGTTGTACAGAGAGGCAGACTAAATTACCGAGGACTTCAAAAACAATTAAGCAACATGCCGGAAAATCAACCTCTGAAGTACCTGCCCTTAACTGTTTTGGCGATCAAAGACTTGAAATGGTTTAAGAAAAACTGTCGAGGCCGAACTCAACTACACACTCCATGTCCAGAGCATTATTTGACTACGGATGCGTCAAACGTTGCTTGGGGTGCGACACTGGACGATCAATACATTTCAGGGACTTGGAGCACAATAGAACAAAATCTTCACTCAAACTCAAAAGAAATGCTAGTAATTTTAAAGTGCTTACAAGATCATTGTCAAATCCTGAGGAACAGCGCAATTTTAATTCAAACAGACAACAAAACAGTAGTTGCTTATTTGCGAAACGAAGGAGGAACGAGGTCCCCTACCCTGATGCAATTAGCGTACAGAGTATTCGAAGTCGCAGATGCATACCACATTTATTTTACCATTCATCACCTACCCGGAATTTACAATACCGTAGCCGACGGGCTTTCTCGGCTGAGACTACCACCAGAATGGCATTTACTTCCGGAAGCGACACAGAAGGTATTTCGGAAATGGGGTACCCCCGAAATAGATTTGTTTGCGTCCAGAAACGCTCATGTCGTGCCCACGTACGGAACATTCGACAGAAACGACAAAAATGCCGCAATTTTCAACGCCCTCGCGAAACCGTGGCATTATCATCTGGCGTGGGTGTTCCCGCCACCTTATCTGATCCCAAGAGTGCTGACCCACTTGAATCTGGCCACAGGAGTATTCCTGCTCGTGGTTCCTCGGTGGGAACGAGTTTTTTGGAGAGCAGACCTCCGGAACCGCGCCATTGCAGCCCATACACAGTAATGAATCTCGGAAAGAGTCCTTCTAGATGATTCGACATATCGACCACCTCCGAGGGTCAGGGAAATGACATTAGAGATATGGAAATGTGGGGGTGGTCTAAAACCCTAAGTGCATGGACACCTTCACAGAAAGAGTTACTTAAATCTACATGGCGGCCTTCAACTTTAACAACTTATAAGCCTGTATGGGCCCGTTGGGTAAGCTGGGCATAAAGGCAACAAACCCATCAGGAGGAGATCTGGCAAGGTATCTCGCAGACTTACATAATAAAGAGGGATTGTCTTATAGCACCATACTGGTACCCAAATCCGTTGTATCGACATTCTGCAGTATAAATAGTTCTAATATCTTGAGCTGTCATATTCTGGTAAGGCAAGTGTTAAAAGCTATTGCTCTCCAGAAACCTATACACCTAAAACCTCCTATTTGGGATATTAATGAATTAATGAATCACCTCGCTAAACGAAATTTGGATTGTAATCTTTACGACACCTCCAGACATACAGCGACTTTGCTGTTACTATGTTCAGGGAGAAGGGTCCATGACCTAACACTTTTACAGTGTGACCTAGAGCATATGTCGATTGATTCGAGAGGTGATATATTATTTTGGCCGTCATTTGGGTCTAAAACGGATACATCAAATTACAGACAATCCGGCTGGAGACTAAGCCGTAATGATAGTGATAAGTCTTTAGATCCATTTTTTTGGGTTAACAGACTCTTAACCCTCTCGAGTGAACGCAGGTCAATCGCTAAAAGTAACAATGTATTTATCCGAATTAACGGACCAGCAAAGACAGCAACGCGTACTGTAATCGGAGGATGGGTAAAATCAGTTTTACGAGATGCTGGTATTGGTGCGACACCAGGTAGCGTTAGAGCTGCAGTAGCGTCTAAAATTGGTCGAAAAATATGCCAGTTGACGATATTCTAGCCAGGGGAAATTGGCGTTCTTTTCATACAGTCAAAAAATTTTACCGGAGAGAGATTGCAGATCCAACAACATCCAACAACAGTGGAATTATACACTTATTCGTACCAATTGAATAAATTTGAATTTAGTAGTTTCTTATCAAGGATAGATATATAAAAATAGTTTGATCTGTTTTTTTTGTAACTACAAATACTTTCAATATATTATGATTAAGAGTAATTTTGAATATTAATTTGTCTTTAGGTTCTGTTGTTGTTTTCATGTGTATCTTGATTAATAAATGTTAAAAAATAAAAAACTATGTAGTTAAGAACAGGTATTTGATTTATTCGTAAATACGTCATTATTGTAGTATTGACATTATTATTTAGTAACTGCACATCTCCCACAGATAATTATTATTTTATGATAAGGGACATAAAATATAAACTTATTATAAAATATAACAATAAGATCACATTGGCATCCACCACCAGCAAGCGATAACAAACAAATCTCATATATTTTATTGGGATTTGAATAACGGTACATAACTTAATAGAAGCGTTTTACCTACCATTAAAACGCTTATTAAATTCTTACCTAATTCAAATCCATCACATTGCTCGGAATGAACATTCGCTGCGATCTGATCCCCAAAGACTACATCGAATCCGTCATAACTACTGCCTCACGGAAACTCGGTGTCCTGAACAAGATGCGTAGGTATTTTGCGCCGGACCAACTATGCTTGTTGTATAAAACTCAGGTTAGGTCTTGCGTGGAATATTGCTCGCACCTTTGGGACGGCTCCGCTCAGTACCTCCAGGGCCGCGCCGCCCCTATGTGCCAAGTGTGCGGCGCACACAGGCGCCAAGACGCCAGATGACGAAGCGAGCGCGAGAAGAAGATCCTCCACGGCGACAAAAAATAGGCGCTTCATAGGCTTTGCACACAGGCGCTGCTGGGGGTCGGCGCGGCCCTGAGTACCTCCTCGATGCTCTGGACAGATTGCAGCGTCGCGCTATTCGCATAATTGGCGATGTAGAGGCAACTAACACCCTCCAGCCTCTACAACTTCGTCGTGACATCGCCTCTCTTAGTGCCTTTTACCGAATGTTCCATGGGGAATGCTCTAAGGAGCTCTTTAACCTTATCCCTCCCTCTCCATTCCTTAACAGAAACACGCGTAAGGGCCTTCGGAGTCATCCGTACACTGTGTCCTCCTTTTCACACCGTACCAAGAAATTCCAAGATTCCTTCTTCTGTCGTTCATCCCACACTTGGAATTCTCTACCTGCGCACGTGTTTCCTTCATCCTACAACATGGGTTCCTTCAAAAGAGGCGTGAAAAGCATCTTTTGGGCCGGCAAGGGGCGGGCAGGTAGGAGAGTGGATGTCGTCCCTACTCTATCTGTCAACTCATTTGGGCCTCTTTCACCGCTTAACATCAGGCGGGAGGAGGTCATTTGCCGGGCCATCCATAAAAAAAAAGTTACCGACACATGTAACCCTTGCGTTTATTTCAGATACGCATGTTTCAAAGACATATGGGACCGGATAGAGTCTTGGGAAGGCGGCGTTGAGGGATTTACCAAAGGTTACAAGTACTACGGGCCTCAGTACAACAAGGATGGGTCGGTCACATGGCGTGAGTGGGCGCCGGGCGCACATTCCATACATTTACAAGGAGAATTCAGTAAGTATCGTACTAATGACACGGAGTAGAATGCAACAGTAATAATAACTAAAAGTAGTCAGAGACAATCGGACTCGCACACGAAAAGCTATGTATGTATGTACCATCGTACAAAAATTTCATCTTTGCCTAGAGTCTGGCTAATAAGCTGAACCTAGCAAAATGCGGCTTTAAAAATATGAGGAAGGCAATACTGAGTAGGTATGTATGTAAATATGTAAACTTTTTGAATTAAATACTAATTTTCACATGGAGAATACAGTAAGTATTGTACTAATGACAAGATCGCAACAGTAATAACTAAAAGTAGTCAAGTGCTAATCGGACTCGCACACGAAAATTTCTGTCCTATCGTACATAAATTTAGACTCTGCCTAGTCTGGCATATAAGCTGAACCTAACAAAACGCGGCAAATTAAAAAAAAATGAGGTAAGCAATACCACTGACTATAGTAGGAGAAAGCGGAGTTGAAACTTTTTAAATGAAATATTATTTTTTTTAGTTTCAATTAACTTTTATTAACGCGGACTACCTATTGACTACCTTTCATAAAGAATCGCGGTATAAATTTCTATCAAATTTCGAGTGAATTAAAAAAGTGACCCAAACATGCCTCGATTTTAAAACTTTAAACCTAATCGCGTCGTAAATATTAGGTTAAATCATATACTTTCGATTTCAATAAATAAAGTGAACAATATTCTAGGGGATGGTCTTTTTAGATTTTTCTTATTCGCCTTAATTAATTTTTTATTGAAATAATTCATCTTACGCGTAAAGGTTTGCTTAAATATTCCCCTCACTCTCACTCACTTACTCCGATGTAATCAGTGCGGGACGATCGACGCAAGGTCATTGGGACCACTATGCGCCTTAAACAGATATTTGGAAGTTTGGAACGTATAATTTGTTAAAATACAACATGGATACACACAAGGAATAGATAAAACAGTTTTTGATACACGTGCTTGAGTCATGATAGCGTGCGATCAGCGCGGGCGTGCTAGCTCACTCCTCTCCCACAAAATCTCTACTATAGTGAGGCGACGATAAAAATACATATATCCGACAAATAGATATTTCTGAAAGATTCGCGCGGCAAACTGATATCGTAATATTAAGATAACTGTTAATATCTAGAATTAGTATTTCGATCATGATAATAATATTATTGTTACTTTCAGTATAGATTTGAACATATTTTTTACACCGTACGTTATGGAGGTTAGTTAAGGGGTATGCATCCTAAGCCAAACAAGGCTCTGGCGCATCCCACCAACTTGATATGGGAGACGCCCAAAAACCCCCCTTTGATAAAGACCTGAGCCCACAGTAAGAAGTAGTACCACACGCTTAAATGACAATGAAATAAATATGGTTTTCTAAAACTCGTGTTTCTCTTTTTTTAAATATATTATATCGTTTATACAAAAAAATTTTTTTTTTCAAAAAATTAAAAATTATAGCAACTCAAAAACCACTGAGGTGACCTGTGCAACGGTTATTCAGACAAACTTAAATCCCGGAAAAAAACAGCTCCATACATTTCGGTCGAGCAGGTAACTTTAGGTGGTAGATAGAAGACGGGCCTTTGCAAGTTTTGCAACCCACCCACGACAGCCCTAGGGGTGTACAAATGTAACTAACTAAATTAGTCAGTTCCTTTCCAGGTGATCATAGCTTGGCACCGACTTCAATACAAAAATGTGATGTTGTGTGTGTATACACACTACATCACATTTTTGTATTGAAGTCGGGGGTCAGGGCTGTCGTGGGTGGGTTGCAAATAGAGTTTATATTATTTTTGTCTTCTAATATCTTTTTAATTTAAAAAAATGTTGATATTTATATGTTCACGACTTCATAGAGGATATCATGAACACAACTTTTTGGAAACCTTATACCTATATTTCTTTAGACTCTATTTTCGAACAGACGGTTGGAACTCGAAGAGCCATCCGTTCAAGAAACTGGAGTTTGGCAAGTGGGAGCTGCACATCCCCGCCAACGCTGACGGCTCGTGCCCCCTCCGGCACGACAGCCGCGTGCAGATCATAGTCAACGACCACCTCTACAGGGTCTCCCCCTGGGCCAGCTTCGTGAAGCCGTTCGAGGGATTCACCTACCAGCAATTCATTTACAAACCGGACCAGGCAAGTTTCTTTTCAGTTCCTTTCATCTACAGCTTATCTATTTGTCTTCATCGCATATATCGTAAATGTAGAAACGTAGCGTAACTAAAACTATAAATACCAAAACTATCAAGATACTTAGAGATTCTTTTTCAAGTGACACTGAGGCAGTCTTACCTATAGATAGAGCGTACCGGGGTCAAGGAACAAATTTATTTATCAATGATTGAGGCGTAAATTCGTCTAGTGGATTTCGATCACAGAAGATTGCTCTATATTATTCAATTAGACATGTTTGAGTTTGTATACTTTGTTGTTGTGAAAAATATTTCGACTTCAACATAAAGTGAACCCAAACATGCGTTTATTTACTCGTATTGAGGCTTGAAACCAAACCGCTCGGTGAATGTTGAGTTGATTCATTTACATTTTTTAAATAAATAAAGTGTTATTTAAAGAGTAAGTAATTGTTTTTTATTTTTCATATTCGCTTTTATTTCTTTTTTATTTAAATACGTCAGCTTTCTGTATTTTCTTTTAAATTATCACGCGTTCTCACTCACTTACACTCACCTGATTAGTGCGGGACACTATCGATCCAATTTCGTTGATACTACTAAACCAAAAAAAGGCATTATGATATAAATATGATATGGCAATAACATACTTAAAAACTTTTTTGTAAATTACTAATGATTGTTTGTCGAAGTTTGAGTCAAGTTAAACCAAAAAATAGTCCTGTGCGACATCCTCAATAATAGACATGATTTCAGTAGCAATACGTAATTTAAAATAATTAACAGTAAAAAATAACGAGTCACAAAATGACATAACTTCTAAAGAAAGGAAGTCACAGTTATTATTGAAAAAAATCACATTGCAAGGTAAAACCAACCAGAAAAATTGTCCTTTGCGACATTCTCAATTACATACACATAATTTCAGCAGCAATACTTATATAAGTATATATAAAAATAGTTAACACAAACGGTCAAAAATAACAAGTCACGTGACATAACTTCTTGAGCAAACCGCAAATCGCGAGTCATAGTTATTATTGCAAAAAATCATCTTGTAGGCTATTTCCACGTTTATCATTGAATCTATTACTCCCCATTATATTGAAACATTTCTAACAGAAAAAACTGATCGCTAGATACTATGATTCAATACTATGATATATACTATGATACAATACAATAGATACTATGATAGTTTACAAAATACACATAATTACCATGTCCATTAGCGAACACATACATAAATATAGGTCATTTCAAGAATAGGTCCCTTTAAGAATACGTCTTTCAGAGAATGAGCCCAAAGTAGGTATAATAGAGTATTTTACGAATAGGGCATATTTAGACTGAGGGATTTCGCGAATAAGTCTTAATACGACTGCAGGTCATTTCGCGAATAGGTCCAATATCTACTAAACCAAATATTTGTGTAGTTTTCGAGTTATCTTAAGAACGTTGCGTTGCGATACTAGAACTTATTTCTGTTTGTCAGTGTATAACATTGACACACACTTAATTAATTATAATAACAAATGTCTGATAATAATTACTGATAACTGCGTTTCTTTCCTTTATGTTACATAAAGTTTGAGATAGTAGTTTTTATTGGCTTATTATGTCAATCGTTAGTTTATCGATAAGCACTAAAAACTGAGGCCTAATCTACCTAAATGTAAGTAGGTAATACCTACTAACACTTCGTAGGAATAAAATATTTTAGGTTAGTTGCCAAAGAATAAAGTTATTGTCAAACGAATGTAGCAGTTTTACTAATAAGCTATGTCGTTAGTAAACGGCGAGGTTTAGTTAAATGTGTTACTAAGTGGTACGTTGGTGGTTTTTGTGGTCGCGAGTTCAAACCCGCCTGAAGACTGCTGGTGATATGTGGATGGGAAAATTATTGTTCTTAGATTTTAAGCTTATTGATCGGTCACGTAAAAAAAATTGGAAGACTGCAGTCTTTGGAAAAATATAAGTATTTTTTCTTTGCTATACATTTCTGCGTTCACTCTTTGCGCGCCACCACAGTACTGCGCATCTAACAGAGTTGCAATCTTTAGACCCGTAGCGCTAGGTTTTTAAGTTTCAAAAATATTAAAGTTGTTTGTTTTTCGCATATAGTTTCCAGACCATTTGCCTAACCTTAAAAAAATATTTTGTGTCATTCTAGGTACTTGCATAGGTAGAAATTTAGGTATTTGTCGTTTCAATCAGTATTGGACGAAAACAAAATTAGAGATGAAAATTTTACTTTCATCATAATAACGAAGTAGTATCTGATGTGCATAGGCATTTTGTGTCATCTCTGTCCACGAGAATCTTAATTTTTAACCAGTGGCTAACATGACGCCCAACTAGCTTTGAAAGAATATTACAATTGGTAAAATAGGTGTTATGCGTTTTAGAATACTAGTATCTGTTGTTTAAACTATTTTGTGTCAAATTCATCCACGAGATGTATAGATATTTTATTATTTTACTACAACACCCTGTAAAATCCTCAAAATAAAATGCAAGTTATTAGAGTTCACGTGTTTCTAATTATTATTTTGTAACAAAACACTATTCATAATTTGTTTTGTTTTCATCCACGAAATCCTTTAATTTCAAAAAAATACCAGACTTTGCACGAACGCCGAGCGCGGGGAAGCGCGCAGGCGTGGGCGGCGGGCACCGGCCAGTCACACCGGCCGGCGTGCTAGTAACACAAAGTATAGTACATTGCACTAGTAACACAAAGTACACGAGAAGATAGTCTACGAGAGAAAAATGACATTACGGAGTAGACAAAATGTTTCTCGAGTTCCTAGTGCTACGCGTGTGTTTGTATGTTTGTTAATCAATCACGCTTTAACGGCCGAATGGAATTAGCTGTGATTACCAAACGAAGGTGAACAGTGCGTACGGCGAGCGTCACCCGCCGCCGCTCGTCCGCGTCGCGCCGCGCGTCGACCCGCTTCGACCGTAACCATTGTTTTTGTGTTTTATTCATTCTATGTTTATCGTGCATGAAAATGACACAAATTTACAATGTCGACTTTTCATGCATTTATGATATTAAATGTGTAAACTCTAATTATTGTAATATTTTTTTGAAGCGTTTATAGCTTGGAAAAGGAAAATAATTAATAATCTTAAAATTGCGTGATCCAACTTGGCACAAATTTATTAAATAGGCATATGTAAGTGATCTGAGATAGAAAATAGTTATTTCATTAACTGTAATTTTTTTTTCGTAGTGTACTTAAATACTGATTCTATGTCAGTTTGCTCTGGATGAAGATGACACAAACTAGGTTTGCACACTCCACAGGCTCTCCTAGATATGGTACCATAATTATTTTAAACTTAAAATAAATTTTGCCAGTTTTAATTTGAATAAAAATAATCAAACACAAATCATCGAATTACTGAAAATGCAAGTACCAGATGTGAAACAAAACGAAATAATAAGCTTCATAGGTATGACTGCATCCACGTGCAAAAAATAAACAACTTTAGAATTATTGAAAGTTATGACATCAAAAAAGCCTAGCGCTATCGGTCTACTTGTAGGGTGAATACGCACGGGATGCAATTAGGTATATATTTTAAAAAATTGTGTATAATAACATACTATTGTTGTGAGAGTTTATAACCAACCCCAAATTAACAGCTAATATTTAACTGAATCAGACATGTTCACAAAATAAGAAAAAGCAATCGAAATCGATCTATCGCACGTCGAGTTACATTTCTTTTCGACCCTACCTAAAATTTTATTCTAGCTTCGGCCCTGGTGCTCCTTCGAGTACCTGTCAGTTATGGCACCTCGTGTCTTAATTATTATGATTTACTCGTAAAGCTACGTTGGCATAGTCCAAGACAAAGTCACTAAAGATTATTGTTATCCGCTCGCGCCTTCGCCCGCGTTATTTTTGTTTTTCCGTGGGCATTTTTATTTCCCGTAGGAAAATTACCCTATGTCCTTCCACTGGTCTCGAACTATCCCTATACCAACTTTCATCAAAATCGGTTCAGTAGTTTCGAAGCCTATTCAATACAAACAAACAATCAAATCTTTCAATCAAAAGTATAGATAGAACTTTGCATTTTCGTTCAAAATGCGTGATAAATTGAAAAATGAATGAAAATGTTCGTCTCGGGCGGGATTTGAACCTGCGTCTTTAACATTACCGTGTTGTGTTGACCACTTCGCCCACCGAGCTCATACCAGCCCCGACGAAATCTTTAGCTGTATTCATCTCTTTTGAACCTAACGAAGCCGATCTTATCAAATCAGGCTTATACAATGGTTATTAGTGTGGCCTTAAGTAAGTACACTTAAGGCCTCACTAATGACCATTGTATAAGCCTGATTTAGTTAAACAGTGTTTTGTCACGTTCACTCGAATGACATTTCAAATTCGAACAAAAGAGACAAAACACTGCTTAACTATACATAAGCCTTTTACAATGGTTATTAGTAAGGCCTTTAGTCTTCGCTGTTAAAAGCAGCATATCAACATTCAAATTAGAAATCTTTACTTCTTGAAAATTGGTTAAGAATAAAGCAGACCTACACGTTTTTATATAGAACTTTGCATTTTCTATAAAAATGCTAAATAAATTGATAAATTTATTTTTTTATTTATTTCACAACACTTACACTATCTTTACAGGCTTAAACCTAATGCGATAATGTAGACAATCGTTTCTAAACTTATACTAACTTACCATTATCACAATACATTTTTTTTAAATTTATACCTATACAAAAAACTATATTACGCATTAAAAAAAGCTTAATTATAATAACACAAAATCTTAATTCTAATAACACAAAAATCTAAATTATAATAACACAAAAATCTTAACCTAAATTATATAACCCAAGAATCTTAATTGCTATAGCACAATATATACATAGTTGTCTTTGTGAGCTCATCCTCTGAACAACAGAACACATCGACACTTTCAGCAACTTTGTTTAATATACGCAGGGCTCTGGTTAGTGGGGCTTCCCTTAACAAATTAGTACGTGCGCCAGGTGTCACAAATAGTGGGGGTCGTCTTCGCCTCCACACGTACCTATCCGGGACGCAAAGACTCACTGACTTAATATTTTTTTATTATTGTTTCTCCTTATTATTTTTTTATTATTGTTTCTCCTTATTATTTTTTTATAATTGTTATTTTTACAGCCATATCAATTCAAACACCCCAAAGTGAATCGGCCGGCGTCACTTCGCATCTATGAGTGTCATGTCGGCATTGCAACCCCTGAGGGCAAAGTGGGCACCTACAACGAATTCAGGGAGAATGTGCTGCCTAGAATTAAAAACCAAGGTATAGTACCTATGCTTAATTCCCCAGCAGAGCACTTTCGGATGTTTGTGTTCCTGAAAATGAACTATACCGGGAGTGACTGAACACCTTAATAATATTCAAGAGGCTAGGTGCTTGTTTTAGGTCTGGAAACCTAACACTTTCCGAGTAAATAGACTTTAAGCTGAAAGCAAAAATTTTCAAGTGATAACCATAGTCCAGCTGGCTATGGAATTAACGCAAAAAATTTTAAATATTGACTGAAGAAACAAGGTACGCTGATGTAGGGCTGTCGAAACTTAGGATCAAAAAATAGTTTATTTGTTTTGTATGAACAAAAAGTAGCTTGATTAGCTACTAATATTTTTCCAATAGAATCTCCACTTCTGATGGATACATACCCTTTAATATTATTTCGGTGTTCCGTTACACCTTGTATATTTATTCCTACATGGTTACGGATTGTTAGTGAGGGTAAGAAAAATTAAACTCCAGTGGGCCTAGACAAAAGCCACACGCTTGATTTTCCGTAGTTGTTCCGCAGAAAAAACGTATGGAAATGACATTAGCTGCGGAAAAAATAGTGTGAGTGAGGTTATCACATTCTAATGTCATTTGTCTAGGCCCACAGGTGTGGTCTTGGTGTTGTGGATATGTTCTTAAGACTTCCCATGACCTTGTCCGGCGTTTGTTGGCGGCGCTGTTCCCATGACGAGGCGTCCCTCCTCAGTGTGTCCTATTCGTCGGATGACAAGTAGGATGCGGTGAGGATGCTATGAGGGGGCATCGATAGGTTTTAGTCGGTAGACCACGGTCTCTGGCTTTTGCACATTGCCTCCTACACTCCGCCATCACCTCGCGTTTTCCAGAGCGAGACGTATGCGCAACGCATTTCTAAACGTTATAAAAGTAAAAGGCATGGGTCTCGAGCTGGAATAATGTTTCTTTTTATTCCAGGCTACAACGCAATACAATTGATGGCTATTATGGAGCACGCTTACTACGCGTCTTTCGGTTATCAAGTCACTAGTTTCTTCGCTGCTAGCAGGTAAGTCGTACTTCTGTTTTCGGATTTAACACGATTTTCCTTTTGTAAAATACTTATATATTTTATTTTTTTTGTGTGTAACATCTTTCCGCTCGCTTTCTTGTAATCCGCTCGCTTTCTTTCGTGAAATGGGTCGGAAGTGTGTAACAGTAGGAAGCTGGGAAAACGCGCGCGCGCTATTCGATTTGGGATGATGACCGAATTCTAATTTTTACATCTCGTCATAAAATATTAAAACACCGAAAAAAAGATGCAATTATGTGAAATTAGAATTAAAATCGGCTTTGAAATACATTAGATACAAGCATTTTAAGTTGTTAATTTAGAAGCGATTATAGACAGAGAGATCTGACATCAACCGTGACGTCATTGTTGAGTACGGCCATATATAAACTCCATGTAAATTGCCGTTTTGCTAGAAAGAGATGGAGAAAAATCTTTAATACCTTATATCTTGGTTGCTTTTATTGTTATTCGAAAACCGATTTTTTCTTTCTGTTTATTATATGAATGAGCTTCTATTAAAGCAATATTTTTTTTTTCATTCATCTAGCCTGGCTGTCAGATAGTAGGTAGCGTTGCCACTTGCCAAAATGTTATTTTTGTAACATTGTACGTTATTTTTGACCCCTTCATGTTTCCTCCATGTTACACGACTCAGAAGGTTTTAAGACCACAGTTTAAGACTTAATAAAAAATAACAAAAAACAATCGCGAAACGGAACGCATCCAAAATAGTTTTGTTTTCATTCATCGTGTTGGCTGGCACACTTGATTGAAACAAATGATCAGCGGGCCAATTATGGATCTTTCATCGTATGACATGGTATAAATTTGAGAAAAAGAAATCGTAAAGTGCTGCATTTAGTATTACCGATCTCCAATGATATCATCACTATGGCATAATTTTTTAATGATATCACAACTGTTAAGCACAAATGTTAAGAAATCTGTCCGAAAATCGTATTTTTCGTTTTGCACTATGATATCATATGATATCATTTGCAAAACCATAAGATCGGTAATAGGCCTACAGGTGGTGAGACGTCAAATGTTACACATCATATGCGACTACTGTATGGGTCGTTCGTTTTTTTTTCGAAATCCTCAGCCGCTACGGCACGCCGTGCGAGCTGAAGCAGCTGATCGACCAGGCGCACTCGCTCGGGCTGTACGTGCTGCTGGACGTGGTGCACTCGCACGCGTCCAAGAACACGCTGGACGGACTCAACGAGTTCGACGGAACCACCGCCGGCTACTTCCACGACGGGCCGCGCGGGACGCACTCGCTCTGGGACAGCCGCCTCTTCAACTACTCCGAGTGAGTTACTCACTGTTACATCTAGGGTTGCCAGGTGTCCCGATTCGAGCGGGACGCCCCGATTTAGAGGGGCATATGGACACATCCCGATTCAACCGTGATCGGGACGGAAAATTTCCCGATTTTCGATCAGATCACCGAAAAAAATACAATTATTCATAATAAAGCAAGCACTAATAGTATGACTGAACTATGTTAGCAGATTTATCCCTAAAATATTTATATAGAATACATATACCTACCTTACATTAGGCTGATATGTATAGACTCCGTTCTTTTTGCCTTTCCACACAGAAGAACTACTTACAAAAGGAAACACACGCAGTATTGATCAATTGGTGAATCAAAGTAAAGAGGTCTTTTTTGCTGTCCCGACTTGAAAGCGATAATCCCGATTTTTTTAAGCTTCTAGACCTGGCAGCCCTAGTTACATCGTGTAAGTCATTTATAGAAGACTATTACAGAAACAATAATGGCCAATTAGGACCCGACGACGTCAGTATGAAAGCTAGACCAGTTTTGGTAACCATTACATCACACTTAACCAATACTAGTATTTTGATAAATTATAATTACAGGATGTAACGAAACACCGAAATAGTATTTAAGGAATCCATGCATCAGAAGTGAACATTCTTTAGGAAAAATATTAGGACCAGTCAGGCTACTTTTCTGACATTTTTTTGCAACTAAGATGGCAAACAAGCTAACTGCCCACCTGATGATAAGTGGTAACAGTCGCCTATAATACATGTGGCTCTCGTGAGATTAACAGTAAAACTGCAACCCCCATAAGAACCACAGTGTACGTTGCCAAATTGTGACATCAGATGTAAAGTCAAGGCGCCCAGTAATTTCACTGCCACACCTTACCCTTCAAACCGGAACACAGCAATGCAAGCACTGCTGCTTTGCGGCAGAAATAGGTATGACGGAGGTACCCAAGCAGACGACCCTGGTACAGTCTCCCTCGAGTTTCGAGTCACTGTTACATCGTATAAAGCTTTTTCCGAAAACATTTATTGACCACCACAAGCACAATCTATATACTAATATTATAAAGAGGCAAGATTTGATTGGTTTTTTTTTGTATGTTTGTTTGTATTGAATAGGCTTCGAAAGTACTGACACGATTTTGATGAAAGTTGGTATAGGGATAGTTCGAGACCGGGGGAAGGACATAGGGTACCTAATTTTCCTACGGGAAAAAAATCCCACGGGAAAACAAAAATAACGCGGGCGAAGTCGTGAGCGGAAAGCTAGTAGTATACAAGACAAATACAGAACTCATAATGGCCAATTAGGACCCGACCTCAGCATAAGCTGCTTACTAGTACTGTAAGTATTTAACTACTAGGTACTTGTCGTCTTAGCCACCTAGTTTTAGTAACCATTTTACCACACTTAACCAATGCTAGTATTTGAATAAATAACTCAGGATGTAACGAAACACCAAAATAATATTTTTTTTTGTACAAGTGCCTAGACTTACAGTATTTATTCTGCTTTATTATATAACTACTTTTTTAACATACTTACAGAATGCTGCTTTGTTATATAAATAGTTTTTTTTTTCATTTAAAGCGTGCTTCCATCAGAAGTGGAGAATCTGTAGGAAAATATTGGAGCTAATCAAGCTACTTTTTTTCCATACAAACTAAATAAATTATTTTGATAGTCGACAGCCCTATAGGAGCGTACCTACCTTACTTTTTCATTCAGTGTTTTCATTTCTTTTGCGTTATTCCATAGTCAGCTGAACTATGGTTGTCACTTAAAAGTTTAAAGTCTATTAATTCGGAAAGTATTAGGTTTCCTGATCTAAGACAAGCACCTGGGGTACATCTAATATAATATATGCCCCTTAAATATTGTGACGGCTTTCAGTTATACACGTTATAAGCCCTATTTCTGCAGCATTTCGAGGTTGTATCTTATAATACGAGTAGGTAATACTCTTTTCTTCCATATAAATTATTACGTTTAGTAACCCGACAAGTGATATCATTTATCTGCCAGTAGCAACACGTAATATGTCTCTCTCTTATTATAGTGTATGTACTTATAAATTTGTTTCAGAACTGAAGTGCTCAGATTCCTGCTCTCCAACCTCCGGTGGTATCAAGAGGAGTATCAGTTTGATGGTTTCAGGTCAGAAATCGTAATAATAACAATGTGGGTTTGACGGTCCACATTTGTTTTTGTGCACAAAATATTTTTTTGCGAGACATATTTTTTTTTAAAATAAATGTTTTATTTATACTCTGTGGCTTAGGTTCGACGGCGTGACGTCAATGCTGTACCACAGCCGGGGCATCGGCGAGGGCTTCTCCGGCCACTACGACGAGTACTTCGGGCTCAACGTGGACACTGAGGCGCTTGTCTACCTCATGCTGGCCAACCAGCTCGTGCACTCCTTTGACCACAGGGCCATCACCATCGCTGAGGTACCCTTTTTACATACCCCACGGAACTACTGGCCGTAATTTTATCTGATGGTAAGTGACGATAAGGCGGAATATGAAAGTAAGCTTCACCTGCAGGCCTATTCTGTAACTTCGGTTGCTAACTAGAACTGTGAAGCGTGGTGGCGCATTGGTGCGTGCGCTCAGCGAACGATTGCTAAGGTTAAGCAACGTTCGCTGTGGTCAGTCCTAGGATGGGTGACCAAAATAAGAAACAGCTCAAGCTCCTCCGTGCTTCGGAAGGCACGTTAAACAGTGGGTCCTGCGCCTGATCTCGCCCCGGTCGTGTCGGTTAACCGTCCCATCGGACTAGGCGAGTGAAGGAACAGAGAGTGCACTTGCGTTTGCGCAGTCGCTTGTGCACTATAATATCTCCTGCGCAGATGGCTAGTCTCTGTGGAGATTGGCCGCCGTGACCGAATATCGGTTAGGAGGACATTATAGAACTGTCATTTTCAAAGGAACGTAACATCCATTACTGCTACCATAAACGCTGCCGTAACACATAGATCACTTAACCAGTAATGGATATTAAGTGTTTTTCAAAAATGACAGTTCTAGTTACCAACCGTAGTTAGCGAATAGGCCTGCTAAACTCTTATACTCCTCACCAATAATGCATACTGATTACAATGAACATTGTTGTAAATCAAAACAGTACAATTATTGTATTATGTTAGATGTATAATGTAACGAATGCCATTTTTTGATTATTCAATCTCAATCTAACGACATTCGCGAATGCGAATGCGAATACTCTCATTTTTTAAAAATTATCTATGGCTTAATAGCTCACGTTCGCGCTAGGCGCGTTCCGAAAAAAGCCGATCGGTTATTTTATTTCATTTGTCTCTGTTCGTAAATAAAAACAAATGAATTTTGTGGAGACTGTGATTAGTTTTCGCAAAACATTCGCGAAAATTTCATTCGCAACATCGAAATTTAGATACTATGGCTATCTTCACAGCATCTCAACGTGCGTTTTGTGTCGAGGCATTTTTTCGTAACAATGATTAACTACGTGACGGTACAGCGACTTTTTGAAATGAAATGAAAAATAATTTATTTGGACACTAAAAATAACGAGTAGGTAACAGTATTTTCGCATCCTTTCTCGCCCACCCTGTATTATTAAAGGTAAACCTACAGGAGATCATTACAGTTTGACTGTAGGACAGCTCTTTATCCATTGGCGAGTAGATAAGAGAGGAGGGGGGGGGGGGGGGCTATTGGGATCCATTTAAAAATCAAAGTACACTAGATAGATTGAATTTTTCCTGTAAGTAAAAAGGCACAGGTTTTCAGTATACATTAGGCAAATTAAAGTGACCGATCTGGACACCCTTCACCCCCACCCCCTCCATCGAAAAGTAACTCACATCTACGTCTATATCGATCGTTATAACGGCGGTTCTCGTGGAGCGAGTGACTTGCGAGTGTTTATCTAGGACGTGTCAGGCATGCCGGCGTCGTGTCGTCCAGTGACACGCTGTGATATGTTTATCTAGGACGTGTCAGGCATGCCGGCGTCGTGTCGTCCAGTGACACGCTGTGATATACGTTTATCTAGCACGTGTCAGGCATGCCGGCGTCGTGTCGTCCAGTGACACGCTGTGATATGTTTATCTAGGACGTGTCAGGCATGCCGGCGTCGTGTCGTCCAGTGACACGCTGTGATATACGTTTATCTAGGACGTGTCAGGCATACCGGCGTCGTGTCGTCCAGTAACACGCTGTGATATGTTTATGTAGGACGTGTCAGGCATGCCGGCGTCGTGTCGTCCAGTGACACGCTGTGATATGTTTATCTAGGACGTGTCAGGCATGCCGGCGTCGTGTCATCCAGTGACACGCTGTGATACGTTTATCTAGGACGTGTCAGGCATGCCGGCGTCGTGTCGTCCAGTGACACGCTGTGATACGTTTATCTAGGACGTGTCAGGCATACCGGCGTCGTGTCGTCCAGTGACACGCTGTGATATGTTTATCTAGGACGTGTCAGGCATGCCGGCGTCGTGTCGTCCAGTGACACGCTGTGATATACGTTTATCTAGGACGTGTCAGGCATGCCGGCGTCGTGTCGTCCAGTGACACGCTGTGATATACGTTTATCTAGGACGTGTCAGGCATGCCGGCGTCGTGTCGTACAGTGACACGCTGTGATATGTTTATGTAGGACGTGTCAGGCATGCCGGCATCGTGTCGTCCAGTGACACGCTGTGATATGTTTATGTAGGACGTGTCAGGCATGCCGGCGTCGTGTCGTCCGGTCGCGGAGGGGGGCAGCGGGTTCGACTACCGGCTGGGCATGGCCATCCCCGACATGTGGATCAAGCTGCTCAAGGAGGAGCGGGACGAGGACTGGAAGATTGGCCACATCGTGCACACTCTCACCAACCGCCGCTGGATGGAGGGCACCGTCGCCTATGCAGAGAGCCACGATCAGGTATTTAACATTATACACGGTTAGCTATACTTTTTATCACCCCGGATTATTTAAGGGACATTATTTTATGAAAAAAAGTCTATTCAAGATAAGAAGGTTCCCGTAACAGGTCGAAGATTTACGTTTCATATGCATACTAGTTTCCATGATTAAAATTATCTAATTGAGTTATTTGTATCAAAAATGCAATGATTACGGTTATACTTTTTATCACACCGGACTATTTAAGGGACATAATTTTATAAAAAAAATACTATTCTAGTCTATTTAATATAAGAAGGTTGCCGTAACAGGTCGAAGTTTTATGTTTCATGCATACTAGTTTCCGTGATTAAAATGATCTAATTGAGTTATTTTTATCAAAATGCAATAATTAATTCCACATAAATTAATTAATTAATTAAAATTATATAATTCCGGAATTATAATTTTATTTAACTAGACTCATATTCTTGTTTTATTTAATGTGAAATTAATAAATTGCATTTTTAATAAAAATAACCTAAAAAGATACTTATCTATACTAATATTATAAAGAGGAAAGATTTGATTGTTTTTTTGTATTGAATAGGCTTCGAAAGTACTGACACGATTTTGATGAAAGTTGGTATAGGGATAGTTCGAGACTAGGGGAAGGACATAAGGTACGTAATTTTCCTACGGGAAGAAAAATTCCCACGGGAAAACAAAAATAACGCGGGCGAAGTCGCGAGCGGAAAGCTAGTTATACAGGGTGTCCCAGAAGCCGACGTCAAGCCGAAAGCAGGTGATAGACTAACTCATATATGTTATCAGAAAAATATTTAAAAAAATCTAAGTCACCTATCTAAAAAAAATCTAGCATTAAAAAAATTGATAAAATTTACACCCTGTGACGGTTTTTTCACTGTTGTTGCTACAATTCTTGACTTTTCTAAACGTTTTCTTTTGTTTTGTAATCCTGAATGATGTTTCTGTATACTCTAAGTAATCTAAAATTTAAAGCCAGCTGCTCCAAATTAGAAGAATATGCCATTTTTATCTAAATTAAATATTCAAAATTAATTTTTCGCATAGCTTTAACAAGCTGTACTGAAAAAAAAATGTACTATGCGAGTAACTGCAAAAGTTGGCGCATTCAATAAGGATTCCAAAATGGTATGATACTTGGTAGATAATTTCTACGATTGCAGACAATTTTTTTTTTTCCAAAAACAGGCAGTTTTGAACAAATTTTGCTTACGTACTTAAAATTTATTCTAATGTACCCATGGTTTGCTTTAAGGCCGTAACTTTAACATTCTAGTTTGAGTGAGACCTGGAGAGTCATTTTACGAAGTGTGAGAGAGACAGATAGTGAAATAAATTAAATACACAAAAATTGTTTAACATAATTTATTTAAATGTCAAGATTTACAACAGGTGTTCAAACTGTCTTCCTTCAGCTCTAATGCAGGCTCGGCATCTTCTTAAAAAAGATCTGGCTATCAAGCGGGCGAATCTTCCATTATTAATCATTTGCTTCTATTATTCTTTGCCGTAGGTCAGTCACAGTTTCGATTGGCTTTGCGTAAACTTTTTCACCGCTCCCCAGTAAAAGAAATCTAATGGATTTAAATCTAGGGAACGGGCTGGCCACGAGATAGTACCAGATCGTCCTATCCATCTGCCTGGGTATTCCTCATCGAGATATTCTCTTACTGAGCTGGCATAGTGAGCTGGGCAACCATCTTCCAGTAGATTTGGTAAATCATTTTGTAAAAAATGTAAATAAACTTCACCAGTCAAGGCGTCTGGCAGCTCTAAAGGACCTATTATTTGTCCATTTAAAATTCCGGTCCACATATTCACTTTAAATCGATATTGTGATCTATCTTGCCTCATCAAATGAGGATTTTCGATATGCCACTCGTGTAAGTTGTGTAGGTTCATGTAACCATCTTTTTTAAATGTCGACTCATCTGACCACAAAACTTTTTCGAAGAATCGCGGATCTTCTCTGTGTTTTTGTAGCATTGTTTGACAAAAAGCAACACGGGGTCGATGGTCCCGGGGTAGTAGAGTTTGTACTCGCTGTACGTGGTACGGGTGTAGCTGATTTCTTTGCAAAATCCGATGGGCTGTACTTTTGGGTACTCCTGTGCTTCTCTCTATTCCACGTACAGAAATACTCCGATCTTCTTCGACAATGTCTAGTACAACGTCCTCGTAAGGGGGACGAAATCTTCTTTCACTATGTACTTGGTTCGGCAGTCGGCCCCCTGAGAAGAGTAATCGGTGCACATTTGTAAAGACTCGATGATCCGGAAAACGAGCTGCATTTGGGTACCTCTCACGATAAAGTATAGCTGCAGCGTTGGCATTGCATCTACATTCCCCATAAATTAAATGCATGTTGGCGTATTCTTGTGTCGTGTACGCAGACATGGTGGCACTACACAATTACACAATCAACGATAAGTAGTCCGGAGCAAAGCAAAGGTCGTCGGTAGAGAAACTAAACAGTCCGAATCCAAATCACAAGCAATCAAGTCCAATAAACGAAGCAGAAAGTGGTAAGCACGAAATCAACACGAACGAATACAAAAAGATGCGCAGTAAGCGAAGGAGCGAAACGTACCTACTGATGTGTATTGTTTGTGCGTTAGCGAATAATTGGCGTCACTATCTGTCTCACTTCCACTTCGTAAAATAGTCATTTTACGAAGTGGATGTAAGACTCGCCGTCTCTGTCACGTTAGCGTCACTATCTGTCTCGCTCATACTTCGAATCTCTCCGTCTCTGTCACGTTAGCGTCACTATCTGTCTCTCTCACACTTCGTAAAATGACTCTCCCGGTCTCACTCAAATTAGAATGTTAAAGTTACAACCTTAAAGCAAACCATGGGTACCTACATTAGAATAAATTTTAAGTACGTAAGAAAAATTTGTTGAAAACTGCCTGTTTTTGGAAAAAAAAAATTGTCTGCAATCGTAGAAATTATCTACCAAGTATCATACCATTTTGGAATCCTTATTGAATGCGCCAACTTTTGCAGTTACTTGCCAAACTCGCATAGTACATTCAGTAAGTACAGCTTGTTAAAGCTATGCGAAAAATTAATTTTGAATATTTAATTTAGATAAAAATGGCATATTCTTCTAATTTGGAGCAGCTGGCTTTAAATTTTAGATTAGAGTATACAGAAACATTATTCAGGATTACAAAACAAAAGAAAATGTTTAGAAAAGTAAAGATTTGTAGCAACAAGAGTGAAAAAACCGTCACAGGATGTAAATTATATCGATTTTTTTAAATGTTAGACTTTTTTTTTAAATAGGTGACTTAGATTTTTTTTATTTTTCTGATAACATATATGAGTAAGTCTACCGCCTGCTTTTGGCTTGACGTCGGCTTCTGGGACACCCTGTATGTATTTTTAAAATTTAAGTAATATTTTTAATCATGCAAACTAGTATGCATGAAACGGAAAACTTCAACCTATCACGGGAACCTTCTTATCTTGAATAGACTTTAGTCAGTCAGGGGAGTTTCACTCCGCAGTTTAGGTACCTACGTTTGGCCGGCGCACCGGCCGGGCCGATGTATGGCAAAGGTTGCCGCTAGGCTCGCACGCTGGCCGCCGTCGCACGTAATAAGTTAGATTTTTTTCGGTAATTTCTGTAACGATAACTGCATATCAGTGAGTGGGAACCTTGCGCTCTTATCGCTAAATCGGTATCGGGTCAGCGACGCGCAACGGAATTGAAACACGCGTGTTATGCTTATGCAATAAACAATTTCCCGTGCAGTCAGGTGAAGGTCGTAAAAGTAGGTAAATTTTCATACCTAAACTTGGCTTTTCTTCGAGAGTGATCCTTCTGTACTTTAGTACTGTTATTTATTCTGTGCTTTAGTGCGGTATTTTTTGGTCATTTTATAAAATTAATATAAAATGATATAGGTGAGTAATTTTTTTTTATCAATGTTTAAATCATTCTACTACCCTGTCCTGAAGCGAAGGGGTGATAAAAAAGTAACCCTTTCTATTTTTATTTCAAACTAGCTGACCCGGCGTACTTTGTATCGCCATGTTTTTTAACAAAATTACTGAAATGTTTCTATAAGTTATTGTAATTTTTATGTTACACAAACCTTGTCCTAACAATAACGAATACATAAAACCAAGAATCATCCAATTTGGTGCAGTCGTTCGAAAGTTATGGGCGTACATACATTTCGAAGATCCATTTTTATTTATATAGATAAAGCTTTACAATATTTTTCCCGAGATGCACCCGCAGTAAGTAATTTTGTACTTTTGTTGGAGACCACCTCGCTCTCATGCTTATAGGTTGATAACAATGGCATAATACAGGATTAATTTTTCAAGTATGCTTGATGGCCAAATCTGAAACTTCATATATCGAGAAATTTGTTCAGGCTAAGATACAGTAATTGTGTGTGTGTGTGTGTGTGTAAGTCGCGGGTTCGATTCCCGCCCTAGGCGACACTTTTTCTTTATAATTTACTAGCTGTGCCCGCGAACTATGTTTCGCCTTAAAAGTTCAAAGAAAAAACTGTAAATCTACTTTCCCGTGGGAACTACTTACTTTTCCGGGATAATTAGTAGCCTATATGTTAATCCCTGTCGTCATCCGTCTACCTACGAAATTTCATCCAAATCCATTCAGTAGTTTTTGCGTGAAAGAGTAACAAACATCCATACATCTATCCATACTCACAAACTTTCGCGTTTATAATATTAGTAAGTAAGGATTCATTGTGACGACCTGGATGCTTTTCTTCCACAATAGCCGGAGAGTGCTAGGGATCGTGATCTGTGGAGTGGATTAAGGGAGACCTTTGCCCAGCAGTGGGACAAAATAGGTTAATTAAAAAAAACCCGGCCAAGTGCATGTCGGGCCACGCGCAGTGTAGGGTTCCGTACTTGCAAATGCCAACTTTGAGTTCACACTCACACCTCACAACACGTTGCCACAATTACTAAATACGTTGCTATTAAAATAGGCATTATTATTATTATTAAAGCTGCAATGATTTTATATTTCCTTAACTTCACGTGACTCGTAAATTTATATTCAGTACTAATTTTCAATGAAATTTTACCTTTACGAGTACATTTTATAAGTTAGTCGTCTATAACTTTTTAGTTTGTACTTATTACTCAACTCTGATAGTTTTCCTTTAAACTTCGTTATACTTACTCGTATATACTACGGAGCGTCGGTGGCGCTGTGGACTCGGCACTTGCCTTCCAATCGGGAGGTCGGGGTTCGAGACCCGCCATGTACCAATGTGTTTTTCGTTTCGAATTTCATATGTACATTTGTCTGATGCTCCTACGGGGAAGGAAAACATCGTGAGGCAACCTGCATACATCTGCGAAGAGATTCAATGGTGTATGTGAAGTCGACCAATCCGCACTGGGCCAGCGTGGTTGACTAAGGCCTAATCACCCTAATATATAGAGTAGGCTCGAGCCCCTCGGTGGGGACGTATATGATCTGTGATGATGATGATGATGACATGGACCGTGTACATGGACGCGTGAAAAAAATTACTGTTGTAATTTTTTTCACGCGTCCATGTACACGGTGTTTCATAATAACCAATAAATAATCAATTCTTTATCGAAAACTAATTATTAAATTGTGTTTACTCGTAACGTCATTCAACCCAAAATTTTCATGTAAATCATAGACATGATGATGATACTATGATATACATGAAAATTTTGGGTTGAATGACATTATGTGTAAACACATTTTAATAATTAGTTTTAGATAAGGAATTCATTATTTATTGGTTATTATGAAACACCGTGTATAGAAGGGGGAGGGGTTACCATATAGAGGGAGGGACACTTACCTCTAACAAAAATTTGCACTTTAAAACCAAATATTTCAGAAACGGATCCCTAAATCCCTATTCAACAATACTCCACACGATGGGTTAGTTGAGAAAAAAAATTACTCCCACTTTACTTGTATACTTTACCATAAAAAAAAATTTTTTTTCAATGTTTTTTTCCACCACTTTTTTGGCATGATTAATATACGAGTCTCGTACATACCCATACCAAATTACAGCTTTCTAGTACTAATAGTCTCTGAGTAAAAGCGCGGACAGACAGACAGACATGGCGAAGCTATAAGGGTTCCTTGTTTACTACGGAACCCTAGAAAGGATTCATTGTTCGGCCTAACACTGTCGGTGTTGTTGCAGGCGTTGGTGGGCGACAAAACCATCGCGTTCTGGCTGATGGACGCGGCCATGTACAGCGACATGAGCACGCTGAGCGCTCCCAGCGCCGTCATCGAGCGCGGTATGGCGCTGCACTGCCTCATCCGGCTCGTCACGCACGCGCTCGGCGGCGAGGCCTACCTCAACTTCATAGGTGAGACACGGACACTGTATCAGGGATTTGTTCCTGATTCGTCATATTCCTAAATGGTCATATTCCTTATTCGATACTTTCTTAACTGGTCATATTCCTAACTCGTCATATTTCTCATTCGTCATATTCCTAACTCGTCATTGTACAGTCAAATGAAATCGCGAACACGTGCGAAGTAGTTATACTTTGTTCTACTTATAACCCACCAGACTATCCATGTTGCCCCTCAGTAATACAAGCTCACACTTAGAAATTTATCATCATTAGCGCAAGCGCACACGACCGACAGTCGGCGACCGATGTTTTGTGCGGTATCGTATACACGGTGTTTCATAATAACCAATAAATAATTTATCGTTATCTAAAACTAATTATTAAATAGTTTTTCCCGTAATGTCATTCAACCCAAAATTTTCATTTAGATCATCATGTATCATCATGAAATGAAATGATTTACATGAAAATTTTGGGTTTAATGACATTACGGGTAAACACAATCAATTAATTAGTTTTAACGTTCCATTTTTCATTGATAATCGCGTCGGCTGGGGCTTGGGATACACCGATATTTTTTTACCGACTTTTTATAGTTCACGTGCGTTGCAACAACGTAGAACTCCATAGGTTTTATTTTCCACCGTCAAAAAATCGCTCACCGATAGTCGGCCGTGTGCGTTCGCGCTTATTTGTTCTATATTATTTATTTATTATTATTGTTGTACGGGTTTTCGCCTTGTAGGCCTTTTCACCTCGACCTAAAAGATCTATTGTGAATTATAGCACCGTTAGAGTATCTCCTTCAAGCCCAAACCCCGAGGATTTTTTGGGTTGGTAGAGTTTTTATTTCATCTATTCTGTAAGTAAAATATTATTAACATAATACACACAGGCAATGAGTTCGGGCACCCCGAGTGGCTGGACTTCCCCCGAGCGGGCAACAACTCGTCGTATCACTACGCGCGCCGCCAGTGGAACCTGGTCGACGACAACCTGCTCAAGTACAAGTTCCTCAACCAGTTCGACAAGGACATGAACCATCTCGAGGAGAAATACCACTGGCTGAGCTCGGATCCGGTGAGATTTTAATATTACTTGGGAGGCAAACAATTAAGTATGGGTTAGTCAATATGGGTGTATCAAGGGGTGGGGGTTTGAACGTATGAATTTTATTAATTTATTTCATCATAGCATAATTCTATCCTTACAGTTAAACAGCAATACGATAGAAAAGCATTATATACTAAATATATATATTAATAACAAACAATGAAATTTATAAATCTAGACAACTCAGTTGAATTTTGACTAATATTATATTATATACCATGTAGGTACATTACGAAAAACTATTATTTTTATTTTCATATAAACGAAATAATAAAAAATATACAACCCTAAAAGTGTATAGGGCTAAGGGCGGCATTTATGCATCATAAAATAATTGGAGTATTAAGTGTCTATCCTTGGATAAGGGCTGCCACAGCGTAGTTTGTTTAGAAATCTTAAAAAATGCTTTATTCCAATAATCATAATAGTGAACAACTTTTGTTCTAGCACTAAATAATAATCGATATTATTTATATGTGCTTTCTCACACTTTCGGCTTGATACACCTTTTTAGATTAACCCAGCTCCCCTAGCACGTCCACCAAAACACGATATGATAAAGCAGTTTATCGTGGTGAACTGTCAAAACACAATAGGTTTTCGTCGTATTTTGACAGTTCACCATTATGGATTGCTTTATCATGTCGTGTTTTGATGGACGTGCTAGGGGGGCAGCATAATATATAATGCCATAGCCGAGATAGGCGCTTTCTACCGGGAAGTTTAGTTGTGTGAGTAAAGAACTATCTCGAGCGCTTTAGATTTGAAAGTCATTATGGCCTCAATACAAGACTTGTCTTTTATAAATCAGTAATGGATACAGGGGCACAATATAGGACCAGAGATTTAAATCTCTGTATAGGACCAATACACCCTCCACCAACCCATGGCCCTACTCAACCAATCCTGGTTATACGGGCCGAAACGACGGGAGATGTGCGCGGAACCTGCGTAATCGCACTCTAGCCGCGCACACTTCTTGACTCCCTACAAGTTATTTAAATCTGTCTCCTGTATGTCCCTGTGTCCTTCTCCCCATCCGGGTCGGACAACACACGTTACGCCTTCGGTGTCCACCACCAGGTCGCCGTGTGCCCACTGTTGTGGTACCGCTGGCTTCGTCTGCCGTATATCTCCTCTTCTTTCTTCGGGCGGATGCCCTCTTCGTTCTTCACCTCTCCAGCCCACTCCTGATCTTATGCCACCGATGCGCGAAGTCCCGTAGCCTCAGGAAATTCGCCTCCGTCCCCACGAGATCGCAATAGTAAACCGGGCCAACCTCGAGCGCCTTCACCTTATCTAATAAGTCCCTACGCGCATCCCTATACAAACTGCACTCCTACAGGGCGTGATGCAGGTCTTCGACCTCGCACTCGCCGCAGTAACACTCACTGCTGTCCACCAACTTCATGCTAAAAAGCCTACCATTGAAACAGCCATGCCCCGATAACAGCTGTGAGACTTATATAGTCTGTATAGGACCAGTCGCGCGTTGTAGACCCCTTACAACTAGGACAATAGGGACAGCGCCCGAATGAGAATAACGCCAAGAACACAACACGTCATTTGGCTGCAGTTCTATGTGAAATGAATTCTGATGGATACATCTAGGTAGCAAAAAGCTGGGTGTCCTGGGGCCATGCCATGACCCCTTAAAACCAGGGTTAAACAATATAGAAACAGAGACACTGCTCTTGCTGCGTATAGCGCCATCCCGCTCTCAGGGCGGTTTTAATATTGTTTTGGGCGATCATGGTTAGGGGGCTGAACAGAGCAAAGCGGTACTTCACGCCACATCAACGTCTTGTGCTTTACAAAGCTCAAGCTCTGGGCAGGAGCCCCAAAATACCAACTTGAACCATTTGACTCCCTACAAAGACGGGCGGCTCGAATCATCGGTGATTCTGATCTGCTGGACTCTTTAGAGTCTTGTGCTTTACAAAGCTCAAGCTCGTCCGCACGTGGAGTGCTGTTCACATCTCTGGGCAGGAGCCCCAAAATACCAACTTGAACCATTTGACCCCCTTTGATTTGATTTGACAAAGACGGGCGGCTCGAATCATCGGTGATTCTGATCTGCTGGACTCTTTAGAGTCGCTGGAGTCACGGAGGGACTTCGGATCCCTTTGGGTCTTCTATCGAATTTTCAACGGTGAGTGCTCCGAGGAACTGTTCGACTTGGTAACAACATCGCCTTTTTCTCACCGTACCACTCGGCACCGCAGTACAGTTCATCCTTACTACCTGGAAGCAATATCGTCTAGCACGGTTCGCTTTCAGTGCTCTTTTTTACCACATACGGTCCGGCTCTGGAAATAACTTCCTGCTGCTGTTTCCCGAGTGCTATAACATGTCTATTTTCAAGCGAGGTTTAAGAAGAGTATTGCATTCAAAGTAGGCAGCGGCTTGGCTATTTCCCTGATATTGGCAAAGTCCATGGGTGGCGGTTGCCACTTAACATCAGGTGGGCCGTTTGCTCGTCTGCCTTCTAAAGCAATAAAAAAAACATACTGTTAAATTTTAACAGTATGTATCCATCAGAAGTGGAAATTCTGTAGGAAAAATATTGAGGCTAAATAAACTTTTAATATAAACTAAATAAATTATTATTGACATTTGTCTCAAATTAAAATATTTAAATCTTGCACGATTTGCTTTATCAGATTTATTTTTCTCTATTTAATGCCGCCCGGACCGATCATAATGTGCCACAATGTCTACATTCCATCCCTCAGGGATGGATCAGGGATGAACCCTGCACTCATTGGTACACACTTTGTAAAAATTCTCACCCCATTTCGCCCATACGTCCCGTACGCGGCTTATGGAGCCAAAGGGATCGGAGTGTTAGGGTGATTAGGCCTTAGTCAACCACGCTGGCCCAGTGCGGATTGGTCGGAGCCAAACTTACTGAAAAATAATTTTGAATTTATTTTCACAGGCGTATGTATCGTGCAAGCACGAGGGCGACAAAGTGGTCGCGTTCGAGCGAGCGGGACTTCTCTTCGTGTTTAACTTCCACCCTTACCAGAGCTTCACCGATTACAGGATTGGTGTCAACGTTCCCGGGAACTATAAGGTTAATTTCAAAGCGTTGTTTCCATGAGCTCCAAAATACGCAAACATTATCACACGGATTTCGACCGACTCCGTGGTTTTATGGTTAAGACCACCTCGTATGGATCTTAGAGGTCCGGAGTTTGAATTTTTCATGGCAGTTTCTGTTTGCTTTGGTTGGTGATAGGGCTTCTGAGCCTGTCTTGCTAGCTACCACCGTCTTACCTAAGTTTTTCAGCATAACAACAATGTTTATATTCTTGTGGTCCGACAATTAGAGGCAAGATCACCAGTTCCTCAGTTATTAAGGAGTCCAGGTGAAGCTCGCTCCATTTTCGACCCTATTGTCATTTACCATCAGGTGAAATGAAGGCCAAAAACTTTGTTGTAAAAAAATGAATGTAATGCTCAGTGTCACTACCACACTTTGTAAGTGATCAATTCTAGGTATGGCGATGCCCTTTGATTATGTAGAGGGAAGGGATACTACATCACCCCGCTCTACGTTTGGCCACTGTGATATATGATATCAACTATATCATTGTCCGGCAATTCCTCCTTGTCCGAGATACTTTTGATTGATCTTAATGCAAACATTTGACCCAATGTTTTTTACAGGCTGTGCTATGTTCAGACAGCAAAAAATATGGAGGCTTTGGTCGTGTAGAAATTGATGGTGAATCACACATTACACAAGGCGTTCCCTGGGCAAACCGGAATGACTCTATGCAGGTATGCCAAAATTATGTACTAACAAAAACTCTAATCAGATGAAGCACAAGGAGTGGATGACGTGGACCACTGTCCATGTCATCCACTCCTTGTCTGCCTTGTGGTATTGGAGATCACACCGAATTTAATATAAATAAAATTCATCTGAAGATGTTTGTACTAAAAATACTCAATTTTATCCATGGAAAGAACATTATAAAAGAATACAAAAAACTGAACAATCTTGATTGCACGTCAATTAGAACTAAATAATATGAATAAATGTTACTTATTATAATTATAATTGCCAGGGTCATTTGAGGGACTTGAATAATTTTATTATTAAATAACAAAAACCATTTGAAAAATTGATAATTTTTTCTTTACAGGTATACATTCCCTGCCGAACTGCTATTGTATATGCTCGGAGTGATTAGATTCTAAATATTAAGCTAACACTTTAAAACATCACTCACTCATTTACCTGTGTTATGGAACTGTTATTGTTTTAAATTTTTCATTAGTATTCAGTGACTTCGCTGTTTCCATTGTTACTTGTGTATTTTTTTATTATTATATTTATAAACTTGTTTATATAAAAGTAAAAAATATATTTTTAGGAAAGCATTTTAGAATAAAAAATACTTTATACAGCAATAATTTTTATTTTATGAAGGAATACCAATTAGCAAGTTATTTTTAGGAGTACATGTTAAAGGTTTTAACCTTGATAATGTTACTGTGTAACCAAATTCTTCTGCCAAATGGGCACGATCGTAGTCTATTACTGCCATACAGAGATCTCCTCTTGCTGTTAGGGGATGTTCTTCATGTGTTTGATCTGCAGCATGACCAATACACAAATATTGTTTAACAGTCATACCACTAAATCTATTGCTACGTGGATATACTATCTTGTCTGTTGTATGTATAGAGCCATAGCAACATGGACATAGAACAAATTTAGCATTTGCATTTAAACACTTATCTAACACTAAATCACTTGCAATGCCACAAGCATGTAATGCGACACCAATGTCAAATTTTCCCATAAAGAAATCTAAATTACACTGAAAGAAAAAAACATTTTTTAACTTCATCTCACAAACTCTGTTCCTAGCCCGTAATAAAGACTGTTCCTTATTCTCAAGTAATATAACAGTGCACTTTGGCAACAAATAGGCAATCAAGATGCCAATATGACCACTGCCACTACAGAAATCTACAATCCTATCTCCTTCTTTAGCTATGCTTAGGACAGCTAAGGTTAAGTTTTCCAGTTGCTGTGATTTTCGATTTATTCTTTCATCAGGTAAGTGGCCTGCAGCAGGGTTGGCACCATCAGGTATATGACTCCAATGCAATGTCTGATTAAACTCATTATTATTGACATGGAACCTCATACTTTCTTTCAATGTGTTCAAAGTATCCTCAATGTCATCTTCCTTTGTAAACAACCTTTTCTTTGGATTGTGTCTTGTGGGATCACATTTATAAAGACTTACACCATCTGTTACTGGCACAGTCATGTTTTCCGTACCTACTGTTCTATACTCTACTTTATCTAGCAATTGCCTTAGGCTGTGAAATTCTGCAATATTATATAAATTATTGTACCATTTTATTGTCAAAGGCAGAAGTGGCTGCAAATAAAATGGCCCAAGAGTTTGAATCAAAATGTAATATGATGGCAATAAAACAAGGTCAGCCAAAGTTAAAAAAGGGCCTTCAGCGAACTTATGGATCACATTCAACTCTTCCAATGTATAACGACAATCAATATCTTTTTCCTTTTTACCATTTGATTTCCACTTTCTAGGCTTGGGAATTCTTGATTTATCAGTTTTTTCAATAACATGTTCAATAACATTTAAATTTATGTTGACCTTACTTTCTTCAAGTTTTACCTTTTGTAAATCTCTTGCAATTTTATACACATTATGAACTCGCACTGGTTTACTCAGATGGTTTTCGAAACGAACTAAATTTTCAGGTATTCCAGTCACTCTATCAATTTGCAGAAGTTCTTTGACAGTTTTTATAATATCAACTTCACAAAACTTGGTCCAAATAGACACTACATTTGGAGCTTGCAGACAACCTTTCCGGAAACCTAATAAGCCTTCTTCTTGCTCTTCCGAACTAAGTGGGAGAGTTCTATATTTAGTTATATGTCTTGCAACTGCACACAACCCTGTTATAACAGTGTCACCGTACATAGCTACAGGATAGATGCAAGAAGAAACTTGCCACGGCACATTGTCGGCAAAAGTAAAAAAATTATCCGCAAAAATCACATCAGCATCCATCCCAGATGGTTCCGTCGCAACTAAACACAGAATTACATCTGTAGGAGAGCAAAACTTAAAAACACAGTATGTAATAAATGATTGCAGCGGCATACAAACTCTAAATGTTTTCTGGTACTCCGCATCATTTGTATAAGTTTCTAAATAAATTTTGTTATCACTTTTCATTTTGTGTCAATACACTACTCCGAAACTTTTGTAAAAACCACAAAAACTCGAACCTGCGTCCTAACCTATGATCAATTTTAGCGCTCTTTCAAAGAAACAAAACCACAGATTAGAGAGAATATGTCTAAGAACAAAACGTGGTCTAACCTTGTCTAACACGTGTTACCACTACCACAGACTAAGGAGAGATAGAGATACCACGATATATCGGTAACTTAGATCATTTAACCTATGGATGCGGTACGCAACAAATCGCAGTGTAAATCTGCCACTTTTCGCGGGAGGCGAGGTAAACACGCACGCACACTACGAAAATGTAGAATACACTTACAGAGACGTTGTTCTTATGTTTACGAACACACACTATGAAAATATTACCCTACAATGAAGAAACACACACACATCGACAAATTAACGTGTATCTACGCAATCGCCCCACCACAAAGAATGAATGTCCCTAGTGATGTGACACAAAGAATGAGTAACTATTTGGGTCGTCGTGAGTGAATGATTGAAATGTAACCGTGCGTTTGCACTAAGAAACATAAAACATGCAATGTTTTACAACTTGTTGTATGATACAAAACTCAAAATTTGTTTTGTATGCTTTTGCGTTCGCACTGCCGAAAATCGTGTTGGATTCGGAACAAATAATAAGATTTGTTGCAGATTGCGTTAGGATCGCCTCAAAACTTGTTGTCTGTCGTTTTTTATGAATTTGTCAACGATTGCGTTCGCACTTTCGGCTCTTAAAGACTTCATACATGTTTTGCAACATGTTGGGGTGTTGACAATGGAAATTCATAAACATTGACAGAAACATGTCTAAAAAACATGTCTTTATGTAGATGTTTCGTCAGTGCAAACGCACGGTTACAATAAATTGTATTTTTATAACTATACCCTGTTCGGCTAGAGTTGATAAAAATACAATGATGACAGGGTTTCTTAAATTAGTGCAAAGCGAGGCCCACTAATTATTATTAAAATGCTTTAATAAGTTTTTTGTGTGAAATACAGCAATTTTACTTGCTGTTTAGCTGATCGACTGAAATAAATATATATTTTCAGTCATAGGCTACGTATAATGTTTAATGGTATAAATAGGCATGCAAGGTAATGCTATAGGTATAGGTTCCCTCTCATAACACAGGGCAACCTTATATGAGAGATGTTCATAACTTGCCATGCTGAAAATGTGTTTTTAATAAAGATATTTATTATTATTATTATTATTGTTTCGATGGGGAGGGGGGGGGGGGGGGGGGCAAATTTATATTTTCAGTTAACGAAACACAGTAAGCGCTCCGATGCGTAATCATAATTTTTATCAGCTCTCGGGGAACAGACTATTGATTTGATTTCTGATTTTTATTAGTTGTTGGTATCTCCCAGGATCCTTATACTTTTTCAGCATACATTTTATCCTAGATGTTGACAAAAAAAGTCATAAATAATAATAACTAAGACTACTTAAGACGTCACAGTTTTCTATTGAAGTCGATACCAATGATCACCTTGAAACTCTTCAAAAATATAAGAACAACAGTTACTTAAAATTTGGCACCAAGTTCAATATAAAACTGTGATGTCATAATGTAGTCTTGTTTTATTATTATTTATAGCTTTTTGGTGTTTTTGAAGTCGGTTTTGTTTTTTTCACTATGTAGTGATGTAGTATAGAGACTAGATTCCGACCCACCAGCGGCTTTGCCCGCTAAGTTTTCAATTTTCCAATGATTATGAAAATTTTATTCGACAATCCCAGAAGGATAATGAATAAAGAGGTATCTCTTAAGGGTAATGTAATAAAGTAAGGTAAATAATAAATACACATATAATCAGTCAGACATTTATTGTGTCAAATACTATTCTACACTTCTACCTGCCTGAACACGTCAAAACAAGCTAGCGCGGGGTGCAGTGGGAGGGTGGGGGGATACCGGGAATATATTAGATGTTTTACGTGAGTATTGTTACTATACCAAGAACTGATTTCTGATTTTATTACATATCTACATAGTTATAAACATGTTTAATAGGTAGGTACTTTTTCGTTTAGCTTTGCTCATATGGCAGCAATTTGCTATATCATGCAAGTAAAAAGCACGAGATAGCAACTTACTGCCATACAAACAAAATTAGTATTTTAGAAAACCTTTCATTTGCGATAGGGCCCAACGTGTTATAACGCTTGGGACGATATCGGGCATTTTTCTTTATGTTGCACCAAAAAATGTGAGTTAAAGTTAATTCGTATATAACGTTAATTCTACCATTTTAGCTTAGTAGATATTTACTACAATGAAAGTTTTTATTTACATGCAGTAAGACATGTGTTTTTGTTTTTATTTGTGTGAAAGTGTTTTGTTTACATTGGCCGTACAAACTTCAAAGCCACTAAAATAAGAAGAAAAAGCTTTATTGTGTGATTTTAATAATGATGTGGCATTATTAAAATTTTCTCTGTATATTGCACGACAATCACTTGCTTTGTGCTCTTTACTAATGTAACATAATAACTAAAAGTACAAAAAATAGCTCATTTTTTGTACTTATGACTTTAACTACAACATAAAATATAGAGGACATTACATGACATTTTTCTAACTGGAGTATTAACTTACATTGCATTTTGTAAAATACCAATATAGATTATTTAATAGGCTTAAAACCAAGTGTGAGACGCAGTCGAAAAATTGGTTAGAGTAAGTAATTGTATAGGAAAAGTTTTTTAAAACTACAACGCAAAGTTGAAGCAAAATAATAAGTAATATTTTCTTGATATTTTTTTGTTCAATTAAATTCCACTTGAATTTATATTTTAATCTTATACTACCTAATCCATGCACCGATATTAACATTATCTGGTTAAACAATAAACAAACTTCGGAGTGAATGATAAATAAAAGTATGAATAAGCATCATTCACTCACGTTGTCCCAGCACTAAGCAAATGCCCGTGTCACAGATAATATAACGCCCGTGTATTGTGTTGAGCTACCATCGTACCATTGTATTTTTCTATGGTAACGGTATAAAAATTACTTCCAAATTGTAAACAAATAAAACACGTTGATGTATATTTTATACTTGCATGTGATAGGAAACGCCATGATCTCGAAGATTTGAGTAGCTGGGACCCGATTCTCAAGCCATAGAGATAATGTCGAATTCGACATATGTCTAAATTAAATGGCGGATGTCGAATATTTCTCAGTTTCCGTATTCTCAAAATGTCACGTTAGAGATATGTCTATGCCTAGCGTTCGACATGTCACGAGTGGTAGATAGCAATCGACATTTGAAAAGTCGAGTACGAGCTACAGTAATTGGTTATTTCTGTGTCTGTTTTACATAATTTGTTGGAACTTTTTTTACGATTTTAGTTTATGTAAGTATGTATTTTAATTGCTAACACATTTAATTAATATGAATAATCGATGATTATTATAACAACTGTTGTTAATGTATAGTAGAAGAAGCTCGGTTTTTAGTGGAATTACCATTACATATATGCATTTAAGAACTTTCGCTTATCTAAAGAATTAGTTAACATTGTAATATATTTAGTTAATCCAAGTCTTATTGACTTCTCCCAAACAATTTAATTCCTCTGCTATACATTTCCACTTTTGTTCGGATTTTTTTAGTAAAAGTCCCCGAAAATTTGGCTTTACAAAGTTCTTCAACCTTTACCTGACAAAGCCACGAATTCTGTGCTAAAGTGGGGTATTGTTTTTTATAGTCCATTATAGATTTATTACTGCATCTCTAATAATTCTGTTTTCTAAAAATATTAAAAAATGTTACAAATACAAAACACGACGTTTTGAAACATTTCAACGTTTCGAAGGGTGTGAAAAAGGTTCACAATACGCTTCGTAAAGCCGCGTTAACATGCTCAAAGTCTGCTTTGAGAAAGTAACTTTGATGACAACTTGGACGCTACTTTTGTTTTTTTTTGATCGTATAAATCAACAAAACGTAACCATTCATTTTTATGGGTGTGGTTGCGTGCATGCAAACAAAAAAACCCATTCAAATCGTTTGCACTGCTCACGGACGTAAGCATTAAGATCAATTTTTGACCGAGCTTTCGATCTTTGAGTCTGTCAAATGTCAATTTGATCAATCAATGTTATTTGAAAAGAAAAATTGAAGGGCGACGTGTATTGTCCCTCCAGTATCTTTACAGAGCACTTCTGTATCTATTGTAGATATACCTAATGAAAAAAATAATTCGAAGAAATTAAATTCCGTGGGAAACTAACGTTAACTTTGTCATTGACAGTTCTAGAGACAGTGCACTCCTCTTTTCTGTCATACCGCTTACAAATGCGCATATTATGAGCAATTTTGAACCGACTTTTTGCACGCAAAACGCGCACACGAGCGCTGATATCAAATTTCGGACCGCACCCTCATAGTCATTCGACCATCATTCGACATACATCTCTATTGCCAGCGAGAATACGATTTTTTCATACCATAGACATTTTTGAGAGATTATTAGTAGAGATGCAATGTAATAGAGATATGTCGAATTAGAGATATCTCTAAAAAACTGAGAATCGGCCCCCTGGATTGCCTTTTGCAAGAGGACACTGCACAATTAACCATTTTTTTGGAGCTCTTAGTGCGACTCGAAAACGACACCAAATAGCAGCGGCCGCGCGTCAACTAGTTTTATATAACGTGTATGGTCATATGGTCAGGGTAAATTGGCAGAGGGGTTCGCCCAGCCTTGCCGTCTCCCGTATGAATGCTCTAAGATCGGTAAAGCAATAAATATCGATATATCGACGCCTAAATATATTGATATTTATTGATATCGACGATACGCCGATATCAACATATCAGTATCGAAAAAATCTCGACATTGTGACGAAATATCGAAAACCCAAATTAAAATACCTACTCACAAAACCGTGAAAAATGCTGTTACTGGCAACACTAGTCTAAAAAATATTCATGTTGGTTATTGTCTGAAATAATCTATCACGATCACTTATAATTTGACAGCCATTGCGCCGTGAACACAAAGACTCCGCGCCGACATCCTTTTATAAAGGAGCGATGGATGGACTGCGACTGTCAAATTGTAAGCGATCGCGATTGATTTTTTCTAAGACAATTTCCCCCCTGTTCTTGACTTAATCTATTGTTGTAATCAGTGGTGCGTAGATTGTGTGTCAAAGAGATACACTGTTGAGTCAACACAACAGTGTATAGCGAATGGTCATCCATCATGTTGACTTTACTAAAGAAAGTGACATGGCCCGTTTTAGTATGGGGCTGTGCCCCAGCACGTTACAGCGATCATTTATGTGTCAAATGAAAGCTAAAAATATATGATTACAAAATGTATATGTCATTTTATAAATAAAGCAGCGGTTTAAAAGTTATTAATGTAATTACTGAGATAACCTCAAAAACCTACAACACTAGGCGCGAGTTGCATGCACAACTAACTTTATTGAAAACTTAATAGGTAACTACAAAGCTTTAATAATAAACACCTACCTTGTTAAATGTAACTTGGTTAATTGCTAAGTACTAACTTGGATTGATAGCCACTCGAAAAGAAAAAGAATATCTCTCATTTGTTGTGGAAGGCTAGAAACTTCATAATATCTTTGGATACGTTATACGCATATTCCACAATTGGCACATCAAAACATGTTTGTGTAAAGCATGATTAACCAACTCGTTAGGCAAATCTCAAAAGTCAATAAGCAAGCTGGATTTAGAAATATGAAGAAAGAAAGCAATCGAAATTAAAATAACGGGTAACTAGACAGCGAGTGACAGACAGAGCCAGCCGGCGGCTGCATATCGCATAGGGCTGTTCCACGGTTGCTCGTTTACTTATTCCGTTCGATACAAGGAACTTACATTACATCAGTAAAAAATCTTTCTTTTTGTTGCGATACCAAAGTATTAGCATCATTACAATCTATCTAGCAATATTACAGAATACGTAAAATAGAGGTACAGTAACTTCTCTCTTTAAGAATTCGCAGAAAAAATAAAAATCTAATATAGTGCGATAAAATCGAATCCAACTCAGGCGCAGACTATATACCAATAAATAGCCCAACTGAATAATAATCCTCATAAAAAAGTTGTTCCACATGCCAAGTTAGAACTATTACGAATTGATATAGTCAGTCTGCTTCCGATATCTATGTACCTATAGGTAGATCTCATTAGGAATTAAAGTACATACCTACTATAAATATGTGCGATAAGGATAGGATACTCCCGGCCGTCGAGCGCTCAAGGCCACGTTATTTACCTACCGTTTGATTTCCGTTGAACGGAATCGCCAGTCAAGGCGCGCACCGTGTGTTTCAGGTACCTTGTGAATGTTTTCCTATTGATTACCTGATTAAGCTTTTTATAAGAATGCGTATTTACTACGCGCTGAAGTTTAATAACCGAAACTTCAAATCATCTACAAAAACGCCATTTTTTATAAATATCAGACATTTGTAAATATTTCTGTTGAATTGAAACCTTTTAAATAAAAATGATTGAATACTTTAAATTTATTTCTATTATACCTACCCTAGATACAGATACAGTTTTATTCGTAATATTCATTACATGTCAAAGCTAATACAATATAATGTATCGAGTTTCTAAAGCTGTCATTGTAGTGCAATTTGAATAATTTGAATTATGAGAAACTTTGGTACTGCTATATATATTTTTATCGACCTTTGTCACTGTTCCATATAAAATTTAAATACAATCGACGACACGACGACTCGACGACACGGTTAGCGCAGAGGTCGGGGGATCGCCTACCGTGCAACGGGTCGCGGGTTCGATTCCCGCATGGGACAGATATTTTGTATGGCTTACAGAAATTTGTTCCGGTCTGGGCGTATGTGCATGTGATATTCTATGTTTGTAACTGCACCCACGACACAGGAAAAAATCCTAGTGTGGGGCGACGTTTTTAAAAAAAGAAAAAAAAATCAATACTTGATTAAAGATTTAATTAAACAACAGATTAAATTACAAACCATTTTTGTACATCGAAATTCGAAACATTTTAATGATTTTGTTCTCGAAGTGTAGGGATTAAGCTCAATTAATCAAAAATAGGCAGGTTCTTATAACTGCGGAATCAAAAAAACACACGTGAAGTACAAAATCAATAAGACTCGGTGTATGCTCAGTTTCTCATTTAATGTAAAATATGGAGGTACCTATATAAAAAATATTGTAGTGGTAACCATACGTCCATGTGGTGACCCTAGCGGCGTCCGCAGACTACTGCGGGGCGTTACAGGGGGAAGGGCGCTGTAGGTATGCAAATAGCGGCATTTGGCGCACCCACAAAGGAGATTCGCTTCTATACTCGTATTATTAGTTATTCTTATGGCTAAACTAAAAAAGGTTTTAAAAAAGGAGAAATATCGATAAAATGTCAATATATCGGCGTACTAGACCGATATATCGATATATTAGTATCGACTTAATTCCGATATACACCACAAAAATAATCATCGCAAAAATTTGAATGGAAAATTGAAGAAAGGATGTTTATTATAAATATGCAACAAAAAAAATTTTTGGAGCAATGCTATTAAAGTTATTCAGTTATTGAAATTGCGGAAAATATCGACAAATCCATGGACATAATACAGTATTGTCAATGAAAACGTCTCAACTGAAAATGAACTTACTGCTAATCAAAATAGGGTAGAATATTCGCTTGGGCCCCTCCTTTGGAATGTGGGCTATAACTACGTTCTCCGTGGCGCCCTCCCCCACCGGGTGCGTCTGCTTTGTTATGCAGACGACACACTAGTTACCATCCGGGGGAGGGAATTAGATGAGCTTTTGCGGCTGGCCTCGGTGTTCACTACCCTGGTCGTCCAGCGAATAGAGTCCCTGAGCCTCAGGGTAGCGCTGCACAAGACCGAGGCCATGGTCTTTCATGGGCCTCGGAGAGGTGTTTCTGCAGGTGCGGAGATTGTGGTAGCTGGCACAAAAGTGCCACTTAAGCGGCATTTTAAATACTTGGGGCTAATAATTGACGGGCGGTGGGGGTTCGATGAACACTTCCGCCGCCTCGAACCTCGCCTCCTCAATGCCGCTGACGCGCTTGGGCGATTGCTCCCCAATGTGGGGGGCCCGAGCGCCAGTGTACGGCGCCTGTACGCAGGCGTCGTACGTAGTATGGCCCTATATGGGGCGCCTGTCTGGGCCGATGCCCTTAGCCCACGTGCTGTCGCGTGCCTGCACAGGGCGCAGCGCGCCATGGCGCTAAGGGCAATAAGGGGATACAGAACTATATCCCACACGGCGGCCTGCCTTATCGCAGGGACTCCCCCGTGGGAGCTCACAGCCCACGTTCTTGCGGCGGCTTACCGCGTCCGCGTAGACGCTCGGGACGGCGACCGGCGTTTGGCGCCGAGAGAGAGGGTCTCCGCCTTGGAGGAGGCCACAGTGGAGGCATTTCGCCTGTGGTTTGAGGAGCTCGAGGAGCTAACGGGTTCGGCCTCGGTCTCGGACACTCTGTCCAGGACCATCGAAGCCATGCACCCGTTCCTCACCACATGGACGAACCGGCACCACGGGTCGCTCTCGTACCACTTGGTGCAGATTCTTAGCAACCATGGTTGCTTTGGACGCTATCTGCACCGCATTGGACGGGAAGCGACCCCCGAGTGCCACCACTGTGGCGCTGAAGAGGACACCGCGCAGCACACCTTAGCGGTGTGCCCCGCTTTCTCTTCGGAGCGCCGTGAGCTGACCGCCGTTATCGGCGATAACCTCTCCCTCCAGAACGTGGTCTGTGCCATGCTGGTGGGAGAGAGGACGTGGGACGCGGTAAACTCCTTCTGCGTGGACGTGATGACGCAGAAGGAGTCCGCGGAGAGAGCCAGGGAGGAGGATCCCATGGCCGATCCGTGCCGCCGTAGAAGGACGGGGCGGAGGAGGCGGAATTACGCCCGCCTTCTTCCTCCTGATGGTAACCAGCGGGGCCCTGGGTCGGGAAGCCCGGGCCCTGCATTGCATCGGTTGCCGCCAGTCGCTGATCCCCTGGATGCCCCGGGGGATCACCGGCCTCCCCCTTTTGGGGGGGTGAGAGGGGCTCGCCCTAGGCGAGCAGACGCCGACGAGGTCGTGGATGTGTTCACCCGAGTTCCCATGACCTTGTCCGACAGCGACATGGCCCTCCTCGGCGTGTCTTCTTCGTCCGATGACGAGGAGGATGCGGCGATGATGGCCGTGCTCGCATCAAGGCGTATGTGAGGGGCATCGGTGGGTTTTAGTCGGTAGGCCGCGGTTCCTGGCGGCACTCTGCCCCCAGGGGCCGGGGAGAGTCCGACATAACCCCGCGCCTTCCCAAGCGCGGGGTATGCGTAATGCATTTCCCACCGTAAAAAAAAAAAAAAAAAAAAAAAAAAAACAAAAAAGGGTAGAATATTCGCTAGCAAGCCGTTCCACTCCCACCCTGGGTGGGTGAGCCCAAACGCCATCTTTCGTATTCATGATAAAAATGCGAAGCACTGATTTGTGAAAAACTTTTAATTCATACTTTATCGGTATCGGGCTCAGCACGGCTAGCACGTCAACCAAAACACGATATGATAAAGCGGTTTATCGCGGTGAACTGTCAAAATACAATAGGGTTTCGTCGTATTTTGACAGTTCACCGCGATAAATCGCTTTATCATATCGTGTTTTGGTGGACGTGCTACAGGGGAAGGACTGACAAAATTATATCGTAGCCAGGTATTACTTTAACATACCAAAATGTAATGGCACATCAATTTTATTAACCAAAACGCAAATGGGCATTTTTACAAAAATTTGTACCCACGTGAAAAAAATGATTTTTTTTGAAGTATCTGAAACTGCCTCTTTTTTCACACTAATAGGTAGAAAATATTATTAAATTTATAAAAGTATTTTTTTCCTAAGATAATAACGTGGTTTTAACTAATAAATACAAAAATAGCTAACAATAGTACCAATGTCTTCCGTTGTGTGACAATTTAAAAAAACTTGTGAAAAAAGAACCAAAGACGTTTTTGAATAGCTATTTTTTTTATTTCACTAGAAAGCTTTTATTCTTTATTTTACCTTTCTTTTTACCACCAAGTTTAACAAATACAAGGCAAATAATATGTTGAATGTTCGGTGGAGTGACTATTTGCATTTTTATACAATTTTCTTTCGTTTATTTTTGACATGTCAGCAATTTTAAAGTATAAATATACAGTTTTGGTGAAGTATTTAATGTTCTTTGAACTGAATTTAATATAATTTTTGGAATTTTATATTTTTTTACAATATAATAACAAATTTGTTGGGTCACATTCCAAGGGACAGTCACACCACCGAAGTGCGAAAAAACGTAAAGCTATGTCTACACAAATCTTTTTTCAGAGGACTGAAAGGTACCTATTTTATCAAATAAAAAATAATGCTTGATTTCTTTTTTATTATCAAAACGAAGTAATTTGTTTCCATACTAATACAATAAACCTTAATTACTAAAAAAGAGATCTGTTTAAAATTATACTACCATTGGCGTTGGCTAGCTTTCAACTGCAGTAAGTACCCTGTTAAACTTTTTTTATTGTAAAAATATTTTTAATATTTTTTTTAACTACAATAATAATAATTACTAACAGTCTTGAAGTTCAATTGAATTATTTTTACTAAGGTAAAATTTATAATTCCTTCGGGGAAAGATAGATAAACAACAATAGGTACAATATCTATTTAATTTGATCTAGATATTAGTAACTCTAAAAAATATAGGTATTTATGAACCTCGCGAGAAGCCTTTGTTATTAAATGTATCACAAGTTTATTTTCCTGTTTCTAGAGCATAAAAGCTGTTTTTTACTTAAAATTTATTTAATATTTTTTCATTTTGTGATAACGGACATCTTTAATTTGATTTTTTTATCTAATGTGTTGCATCTACAAGGCAAACAAATTCAAATTCAAATTCAAATTCAATATCTTTTATTCAAATTGGATTGTTACAATCTCTTTTGAACGTCAAAGCAGCTACGCCATTGGTTCACAAGTCTACGGCGGGAGACCTTGTACTGGAAAGAACCAGCAAGAAAACCAGCAAGGGCTATTTTTTTCTCCCTGTATTGTTACAGAGTCGTCAATTGGAAGCTGACCTCACAGCAGAAGTTTGAGCTCAACTTCCATTACAAGATTAGATGTGTCAGTTCTCTTCTTACTACTTATTACCAAAAATAATATTTGTTTAAACAAATGGTTATACATAACAAGACGATTCATTATCTGAAAAATTAACACCAGGCATTGGCATCATTCAAATAATCGTTGACTTTATAATATCCTTTACTCATAAGAGTCTTTTTTACATGCGCTTTAAACTTATTAAAAGGCAAGTCGGTAACACTTTGTGGAAGCTTATTATAAAAGGTTATACATTTCCCCATAAACGAGCCTCTAGTTTTTTGAAGCCTGAATGTTGGAACGGCAAGTTTATTTTTGTATCTTGTGTTTAGATGATGAATTTGGAAATTGGTTTCAAATGTATTATAATTCTTATAGACATAAATCAAATTTTCATAAATGTACTGTCCTGCTAAAGTCAATATATTAATTTCTCTAAATAAGTCCCTTAAAGAATCTCTTGCTCGTAAATTATAAATAGCGCGAACCGCTCTTTTTTGAAGTACAAAAATACTTTCAATACTAGCAGCCGATCCCCACAGTAGTATTCCATATGACATGACACTATGAAAATAACTAAAGTAAATCAATCTTGCCGTTTCAACATCAGTAAGTTGTCTTATTTTTTTAACTGCATATGCTGCAGAACTAAGTTTGTTAGCCAAGGACTCAATATGTGGATCCCACTGCAATCTAGAATCTAGTGTTATACCCAAAAATTTAGTAAAGTCGATGAATTCAACAATTTCATTATTCATTTCCACTATGGTATCCACTTTTCTTACATTTGGCAATGAGAATTTAATACATTTAGTTTTACGTGAATTTAAAGATAAATTATTTATAGTGAACCAATGCAATACTTTAGAGAGAGTACTATTTACAACGTCAGTATTGCCATTTCCTCTGTCAACCTTAAATATTAAAGAAGTATCATCTGCAAATAGTACTGTATCGCACAGATTCTTAGTGAAGTGTGGGAGGTCATTAATATAAATTAAGAAAAGCAAGGGTCCCAATATCGATCCTTGTGGCACGCCCATAACTATAGGTGCACCAACAGACTCAGTTTTGTTAATAACAACTTTCTGAACCCTATTGGATAAATAAGACTCAATAAGTCTCATTGCTTCTTATTGTTACACCATAATGTTTGAGTTTATTTAAAAGAGTTTGGTGACCAACGCAATCAAAAGCTTTTGATAGGTCACAAAATATACCAATTAAACCCTTTTCATATGATACCTATATTTCGGTGGTTGTAGAAAAATACAAAAATATATAATTTGTCATTTACAATAATAATAATTATGCATAATTGCATTATCATCAGAGCTAAAGGTGTATACCAAATTTCAGTCCAATCGAACACTGGCAAGTGGGGTCAAATTTAACTTGCAAGATTTGACCTAAACAAATAAATAAACACACAGCGGCAAGTTAAATAAAAGCTTGTCAGCCATGTAGATGAAGCTTTACGTTTCCGGCATATAGTAACACATATACCGCCTCTGCAAACGCGCTGCTTTAAGCCGGTCATGGTACGGAAATAGACAGCAATACTGTTATACAATAAAAAAGTACAACCGTCAAGTTTGCCGTTTCCCGCGCTTCTCGTACGAAAGTTCATACATAAAAAAAGGTGAACCACAGAACACATTTTCGTGACGTCATTTTAAGCAGGCCTGCAACACAGAACACATATACCGCCTGCAAACGCGCTGCTTTAAGCCGGTCATGGTACGGAAATAGACAGCAATACTGTTTAGGGCTTTTTTTTTTGAAGCGGGGGAATCTCTTTACGATTCAACAAGGGGCTGAAAGCTGACAAAGCCGCCCCAAGGATATGCCATTGGACTCGGGTTACCTGGGTAACCCCATACCAGGCTAAACCACCCTCCAGAGCAACTTCTACCTCCGTAGAGACACACTCGGGATCGGCGTTACCCATTCCCCGAGTGCGCCCCCTGGATAGTAGGCCTGACGCAAGCACTAGGTCTTACCTCTACGGGGGGGTCGACAAGTGCCATAATTCGACCCCCCAGACGGGCAGGCCAGGGGTAGAAAAGTGTCTCCCGACCGGTTGTCGGCCGGCCGGGCCATTTCATGCCCAGCTTGCTTAGGGGAGTTGGTGGCGCGCGTCCAGGAACGCAAGCCACGGAGCCCCGCCTGGGGTCTGCGGCGACGCGGCGGCCTGAACGAAATGGCCGTCGTCTTCTCGACGGCCACGTCCAGCCCGAGGAGGCGGATGCGCCGGACGACCATCGTCGCGCCGACCGACGCCAGGTGGACCGCCTCCTCATACGTGCGCCCCTTCGCCGCGACAAGGGTGTCGTCGACGAAGCAGACAACCTCCATGTTCGGCAGGAGGTTGCCCCGCAGAACCCAGTTGTACCCCAGGTTCCAGAGCAGAGGGCCCAGCACGGAACCCTGGGGTACTCCCGCCGCCATCGGCCACCTGTGGGCGCGACCGTACACCCCCTCATACACGATTTCCCTCCCGCGGAGGTAATCGGTGATGAGGGAGCGGAGGTAGAGGGGCACTCCATGAAAACGCAGTGCCTCCTCTATGCATTCGGGGGGGGAGGCTGTTGAATGCGTTGCGGATGTCTAATGACACCGCAACGACAACCTCCCCCGCCGACGTGGCCCCCACAGTCCACCTCTTGAGGTGGGCCACGGCGTCCACGGTGGACCGGCCGGTGCGGAAACCGAACTGGCACTCAGCCAAGTCCGGTCCCGGGCCCTCCAGATGCTCGACGAGCCGGGAAGCGAGAATTTTCTCTAAAAACTTCCCGGCCTCGTCGAGCAGCACCACCGGCCTGTACCCCGACGGGGCATCGGCGGGGCGATTCGGCTTCCGCAGAAGGCAGAGTCGCCCCACCTTCCAGCACTGAGGGAAACGGCCCGAGGCGATGCTCGTATTGAGCACCGCCCGGAACCGCTCCTCCAGGGGGGCCAGTGCCAGGCACAGGACCCTGGCAACCCGTCCGGTCCCGGCGCCTTCCCCTTCCCCTTGCGCCGGAACCGCTCGCTCACCGCGTCGAACTCGAGGTCCGACACGGGAGGGCCCGCTTCCTCCACTTCGAGGGAGGCGCTGGGGGCGACCATCCTCGGGGGCTCGAAGGGTCCAGGGTCGGGGAAGAGCGACCCTAGAACCCTCTGTACAAGCCCCTCGTCCAACTGGTGTATCGGGGGAGCACCGTTTCGGTACTTCCCCCTCACCAGTCGGTACGGCCGTCCCCAGGGGTCGAGGAGCTCTATAAAAGAGTTCCACGACTCCGTTTTGGCCCTCGAGATCTCCGTCATGAAGGCCTTATTCGCCTCCCTGTACGCCCGACGCAGGGTTTCCTCTTCGTCGGGCGTCCTCCTGGTGGCGCGCCTTCTGCACCGCAGGTAAGCGCGCCTCGCCCTACAACTGGTGGCGCGCAGATCCGCGATGGTCTGCGACCACCAGTATACCTGTCGCTTGTGGGCGGCAGGTTTCGCCCGCGGCATGGCGGCGTCGCAGACGACTCTCAGGGGCCTTACCATGAGCTCTTATCGCAGGCCTTAAACAGTATTGCTGTCTATTTCCGCTCAGACCACTCCCGCACCATCGCCGCCTCCAGCGCCACGTGTCGGGCTGGAGGTGCGTCACCGCCCACCGGCGGAATGCGGCGCCCGTCCCCGCTGGAGACGTGGAGGCGTGCGAGGGGGAGACCGAATATCGGACGTACCGGTGGTCCGACATGGTCTCCTCCCCTGCCTCCACTCTCCAGTCCCTCACCCTTGCGGCGAGGGGTGCGGTGGCTAGGGTCACGTCGACGACCGACGAACCCTGCCAGTAATATTTTGGACGCCACTGGTTCTCTGCTTCCGCTTTGGCTTTCTGACCATGATACGGCCCAGGTACTTACTTTCAATATCAAAACTAAGCTTGATAAACCAAATACTGTTTTTGCTTTTAAACGTTGTTACTCACAGGAAAACATTAAAAAATTCCAAGGGTATCTGAAGAGTTTATCCTATTCTGATATTTTCAACGAAACAAACCCGGATAAGGCTTTCAATAATTTTCATGACTGGTTTTGTTTATTATACAAGCTTTGTTTCCCCATTATTAAGGTAAAAATCAACCTGAAACCAAATATTGCGTGGATAACAAACGGTCTCAGAAAGAGTTGTCTCACAAACAGGCACTTAAGGTACAAATACTATACAAAAATAAATAAAAGAACTAAATTTCAGTATGATAAATATTCAAAATTACTGAAAAAATGTATATATATGGCTAAGAAACACACAAACAATAAATACATACTAAAAAGTAAAAATATTTGTAAAGCAACTTGGAAGGTAATTAAAAGTGAAACGGATTCTGAATCACAAACACAATATAACAATTATATAGATAAAATAGAACATAACAAATTAATTATCAATGATCCTAATCAAATCAGTACTATTTTTAATGATTATTTTATTACATTGACAAATAAAAATGACAATCAAAATGACATGTATAAAAATATTAATATTAACGATGACGCAAATGAACAGGAAATTATTACTGACCATTTCAACAATTCAATATTATTTTTATCCTATTGATGAATATGACATAAAAAAACGATTATGACATTAAACAATACAAATTCGGAGGGGTATGATGAAGTTAATACAAAAGTCGTTAAAGCTTGTAAAAATCATGTAGCCTCAGTATTGGCCTACTTAATAAATTTATCTTTTGAAACAGGAATATTTCCTGAAAAACTGAAAATATCAATTGTGAAGCCTCTTTTTAAAAAAGGCTCTAAGTTATTGCTAAACAATTATAGACCAATACCGATACCGATTCTAGCAAAGATATACGAAAAAATAATGCATGACAAACTTACATCATTCATAACAAAGTATAGAATTCTAAATGACAACCAATTCGGATTTCAGAAAAGCAAATCAACTACACATGCTGCTTTTGATCTGATTGATCACATATTAATAATAATAATTTATTTGGAACAATATACAGTGATTCACTTATAATTACGTTAATAACTGCATTAGTTATAAGAAACTGTGTATATTAAAACGAATAAATAAAAAGCATTTCACCACGGCTCTCTTATTTGACATGTCCAAAGCGTTTGATTTCGTATCACACAGTCAATTATTACTAAAGATAGAACGTAGTGGAATACGAGGTAACGCATTGAATTGGATCGAATCATACCTGAATAATAGGAAGCAATCGATCGAAATTACCCAAATTGATAATAACCAAGTAAGACGTAAATATTATTCGGATTTCAGATTAAATAAATTTGGCGTGCCCCAGGGCAGTATACTTGGTCCACTTCTGTTCTTAATATACGTGAACGATTTACCAAAAGTGACAAAACATAAGTGCATCCTATTTATTTATTATTTGGAAAGCTAACAAGATTTAACAATAAATAACACATATATTACCATTATAGAAGGTTAATTATAAGCCTTCACATGTAGATAAACATGTTTAAAAACTCACAACTGTGATTGTAACACCGTTTTTTCTTAAAATTTCATAAAACACTAATTTTGCAAAAACACTTTGCTTTCACTGTAGTTTTAACGCAAATTTCCCAACTAAAATCGTAATTACAATAACTTTGTCAAGGAATTTCACAATGTCAATGTCAAGTGTCAACGTCAACGTCGTTTCACGTCACGTCAGTGACATTTGCAATTATCTTTGGTCATTATTCAATTTTTGCATAAACAAAATAAATCTCGCGTTTATCCTGGCCTTATTTACAAAGATAGTTTTTTTTCGCCCAAAATCCCGTGCTTCCATTTAGGTGGGTTGATTTTCTCAAAATTCGGAATTTGACATTTAGACCGTTTGTTTCGATCATTTCTATAGACATATTTTAATGAAATACACTTAAGCTTATAGATCATATAATTATAGTTTCGTCGAATAGAATTTGGGAAGCATTCACAGTTTGTTTATGGTTAATTTTTTCATTACGTTTCGTTTTTCAACCAAGCTTATAACTTGGGCTGGAAATACTTATAGCATATTGTAGAATTCCGATAGATCCGTACGTTGACTTGACACATCATGACACACATGCTATGAAATGAATTTGGTTTTAGGGAAGGTTCCGTCGCCAATACGACGCTTAACATTCGGTGAACGGACCTCGATTCTAGTATGCGCGTAGATGGAACGCGCCCATTTTTCACCTTAGTCTTTGAACGCGTCTATCGTCTATGTTATGATTTGTCTGTGAGCACGGGTGGTAATCTTCATACTATTTTTTTATTCATCCCACAAAGGGGCCCTACATCGTCAGATGACAGTTACCCCTGCCCGCCCTGCCCTTCCCTTCCCCTCTGTGGCCCGTCGTCCGTCACGCACGAAAACAAACAAACAATATGGCTGACATTTCAATTTTCGTTGATTAATTTCCGACCACATCTCCGCAATTACCTGTGATATTTGCAATTGTATTTACATTTTGTTAAAATGTATTACTTTTGCTGTGTTGAAGGGTGTGATAGTGTACGACAGGACGTTTATTTACACCGTTTTCCATTTACCAACAAGGAAAGACTTGAAAAGTGGATTTAGTGTCTTCGTAGTGACAAATTCCGGGATTTGAGTATAAGTGAGCCTAGAAACCATTATGTTTGTCATAAGCATTTCGAGAAACGTTTTATAACACCAAAAAACCGTTTACTCATAACTGCTCATCCAACGCTATTCTCAAGTGAAGAAATCACTACGGGCATATCGTCATCACACTCTGAGGATACTGGTGAGCACCTAACCTTAATTATCACGTATCCCAGTAATAATTTAAACAAAATATGTATCTTAATGTGAAAAAAGTAATATAATAAGATATTTTTTTAATAAAAGATTAACAAACATCATCAATCGATGCTGAATTAGGAATAGATGTCATATAAAATGGTTTGTGATGATAAATAATTTGTATTTGTTACAGAAAACATTTCTCAGTACCACACTTATTCCCAGAAAAGACGCTTTGACCACAATTATTGCAAGCCTTTCTGTGCAGTGTTACAAGACATAACTTTAAATGTACAGGAACGACTACCTACAACATCAAGTGCAGGTTGGTACTTAGTTACTAAACAAAAAGTGTGTTAAGGTCAGATATCAGACTTCTTTATCAAAAATAATTTTTAAGCAAAGAAGTAAGCACTTGGTTCAGAGTGGCTTGTCATTATGTAAGATAGTTAATAGCAAGTTTTGTTTAGTACTATCTTTTTACTATATACACATGTCATACATACATATGTCATGTTACTGGTGGAAATTTCGACCATTTTTGTTCAATGTCCTTTATACATATTTAGACAATGCTAATGTTTATTACATAAGTGTTTGTCGTTGGTAGGAATTGAACTCACATTGTAACTACTCAGTCACTGCACCACTGAACCGTCAAATGTAATAAATATTAAATTTGTTTGTTATTGCTTTTCAGATTTAAAGAAACCTAAATTTACAAATGTTCCAGCAAGTGTTACTCGAGGATTAAATCCATATGCGAGAAGAATTATTAAAATGCAAATCAATTTAGCATATAGAAAGGAAAAAGGAAGACGATTCTCTGCAAAAGAAAAATTACTTGCTTTAAGTATAATGAAGCAAAGCCCGAAAGCTTACAGGTTTCTACATAGAATTTTCATTTTACCATTGAAAACAACACTAAATAAATTCACATCAAATTTAAATGTGGAAGCTGGAATCAATCCACAAATTTTTACAGCTCTGAAAGAACAGGTAATATTCTGAAAACATTATAATGTATCATATCGTAGCTTCATGTAAATTGGATGTTGAAGTTACAAATGAAATTTTTATTTTGTTTTAGATTGCGAGCTGGGATGAAAAAAGAAGCTATGCTCAATAGTTTTTGATGAGATATCATTGACTCCAGGGCTTCATTTTAATAAGAGCAAGGACCAAGTAACTGGTTTTGTAGAGATGGAAGAGCGGTCTAACGAGCACTGAAACTGAAAATATCCATAATTGGTTAAGTGCCTGGGAGAACAATACGGTGAAAGCAAAAAGTTAACATACCCCTCTGAAAAGCTCGTGAGGTCATCTGGAACTATTGTTAAAGAAACAAATAGGTATTTGGATACAAAAAAAATGTTCCAAAAAATTTAAGAGTAAAAGGCAAAAACCTTACTAAAATTTCAAAAAAAAATGTAAAAATAAACGGTTTAATAAATACTACCTTCTTTTATTGCACAATTATTCACTTCAAAAGTAGTTAAAAAGATATGTGACGAAAAAGGTGTAAATGTATGTTTACTCCCTTTGCCTATAAGCAGTCGCCATATCTAAAAAAAAACAATAAAAAAAAAAGAAATGTCATGTATCGTTTCAGTATTGACAGTTCTTTTTTCAAGCAAAAATTTGTCTATGTGAGATTGCCGTCTGATACGTAGTATCTCTATATAGTTTGTGTCTGTGAGACATCGACTGAAGAAATTTGTTATTGATTCGAAGATCATAAAGTATTTAAATTAATTTCAGCGAAGAAAATCCATAGGTATTTCTCTCGTTTTCCGTGTGAATTTAATTTGAAAAGAATTTACAAAATTCAGTTCTTTTTGTTTTCAGCTTGAAGAGTAAAGCTAAGAAAAAAATACTATATTTACTCGCCGGCACGCGATTTATTAAATTAAATGGATTTATTGTCTCAATAAGTGCAAAAAATCAATAAGGTATCTAATTAACTTATTATATTTCATGATTTAAAACAGATTTTGTTAATTTTATTTTTATTTGTGGGTAAATTGATTATTAAATCAAACATGTTACATTTCCAAAATTCGCCTTTTCCATCCCCTATTTCATTAAAAAAACCTGATAGTGAGCGGCATCTTAGTGGGATTAAGGCATATATTGAGTAACACTTGCGAATTTCCTGTTAAATTCCAAATTTTTACAATATTAAGTTTCACATCCTTCTTTGGCAAATAACTCACAAATTAAGCTGTTTTCTTTTTATTAATAGCAGTAATTATACACAAAATAGGTGCTCTCCCCTCCATATGTCCTTTTTATTAACTAACCAATAAGACAATTTGTCAATTTATTAAAAATTATGTTTTAGAATTCATTTGCTATGTTTATTACATGAAGTGCAAATGTATTGACTGGGATTCCTTCAGAACTCAGTGTTAGACCCACTGACCCTAAGATCATAGGCATATCTAATTCTATTTTTAACCTAACACTGTGCTATGAATCTCCAGGGCAGTTACCGGAGGCCGTAGGGCTCCGCTGCTTGACCTTACAGCTAGAAACCATAACGAACTAACCTAACACAAGGAGGAATTCTGTGGAATTGTACATATATAGAGAGAATAATCTAAGGAATTGGAATATTATATCTCTGACCCGTGATCGCGGAAACTTAGCATCTAGCAGAAGGTACGCTCTACTAACAACCGCTCCGGGGAAGGCTACTAATCTCTTTTAAAAAAAAAAGGAAACCTATAACTATTTGTTCGTGTACTTTATTGCCCCTCATTTTGTAGTTTTGTACCCAATTTGTACCTGATTTTTACCTGCCGAGATTGATCAAACAGACCTGAACCATCCTGCCCTTGGCTTGTATTAATTAAACATTATGTTAAGTGCTTTCCATTGAGGGATTTTGTGTACTTCAGTAACATATGCATATGTGTATTATAATTATGTACCTACAACAATAAAGCTTTTCATTTTGTATCGGACTAAAGGAATAAGTTTGTTTTTTTTCTTTCAACTAAGATTTCCCAATATTTCAACAATTCAGTGAGAAAAAGCACGACATGATTACTTACAGCAAAAACAAAAAAGAAAAATGATTAATTTATAATCAAGTATACTTCTTGATGAATGATGATGACATGATGAACGAAGAATGAATGAAGCAAAATACAAATTTATGAAAAATGTGCTCTTGTGATAGTCTGCTTGATGGATGCTATGCTTGTAGTAAACAAATCAAAGTCGTGCTCAGTGCTAAACCTATTAAATAGTTTACAACCACGTATGATAAACGTATTAGATCTATAATTTGTTCTCGTTTGCGAAATGTGAAGCAATGGACGCTGTCTGATCGCCAAGTTGTTGGTTCGTAGACCAATCAATTTCAACAGGTCAGGGCAATCTATTAATCCATTAGCAATCTTGGACACATAACATACATCACTAATATTACGACGTAATTCTAATGGCAAGGAATGATACCTTCTACAGCGATGTTCATAGCTAATGGAATACTTTTTTGCTTTGAAATCTAGAAAACGCAGGAACCTTTTCTGTATGTTTTCTAACCGCGTAATATACAGTTTGTATTGGGGATTCCAGACTTCACTCGCATATTCTAGGTGACTGCGCACAAAGGCACAATATAATATTTTAATGGCTTTTATTGACCTTAAATCAATTGACATTCTCATTATGAATCCCAAAGCCTTAGATGCTTTAGTTGCAATCTGATCAATATGTACGTCAAAGAGTAACTTGCTGTCATGTGTGACGCCTAAATCTTTAACATTATCTATCCTTGACAAACTATGACCTAACAACTGGTAATTACGAGTCAGTATATCAGGCTTACGACTATATGACATATATAAACACTTCGATACATTAAGTTCAAGCTTATTCAGTTTACAGTAGATCTCGAATCTATCCAAGTCGGCTTGTAAATCTCGACTGTCTGCCGAGTTGCGTATTTCTTTGAGTATCTTCATGTCATCAGCAAATAATAGAATCCGTGTGTGCAGAAAACATTTATCTATATCCATTATAAACAAGAGAAATAGCAATGGACCCAAAATAGAACCTTGGGGGACCCCTGATGGTATACGGGTCCATCCCGACGCATAACCCTGTAGTACCACGGCCTGACTCCGATTGTCAATATATGAGGAAAACCAGCGGTATAAATCACCGTGTATCCCGGCTGCATCAAGTTTTCTGAGTAAAACAGAGTGATCCACACGGTCAAAACATTTTTGATAGTCAGTGTAAACTACGTCTACCTGACCACCACACTCCATACCTGCAGTGATAATTTCATTGGCGATTATTAAGTTGGATACGGTTGACCGCTTTTCAAGAAATCCATGTTGAACAATATTGAAAGAGGGACTCAGTGCCTTGTATACGCTACAATAGATTATTTTCTCAAATATTTTAGCAAAAAGACACAGCTTAGAAATAGGGCGATAGTTTTCTACGTTGTTTTTATTGCCTTTTTTTAAAATTGGAGTAATAAATGCTGCTTTCCAAATTTTGGGAACAATTCCTACACTCAATGAATACCTGAACAACATACATAAAGGTGACACTAAGCTGGATGCACAATTTACAATGAATATTGGTGGAATGTAATCTGGACCACCAGACTTGGTCAGGTCCAGAGATTTAAGGTGTGCGAGTACCTGTTTAGGATCTATCTCAACATTTCCTATACTACATGCACTGGATGTATTTAAATTTGCATCCATAGTTTCACCGGTCTCATTGTTATCTACAAAAGTGGAATGAAAATATTTAGCAAATAAATTACTAATGCCAGCCCCGCTATCAGCACGATCATTGCCATAATACATCACGTTTGGAAAAGTTTGCGCCATCTTTTTACTTTTTACATAGCTCCAAAATGCCTTAGGGTTTCTGATGATTGACGACTCGATATGTTGTATGTATTCCCTGAAGCAGACATTCTCAAGATTCACAACTCTGTTACGCAATAGAGAGAAAGTCTGATAGTCAGATAAGTTACCATATAATTTATACTTAGAATGATACTTAGCTTTCTCTTTAATAGCCTTAATAAGAGAGGAGTTATACCATGGAGGGTACGAGTTATTTTTTACAAATTTGCGTGGTATGTACTGGTCCCTAATCTGATATAATTTGTCATAGAATTTTTCCACCATTGAGTCAATTGAACCATGGCCCAAGTATTCAGTCCAGTTAATCCCATCAAGGTCAGTTGTAATAGCAGAATAATCAGCCTGATGATAACTAAACTTAACCGAACGCGCGTCTTCAAGGGAGTGAAGCTCAATAAAGTCTGCTGAAATGAGTAATGCTTTGTGATATGGGTCTTCAGGGACAAGTGGTGCATTGCTGGAAGTAATGGTTAACTCGCTATTAGAGAAAACCAAGTCTAGGATCCTCCCAATAGAGTTGCGTTCACTGTTATATTGATTTAAGTTACATGAATTTATAACACCAAGAAAGTCAGTTATATACCCACTGGAGTATTTTATAGGTAACAAGGCCTCACCATCTCCAGAATGACACCAATCCACATCGTCTTTGAAGTTAAAATCACCTAGAATAATGAATTTGTCAAGTGGATTGGACAACATTACACTACTAAGCCTGTCACAAAAATTTTCAAGCTGTAGCTTGTAACAATTACCTCCCTGCTCCTTACATAAATATAGACAACAGATATGCATTTTATATGTATGGGCCGGTTTTTTACATTTAATTGATAATGTAATCCAAATATCCTCTGCAGAACTACTCCACACAGGTACGTGCTCCACAGCTAAATCACTTCTAACAGCCAATAGAACACCACCGCCCAACTTTTGACCTAAACGAGAATAATCGCGATCTCGCCTCCAAACGAGATACCTATTACAAAATAATTCACTATCCAGTACGCTGTCAAGTTTCCGTTATACAGATTATATCATAGTTATTTAGACATACGTTTCTATAAAACATACTTGCCTTCGTACGCAGTCCCCTAGCATTCTGGTAATATAATTTCAAATTAATTTTAGTAACGTACTATCGCTGAGTAGAGGTAAATGCACATTGAAATGTATGTTTTGCAGAATATTCATAGTTATATAATTTTTAAGCAATAAATAATAGTTACTTACGTCCATGATTGCAATAAAATATAAAGTTATTAGCACCATCCATTTGCAAACAGTATAAAATAAATAATTATTTGGATTGAAATAAAATAAAACATTCAAACAGTAAGAACGGTAGGCTGCGAACAAAATAACAAAATAAAGTGAGCACGGTACGGCATAGTTAGCACAGTGTCGTAGTAGCACAAACATAGAAATATAATAGGTAATAATTATTATAAAAGAAAAGTAATTAGTTGACAACTTCACTATCAAAACATTCACAAGCCAACGATAACACCAGGCCTTAAGTTGAAAATTTAAACATGCACTATCTTTCGCAGTGGTTCTTAAACTATGCATTAATATTAAAAGAAGATATAGATTATTTGCAGATGATATATCAGTTGTAGTTACTACTGAAATTGACAATACTCACAATGTAACTGACCATGAAAATGACATAAATCAAGTTATTAAATCTATCATAAATTGTCTAAATAAAAATAATCTAAAAATCAATATTGACAAAACAAAATATATACACTACAATCACGATAGGTCTCTTAACATACATTATCAAAATCATGCTCTTAAAAGCGAAAGCAATGCCACTTTCCTAGGTATTGAGCTCGATCAAAAAATTGATTGGAAATCGCAAGTAAATAAGGTGTGCAATAAAGTAAATAGATTTGTCTTTGCTCTCTTTAAATTAACAAAAGTAGCCACAAGAAAAACTGCTTTGACAGCATACTTCGCAATGTGGAATCCTCAGAAGAATAACTAATGTTCTGAGGTGGAATCGGTGTTACGATACGGACTCGTCATCTGGGGCAATAGTACAGACATACATAGAGTTTTTGTAGCACAAAAAAAAATGTATAAGAGCAATATGTGGCATTGCACCAGATACGTCATGTAAGCCATTTTATAAAACGTTGAATATTCTGCCACTACCTTGTATGTACATATTTCAAATTGCGAAGTTTGTGAAAACAAATCAAAACAAATTTAAAACAGCCAAACATATTTGAAATTGCGAAGTTTGTGAAAACAAATCAAAACAAATTTAAAACAGCCAAGGATGTGTATCCCAGAAATACAAGGAACAGTAATAGGTTGGTCCTCGAATTGGTTCCAAAAAGTGCACGGTTTAAAAAAAATGCTACTGCATGTGCATTTCAATTTACAATAAGATTCCAGACGATATAAAAGCATTACCTTTGAATAAATTTAAAACAGCGTTGTTTACTTGGCTTATGGCAAAGTTATTTTATTCGGTCCAGGAATTCTTGAATGATTAAAAACTAATTCTATTAAAATATTATTACTATTTAATTATTTGTTTGACATTATTATTGTAATTGCTTTTCTTGACATTTTAAATATAATTTATAATACCTCAATGTTTTAATAATAATAATATATGACTTGACATTTGAAGGTACTTGATATTTGTAATAGCTTCAATTTTTTCATATTTGCATGCTATTATCTATAGCTGAGTAGCTGAAACGTTGTGATATGGTTCTGTAACGAATGCTGCCTTTTTTGTACCCTATTCAAAAGCAAATAAATGATTTCTTTCTTTCTTTCTCCCCACTTGACGGCCACGTAACCCGGCCCCCTCTCTCTAACCGAGATGAGGGGGGCCGAGCTGGTGGGCGGCACCACAACGGCCGCCAAGCCGTTGGTGGACTCAGCCCACCTCGTGGACTGAGGCACCGCGTACGGCTCGGCGACCACCGCCAGGTCTATCTGCCACCGCGCCATCGACTGGCACAGGAGATCCTGTGCCGCGGCGCAGTGGTTGATATTGGCTTGGAGGAGATTCCCTGTGGACCTACTGGCCATTGGCGATGTCCATGGGAATCTCCTCCCTGGCGGACAGTGTTGCCCGCCCGGTAGCCGCCACTGTGGCAGCCCTCGGCATCAGTCTTCCCCTCACCGGCGGGGGGTTGCAACTGAGGCCCCCCCTCCGGTGAGTGGAAGGCTTGCCGGCGTCGGCGCACACGGCACACTTTATCTGCCCCTGGCAGGTGGCGGCTGCGTGCCCCTCCGAACCGCAGCGGAAGCAGAGCGCGCTGCGGTCCTTGGCGGAGGGGCACCGCTGCACAGGGTGACCGATCCCCATGCAGCGGAAGCAGCGCATGGGGCGCTGCTCCAGCAGGCGGATGGAGGCGTTGCTCCATCCGACCGCGACTTTGCCAGCGCCTGCGAGGTGTTTGGCCACTTCGATGGGAGCTGACACGTTGGCGGCTCCCATGCCCCTGAGGCCAGGGTGGACAGTGCCCACCCTGATTGCAGAGCGGGGGCTCTCCGCCAACGCGGCCAAGGCCTCGCATACCTCCGCGGCGGTAACCGAGTCATCCAGTCCGGTGACTCGAATGTCCGCAGTCTTGGTCGGACGCACCACCTTGGCGGCGTCGCCGAGTACCCCCGCTATGCGTGTCAAAATTCAAAAAATTCAAATTCAAAAATCTTTATTCAACATAGGCCTTTACAGGCACTTATTGACGTCAAAACAAAGCAAAACAATCTAATTTAAAGAAATTATATTAACCTTGTATGTGCATACATCCTAAATATACTCAAGATGTCTGCAAATACAAGTAGGAATGAAAAAAAAAAAAAGTTGATTCTACACCTGTTCGGAAATTGGGAGAGCCTTCTCGAGAAGAACAGGCAAGAAACTCGAAAGGTCTAAATTTTTTATCTCCTCTTTTAAATCGCCATTTACAATTTTGGTTTGTTACAGAGTCGTCAATTGGAAGCTGACCTCAAAGCAAAAGTTTGAGCTCAACTTCCATTACAAGAATAGATGTGTTAATTCACATTATATAAGCTATCTCTGAGAGAAGTGCGTGAACTTAGATTATAAATAAATTGCTCTCACTGAACGTTTCTTTGAAACAAAACGCAATACATTGTTAAATATTAGAATTGAGAGTTCAAACCCAAGCTTTTTTGTCCGTCATGTAATCAGACACTTTATAATATGCTTTTTTAATAAGTACATCTTTGATTGCAACTTTAAATTTGTTTAAGCTAAGTTCTTGTATACAACTTGGGATTTTATTGTAGAAACGTATACACAGGCCTCTAAAAGAATTATTAATTTTTTGGAGCCTGGTATTTGGTAAAGCTAACATATTCTTTTGTCTAGTATTAACTGAATGAATATCACTATTTTTACAAAACACATGAATATTCTTACGAACATATATTAGATTCTCATAAATATATTGCGACGCTACTGTCATAATACCAATTTCTTTGAACTTTTCTCGCAAAGAATCTCTCATTTTAAGGTTATAGATTGCTCGAATAGCCCTTTTCTGCAGTACAAAAACAATCTGAATGTCGGCAGCATTTCCCCACAACAAAATACCATACGACATCACACTATGAAAGTAAGAAAAGTATACAAGTCTTGCTGTATCAACATCAGTCAGTTGACGTATTTTCCATACAGCATGAGCTGCAGAACTAAGTCTCTTTGACAATTTATCGATATGTGGGCCCCATTGCAGCTTAGAATCAAGTGTGATCCCAAGAAATACTGTGGTGTCCACAGGGTGAACACCTATATCCTTTATTTTTACAGTGGTGTGAACCTCTTTGACATTGGGTAAAACAAATTTTATACATTTTGTTTTCCCTTCATTAAGTGACAGGTTGTTCACATTAAACCAATGAACAATTCTTGAGATAGAATTATTTACATCGTCATTAATTTGCACACCTCTTTTAATTTTAAATAAAAGTGAAGTATCATCTGCAAATAATACCATCTCATGTCTATCCTGTACAAAATCAGGGAGGTCATTGACATATATAAGAAATAGAAAAGGACCAAGAATCGAACCTTGCGGAACTCCCATTTTAACTGCAGAACCTTGAGACCTTTTTCCATTGATGTCTACTTTTTGAATCCTCCCACTTAGATAAGAGATTAGAAGATCTAGTGCAGTGTCACGAAACCCATAGTGGTGTAATTTTCTGATCAAGATTTCGTGATAAACGCAATCAAATGCCTTGGACAAGTCACAAAAAATGCCTAACGCATCGTGTGAGTCTTCCCAGGCTTCGAATATATGTTGTATTAACTCAACACCAGCATCGGTTGTTGAGCGACCCCTCCTAAAACCAAATTGTTTACAGTGTAGAAGATTATTCCTATTAAAATAACTTTGCATTTGCTCCAACATTATTTTTTCAAAAATTTTGCTAAAAGTAGGTAGCACAGAGATAGGTCTAAAATTACTGGGGTCTGATGTGCTACCAGATTTATGTAAAGGAATAATTTTACTTAGCTTCATTAGATCAGGAAATACACCACAGTCAATGCAATCATTAAAAATGTTAGCAAGTATTGGAGCTATTGTTTCAATTACGGATTTAGTAACATCAACGGAATTGCCCCACAGATCCGCAGTTTTCTTTTTATTTAAAGTTTTAAATGACTTTGTTATATCAATTTCACTAATGTGTACAAATTTGAATTTATCATTACAAACTTCAACATGATCCTTCACTATAGATTCAGCAATAGCGGGGGATGAATCCAAAGACTTTGTGATTGAGACTGGAATATCAGTAAAGAACTTTTCAAATTCTGCAGCTACTTCTGTGTCAACTGTTACCTTCTTACCATCAACATTCAAACAATATTGATTATTAGTAGTTTTAGCTTTTCCAGTTTCATTATTTATAATATTCCATGTCATTTTAATTTTATTACTACTGTTTTTTATTTTTGAACTTAAATAATTAGATTTAGCAAGCTTGCAAACTTTTTTGAACACTTTGGAATAAGTTTTTACATAAAGTTTAAATTCATCACTAGTATTGAATGAGCGTTCATTGTAAAGTTCAAAAAGTTTTATTCTGCTTTTGTGAATACCTGGTGTAGCCCATTCACTAAAAGCTAAAGTGCCATCAACCGATATAGTCTTTGGCATAAAAATATTTTTAAATTCAGAACAAAATGTATGAAAAAAATTTTCATATAATTTATTTGGATTTTCTTCATAACCTATATAATTTAATTTAATACCAATATTATTTTTCAGCCGTTCTAAGCGACCAGCAGTCTTTGGTACAACAGTGATATTCTTTTTTTCCATGCTTTTACATTTAAGTGGAATGGTAACAATTTGTCCAGAATGGTCAGATTCTAAATTATTAAAAACTCTTCTTGCTAAAGGAACATTATTTGTATAAATATTGTCAATGCATGTGGCAGACGATTGAGTTGTTCTTGTTGGCTCCAAAAATAAATTTCCAAGGTTATATGACCAAAACAGATTTTTAACCCTAATAGATAAACTAGAATTTTCTAATAAATTAATATTAAAATCACCACAAACAATGGTTTGTTTTGTGGAACTACACACTTTTTTCAATACTTCATCCATAGTATCTTCAAAAAGGTCATATAATCCTGAAGGAGGCCTGTATATACTTAATACAATAATCTGGTCCAGCTCCACGCAGGCTATTTCTATTGTTCGCTCAATCGAAAGACTCACAATATCCTTACGATCCTTAAATTTCAGCTTTTTATCTAATATTATTAAAGAACCACCACGAATTGATTTTTCTCGACTGAACGAACTACCAACCAGATGATTGCTGAAATTAAACATGAACTGATAACATTTAAGCTACATTACTACAGTTCAAGAATAATTCCACTTCCAGATCCTTGCCTAACATTCCTTGAATGTTCTGGTGCACCAGGTTGATAAGATTTACTTTATTTTTGTTTTCAAATGGGTTTTGCAATACATTTACAAAGTTTTCAGTATCTTTTCTACCTAATGATAAGCAAGAGGATGTCTCTTTTGTCTCATTACTTAATTTAAAGATTTATTAAAAATATCATCAGTAACATTACTGACAGTCGTTTCACTACCACAGTATTGCTCAATAGGAGCAATTTCAGTACTTTGAGTGGGCTGCTCAATAAAAGCATTGTCAGAGAAAGAATTTATAGCCATGTTTTTGGCTAAAGTTTGTAAATAAAATCTTAGCGAAATAGCTAATTGTTTTTTATAGAATGTTGATAGATATAATCTATCTTCTGTCAAATAAGCTTTAATACATGTCAGTTTGTTGAAGTCAATAATATGGAATTTTTTCGAATAATTTGTCATTAAATCTAATGTCAAATTAAGTTTGTATCTAATAAATGTGGCGAGCGCGTCAGCCTGCTCCGGCGAGGTGCCCTTCGGGAGCTCCATGATTCGAGCTCCCGTCACCCCAGTCCGGAACGTGGGGCTCCCCACAATTCCCATCTCCCCCAGCGTGATGCTGCCTTTCGCCGTTGCAATGGCAGCGGCGTATGTGGCGCCTTTTGCCACCGCTTCGGGTGACAGGCTGATCACCACCGCCAAAGGCATCTTATACTTAAGAGCTCATGGTAAGGCACCAGTCTGTTTGATTATTACATAGATATAGAATGAAATAGATGGGCTATAAAAGCCGTCAAACATGAGGAAAAGATTCACAACATTATTTTTTGTCTTTGTTACCGTATATAGGTGAAACTGGTAGTGGGGATTGTTTATCACCAGCGTCTGGTGATAAACAAATACGCGGAAGAAATTTGTTATGTGAAGTATAGCTCACTGTGTAATTATTTAACAGTTTAATTAGTGTAATTGTGAACTATTTGAACATTTAAATCATGGTGCACTGCTCCTTTTTAGGTTGTAATAGTGATAGTGCTAGAAAACAGGAAAATATAACCTTTCACAGGTAAGACCTAAATTGTGTCAATAAAAAGCGCCAAAACTATTGTTTTAATTATAAATACAAGTTATATTGCAATATTTTATCCTTCTACTATGGTTCTCAATCATAATAAGGGATTAAACATGAAATTTCAAACTTAAGTGGTAAGGTTACTGTTAACCTAACAAGCTAGGAATGTCGCCATTCAATATGGCCACGTATACAGCCAACGCGTATAACATTTTGCCGGGTTATAATGATTCCTTTAGTCGTAGGTAATTTGTTACGTGAAAGGGGGAACTCGCATATTAGTTCCTGTTACATTAATATTGACATATTTAAGTATAACATTTTTGAGCATTTTAGATAACAAAGGTAATTCTTTTGAGGTGAAACTTTCTATTTGCTTCATCATCATCATCATTTCAGCCAAGAGACGCCCATTGCTGGACATAGGCCTCCCCCAGGGATCTCCAAACCGATCGGTCCTGCGCCTCCCGCATCCAGCGGCTTCCCGCGACCTTCACCAGATCGTCGGTCCACCTTGTGGGGGGCCTACCCACGCTGCGTCTCCTGGTACGCGGCCGCCACTCGAGGACCTTTCCGCCCCAACGGCCGTCAGTCCTGCGAGCTATGTGTCCTGCCCACTGCCACTTAAGGTTTGCAATTCTTTGGGTTATGTCGGCGACTCTAGTTCTTCTACGGATCTCTCCATTTCTGATGCGATCGCGTAGAGAAACCCCGAGCATAGCCCTCTCCATTGCCCTTTGAGTGACATTGAGCCTTCTGATGAGACTCATTGTAAACGGCCACGTCTCAGTTCCGTACGTCATCACTGGCAACACGCACGAATTGAAGACTTTCGTCTTAAGACACTGCGGTAGATTGGCCGAGAATATGCTGCGTAGCTTCCCGAACGCTGCCCAGCCGAGTTGGATTCGTCGATTTACCTCTTTCTGGAAGTTGGACTTACCGAGCTGGACTATTTGTCTCAGGTAAACATATTCGTCAACAACTTCCAGTGTAGAGCCGCCAACCTTCACAGGAGTGGGTACTACATGGGAATTCACCATAATTTTGGTCTTGTCCATGTTCATTTTAAGACCCACTTGTTGGGAAACTCTACAGAGGTCTTCGAGCATTGTGCTTGAATTTGCTTGTTTGTCTGTATTTCCTTCGGAGATAACTACTCAAAAACAGTTGGGTTAAAGCTACTGGTCGATTGAATTGGCAGCCAACCAAGCATACCCGAATGTTCTAAGCATTTTGAACAACAGTGTATTCAGAAAAACAAAAAAGGCACTTTTCTTAGGAGTAAAAGTATTATTAATGGTTTGATTTTGGACATTTTCTATTTATATAACAAGTTTGACCATTAGTACAGATAGTTTAAAAAATTATTAATTATTATTTTTAATGTTGTAAAATTAGAACCTGCTTTTATTTTTAACCGACTTCAAAAAAGGAGGAGGTTATCAATTCGGTTGTATTTTTTTTATGTTTGTTACCTCATAACTCCGTCATTTTTAAACCGATTTCCAAAATTCTTTTTGTATTTGATAGAGTATACTGCAAGGGTGGTCCCATGGTCACCAAAGTCAGGATCTGATGATGGGATCTTATAGAAAATTGAGGAAAACACCAATTTAATACCAGAGCTGGTATTAAATTAGGGTTTCTTTCACTAAAAAGATTTCATTCACTAAAAAGTAAAAAATTTTTTTTTTTTACAGAAAATAGAACCGACTTCAAAAACACTGAAAACTTAAAAATAATATAAGAATAGGTACAGACAACATCACACTTCTATATTGAAGTCGGTGACAAATTTTAACACTTTCTAGGAGATCATCGTTTGGCGCCGACTTCAATATAGAAGTGTGATGTTATCTGTACCTATTCTTATATTATTTTTAAGTTTTCAGTGTTTTTGAAGTCAGTTCTATTTTTTGTAAAAAAAAGTTTAACCTGTATACATATTGTTTCAGGACGCATCGGTGTTGGATTTCGGTTCAAATTTGAATACGCCCCGAAAGAGAAAAATGCGGCTTCAAATGCTGCGTTTGAAACAATCAGCGAGGTCATCAAATTAAAAACTACGGCCAGTGCGTCAATCGCTTACACGATTGGGAAAAAAAGTAGCCACACTTGAAAATGTGTAAAGTGATTTGAAGTGTAAGTTAATGATGCAAAATGAGTAGTTGGACATTTTAGATATTGTAGGAGGAACCAATAGAGATTTTCTGAAAAGATTATTTGGAGTTGACGAAAGGAAGTATTCTGAACCTTTAAGGAAATTCGCGCTGTGCTAACACTTTTTAAATCAATTGTACTCAATTAATAACTAACGACCAACTTGCGGAGGGGAGAGTACTGGTGTGCTGAGATACAGGCAACTGCCTAGTTTAGTCACCAGTCTCTCACAGTCTTCAGTGTATTGTATAGAGATTTATTATTTAGTTTAAGATGCTACTGTAAGATTGTAGAAGATAAGTAAAAATAAAGTTATTATTATTATTTTTAAGTCCAAAGGCATATGAATTTGTACGTAAGCAATTTAATACATGTTTACCACACCCAAAAACAGCTGGTGAGTGGCGAGGAGTAGACAGCCTCTAGAAAATGTTTGTGATTTATTAGCAATTTTGTGCCATAGCTAGTAAGCTGGCTTAATCCAAATAAAATAAGTCATATCTTTACTTTGTCTGAATATTTAACAAGAACACATAGGATGTAGATATAGCTCTATGCACCGAACAAGTGTTTCAAATTAATTATATAGGTACTTGACAGAACATAATCTTCCTCAGAGATCTACAAATTGGTCTTGTCCTGCGCTATTTCCAAGTTGCCGCCAGCGGGGGCGAGGTTGGGGGTGGCAACACGGGCAACTAAGAATAACCAGCTATCTACATCGGCATCTTGCGTTCTTTGCCAGATCTTTTTTCCACATTGTGAGCATGCTTACCATCTTTGGGCTTTCAGCACCATATTGAGTGCGGTATCAGTAGTTCGGTTCGTGAACTTACCCAGCCCAAGTGAATTTTTACCTGTATTGTAGTGAATTTTATCTCTGTAAGCCGAAGTCCTTAATTCGATGACAATAATGGTGCTATTGAAATCTAATTTTAGAAAATGTTTATTTAAAATTTAATATTATACATTTTCTAAAGCTTCACAAATATTTAGTAAATGTATAAATATTGGATTTTAAATAAACTGCAGAGATAAAGAAAAAATAATGATATTGCCCGCTATATTCTTAATCGAGCGACGATCGGCAAAAGCTGGAAGCGAGTGGTCGCAGATCGTGCTCAGTTGCGAGCTCTTAGAGAGGCCTATGTCCAGCAGTGGACGCGTGTGGGCTGATGATGATGATTCCTAATATTTTTTCTTATATTTGTAAAGATGTTTAAAAAATAGCTTAAATAAATAAGTAAAATGTTTTAAAACGAAATATACTCGAGTAAATCCGAAAAGTGTAGTTTTATTTAAAAGTGTAAATAACTTTAGACTGCGAAGGTTGAATGAAGAATTCAATAACAAAAATTCGCAACTTCCTCCCACTTTTATTTTTTGAGACATATTATTGAGCGAGGGGCGCTCATTAAAATATCTCAAAAAAAAATACGTAGATCAACCAACTCTGTTTATAGTGGTAAAAGCCACTAATAAACATAAAGTAGGGTAAAACTTAAAGCAACACTGGTATACCCATCTACTTTAGGCAGGTATGACGTCATCTATGTCTGTCCCTTACGGGTGTACGGTCACGTCCTATCAATTCCATTCTTTATCTAAGGATTATTAAGTCCATGCACAGAACATATACTATTCTCTCTAATCTGTGCACATATACTAGTATTAGTCTGTGGTATGGTATCATACGCCTGCGCTAACAGTAATATAATTTGTGCCTGCGCTCAAAGAGAATAGTAATACTTGCCTGCAGGCGTTGGAATCACCCCTATAACTAGCGGGTCGTTAGTGGAGCGGCTCTGAGACAGTCTCCGCCATTTTTTTTGACGCCATTTTGCTTTTGGGTGCATGTGTGTGTGTCGTGTCGTGCACAAATTATATTACTGTTACAGATAGGAATCAACCCCTCTAGCGGCCGTTTCGTAGTGAAATGACAGCTCCGTAATGATAGTGCTGCAAAACTATCGACTGCTTATTATCGACATACTGAAAATTATCGATATAAATTTACAGCCCTAATCTACTTTTTTAATTCTGATAATATTTTAGGTTATTAAAAATCAAAACAACGAAATGCGATTACCTTTTTATTGAATTTAACATACAATATGACAAAAACGTACACAATGGAACTTATTAGAACCCACAATTCTCCGCCATGCAACGCTGTGCTTACTCTGCGATTCTGAAAAGATAAATAAGCATTTGTATAAAGTGTGACGACTCTAAAATGAAAAACAGTGAAAAACCTAGTAAAAATAAATAACCTGCCTCTCCATCTGATCTTAGTCTCTCCACTTCTCAATATCTGTACACCTGTTGATACAAAAAAGATAATTATATAAGACATTACTTTGTTTTTGAAAATAATTTTGTTTTATTGATTATTTACAAAACTTCAGATTGAAGAATTGAACTCTGCAGACAATGGCAAATAGTTTAAAACGTTTGAATACATTTTGAAGAAGTTAACATTAAAAGCAATTAATTTTATAGTAGGTAATCTAACCAAACAAATCAATCTAGTTTTTAATTTTGATGAATATGTTAAGGTCAATAAGAAATGTTTTCCATAAATTAATGATATTCATTCATATAAATGATTTTAATTAGAGTTTGAAAAAGCATTTAAAAGGAATGGCATACCCATTCCTTTTGTAATGCTTTTAAAATTATGTTTATCAAACTTTCACATTCTCTTAAATAATTGTGTCAGAGTTAAATGTTCCAAATTGGTTCACTAAACTCAAATAAAACTAGATTTATTAAATTCTCATGGCCAAATGTAAGGAAAGTGGATACAATCGAATCGTTGAACTCATCAATTGTAGTTACAAAATTTTTGGGTATTACACTTGATGCACGTTTGTGGGATCAACATAGTCCTTCGCGAACAGACCTAGTTCTGTTGTATATGTAGTAAAACAATTCAAGCATGTTACTATGTTGATACGGCAAGATAAATTTACTTAGTTATTTTCAGTGTCATGTAATTGGCTATTACTGCTGGGTTTCGGCTGCTAGTATAGAAAGTATTTTTGGACTTCAGTTGGTGCTATTTATAATTCACAAGCAAAGGTTTCTCTAAGAAATATTTTTAACTAAATTAATATATTGATTTAAGCTGAACAGTCTAATTATGAAAATTTGATTTGTCTATAAAAATTATAAAACCTTTGGTACCAATTTTCGATTTCATAATCTAAACACAAGAAATAGAAAGCCACTGTGAACAAGTGTGTATTGATCTGCTCATCACGTTCTAGTCATTTTCTGATATAACCATAAAAAGTAGGTGTTATAATAGCAACGTAACATCCCATTTTTTTTTTCGTCGTGACTATTGTGATTTTCAAAGCTTATTTACTCGCAAACTATAAGACTTGAGAGAAAATTGACATGAATAAAAAGTGTTAATTTTAAAGCTATTCTATATGATACAACCATAAAAATTAGGTGTCCTAATATCAAGGCAACATCCCAAAATTTTTCTTGTCCTGCGGCCATTGTAATTTTCAAAGCTGATTTACTCGCAAACTATAAGACTTGAGAAAAAGTGAATAAGAGTAAAAAGTGTTTATTTTAGGCTATTCTATATTATACAACCATAAAAAGTAGGTGTCATAATAGCAATATGCAACATCTCAAAATTTTTCTAAGTCCTGCTGCCATTGTGATTTTCAAAGCTGATTTACTCGCACACTATAAGATTTGAGAAAAAATGGACAAGAATAAAAAGTGTTTATTTTTAGCTATTCTATACGATACAACCATAAAAAAGGACCTTGCGCACCCTTTCATTCACCCCAACCCAATTTTGAAATATTTTCTTTAATATAGGGGCATATAGTATAACACTGATCTTGACTTATAGATTTTGAAAGAAATTTGGCAGCTCTGTCAACTGACACAGTGAATCAATTGACAGTTAACTTAAGATTTATCAACATTAAACTTTAAACTGTATTTTATTAAATGTTTTATTTGTGCTGCTACATTGTTGTTGTCAGTGTCATTGTCATGTTTTGTCCATTTTTAGGTGACCCAAAACAAAACTATAGCACACTTTTGGCCGTTGTCAACAAAAGCAAACTCAGAAACAGTGTCTTATCCATAAACTCGAGTTTGGCAGTAATGGTTGTGTAAAACGACCGGTTGCCACTTAACCAAGAAGTGAAGTGAAGTTAAGCTTGTTATAGCATATTCAAGATAAGAAGGTTCCCGTGACAGGTCAAACTTTTCCGTTTCATGCATACCAGTTTCCGTGAATAAAAATATTATGTTTTAAAAATGTCTTTTTCAGTTATTTTTGTCAACAATGCAACAATTAATTCCACATTAAAATCAGTCCAGTTAAATATAATTATTTATAATTCTGATAAAATATTTGTTTAATTAAGTATTTATTTGAGTCATGAATCGGAACTTATACTTTACACAAACATTTTATTTTTAAACTTTAGAATTATAATTTTATTTAATTAGGCTGATATTCTTGTTTTTATTTAATGTGGAATTAATTATTACATTTTTGATAAAAATAACCTAAGGAGATAAATTATTTTTTTCATCACGGAAATTAGTATGCATGAAACGGAAAAAATCGATTTGTCAAGGGAACTTTCTTATCTTGAATGTACTATATTTAATTTTATCACTGATTAGCCTTTCAGAAACAAGGGGTTAATAAGCAAACATATTTATGTCAAAAACAAATTAATCACCTTTTGACAGCCCACTTTCTGTTATTCATGTCCTGTTCATTGCTTGTGCAGTGGCTTATGTTCTTAGCATATTAATAAAATTGATAAAATGAAATTCAGGTCCATGGTGAGTAACCAAAGCTTCTAACATATCGAGCTTCTCTATGCTTCCGAAGTCACCTTGCGCCCAGACATGTGCACCATCAGAAGATCAATTTTAGCAGAGCTTTGCTACTCTTTTTGAGAAGAAGTGTTTTTCATTTTCATTCAATCTAAAAAAAAATTACATGTAATTTTGAACAACAACATAGTGTAGGTTATTTAATGGAAAACATAATATTAAATTAATTTTAAACTATTGTTTATTTAATGAAAAAAATATTACACAACTTTGCTCACCTATCATTATTGGATTTTTAAGTATTCCTGAATTTATTTCACTTGGAGGAAGTTATTTATTGCATACTCAACTCAAGATATTCATCTTCAAGTATTTGTGTTTCAAAATAACACTAGTTTTTCTGTGTTCATAAGTTGTTTTTATCGATTTCAAAATTGATGTGCATCCAGAAATGTAACCTCTGTTGAAGCCGATGGTCTGTAAAATATTTTAGTGGATTCATAACAATATAAAGTTCGCTCGTTTTTTAGTATGGGAAAGTTCAACTTCATACATTTTGGTAAATAACTATTAGGCCAAAGATGAAAGCGTTCTTCACCTGGATTTGCCTACAAGAGAGTTGCTGGATGTCTGATTATCAGAGTAACAAGTTGTACTCTGCACAAGTTGTACTGTCACCATGGTGATCTGATAAACTTAAGTAAGATTATGGTAGCTAACCAGGTGGGCTCAGCTATATTAGCATGAAATAGTATGAAACAATGAAAGGTCAAAAAGTTATTAAGTTTAGAAAATCACAAGCAAACAAACCGATAAAACTGCCGAATCCCTTCGTACACACAGGTACTGTTATTGAATCAAGAACAGTGAGTGTCAAAAATCTTAAAAAACATGCTTAAAACACATAAAATCTGAAGATAAATTAGAGATTTAAACAAACCAACAATGTAATAATGAAAAATGAAATGCAAATGTGTGCGTTCTACTTCTATGATGAAATGACACGACACGACACACACACATGCACCCAAAAGCAAAATGGCGTCAAAAAAAATGGCGGAGACTGTCTCAGAGCCGCTCCACTAACGACCCGCTAGTTATAGGGGTGATTCCAACGCCTGGTGTCGTGTCATTTCATCATAGAAGTAGAACGCACACATTTGCATTTCATTTTTCATTATTACATTGTTGGTTTGTTTAAATCTCTAATTTATCTTCAGATTTTATGTGTTTTAAGCATGTTTTTTAAGATTTTTGACACTCACTGTTCTTGATTCAATAACAGTACCTGTGTGTACGAAGGGATTCGGCAGTTTTATCGGTTTGTTTGCTTGTGATTTTCTAAACTTAATAACTTTTTGACCTTTCATTGTTTCATACTATTTCATGCTAATATAGCTGAGCCCACCTGGTTAGCTACCATAATCTTACTTAAGTTTATCAGATCACCATGGTGACAGTACAACTTGTGCAGAGTACAACTTGTTACTCTGATAATCAGACATCCAGCAACTCTCTTGTAGGCAAATCCAGGTGAAGAACGCTTTCATCTTTGGCCTAATAGTTATTTACCAAAATGTATGAAGTTGAACTTTCCCATACTAAAAAACGAGCGAACTTTATATTGTTATGAATCCACTAAAATATTTTACAGACCATCGGCTTCAACAGAGGTTACATTTCTGGATGCACATCAATTTTGAAATCGATAAAAACAACTTATGAACACAGAAAAACTAGTGTTATTTTGAAACACAAATACTTGAAGATGAATATCTTGAGTTGAGTATGCAATAAATAACTTCCTCCAAGTGAAATAAATTCAGGAATACTTAAAAATCCAATAATGATAGGTGAGCAAAGTTGTGTAATATTTTTTTCATTAAATAAACAATAGTTTAAAATTAATTTAATATTATGTTTTCCATTAAATAACCTACACTATGTTGTTGTTCAAAATTACATGTAATTTTTTTTTAGATTGAATGAAAATGAAAAACACTTCTTCTCAAAAAGAGTAGCAAAGCTCTGCTAAAATTGATCTTCTGATGGTGCACATGTCTGGGCGCAAGGTGACTTCGGAAGCATAGAGAAGCTCGATATGTTAGAAGCTTTGGTTACTCACCATGGACCTGAATTTCATTTTATCAATTTTATTAATATGCTAAGAACATAAGCCACTGCACAAGCAATGAACAGGACATGAATAACAGAAAGTGGGCTGTCAAAAGGTGATTAATTTGTTTTTGACATAAATATGTTTGCTTATTAACCCCTTGTTTCTGAAAGGCTAATCAGTGATAAAATTAAATATAGTACATTCAAGATAAGAAAGTTCCCTTGACAAATCGATTTTTTCCGTTTCATGCATACTAATTTCCGTGATGAAAAAAATAATTTATCTCCTTAGGTTATTTTTATCAAAAATGTAATAATTAATTCCACATTAAATAAAAACAAGAATATCAGCCTAATTAAATAAAATTATAATTCTAAAGTTTAAAAATAAAATGTTTGTGTAAAGTATAAGTTCCGATTCATGACTCAAATAAATACTTAATTAAACAAATATTTTATCAGAATTATAAATAATTATATTTAACTGGACTGATTTTAATGTGGAATTAATTGTTGCATTGTTGACAAAAATAACTGAAAAAGACATTTTTAAAACATAATATTTTTATTCACGGAAACTGGTATGCATGAAACGGAAAAGTTTGACCTGTCACGGGAACCTTCTTATCTTGAATATGCTATAACAAGCTTAACTTCACTTCACTTCTTGGTTAAGTGGCAACCGGTCGTTTTACACAACCATTACTGCCAAACTCGAGTTTATGGATAAGACACTGTTTCTGAGTTTGCTTTTGTTGACAACGGCCAAAAGTGTGCTATAGTTTTGTTTTGGGTCACCTAAAAATGGACAAAACATGACAATGACACTGACAACAACAATGTAGCAGCACAAATAAAACATTTAATAAAATACAGTTTAAAGTTTAATGTTGATAAATCTTAAGTTAACTGTCAATTGATTCACTGTGTCAGTTGACAGAGCTGCCAAATTTCTTTCAAAATCTATAAGTCAAGATCAGTGTTATACTATATGCCCCTATATTAAAGAAAATATTTCAAAATTGGGTTGGGGTGAATGAAAGGGTGCGCAAGGTCCTTTTTTATGGTTGTATCGTATAGAATAGCTAAAAATAAACACTTTTTATTCTTGTCCATTTTTTCTCAAATCTTATAGTGTGCGAGTAAATCAGCTTTGAAAATCACAATGGCAGCAGGACTTAGAAAAATTTTGAGATGTTGCATATTGCTATTATGACACCTACTTTTTATGGTTGTATAATATAGAATAGCCTAAAATAAACACTTTTTACTCTTATTCACTTTTTCTCAAGTCTTATAGTTTGCGAGTAAATCAGCTTTGAAAATTACAATGGCCGCAGGACAAGAAAAATTTTGGGATGTTGCCTTGATATTAGGACACCTAATTTTTATGGTTGTATCATATAGAATAGCTTTAAAATTAACACTTTTTATTCATGTCAATTTTCTCTCAAGTCTTATAGTTTGCGAGTAAATAAGCTTTGAAAATCACAATAGTCACGACGAAAAAAAAAATGGGATGTTACGTTGCTATTATAACACCTACTTTTTATGGTTATATCAGAAAATGACTAGAACGTGATGAGCAGATCAATACACACTTGTTCACAGTGGCTTTCTATTTCTTGTGTTTAGATTATGAAATCGAAAATTGGTACCAAAGGTTTTATAATTTTTATAGACAAATCAAATTTTCATAATTAGACTGTTCAGCTTAAATCAATATATTAATTTAGTTAAAAATATTTCTTAGAGAAACCTTTGCTTGTGAATTATAAATAGCACCAACTGAAGTCCAAAAATACTTTCTATACTAGCAGCCGAAACCCAGCAGTAATAGCCAATTACATGACACTGAAAATAACTAAGTAAATTTATCTTGCCGTATCAACATAGTAACATGCTTGAATTGTTTTACTACATATACAACAGAACTAGGTCTGTTCGCGAAGGACTATGTTGATCCCACAAACGTGCATCAAGTGTAATACCCAAAAATTTTGTAACTACAATTGATGAGTTCAACGATTCGATTGTATCCACTTTCCTTACATTTGGCCATGAGAATTTAATAAATCTAGTTTTATTTGAGTTTAGTGAACCAATTTGGAACATTTAACTCTGACACAATTATTTAAGAGAATGTGAAAGTTTGATAAACATAATTTTAAAAGCATTACAAAAGGAATGGGTATGCCATTCCTTTTAAATGCTTTTTCAAACTCTAATTAAAATCATTTATATGAATGAATATCATTAATTTATGGAAAACATTTCTTATTGACCTTAACATATTCATCAAAATTAAAAACTAGATTGATTTGTTTGGTTAGATTACCTACTATAAAATTAATTGCTTTTAATGTTAACTTCTTCAAAATGTATTCAAACGTTTTAAACTATTTGCCATTGTCTGCAGAGTTCAATTCTTCAATCTGAAGTTTTGTAAATAATCAATAAAACAAAATTATTTTCAAAAACAAAGTAATGTCTTATATAATTATCTTTTTTGTATCAACAGGTGTACAGATATTGAGAAGTGGAGAGACTAAGATCAGATGGAGAGGCAGGTTATTTATTTTTACTAGGTTTTTCACTGTTTTTCATTTTAGAGTCGTCACACTTTATACAAATGCTTATTTATCTTTTCAGAATCGCAGAGTAAGCACAGCGTTGCATGGCGGAGAATTGTGGGTTCTAATAAGTTCCATTGTGTACGTTTTTGTCATATTGTATGTTAAATTCAATAAAAAGGTAATCGCATTTCGTTGTTTTGATTTTTAATAACCTAAAATATTATCAGAATTAAAAAAGTAGATTAGGGCTGTAAATTTATATCGATAATTTTCAGTATGTCGATAATAAGCAGTCGATAGTTTTGCAGCACTATCATTACGGAGCTGTCATTTCACTACGAAACGGCCGCTAGAGGGGTTGATTCCTATCTGTAACAGTAATATAATTTGTGCTTGCCTGCGCTGCTGCGACTTGCACAAAACTTGCATTTTTTGAAGTACCTAACTAGGTAATTTGATTAAATTTGACTTACACATTTGCTTTTTTGGAATATGTTGGAGATATTAAATGGCGCATTAATGGTATATTTTGTCATATTGTGTGCATTTAATGTTCTACTTCCTCAGTTAGTTAAGCCTGTAAGTATGAAAACTTGTATAAATTTACCATGAGTCAATAGAATTTGTCTTTCTGATACTCTAATTTTAAAATATACAAAATAAATCTTCTGCTCCTTTACAGTTATCAGCTTGTTTCTGTAAGCCATCTAATATTGAGCGAATGATTTGGTCTGAAATAGTTAAGCTGAAATTGGAACAAAACAATATTTCCATTAAAGATGAATTTGCAGCATACTCAAAATTGCAACGGAAAATTAACAAACTTGAGAGCCAACTTAAAGAAGACTCCCAGTCTCGTATGAGTAAGAGTTTAGCTATCAAAAGCTGGATTCAAATAATGTTACAAATGTCACTAGCACTAGTAACTTTGCTGTCGGTAATTTGGTTTAGACGTGAACCTATTGTAGCATTGAACACAAATTTGTTTCCATTGGGCACAATTCTTAGATATCCTAGTGAAATGCCAAATGCAATCTCTTGTCATATATGGGTTCTGATATCGAATGTATCTTTGAGATCTTTACTAAAGCCGGTTGCCTCATAGAAACAGCTCTGGAGGAATCCACTAAAGAATCCATAATTTGAGTTGGACATAAGTATTTGTGTAAAGTAATTATTTGTCTATTTTCTCCACTCTTTTTCTGATGTGTTATTATATTGTAACCTTCCAATAATACAAACTGATTTAATGTCACTTTTAAATGTAATAATTGTGAACAATTTTAATAGATTTTGTATAATAAATTCTAAATTTGAAACCAGTTAGTGTAATGTAGACTATTTTCTGAGATTTATACAGCAACTATTAGCATCGCTTGGCTGTATTATTAACAAAATATACTTCCCCTTGGCACTACCAACTGGTTAGGGATGCCACGATATATCAGAAAAGCAATAATTATTGATATATTGATGTTGACAATACGCCAATATCAATATCGAAAAAGAAACTTGATATTGTGACGAAATACTGAAAACCCAAATTAAAATACCCACAAAACTGTGAAAAATGATGTTACTGGCAACACTGAAGTCGAAAAATATTTCTGTTCTCGACTCTATTGTTGTAATCTGTAATGAAAAGTGTGTGTCAAAGTGATGCACTGTTGAGTCAACAGTGTACAGCGAATGGTCATCCAGCATGTTGACTTTACTAAGGAAATTTCTAAATTTCTCTCTAAAACTGTAGTAAACCAGAGTAATGTACAGCGAATGGTCACCATCATAGCCCATCGTGTAGAGGTGCTATAAAACTACATTAAATTTTAATAAGCTTTTAAAAAAGCTGAAATATCTATCTGTTATATGCGTTTTATTTACTGCAGGGCTTGATGCTCGTATAAATAATTGGGAGAACGTTCAATTTAAAAATTTAATAAAAAAGGCAAGTAATTACAAAAGTGTGTTCTTAAATATGTGCGTAGTCAATATATATTTGAAGAAATTGGTAGGGGACAAATGCGAAGAATCTATTGGTCGGCGATCACGTGATATTTTATGCTGATTGGCTTCTCCTGATCACGCCACCTCTTCATACACTATATGGTACGCCTGTCGCGCCCTCTAGTTTGAAAGGCTTGAACACTATCAAATATCAATATATCAGCGTAGTAGACCAATATATCGTTATATTAGTATTGACTTAATTCGATATTTATATCGATATATTTTTTTAAATTTGCATCCTTACTATTGGTGGTGTGACTTGATTATGCCTCAGATACATGAAAAAATGTACTTACGAATGTCAAAGATATTTACACTATTCCCCCTCTAAAAAGTTTGTTTTATTCACTGTTTTCAGCACTTTTAATCACTATTTTGGTGTTTAAATTTGGGACACAAATATATTCGACCTCTCCATCTCAATATCTTAATGCTATACAACCTCCTTGCGCAAAAAATATACTATTCAAACTCCTTGCGCAGTGAATACTCGACATACAAACTCCTTGTGCAAATGACTCCCCGAGATTTAATTGGTCAACATTTTCCACAAGGAGTTTGACATTAGTATAAAATGACACTTAATTTTAGTAGTTAATTGTTCCAATTTTAATGTGCGATTTAATTAATTTAACATTCCTTTTTTCTTCATTTAATGTCTATTTTTGCTTAAATCTTTCTTTTTCTCGTTGTCATGGTATAAAGTTTAGTATGCAACTGTTGAATAAAACGGATTAATATTGAGGGCCATGAATGACTCACATCCCTCAGGATTCTAACACTTCAATCATGAGCGTAATGGCGCTCGCTTTAAATCCGTCCTTTATTCACTAGTTGCATAATATACTATTATTACAGTTTTGGACACTAAAATATATACTTTTTTAAACTAAACATTGGACTCAATTCTGAAGTGGTCGCTAAATTTCCTAATTTTATTAAGGTCGTCGAGTCGTCGGCATGGTACCTCTATCTTACCTATTTCTGCCGCCAAGCAGCGATATGCTTGCATTGCTGTTTCGGGTTGAAGGGTAACACAGGCATTGAAATTACTGGGTACTGTGACTTAACATCTTATGTCACGGGTTGGCAACGTACATTGGTTGGTTTCTGGTAGCACATCAGACCCCAGTAATTTTAGACCTATCTCTGTGCTACCTACTTTTAGCAAAATTTTTGAAAAAATAATGTCGGAGCAAATGCAAAGTTATTTTAAGAGGAATAATCTTCTACACTGTAAACAATTTGGTTTTAGGAGGGGTCGCTCAACAACCGATGCTGGTGTTGAGTTAATACAACATATATTCGACGCCTGGGAAGACTCACACGATGCGTTAGGCATTTTTTGTGACTTGTCCAAGGCATTTGATTGCGTTTATCACGAAATCTTGATCAGAAAATTACACCACTATGGGTTTCGTGACACTGCACTAGATCTTCTAATCTCTTATCTAAGTGGGAGGATTCAAAAAGTAGACATAAATGGAAAAAGGTCTCAAGGTTCTGCAGTTAAAATGGGAGTTCCGCAAGGTTCGATTCTTGGTCCTTTTCTATTTCTTATATATGTCTATGACCTCCCTGATTTTGTACAGGACAGACATGAGATGGTTTTATTTGCAGATGATACTTCACTTTTATTTAAAATTAAAAGAGGTGTGCAAATTAATGACGATGTAAATAATTCTATCTCAAGAATTGTTCATTGGTTTAATGTGAACAACCTGTCACTTAATGAAGGGAAAACAAAATGTATAAAATTTGTTTTACCCAATGTCAAAGAGGTTCACACCACTGTAAAAATAAAGGATATAGGTATTGACCCTGTGGACACTACAGTATTTCTTGGGATCACACTTGATTCTAAGCTGCAATGGGGCCCACATATCGATAAATTGTCAAAGAGACTTAGTTCTGCAGCTCACGCTGTATGGAAAATACGTCAACTGACTGATGTTGATACAGCAAGACTTGTATACTTTTCTTACTTTCATAGTGTGATGTCGTATGGTATATTGTTGTGGGGAAATGCTGCCGACATTCAGATTGTTTTTGTACTGCAGAAAAGGGCTATTCGAGCAATCTATAACCTTAAAATGAGAGATTCTTTGCGAGAAAAGTTCAAAGAAATTGGTATTATGACAGTAGCGTCGCAATATATTTATGAGAATCTAATATATGTTCGTAAGAATATTCATGTGTTTTGTAAAAATAGTGATATTCATTCAGTTAATACTAGACAAAAGAATATGTTAGCTTTACCAAATACCAGGCTCCAAAAAATTAATAATTCTTTTAGAGGCCTGTGTATACGTTTCTACAATAAAATCCCAAGTTGTATACAAGAACTTAGCTTAAACAAATTTAAAGCTGCAATCAAAGATGTACTTATTAAAAAAGCATATTATAAAGTGTCTGATTACATGACGGACAAAAAAGCTTGGGTTTGAACTCTCAATTCTAATATTTAATCATGTATTGCGTTTTGTTTCAAAGAAACGTTCAGTGAGAGCAATTTATAAGCTAAGTTCACGCACTTCTCTCAGAGATAGCTTATATAATGTGAATTAACACATCTATTCTTGTAATGGAAGTTGAGCTCAAACTTTTGCTTTGAGGTCAGCTTCCAATTGACGACTCTGTAACAAACCAAAATTGTAAATGGCGATTTAAAAGAGGAGATAAAAAATTTAGACCTTTCGAGTTTCTTGCCTGTTCTTCTCGAGAAGGCTCTCCCAATTTCTGAACAGGTGTAGAGTCAACTTTTTTTTTTTCATTCCTACTTGTATTTGCAGACATCTTGAGTATATTTAGGATGTATGCACATACAAGGTTAATATAATTTCTTTAAATTAGATTGTTTTGCTCTGTTTTGACGTCAATAAGTGCCTGTAAAGGCCTATGTTGAATAAAGATTTTTGAATTTGAATTTGAATTTATCACTGTGAGGCTTTTTATGCGCAAGCCTTACGGAGACCACATGTGCTATAGGCGGCTGTTGCCACTTACCATCAGGTGGGCAGTCTGCTTGTTTGCCAACTTAGTTGCATAAAAAAAAAGTGCTGCTAAACCATTATCCTATTCTACGACTACTGTCAAATTCAACTGACATTGCTATTTTGAATCTGACGTTTCTAATTTTAGAAGGTCAATTACTCAGAAGAATAACTAAAGCATGGTCAATTACACTTAGCTTTAGCCATCCAAACGCTATTCCAGACGTGAGATTTTTACGCGTAAACATCCTAAACTGACTATTTTTAGCGGCGACTAAAATCATCCCGATTAAAATTAAGGCCTTGCTAAAATCTGCCATTTTGGTAATGAAAAATACAAATCCTAACTAAATGGTAATCTAATCTGTTGGAGCAGTGTGGCTGACCCCAGCCGGGCCACAAAAAAAAAGTGTGAAAAATAGATTGTTTGAGTAGGTCGCTATAATGTCTAGAGTTTGTCAGAGTTTGTCGGCAAGTTTCAGAGTTTGTCGATCCACCATTTCAGAGCTCACCTGCAGCAAAGTTGCTGCAACTGAGCTAGCTGGATCTCGAAAACATTGCGACGTAGAGAAAAACTGTTTGCTGGAATAGTGAAGCGGTAGTTTGTCGGAGTTTGTCGAACAAATTCCACAGTTTGAGACATGCGCATTTCCGAGATATGTGTGGCCCGGCTGGAGAAACGTTACCCCAGCCGGGCCACCTGGATCTCGAAAACGAAACGACCTAGCAAAAATCTGCTTACAGACAAAGATAGGTGGTAGTTTGTCGATACATTCTTCAGATTCAGAGTTTGTCGACGCCTCAATCCAAAGAACGAAAGAATTCTTTATTTGGGTAAATAGTCTAGGAGCCTGGAGTCCCAAATGTGTGAGGTTTCGTTATTTTTTATGTTTTATGTACTTACTTACAATAAGAAGTTAATTTAAAATAGTTAATTGAATTCAGTGATGAAACAGTAACCGTTAATATTTAAATTTATGTAAATCCTCGATGAGTGATTGATATTTTTTAAATGTATTTAAGCAACATTTGGCATCTGGTCTCCTTGTCTATCTATATGAAGTAATGTACAGTCGCGTACAACTTTCTTTAAAAAATCGATTATAATAAGTGCATGCAAAGTAAGTTTTATGAGGTTTTGTTTGTTAGATGTATATCCTGAAAAGTATAATTTTTATATAAAGCATCCATAAAGTTTATTACGAATTCATTGTTTCATGTTAAAAGTTGTTGTCCTTTCCATCCACTCCGTACATCAACGCAAGTAAACACTAAAATAAAACTAGTAGAAAAAATTGGTTTGTATTGATAACATACTTTAAATATATGGTGCAACGAAAACAAAAACCTATGTGTTCCTATAGATTTTACATTACTTGAGAGGGACTTTTGTGAATTAAAAAAGTGAGATGAATTAATTGAATTGACTTCAATCAAAATATCTGTGGTAAAAGTATAAAAACTTAGGAAAATAAAAAACCTCACCATGTTGCGGAAAACAATTTGATTACCTATGGGTAACCATCTTATGGATAGGTAATGGAATTGTTTTTTGCAACATATTAAATTCATTATTATTTACTTTAATATAATTCTTATTAGAAAGTAGGTTGGATCTATTCCAATCCATTAATAATGGTAGTCACACCAACACATCAAAATATTACTATAAAAGTTACTGCATTTTATTCGCGTACTCGTGCAAATACTATACTAATAGTTTTTATTTATTCAAAATCGAGCCAGGCTTTCCAAAGCGTTGTAAAGTTTCACCGTGAAAGGACAACAACTTTGAACATGAAAGCAATGAATTCGTAATAAACTTTATGGATGTTTTATACAAAAATTATTCTTTTCAGCATATACTCGGTATTTCATAATAACCAATAAATAATCAATGCGTTATCTAAAACTAATTATTAAATTGTGTTTACCCGTAATTTCATTCAACCCAAAATTTTCATGTAAATCATAGACATGATGATGATACTATGATATTCATGAAAATTTTGGGTTGAATAACATTACGTGTAAACACATTTTAATAATTAGTTTTAAATAACGCATTGATTATTTATTGGTTATTATGAAACAGCGTGTATAACAAACAAAACCTCATAAAACTTACTTTTTTAAGGAAAGTTGTACGCGACTGTTCATTACTTTATATAGATAGACAAGGAGACCAGATGCCAAATGTTGCTTAAATAATACATTTAAAAAAATATCAATCACTCATCGAGGATTTACATAAATTTTAATATTAACGGTTACTGTTTCATCACTGAATTCAATCAACTATTTTACATTAACTTCTTATTGTAAGTAAGTACATAAAAAATAACGAAACCTCGCACATTTGGGACTCCAGGCTCTTAGACTATTTACCCAAATAGAGAATTCTTTCGTTCTTTGAGGCGTCGACAAACTCTGAATCTTTGAAGAATGTATCGACAAACTACCACCTATCTTTGTCTGTAAGCAGATTTTTGCTAGGTCGTTTCGTTTTCGAGATCCAGGTGGCTCGGCTGGGGTAACGTTTCTCCAGCCGGGCCACACATATCTCGGAAATGCGCATGTCTCAAACTGTGGAATTTGTTCGACAAACTCCGACAAACTACCGCTTCACTATTCCAGCAAACAGTTTTTCTCTACGTCGCTTTGTTTTCGAGATCCAGCTAGCTCAGTTGCAGCAACTTTGCTGCAGATGAGCTCTGAAATGGTGGATCGACAAACTCTGAAACTTGTCCGACAAACTCTGACAAACTGCCGCCTATCTATATCAGCAAACAGATTTTCGCTATGTCGTTTGGTTTTGGAGATCTGTGTGGCCCGGCTGGGGTAACGTTACCCCAGCCGGGCCACACAGCCCCCTTAAACGCGAGCCCGATGAAAACTCAAACTTGTCCGACAAACTTCGTCAAACTGCCGCCTATCTATATCAGCAAACAGATTTTCACTAGGTCGTTTCGTTTTCGAGATCTGTGTGGCCCGGCTGGGGTAACGTATCCTTAGCCGGGCCACACAGATCTCTGAAACGCGCAGGCGACAGACTCTGAAACTTGCCGACAAACTCTGACAAACTAGACATTATAGCGACCTACTCAAACAATCGATTTTTCACACTTTTTTTTTGTGGCCCGGCTGGGGTCAGCCACACGTTGGAGCAAGGTCCGGAGAGTATGGTGGATGTCTTAGACATTCCAATTGCAGCTCCTCTAATTTGGTAGCCGTCTGTTGTGCAGTGTGTGGTCTAGCGTTATCATGAAGCAGCTGTGGCCTAGAGCGATTGACCAGCCTCGGTTGTTTAGCAGCTAACTCTGCCGTTATTGTCTGGCCAGATTTAAGAAAGCTGTAGTGAACGACACCAGCACCAGTCCACCAAACGCTCACAAGTAAAATTTTTGGAGTAAATTTTCGCTTGGTGCATGGTTTGGCTGGTTCGGCAGGATTCAGCCATTGCGGTGAACGCTTCCGATTATCGTACAGGACCCACTTTTCATTACAAGTAATGATTCGATTTAAAATCCCTTCATTATTGTGCCGGGTGAGTAATGCAACGCAGCAGTCAACGCGCGCGTTTGTTGATTTGCTTCACTCAATTCGTGAGGTACCCACCTTTCATGCTTTTTCACCTTCCCAATTTGCTTCAAGTAGATTAAAACAGTTTTATCACTAACACCACAGCCTGCAGCTAACTCGGACGTGGTTTGCGATGGATCCGCTTCCACAATAGCCTTCAATTCTTCATTATCAACTTTGGTCTCCGGCCGTCCACGGGGCTTGTTCTGCAGGTCGAAATTTCCAGAAGGAAAACGTTGGAATCAAAAAGTCTTTCTTTTGCGGCACCGTCGCCATACACATCATTAATCCTTCGAGCCGTTTCTGCAGCACTGGTGCCACGGTGGAACTCGTACTCGTAAATAACGCGATATTTCAAGTTTTCCATTTTGTAAACGGAGTGACGCAAAGAAAAAAACAATTGAGGAAAAAACAAGTGAATTATAATTTTCGAAACACAAATACATGAGTAAATAATTCCTAAACATAGAGGAGATATTTGAGATCAAAGTGGCCAGTACGACAAAACGCCAATTTCATAATTATGTAAGGACCTAATATAAACATAAACCCGTTATAGTTTCTTTAACAACAAGACCCATTCATTAATTCACTTTTTAGGGTTTCGTATCCAAAGGGTAAAAACGGAACCCTATTATTGAGACTTCGCTGTCTGTCCGTCTGTCTGTCACCAGGCTGTATCTCAAGAACCGCAATAGCTAGACAGTTGAAATTTTCACAAATTATGTATTTCTGTTGCCGCTATAACAAGTACTAAAAACAAAATAAATATTTAAGGGGGGCTCCCATACAACAAACGCGATTTTTTGCCCTTTTTTTGCTCGATATCAATAAATGGTAACAGATAGGCACTTGAAATATTCACAAAATACTTAATTCTATATTTACTTTAATAATAAATATGAAATTTGTACCTACTGTTGTTTACCTAGTCAATGGTACGGAACCCTTCGTGCGCGAGTCCGACTCGCACTTGGTCGTTTTTTTATATTTTTACTATAGCAACACAAACACAAACTAATCTTAGACATTTTAGAATTACGCTTCAGCTCTGCCTTAATTTAGTTGGCCTGTCATCGTAGAATAGCACTTGCTTTACCTGCCATTTAAATTAAGTTTAAATTTAGAAATTTTACCTTTAGGTTATTTAGACGGCGGGCGCACAGAAATGTGTATCACATAGCTTATAGAAAAACATATACAGGATGTAACTGAACACCCCAATAACATTTAAGGGTATGTATCCATCAGAAGTAGAGATTCTGTAGGAAAAATATTAGGGCTAACAAACCTACTTTTTTTCCCAAACTAAATAAATTATTTTTGGTATTAATTAAGTGCCGACAACCCTACGTAAGCGTACGAGGAATACTATGCTCACGTCACGTCATACAAACTTAATAATTTTTTTTTTGGTATTAAGTGCCGACAGCCCTACGAAAGCGTAGGAGGAATACTACGCTCACGTCTGTCACGTGTCATTTTGTGTTTAAAGCTGATTATGGTTGTCACTTGAAAATTTTAGCTTTCAGTTTAAAATCAAATAACTCTGAAAGTATTGGGGTTCCAGGTCTCAGACAAGCACCTAAGGTCCATTTAGTATCTAACTTATATGCCCCTTAAATGTTATTGGGGTGTTCAGTTACACCCGGTATATTGATTTTAAATGTTTTATGATGCTACATCTGTCTAGATTTTGTACTGATTTGTGACAAAATAAGCAACTTTACACAAAATAATACATGTCTAAAGTTTTCATTATCTAAATGACAAGGCAACAATTTTTGTTTTGTATAACAGCTGTGTTGCTATATGAAATGATGGTGGCGCCCTCAGTAAATGCTAGCTACTTTCTGTCACATAGTCATATTGTACTAAAAGTGTAACAGTCAACAGTTTCTCTCATTATTCATTAGTCGAAACTATTCTCACGCTGCAATGAATGATTATTATTTATTATAAGCAAGGGTTAGATTATGAAAGGAAAACGAATTATTATCATCTATTTATTTAAAGAACAAGATAAAATTTATCAATCAGTCAAACTTTATTCCATTTTTCCAAACTATTCCAAAAATTCAGTTGTTTCCGAACTCTATTTTCCATTCAACAAAATTTGTAAACAACAATAAAACTCATAGAAACATTTAAATCAGTAATTGACCATAAAACAAATGAAAAAATACTTAATAGTCTATAAATTAGGTTGTAGTGATATTTATATGATTATTTATAGTTTTAAATTAACACAAATTAAATACAAAACCATTACACAATAAAATATATTGAGTTTTGATCATACCACATACATTTAAAATGACACAAGATTATATAAATTTATACACATCACAACTCCATGATTGGTGTTATATTGTATGGACAAACTGTACAAAAATTCATTCAATTCAATTCAATCTGTACAATAATATTCAAATCTACACTTGTACACATAATGGGACAGATTTTGATTTGACCCTTGGACAGCCCTTGTCGCTCGCAGTAGCAGCGATTTTCATAATGCAAGTGTATTGACCGTATTTACATTATTAAAAATATAAATCCCGTATTAAATATTATTGATTTTTCATTAACTGATCAAATTGAACTGTTTTAATTTATCGATTCTTAAATAATCTTTGAAGGGTGAAGTCATCATAATAGTATACAGGGTAAATTTTGAGGTACCGGCAACCTCGCAGGATTAGATAGCCAACATCATTAACTACAACGTTTGTTGTCCGAGTTTTAAGATAACTCAATACATTGAACAAAAATCAATTTTCAACTTTCTATTGCACTGTCGTGACATTGATAAGTCTATGTTTCATTTATAAACGACGACGGAAGACAACGCTACGCTCGCGCGCTGTGCGCGTAGAGTTAAAAACATTCTAGAGGTATATGTATTAAATGAATATTTATTTTTATATGAAAGTAAAAAAAAGTAAAAACGAATTATCAAAAGTCGTAAAACAAACGTTGTAGTTAATGATGCTTGCTATCTAATCCTGCGAGGTTACCGGTACCTCAAAATTTATCCAGCCCCCCTAGCACGTCCATCAAAACGCGACATGATAAAGCAATCTATCATGGTGAACTGTCAAAATACGACGAAAACCTATTGTATTTAGACAGTTAACCGCGATAAACTGCTTTATCATATCGTGTTTTGGTGGACGTGCTAGGGGAGCTGTATACAGTACTTAGTTTGGACTTCAAAGAAACGGTCGAAACAAGAGCCATGCCTACGCGTCTTGATCTAGGTACGCCATTCACTCGCACAATCTGGAACGCAGTTCGCCGCAGGATGGATTAACCAAACGCAAACAGTACACACAGACCACAGTCATTTACTGAAAACTTATATTTCTTGAAAACTGTTTTCTTGGTCCTTCACATGGGTCTCTTTATTTGGTACTAGTTTTCCGCTCGCAGCTTCGATCGCGTTATCTTCGTTTTTTCCGTGGAAATTCCTTTTTCCATAGGAAAATATTCTATTAGTGAAAGGATTTTTCAAATCGGTCCAGTAGTTTTGGAGCCTATTCAATACAAATAGACAAATCTTTCCTCTTTATATTAGTATAGAAGAAAGTAAGCGAAACAAAATATTTTTGTATATTATTACTTTTAGGCGCTTATCACATTACACCTGCGGTTTTTAATTTTGACTGAAGAATCTTAATTTCGGGTGTGCGGCGCGAGCGACGGTACCGCACTCCCGGTCGGTAATGCGGTGCGGTCCGCGGGGTATGCCACTGTGTGCCGCAGTATCGTACGGATTTTTACGTAGAAACGACGTGCATAAGATCTTGACATAGATAATGCGGTGATGCGGTGCGTCGTGCACTGCAGCTCCGGAGATGCGGAGCAAACCGTACCGTAAGGTCGCACGGTTCCGTGTCCCCGCAGCCGCATGCGGACTTTGTCCCTCCGTACACCGCAGCGGGATGCGGCGGCAATGTATTAACCGCCTTATGTTGAAGTCATTTTAAGGCAACCTACAACCAAGTTTTGTTAACCTATTTTATTTCTTAAAACTGATTTGATTAATTCATTTAGCTTCACAAAGGTATATACATTACTAAATCATTAAGCCACAATTATAAAACTAGGAAAAATAAAGTAGGTAGACGAAAATAATATACTGTGAGTAGTCCTATCGCGAGTGAACAGAAGAGCAATGCCAAAGGCCCCGAGTCAAAATACTGTTTATACTGTCAATGTGGCGAAGTTAAGTAGTCTGAATAGAAATAATGCCATTTTAAGCGACCCTAAAACTTGACGTAATACATTTTTTGTAGTTTTTGTATCAGAATACAATAAACGAAAGAATTGTGTATTTTGAAAGACTTTTTTTTTTTTTTAAATATAAAACTGGATACAAAAAAAGTGAAGGAATTTAAAATTTGTGATGAAATACAACTTGCCAAAACGTATAAAATTGCCGACATAAAGCAATCAAACTTTAATTACTATAATTAAAGTTCCAGCTATTTCGACAAAATATTTGTGTTTAGTTTTGAGAGCTTATATAATCAACAGAGTGATAACTTTTTATTAATCAACAGAGTGATAACGAGAAAAGTATTGCCCTTGTAAGACTGCATTTCTTTTTATTAATTAAAACTACTTTGATATCCATACAACATTTTTTTTAAATGATTAACTAAGTAACAGAGTTTGGTTTATAACATTTCTTTTCTGAATTGCTGAAGTACACAACTTTGATATTCATGCAACTTGCTTTTTTACATAGATTAAGTAACAGAGGGTTTGTTTTAACATTACCTATCTAAATAGCTGTAGTACAAATCAAATTTTTAGCGAAATTAATAGGAAAATATTTTGCCACTTGCCTCCTCCATGACTTATAATTCCATATAACTTGTAAATATACAATCTAATACTGGTACATACAATACTATATTACTTATGGCCAATTTCACATTTTTAGCTGAGGAAACTCCCCAAGACGTAGGTATGCTGTCACTTTTTGTCTATGTAATGAAAAGAATGTGACAGCATTCCACCTAAGAGTATCCTAAGGTTGGTCAAATTGGCCATTAGTTATTTAGTTGGAAGTAACAAGCATTGGTTTTAATCATCTATCATAATTTGTAATCAATTGGAATTTTGAAGTAATAAAGAGCAATGGGCATTAAAATCATTGCTGTAAATCATTTAAAGGTTCATGTCTTACTACATTTATTATTTTCAGTGAAAATCAGGTCCAAGTGTGTATCATTCGCCCATTTCGATTAGTGTTAGGCTGCATGTAATGCATGTTGTAGCGGTGTATACTCACTGCGCAATTGGGATGATGACTGAACTCTAATTTTCACATCTCGACATAAAATATTAAAATAGCGTAGAAAAAGATGCAATCATGTGAAATTAGAATTAAAATCGGCTTAGAAATACATAAGATACAAGCATTTTAAGCTGTTAATTTTAAAGCGATTAGACAGAGAGATCCGACATCAACCGTGACGTCATCGTTGAGTACGGTCATATAAACTCCATGTAAAATGCCGTTTTGCTAGAAAGAGATGGAGAAAAATCTTTAATACCTTATATCTTGGTTGTTTTTATAGTTATTCGAAAACCGATTTTTTCTTTCTGTTTATTATATGAATGAGCTTCTATTAAAGCAAAAAAAAATTTTTAGTCATCTAGCCAATTTGATCGCTTATCGCCATCTGTCTACATATGTAAACTAAAAGGCTTTTTGTAATATTTCAACAGTTCTTAGAATCGTATTTTTAATTAAAATATTTCTTAAATTCACATTGTCACAATTACATAACCAAACACAACATAATAATGTACCTCTCATGGGATTAACAACAAACTAATATATACAAGCTCTATATCACAGCTTACAACTTACTATGTGTACTAAACTACTATGTTTCAATAATAACAAGTTAATCAACACTTAACATTTTTAAATCTTTTGCTCTCTGTCGTTTTCAAATTTATTTATGCATGCTGAGCCACTGTTAATTTCGTAATTTGAGATATTTTTATACTAGTTAAAATGAGTACACAATTTTTAGGGTGCCTGTTGTTAACACAATATTTACACAAATATTAACACATTGTGTAGAGTTAGTAATTACTTGAATGAATACACATTTTTTTTGTCTCAAAACTTATTCAATAAGCGTGCAGCTTGATAAAATCAGCAAGGAAGCAACAAATAAAGATTAAATCGACTTGTTCAAAAGTAAATAAACACTTATTCTCATTTTCGCGCTGCATTATTTGTGCAGAATTGTGCATAAGAAACAATCAATAGAAGCACTGCCGATAAAAAATACAAATCTTACAATTATTTTTACATTTGGTTTTGTTTTTAATTTTTTTTATCAAATATATCCCTTATTTTACTGTTTGAATTAACAATATCTAATATAGTTTTCTTTAATTTGTGTAACACTGGCCTTATAATTAATACGGGACAAATTCATATAGGCACAAACTTGGTTTTTTTTAATGTTTTCATTTATTTACTTATAAACAACAGGTAAAAAAGAGATAACAGGTCTCCTTTAAAAAGTCAATACCATCATCTGCTACCTTTAAACTTTGTCATTTTGTATGATGTCCACACTTTACTATTTTATGCGAATGGTAACAGTATGATTTTGTTTTTAAGGTTACACAACAATGTTAGTAAATTTGTGCTCTCATTGTAAAAAGTCCTGTACGAGACTGATGACTGGCTATTAGCCCTACATAAAGGGTTGGCACATACTTAAAACAATTTCCACTGGATTTAATCTTTCCAAATACATTCTGTACTATTAAAAGCTTGCAAGCAAGTCAGAAGCATCATCTAATTTTGAAGTCTATCCATTGGATGGTATAGTTATACAAAGACTGATGCTCAGCATAAGAACTTTTCAATATGAAAACGCTTAATCTTTGATCTAGACAATACGTTTGATACCTTAAATACAACAAAACAGTAAATTGACTAGCGATACAATTGCAGCCAAATTTTATATTTTAAAGTCGTCTAACCAGTACTTACATCAAGCCAAATGTTCAATGCATACGGTACATAAAGTATTTTATCTCTTGTTGGCGTTTTATATCATACTAACATTTTATTCATTATACATTACTCACTACATAAGACTGGACAGCGTTAGACTAGATATATGACTACCTTACATACAAATTAGAAATTACATCATTTATTCATTGTTTGACAACCTTGTATTAAACTGTAAATTTGTAAAACATATAGACAATATATAATGTGCGTTGCATTTTGTACACACTTCAATGTAAGTACAACAGCTGCAATAAGCTTCGGCGAACATACACAAGCTCTACAGTATAAGCTACAGCACTAATCAACAACTTCGAAGGAAATCAGTCGAGCAATTTGCCATGAACTACTAGCTTAGTTTAGTAACAGACAACATGAAAAACAAGAAAGTGTCGACTGATTTATTTATTGTTTAGACAAAGTCCTGGTAATATGACGCATCGAGAACAAATTCTATTGTAAAATTGCAGTTTCTAGACTGTGCACGAGCAAATGACAATTGGTCAATTAGACGGAACAACTTGACGTTTACTTGAAGCGTTATGCTACGAGGACAGCTAAACTAGCACCGCCTGCAGCATCTACAGCGAGTGCGGTCAAAAATAGTATTTTCAATGGAACAACACTCAGTCGATTCGGTGCGAGATTATGTGACATGACCAAAGTCATTCGAAGGACCAATTAATTTGGTTGCTAAGTGTTCTCGTAGAAGGAACTATTGAAATGTGTTGTCAGAAGGTAAACCACAGCTTCGTACGTGGACATCATGATCGCAGTATTTGGAATTTGGCGTACTAGTTGTGTGCCCAGGCCCCTATAAAATGAAAACGATAATTAAAAAATAGAACAGCGCATCGCACCACATCGGCAGAATCATAATATGATTCATATGATGAATGGAGTGCAATTCATCACAAGCAATTATTCTATTTGACATCTTTGTACGACTATTCGTAAAATGGTCCACAAATTGGCAATTGTTTAAGTGTCAATTAGGACCATTTTACGAATATTGATACAAATGATGTCAAATAGAATAATTGCTTGTGATGAATTGCACTATACGAATCATATCACACACAAATCTGGTAGCACATCAGACCCCAATAATTTTAGACCTATCTCTGTGCTACCTACTTTTAGTAAAATCTTTGAAAAAATAATGTTGGAACAAATGCAAAGCTTTTTTAACAGAAATAATCTTCTACACTGTAAACAATTTGGTTTTAGAAAGGGTCGCTCAACAACTGATGCTGGTGTTGAGTTAATACAAAATATATATGAGGCCTGGGAGGACTCACATGATGCGCTGGGCGTTTTTTGTGACTTGTCCAAGGCGTTTGATTGCGTTCATCATGACACTCTGATCAGGAAATTACACTACTATGGATTTCGCAACACTGTTCTGGATTTACTCGTCTCCTATTTGACTGAGAGGATTCAGAAAGTAGACGTCAACGGGGAGAGTTCCCAGGGCGCCTCGGTTAAAATGGGAGTTCCGCAGGGTTCAATTCTTGGTCCTTTTCTATTTTTAATATATATAAATGACTTGCCTGCTTTTGTACAAGACAGGCATGAGATTGTATTATTTGCAGATGATACTTCACTTATGTTTAAAATTAAAAGACGATTGCAAATTTATGACGATGTAAATAGTTCTATCTCAAGAATAGTTTACTGGTTTAATGCGAATAACTTGTGCCTCAACGAAGGGAAAACTAAATGTATAAAATTTGTTTTACCCAATGTTAAAGAGGTTCACACCACTGTTAACATAAAGCATAAAAATGTGGACCTTGTGGATACCGTAGTATTTCTTGGTATTACTTTAGATTCAAAGCTTCAGTGGGGCCCACATATTGATAAATTGTCGAAGAGACTTAGTTCTGCAGCCTACGCTGTATGGAAAATACGTCAGCTGACTGATGTTGATACAGCAAGACTTGTATACTTTGCCTATTTTCATAGTGTGATGTCATATGGCATTTTGCTGTGGGGAAATGCTGCCGACATTCAGACTGTTTTTGTGCTGCAAAAAAGGGCTATTCGTGCTATTTATAACCTTAAAATAAGAGACTCTGAGAGAAAAATTTAAAGAAATTGGTATTATGACCGTCGCGTCGCAATATATTTACGAGAATATAGTATATGTTCATAAAAATATACATTCGTTTTGTAAAAACAGTGATATTCATTCAGTAAATACTAGGCAAAAGAATATGTTAGCGTTATCAAATACTAGGCTTAAAAAAAATAATAATTCTTTCAAAGGCCTTTGTGTACGTTTCTACAATAAAATCCCAAATAATATTAAAGCACTTAACTTGAATAAATTCAAAGTCGCTATCAAGGGCGCACTTATGAAAAAAGCATATTATAAAGTGTCTGATTATATGACAGATAAAACTGCTTGGGATTGACAAAAAATGTGATAATTGACGTTTAAAGGGTGTTAACACTTTGTGATAGTGGGATAAATTTCATTCGAGTAACTGTTCCACTCACACCGACAGGCATTTCTATATTATTTAAAAAAATGTTTGTGAAATATAATATTGTAATGTTGGCATTTTAAAAGAGGAGACAAAAAAAATACAAGACCTTCCGAGTTTCTTGCCTGTTCTTCTTGAGAAGGCTCTCCCAATTTCCGAACAGGTGTAGAGTCAATTTTTTTTTTTTTTTTCATTTGACTTGTATTTGCACACATCTTACCCCTCGTTTACACCAAGGTATATTACATGTATTTAACAAGTTTTATGCAATGTTTTCGTTTATTGTTTACACTCGTATACATGTATAAAACTTGTTGAATACAAAACATGTATACAACTTGTTGTATGAAATTGTTTCTGAACTACTAGTTGACTACATGTTTATGATGTCACATTTTATACTTGTTGTAGATAAACTTGTAGAAAATGACACGCCAGTCCGGTAGTTTCATTAATATTTTCTACTCAATTGACTATTCACAATGGAAAGTAAAGATGCTGAGGAACTTTACTTCATGACTTTTACTTTCACTGGAAAATTTTAGGGACGCTTCAGGACACATCAATTATTATAAATAAAATAAAAACAATGAATTTTAAAAAAAAAATTTTTAATTATTAATTTTTTTTTTATAAAAAAATCTAAAAATGCTTCTCTCAACTAGTGCAGCATTTTTTGTATTTTTTATATTTTTTTTTCTTCTCTTCCCCCCGTAAAATAATACGGTCCGTCCGGTAAAAGTTTAAAACTTTATCCAACAAGCATGGATAGAGTTTAAAACATGTTTTAAATTAGTATGATACATAAATTTTAGTGAAATAAACAAAACTTGTTAAAAACACGATTGCTTTTTGTAAGTGTAAACGCTGTCAATGTATCAGACTAGTTTGAATATGTCATAGATCTAAGTGTAAACGCAGATGTGGTTTATACTTGTTTAGAGACTTGTTGGCAACACAGTATGAACGAAAGAATGTTTGAGACAGTTGCAATACATGTATAAAACAAATAATTATGTTTTGACAAGTATTCTACAAGTATTGTATGAAACTAGTATTTTACTTGTTTCTTGGTGTAAACGAGGGGTTAATAATGGTTGGGGTGTGTGTACATACAAGGATTAAATAATTTAGTTAATTAGATTCTTGGTTGAAGATTTTTATGTTTTTATTTTGACGTCAATAAGTGCCTGTAAAGGTCTATATTGAATAAAGATTTTTGAGTTTGAGTTTGAGTTATATTATATGATTCTGCTGATGCGGCCTTTTGTGATTGTGTCTTGATTGCGTTTCAATAAAATGCTTTTATACCATTCCCGCTCTTAAAAGTTTATTTTATTCACTGAAAACAGTGAATAAGAAGCACTTTTAATCACTATTTTGGTGTTTAAATTTAGAACACACAAATATATTCGACCTCTCAATGCTATACAACCTTCTTGCGGAAAAAATATACGATACAAACTCCTTGTGCAGTGAATACTCGACATACAAACTCCTTGTGCAAATAACTCCCCGAGATTTAATTGGTCGACACAAGGAGTTTGACATTGGTATAAAATTACACTTAATTTTAGTAGTTAATTTTTCCAATTTTAATGTGCGATTTAATTAATTTAACCTTCCTTTTTTCTTCATTTAATGTCTATTTTTGCTTAAATCTTTATTTTTCTCGTTGATTGATTGAACTCCCTACGGTCGTGATAGTCTTAGAATCCATCACTTGCATATTCATCAATTGCCCTCACTTTAAATCCCACCTTTATTCACTAGTTGCATAATATACTATTTTCACTTTTGTACGCTTTTCGTGATGCAATTTATTCGTACTACAATTTCTCAATAAGACAACAGTGACAAATATTTTCGTTAGTTATCGGGTTACCAACAATAACTGTTTCAAAAAGCAATGCTAGCATTAGCATAGCAAATGCGTTAACGCTAGCAGAATTCCTGCCCCCCTTAGACAAATTTTCCCGCAGTCGTTCCACATTAAAAATGTATGGAGATGACATTAATCTCCATACATTTTTTTTTGCAGAACGACTGCGGAAAAATAGCTTTATTCGCAGAATACCAGATTCTCATTTCACTATAAGTACAGCTGAAAACAATAACTTGAATCCAATATAATAATATGTATTACTTGTTTTATTTGGGAGTTTGGAATCAAGTATTAAAATGATCTAATGTACGAGGTGCGGTCCAAAAGTTTCAGGCCTAACAAAGAAAACAATATATATTTACATTTTTTTTATTTTGGATATAGTCTCCCTCTGTTTCAATGCACTTTTCAGATCTCTTAATAAGCATTTCTATCCCCTTATAAAATACTCAGAGGTTTTGTCCTCAAAATGGGCGTACGTAAGCCGCACGGATCTCTTCATCATCTGAAGTAAGTCTGCCTTAAGTTCGAGAACAAATAATAGTCACATTTTTCAACAGTAGCCTTGGCAATTGAAGCAGTGTGAACGGGTGCATTGTCGTGGAGAAGCCTTACACCTCTGCTAAGTTTTCCACGACGCTTCTGCTTGATCGCCTCTCGTAACTGCTCAATAAGGGTGGCGTAGTAGCTACTATTTACCGTGGTATTCCTTTCTTTTATATCAATCAATAGTATTCCGTGACAATCCCAGAATACCGTAGCCATTATATTTTTGGAGGATTGTGTTACCTTCGCCTTCCTAGGCGGCTTTTCACTAGGACGACGCCACTCCGTCATAGTACAAAACCATGGTTTTGTCCCCCGTAACAATTGACTCCAAAAAACTCTCTCCGTGTCTTCTATACGCGTCTAAAACTTCTTGGGAGCACGCTTTTCGCTCACATCGCTGCAAGCTCGAAAGAAGTTTGGGCACCCACCCCGCACTAACTTTATTCATGTCTTTGTTCATGGAGAATTCTAAGAACTGATATTTTCGAAAGCCCTGTCCTTGCCGCTATTTCCTTAGTCTTCAGTCTTCGATCACTCAGAACTTCCTCCTCCACTAATTTGACGTAGTCCACGGCGAGTGCTTGGCACAGGCCGGCCGGAGTGAGGTTCGTCGTCAATGGACTCCCGCCCTAAACGTAACTGCTTACTCCATTCTTTAATGGTGGAAAATGACGGAGAGGTATCCCCGTACACAGCGTCTAACCTTTTTTTATATCGGTCGGGCTGTCCCCTTCCTTTGTCAGAAACTTGATCACGGAACGATATTCCAACTTAAACAATTCGAAAACTTTCAGACTTCTTAATATTCTAAACGCCGTCAAATCAAAATCACAGCCAACAGAAACCTCAAAACTATACACGAATAAGCAGAATAAATGACAATTAAAATTACATGATTTTATTTTTTAATCGCCATATTTCTCCAGCCAGAAATTTTTGAACCGCACCTCTTCTTATTGTAGCTAAATTCAAAATTCAAAAATCTTTATTCAACTTAGGCCTTTACAGGCACTTATTGACGTCAAAACAAAGCAAAACATTCTAATTTAAAGGAAACATAAATTTAACCTTGAATGTGCATACAACCTGAATATACCTACTCAAGATGTCTGCAATTACAAGTAGTAATGAAACATGGATACATAAAACATGGATACATTCGCTAACTGTAATTTTATTATTCGTGGAATCAGAAATAATTTTATGATTTTTTTATCTGTAGGTACGCAATCATTTTGAAAAGAAATGCTCTCTGCGTTTCTTTTCAAAATGATTCTTTTTTAAACGCTTTACATTTTATATTTCGTAGAAATACGTGTTTTCATTGCATAAATGAAGCATGCAGGGTCCTACAATTTCATTTGTTGTACAGCCGGCTTCAAAAGTAGATAAGCATTTTTAGCAGATTTAGTACCATGTCACACCAACTATTCCTTTTGTTTAGTATGGTTACACCTATAGTGCATTGTTAATAGTTGGTGTGATATGGTGCTAAAGTGTTTATCTACTTTTGAAGCCGACTGTACACGACCTACACTCAGACAGATACACCAGTAGGCTTACTCTTGAACAAATTCCAAATTGACATTGAGATTGTGAATTTTTGTACGCTTGCGTTTCCACATTGGTGCCAAATTGGACCCGTATTGTGCAGATTTTGAGTGAACTATATTCAGTGCTAATTGTTGTTTTTTTTTTGTACAAAATAGGGGTCCAATTTGTCGCTAGCGTTGCTACATAAGCGTACGAAAAATCGCAGTCGATTGATCGCAATCGGTTCAATCAAAAGAAAGCCTGACCCTTTAAATAAACAAAAGCCACACGTTAATTACTCGCAGTCGTTCCGCAAAAAAATGTATGGAGATGACATTAGCTATTAGCTGCGGAAAAAATAGCGTGAGGTTGTCACAGGTTAATGTCATTTCCATACATTTTTTCTGCGGAACGACTGCAGAAAAGTTTTTTTTTGGTTGTATATTGGCTTGCACGATTTGAGCGGAAAAGTTAGCGTGTGGCTTTTGTCCAAGGGGGCTGCAGTGCGAGCATGGAACTCTCGATAAACAAAATTTGACAGCTAAGATCGACATACTCGACAAAAATCGATAAATTTGACACATATTCCTAAGGAGTGAAAAGGACAGATGCCTTTGTCGATCGATATTTGTCGCGTTAGTAGAACAACCCCTGTTTTTGTTTACGCTTTTATCGGGTCCGAATAGCAATCGACTTCTATTGATACCCGGGTCCGAATAGCCACTCCGTTCACGTTTATCGGGTGAAGGCCCAAAAGCCAGAGCCGTTAAAGCCCTTATTATAAAAAGATACATTTCACGTTTTGTTACTGCAGTGCCCAAAACGGCGTTTTGTTGTTAGTTTTATTATATTAATATTTTATCTTCGCTAAAAATAACTAAAAAATGTCTACATTAAAATTTTTATGTTTTTCACTTTGAACAGTTTCTAGAAAAAGTGGTTCTAATTTCGTCATTCTCCTTTATCGATATACAGGGTGTCCCTAAAACAATGGATAAACCTGTAACTATAGATCGACTTGATCATGGCCTCCCTTATCACAAATTTTGACCTTAGTGAAAATCACGCTTTCAGATAAATTTATTGTTTTTGAATTTTTTGAAAATTTCCAAGTATCATTAGTTTTTATAGTGCCATTTCTACAAATGGAGAGCTCTTTCGATTTAGTATTTTTTTATTTCACAAGCGATAGTTCAGCTATCAAAAACAAAGACTTAAATTTAACAAGCTGGCGTTAAGTCTTTAAAAAGAAAGAAAATTTAAAATGAAATTAATTTTCTTCCATGTTTGTCAGCTACAGCGTAAAAAAAATGTAGGACGCTCATCGTTCCCATCATTAAAAAACTTGCTTAGCTATTCTAGATTCCACAAAGGTATCATAAGCCTAGGCATTGTGAATATTTTTAATTTCATGTCTACTTGAATAGCTTCAAAAAACTGATTTTGTCGTAATAATTACTCTATGGTTCTGTATTAATGTAAATGTATAATGAGCCTAGGTATTCTGTATTTTTTAATTTCATGGCTACTTAAAGAGTATGAAAATTTAAAAGTACACGGTAAAAACATATTTTTTTGAAAAAAAATATCAAATTGACCTTACGCCGTTATGCCGTGGATGCAGAGTGTTGGTGGTGCTGTGGCCTCGGCACTGGACTGTGCTCCGAGTAGAATCGGGAGGCCCGCGATTAAATCCTGCCATGTGCCAATGTGTTTTTTCGATTCACGAATTTACGAGGTCTTCCGAATAACGATTGTCAATTGTCAGAAGGTTCCACAAACACAAACAATATCAAAATCGTAAAGCTAGTAAAGTCCGTGTACGCGAGGCCAGTATCCTCGATTGCGGAGTTGCGGACTCGCATCCAAAAATGCAGCTGCTTACATCGAAACGTCGGGTTACGCGCACCACATTAAACATTCTTTTATTAAAAGGTCTCGGAAGTTTATAACGTCGTAAGGTCAATTTGATTTTTTTTACGAATAAATGTGTTTTTTACCGAGTATTTTGAAATTTTCATACTCTTTAAGTAGCCATGAGATTAAAAAATACAGAATACTGTATTTAGATATTTTACTATAGGCTCATTATACCTTTACATTAAGACAGAACCTTAGAGTAATTATTACGACAAAATCAGTTTTTTGAAGTTTTTATACTATTTGCTATTCAAGTCGTCATGAAATTAAAAATAGACTTATGATACCTTTTTGGAATCTAGAATAGCTAAGCAAGTTTTTAAGATAATGGGCACGATGAGCGTCCTACATTTTTTACACTGTAGCTGATCAAACATGAAAGAAAATTAATTTCATTTTAAGTTTTCTTTGTGTTTTAATTTTTTTTAAACACCGTACTCCAGTTTGTTAAATTTAAGTCTTTGTTTTTGATAGGTGAACTATCGCTTTTGAAATGGAAAAAAACGAAATTGAAATACCTTTCTATTTGTAAAATGGCACTATGAAAACTAATCGCACTTAGAAATTTTCAAAAAATTAAAAAACGATAAATATTTCTGAAACCGTGATATTTTCACCAAGGTCAAAATTTGTGGTAAGGAAGCCATGATGAAGTCAATCTATAGTTACAGGTTTATCCATTGTTTTAGGGACACCCTGTATAATAACTTATTGCGAATAAGTGTGGCCAGGCAATCGTCATGTGTGAAACATGGCCGCATTATAACATGACCGTAGCAAATTAAACTGTATTTGCAAAATTGGCGATACCCGAACATGAATATTCGCGATAATGAGGCTTCAGCCACAACTAACTTCTTCAAAATTTCAAAAATATAAAGCCATGGTTAGCTTAGTCAAATCAAAGACAGCGTCTTTAGTATTGAATGACGTAAAACCGACATAGAGGTCATAAAGATAAGGTTACTTTTCACAAATGCAATTTTGCTCAGTGGCCTATTTGTTTTTTTTTATTGCAGTTATTGTTTATAATATTGTATAAGTACATGCAAGCAGGTTGAAAAGCATCTATAACTATAATAGCATAAAACATAATAATTATGTGTAATGTGTTACAGAGTATAATTATTTATTGTATGACAAAAGTAATTTATCATAATCGTTTACCTCTTAGGACCAGTTGGACCACACGTTGTCATTATCATTCATTATACAGAAATTGTATTGAATGGGTAAAGGTAAGTTTTCATGCTAGAATTTATTTATCAAAAAAACCACAACAATTCAAGTAGGCATGCGAATTTCATGTAACTATAGGATACCTATATGTATACTTTGAAAACATTGGTTTAATTGAGTACTTACTAAAATAGTTAATTAGACTGTCATGTTATACATTTCATTATTCTTTAAACAATGTAACCCAATAATATTTTTGATAAAAAATATATTTTAAACATTTTTGGATAACTAATAAAGGAAGCTCATACACAACTATAATAAAAACTATTTTAGGAGTTCGATACAGGAAACACATCATTATTACGAACGGTTTTTTTTAAATATATCTAGGTCACATCGCTATAGTTTGAGAACAATGAACATCAACAAACATAGCCTCAATACGATCTCTGTTAAGTCAAATTGATACACGAAAGTATTAAAATTTATTATAAAACGAAGCAACCAGTTCGCAATGTCATTGCGCCGATTTAATGTTATCTTGGCGTCTATTCTTATCTGCAGCTTGTTAACACAAGGCAATCGTTCTTTCCAAGTAAGTTAAAAATAAATTCGAGCATCGGTTCTTGTTACGAGTCAAATGTCACGCGAATTGTATTTATCCGAGATTTAAGGGTGAATGCCAAGCTTTGTTTAATGGTTTTCATCTTTTTATTATTACATAAATCTTGGCCTACATCTCACCTGATCGTAAGTGACGATAAGGGCTGGACTCCTCAACAATGAGCAACTGGCTATTTTACCTCTATTTGTCACACAAATGTTATTATAGACATTGTTTTCGTGGCGACAACTAAGACGTTGGTAGCTAGCCGGGCAGGCTCAGAAGCTGTACCGCCAATCAAATCGAGCAAAAAACTTCTGGCCCTCACGGAGAATCCAACCCCGGACCTCCAGAACAGACTGAGAGGTCGCAACCACTATACCATGCAGGCGGTTACATTACATCAATGTCTCTTCGATTTTCTTTATCTATTGTGAGGATGAGTATTTTCCGACAGCTAAGACCCGGCGCTCATGGCGTGAAACGGCGATATAAGTTTATTTTTTAATTATCACAAAAAATTTGTGTGCTTGTTCAGACAAGCAAACTGAACAACTTTCACTATGGGACCAACTTTGAAATCGCAAAAAAAAATTCAGCTGTTCCATACAAATGTTCAACATTCACTGAACCTAGATGTATGGAACAGCTGATTCTTTTTTGCGATTTCAAAGTTGGTCCCATAGTGAAAGTTGTTCAGTTTGCTTGTCTGAACAAGCACACAATTTTTTTGGGAGAATTAAAAAATAACCCCGTATAGATTACTATAAGCTCAACGAAAATTTCAACATAAATTAGGTTATTTATGCTTATCCGTCAACAAAAAATCCAGTACAAAGTCAAACCATCAATAGGCGCCGGACCTAACTCTTCCGTGTCATGTATCCTATAACTATTATTTTATATCTATCTCTGAATGTTTACCTCACAGAAGTTCGTTATTAACAATTTGGTCCAAATATCAATGTAAGATAAAAGTAAACTTATTATGTAGTTTAAAATCATGTATCTACGTACTTAGTGTACGTATACAGGGTTACTTTTAAGCAGGGTGTTAACATTCCCTGCGTTCCGTAAAACGATAAAAGTGATAATATCGCGAATCCGATCAAAGTCACAACATAACCTATTGATTCAATAGCCCTTATATTTTGTGACGATTTAATTTGGTCGGATTCGCGATATTATCGCAATTCGGAACGCACCAATTTATAGATGCGGCACGCTGATGGCCGTTTTGACAGCTGTCATCCCCATAGTGTATTTGTCAAAACTGACGGATAAACTATGGGGATGACAGCTGTCAAAACGGCCATCATAGCGTGCCGCAACTTTAGGTTCAGTGGATGTTTAACATTTGTATGAGCAGCTGATTTTTTTGGCGATTTCAAGATTGGTCCCACAGTGAAAACTGTTAATTTTGCTTGTCTGAACAAGCACACAAAATTTGGCTCCTACTTGAAAATTAACCCTGTATAAAGTATTTATACACGGTGTTTCATAATAACCAATAAATAATCAATGCGTTACCTAAAACGAATTATTAAATTGCGTTTACCCGTAATGTCATTCAACCAAAAATTTTCATTTAAATCATAGACATGATGATGATACTATGATATACATGAAAATTTTGGGTTGAATGACATGACGTGTAAACACATTTTAATAATTAGTTTTAGATAACGCATTGTTTATTTATTGGTTATTATGAAACACCGTGTATATAAATCTACACATTACGCCCGCATGTCGTATAATATATAAAAATTTCTTTCCTATAGGAGGTCTGCTCATAACAATTTATTTGGAAATAAGCAGAGCCTATGCAACCTGCATACATCTGCGAAGAAATTCAATGATGTATGTGAAGTCGACCAATCCGCACTGGGCCAGCGTGGTTGACTAAGACCTAATCACCCTAACATAGGGTAGGCTCGAGCCCCTCGGTGGGAACGTATATGGGCTGGGCTGTGATGATGATGATGAGAGCCTATGTATTATAATGTATTTCATTGTTGTGCAATTTGTTACTTTGTGTACAGCCAGCAACACGTCAAACTTTACGTTCGCATTGCGAAAGATTTTCTATTACCAGCGACATAAGGACGGTCACAAGGACGTGTAAAAACTGACGTGTTGATGTGTATACACAAATATAAAAAAAAATTAAAACCGCTTCTTTAAATCAGTGTAACACTTCAGAACCTACCTATACACCCCTCGGTATCCCTCCTCCATCCACACAGTGTGCAGCGTTTGCCAAAACTTGCGATACTTATCGCCCTCCTCCCGCAGCCTCGTCCTCGCTACCTCTGTAACGTCGACAAACATTTGCGTGAGATAACTCGTTCAAATATCAACTGTGGTGGTTCAGCTGTGTATTCAATGAGACATTCGTTTGAGAAATGGCGGACTGAAAATTGCTACCGCAACGCTACCAAATCACTGCACGTTCCGCAATATTTATACGTGCGTCGCGTAGATTATGAAAAAAAGTAAGAGTTATAGGTTTTTTAACTTAAAAAAGAATAAAATAAGTTGGGCACGTATTATTCCCTTTTTTGTATTATCTAAAACTTACGAACAATAATTTCAAATGTAATTGCATTGTTGCGATGTAGCGTGTGCTCTCTTGACTATGTACAATCAGCACAACGTCTAGATTCACATTTTGCATCTACGTCTAGATTCACATAAGGATGGTCTCAAGATCTACACATGTTGGCGTGTGTACTTTAAGCAAGTACGTATACAGTTTTTCTTATCCCCACTAATGTTATAAATGCGAAAAGTAACGTAACGTTAACATTATAAAGTAACTTACAGATTGCGCCAAATTTCTAGTCCGCTCAGCAGGCGTAGTACGGATCGTCAACAAAAGGTGACAAGAGGCAAATAAAATGTTTCTTCTCGCTCTCTCATGTGTAACAATGAAGCGAGACAGGACGAAGCTTGGTGGCTTTCTCTTCTATAGTCCACGCCTGTGCTGCTGAAGTTGTCTCGCGCAGAGATACTGTACCTCCTCCTCACGCACGTAAAATATTATCGTGCTAAAACTCATTTAGTGATGTGATATTTATGCATCACAACTCAATGTGTGACAGACAATAGGCGCGTTCCAGATAAGAACGGATTTGAAAATCGCAACATTTTTAGCAACAAAGCGTTTCATTAGCCTTTAGTGTTAACTTTTCGTGCCGGTTTCGTATATTCCATTTGCCACGAAAAGTTAGCATCAAATACACATGCTAATAATAATAGATGGTCGTCTGATACCACACTGTTTGATTCCCAACAATAAATAAATAAATTGTAAGACATTTATAGTTTTAGCAGATTCTGATTTATATTATCAAAAATTTTATGTTACTGGTACTAAGTAAGTGAGGTGTCAAAATTCAGAAAGAAAAATAGTTCCTTCGTTTCATTTGTAACAATAAGCGCGGCTAAAAATGTCCAATGACATTTCTTATAAGAAACGCAAAACGGGGCTAACATCAGATGTCAGCACCAGCAAAGTGGTGTTGCTTATCTGGAATACAGCTAATATAATTTAAAAATAAGTCGTACCTACATTTCGACAGTGCGACGCGAATCGTGTTGTGTTCAGAGCGTACTAGAAGTTAGGCGAAATCTGTAATTTGTCTGTTAACACTTTCGCGATTACCACAGAACGAGTTCAAAGCCCTAAAAAGGGCATTTTCTTATGTCATGCGTGATATAATCCAACTCGCGACTTTTAACAACTGTATTCCATGCAGACCAAGTCGCGATCAATTGCTAGTTTCGAATGAGCTAAAAATAACCGTACTCATCTGGCATTTTTTTCATTATCTTACTGCCGGACTAAAATAGATTATTCCCTACCCCTCTCGACTGACACATCGCAACAAACACCAAGTGTGGGCAACGACAACAACAGATAAAAAACTTGACGCGCTCAAACTAGTAAAACAAACACGTTATCATCGCACAGCGTGGAATCTTTTCAAAAGTACATTGAACAAGCGATCGATCGCATTTTTTTACCGCCGTATCTAATTCAGATGAGAGTTGGTAGATAAGCAAACTTCAAGTTTCATAAAGGGTTTCGAATAGCACCCCGCGGGAGCCGAGCCAACTTAACCTAGTCGCGGTGCACCCAGCCGATCAACGGACAAGGCTTCCTTTTCTTGAGGTGGGATAATCTGTTGCGAACTTATTCTCTAGCGCGTAGGAGAATCTCTCTGTTCTCTCTTTGGGATTGGGTATGCAAAACTTCAGAGCTATCTCCACTTGGACGAATTATAAAACTTACTGGTAATTAAAAAACGTTAAGTGATATGAAAGGGGGCAGCAATATTAAGGGTAATGTCCTCATACTCAGCTAAACGACCTTACGAAACCTCTTTGCCTCAGATGGAGACACGTTCGGGATCAGGGAGGCCAAGGGCATGCAGAACCGAGATCAGTTACAATTTTGTCCAGGAATTGAAGTTAGAACCTAGAGTACCGGTACTCTAGGTACTGATGAAAATATTCCCCATAGGTTTTTTTAATTTGATTAAAAGGCAATCACCTTTTCTGAAAAGTAAGCGTGGTTGTGTGCATGTAATGAGGAAGTATGAGAGTCATTACCAAAACAGTTATGGACATGAATGTGGACGGACAATTAGGATGATGAGTGATGGAAGAAAACATGTTACATTGACCCCACATAAAGAGTGGGCTGAAGTCAGACTGATAATGATGAGAGGAATATCTATACTAATATTGTAGAGGCAAGATCTGATTGTTTGTTTGCACTGAATAAGCTCCGAAACTATTGGACCGATTTCAAAAAATCACATTTAGAGTCCTACGTTATCCGTGATGAACATAGGCAACAAAATCATTTTTCCCGAGGGAAAATATAAAATTCCCACGGGAAAACAAAACTAACGCAGGCAAAGCTGCGAGCGGAAAGCTAGTATTAAATAAACATATTTGGATTACAATAATAATACAAATAATAAACTTTATTGACAAAATTGAAAGACGCTTTAAAGTGACAAACTATATAAACTAAAAAAAACTATAAAAAATATACCTACAATGATTTAATTTAGATCAGCGAATGGTTAATTGTTCTGTATTCTTGTTGAAAAGTGTATGCGTGTGTGTTTGTGCGCGCGCGCATGTGAGTGCGTGTGTGTGTGTGTGTGTTTGTATGCGAGGATGAATCTCACCGTGCGGGTACGCGATGCAAGAGGCGACCGTCTTGGAGAACGCCCCGGCGGCCATGAACTCGAGGAAGTCCCTCGGCGAGCGCTGGTCGCTGGGCACGCCGTCCACGCTGCGCGCGGCCATCAGTCGCGCCTTCACGCCCTCGTACAACACAAAGTGCACTACCGTCTCGCTGATGCCCATGTACGACGCGGTTATCCCTTTGTAAAACCCTTTGATACCCTGCAAAGGTTCAAATTGAGGATATCGCTTCTGCGCGAAGGCTGTGGCCGTGTAATAGACGGAATAATGTTTTAATGTGAACATAACAATGTTCTTAATATGACTTCATTATGATAAAAAATATAAGCAGTTGCTCAAATCATGGATAAAATTATCATATTAATTCAGATATGTAATTAGATGTTGGGTTGTAGGTTACGCACAAATTTATACTCCATTCACCAACGTCGGCATGCAAAATTTATGTCTACACTACACATATGGTTTAAATTATGTCACTATTTTTTTTAAAAACAATCATTATTATGATATCTTTGTTTACTCGACATGTCGGGGAATATAATGTGTGCCAAAATGATATTGATGTGATATTTGATTTCAATGTTGCTTTTTATCGTGACGATAAAAACAAAGGTTGCTGCTCAAACCATCAAATTGGACAACTTTTACTATGCGATCAACTCTGAAATCGCGAAAAATCAGCTGTCTCCTACAAAATCACCGAAAAATACGGAAAAGCCTTACAATGCCTCTATCAACACGTTTAAGATTTTAATGATAACAGCGATAACATACACGTCGCATAAACCGGTTGTTAAGGCGATAATTAAATATTTGACGCGGTTTAACAAATCCCAAACAAGCACACAATAGACAGAGCAATTACCGCTGCAACTTAATCAACCTACCGTTTTCGCGTATATCCTCTTGATGCACTGTAACGCCGTGATGTTCTGGCCGTCCAACTGTAGCCGCGTTTTCACGAACCATATAGGATTTGTCATCGTGCATGACACGAAACCTGTAATTGTAGACTTGATTTCTAACAGAGATTGGGAAATTATAAATTATTGATCTCAATATGATGAAATTATAAGAGTTTATACACACTGTCAGTGTCCCCTTCAGCATGCACTCAGTTGTATACGTCGAAAAAGGAAGGAAAGATAAGATTGATAGAATAGAAACAATATTTCGCAAAAAATATTACAGAAACTATGAAAAAAATGCTGCCTGTTCCTCCATAAACGATCTCTACTGGACAGCATTTAAAGAAAAGATTGTTTTGTTTATACACATTTTCTTCACATTAGAGCATATTTGCTTGAAACGGACCATGCTATATTACAGTACGCAAGTAACAACCACTCGTAAGTAGTAAGGTTCATCAATTACCTGCAGCACTGGCCGCCGATAGATGCACGATCGGCGTGTCAGGCGGTATGTTCTGGTTCAGTATGGCCTTCGCCTGGGAGTACGTGCAGAAGTATATCGCCCTGGACGGCGCCACGCCCACGAGATTCGGACCGAGGCCCTTGAACAGTGCCATGGCGCCTTCATTTTTCACTATATGCCTGAAAATGACGGGAGCAAGGTTAACGAATCCCCTTTGCACCGAGCCGACGTTTAACGCAGTAGATAACGGCCGGGGGTATGACGTAAATGACAATACACTCGGCCCAAGATAAACATACGGTTACGTTAACATGAAACGGACACGAACTTTTATTGAGTCCTCTCGAGTTTTGGACGTTACACGACAAACATTGGTGATTGTATTAAAGCGTGACGATAATTACTGATAAGCGATTGGAGGACATGTGCGACAACGGCTAATCACGGGAATATTCAGCGAACCGAGCAATGGTTAGAGCAAATCCGGCTCACGCTTGCTTTTCGTGACCAACAACAGAGAGCGCATTAAATGTCTTATCTATTAACATATACACGATAAAAATGTCAGATATAAGCGGTTCAAACCTCTTATTATTTCTTGGTGGCATGTTATAATAAAATTAAACACATTCACGCTAGTGCATAAAAATCTTGATAACGCGAACGATTATTCTACCTCTATACTTTGTATGACAATGATTAGATGCGCAACAACTTGACAATTGGCCGAAATAAAATCAATGGACATGAAACTCGGTCACGTTTCGTCTTCACATAACAGCATGGAGCCACGCAATGGCTCGAAGCCAATAATTCGTTTCGTAGCCGAAATAAAAAAAAATGATTTGCTTCTGATAATAGACATTATTATTTGTACGTAAACACAAATGGAATGTATGATGAATGTGGATATTATGCATGATCAAACGGGAAGGGAAAAGAAAAACAATGACTCGTGTATGACGATAAGTACTACTTAGGTACATGCGTTACGTATGTCTGTCAAATAGCAGTAAGATGACTCTGACTATAAACAAGGTATGTGACCACAACCAACCACCAACCAAGGTATGTATAAACAAGGTATGTCGTATTCTGCTGTTTTACGTCTCGCGCTCTCGCACCATTAGGTAAAGCATTTTGGATTTTTAGGGATCATCATCATCACAGCTCATGTACGTCCCCACGGAGGAGCTCGAGCCTACCCTAAATTAGTTAGGATGTTAAGGCCTTAGTCAACCACGCTGGCCAGTGAGGATTGGTCGACTTCACTTCACACACACCTTTGAATTTCTTCACAAATGTAAGCAGGTTGCCTCACGATATTTTCCTTCGCCGTAGGAGCTTCAGACAATGTATGTAGATTACATATGAAATTCGAAAAACGTAAAACACATTAGGTACACTCCTGGATCGAACCTAGACCTCCCGATTAGTAGAGTATAAGTATTTGGTGAAATTAAAATTGACCTATCTGAGAGTAACTCGTGACTTTATTTTTGGTATAAAACTTAACTGGCTTTGGTGAAATCGGGCCTTAGTAGGCCAGTGCCGAAGTGCACAGCGCCACCGACGCTCTTTCTTCTTAGGGATATCATTTATTTATACAAATTATTTATAAATTTAATACAGAACTTTTTAATCATTATTACAGCAAACTGTCAACGTCAGTTTGTCTACTGAAAGCAATGGTGGCCTTATAAATCTTCATCTGTTAAGTGATGAATTGATGATTGTGCAGATGTAAGTGACGTTTAAGTTAGCATAAATGTACGTTTTTCTCACGAGGCCGCATTTTCAGAGGAGCGTAAAAGAAAGTTAATAAAAATGTGCGCCCTTGATCAAGAGCACCCTTAACTGATAAGCGTGTGTGAAAGCTTTCTATGCGAAAAAAGACACACACATTAGACGCGTTCCACTTAAAGACACATTAGCAACATTTTAAATATTATTGGCATTATCGCGTTTCATTAGTGTTTTACGCTAGTATCGGGCATTAACTTCATGCGTTCTATTTAAAAAAAAAATTAATATATTTGTGTCAGATCACGAAATACATAAAAGCGGGAATATTAGGCGCGTTCCATTTAAGCGCAGATTTGCAACATTTTCAACAATTTTAGCATCATCGCGTTTCATTAGCTTTTGACGCTAGCAGGTTTAGCATCGTATACCTATGTTAACGTAATGAGTTCCATTTAAACAATATCTTGATTTTTTGGTTAGGTTCCCCTTGTGAAAAAATAGCGCGGCTAAAAATGTTAACATTTCTTAAAAGAAACGCAAAACATGGTTAACACTTGATGTTAGCGTAAAAAAATGGTGACGCTTAAATGAAAAACATTCTACTTTAAAAAAATGCTATATGAATTACATTATAAATTACGTGAGCGCAAAAAATGGTGATGCTTAAGTGGAAAAGGGAGCTTGTGTCTTTCGGAAGCAAATAAATTTTATCGATGAAGGCTACACACGAACGAAAATAATAAAAAAACAATACTATTGAAGCGTCATTGACATGCCACAAATGCGTTAACGCTATGCGTTACGCAGAATAAGGCCCCCGTAAGATTCGCAAATCCGCAGCCCCTACAAGGACCGCGCAATTTACGTTGCAAACTTGCGACACAATATGTCCAATGACAGCGCCCAGTAATTTAACTGCCAGTGTCATTCTTCAAACCGGAACAGCGTTGCAAGCACCGCTGCTTGGTGGCAGAAATAGGTAAGATAGATGTACAGTAAGCTCCTTGTCAAGCTATACTGTTTGACCATTGGACCGTTCTTATGCCGCTCGTAATAGTGGCGGTTTTCGTTGTGAAAATGTATAGCTCAGAGGTTCCCAAAGTAGGTGCACCCTGGAGTGCCACGGAGAGAGATCAGGGGTGCCGTGAGGCGCCAAAGGTACACAAACATAAGAAAAACAATTAGACAAAGACGACGGGTGCTGTGTAAAAATTCAAATTTTCTATTGTGCCACGACTTAGAAAAGATTGGGAACCCCTGGATAGCTTGAATGGGAGCTTACTGTACTCGTAATTCGCGCAGACGGCTCTAGTAAGTACAGCCCCTGTAGCATGGCCACCAAAACAACCCTGCGAGCATGGGCTAGTCGATCGACATAATTATATCGATCGACAAAAGCATCTCACCTTTTCACTCGTTACGAGTATCTGTCAAATTTATCAATTTTTGTCGAGTATGTCGATCTTAGCTGTCAAATTTTATTTATCAAGAGTTCTATGCTCGCAGGGCACATATCATAAAACGGTTTATCGCGGTGAACTGTCAAAATACAACAAAACGCATTATACAGGTGACTTTTTACACACAAAATTTGGCACCTGCTTGAAAAGTAATACTATATTTTGTGACAGTACCGCGATATGTGCTACGGGGGTCGAGTCTCCCTTTGGACTGAACGAAAATGCAAGCGCGACATACCTAATGCACTGTATGAGGCTCATCCTGGCAGCGGTCCTGGCGTGGCCGGCACCCGCGCACTGCTGAACCTGGCAAGTGTACGATATCAGCATTCGATCAGCCTGCTTGGAGTACGCGAACATCGCGCCCATCGTGCGCCGGTAGCCCCATTTGGCCTCCTGCATTATCATTGTCAATGTTAACATAGCCATTTCAATAGAGGATGGGCGGATTTAATTGTTTTTTTTTGTGGGCAACCCAACTGAACCAAACGACACAAATTAGTTTTATAACACAATATATGTGTTTATAATTCTAGGTCTCTAGAAAATGCTCTAAAAAGTCTACGAAAAAACTCATACTTTTTTTAAATTTATAGTTTCTTTATTGGTTCTTCAAAATTTTTAGTCTCGAATGTTCCCAAGTCCATAGTTAGGTCAGACCCGTCGCCCCAAGTTTATAGGAAAATCCGCGGAAATAGAAGACAGTGATAAGGGGGCCTAATGGAGAATCAACTAAATCAAAAACTATGAATAGATGTATAGCGGTATTTTTTTTCCTCGAGATCGATGTAAAAAGCACTCACGATCGACCGTTTGAGCACCCCTGAATAGTACAAGCCCCAGCCCCCGTAGTGGTCATGCTACGGGGGTTGCTTGCAAACGTCCACAGGCTTCGACAACCGCTTAACATCATGTGGGTATCCTTCGTTTTGGTATCAATGTTACATAAAAGCTATTATTTGAACCCTGCGTGTGCTGAAACTGTTGGAACTCGTTCACACGAGCACTTTTCTTAGCACTGAGGCAAAAAATACTATATGCGAACTGCACCCCACACCCACACATAAGAATAGTCTTATAGCCTATTCGGGGCGTAAGAAATTACACGTGTCAAAACGTTAAAAAAAGCGTTCGTATCACAAAGGTATTACCATGGTATCATCTAGCTCATAACGATAGAAGATCGACGTGTTTTTTGCAGACATACCTATGTATGTTTTAAAATGAATTTAGGACTCATTGAAATAGTATAAGAGACTAGTATTTACAATTTAAGAGGTTTGACACGTAATAGCCGCCCTTTCTCTTGTCTAGCGATAAGTAGGTAATGTTTTAAAAATATGAAAGGGTCAGTTGACTAGAGTGCTTTTGGATCAAAGGCTTGTATTAATACGTACGAGTACGAGTAAATTCATCTCAAAGTTGATGTCGATCTTAAGATGCAATTTTGACGTTTAATATATGGAACATACGTCAAAATTACCATCAATAACAACACGTTTTTTTTGTGCTGCGTTTTAAAAATTCAGGTCAGGAGGGGTTAAATAAGATCGACGCGTTCTTGAGATACAATTATTAAAAGTCTTTTAGGCGTCTCCGAAAGTCCGAAGTTGTACCTGTTGTACTCCGATCCCCTAATCGCTACTCCACTGCATGCATGGCTACCCGCCTAAACCTTCCTCGGGAACCTCTATTTTTTGGACTAATGGCGATAGGGAAGGCCCAATTCGCGGAACAGGCACGCAAGCAGTTTCTTGGAGTAAATTTATCAGATATGTTAATTTCGTTGTACCTGAAGGCATACCGGCTGCTAGAATCAACGCAGATCTTGCGGGAGGATGATTATATTTAACTGTAGTCTCAATTAGCGACTGCAATTGATATAAAGCACGCACACAAGCAGTTTGTTGTAAACGTTGCGAAGATTTTCCTCCTCTTCGATTTAATTGCAGTCGACAATATATTAGGATATGCATTGCACTGTATACTTTAGTTCTTTTCATTATCAGCGGCTGTTTGTGATTCTATAAATAAATACAATTCAAGTGTATAAGAGCAAATCTGTTACAACTACAGATTATAATAACAATTAATGATTGCTTTCCTTGAGAAATGAAAACAATAATATAAACAAATCACAGATCTATACCTATTAAAATTAGAACAACTTCTCTGTTTTTTTAACCGTTACATAAATAATATTAAAAAATCTCAAGTGTTTTTTTATCGAACTCCTCCGAAACGGCTTGACCGATTTTTTTTTTGTCTATATTTGATAGGTCTGAATAAAGGTCGTGTAGGCTAAAGGGTGGTCCTCTTCAGAATTTATTTTGACATTTATTATGGCGAAACATAGTTCGCGAACACAGCTAGTTTTGTAAAAAGGCAGTTTCACATGCACTGTAGCTTTCTTAAATCTAAGCCTTGATCTTGTCAGAGGACAACACTGCATACAGAAATAATATTCAGTAAGTCCACTTCGTTCTGGCTAGGTTTATACATTTTAAATGTGTTGTTTTCAATAATATTTGCTATGGTCATGTATAATTTTAATCGATTTTGATTGTGCTGAACTTTTGGGTCATAAGTCAGCCAGATAGCGCGTTTATAAAATGCGAACCTCAACATTTTGACATTAAAAATAAGATATTACCGAATACATTGGATTTTCAAATCAATAACCTAGGTAATTGTGATTTAACAACGACCGCTCGCCCGCCACACTTAACGATCGTAAACAATATGAACTGCGCAAATTAAGGAGCGCGAGTATTTAATGTACCTAATGCCACCACAAACAAATAACGATACGCTTGTCTCCAAAACAATCAGCTGATAAGCTGTCTACTGATATCAAACACTGTTACATAAAATTAATCTGAGTTTCTTGAGCACAGTCCTGAGTAGGTATATTTTTTCGGCGCCAGACATTCCATGCCAATCAGCAACTAAAACTAATTATGACTGCCAGACGTCGTACGCGCTAAATGATGTCGAGACTAGGGGCACGGTAATATACTATACTATACAATTACCGTGCTAGGGGTGACAGTCTGTAATAGTTTTGAGAGTAAATTATAACGTTTACTCTCAAAACAGCGATGTCGAGAATCGTGGTGAGAGTATGTGAGGGTTTTAAGAGCAAACATTACCCTTTACTCTCAAAAAAAAAACAACGTTTTACTCCAACCAGTATTCAAACAAGGAGGCGTTCTTTTCAGCGACGCGGTTAATAAGTATTTTCAGCATACCGTAACCATATTCAATACAGTTGTATAATCAGCGAATACAGTTTACATCTAAGTATAGACCGGCCTTGAAACATCGTTAGTTAGGTTCAATACAACAAATGGCATTGTTTATGGTGATTACGGAGAACTGTGGCGTATTAACGTTTTAGTTATTGATTGAGATTTCTGCGAATATTAGCGTTAAACGATCGCACAGCTGGCGATGAAAAGTGACTTGCTTGCTGTTTACATTGTCTTGTCAGTGAGTCGAGTCAGCGCTGTCGCGATCGTACTGTACTGACTCAAAAACACGATGTTCACAGGACTGACGATGAAAATCGACTAGCCACAACAAGCCTACAACGACTAACATTCAAAAGCGAAACTAAAATTTACGATTCCTATAGAAAATAAAGTTGATTAAATTGATGTAAGTATAACGATCTATAATCACGTATTAAAATCGACTCGAAATTATTTAGAAGAATAATAATTACATAAACTCTTTGAATTTCAACAATAATTTCCTGTCGCTGCTATATTTAACAATGATAAGTACCTATTCAGTTAACTTTTAAATCTGGTGGTAGTATTTTAATTGACGATAAGCACAATAGAACCTAATGACACAGATTAGCGGCGAGTTACGTGCTAATACGTTCGCCAACATAATTAATGTTAAACTCTATCTACATCATATCTCTTTTAATAGATTCTATTAAAAAGATGTAAACTTTCAAACAGATTCAAAGTTATCCATACAAACATTACAATCTATTTTTATTCGACATTTAATTGTTGTCATAAATCCGTAGAGCTATTTTACTACGTACCTAGCTAAATGGGAATGTCGGTCGGACGTCCAACCGATGACTAGGGTTGCCAACTCTCCCGGAATTCCGGGATTCTTCCGTAAAAAGGCAGCTAGTTTTTAAATCTCCCGCCTCCAGGAATGCAACTAAAACCTCCCGGATATTTTCTTCGCATCAGTCCGCCCCGCATGGCTTAGCCAAAATACCTACATTGTGCCAGAATAGAGCGGCGGGGAAGGAAGAGCGAGCAAGAGGGGTCGAGAAATATGAAATACAAGTGTGCAAAAACTTAAAATACAGCTGTAAGGAATTTTACGATTTCATCATGTCTAATCAAAAAGCTTTACAAGCTACTCGAAGTGTAAAAAATATCACTTTAAATAAAAACATTTGATATTCATTTATATTTTATTTCACCACCCGGATTTCTGATTCTGATCGAGACAGTTGGCAACCCTACCGATGACGCGTTATTTGTGCAGTTTGTTTAGGGACAACCAGTGTGGCTTTTATTTACCTCAAGCCGAACAACATTTTCGGTAGATCTATCCATCTTTGGCGTCAATATGAATAATGTTAGTAAACGATTTTTTAACACCCTTGCTCGTAAAGCTGATGTAATTCCACCGGTTTTAAATATGTAAAGCGGGTCATAAAAAACGCGTTTGTTACCAAAGCAAATAGTTAAGTTGTCCATACAAATTCCATAACAGTATTATTTGCCATTTCAAATATGGAACTGATCGCCGCCGCACGACTCCAGCTAGTGAGCAGCGCGCTGTTGCTATTCAAATTTCGAACTAATCGCCGCGCGGCGCCAGTCAGTAGGCAGCGCTAGCGCGCTGTTAAAATGGCGGGAAAGCAACAGTGTGCATTCACAGATTGAGTTTATTTAGGGGCCGTTCGAAAACCCGTGAAGTTTTCACTCGGTAAAAAAGAAAAGGATAGATATATTGCGAGAAAGAGAAGTGTAACTGGTTTTCAAACGCTAGCGAGTGATTTTCGCACTTCACGAGTTTTCAAACGGGTTCTGTCAGTTAAAAACGAAAAGAAGAGTTCTTGTGTTTTGCAACGCAAACTAGCTTTATTTTACAACTGCACTAAGCTTTACTTAACATTTGTAAACTTTAACTTCAACATAAAAAAGAAATCAGTAGCCACAGATCACAGAACAGTCAACTGTCAATGTCAGGTAAAATTTAACGCTGACTGGGAGCCGTGAGAAATTCACTCCTGTCAGGCGAAAATTACTCTGCACTAATGCGTTCAGAAATACGAGCGGAGTAATTCGTCGGTTAACCTCGGTTTCACTCGGGTGGTTTTCGAACGCTATCGGGTGAAATTCACTCTACCCCGAGTAAATATTACTCGTTTTCAAACGCACCCTTAAATGTTTTTTTTTTTCTGTTTCCTCGCAAATGTGTTAAAAAACGTCGTACGATATACGTGCATATTGGTTATAACATCTTAACGCACTAATATCGTAATGTACTATAGCAGCGTACACGTACTCGTTTCATGTGTTAGCAGTTGAAACAATTTCCATAACATAATTGTAGTCTTCTTCTTCATTTCCGTATCATCACAATTGGTAATGACAATATCCTTGAGTGGAATGCCTTTTTTACATTTAGAATTATTGCGAAAACCTGCCCACGATCGTACACTTTTTTATCTTTATTAGTAAAAGGAGCAATCCGCACTGGGCCAGTGTGGTTGACTAAAGCCTAAATACTCGTAAACATCCTCACTCAGGGTAGGCTCGAGCCCCTCGTTGGGGACGTATAGGAGATATTATGAAGATGATGATGATGATGAGTAAAAGGAACTTTTGCACAATTTGTATACATATCAGCCCAATTGTAGCTCTTATTATAAGTAAGCTTTAACAAAATAAAGTTACAATCTTAATTTTTAAACTACTACAAAAAATGTAAATCAATGCAGCATTCTTCGAAATAGGATTTGCTAAAATAGTGCCAAGTTTATTCATTTTCAACTCTGCTAAGTAAGTTTTTCTTTTAGGGCCTTATTCCTGACACATGTGGTTAAGTGGAACGTCTCCAGCCCCCTAACCATGGTCACTCACTGCAGTATTAAATCCGCTGAGAGAGGGATGGCGCTATAAGAGCGATGACTCTGTTTCAATATTGTTTTAACCTTGCTATAAGCGATCACGGCAAGGCCCTAGATCTTATCTTTTCTACATAATTCACTCATACACGTACGCCAGAATTTAACATGTTGTGTAGCTTTTATGACTGGATTTTGGGTTATTTATAGTTGGAAGATGCGACTAGTATCAGTCATGTCCGCCGTAGGCCGACCATCTATAATATTTAGAGCAAAAAAAAACTACCTAATAATAATTCTTACAAATATTTTAAATAGTATAGGTACGAGACACTGAACCATAGTAAATAAGTAAAATCATTAGTCCGAGGGTGAGGGCCTGGCGATCCGTCACACAGGGATTACCCTAGTATGGACACCAGTCTCTCACAAGGGTATTGTAATTTAATCATCTTTTATAATGTACCTTATTATTTTTTACCTACCTTTGTGATGAGAAAATAATAAAACATTATTATTATTATTATCTAGGAAAATGTAGGAAATATTGAAGCATGTAATAAGCAATGTAAGTATACTGCGCTGGTCACAGTGGAGTACCTTCCGCACTGTTCCATCAGCGAATAGTTGGAAGGCTGCGAACCTCGACAATCTGTATGCAACTGCCTTAAATGCTTTTTAAAGCATGTCTGTGCAGTAATAAATCTGATTCACTGTTCAAACATAAAATTAGTCACAAAAACTTGAAATTCTAAATGAACACCTTTATTCCAAAGCGTAAATATTCAATACCAACCTTCATTAATTATGAAAAAAACCGGTCCGCTGCAAAACACATGTAAAACTGTATCGTGACTATGTAAATAGCTTTATAATGATACTGCTATTTTTAACTTGGCGGTGTCAATGTTATAATATTTGTTTGTTGAGTTGATCAATCTCTTTCTTCCTTGTATTCATATTGGCAATCAATTTCTTGTCGATGACGCTTGTTTTGCTAAATAATCTTAAAAAAATCAACATCAATTTGACCCAACCACCCACTCATCTGAGCTGCTCTAATTGTGAGTGCAAGATGAACTCGACTCGCGTTGTTATGTAGAAGGATATGGAGCCGTTGCTTTTATTGAATGATTGCCAACAATGGTCTATTGACCGACCCCGTATCCCACTGAACACATTTTATCACTATTAAATAAAAATCATCGGATTCTACACCTATCGACGCAGATAATCCAGTACAATATCAGAGCACTGTTGATTCTTACATTTATCAATGAGGCCAACTGATAGACCGTTTAAAACTGAAAAACAATCTCGTAAGCATTGATGATGTGCTACTTTCTTGCATGTCGTCGGCCGTTCGCGTTTGCCATTTATCAAACGAGCGAGCGAGCGAACATAAAAACATGCTCCAAATATAGCATCCGGTACCCGGCTTACACCCGACAAGGCAATGTGCGATGGAAGTTATTAAACGAAGTCCCGAATACTGTAATTGCAACTGTACAAGGTTACGGCTAAGTAAAACCGCCTAGCGAATTACTACTGATTTCTGGTAAAAAAAAACTGTACAGAGTTTTTCACGAATAATTTAATATTGATTTGTTATTTTTTATGTAGTTACCTAATATTATATTCTAAAGAGAAAATATTGGTTTGTTTGTAATCGATAAATCCTGAAGCTACTCAACGTATTTACCACGAATGTACATACGTACCAAAGAAAAGTCTCCAACTTCACGTATTGGTGACAAAACGTTCTGTAAACTGGGTCGTTTAAAAAACACTCAGGCAGCTAAAGAAAGCAACATTATCCCGATGTAACATTATAACTTTTTATTTTATAATTCCTACATAACTTAGGACCTGCGCTGAAAAGGCTTAGGACGCATCTGGCACCTTTTTAATACAGTCCTACTACTGTTGATCGCATATGGCTTTTAAAGCGTCGGAATATTATTTAAGGTGAGAACAGTGGTGGGTTATATAGCCTGATATAAGCACACTCAGTCTGTCTAGTCCAGTGCGGGTCACTAGTCCGTTCGAGTAAGAAGGAAAGGGTCGCTCAGCTCAAGTTCACTTCACGGTTGTTTGGCAGTCGATCGTTCCCACTCAAGTTCAAGGCCGGCCCGTTTATACAATAGACACGGGCGAACCAAGTGGCGTCCTATAGTGGGCGCCATTTCAAAGGGAGATATTAGTACCTAATATTGAATCCTAAAAATCATATATTCTGGACATGATTATGGTTTATTTAATTTATTGAAAATACTCATAGTTTTTGGTGCCTCAAATGGTATAAATACTTATTATTATTGACTGGTCAAATCCAAAAGGCCAGATCAGAGGGGGGAGGCCTATGTCCAACAGTGGGCGTCCCTTGGCTGAAATGATGATGATGTTGACTGGTCCAAATGGAAATATATTCAATGATAGAAAAATCAGTGGTCAAACGTCAAAGGGCCTGAAATTCATTGCTGCGCAACAGGTTTTACATTTTAATTTTATCATTATATCTATGTTTATCAAGCTTTTCCGCGATTATTTGCAGATAGGCAACAGGATTTCAGTGAAGAACAGTTAGGTGGTTTAAGATTTACAACACACAATAAAAACACAGAAGATCCTTTTACAAGATTGTAGGATTTCAGTACCTACTACTTCTTATTTGAAATTTTGTAATGGTACGTCAGCTACACACATAAAGAGGACCGGCATTAATCAACACAGCCGGGCGGTATAATCGAATATAATATGTAGATGAATGTTGGTAAAAAAAGTTACTCGGCTTTGCCGCATCTAAACTAGGCCACATATACATCCAAAACCAATTAAACAGAACTAGAAGTTCTATTCCATCAGAAACAACATTAAAAAGTTAATGTAAAAATAATTGTGAAATCTAAAATCCCGGCTGAACTAAACTTAAACTCTTAACTGAAAAAAAAACAAGTTCAATAGTCAAGAATTAAACAATGCAACTCTAATATTCAGAACTCATATTGAACATGGACATAATCCAGTACAAGCTTAGAGCATAGTACAGAGCAAAATTGTCATTTTAATTCTAGACTAACTACTGGGCTTGTTTTTCTATTCAGTTTAGATTTTAGAGACACCGCAGATTTACGATTTAAAGTTGACCGATTAAATCGCAGAGAATAACAATAGACATAGCGATGTATTGGAACTAGCACATCATATCCAACTAAATTGCCCAACTAATTAATCTGACACCGATCTCATCAGAATCGAGATTCCCTTCCGATTACGTACAATTGGAGTAGAGAGGGCCGATTAAATTGTAAAAGTACACAATTTAGTTGTTCGATAGTTCGCCAACTTAAAATTGTAAGTGAGCTTTCTTAAGTTAAATTTTTAGGCATTTGGGTATTTTGATTTTTCGAATTACATTTTTTATTTCAGACTTTTTAGTTAGGGTTATGGTACTCATATAAAAACTGTAAAATTTTATTGAAACCATTGTAACAAATTTTATTGAAACCATTGTAACAAACTTTAAACCGTCATGTCTCAAATGGTTATTTGAATTTAAAAAATCATAAGAGAAACCTAAAGATGATTTTGAACTACCTATTTAATGATATCCCACATAACATAGCATGTTAATTCTCATTTTTACTATTTTATAATAGGGGGTAGACACTATAGTCACGGTAATAGTATATACGATTGTGGACAGACACTCACAAGATCAAGACGCCTCTAGAGCGCCACAATGAGCACAAATACATATTATTATATTATGTATAGGCTGTTAGACACATTACCCTCCCTTATAATGCACAGTTAAGTAAATGTAATTAATTATTACGATGTCAGCCACAACGACCTTTGCTTGGCAAATCCGCAACACCGCGCGTGGACTAGAAGAGAAAGTGACTAATCCTCGTCCCATCTTGCTTCATTGTCATATGAGAGGGCGAGAAGAAACATGTTATTTGTTTCTTGTCCTGTTTGGTCCGCAGTCCATACTACGCCTGCAGGAAAGAGTATTTGGGCCATCTCCTACCAAGCTGGCCCAGTGCCAGTGCCGCTATTGGTCGTTTCGGCCCGTTCAACAAATGAATAGAAAATTTCGTGTTTAAGTACAGTCGAGTAAAAAAGTCATAGAGCTAAAAAATGATACACCATTATTAGATGACAAAAACATTTGACGATTCTAAGGGAGACAAATATAAAAAATAATCATTAGAAAGCTTATTAAGGGAACTCGGTAAGAAAGTAAAAAATTGTGGAATTTACTTAATTTGTGCAAAAAATGCTACAATTTTCAACTTTCTTTAATCGTATGTTGAACATTTTTAATATTCTAGTATAAAATTATTGTGATATAAATTAAGTGTTTGATATACTTAATTTATTGGCGAAACTTCAAGAGATGGTCAGGATGAGTACCGAAAATAACTCATAAACTCATAAGTACATAAAATACATTACTGAGGAGACAATTATGAAACAAATACTAGAGTACAAAAAGCGGATTTAAATGCTGACAAGCAATTTCTTCCAAACAACCTTTGAAAAATTGGGAGCTAAACAATAAACGTCTTAAATGACATGCATAGAACTTCGAATTAAAGTGACTTTTTTTCAATTACATTACCTTTTTTAAAATTAAATTAGTTTTATTGAAAATTATAACTGTAAACACCTATAAATACCTACATGTAAGCAAGCAAATAAATAAATAATTAATAAAACACTAATCATCATCATCACAGCTCATATACGTCTCCACCGAGGGGCACGAGCCTACCCTAACCGTGTAAGTCGTGGTAGGACGATTAGGCCTTAGTCAAACCACACTGCAGAGATTTAAATCTCTGCCACGCTGGCCCAATGCGGATTGGTTGACTTCACATACATCTTTGAATTACTTCACAGGAGTATGCAGGTTTCCAAAAACACTAATGATCATATTATATTCAAGTAAATTTTCTAAAGCTTCCTCAACCGCTTTGCTAGGTACTGTATACCATATGACGAGACGAGTGAATATTGACTTAAATTTCAAAAACACTTTTCACGGCGACTGTACAAATTATCAAAAATCATCTCAGTGGGACGACGTTTAAAACATGCATTAGGGCGATTCGGCCCGCGGGCCGAACATCGTAGGCCGATACGATCAACGAGCCTGACTGTAAATTGGAAAAAATATTCAAACCTTTTTAAGGTGTTCCGTACAACATGGAGAATTTAACAACTAAGGGGTCAGTTATTAAGCAATATAAATTTTTAAAACATCTACTAGTTTTCCAAATTTAATTTGATGGTCTTGCTTCTGATCAGAGAGTGTAATTGAGTACCTGATGCTTTGGTATTTTCGAGTACACTTTTCTAGAGCCTGTTGTGTTGTCTGATGGTGGTGGCCCAGCTGGAGGGACTCCCACGCCTTTTGATGACTGTAGACGAGTCTTCACTACTTCCAAGGGACATGTCACTACTGCTCCGGCAGTACCCGCAACTCTGGAAGGTTTACATTCTATACAAATGCTTAAAAATTTCAAATCATATTTACATAAATAAGAGCTGCAAGGGCTTTATAATGTACCCGAGCCAACACCTACTTGAGGTGCATTCAATAACTACATGTACATAACGAAAAATTGCAAGATCCTCTAGTGTACTCTTTAGAGTACACTAGAGGATCTGTTTTTTGATGTTTCCCAGCATCAATGGTAATGGATTAACAATAGTGGTGTGAATTTAATAATGAAGTAAATAAGTTAGAAAGATTCGCGAACAGCCGTAGTGAGCACGCGTAACGTAAATTAGCTGGAAAGCAGTGCGGCGCGAGCGCGAAGTATGCGATTAGTTTTGCACTACGGCCATTCAATATTCAAATAAAGAATATGCACTTATGGTGCGAATATGATTAATTTATTGCAATATGGAAATTTTGCCGGTCCTAAGCCCGGATAAAGTATAAAGGAAAAAAAATTGTCATTCGCCGCGCAATCGCACCCAACATATTGCGCTGTTGCCGTTTTCCAGAGTGCGTGAGTGAGATAGCTCTAGTCTACCATGATGGTATTGATTGATTAACAAACGAATGTACGTTCTATAAGACGATGTTATATACAAATGTGCGCCGTTTATAGGATATTTTGTAAAAGTAATTTTCTTTTTACAAGCTTTTATTTAACTTGCAATGTAAGTATGTATGTTCGGGTGAAATCCTGCAACTGCAACATTGAATGAAACAGATATCTTTAACCGATTGAACTGAAATTTTGTATAGGTACACGTTCAGTTTGGATGACAATGTATGGTTGACTGAGTGACGTCATTCGAAATCCAAGATGGCGGCATACCCAAGATGGCGGAGCAATTATTTTTAATGCACTCCTACAATATGGGTATCAAATAAAAGGTCTTGCTAAGAGTAACTCGAAAAATAATGTGACGTCACTATTAATCCAATATGGCGGACTTCTAAAGCTTGACAATTCATTTTGATATCTTTAACCGATTGAGTTGAAATTTTGTATACACATACAGTTTGGATCAGTTTGAATGAATTAATAAATAAATAAAATGCATGGTTAACTGTGTGACGTCATTCTAAATCCAAGATGGCGGACCAATTATTTTAATGCACTCCTACAATATGGGTATCAAATAAAAGGTCTTGCTAAGAATAACTTGAAAAATAAAGTGATGTCACTACACCGCTGTACATGCGTTGTCTTGCGTTGAATGAGATGAACAGACTAAATAACGTGTCCAGTGATAACTGAAAAGTAAAAAAAACCTTTTTAAAAACAAGCTCTTATTTAAATGCGCTAAAAAGAAATAATAAACTTTTACACTAAAACTTTTATTTATAACATCATTTCACATTTGACACAATTTATATGACATAAAAGCTTGTCGCGAGATTTACTTTTGTAGATAAACAAGTAAATTAAATAATTTGATGTGAATAATTTTATCCATTAGAATTTTCAAACTAAGTAAATACGCGTAGGTACTTAAAAGTACTCTTTTAAGTACTTTTAAGTAACTACATACAAGTAAATCTCGCAACAAGCTATTATGTCATATAAATTGTGTCAAATGTGAAATGATGTTATAAGTAAAAGTTTTAGTGTAAAAGTTTATTTTTTCTTTTTAGCGCATTTAAATAAAATATTGCTTTTAAAAAGGTTTTTTTACATTTAATTTTTATATAGGTATAAAAATGAAACGCTGTGTTTTAGTCTCTCTAAAACTCAAAAACGGCATGACAGATTTTTACGAAATTTTCTGTGTGTATTTGGATACGTCCAAGGAAGAGGCCTCTTACACTTTTTGCACGAAAATGACATATTCTTGCGTTAAATTTACTATTTCAAAAACGATTTTCATACAAATCGATACTAGAGGAAAATAGGTTTATTCTTGTTGCCAGTTGTAAGAACAGATTTTCTTTTACTGCTTTAGTTTTTTTGGAATAATCGTTCTTCTTTACCTTGTTTGGCAGAATGTCATGAAATGGACAAACTAAAACGGCTAAAACTCCAAGAAAACTCCAATAAATTTACCAAAATAAAATCACAAGATATCAGAAATATATTTTTGTTGCCAGTTGGAAAGACGATTTTTTTATTAAGCGTCCCATTTGTTAAAAAAAATATTTGAAGTTTACAAGTTTTTACGAAATATGATGACTGACACGTTAACGTTCATTTTAGAATTGTTAAAACTATATTTACAATTAAAAAGCTATGTCAAAATAATCTATGTTCTTCAATCAATCGAACGGTATACGTTTTAAAATAAAATGACAATTAATTATTTTTATCACCCCTCAAACGTCGGCCGTAAATGCAAAAAATTGTATGGTAAAAACTCGCGTCAATCAGTCGAGCGCGAGCGCTCATCGAGGTAGGACCTGTGTCAGTTTGCGCCGCACAAGGTTGTTTCACGTAATCGTCGTAATTCTTGAAATATAAATAAAAAATTTGGACAAGGACCTATACTTTACTAGGATCCGCACGAGTTGATCGTTTTCAAGCAGCAATTTTTTTTCGCTATCTTACAAGAAAAATATAACGTCTTGAAAATCTGACTGGGATAAAATTTTGCAAAAATGTTTGTCTGGTAACACTACTATACAATATGAAAGTGTTTTTTGAGTAGGTACTACTACTTGAGACTTTTAAATAGTGTCATGTCTATAAATTAAAATGACCACCATTAAAAAAAAATGTTGGATCATATTTATTTTGCCACCCCATTAATATGGGTATCAAATAGGGCTTTGAGAGTATAATACGACACAGTATGTGACATTGCTCTAAATTCAATATGGCCGCCTTTCCAAAATTGTGGATCACTTTCCTTTTGCAACCTATACAATATGGGTATCAATTGAAAGGGCTTCGAGGGTGAAACACGATACAGCGAGTGAGATTGCTCCAAATTCAATATGGCCGCCGTTCCCAAATGGCGGATCGCTTTTCTTTTGCCACTCACGTAATATGGGTATCAAATAAAAGGGATTTGGGAGTGAAATACGATACAGTCACTAATATTGCTCTAAATTCAATATGGCCGCCGTTCCAAATGATGGATCACTTTCCTTTTGCAACCTATGCAATATGGGTATCAAATGAAAGGGCTTCGAGGATGAAACACGATAGAGTGAGTGACATTGTTCCAAATTCAATATGGCCGCCGGTTCCAAAATGGCGGATCGCTTTTCTTTTGCCCTCCACCCAATATGGGTATCAAATGAAAGGGATTTGGGAGTGAAATACGATACAGTCACTAATATTGCTCTAAATTCAATATGGCCGCCGTTCCAAATGATGGATCATTTTACTTTTGTAACCTATGCAATATGGTATCAAATGAAAGGGCTTCGAGGATGAAACACGATAGAGTAAGTGACATTGTTCCAAATTCAATATGGCCGCCGATTCCAAAATGGCGGATCGCTTTTCTTTTGCCCTTCACCCAATATGGGTATCAAATGAAAGGGATTTGGGAGTGAAACACGATACAGTGAGTAATATTGCTCTAAATTCAATATGGCCGCCGTTCCGAAATGGTGGATCACTTTTCTTTTGCTATCACAACGCACACTCTCACAGAACCTCACTGCCATGAAGTATGCAACGTGTACAAATTACATTAGTTTAGTGATTGACATCGATGAATAGTTATCGATATTAAATATTGACAGCAATTTTAATATTTGAAATTTGTTGAACGCCTATAAATAATAATTACATTCATTATACCTATTTATTGAATCACTCTGCTTATTAATATGGCAAAAGAAATATAACTAGGAGATTGAAATTTCGGAGCAATATAGATAACAGACTAAACACGCAATTTTCAATTTTTTTTTCTTAAATTGGTGAAAATCATAGTTATCAAAAAAAGGTAGACAAATTTTCCGAAAAAGTAAAAAATAACCTAACTGATTTTTGTATTGAGCCAACAGTTAAAAAATTTCCCTCCGAAGCAAGTGGACAGATTCGCAACTGGACAGATTCTCAGGTGGACGGATTAGCAACTGGACAGGACATGTACAGTCCTTGACATAACGACAACCACTTGTACGTTTATCGTTTGTCCAGTATTGATTTGATTCTATTTAGTATGGAGCCGGGACTAAGAATATTTTCGACTGTTTTCGTAAGGAATTTGAACCTTGCATAATTTGAAGAAAAATATTTACAAAAATATGTATAGCTCGAAAACGGTGCATCGGAGCTAAAAAATAACGAAATTTTTGACCCCCCATACACCCCCACAACTAATGATAATGGACTTATCAAAAAATGGCCAAGTGTGAGTTTGACTTTTTTTTCATACTAAATTTCGATTTTTATATGAAGTTTAGTTCAGATAGCACCTTGTGTAACAAAGGGGGTGCGAATTTTAATTGAACTCATCCATACTAAATACGTAATTTTTTTAAAGTGCTAGCTCCATACAAAAATCAGTTGATTTTTTTTTTGTTTTTTTTTTACTTTTTCGCAAAAGTTGTTAACCTTTATACATAACAATGATTTTCGCCAATTTGAGAAAAAATATTGCGTGTATTTAGTCTGAATTCTATATTGCTTTGAAACTTCAATCTCCTAAATATGTTTCTTTTCCCATATTAATAAGCCGAATGATTCAATCAATATTCGTACCTATTAGTATGGTACTATTCATTGTATCAAAAGTGGTAGAAATCTACGGTACTATAGTACTAATACTCGTACTGTACGATTACGGTTCAAACCCAATAATGTACGAATAAGGACAAGACTGACCACTTCCACGGCGGCGGCATCCTAACGGCGTGTTTAGTACAGGATATAACAAGCTGGCACCAACCCATGTTTAAATAGTCATATAAATATTATGGTGATCTTAAAAATTCTAAAGTGCAAAATTAGTTTAGAATTTGTCCATACATTTTTTTACTAATCGAACTATTTGTATGAAGAAAATTTAATTTAATTTTATAATTTTGAATCGGATGTCACTTATATGCATTATGTTAGAAAGAATAGGTGATCGTTTCGCCATACAACATGTATTAGTGATAAGCAGTAATGCTTACCATAGCATTTTAACTGACAAATAAAATTTTATTCTTACTTTATACAAATATTTAACAATATAATTATCGATAAAATGCAATGCGTGCGTTTTTTGATAAGCACGGCACTATTGCTTGTACTGCGTTAATGCTCATTAAACCGAATGCGTTACTACCGAAAGCAGTGTACTACATTACGCGCTCTGAGTAGTATGGTAAAAATCGCGTGCGTACATTGCCGGTAATGTATATTTTTTAGAACAATATTATGTGACTTATTGTTATGATCAAGTTTTGGTGGATTATGACTGAAAACAGTTATTATAAACAAGTTTACTACTTACTGATGTTGGAGGTACCTATAAAATTTAAGGGTTTTCTTCGATTTTCATGGGATCCCATAATCAGATCCTGACTTTGGTGACAAAGGGACTAGCCCAAAAAATATATGTACTCTATCGAATACGAAAAGAATTTCGAATACACAAAAAAAGACAAAAACATAGGTACGCATCGAATTGAGAACCTCCTCCTTTTTTGAAGTTGGTTTAAAAGAAAAGAAAAATAAATAAACAAATTACCTTTTATAAAGAAATATATTCTAATAAACCTTTTACGTCACTTACTACAAAAATATAATCTAAAATAATAAATTCAAGTATCAATTTACACTGGCTGACTAGTCACACTATATTATATTTTCATATAAAACATAGAAGAGGCGCGCCTCTTGGTTGCCCGCGACGCGACGCCACCTCGACTCTCTTCCAGTGAGCGGAGCGCCTACGTCCACATTTACCTAAAGTTGAGCAGCGAAATTTTGTGAAATGGCTCTTAATTTAATTGGACCCGGTAGTTGGCGCTGTAATCAGACAGGACAACGTCTGCGGGGTCCACTAGTATTCAATATTTTTGTATGAGGTTGTAGCTCGTTTTCTGTTGATAACTGATGTCACTATTTTAATTTATACGATATTTAATTTTCTTGGGTAATTCAAAATTCACGGTGTATATATAAAATTTAAAAAAAAAATCAAAATTCAAAAATCTTTATTTAACATAGGCCTTTACAGGCACTTATTGACGTCAAAACAAAGCAAAACAAATGTAATACTATAAAACCGGGGGGGTTATTGTCTAAGAATAAAATCTATCGCGATTGCTTACAATGTGACAGTCGCAGTCTATCCATCACTCCTTTATAAAAGGATGTCGGCGCAGTCTTGTGTTGACGCCGCAATGGTTGTAAAATTGAAAGCGATCGTGATAGATTTTTTTTAGACAATAACCCACAAGACCAATTTTTTTATGCATAAATATGATCAATAAAAAAATCACATCTCTAAGAAACAGCGTCTTTAGACGCTGTACTACTACATAAAATTGTTAATAGCTAAGTTGACTGCACGACATTGTTGGAAAAAATTTGCCTCAGAGTTCCACGCTGTTCCTCACGTTCTAAAAGTACATTTGAAATTCCTCCATTTCGTACAAACTCCGTTTCTTACTATACCAAAAATTCGTTTTTAAGATGTTCACTTGATTTCTATAATAAAAATCTCACTAATATTGACATCTTCTCTAGTAGTGTGGCAAAATACAGGAAACTGGTTCGCGAGGTATTGTTATTGTTAAAGTAATAGTACATTACTGCAGAGGCCGGGAAGTTAGGGATGGCATCTGCAGAGGCAATCCCATTCCCGCCGAGGTATGTATAGTGCTTTTCTCAATAATTGCAAGGAAATAATGAAAGACTGGAATTAATTATGAAATTCAGTGTAATATAAATAAAAATAAAATATAAATACCATATAAATAAAAACCTTTCATTAAAATAATTATTGTTTAATGTTGTCTATTTATTCAAATATTTATAATTGCCGTGATCTTCCTATAATTTAGCTTTATGATCTGTAAATAAGACAATAGTAGGTACCTAATAATAATAAGCTTCCTTTATCTTGTTAAACGATTGCGTGCCCAACGGGTCCATAATGATCTTATTTTTTGTGAACCACCTATTTTACACATTATGGTATGCATAAAAGATTTTGAATTGAATTGAATTGGAAACAAATGAGTATAATATGAGTAAAAAAACAAATCAAGCAATTAATTAATTAATTCTAGTAGCCCAGTGTTGCCAGTTGGCCGTTTAAATTTCCCCCCCGATCTCACTCAAAATCCCCCCGAAAATTACCATTTTTGACAAAAAAACCTCCAAGTACTACTTACTAAAAGAAATACAATTGGGATATTATGAAAATCAAATGTAAAATTTACGAAATTTTGTTTATTATATTTCCGCCATAGCTTCCAATATTAAATCATATACATTCTTGTTGTCTGTGTTGGTTTAAGAATCAGATACATACATTTTTTCCCAGGAAAACCTATTTAGCATTCGAGTGTGTGTAAGTGTGTTCTCATTCATTTCGGTATGTTCTCACATATTTTGATTTACTGGATTTTGATGTAGTTGATATTAAATTGCACGGTAAACGGGTACTTATATTATAGCTGGCGGCCAAATTTAGACTACCTGCGAATACAATAAATCATTCAAACAGAATGAGTAGGTAAACCAGTGAGCAAGTAATGAGTAAGCAGAGAGAAAGAAAATAATACTGTCTTGAGATGAAACAGTTAGGAACCACACTTTGTTGCTTTTTCCCTTCCCGACGTCAATTCTATTCCAGCCCTTATAGCCGAAAATAGTATTGATATTTATAAAATTATTTTATCCTTTTTATGTGTAAATAATATTAAATTGTAAGCTTGTATATATTTTAGTTATTCAGCTCCCTAACGTGATCTTTATCATGATCCTAGATTCTATTCCCATTCCGCGTATCTTATTATTCCAAACGTTTCCCAAACTTTGTCATGGCCATAATGCAGAAATTGTGCAGAGCCACAAAAAAAAAATACTTTGTAAAAACCTATTGAGGAAATCGATTTTTTTATGGTATTGTTGTCAGACCAAAGACATTAAACTAGTACCATTATGCTGGTACTAGTAGAATGTCTTTGTGTCAGACAGAGTGGCTTGTACAGCCAAATCATTAAACAAAACTAAAAATAAATAATTGATCATGTAGTTGGGGGTGGTTGAGGTAAGGTAATAGTGATATTTTGGCTTGGAAAAAAGTCTCCGAAATTCCTTTAACATTAATATTTACCTCCGAAAATCCCCCCAACGGACTTAACCCCCAAAATTCCCTCCGACGTTGAAAAAAACCCCCGAATTTGCAGGGAATCCCCCCCATCTGGCAACACTGTAGTAGCCTAGCATTTAATAATACTTTTTAATTTTCAATTAGTGCAAAGGAAACAAAGCCCATACAGCCCAATCACATTTTACGCAAAAAATGTAATACCGCTGATTAAGACTTTTTTCTCTCGCAACGAAAATTAAGCATATTTTCGTGTGATTTCTTACCAACATTTTAATAAAATTGTTGTCATATTCAAAATGCTTACAACGTGTCTCTTAATAACTCCCCATAAAAATTACAATATTTATTTAACCGAAAAGAATGTGTCAACTTTAATAACTTGTCATATCAATCGAATTTAATTGTCAAATTTTTGAAAATTCAGTTTTAGGAACAGTTTGAGGTTGGCACTTTTGATAGTTTAAATAAAATTATATACCTATTATAATTTTTATGGGGAGATATAAGACACGTTGTATATGCTCGAAGAGTGCATTTTTATAATGTGGTAGCAATGGGCTGTATGACAAGTTACATAATTCAAGTTATAGATAAATTAAAAAACATTGGAGCGGCGGCCAAAAATGAGTTTTCATGCTTACTTTCTTGGCCTAGGCCGGAAGTAATGCATGAGCCAAGAATTACAAACTTCGTGTCTTCTTTTTAGTACAATAATGCCTACATTTCCGAGCATGTTTGAGAAAAACATGTTTTTTCAGCTTATGATAGTGGCATCATGTTCTATTTATTATATAATTATATTTTTTTTTAGTTTCTTGTGCACTCATTAATTGAAATTTTTGTTTTATAATCTTATGGTACTTTAGGTCGATTTGAATATTACTTTTGTTATATATATTTTTTAAGACTGTTTGTTACCTAAAAATAAATAAATAAAAAAAAATCTCTGGTCAATGACTAGAGATGTGATTTTTTCTCGAGACTCAGGCTCAAATCCAGCCTCGGGTGATTTTTTGTATCATTTATATTAATTCAAATGTCATAATTTATGACTCGAACTCATCCCAGTGCCTCTGCCCTGCCCCAGTAGCATGACCACCAAAACACGATATGATAAAGTGGTTTATCATAATGAACTGTCATATACATTTTTATCGTTTTTTGACAGTTCACCAGTGGTGTGTTCCGAATTGCGATAAAAGCGATAATATCTCGAATCCGACCAAATTAAATCGTCACAAAATATATGGGCTATTGAATCAGTAGGTTATGTTGTGAGTAGTTGTGACTTTTGTCGGATTCGCGATATTATCACTTTTATCGTTTTACGGAACGCAGGGCAGATAAACTACTTTATAATATTTATCATGATACCATATCATTATAATTTATAATAAATATAGTTTAATTCATCAGTTTATTTTTGTATCTTAAAAAATATTCCATAGTAGCAATTATGTGCTGTATTTTGGTCTTAATTTAAGAGGATTGTGAAGTAATCGTGCGCGGCGCGAGTAGGTATTTTCTAAAATGCTATCTGTTTCACACCGCTCCGCCTCCCGTCTGGCGTTTACAGTTTTACACCACAAATACAACATACGCAAATTCTCACGCACACTACGACAGCCTGCAGCGCGCGACTTGGCGGCGGGCGGCCGGCGCGAGAGCTCGAGATTATTATTCTATCGTTCTTATGGCTGTAGCACACCTCCGCCGCGAAACCAACAAGGCGAAACAGCTATGCTAGTTCCGCAGCGAAACCAGGCCACACACGCTAAGTTCGCAATCAGTCAGTGAACCGCCAGGCGCCATTACGCCAGCGGCAAGCTAGTGAAATGTCGTCGTCGCTCTGTGCCCCAAGCACGAACCACTATATTTATGGTTATGGTAATCGTATTATTTTGTATGAAAACTATAGCAGAGCCGCTACGGTCGCTTAATGGTATCGTAATGGTATAGTTTAATGTTAGGGAACTTACAAATGGCAACTTTTAGTTCGCATCGGCGCCGCGGGTGGCGCTGGCAGTCGAAAACTTAGTTTGCTGCTTGAGACATATTCTCTCTAATCTGTGATTTCGTGATTCGAACGTTTGACGGTTAGGGCATTCAGTTTTGAAAAACATTGTAATTCGAAAAATAAAAGTGAACTGCTGTGACCATTTGTTTACGTTTAACATTCTTCACTTACGGAATCGTATCAAATATGTTTAGGCAGAGAGAGGAGCCGGGGTGGTGAAGGTGAATGTTAATGCATTGTAAAGTAGCTACTTAAACCTGCACCTGGGTCATAAGCCCCAGGCACCGCTCTTGGCTCTCTTCTCTGCAATGCGATGCACCCGGCACCCGTATGGTGAATGCATGGAATGCTAAGTTATCGTCTCTCCTTGGGATTAATCTAACATTAACGAGAGCTAAAGTATGAGAATCGTCAGCACGAACTCACTTTTGACATATCGTATCGTTTTATTCGACAGCTAATTATCGTAATATCTCTCACCGACTATTTTACAGTGAGAGAACTATCGTTAGGTACGTTACGAGCTCACGATAGCCTTACGATAACTGTCCATTTAATATCTCAATCGTTATGTGATAGTAAGTAAATAAACTATGATTCGTGCTAGGGATGCAGGTCTTTAATTTTACAAAGACGAAGAATTTGGGCATACAAAATAAATCAAAAGATAAAAAGTTAAGAGAAAACAGATTATGCATAGAACTTAGGTATGTCACATGAAGACCGCTTTTATGATTATTTTCAGATGACCCCGCAAAACTTCGAAGATTGCATAATCTTTTAGACACATATTAAAAAACAAAACACAAGATTTTAAAAAGTTAGAAACGAAAAGATACGGGATAAAATTGAGTACTTAACAGAAAATACTAACTAAAATGACGTATTCTGACGTAAATTTTAATTATAATACCTACATAATATATTGAATATTCTTAAACTATTACATAACTTCTTCATTTAATTCCCGTCCAAGCTGCCTCCATAGGCTTGTATTTTTTTATACCCAGGATGACCTAAAAATAAATCATAGGTCTATTACGGACCTCTTCAATTAATTCCTCTGTGAATATTAATGAATTTCACACCATTTTTATAAAAATATTACAGGTTTCGCCTACAAAATCTGTCGACTTCGACAGATCGCGCACAAAACTAAAAGCGGAACAGACAAGGTGGCGAATCGAACGCGGAGGTGTAGACGGCGTTGAAGCAGATCGGGCGGATCCGCGCACGACAGAGATAGCGCCATAGTTAAATATGCGTGTTAGAACAGCCTATACACGCCTGAGCTCGAGCGCCATACAAACGACAACGCGAGAGAATCGTTCAGCGGTTTCGCTACTACAGTTCCGCGGCGGAGGTGTGCTACCGGCGTTAATGTTTTGCGTTGCTTATATTTCTGACTCCCTTTCCGCTCGCAACTTCGCCATCGTTACTTTCGTTTTTCGTGTGGGAATTTTATGTTTTCACATAGGAAATACAATTTTATAGCCTATATTACTCAGTGATAATGTAGCATTCTATTAGCCAAAGAATTTTTAAAATCAGTCTGGTAGTTTTTGAGTTTATTTATTACAAACAAAAATACAAACGTTAAGTACGTTCTTTCTTCATAATATTTAGTGGATAAGTTTCGGAATACAGAAATTATTTACATTTCGTAAATTATTTCTGTATTGAAATTTATTGTGAAGGCACTTACTTGGTATCCCTATACCTTATAGGATTGAGGGTGAGGAATATTTGTTATGAAAGTATGTATCCTACATTTACCTCTCTTAAGGAAAATACCATTTTTTAAGATGAGTGTTATACTGAATTAAATGATTTGCATTTGAGATGTGAAACTTTTCTGAAAAAAAACCACTAAACATATAATAATACTTTTACATACAAACTAAATAGGAACAGGGTTACAAAGTAAAAAGTAATAATAAATAATAATAATATTTTCTTGATTGGGCTGGGCAGCTTTTGCAAAACTTGGCTTTGCTTTTAATATGAGCATTAGCATAAAACAGAAAGCGCGGATCTTCAACCAGTGTGTCCTACCAGTGCTTACTTATGGAGCCGAGACATGGGTAACAACTAAGGCCATCGTCCAAAAACTAGAGGTGGCACAAAGAGCAATGGTAAGAAAATTGGTAGGAGTAACACTCCGGGATAGGAAAACGAATAGTTGGCTCCGAAAACGGAGTCAGGTCTCGAACATTACACACGGCGTAGCAAAGCTCAAGTGGCAATGGGCTGGACATATAGCCAAAAAGCCGGACTCGTGGTGCAGAACTGGCTTAGAGTGGAGGCCATGAAAGCGTAAAAGACCCAACGGGAGACCACAAATGCGGTAGAAGGACGACATCGTAAAGATGGTGGGCACGAACTGGATTAGAGTAGCCCAAAATAGAACGGAATGGAGAAAGTTGAAGGAGGCCTATACCGCCATGGTAGAAGAAAAGGCTTAGATGATGAATAATATTTTTTTATAATATGATTATTTTTGTTGGTGTTCACCTCAATTTCTTTAATAATAAGCCAAACGTAACATCATCTGCAACTAGCTCCATCTCCATCCATCTTTGAATTAGTCAGCAGCAAAACAGAAGCTACGTTTATTACTTATTATTAAAGAAATTGAGGTGAACACCAACAAAAATAATCATATAATTTTTTAAAAATATTATTCATCATCTAAGCCTTTTCTTTTACCATGGCGGTATAGGCCTCCTTAAGGAAAAGGTGGCTAGATGACATTAAAAAAGAAGACAGGACTGACATATCCGCAATTAAAAAACGCAGCAAAGGATCTCACACGTCGGTGTAAGGGCTAGGGCGTTTTATTGAGTAAATAACTTTTTTCAGAAACATTGTACAAAGTTATTAACCAAAGAATACTTGTAGTCAAGCAGTCGATGAAAGTCTATGCTGTCAGAAATACAGGAATAATACTGTATGAAAGTACCCCATGTGTGGGGTAGATTCGGACGAATTTCAATTTAGAGTTAAGTCATAATTATGCAACAAATATAAAATACCTCTCATTTTTATACACTAATCTCGGGTACCTAGTTATACTAATAGTTTTAGAATTTTAATTTTTACCACTTCCGTGGTCTAGTGGTTGAGGCCACCGGGTATTGATCGGGAGGTCCGGGGTTCGATTCCCATCCGGGACAGAAGCTTTTCTGCTCGGTTTGGTTGGTGGTAGGGCTTCTAAGCCCACTTGGCTAGCTACCACTGTCTTACCTAAGTTTGTCGCCATAATAACATGTTAATAGCATTGCTGTTGCCGATATAAGGCCAAGAGCTTCCCTGTCGTATGAAAAAAATACCTATTAGTAGGATTATATGTAATCAGCTGCTTTAAATTATATTGTTAAAATGAAAAAAAAACCTCAAAACCGTACGAAGGGTGCCTTCTCCACATATTATTATATGCCTACCCTGCCTACCTACATATATTATTTACTTTGTCGTTTGTATTTTTTATACATTCGTAGATTTCATATCGCGAGTACACATAAAATAATATTGAAAATAACGCTTGCATATAGTTTGTTACACGTTTTTAGCTGCTCCAACTTGGTTATACGAAAAATAGTTTGTGAGCAACTTAGAATACGATAACGAACATACAATGCATAACAAATACATATCACAAAAAACAAAAAACGAGGAAACGGCCTTTCCTTTGAGTTTGTGTCTTTGTGGCACATATCTATTATAACAAACAACTACATACTTACAATTTATTTTCTTATTTTGATTTTGAAAATTTACAGTTAGTAAACAGGCTACAGGCTGCTTACCCTTAAATAAGGTTTGTATTGAAATAAGATCCTTAAAATAAAACACTAAAATCGATAAACGTATTCGAAAAGACATTTACTTTTTCATGAGGAAGGTATTTTTGTAGATTAATAATTCTGACTTGAGTAATACCTTTCAGTATTTATCGATATATCGATATTACTTTCTCCTCCCTAGGCAACAATAACTACGATAACATCATGTCACATCACTACATTATGCCCCATTATACCCCTGCCCCCGACCCGTATCGTGCGATAGAGAGAGTTGCATGAACTGGAGACCTATTTTTGAATTACGTATGCGATTTAGAAATCACCGCTGACTAAATAGTCAGCGATGACTTTGAAGTCACGAATTCCTAAACATCCTATTTTTGAAAGTCGAACGCAGAGCTGCCAACATAGATAAAGGTACGAGTTCGGTTCCACGCAGAATGTAGCGGTTTTCGGTATATACGGCTATAAATTCATTGCAACTAGGCCAAAATATAAGAAAATACTGGTCTAAGTTTGTTTGTGACACAAATTTAAAAGATTTTAAACTTATACACGGTTATTTTTTTATCACCCTGGAAAATGTTAAGGACGCTTCAGGACACATCCAATATTATATTTAAAAAAATGAAATAAAAAAAATATAAAAAATAATAAAAACTAAAAAAATCTCTAAAATGCTTCTCTCAACTAGTTAGTGCAGCATTTTTTTATTAAAAAAAAAATTAAGCGAGTTATTTTTTTTTATTTATATTTAAATCATTCTAATACCATGTCGTGAAGCGTCCCTTAAATTTTCCAGAGTGATAAAAAATAACCGTGTATATTTACTTATTTAACAAATATTTTTATTTTTGAATTACGTATGCGACTTCGAAATCACCGATGTGACTAATAATCACCGATTTTCAATAATTCTTATTTTTGAATATCACTTATGTGACTACCTTAGTCACGGATGTGATTTCATTACGAGTGCCCTCACCCACTCGTAAACTAATCATACATAACTGTGGAAACGTTATCTGTGTTTTGTTTAGAGAACATATTGACAAGTTTGAAGTTGATGTGTTGATTTTGAGTTGGATTTAAAATTTTTAAAATTTGTCAAATAAGTAAATATACACGGTTATTTTTTATCACCCTGGAAAATTTAAGGGACGCTCCACGACATGGTATTAGAATGATTTTAATATAAATAAAAAAAATAACTCACTTAATTTTTTTTTAATTTTATTAAAAATACAAAAATGCTGCACTAGTTGAGAGCAGCATTTTAGATTTTTTTAGTTTTTTTATATATATTTTTTATTTCATTTTTTTTAAATTTATTATTGGATGTGTCCTGAAGCGTCCCTAACATTTTCCAGGGCGATAAAAAAATAACCATGTATAAGTTTAAAATCTTTTAAATTTGTGTCACAAACAAACTTAGACCAGTATTTTCTTATATTTTGGCCTAGTTGCAATGAATTTTTAATATAATAACCAGTATATACCGAAAACGGCTACATTCTGCGTGGAACCGAACCCTTACGTATGTGTGTACTTTATCTATGTTGGCAGCTCTGCGTTCGACTTTCAAAAATAGGATGTTTAGGAATTCGTGACTTCAAAGTCATCGCTGACTATTTAGTCAGCGGTGATTTCTAAATCGCATACGTAATTCAAAAATAGGTCTCCTGGTCGAAATTGCCTACAATTCCTGTTTGAAATATTGTTTCGGGCGATAACTGTTTTACCCCCCTAAACCTTTACGAAATTAGACACTTTTGGTCTCATCCGATTCAGTATACCATAAACTATGTTTGTACGTTTTGCTTTTTTTGTAATTCAGTAAAATTTAGTCAAATAAAGATAAAAATGCTCGAGGTAGTTTTTGTCTAAAATATAGATATTTAGATGCTTATAATTTATATTCTGACCAATATTTCTTCAAAATCAAAACGTACAAACCTAGATCTTCATTATATCTACAACATTTCCAAAAATTATGAAAATTGGACTATGTTTAGTGGGAGAAAAGCGTTATCGCTTTTTGTATGAAAATTTACAGCTTCACAATCCTCTTAAATAAAATTTCAAATGCTCATATCTCTGGAAATATGTACTTCCTCACCCTGGAAGTCGGGGAGAGGAGAGCCCTACCTCCCAAATTCGTACACAGTGGTACTAAACATCAACCGTGTTATAAATACACAGTTATTTTTTTATCATCCTGGAAAATTTTAGGGACGCTTCAGGACACATCTATTATTATATAGGCTTGTGTTTAAACGCCTACCAAAAATGTACCTATTTTACTACTAATAAAATTCGAAACGCTTACCAAAACGGATAAATGGTCACCAAATTGTGTTTCCTACAATATTATAAAATAGATCCAATTATTCTTTTTATTGAATGTCATAAAAATATATGAACGCCTATAAAATTCATTTCAGACCAAATATTATACATTGTTACTAAATTGATGTTACCAATATTTTATGTTACGAGTATTAATTTGGTATCTTTTACCGAGCTAAAAAAACTAACGGCTAATCGAATTTCTTTTTAATACCAAATATTATATTGTGGTTCCCAAAAATATGTCAATTGTTTATAGTTATATGAAATTGATAAAAATATGATAAGTCAAATATTATATTTAGGTTTCAAACGTAAAATGAAAATAGTTGTGTCTATTCGGATCCGGATCCCTATAATTCGGACCCGGATCCCTATAGGAGTTGATTGCTATTCGGATACGGAGAATGAAACATGCAATTTCTTTTCAGTTTCATGCTCCACTCGCTTCGCTGTGTGTGGTCACAATATGTAACCTAACCTACAGTTTTCAGTTTTATCCTATAAGTTATTTTTTGATTACGCTTCTATCGGGTCAACATAGTAATCGAGTTCGATCCCTATCGAAGTCGATTACCCGGGTCGGAATAGCCACTCCGAATGAGAGTATGTTTTATTAGGTATATTCGTAGGTACTTATAACATTAATTTATACTAAAGGAATAAAGGGAAGCAATTATAATTTTAGTTTTACATTAAAGTAATCTGGGTTTAATTTATTAATTTTGAATGACAGTCAAACTTTGAAGTAAGGTTTTTGGTAGTAATATTAATCTTTTTGTAAGACATTATTTGGTGACCATTTATCTATTTTGGGACGCAAAAAGAATATTTGGAAAAACATGCAATGATTCGTGTTTATTTATTTTGGAACAAAATATAATATATTTTAGGACCTTTTTTATAAAGTTATTTTAATTTTTTTGATGCTATTTATCTTATTTGGTACTTCGGCTTAGGGTCCTAAAAATATTTCTGGTAACCATTTAAATTATACCCTATTATATACAGGGTGTCCCAGAAGCCGACGTCAAGCCGAAAGCAGGTGATAGACTAACTCATATACAGGGTGTCCCAGAAGCCGACGTCAAGCCGAAAGCAGGTGATATACTAACTCATATATTTTATCAGAAAAATATAAAAAAAAATCTAAGTCACCTATTTAAAAAAAAAATCTAGCATTAAAAAAAATGGATAATATTTACACCCTGTGACGGTTTTTTCACTGTTGTTGCTACAATTCTTGACTTTTCTAAACATTTTCTTTTGTTTTGTAATCCTGAATAATGTTTCTGTATACTCTAATCTAAAATTTAAAGCCAGCTGCTCCAAATTAGAAGAATATGCCATTTTTATCTAAATTAAATATTCAAAATTAATTTTTCGTATAGCTTTAACAAGCTGTACTGAAAAAAAAATGTACTATGCGAGTTTGGCAAGTAACTGCAAAAGTTGGCGCATTCAATAAGGATTCCAAAATGGTATGATACTTGGTAGATAATTTCTACGATTGCAGACAATATTTTTTTTCCAAAAACAGGCAGTTTTGAACAAATTTTTCTTACGTACTTAAAATTTATTCTAATGTACCCATGGTTTGCTTTAAGGCCGTAACTTTAACATTCTAGTTTGAGTGAGACCTGAAGAGTCACGAAGTGTGAGAGAGACAGATAGTGAAATAAATTAAATACACAAAAATTGTTTAACATAATTTATTTAAATTTCAAGATTTACAACAGGTGTTCAAACTGTCTTCCTTCAGCTCTAATGCAGGCTCGACATCTTCTTAAAAAAGATCGGGCTATCAAGCGGGCGAATCTTCCATTATTAACAAAATCATTTGCTTCTATTAATCTTTGCCGTAGGTCAGTCACAGTTTCAATTGGCTTTGCGTAAACTTTTTCTTTCACCCCTCCCCAGTAAAAGAAATCTAATGGATTTAAATCTTGGGAACGGGCTGGCCACGAGATAGTACCAGATCGTCCTATCCATCTGCCTGGGTATTCCTCATCGAGATATTCTCTTACTGAGCTGGCATAGTGAACTGGGCAACCATCTTGTTGAAACCACATATCTCTCAGAATGTTAAGTGGCACATCTTCCAGTAGAGTTGGTAAATCATTTTGTAAAAAATGTAAATAAACTTCACCAGTCAAGGCGTCTGACAGCTCAAAAGGACCTATTATTTGTCCATTTAAAATTTCAGTCCACATATATTCACTTTAAATCAATATTGTGATCTATCTTGCCTCATCAAATGAGGATTTTCGATATGCCACTCGTGTAAGTTGTGTAGGTTCATGTAACCATGTTTTTTAAATGTCGACTCATCTGACCACAAATTTTTTTCGAAGAATTGCGGATCTTCTCTGTGTTTTTGTAGCATTGTTTGACAAAATGCAACACGGGGTCGATGGTCCCGGGGTAGTAGAGTTTGTACTCGCTGTACGTGGTACGGGTGTAGCTGATTTCTTTGCAAAATCCGATGGGCTGTACTTTTGGGTACTCCTGTGCTTCTCTCTATTCCACGTACAGAAATACTCCGATCTTCTTCGACAATGTCTAGTACAACGTCCCCGTAAGGGGGACGAAATCTTCTTTCACTATGTACTTGGTTCGGCAGTCGGCCCTCTGAGAAGAGTAATCGGTGCACATTTGTAAAGACTCGATGATCCAGAAAACGAGCTGCATTTGGGTACCTCTCACGATAAAGTCTAGCTGCAGCGTTGGCATTGCATCTACATTCCCCATAAATTAAATGCATGTTGGCGTATTCTTGTGTCGTGTACGCAGACATGGTGGCACTACACAATTACACAATCAACGATAAGTAGTCCGGAGCAAAGCAAAGGTCGTCGGTAGAGAAACTAAACAATCCGAATCCAAATCACAAGCAATCAAGTCCAATAAACGAAGCAGAAAGTGGTAAGCACGAAATCAACATGAACGAATACAAAAAGATGCGCAGTAAGCGAAGGAGCGAAACGTACTGATGTGTATTGTTTGTGCGTTAGCGAATAATTGGCGTCACTATCTGTCTCACTTCCACTTCGTAAAATAGTCATTTTACGAAGTGGATGTGAGACTCGCCGTTTCTGTCACGTTAGTGTCACTATCTGTCTCGCTCATACTTCGAATCTTTCCGTCTCTGTCACGTTAGCGTCACTATCTGTCTCTCTCACACTTCGTAAAATGACTCTCCCGGTCTCACTCAAACTAGAATGTTAAAGTTACAGCCTTAAAGCAAACCATGGGTACATTAGAATAAATTTTAAGTACGTAAGAAAAATTTGTTCAAAACTGCCTGTTTTTGGAAAAAAAAATATTGTCTGCAATCGTAGAAATTATCTACCAAGTATCATACCATTTTGGAATCCTTATTGAATGCGCCAACTTTTGCAGTTACTTGCCAAACTCGCATAGTACTTTTTTTTTCAGTACAGATTGTTAAAGCTATGCGAAAAATTAATTTTGAATATTTAATTTAGATAAAAATGGCATATTCTTCTAATTTGGAGCAGCTGGCTTTAAATTTAAGATTAGAGTATACAGAAACATTATTCAGGATTACAAAACAAAAGAATATGTTTAGAAAAGTCAAGATTTGTAGCAACAAGAGTGAAAAAACCGTCACAGGGTGTAAATTATATCGATTTTTTTAAATGATAGATTTTTTTTTAAATAGGTGACTTAGATTTTTTTTTATATTTTTCTGATAACAATATGAGTTAGTCTACCGCCTGCTTTCGGCTTGACGTCGGCTTCTGGGACACCCTGTATGTTATCAGAAAAATATAAAAAAAAATCTAGCATAAAAAAAATTGATAAGGCTGGATGCCTAGTTTGGTTCACAGACGGCTCCAAAACGGGTCAAAATGTAGGATGCGGGGTATATGGTGTCAGACCGAGCTTTAACAAAAGCGTTAATCTTGGTCAGCACGCTACTATATTCCAGGCGGAGGTGTACGCCATTATAGAATGTGTAGAAGCTAATCGCCAACGAAACTACAAAAACCAAACCATTTATATCTTTTCAGATAGCCAAGCAGCTCTTAACGCTATTCAATCGAATGTTATATATTCGAAACTGGTGACAGACTGCGTAAATAAACTAAATGACCTGGGACAACAGAAGAGTTATTCTGAAATGGGTACCAGGACATTCAGGTGTCGTCGGTAATGAAAAGGCCGATGAACTTGCAAGGGCTGGAGCGGAGGGTCAACAGATAGGTCCAGAACCTTTCTGTGACATCTCGAAACGTCATGCCATGCAACTCCTTAAGGAAAACCTTCTAAGCGAATCAAAAAAATACTGGCTAAACCAACCAGGATTAGTACACGCTAAAACCTTGATAGAAGGATACTCGCAAAAACGAACTACTGAACTTTTACAGTTCAGTAGGGCGAACACCGGTGCTATTGTTCGGGCCTTAACTGGTCACTGCAAGCTAAACAGACACCAATTTCACATGAAATTAAGTGAATCTGATATTTGCAGATTTTGCGAACAGGAGTGTGAAACACCGCAACACCTCTTGTGCGATTGTGGACCTCTAAGTCACAAACGAAGTATCCACCTGGGAAGACACTTAATCAGCCCAGGGGAACTGAAATCTCTTAAAGCCAGAGCCATCTTGGATTTCCTGGTGGCGGCCAGGCTAAAAGAGATACTGTAACTTGGCGGCGAGTCACAATAGATCTTTTAGGTCGCAGTGACTACAGCTTCATTGAAGTTGCATAGCCCCAACAATAAGAATAATAATAATACCGCCTGCTTTCGACTTGACGTCGGCTTCTGCGACATCCTGTATATATTTTTAATAAATAAAAAAATAATTTAAAAAATAAAAAATCTATATTAAATACCATTTAATTTTAATAAATTTTTTCTTTTTTTTTATCGATAAATTGTAGTCTAGTTTCACCCATTTTCGTTTGTGCACCTTATCTGGGGACACACTGTATATAAAACAATCCAAAATAAAATGCAAAGTTCACTAATATGGCATTTGGCAGAATTTGGAAGTCCAGCTCAAAACTTGATTGGTTATGCACTTCAGCAAGTTATAAACAGTTGAGCATTTTAGTTTTACCATTTATTTAAGTATTTGCAGACTTTTTAGTATATCGTATATCTACACAAATTTATTGTATGGTATTAAACTGGACTTTCGCTCTAACCCCGTTCAATGCCTTCGGGTGAAACAACCAGTTGCAGTGCAGTGCCCTCACTGGGTCATGTGTTAGGTGACAACACTAATTGTAACACCATTTTTACCACATGAAAGCAATAAATGATTTGATTTGATTTGAGCCCGTTTAAGACCTTAGAGTGTCAGTTGTAAAATGCTCTGATGTTTATTACTGAAATACTCTTATATGATTCAATGATATTGGGGGCATAATCTATAATGTTATCTGCTAGAAAGAAAGAGACATAAAAATTTATGTGAAAGAAAAGAGGAAGATAAAAGATGTTGTTGCTGTAGGTAATGAATTCAACACATCTGAGCGAGTTAAAAAACAACCTAACAACTACACTCAGAGGCTCTGAATGCGCTCCTTTACCTCACTGTATTCCAGTTCTCTATTAGAAAATAAGCCCTTGTTTTGACAAAAATAATTAAGGGGCCGTTCAAAAACCCGTTATGTTTTCACTCAGTAAAAAAGAAAAGGATAGATATATTGCGAGAAGGAGAAGTTTAATCGGTTTTCAAATGCTAGAGAGTGATTTTCGCACTTCACGTGTTTTCAAACGGGTTCTGTCAGTTAAAAACGAAAACAAGAGTTCATGTGTTTTGCAACGCAAACTTGCTTTATTTTACAACTGCACAAAGCTTCTTCTTCTTCTTTTAATTATGGCAATGTGTTATCTTTTCGACAACAATTCTGCCAGCCTAGCTTATATTAGCATGTGTTTGCAGAAAAATATATTCGAACCCGCAGAGATAATCCACTTATGTGATAAATAAGTTAACCCAAGTTAGCATGCAACCGCAAAGCTTAACATTTGTAAACTTTAACTGCAACCTAAAAACAAAATCAGGAGCCACCGATCACAGAACAGTCAACTGTCAATGTCAGGTAAAATTTAACGCTGACTGGGGGCCGTGAGAAATTCACTCCTGTCAGGCGAAAATTGCTCTTCACTAATGCGTTCAGAAATACGAGCGGAGTAATTGGTCGGTTTCACTCGGGTGGTTCTCAAATGCTATCGGGTGAAATTCACTCTACCCCAAGTAAATATTACTTGTTTTCAAACGTACCCTTATCAATTAATTGTGCACTTAAATATGCTTCCTAAAATATTTCATAATAAGCACCTATTTAATACTAGTATTTAACTGCAAATCAAAAAATCTTCCTTTTGTATAATTAACTATTAACCCTAGCCCAGTCAAATGGGTAGAGTTAGGTTCTGGCACTCGCCGGCTGCTTGATAGATCATTATGATTGTAAACAGTAGATTTTAGCCACCCCTAATTATATTCATTAATTTGTAGTCAAAGAGATTGGAAATGTATTTTTGGATTACCTACCAATTGTTGATGGCCAAACTACAAAGTTAGTGATGAAAATGAGTACATTATTATAAAAATATTATGCTTGCTTTCTATATAAAATAATAGCAATAAGTATTTATTATTTTAAAAACTGTTCACTTTTTAGGAATTCGTAGGAAAGTTGTAAAAAAGGGGTGTGAACAATAGATTCTTGTAAATGTGAAAATTCTTCAAAATGTAATAATAATAGAATGTGACCTTTCGGAAACTGTAAACATCGTCACATGTGGAAGCGCAGTTTCTTTAATGGGTAGGTAATATGAAAACATTAATAATCAAACTCACCCGCCGGCCACAAGGTGTATTGCTGTATCCTTCTGAGACATTTTAGCGGCACTAGAATAATTACATGACTTCCAATTGCGTCTGTCTATAAATAAACAAATGCACAAAGAATTCAATAGAATGAATTACCAAAGTTGTTCACACACAACAAATTAATATTTACGCCTACAATAGTATCCGAATCAAAAATACACTTAATACAACAGCTGAGATTAAATATCTTTGCTGAATATATCCAAATATATCGGCAAAATTTTTCACAACAAGCACAACCGACACAAGCGAGGTATAGGTAGGTACTTCTTTCGTAAATCGTATATTATTTACACACACAAACACGGTTTGTTCGTTTTTACACACACTGAGGACTTGAGACTACGTGACGTGAACCGCGAACTGGTAAACATTTTGGTGGTATCATCAAAAGTCATATTTACTGTTATAAAACACACTACTTACAATAATTTTTTTATATCAATTTATTTTGTGGTAATACGTTAATTTATTGAGTCAAAATAAATTAAAAGTTCAACTACTGACTTGACTTGACTTACTAAAACTTTTTTAATTTCATTATTATTTGAGAAGGTAAAAATTCATACAGTCACTGCTTTAATTTATGGACAGACGCCGTTTATTTTTCTCCACGTGATTTGCGGGAAAATAACATGGAAATGAGCTACGAAATGAGAGAACTCATAGATCGTGGAAAATACCAACGTTTTATCTACCAATAAAACGTTTATTAAACAAGTCTGGCCAACGAAAGCTGAACCAGAGGACCTAGACAAATACCAAACGCTAACTTCTCCGGGCTACGTTCCAAAACATCACCCGGAGTGAGTAGGTGGTGGGGGGAGAGTGGCCGGTTAGGGTGGTCGGAGTGTTGCTTGTTTTAGAACGGCAAGAGTGTTGTCTGCTTTGTTTACATAACCAAATATACAAAAATAAGAAAATATATAATTCATCGGCGCGTCCGTTCGCTTTAATGCATGGATTACATTCCTCTGTTTCATCTACGAAAATGCTAAAACCAACAGAATATAAATTCTGTTAAATCGCGGCCTAACCTAGCTTCAGCGGAAATGAAGGCCAATTTTACAACCGTGTCACTTACGATACCTTTAGTCTTTGGAATTTAAAATTAACTTATTGTCGACGTTACGAAGCGCATCCTTGCTCTCCGAGATGCACAAATTGTGTGTGAATATGAAATCTTTGTAATCACAATCACACACAACTTTAAAATCCACACAATTTCCCGCCAAGTCCAATCGAGTGAAATTACACCTTGCTATATTATGCGGGTGAGATTCTACTCGATCGAGTGCACTCCGTAGCGTTTTAGGACACGCCACTCCAACACTCTCGAGTGCACCCGAAATGTTTTAGGACATACTTCGGGTGCCCGAGTGCACTCGGGTGATGTTTTGGAACGTAGCCCAGTAGTCGTTCCGTAGAAAAAATGTATGGAAATGACATTAGCTTACGACAACCTCACGTAATTTTTTCCGCTGCTAATGTCATCTCCATACATTTGTCTAAGGCGCAAGCCAGACAGAGGCGGCGCGGCGCGCATCAGTCGCACACGGTGGCGTACTCGCAGCGCGCTGCAGGCGCGCCCGTGGGCGCGAACAGCGCTTGTATGCTACGGTGCGCCAGCGAGTGAGTACGTTGGTGCCATTAAAGAGTTTGATTTTGATCGAACAACATGTCTTCCTCTGACGACGAAGACATATTAGCCCTGGTGCAACTCGCCAATTTGCAAAGGAGAAGAAAATTCCGGTCCCGCGCAAAACTCACTATAGACTGAGGTACGCGGCTGCGCGCCAGCAGTGCGACGGCCGGCGCGCCCGTCGTTGCAACCGTAGCGCGCCATCTGGAAGCTTGTCGAATGATCTTTCATACTAATTGGATGAAAACGGACGGGCACAAAACAGATAGAAGCGGTGCGCCGATGGCGCGCCACAGGTACGCCTCGCCCGCGCCTTTTCTATCTAGCCCACGCCTAATGAACGACTGCAGACCCCCTAGACAAGATGCCTTTCGATTATCGCTCGGCCTTGTCGCTAAAAGCGATCTCTTCCTTAACAATCGTGATTATTAAGCATATTATGATTTTCAAAAGCATCTTTCAGGTTGAATGTTATTGTTTTTAAGAAAAAATCCCTATTTTGTAGAATTTGTGGTCACAAACTTACGAAAGAGACAAACGGTACAGTTATTTATCTCTCGCTTGGCACACTTTTTTAAGCAAGAGCTCAGGTATGCAACAGACTAAGTACATACACCAATTAATGGACTCGCAACATAGATATAGAATGAAATAGATGGGCTATAAAAGCCATCAAACATGAGGAAAAGAGATAAACTTATACACATTGCCAAAGGAAAGAAGAAGATGGCATCATTTTTTTTTGTCCTTGTTACCGTATATAGGTGAAACTGGTAGTGGGGATTGTTTATCACCAGCGTCTGGTGCTAAACAAATACGTGGAAGAAATTTGTTCTGTGAATTATAGCTTACTGTGTAATTATTTAACACTTTAATTAGTGTAATTGTGAACTATTTGAACATTTAAATCATGGTGCACTGCTCCGTTTTAGTTTGTAATAGTGATAGTGCTAGAAAACAGGAAAATATAACCTTTTACAGGTAAGACCTAAATTGTGTCAATAAAAAGCGCCAAAACTATTTTTTAAATTATAGATACAAGTTATATTGCAATATTTTATCCTTCTACTATGGTTCTCAATCATATTATGGGATTAAACATGAAATTTCAAACTAAGTAGTAAGGTTATTGTTAACCTAACAAGCTAGGAATGTCGCCATACAATATGGCCACGTATACAGCCAACGCGTATAACATTTTGCCGGGTTATAATGATACCAGTTACGCTACGACTATTTTTCCTTGATTCGTAGGTAATTTGTTACGTGAAAGGGAACTCACATATTAGTTTCTGTGTTACATTAATATTGACATATTTAAGTATAAAATTTTGAGCATTTTAGATAACAAAGGTAATTCTTTTGAAGTGAGACTTTCCATTTGCTTGTTTGTCTGTATTTAACAGATTTCCTTCGGGGAACCTCCTTTTATTTTTAACCTGTATACATATTGTTTCAGGACGCATCGGTGTTGGATTTCGGTTCAAATTTGAATACGCCCCGAAAGAGAAAATGCGGCTTCAAATGCTGGGTTTGAAACAATCGGCGAGGTCATCAAATAAAAACTACGGCCAGTGCGTCAACCGCTTAGACGATTGGGAAAAAAAGTAGTCTAATTTTAGAAAATGTTTATTTAAAAATTAATATTATACATTTTCTAAATCTTCACAAATATTTAGTAAATGTGTAAATATTGGATTTTAAATAAACTGCAGAGATAAAGAAAAAACAATGATTATTGCCCGCTGTATTCTTAATCGAGCGACGATCTTCGCAAGGTACCTAGCTGGCAAAAGCTGGAAGCGAATGGTCGCGGATCGTGCTCAGTGGCGAGCACTTGGAGAGGCCTATGTCTAGCAGTGGACGCGTGTGGATGATGATTCCTAATATTTTTTCTTATATTTGTAAAGATGTTTACATAATAGCTTAAATAAATAATAGTAAAATGTTTTAAAACGAAATATACTCGAGTAAATCCGAAAAGTGTAGTTTTATTTAAAAGTGTAAATAACTTTAGACTGCGGCGAAGGTTGAATGAAGAATTCAATAAAAAAAATCGCAACTTCCTCCCACTTTTATTTTTTGAGACATATTATTGAGCGAGGGGCGCTCATTAAAATGTCTCAAAAAAATACGTAGATCAATCAACCCTACTTTATGTTTATAGTGGTAAAAGCCACTATAAACATAAAGTAGGGTAAAACTTAAAGCAACACTGGTATACCCATCTACTTTAGGCAGGTATGACGTCATCTATGTCTGTCCCTTACGGGTATACGGTCACGTCCTATCTATTCATTCTTTATCTAAGACTCGCAATGTTTACGTCCAGTCCAGTCCACCATTACAAAGCACCGTGTTTGTTGTTGTGCGAAAATATCAGTCAGTGAGCATTATTTGTGAGTGCATTTTACAGTTCCATGTTTTTCATTGATTTTTTTAATGAATTGAATAAAGAAAAACATAATAAGTGTGGAATCTTGGATGCGGCGTCCCAAGTTTTTTCCGCCATCTTAAGGTCTCTGCATACCAATCGTGTTTAGAACGTGGACGGAGACGGGACGTGGTTTAGAAAACCCTGACGTGGAGTTTAATGCATACGCAACGTGACAGTGACTCGTAACTAACATGCTAGTGTTGTGAATAGGAAAGATGGACTTTTCATTTGAAGAATTGGCTATAATTGCTATTGCTTTAGATGACGAAAAAGCCATGGCTGCCAAGAGGAAAAGGAGATTTTCTGTACATCTTACATGGCAAACAAGAGAACAACAAGAATTTCACATTTTTTTCAGCATATGTTGTCGAATCAGAATCATTATTTTTTTCGCTTAACAATATAAGAAGGGTTTCTATCATTTGTATTTTTTTTGTGTACCAAATAGAAATTAATTTAATTACCAGGGAAATAATGAAATTCAGTATAATATTATATCCCTGTTTTATAGAGGCTTGAAATGAGTTACTTCATATTGAGTTTACATGACCTAGAAATTATTAATTTTGAGTAGGTGTTGCGAAAATATTATAAATAAAGTTATGAATGCAGTAAAAAAAGAAATGAAAGTTATCGTTTTCAGTGAGTGATAATTCGTTTTCAGTGAGTGATAATTCGACTGCAATTTTACGCCACAGAAAATGTTTATGCTTCGTGTCTAAATACTTTGCGTTTGCAAAATTATAGAAAGCTGGATATGAACGTACACACTCGATTAGTTTTTCGTCGTCCATTTTCAATTATTGTGGCATCACTATTTAGGTATCTGAAGCGAGCGGAGTGAGTGTGCATACGCAGCAAAACCACGGACGGGACGGGGCACGTGCGGGGTGGGACGTGCTAAACATCGTCGCCGACGATATTTTTCCCGTCACGTGGGCGCCACGTTCCCGTTCCGTCCGTGTGCTCGTGACGTATACACTATCGGATATATTTTCTATAAAACGATATTTCCATTTCCCGTCTCGTTACGTTCGAGTAAAAACACGTTACGTATGCAGAGGCAGAGCACCAACACAAATTCTGAGGCGCGTTCAGAGCCTACGCTCGAGTGCACTCCGAGTGCACTCTGATAGCAACCGACCCGTTCAGAGCCTCGGGGTAAAAAACGCTCTAACAGGCAGCTATACTGAAATACTCTTACGTGATTGGATAATATTGGCGGCCATATTCTATAATGTCATTTACTAGAAAGAGAGAGAAATAAAAAATCATGTGAAAGAGGGAGATAAAAGATTTGGTTGCTGCAATCCGTTCAACGCCTTTGAGCGAGTTAAAAAACAACCGGACAACTACACCCAGAGGCGCTGAACGCGCCTCAGCGTTCGTAAACCATCGCTCGACGTCGGGCGATCGCCCTAGAGAGGACGACACTCTTCGTCGGACGTTTTAGAACGACATCGTAAGCTATGGCTGTCAAATGTCATTTTGATGTCAAAATAACCTAAAATTGATAAATTTTGCTTCAGTTTTTTTACTTGTTTTGATTAATGAGCACTTCACCCATAGAAATTATTAAGCAAATATCCATCTCATATATAAACAATGCCATTTTCATCCATAATAATGTATCCATTTTCTGTAACTATTTCTATTGTCTTCATATTTATGAAATTACAAAATACAGTCCAGTAATTATATAACTACGATAATACAAAATGAAATTGTTTACAAATTATTACAAAAAGGAGGAAATAGGCGAATTGACGGAAATGTCAAGTGTCAAATAAACGTCAGGGCGATTTTCATCCACCCATTTCACGGGGCGACCGGTGCGTCGTCGAGCGAGGCTTACGAACGGCTATACATGATCGTCGTGCGTTCACACCGGGTGTTTTCGAACGGCCAGAGGCGCGTTCAGGGCCTTCGCGCGAAGTGCAACTTTTCGCTCTAACCCCGTTCAATGCCTTCGAGCGTGACAACCGGGTGAAACAACCGCCCGTTCAAGACCTTTGAGTGTCGGAGCGAGTTACAACCGAACAACCATCGAATTTGATGGTTGTAAAACGCTCTGACGTTTATGACTGAAATACTCTTACGTGATTGGATGATATTGGCGGCCATATTCTATAATGTCATCTACTAGAAAGAGTGAGAAATAAAAAATCATGTGAAAGAGGGAGATAAAAGATTTGGTTGCTGCAATCCGTTCAACGCCTTTGAGCGAGTTAAAAAACAACCGGACAACTACACCCAGAGGCTCTGAACGCGCCTCAGCCCAGTCTGAAGTTGTCTGTCATTTGACATTGACAGTATCAATGTCAAATAAATCTTAAGGTCCGGCCGCTCGATTGTTGCATAATTTGTATTTTGTAAATTAAGATAGACCGAAATACACTTTATTTACTAAGTTCTGTTCCTTAAATTGAAGAATATAATTGTCAGGTTTTTGAAAACAATAGTCTGCCAACCAACGACTAATTTATTTCTTTTGAAAATGCTGGGTTCAAGAAATATTAGAATGTTAATGTAAGACGAGATTTACTATTTTTATGATTTGTTAATACTTTGTATTTTTAGTTTTGAAAAATAAATGTATATTTCTTTTCTTACAGGAAGGTAGCAGGTGCTTCTCGTCAAAAACACACGCTCCCTGATTTGCCGTACGAGTACAGCGCCTTGGAGCCGGTCGTGAACCGGGAGATCATGAGCCTGCATCATAGCAAGCATCACGCGACATACGTCAACAATTTAAATGCCGCAGAAGAAAAACTAGCCCAGGCTCAAGCTAAAGGTGTGCAAATTGAACAGCAATATTTGTAGATCTTGAATACTTCATGAAATTGAGGGCAACAAGTTGGCAATTTAAAAAGAATTGATGCACAATCAAAAAGTTTTAGGATAGCATACATATAGGAGAGATATTTACATAATTTAAATATGAAACTGTTTATATAATATCAATTTGAAAAAATTGGAAAAGATATATTTATTAAAAGTTTAAGGCCACCCAGGAGTACTTTGGCTTTTTAATTTGACTATTGATAAGTAATTATCTTTTATATTCTAACCTACTTTATTATTTGGTGTCTAGAAAGACATAGAAAGGGAAGAAAATTATAATATGCATCATTCAAAAGTAAGCTAAAGAATTTTATGTAGGTAGTTTAATTTAGATTATTTGATTGGAATTCAATATTCTTAACTGGCATTGTTATTGTACACCTTGCACACTGTAAATGGTGATGTTTGATTGCTTCAACATATACCTATTACATTATCAATTGCTTTAATAATCATATTTTTATTATATGGTCTGTGCAGGAGATATTCAAACGGTGATCAGTCTTGCACCTGCACTGAGATTTAATGGTGGGGGTCACATCAACCACACAATCTTTTGGCAGAATCTCTCACCAAATGGAGGCAAACCTTCAGATGAACTCACCAAAGCTGTTGAAAAGTAAATAAAAACTTTATGCAAATGCATTATAATTTTGCATGCTATTAATTCAATTACATGTCTGGTACACAACTCGCAATCATAGTGAAGTGTTTAATATACAAATAATCTTTTTTTTTTTTTTTTTTTATGAATGCTGGATAAGCGTTTGGCCTCCATCTCACCTGATGGAAAGTGATGATGAGGCCGAAGATGGGACACGCCTAGCCAGAAGGTGCCTATTCACTCTCATCTTGAATAACTCCAAGTTATATTGCTCAGGGAACAAATCCGCGGGCAAAGAGTTCCACTCCCTTGCCGTTCGCCATATGAATGAGGAAGCGCATCGCTTCGTGCGTTTAATTGGAATATCAATGACAAAAGGGTGGAACCCCAGCCGCCGTCTGGTTCCCCTGAGATGGAAAGGAGAAGCCGGAATTATTTCATGTAATTCCAAAGCACACTCTCCGTGATATATCCTATAAAATACCGATAAACATGCCACCTTACAACGATGTTCGAGGCTCTGAAGCTTGGCCCCCGTTAATTTGGTGTCACCAATGAGGGTCTTAGCACGCTTATCAATAGAATCAAGGGCCGCTAGTTGATATTTGGCAGACCCATCCCACAAGTGGCAGCAGTACTCCATACAAGATCGAACTTGTGCTTGATATAGTTGGAGCAACTGTTCCGGTGTGAAGTACCGCCTGACCTTGGAGAGAATGCCGAGCTTCATAGCTGCAATTTTGGCAACGGTTTCTATGTAACTACCAAAGTTGAGATTGTTAGTTACTTGCATACCAAGTAGGTGGAGATGATCAGTTACCGGTATGGATATACCACGGAAAGTCGGAGTCAGATAGAAAGGACTCCGTTTAGTGGAGTTCAACAACGGTGGTAAGTTCAGTCGACAGAAGTTAGCTTTGGTTGCTTTGGCCAGGGACCAGAAAGCTTTGCTGCCCGTTGGGTATGAGGCCAGCTTTGATCCAATGCGGGCGATATGAGCAAACCTTGCCCGGCATAACTGCTTCTTGCATGCCTTAGCAACTTTATTATAGGCTTTTTTCAGGTCATGGGTATTTGGAGCTTTGCATCGTCGGTCTACACATTAACTTAAGTGATGATTGTAATTTCATTATGTTCTATTAACGGTGTTCCTCAAACAGTGTTTAAAAAGTGCTATTCAGTGTCCAAAAAGAAAGAATGTTCTCATATTATCATAATCATTGTCTGTATTCACAAACAGTGCGATAAACTTAAGAAAAAATCCTTCGTTTAGCATACTCACAGTTATGTGCGTAAACTGAAATAGCCTTAGATATAACTAAAATATAGTGGTATACCCACTTAATCATCATCATCACCACAGCTCACAGACGTCCCCACTGAGGGGATTCGAGCTTACTCTGGAAGGCCAGTGCCGAGTCTCCAGTGCCACTTACACTCTTATTCACCCAATGAAAGCTATAATTTCAATAATAAAACGTAAGAGCTATACATGGTGTTTCATAATAACCAATAAATAATTTATCGTTATCTAAAACTAATTATTAAATAGTTTTTCCCGTAATGTCATTCAACCCAAAATTTTCATGTATATCATAGTATCATCATCATGTCTATGATTTACATGTAAATTTTGGGTTGAATGACATTACGGGTAAACACAATTTAATAATTAGTTTTAGATAACAATAATTTATTTATTGGTTATTATGAAACACCGTGTATAGTTAAAAAAAAATATTTCAGCACTATTTATTTTCTAGTTTTCTTAAACGAAGTTTAGAGTGCTGGATGACTTCTTTCTAACATACTCACTAAATTTTGGTTATAAGTTTAAGATACTATTATTGCCTTTGCACTAATTTGACACTATTTCTTGACATTCTCAAAATAATGGATATCCATGGTATCCAAGGTGTAAGGGCATGAATTTTTTAAATTGAAATAGCAACCTATAATTTTAGGTATTTAGTTAGTCTTTTCTCTTGTTTATGTTTTTCAAAGTACAGTTATAGTACACATTCAACATAATAAAAGAATTGCATGATTTGATGACCCTCACCAGTGTTACCAACTCTCAAAAATATTTATTTCTAAACAGTGTTCAGAACCGTACAATAATTATCATACACATACCATAATTTCATGCCTACATACGATGTACGATATTATACTACAATCATACGCAGATTGTACTATAATCACCTCAATTCTCGCAGTCACCAAACAAACTCTGTAAAGGTTTTTTTAAATCTTCTTTTTTCTCTTGGGATATTGGATGAGATAAGGGCATTCTACTTTGTATTATCAGTTATAAATTAAAAAACACTGCTCACTAAAAAACCAACAACTCTTCACTTCTGTCAGTCATCTACTAATATTAAAAACAATGACATGCAAAAAGCGATTTGTCACAAATCTACATAGCCTGCCATATTGGATATTCCTTTAATGGGTCGCCAGGAGAAAACATACATAGGCTCTTATTAATAATTGCATCTCAAGAATGAGATTGATCTTAGATGTTGTGTTTGCCAGATGGTCTGTACCACAGAGTACTTTATGTATACCTGAATCTGTACACATTAAATGTCAAAACAATGATCGATCTCAACTTTGAGATGCGTTTATTGATACGAGCCCTATTTTCCTTGAATTTGAGTGAGTGATGGAAAATCACTTTTTGCTTGAAAGTAAGCATTATAGCACAATATGATGTGATATCAATCTCAATTTTTGACAATAATAGACAAATCACTTTTTGTATGTTTGTGCTAGGGTAAAAAAAACATTATTTTTAATTTTAAACAATAGTTTACAACAAGTAATGAACTATAGAACACATGAATAAATATCAATGTTACGTTTAATACGATTTATTTGTTCATTACAAACATTATTTTGACAAGTACAATAATTTTGTTCCAAATACGATAATTCCACCCTGCTGGTACGATAATTTTCTCATCCGAGGCTGTGAACACTGTTCCTAAAGCTAAATTAAAAACCCCTAAAATTACTATAATTACTTGGTAACCCCCATGGAAAATGGTGAATCTTATGTTCTTGACTGAGAAAATTTGTCTTTCAAGAATTTTTTTGGTTGATGGAAAATCATATCAAGTATTTTGAATATAAAAGACAAATTCTCTGAAATTTGACTTTACTTGACTTTAAGGCCCTAACATTTTTTTGGGAGAATAATAAAACGATTGAATAAAAAAAATACGTAGCGACAGATGATGAGATACTATTTTAATAACTTGAGCGATATGAATTTGAGTAAGCAAAAAATTAACCAAACTAACGACGAATATTAATCCTACTTATATTATAAATGTGAAAGTGTGGATGTTTGGATGTTTGTTACTCAATCACGCAAAAGCGGCTTAACGGATTTGGATGAAATTTGGCATGCATGTAGCCTTTGACATGGAAAAGAACATAGGCTACCTCTTGACTACCTTTTATCCCGATTCCTTACGTAGTTCCCTACGGAAAATTGAAAATTGTTTACGAGCTAAGCCGCAGGCAGACAGCTTTGAAATTTGGTATGCATGTCACCTATGCTATGGAAAAGGACATGTACATTATATTCCTTAATGATCTCTCAAATAGTTCCCATGGGAAGAATAAAAATTGTTAATGAGCAAAGCTTTAGACCCAATTCTGAAGTCCACGCAGCCTAGTTAATAATAAAATTCAGTACGAGCTTACAAAAAGTGGGTTGTGAATGAATAATCGATTTAGGATACCAAAATTTTAAATGTGCGACTAAATTACTATGTGAGCGACTAAAAATACAGAGAGGGCGGTTTAAATACTACCTATTTTTTTTTTGTATTTTTAATCTGTTTTTTTATGTTGAAATTTATGTCAGCAATTCATTTCATCAGTGGCATATAAAATATTCATACTTTGTGATAATTTTATTATAATAAATACATTTTCTCTACATTTTTATAGTGTATCGTAGTTTATGTGCAATTTATATCATTGCTTATTACAGGGACTTTGGTTCATGGGAAAACATGAAAAATCAGTTGGCTGCTGCATCAGTTGGAGTGCAGGGTTCTGGATGGGGATGGCTGGGCTTGAACAAACAATCGAAAAAGTTGCAGATTGCAACCTGCCAGAATCAAGATCCTTTGCAGGCTACTACTGGTAAGAATGAAAAGTAAATATACTTAGGAAATTATGATTGATTGTATTGCAAAATGCAGGTTTGTGTATACATCATTGATTTACTACCAAACGTAGATAGAGCACTTCATACAAAAACGCGCTTGAAATCTGTCACCTAATCGACTATACCTTTGTATTCGCTGATATATTGTTGAATATGCACACCCAAATTAAAATTACCTTAAAGAAAGGACCGTATTTATCGAATTCAACCTTATTCTACATTATTACGGCAACTTTTTAAAGTACAGCCGTGTGAAGTCATTTCATACATCATTTCATACCTAGCCACAGATCAATTGACGTTTTAATAACTTTGGAAAAGAACTGCACGAGTCGTGATTGGGCAGTTCTTCACCGGCCCACTTCTCGAACGTTCATGCGTTATCTACGTTTGGTAGTAAATCAATGGTATACTTGGATCTGAATGAAGGCGAGGTTTCCCTGGAAATCAATTTGTTCACAGCAACTACTTTATTGCAAGGTAATATAGTTGATAATTGCATAGCTTCTAATGTCGTTAACGCGCTGTGCTGTGACCGAAGTAAAACGTTAATTTTTACACATTTTAATAGATTTTTAGAAAACTGGGGTAAACATATAATAAAAATGTATTTTTGCAATTTTCTAGATACTAAAAATGCATGTCTATTGGTGAAACTTTTATGTCATTTATTATTGTATTTTCTGATTCATAGCTGAACAGAGTAATCTTTGGAATTTTTTTCTACTAACTAAATATGAATTTTAGAACTGTACGTTTTATATTTGTGGAGGTACAGCTTAGAATGCTCTAAGAGGTACAGTAAATCGAAATTGTTCGAAAACGGGAACGTAGGTAGCGCCTTTATATCAGATGTTATGTTATGGAGAATATTTTTCACAAAACGTGTTTTCTGCTTATTGGACCTTGTTTGTTTTGAACTGCACAAGGTAAAAAGTGAAATAGGTAACTATTTATTCACCCCAGATAATAATTGTCTTCCTACTTTTTAAATTAGTATAATTTTATAATAGCTTTGTTTCAATTATTTGACTGTGATACTGTTAGGTGTTAGATATTAATTGAAAAAGGTATACAGTGACAACTACCCTCCACACTATTAAAAAACTGTATTGCGGCAGTGCAGTAATACCGCTAACTGTTTTTGATTTGATTATTATTATTAATGTAATATGCCAGATTAGCAATTTGTAATTTAAATTTGATAAACTTTTATAAATAAAATCTTCTGTCTGATTGGTAAATATGTCAATTGCTAGATTCAAATTTTATTGTTACAGGCTTGGTTCCACTCTTTGGCATTGATGTTTGGGAGCACGCGTATTACCTTCAGTACAAAAATGTGCGCGCTGATTACGTGAAAGCTATTTTTGACGTCGCTAACTGGAAAGACGTGTCATCCAGATATGAGAATGCCCTGAAATGAAATGATTTCAACGTTTTTCCATTACAGCTTTAAATGTGCTATAATTGCTAAGTGGCATGCATTAGAATTGTGATAATAAGTTTTAAATATAATATATTCACTGATCACTATATACTTTGTATTTAATTAACGGAAGTGGTACACACTGAGACCTGAGAAAGTGTTGGGTAGTGGGGCAATGTATGTTAAATTTTATATGTATTCTGATTGTGATCACTGCTTTGCTTTACTTTGAATTTGAATTTGATAATACTGTAAAATACGAATGTAATTACACGGTGGCGGCGGCATTGCGACGGCGAGGTGACCATAAATCATACATTTACGAGTATAAATCTAAACTAGCTAGCTTTGTCCGCGAACTACGTCTCGCCATGGTAATTCTCGAAAAAAAATCTCTTCGAGAATAGGGATGATGACTGAATTCTAATTTTCACGTCTCGTCATAAAATATTAAAATACCGTAGAAAAAGATACAATCCTGTGAATTTAGAATTAAAATCGGCTTGGAAACACATTAGATACAAGCATTTTAAGTTGTTAATTTGGAGGCGATTAGACAGAGAGATCCGACAACAACCGTGACGTCATTGTTTAGTACGGTCATATAAACTCCATGTAAATTGCCGTTTTGCTAGAAAGAGATGAAGAAAAATCTTTAATACCTTATATCTTGGTTGTTTTTTTAGTTATTCGAAAACCGATTTTTTCTTTCAGTTTATTAAATTAATGAGCTTCTATTAAAGCAAATAATTTTTTTTTGTCATCTAGCCTATTATCATCGCGAGACGTAGTTCGCGGACCTTACCCTAATTAAGGGATTTAAAAAAATTACCCTAAAGGCATGAAATAAGGGTTGCAAGTTTGTATGGAAAAATCTTTAAAGTAGCAACGATTTTGATAAAACTTGAGATTCATGCTCTTAAAAATATTTTATTGAACACGTGTTTCATGGCCTATTGGAATTCACCCCCTTAGGGTGCAAAATAGTTGTTGAAAGTTCTTATGGAATATATTTAAAATCTGCTCCAATTTCTAGGAAATTTATTATCCGGGTTTAAATAGGCTACAAAATTATTTTTCCCACGGGAAAACAATAACAACGCAGGAGAAGCCGCGAGCGGAAAGTTAGTTTTATATATTAAGCCGCGTACTCACTTAGAGGTGTAGCACGTAATGTAACTGATACTGTAGCAATCTACAAGTGTGTACGTGCAGTCCACGAGCACGCTGCGAGCGCCTTTATGTTCGCTCAAAAACCGCCGCGGGCGGGTCGTTGCGAGCACACTGCGCTCCGCGCACGAACGGCTCGCAGCAGCTACTGTATTAGTTACGTTACCAGTCCTGGATTTGTCAATAGGCCGTTGCCTAGAGCAAAGGCCACACCGCAGGTGGCACGCTTAGCAGCAAGAGGTTAGTTGGTCGCTTCGACGACTCATCCCAGTGAACCGACACACACTGCACGCTATGCGCGCGGCCCCACCGCTCGCTTAGTGGGACGCTTGGCGCCTCGATAGCGGCTTAGCGGTTAGCGACGCAAACGGACGCGTCGGTTATTTGCTTGGATTACTAGGATGCATTGTGGAGGAATTGATTGATAATAGCCCTGTTTGTCAAAACGAGCCATTGTGAACTCCTTCCCACTCGTTACGTAAACAATTTAAGTGTGTTAAAAAATTGTGGCAAGAAGTAACCGATATTTTACAATTGTTTTACAGTGATGTTAATATTATGTTTGACGTTTTTGTATTAAATTTCAAATTCTCAGTTAGTAGACGTTGACATATTAATATCACGTACTCAACATGTTCGATTACTTCGAATGTAAAAGCAATTTTCTAGAAAAATTTAAAAGAGAGACATTTTACTATAACAAAATATATGTCTATATACACTAGACCACCAGGCGCGCGCTGCCAGTGTGGCCACTATCTATCGAAGCATTTTGATCGCTAAGCCTGCCTCCTAGCCAACCTCTAAGCCTGCCACCTCCGGTGTGGCCTTTGCCTAAGGGCGGCAGCGTCCTAGGGTTGGCAGATTTGTGTCTTCCTTACTATAAATGGAAAATTATTATTTTAGAAAGGCATATGGGGCGCAGAAATGAAGTGGCCTACACTCATAAATAATATAAATCTGGCACTGTACGTTACGCGTTACACCTCGTAAGTAAGTACCCTGGTTTTACTTGGCCTCGCATTTGTGGACTACGAGAAAGCCTTTGACTCCATCGAGACGGCTGTTATGCGATCTCTGCAGAGGTGTCAAGTTGACTGGCGATACGTCGAAGCTAACTGTTAATGTCGGCTTACCGCCGCTACCATGACTATCCAAGGGTCCAGAGCAGTCAACTAAAACCAATAAAACTGTAGGGAGGTGTGAGACAGGGAAATATTATATTTCCGAAAGCTGTTCACGCATTGAAGGATGTCTTCAAAACTATGAACAGGGCATAAACGTAAACGGCGGGTACATCTCAGATTTGTGCTTTGCCGATGATATGGTTGTGGTTAAAACCCTGCAGTATCTTCAGGGGATGCTGGGTGGTGTAATGAATCCTCCCGACGTGTGGGTTTCCGGATGCATTCGAACAAAACGAAAGGTATGTATAACACGATGGGACGGGATGGGACTACTTGAAGCTGTTGGGGAGAGACAACTTTAAGTGGCAGTCCGACAGATGAGTAAGAGTAATAGCCCTAGCTTGAGCTAGGGCTATTCGATATGGGGTGCGATTTCAGACAACCCCCTCGTGGTGCACCCTGGGCAACCCGGCAGATTCTCTGCCGCGGGCTAATAGTCTAGTCGAGGCGAGTTTCTCGCCATGACTTCACGCCCGTTGGGGATTTCCCCGAGCTTCAGCTCAACCAGTGGCTCCAGTGGGATCTGCCGTCGGGCAACCCGTTACCCGCACTGAGCGGGCAGGGGGGCTGGCGTACTGAGCGTCGGGCCGCGTAGAAGACAACCACAATAAAAATCCAGTTGCGGGGTGCAGCAGAGCCAGGCGGACAGTCCGGCAACGGACATGTCACGGGCAGGGGGTTCGCAGGAATAAGGCCTAGCTGTTGTCTCCCTTCCCCCTGTCTTGTGACGGAGGAATGAACTGCGGGGGGGGGGGGTTTAGTGGGTAGGCCCGGGTCGAGTACGGTCTTGGGAGTCCCACATATCCACATATATAAATGCATTCCCCCCCCTCCCAAAACTTGGGCTGGGGAGCGTTCCGGAAGCTTCGACACATCTCCGCCATTCCACAGTCCTTGGTAGACAAAAGTCTAATTAGAGACGTCTTAGCTGAAAATCTATACCGAACACATAAGTAACGAAATGTAGACTCCTTATTATTCCAACAAATAAATATTTTACAAAAAAAAGACCAGTACAAATAGGCGGCCTTATTACTAAAAAGCAATCTCTTCCAGGCAATCTTGGGATGAAAGAATGAGACAGCATATTCAATAGGGGAAAGGGTACATAACATAACTAGAACTAAGGAAAGTTCCAGCTTATAAGCTGTAGGCGTTTTAACATTCCACTAATAACTTTTGTTTTCCAGTATAAGCTGTCATCAAAAAAACGATTAAGCAATCATTGTAATTACATATACAATAAAAGTTATAATAACTTTATCAAATAATATAAATAAATGACGGAGACCCGCCATTCTGATGCACACCTAAAAACGACTCGAAGTGAGAATTTACGGATCGAGCACGAACCGAATACGTATGAGTGTGCAAGCGTCCATACAATCACTAGAATGGAAGTGCGCAAGCGCCCTTAGCTGGTAAGGCCGTCGTTTTAAGTGGTTTTTTAAATTAATGAGTTATTGCGTACTGGTTTTTATTTTTTCTGCGTGAAACGGAGTCTAATATAGAATTTGACAACACTGAATTCTAGTGATTCAAAAATCTTTAATATTGGGAACAGTAGAAAACAATTTCGCGTATGAAGCGTATTCAAAAATAACATGTTATAGGATAAAAATTAAAACTGTAGGTTAGGTTAGACATTGTGACCACACACAGTTGGTCACATACTGCATGTTTCATGCTACGCTAGCAAACAAAAATTTATTATTACGTAAAATCCACCCAGTCGCTATTTTTTCTCGCCCGGCGGCCCTACCGCCTATTTCAAAGCGATCACTCGCTATACCTTTCGTGACATTAAAACCACAAAATAGTTTCAATGTCACAGGCATGGACTTATTAAAACTTTTTGATTAATATGTCATTAAGTCCATGGTTTCAGGGAGGTCATTAGAACTATTGTTCTGTCACGAAAACGATAGCCAGTGATCGCTAGTTGGTAGGGCCACGCGTCCGAATAGCAATCGACTTTCATCATCACAGCTCACACACGTCCCCACCGAGGGGCTCGAGCCTACCCTATGTTAGGGTGATTAGGCCTTAGTCAACCACGCTGGCCCAGTGCGGATTGGTCGACTTCACATACACCTTTTAATTTCTTGGCAGATGTATGCAGGTTGCCTCACGATGTTTTCCTTCACCGTAGGAGCGTCAGACAAATGTATATGAAATTCGAAACGAAAAACACTGTGGTACATGGCGGTCTCGAACCCGGACCTCCCGATTGGAAGACAAATGCCGAGTCCACAGCGCCACCGACGATCGCAATCGACTTTATAGAAGTTGATTGCTATTCGGACCCGATAGTGAATTGTAATCGAAAATAATGTATGGGATCAAACTGAAGACTGTAGACGTAGTACTATTATCTATTCTGTGACTGTAGGTTAAGTTAGGTTAGATCAAAGAGAATAGTATGGGTTAGATATTGGTGGCAATTCTGTTGGCACTAATTCGATTAAACTAAACTAAATTTAGTTTTAGTGCTGTCAAATTGTTTTCGTGATAGATTTTTTCTTAGACAATTAACCCACCGGGTCCGAATAGCAATCGACTTGAAAGCGTCGCCAATGGTACAATATCTCAATTCGTACAATTATCTGTTTACTCAAATTATCAGTTTGTACAATGAGCCACCCGTACAATTCTTGCATCGGTACAATTTCGCGATTCGCACTATATCTAAGTTCACACAAATTATAAGTTGAGCAGCTATGTTTTGCCACTGCGACCTATAAGATCAGAAAGAAATTATCAGTTAGTACAATGACAAATAAAAATTATTTTCTTAAATTACCTAAATATAAAAACTCTTTCAAAAAAACAATTGAACTTACGAGAATTAAGGAAAATGACATGACATCTTTGCTTCAACATTTAATAATACGAGTAATTTGGTACGGAAATATTTCTAGATATAATTAAAATTTACCTACTTTCCAATGGACTTTCCTGAAGATTTATTCTTCGTTCAAAGCGAAAGTGCAAAATGTCAAGACATTTTACATTTTGCGCTTTTTTGACATTTTGATCTTATGACATTCTGCGCTTTTGACATTTTGTTCTTTTGACATTATGCTGCAAAACTTTTTTTTTCTTTAAAGAATGACTATTTTTGGTTTAATTTTGCGATTTATTCAATAAAATATTTCTGTTATTAAGCTATTTGTTATTTAAACAAAACTCTGAAGTAAGATTGTACAAATTACTAATTTTGTACAAATCCATTATATTATACGAATTGAGCATACCTACATAACTATGCATAAATAACGATTGTACCAAATTAGTATTTTGTACAAATCAATAAATTGTACCAATTACAGAAACGAAGCACCTCACCTTATTTTTGTTACGAATTGATAATGTTTGAAACAAAATTTTGAACGAATTGCTAATAAATTACAAATTGTACGAATTGAGATATTGGGGGTGATTCTGAAGCGACCACCTAAAACTATAACTAAATAAAATTAGAGATAGAAATGTCAATCACCGTTTGGTATTCAGAACTCACAAGTTAACTCTAAAATTAAGAGTGACGTTACTAAACTACTCAATTTAGTGTTAGATGTTATTTTCGTATTCTGACATGCTTTCTAAATCTATTTTTTCCTATAATTTTAAAAATGTCAAACTAATTTTAGGAGGTGAACTTTTAGGTGCCGTCTAAATTTATCTTGTTACTTTTTAACGATTTTCTAACATTACCGAAGGCATTTTTTTTGTGCAACTTGCCAAATGGATGATGAATTGGTTGTTATGGCATTAATAGAGTCTTCAGAAAGGTAAAATATTTGTTTTATATAAAAAATTAGATAAATACCTGCCTCATATTCAAAATATATTTGTAAAGTGGGGGTAATTCTGAAGTTACCTGCACTAAAACTAAAACTAAAATTAAACATATAATTTTAAATTAGTTTTAGGTAATTCGTATTCTGAAACGCCGGACTCTCTTAATTTAAACTGTACTTGACAATTTCTTAAATTGAATACACAGATTATAAATACACCTAGTGCTGTAGAAAAACGGGATAATTTAGAAACATTAAAAACAGCTATATTCTACAAACTTTACTATCAGAAATTATTAATTTAAGATTTGATCGTATTTGTAAATAACAGAAAAGAAATTTTATTATTTATCATTCATTTTATTACAAAAGAAAAATTATTAGACATTTATTCTGCGATTGTGATGGCTTCGCGCCTATGCTATGAAATAAAAAAAAATACGTAGTAGTCTGTAGTTGTATAGATAGGTACTTCGTGACTTCCTCTGAATTTTAAAATTGCGTATTTTGTTTCATTAGTAATTTTTGTTTTCTTTTCATAATAACCGCTGTTATTTATTGACAAATAATAGTAATTACTAGGCAACAAATCTTAGATAGGCATACTTCTATCTGCAGATAGAATATTAATTTCTGTTGTAAGAGTAAATACATACATACATAGCCTACCTATCATCTAAATGTCAGTACTATTAGACTACTTGGGAACAAACAAATTACAACTCACGACTTGGCAATTGATGCTATAATAGCCTTTCCTATTGTATAATAAGTTTCCTGGTGCTGTAGGGTTTGTCAGTGGTGGAGCAACAATACCAATATGTGTACCATTTTTTTTAACGTTGGGAAATGCGTTACGCATACCTCGCGCTTGGGTAGGCGCAAGGTTATGTCGGACTCTCCGCGGCCATTGGGGGCAGAGCGCCAGCCAGAAACCGCGGCCTACCGACTAAAACCCAACGACGCCCCCTCACAAACGCCTTGGCACGAGAACGTCCATCACCGCCGCATCCTCCCCGTCATCTGACGAAGAGGATACGTCGGGGAGGGACGCCCCGTCGCCGGACAAGGCCATGGGAACCCTTTCGGACACTTCCATGACCTCGTCAGCGTCTGCTCGCCTATGGCGAGCCCCTCTCACCTCCCTAAAATGGGAAGGCCGGCGATGCTCCTGGGCATTAGGAGTATCGACGACTGGCGGTGGCCTGTGCAATGCAGGACTTGGGCTTCCGGGGCCCGCGTCCCGCTGGTCACCGTCAGGAGGAAGAAGGCGGGCGAACTGCCGCCTCCTCCGCCCCGTTCTTCTGCGGCGGCAGGGATCTGCCACTGCGTCATCTTCTCTGGCCCGTTCTGCCACCTCCTTCTGTGTGATTACCTCCACACAGAAGGAGTTTGCTGCATTCCAGGCCTCAACCAATATGTGTACCATCAACAGTTCCAAGTGTGTTTGGCATTCCATATATTTGTAGAAACCTAAATAGAAAAAGGACGGAGAATGTTAATGTATTTCTTAATAATTATTTCAAAATATTTTATTACAATGTAAGTAGGTGCTCGCTCACTCTGCCTTGACAAGTTCCTATTCTATTGCTGTTTTAGGAAATAATTTTTTTTTTGTGGAGTTAATTTGCGCAATATTAAATCAGTGACAACAGAGACAGCTCTGCATGACCGAAGGCTGGCTAAAACCTTTAAATGTTCCGGTAAGGAGCCAATCTGTACTTCAGTGCAGTCTATAGCTTCTATCAAGTTGCGAGCGGATTGGCGAGGAAAACGAAATATTTTTCTAAATTTACGTTCGGGCATAGTAAATGGGTCTGATTTGTCCGTCAACTTCCTCAATTTTACTTTTTCTTCTCCTATTCTATAACATAAATAAGTCGATACTTTACAAATATATTTTAAAACTATGAGGCAGGTATTTATCTAATTTTTTATATAAAACTAATATTTTACCTTTCTGAAGACTATTAATGTCATATTTTTTATATAAAACTAATATTTTACCTTTCTGAAGACTATTAATGTCATAACAACCAATTCATCATCCATTTGGCAAGTTGCACAAAAAAAATGCCTTCGGTAATGTTAGAAAATCGTTAAAAAGTAACAAGATAAATTTAGACGGCACCTAAAAGTTCACCTCCTAAAATTAGTTTGACATATTTAAATTTATAGGAAAAATTAGATTTAGGAAGCATGTCAGAATACGAAAATAACATCTAACACTAAATTGAGTAGTTTAGTAACGTCACTCTTAATTTTAGAGTTAACTTGTGAGTTCTGAATACCAAACGGTGATTGACATTTCTATCTCTAATTTTATTTAGTTATGGTTTTAGGTGGTCGCTTCAGAATCACCCCCAGTATCGACTTATTTATGTTATAGAATAGGAGAAGAAAAAGTAAAATTGAGGAAGTGGAGGGACAAATCAGACCCATTTACTATGCCCGAACGTAAATTAAGAAAAATATTTCGTTTTCCTCGCCAATCCGCTCGCAACTTGATAGAAGCTATAGACTGCACTAAAGTACAGATTGGCTCCTTACCGGAACATTTAAAGGTTTTAGCCAGCCTTCGGTCATGCAGAGCTGTTACTGTTGTCACTGATTTAATATTGCGCAAATTAACTCCACAAAAAAAAATATTTTCCTAAAACAGCAATAGAAAAGGACCTTGTCAAGGCAGAGTGAGCGAGCACCTACTTATATTGTAATAAAATATTTTTAAATAATTATTAAGAAATACATTAACATTCTCCGTCCTTTTTCTATTTAGGTTTCTACAAATATATGGAATGCCAAACACACTTGGAGCTGTTGATGGTACACATATTGGTCGAGGCCTGGAATGCAGCAAACTCCTTCTGTGTGGAGGTAATCACACAGAAGGAGGTGGCAGAACGGGCCAGAGAAGATGACCCAGCGGCAGATCCATGCCGCCGCAGAAGAACGGGGCGGAGGAGGCGGCAGTTCGCCCGCCTTCTTCCTCCTGACGGTGACCAGCGGGACGCGGGCCCGGGAAGCCCGAGTCCTGCATTGCACAGGCCACCGCCAGTCGTCGATACTCCTAATGCCCAGGGGCCTTACCATGAGCTTTTATAAAACCATCCATAATCCGTGCAGTTGTTAAGCAGGCCTTAAACAGGATTGCTTAAAATCGTACTATGAGCCCTGTTTAGGTGAACGGCTTATAGATTGCTTGAGTCGTAAGGTGAACGGTTATTTGTCTCTGGTCTGCCTTAATGTTAAAACGAGATAGCGCTATACAACTGTTGTATCTGACATCTCTTTTCTTCGGAAGCGTTCGAAAACCATTGAAAGATTAAAACCGGTTGAACCGGTAAAAGAGAATATCTCAACATATTTACAATTATTTGTTATTTTTGTTGTTCGTTTTAACGTTTTTTATTCTTATGATATGAGTTATTATATTTTATAGTTGTCTTTATTTTATTACATCTTTACTCTACATTCTCCAAGAATTTTCCAAGCTATTGATAGTGGAAGGAAATGTTCATAGCTTGTTATGAACGTACTTAACCTATGTACTTGTACACTAATTTATTAATGGCGGCAGAAAATTTTAAAGAATTAGAGATCTTCGAAGTTTTGTATAAAATACACCTACCCATTGTACTTTCACGATCCATGTCAAGAAAGCAGTCTTACAAGGGCATTACCATCCTTCTGAAAAACGAAAACTGAGCAAAAATCTCGATTCTGGGGAAATCCAAAAGGGAAACACCACCAAACAAAAAAGAATTTTAGACAACGACCAATCGTGTTGTATTTTCTTCTTTAAACAATCGATAGAAAAGTGTCGGCAGTTTATTGTGTTGATTCTTCATTGTACAAAGTGTTTGCAAGATAAGAACTAAGAATATCTACCTATTACTTCCAGAGATTTCCCTGATTACTTCTGAATGAAATCAACTGAATGAATGGTATCTGGGTTCGTCAATGTTATAGATATTTTTTCGATGCTTGCATGACTTGGAAGACGTCTGGTAAAATACATATAACCAGTATATAGGTTTTAATAAGTCTGCACAAGCGAGAAGTGGAAAAAGATATGGAAAGCATTGCACAATTTATGTTTAGTAAATGAATAATAATTATGATGTTACTCTTCAACACCCACCAGCTTTAGACATCTCATTACCATGAATACTGAAAAGCAATCCATATGTGGGGCTAAATAATTGAAATGTTTAAAACCAAATAGGTATATGCAAATAAATCCAAAAAGTGTAAATTAATTTGAGTGTGTAGTACTCATGCGAATAAAAGGCAGTTATTGTGAAGAAATAAATGTTTTATTATAAGTTGAATCTTAAAAACCTGAATTTTGTTTGCTTTATTGAAGAAACTCACTCAGAGACAGCTAAATTTGAAGAAGTACCTATATTTGTCATAGGATATCTGGTGAACAACCCAGAAGCGAACAACAAATTTCATTTTTGGCTGCTGCTTCATGTCTGCCACAATAGATGGATCTCGCGCTGCAGTAGACGTTTGCTTAAATGCTTCTTGGATTAATCAAGATTAGCTTCATTGCATAGTGTAAATACAGAGGCGAAAATCTGGGCCAAGAAAGATTGGGAATAAACTGAAATGATTGTTTTATTTTAAGACTAACATTGTAGTATTTTTTGTTTCTTGTGTTTGATTTCATTGTTTTGAGCCTAACTTTTTATTATATTTTGGAAAAATGTTATTCGTTTTATTTTTACCAATAATATTAAAGCTTTATTAGTGTATTTAAATTTTCTAAATGAGAGGATGATTTGTCCAAGTAAATGATTCGTGATTATACCCTAGATGATTTGCATCAACAGATACATTGTTGTGATGTTGCAGTTAAGCATTTTTTTGCCCGAGCATTTCTCATGAGTTAATTTCTTTCTCTCAATCGATCATCAGTTGACCCTGGTGAGGTTAACTGATGATCGACAAGACTAAGCACACACCCTTGTAGGTAGCATAAGAAACCTAATAAGTGTTTATTATAAACGTCTTTATGGTGAAATGATATATCCACTTTCAAGAATTGAAAGCTTAATTTCACTGAACACCCTCCTTTCTGTGTCTTATTGAGTGTGAACATTTATGCTAACAACAATGTGCATATACTTAGATCTGTCTGCAATGCACATCTGAAATATTTTTTTTTTATTTAATATATATGTAAGTTTTTTTCTATGTAATACATAGAAAGCTCTCACTTCAAGTTTTATATTATTTATATCATTTCCCATAGCACAAAAATTGTTGAGAAGGTATTAATGAACCGTCATATTAATTATTTTGTAAACTGAGTTTTAACCATTTATTACTATTTTTCAACTTTAGGAAGTAGTGGGTACAATTATTTTTTTTTGCCACAAAATTAAATTCACATCTGCAGAAAGAAATTTTGTTTGTGGAACAAGTGCCTTTTTGCCTCAAACTCACTTTCACATTTATAATATTAGTTAGGATGGTAAGATATTATGTGTCATCATCATCACAGCCCATATACATCCCCACCGAGGGGCTCGAGCCTACCCTATATTAGGGTGATTAGGCCTTAGTCAACCACGCTGGCCCAGTGCGGATTGGTCGACTTCACATACATCATTGAATTTCTTCGCAGATGTATGCAGGTTGCCTCACGATGTTTTCCTTCACCGTAGGAGCGTCAGACAAATGTACATATGAAATTCGAAACGAAAAACACATTGGTACATGGCGGGTCTCGAACTTATGTGTAGGTTTGGTAAAAGCTATAGAAGCATTTCGCAAAATTAATGCTTATCCTTAATAATTTGGTGTAATGCCACCACCACTTCAACTCACCGCTGCGCACAGGTTTCTCCACAGATGAGGAGGAATGAACCTACTACACCATTACGGGAACATAGTGGGTAAGGTAGTAAGTTCACAATTTGAATCTTATTAGCCTTTATTACCTTAACTCATACACATTACATTCTTTTAGCATATTTTTGGAAACCCCATTTATTTCTTATTTGCACATTGTTAATGGCATCAATTTCTTGTGATAAAACAGGAAACCTGTCTGTTGAGCAACATTTTGGGGTACCCCAGTTGAATGTTGGTATGATCCATGTGCATAAAGATAAACAGCTGTTAAAACCCTGTAACAGAAAAGGTTGTTTTTGCTAAGCTGTGAATTAAAGGTTGCTACAAAAAATGGTTCGAAGTGACCTTTGTTTCTAAAATTTTAGTCATTTGAACTTAATTTTCACTATCAGTTGAAAGTATAGTAAAAATTCCTAACCAACTCTGGAGGTAACCAAACATGGTTAGAATGAAAAATTTTACCTACATTATGCTTAACATTAGATAAAGCAGAACAAAATAAAATTAATGTAAGTAAAGGCAAGGGTTTTTAATATAATCAATAAACAACTAACATCTATCTATTATAATATAGTATAATAACACAAAGTTGCTCTCTGTGTTTGTACGCTCAAATCTTTAAACTACGCAAAGGATTTCACTGCAGTTTTCAGCAATAGATCACCCTATATATTCAAGAGGAAGGTTTGTATGTAATATACATATAATATTATTAATCTTATATGTATATAATAGGCGTGTTCGGGTAGCCTGTGGTGGCGTTTTTAGCATTATCAAAATTGGCGTTGATGTAAAGCGTTCGGTTAGAAGGTTATGAAATTTTTGCCATTTTTGCTCCACACCCTAACCGAACGCTACATTATCAATATGTCAAAGTCATAAGCTATTATAACCTAAATTTATTTTCAGTTTCCAGATTCTGGATGTATTATGATGTAATAAGCTTGCTTCATGATTAACGATCATTAATTTCCATAAATAATGAAAATAAAATTTATTTCGTTAAAACTTATTCAGCTATCCGAACGGTTGACGTAAACAGATAAAAATGAAACTTTTGTTCACATTTCTTCTAACCGAACGCTCATTGTGTCAATTTTGTTATTTTTGCCACCTCGATGCTACCCGAACGCGCCTTACATATTGGTATTGATAGTTCTGAGGGTATCATTAGCTTCTCTCGATGTCACTTGTTTTAACTCCGTGCGGTGTTCACTCTCCAAAAATTCAAATATTTCATTATCGTCACATCACATCTCAATCAATATCTCAACTTTCAAGAGTAATAAACACTGTGAAAACTAGGTACCTATATAAAAATTAAAAAAACTGCGTGACTCCGCTATTAATTATACGAAAATTAGGGAGTTAAAATTAGAGAAAAAGTCACTACAGCCGTTTGAAAACATCTTAAATAAAGTTAGTTTTAATAATTATCTTATGAAAATTCCACCAAATTGGCCCAAATCCACTTAACAATTTTGTTACAGCCGCTGAAGAGCAACTTTTTAATGATTGCTTTATTTGACATTTAGGACGTTCAAAAGCAGTTTTCAAACTGTCAAACGGGCGGTCATGGTACGAAAGTTCATACATAAAAAAAGGTGAACGGTTTCGTGACGTCATTTTAAGCAGGCCTGCAAACGCGCTGCTTTAAGCCGGTCATGGTACGGAAATAGACAGCAATACTGTTTAAGGCCTGCGATAAGAGCTCATGGTAAGGCCCCAGGAGCATCGCCGGCCTTCCCATTTTAGGGAGGTGAGAGGGGCTCGCCATAGGCGAGCAGACGCTGACGAGGTCATGGAAGTGTCCGAAAGGGTTCCCATGGCCTTGTCCGGCGACGGGGTGTCCCTCCCCGACGTATCCTCTTCGTCAGATGACGGGGAGGATGCGGCGGTGATGGACGTTCTCGTGCCAAGGCGTTTGTGAGGGGGCATCGTTGGGTTTTAGTCGATAGGCCGCGGTTTCTGGCTGGCGCTCTGCCCCCAGTGGCCGCGGAGAGTCCGACATAACCTCGCGCCTACCCAAGCGCACGGTATGCGTAACGCATTTCCCAACGTTAAAAAAAATGGTACACATATTGGTATTGTTGCTCCACCACTGACACACCCTACAGCTCCAGGAAACTTATTATACAATAGGAAAGGCTTTTATAACATCAATTGCCAAGTCGTGAGTTGTAATTTGTTTGTTCCCAAGTTGTCTAATAGTACTGACATTTAGATGATAGGTAGGCTATGTATGTATTGGGCGCGTGGGTAGTGGAGTCGCATTGTGGACCTTACCTAGCGCGCCCCTAAGGGCAGGGAGAACACCGGGGGGTTTTAGTGGGTAGGCCTGGCACGCTGCCGGGAGAGCCCCACACACGCTCGTCGTCTAGCCAACGGCGGGTACGGTGCGGTTACGCATTTCCCCCCGAGAAAAAAAAAAAAAAAAAGGCTATGTATGTATGTATTTACTCTTACAACAGAAATTAATATTCTATCTGCAGATAGAAGTATGCCTATCTAAGATTTGTTGCCTAGCAATTACTATTATTTGTCAATAAATAACAGCGGTTATTATAAAAAGAAAACAAAAATTACAAATGAAACAAAATACGCAATTTTAAAATTCAGAGGAAGTCACGAAGTACCTATCTATACAACTACAGAGGCGCGTTCAGAGCCTCTGGGTGTAGTTGTCCGGTTGTTTTTTAACTCGCTCAAAGGCGTTGAACGCGTTGCAGCAACCAAATCTTTTATCTCCCTCTTTCACATGAATTTTTATTTCTCTCTCTTTCTATCAGATGACATTTTAGATAATGGCCGCCAATATCATCCAATCACGTAAGAGTATTTCAGTCATAAACGTCAGAGCGTTTTACAACCATCAAATTCGATGGTTGTTCGGTTGTAACTCGCGCCGACGCTCAAAGGTCTTGAACGGGCCGGTTGTTTCACCCGGTTGTCACGCTCGAAGGCATTGAACGGGGTTAGAGCGAAAAGTTGTACTTCGCGCGAAGGCCCTGAACGCGCCTCAGACTACCACGTATTTTTTTTTATTTCATAGCATAGGCGCGAAGCCATCACAATCGCAGAATTTTCGAATAATTTTTCTTTTGTGATAAAATCAATGATAAATACTTAATAAAATTTCTTTTCTGTTATTTACAAATACGATCAAATCTTAAATTAATAATTTCTGATAGTAAAGTTAGTAGAATATAGCTGTTTTTAATGTTTCTAAATTATCCCGTTTTTCTACAGCACTAGGTGTATTTATAATCTGTGTATTCAATTTAAGAAATTGTCAAGTACAGAGGCGCGTTCAGCGCCTCTGGGTGTAGTTGTCCGGTTGTTTTTTAACTCGCTCAAAGGCGTTGAACGGATTGCAGCAACCAAATCTTTTATCTCCCTCTTTCACATGATTTTTTATTTCTCTCTCTTTCTAGTAAATGACATTATAGAACATGGCCGCCAATATCATCCAATCACGTAAGAGTATTTCAGTCATAAATGTCAGAGCGTTTTACAACCATCAAATTCGATGGTTGTTCGGTTGTAACTCGCGCCGACACTCAAAGGTCTTGAACGGGTCGGTTGTTTCACCCGGTTGTCACGCTCGAAGGCATTGAACGGGGTTAGAGCGAAAAGTTGTACTTCGCGCGAAGGCCCTGAACGCGCCTCTGTTTAAATTAAGAGAGTCCAGAGTTTCAGAATACGAATTACCTAAAACTAATTTAAAATTATATGTTTAATTTTAGTTTTAGTTTTAGTGCAGGTAACTTCAGAATTACCCCCATTTGTACCATTGGCGACGCTTTCATCGACTTCTACCGGAGCCCGTTTTGAATGCTCCTCAAGTTATATAGGCAGCATGGTCGTAGACCTTAGCCTGTTCCTTGCGGAACGAATGGAAAAAAATCAATCAATGTCAAACGAATGTCAATGTCACGGTGTTCAAAAAAAGCGCGGGAACTTCACATAGTAAAGGCGGGCTCTTTAAAATATTTTATTTGTAATTTTTTAATTGTAGTCAGTTACTTAATAAAACACAAACAAAAGAGGTATATAACATATAGGCATTAAATAATATTATAAGCAGATATGGGGAAGCGGAGTTCGAGAAAAAGAAAAAAAAAGGAGGATGAACCGGAGTCTGGTGATGCAGATAGGGAGACAGATGAGGTAAGGTTGGTAGAAACGGATATGTCCTCTTCGGACAGTGATGAAGAAATAAGCAATGCAGATAGGTACAAGCCTTATTATGTTACTGACTATATACGCAGATATCCGGAAGAAATTAGCGGCACTGAATTTGTGGTTTTTGTTGAGTCATCAGACATCCAGAAACCAATTGGAACAAGAGATCTTCTTTCTTTGTCAACTTGTTTAAAGCGCTTTAACAAAGGCGTCAAATTTTTAAGAAATATCAATAAGTTTAAGATAGGTATTTATTTTGAAAAACCAGACTTGGCGAATGCCTTTTTAAATAATAATACCTTCTTGAAAGAATACAAATTCAAAGCCAGTATTCCTGCTGCTACAACTGAGGTGTCCGGAGTTATAAGAAATGTACCTACCATTATATCAAACAAGAGAATATTTACTATGATAACAAGTACAAAAAAAATAATAACAATAAAAAGAATAATGAAAAAAATAAATGTGACTGAGGGTTTTATATTACAACCTACAACTACAGTAATAGTGACATTTGCCACTTCCATTTTGCCAAATCATATAGATATTGGTGGTTGGAGACATGATGTGTCTCAATATATACCACCAGTTAAGCAATGTTACAAATGTTTGAGATACGGACATTTGGCAAAATATTGTAAAAATTCTGAAAAATGTAGTATATGTAAAGAAAATCATAACTATAAGACTTGTACAGTTTCTATCGAAAAAGCTACTTGCATTCATTGTGATGGCAATCATACTAGTGTGTCTCCAATATGCCCAGTTAAAAAACAGAAAATCATTGAAAATAGAAATAAATATAAGCCTGCTTCTTATGCAGATATTACAAATCCTTTAAATTTTCCCAAATTAGAAAGTAAGACAAAAAATAATGTAGATTTGTTTACACTGCTCAATACTGACAGCAAGTGTCTCTCATTATTAGTTGAAACCATAACTAAATGTGTTTCTTTGCATAATACTCAAAATACTTCTATAAATTCTAAAAGTGTTTTAGAGGTCTTAAAAAATACTTTTGGTAAGCAATCAAATCCCCACAATTCACCCCCAATCAATTGAATATCGTACAGTGGAATGCTCAAAGCTTATTAAGCAATCAACTTATTTTTACGAAATTTCTTTATGACCATTTTATTCATATCGCAATTATATGTGAAACATGGCTAAAGCCTCAGAAGCAGTTTAAAATCAAAGGTTATCATATTGAACGTAATGACTGTGGCAACAAGCATAATGGTGTTGCTATTTTAATCCATACATCACTAAAATATCAAAAAGTAACATCTTATTTTGACAACTCTCTTCAAACAATTGTAATACATTTAGAACTAAATCAGAACACTATTTCAATAGCCAGTATATATTGTCCAACAAATTGTATTCCCCGTTTCTCTAAAAATAAGTTTAAACATTTCTTGAATTCTCTCCATAGGCCGACGATTATAGCTGGTGACTTCAATGCTCATCACTCAATTTGGGGATGTCCGTTATCGGATTCCAGAGGTAAGGATATTCTTGAGTGTTTAGATGAATGCAATTTAGTCCTGTTGAATGATGGTCAGGTCACAACTGTCGGTTCTCATTCTTGGAGACCCAATGGTTTGGACTTGACTATGGTATCTCCTTCATTAGCTCTTCGCTGCGAATGGTCAGTACACGACGATCCATTGGGCAGTTATCATTTGCCAACATTTACTAAGATTACAATCAATAGTAGTTCACAATGTTTTAACTCTCAAAACAATTTTCAGGATGAAAATGATTTTAACAATCGCATTAATCATAGATTAGTTGATTGGAAGTTGTATTCTTCAATTGTTAATAAGGATTTAGATAATTTTCAATGTAACCCTATTAGTAATCCAATAGATTCATACAACTCTTTTTGTCAAATCATTTTGACAGCTGCACAAAAGTCAATTCCCTCTCGTACCTCTCGGTCCGAATCACGTAACATTGCTACTCAAAACTTAAAATCAAAATATCGAACAGTTCCTTGGTGGAATAGTAATTGCGCTAAAGCTGTCCAGGAAAGCAAGCAAGCCTATCTTGATTTTAAGAATAATCCTTCTCAAGAAAAATATATTAATTTCAAAAGATTACAAGCTGCTAAAAAACTTACCATTAAGAGAGAAAGACTAAGTAGTTGGATAGAATTCTGTACAAAATTAAATCGATTGACACCAGTTTCAGTAGTATGGGGTAACATGAGAAAACTTACACATAAAACATATAAAAAGCAAAATAGTGATTTTTCGTGGGTCAGTGATTTTTTACGTAAATACACGCCTGACTTTGTGCAAAATAACAGGCCAATTGTGAAGGACAATAGTTTACCAGATAATCAGTCATTCCTCACTGATCCATTTTCTTTTGACGAATTAACTGCAGCTCTGAAATCTAGAAAAAACACTGCTTGTGGATTAGATAGTTTATCGTACAAGATGTTTCAGCTACTTAACACTGACAATCTTTATAAGCTTTTACAAATTTATAATATTTTATGGCAAGATTGCACAATTCCTCCTAATTGGAAAATGGACTGCTTGGTTCCTATTTTAAAACCTGGAAAAATTGCATCTCATCCCGATTCTTATCGTCCTATCGCTTTAACGTCTTGTGCTGGTAAATTATTTGAACAGCTAATCAAACAAAGATTGGAATTCTTCATAGAAAAGAACTCAATTTTACCTTTAAACCAGTTTGGGTTTAGGCGAGGACTTTCGGCTCAAGAAAGCTTAGCACATTTTTTTTTGGACGTCACTACAGCTCAAAAGAATATGGAGTATACAATAGCAGTGTTTTTTGATATAGAAGGTGCATTTAATAACGTTAATCATGGTATTTTGTTTGAATCTCTATTATCTTTCTTACCTGTAAAAATTGCTTATTGGATATATGCTTTTCTCACGGATAGAAAAGTGTATGTCAAAATAGATAATAAATTTTTAGGCCCTAGATTTTCGAGCAAAGGTGTATGTCAAGGAGGCATCTTGAGTCCTATTCTGTATATTTTGTATATAAGAAAACTAAATTCCATTCTTAATAATAATTTAGTCAACAATCTTCAGTTTGCTGATGACCTTGTCATTTATTGTAAAGGTACTAATGTATTAGATATTCAATTAACATTAAATAATAATCTAGTGAAGCTAGCAGATTACTTCTCAGAACTTGATTTAAATGTTAGCCTTTTAAAAAGTAAAGTTGTAATATTTTGCCCAAAATACAGTTCTCTACCTCTAATTAATATTACATACAGCAATCATACTTTGCCTATTGATAATTCAGTTAAATTCTTGGGTGTTATTTTTCACGAAAATCTTACGTGGGATTTATATGTTGATTGCTTGGTGAGCAGAGCTTTAAAAGCCACTAATGTAATTAGGTCCGTTACTGGATTGAAATGGGGTGCTGATCCTAAAATTGTGTTAATGCTTTATAAAGCTTTGGTCAGAAGTCATTTTGAGTATGCTTTCTTTTGTTACGCTTCCGATCCAAAATACATAGATATTATTGATAAAATACAGAATAAGAACTTACGATTAATACTAGGTGCTATGAACACTTCCCCAATAAATTCTATGCAGGTCGAATGTCATTTACCACCAATGGTTATTCGCTTTGAATTTTTAAAACTTAAATTTCTTTTTAAACTCTTATCACGTTCGAATAATGATCTTTTAAATAAATTAAATGTATGTTCCACTAACATTTTTCTTTCAAAGAATTTCTCACATTTTATAAGTTTAAAAGAACAATGTAATATATTTTGTAGTACTACTTTACATTGTTATAGTGGCTCATATGCTAGTAAATTCTGTGACATTCATATTGTCCTACATAAAGATTTTAAAGATAAATATGATGTTTACGAAAGTCTACAGGCTTATAATGATTATCGATCAATTTATACAGATGGTTCAAAGACGAATGTAAGTGTTGCAGTAGCTATGTATGATACAGGTAGTAAAACTGGACATAGTTTTAAAATGTGCCAAAATGCCAGCATATTTTCTGCTGAGGCGAATGCTATAATTGTAGCTCTTAACTACATTCAACAGTTCAGCCAATACAAAAAATGGATTATTATTACTGACAGCATGAGTGTGTTGATGGCTTTGAGAAATCCTTCCTTTTCATCAGTCACAAATCATTTAATATATAATATCCGAGATCAGATACATCATTTAAAAATAAATTATCAAATAGACATTATATTATTTTGGACTCCAGCTCATATCGGTGTATATGGAAACGAGGAAGTAGATAAACTGGCCAAAACTATGAACACTCTAGACGTACCTATAAAAAACATATCAATTTCATATACTGATTGTACAGCTCTAATCAAGAAAGAAATATTGAAGCTATGGGAAGAACACTGGAATAGTACTTTGCTCATAAAAGGGAAGTGGTATCGAGAAATAAATAATAAAATAAAACAACCCTGGTTCAATAGACACAATTACATAAACAGAAGATTTTTTACTATTATTTGCCGTTTGCGAATTGGGCACGGTCGATTCAATGACCATTTGTACCGGCTAGGCATGACTTCTTCCCCATCGTGCAACTGGTGCAACACCACCTTACCTCAATCTCTGCATCACCTTTTTTACGAATGTCCAATTTTTGCCCTGCAAAGAAACATTTTATTAGAAGAAATTTCAAAAATAATGAAACACCAGCAAGATCTACCGCGCTCTTTACAAAAACTTCTTTCCATTGAAAAATGCTTTGAAGCAATTTATGAATATGTAACCTCTACGTTTGGCGATTTGTGAATTCAAAAGAAGAATGAATAACAATAGTTTATTGCATACAGACTAGGCTGTATGGTTGACGCCTTTGCCTTTCCCAAATGGGATAAACAAAATTAAAAAAAAAAATGTCACAGATGATTGTCGAATGTTGAGTCGTTGGGTAGTGTTATTGACCGAAAATTTGCAATTAAAGTTATTTCGAAAGGTTTTTAACTATTTTAGCCAGTGGCAGTTTTCGTATCTTCGTGTGAATTATATGGTAAGCTTTACTAGACTTGGTATGTACGTATAAACTCATTATTAATAATAATCCATACCGTATAGAAACTGGTGTTATTGATTTTTCTTCAACAACTTTGTTATCTTATAATGTAGCTTTAAGATATTTCAGCTGCAAGTAATGTCTTTGGAATCATTACTTTTTGTATTCTTGTACAATGTTTACATTTTTGACAGGACGGTTTAGGGAGAATTACAATCTTTTTTTATAAGTCTATCATCAGCACCGAAATTGTTACTTTCACTTCTTTCAAAATATTACTGAAACGTTACTGAATTTCAGACATATCATTTGAGTAAATTGACGTTCAATTTCAATTTCAAAGCCTTTTATTTACTAATAATACATGATACAAAAAATACATATGCTTAACAATTAATTGTTTTTCTTATTAGTTTGTCTTTTTGACACAAAGGCCTCCTCCAGGCTCTTCCATGTTTCCCTCTCACGTGCCATTGTGGTCCAAAGTGGACCAATAGCTCCTCGGAGCTCATCCGACCATCTCCTACATTGTCTACCCCTCTTCCTCTTTGTGTTGTAGCGAGGGGTCCATTCTGCTAATACTCTGGTCCATTTCTCCCTTCGTTCTCTGAGCATGTGGCCTGTCCACCTCCACTTCATCCTCCTTACTTTTGTTTCGACATCCTCCCACTTTGTGATCCTGTTTATGTCTACAGCTCTTATTCTGTCTCTCTTGGTACAGCCCAATACACTTCTCTCCATGCTTCTTTGACATGAGGCAATTTTTTGGGAGTTTTTCAGTGTTGTTGCCCAGGTTTCACATCCATACGTCAATATTGGTAATATGCAGGTGTTGAATATTTTCTTTTTGATTGTTAGAGGGTACTGTTTGTTTTTTAGGATTCCTTTCAATGACCAGAATCTTTTCCAGGAGTTTGTCACTCTCCTATCAATTTCTTGACGAATCTGGTCTTTGATTGAGATAAGTTGTCCTAGGTATATGTAGGTGGTCACATATTCAACATTTTCGCCTTCTAACGTGATTGGAGTATCTATTCTGTTCGTCATTATTTTGGTTTTCAATTTGTTCATAGTAAGGCCCACTTCTTTGCTACTAATCGCCAGATCTTGAATCATCTGTTGTAAGGTTTCAGGTTTGTCGGCTATAAGCACTATATCATCAGCAAACCTTAAATTGTTTATGATTTTGCCATCAATATTTATGCCTAAGCTTTCCCAAGGTAGCTGTCTAAAAACTTCTTCTAGGACAGATGTGAAGAGTTTCGGTGACAGTGGGTCACCTTGCCTGACACCTCTTTTTACTGGAAAAGCTTCTCCCATTGATTCCATTTTGACTTGAGCTGAGCTTTTGCTGTAGACATTTTTCATAATTCTTATGTATTTTGATTCAATGCCTTGGTGTTTTAGTGCTCGCCAAATATGGCGGTGTTCCAGGGAGTCAAAAGCTTTGTTAAAATAAATGAAGGCCAGATACAGAGGGTACCCATATTCTTGACATTTTTCGATTATTTGTTTTAGGGTATACATATGGTCTGTTGTGGAGAACCCTGATCTGAACCCAGCTTGTTCTTTCGGTTGTTGTTCATCCAATTTCTTTGTAATCCGATTTAGAATTATTTTTGCTAAAATTTTGTACACATTTGACATAAGACTGATGGGACGATAGTTGTTTACATCGGCTTTATCTCTTGAGTATTAACATTATATTGCTACATGTCCATTGATGGGATGTATTCTGTTTCCAAAATGTAATTAAATAATTCGGTCAATGTTTTTAGGGTTTCTGGTAATCTTATTCAAGATTCAAGATTCAAAACATTTATTCCACAAAAGCACAAATATTATTTTTATAGTCTCATTCGTTATGTGGTCTGATCCTGGGGCTTTGTCGTTTTTTTGCGTTCTGACTGCATACTCTACTTCTCGCTCTAAGATAGTAGGAACTGCTTCTTCGGTTTCTACAAGTAGGCTCTCGTTTGGTTCTTGGGTGCTTTGGCTGGAGTACAGATCTTTGTAGAAACTTGTTGCTGTTCCTATTATAGATACCCTATTTGTTACTTCCTTTTTGTCTTTATTTGTTGTTTTAGGTATCCATGTTTTGAATTCTTGTAGTTCTATTAGGGCTTTTTTAATTCCTCCCGTTCTAGCTATATGGTAGTTGATGCAGTCCATCCATATGGTAGTTTTATTTTTGAATAATTCGTTCCTAGCTGATAGCAGTTGTTTGGTAGTTTGGCTTAGAATATCTTTTCTTTTGCTCGTTTTTGGTTTTACGCCTGAGTACATTTCGCAAATTTTTAATTCATAAAGCTCTTGCATTTCATGTATCACTTCGTTTGTTTGCTTTCTGTTTATTTGCGTATTCTTGTAATTGCAGTTCATAGGACGTTGGTATATATAGCTTCTTGTTGTCTTTTGTTCTTTAGGATATAGAGCAGCTCGTACTCTTCTCTAAATAAACACCTTAATTTTAATTTCTATTTAATACTAGCTGCCCGGACAGACTTTGTTCTGTCAAAAGTTCTTTACTCTGTGATTTGTATGGGAAAAGAAATGTTTGTTTATACTATTTTCCACGCAATTATTATGTTTTTTCTCTCCATAAGAACCTTCCTTGTGCCTTAGGGAAATTATTGATGATATCTTTCAACCTTAAATATTAACACGCGTGGTCTACTATAGTAGACCAGGGTGACATTTTAAGTGATAACTTTTGAATTATCCACGCTGGTGCGTTGGAATTTTAGGCTAGCTTCGGCCATTAATTTGTCAGCGAGCCAGTAAAGCCCGCAAGGTCAGCACGTAAACACGTTCCTGCGATTTCCCACCAAATACGTTGGCCTACCATAGTAGTCCGCGCGAGTATTTTGAGTATATATGAGTTTAACAAATTTCGGTAAGTGATATTTGTTTCGATTTGCTATTTATTTTGTTCGAGCAACCATGGAGACTCTTCCTCGACAGTTGAGATGTAGAGTAGAAATGCTAATGGGCACGGCTCAAGCCACACTGTATGATGTTACCCTCAAGATGGGACGGGTCGGTCGATGCGCACTTTGCTCAAGGGTCAGAAATCGATCCACAAACAAATGGTGCAAGACATGTGTTTATTAATATGAAACTCGAGTATAATAATCAACATAGTTTTTATTAACCTCAAGACGTGTGTACCAACAAGCGTACACAAAAAGCACAGAGCACATACCCAAGGCAGGATGACAAAAGTATTGGCCATACAGCCAAGTAATACATACAACATCCTCTCTGCTTTGACAGAAAACTAAGTCTTAACAATCATGTAAACATTAAGAAGATTTAATTAACCTAAAAGACATTACAATTATGATCAACAACTTTATAATTATTTCAAATTAATACATAATCATTGTACCTTACTGGAAGTCCTCTTGACCTAACAGGTCTGGTCATGGGAGCCGTTTCAAGTGGAACCATATTACTATGATGTTCACAATTTGAAGTAACACTATTACTGCTTGAATTATTGTTAATTATTAAATCACAACCATAATCAAAATTATCACTAGGTCTAACATCATTTACATTATTATTTTTTATTATTGTATCATAACAATCATCTTTAGAGCTAGTTACATTTTCCTCCTTTTTTTCATTAGGATTAATTGTATCGTCTGATCCTCTGTAAGGCTTTATATGGCATATATCCCGCCTGTATATAACTCCATTTATATTAATTTTATAAGACCTTTCACTAACTTTTTCAACAATGAAACCCAATTCCCATTTCTTGTTACATTCTGGATTTAATTGTACTGCCACCTGTTGACCAACGGTTAACTCGAAATTTCTTTTACAATTCTTATCATAATAATATTTAGATTTTTCTCTTTTTAATTTTATTTTTTCTGGTAGGTTTCTAATCAACATTGGGGCTAATTCTTCTGATATGCAAGGCAATAGAGTTCTAGTTTTTCTAGAGATTAATTTTTGTGCAGGGCTAAAATTGTCTCCACTACTTGGGACATTTCTCTGATGTAATAACGACATCCAAAAATCCTCACCAGCGTCACAACATTTAAGCAAAAGTTTCTTTGCCTTTTTTACTGTTGCTTCTGCAATACCATTTGATTGTGGATAGTGTGGCGAAGAAGTAACATGCATGAAATCCCAATCATTAGAAAACTTTGTAAATTCCTTGTTAACAAAATTGGTAGCCCCATCAGTACATATCCGCTGTGGAATTCCGTATCTTGCAAAATTCTTTTTACATATATTTATGACTTCTTTAGAGGTAAAATCTCGAATTCTATCAATTTCATAAAAGTTTGAATAATGATCAGCTGTTATAAGAAAATTATGAGATTTACCATTGATTCTTACATTAAATACATCCATGGACACATACTGGAATGGATACATAGGTATGTCATGAGACAACATTGGGAGTTTAGTCTGAGATGGTGAGTATTTTACACAGACTTTACATTTTTCCACAAATTTTTTTATATCTTCTGACATTCCAGGCCAAAAAATATTCTGCTTTGCTAACTTTATAGAGCTTGTAACGCCATTGTGACTTAAATGAATTTTTGGCAATATTTCCTTATGTTTACATTTAGGAATGAATACTTGATCATTTCTAAATATTACATCATCCTGAACAGACAGATCAGATGCAAATTTATAAAACCATCTCAGACTTTCTGGCATGTCAGATATATATTTAGGAAATCCATTTATAATATATTTTATTAATTGCTGACATTCTGAGTCATTAAGGGTTTCCTTTTTTATATCTTTCATGATATTGTTTGAAACTTTAAGATATTTAACCGATGAATGTTTACTAATGATTTTAAAAATTTGTTTTTCTTTATCTAATATGGAATTTTCATTTTCTATTTGAGTGGTAGCTCTTGAGAGTGTATCCGCCACAAAATTGCTTTTTCCTGTTATATATTCAATTTTTAAATTGTACCTTTGAAGTATCATTAGCATTAGTTGTAATCGTTTTGGAGCATCCACTAAAGGTTTTTTGAAAATATTTACTAATGGTTTATGATCAGTTTTTATTATGGTATTGGTGTTAGCTGTTATATATTGACTGAATCTTGAGCAAGCAAATACTACCGCCAACATTTCTTTTTCGATTTGTGCATATCTTTTCTCAGTGTTGGTCAGTGTTCTAGATGCAAAAGCTACAACTTCATTATCTTGATATAAAGCTGCTCCAAGGCCCATACTACTCGCATCACATTCTACTGTTAAAGGTTTATTCATATCATAGTATTTAAGTGTTGGTAAACTACTTAAAGAGGAGATAATTTGATCAAACTCTAATTGTTCTTGTTTAGTCCACTGCCATACAGCATTTTTCCTTGTTAATTCTCTTAATGAAGTCACTTTAAAACTAAGATTTTTTATAAACTTACTCAAGTATGTTACCATACCAAGAAGCCTGAGGATATCTTTGGGACACGTAGGTGTAGGTATGTTTTTTATAGCAGCAATTTTTTCTTCATCCGCCTTTATTCCAGCATCCGTCAAGACATGTCCATAAAACTTTACTGACGTCTGTAACAAATTTAATTTTTCTTCATTGAGCTTACAATTATTTTTTTTAAGTCTGCTTAGTAGATTTTCCAAATTAATATTATGATCATTTACTGCTTCTTCAGTAGTGTCACCAATTCCATAAATCAAAATATCATCGGCCATCACCTCAATTCCTTTCAATCCATGCAAGACTGATTGCAGCTTTTGTTGGAAAACTTCTGGAGCTGATGAGATACCAAATGGAAGTCTTAACCACCTGTATCTACCAAAGGGTGTCCAAAACGTTGTCAGTTTGCTACTTGTTTCATTGAGCTTAACATGCCAAAAACCTTTCAGAGCATCAACAGTACTAAAAACCCTAGCTTTTCCTAACTCTGGTAAGACTTCTTCTAGGGTTGTAAATTGAAAATGTGGTCTTTTTAACGCTTTATTTAGAGGAATAGGATCTAGACATATTCTAAATTTTTTACCCTTACGCACTATCAATATATTACTAACCCAATCCGTATGAGACTCTTCTTTAATAATAATATTGTTTTTCACTAACCTATCTAGTTCCTCTTTTAGTGGTGCTCGGAGTGCCATGGGGATTCGACGTGCAGGCTGAATGCGAGGAGGAACTTTTTCATCAATTTCCAGATTTACCACTCCTGGCAACTCACCATAACCTTCAAACACAACTGAGTATTTTTGGATTATATCTCGAGCTTCTTTGTAGTAAGGAGTACTTGCTTTCACCATGTTGCAATAATTAATTAAGCCTAAAGTTACACATGCTGATTCTGATAAGAGCGGTTGATGACTAACATTTACAACATGAAATTTAATAACATATTTCTTATTTTTATATAGGCATTTTATATTGGCTACCCCTAAAGTTTCAATATATGATCCATTGAAGCATTTCAATTTTAAATCTGTACTGTGCAAATGATTTAGGCACATTCTTCTACTCATTTTCTTGTATTGTTCTGCTCCAATAACACAGACTTGAGCCCCAGTATCCAATGCACAGTAAACATTTACCCAAGTCTTGTTAAATTTCAGGTTTAGTTCAACTTCTTTATGACCGGAGTAGCAATTTGTTCTTATTTTTGATATGTAAACACTACTGTCACTAGTTTCATCATCTGAGTTCTCTCTTTTAATTTCTTTTACCATAGTCTTGGATTTTTTGCATACTCTTACTGAGTGATTTCGACCTTGGCAGTTAGTGCATCTTGTTCCCCAAGCCGGACATAAAGTTTTTTTAAATATGTGTTCTTCACCACAAAACTTGCATATTTTATTTATTTTTTTATAATGTTTCATATTGGTGTTTATTTTATTTATGTTTGTGACATCTTCAGTACAAATATTTTTCAACTGCTCAGTTGTTGCTTCAGCTGATCTACAAATATTTATGGTTTGCTCTAAATTCAGTCCATCAATACGCAACAATTCCTTTTTAGTTTCAGAATCTGTTATACCAACAACTATCTTATCTCGCAACAGTTCATCAATCATATCGACTTTGTAGGCACACAATTTAATTAATCTCTGGAGTTCAAGTATATAAGTGTCCATATTTTCATTATGCAGTTGGATTCTCTTGTTAAATAAGTACCTATTATAAATAATGTTAGTTTTTTTACTTAATTTATCTTCCAGTTTTTTAAAAATTTTAGCTTCAACTTTTTTGTCACTTTCTTCAAGGCCAAAATACATGAATTTTTTCATAGCCGCATGGCCAATTGCATTTAAAAGTAGTGAGGCTCTTTGTTCATCATTGAGGCCTGTAGCTGACGCGTAGTTCAACCAACTAGTTTTAAAAAAATCAAGTGCCTCAGATATATTTGGAGATTCAATGTCAAGAGGCGCAGGCCACGGTACGTGTACCCGACTTTTTTCTGATGCCCCTTGCATTTGAATTTGCATTAATTTTAGTATTTCACATTGTTTTTCAACAATCTTTGCAATATCCTCTGAAGAGGCCATTTTGTATTTTTGTTCCCTTCGCGTTTGAGTAGGTACTACAGCACAACAATATTTCTTGAATATATTTTATATTATTTTCTATTTTTATATTCTGACACCATGTTTATTAATATGAAACTCGAGTATAATAATCAACATAGTTTTTATTAACCTCAAGACGTGTGTACCAACAAGCGTACACAAAAAGCACAGAGCACATACCCAAGGCAGGATGACAAAAGTATTGGCCATACAGCCAAGTAATACATACAACAACATGCAACCAATGGGTTTGCTCTGATCATCAAGCTGTAGTATGCCTTGAGTGCTATGAAAAATAAGGGACTGATTAAATATATTTTTCATTTCTGTAGGAATTTTATTCATACGTAACCAAAAAACAAATTGATAGCATTTATAAAATGGTATACCATAGTAGGCCACGCGTGTACTCATGTAAAAAAAGGGGCGCGAGTACTCTAGTGTTAACCTTTCCCTATGGCGCCCTGAAAACCGATGTCACCTCACAATACGGATGCTTTGTTGCACTTAACGAAAATATAGCTCCACTTTGATGAAGGATATCTCAAGAACCATATGCCCAAAGTTGATGAAACATTGTAGATATATTTAGTAACTATTGCTTTCATCATCACAGCTCATATACGTCCCCACCGAGGGGTTTGAGCCTACCTTATGTTAGGGTGATTTGGCCATAGTCAACCACACTGGCTCAGTGCGGATTGGTCGACTTTACATACACCATTGAATTTCTTCATTGAATTTTGTATGCAGATTGCCTCAAGATGTTTTCTTTCACCGTAAGAGCGTCAGACAAATGTACATATGAAATTCGAAATGAAAAACATATTGGAAGGTAGGTAAGTGCGGAGTCCACAGCGCCACCGACTAGACCACAGTGCTCACTAATTTCACTGCCAGTCTTGCCCTTCAAATCAAAAGCATAGAATAAATAACAGTACTAAAGTACAGAAGGATCACTCTCGAAGAAAAGCCAAGTTTAGGTATAAAAATTTACCTACTCCATAAGAATAACTAATAATACGAGTATAGAAGCGAAACTCCCGGCCGTCGAGCGCTCAAGGCCACGTTATTTACCTACCGTTTGATTTCCGTTGAACGGAATCGCCAGTCAAGGCGCGCACGGCGCACCGCATCCCGCACGCCCGTGACTCCTTCCCGCGCGCCGCTATCTACCTAATCGCCGCGATGCCGACTTATTGTTGCGTTTATGGGTGCCAAAACAATGCCAAAAACAATGCCATAATAACCCCAAATTTAAAGTTTTACAATTTGCCCGAAGATAAAGAAAATCAAAAATAGGCAGGTTCTTATAACTACGAAATCAAAAAAACTAAAAATGTGCGTACAATTGCTAAAGATAGTCGCTCGCTCGCTACACCTGAAGTACAAAATCAATAAGACTCGGTGTATGCACAGTTTCTCATTTAATGTAAAATATGGAGGTACCTATTTAAAAAATATTGTAGTGGTAACCATACGTCCATGTGGTGACCCTAGCGGCGTCCGCAGACTACTGCGGGGCGTTACAGGGGGAAGGGCGCTGTAGGTATGCAAATAGCGGCATTTGGCGCACCCACAAAGGAGATTCGCTTCTATACTCGTATTATTAGTTATTCTTATGCCTACTCTTACGACCTTCATCTGACTGCACGGGAAATTGAAATTTATTGCATGACACGAATGTTCCCTGACCCAATACCGATTTAGCGATAAGAGCGCAGGGTTTCCCACTCACCGATATGCGGATTGGTCGACTTCACATACACCATTGAATTTCTTTGCAGATGTATGCAGGTTGCCTCACAATGTTTTCCTTCACCGTAGGAGCGTCAGACATTGCTCTACATGAAGAAAATACACAGTGCTTACTACACTTTTAAAAAACTAAAAAAAATAAATTTTAACCCTTAAAATAATGTCCTCTTTGCAGCACTTAGAATTGTTTTATATAAAATGTTTGACATTTTATACAGTAAATTAATCATAGAAATAAATGTTATAATTTAAGGACTAATTATTTCTAGAAAACACTTAAAAATATTGCTGTTCAACTTTAGTTAATTTACTTTTGCATTTTAGTGATGTATTCAACTAATCAAAGATATCAACAACTCGTTGAGATAGTTCTAGTGATTCAAATATAATTAGACTTGAGGAATTAACATCTCAGGAAAAAATGAATAAAAGATCATAAACAATGCTTTGAAAATAATTTATGAATACTGTAAAAGTATGTGATAATTCTAAAAGCATATAGGTGACTGCAAAGGCTTACATTGCATTCGAAACACATAAACCTAGACATTGTCTTTTTTGGGTTACAGGTAGTTGTATTTGTTGCATACACGTGGCATTGTCGGAAGGGCTTCAAACATTTCCTAATTGGAAGCACCGTCTTCGGAAACTGTCTTGCACTTAGTCGAAGTAGTGAATCGGTATATAACATTTGTCATCCCATTAAAGGGGTCCTGCCAAAATATGCACTTGCAATACGTAACTGATTAAATCTCATATTGAAATAGATCATAGCTGTACAGTTTGTTCACAAACTACCCATTATTTTAAAAAGTAAAAATATTCATATACCCTCCTTTTGTATTAAATCTTCCCTTAAAAATCGCCATATGATGATCACAGAACAGTTCGGACTTTTATCATTAGTTGGTAAATCTTTAGTTTTACTGGAACATGTCAAGATTTACCATAGTTTGGTCGGGCTTTTACAGTACAGTTTGTAAATAGCTACTATGATTTTACCAATAAGATCAAAAATGCTATTATGTTGGCTTATATGCGGTAGAAGTAGGTGTGAGAGGTGTTCTGGCAAAGCCCTTTGTTCCTAAATATCTGGATAGCAAAATCACGTAACAAAAACGAATTGCGAATCGTATCATATATGGTTAGGCAGAGGGAGCTAGGGTAGTGGAGGTGCAAGTTGATGCATCGTAAACTAGATAGATAATTCGGGTTCACAAAATGCAAAATAATTATCGTACAATGGGCGGCCTTATCGCAATGAGCGATCTCTTCTAGGCAACCTTTGGATGGATTTCTATTTACGGAAACGAAAGAATTGGTGAAGTTGGCAATGTACAACATTAAACAAACTTAAATATAAGACATACAATAAAATACCTCGATAAATACAATATACACCTACATCATACACACACATAACAAACATATACCGTTGTAATAGATCTACAATGACAGATAGTAGTCATTAAGTGACCTCTTGAAAATGTTTAGTGACTCTGCACGTCTGATAGTTATAGGTAAATTATTCCATTAGCACGCCGCTTGGACTGACAAAAGACTTATGTTTGAAATTAGTACAGTGTTTTGGAATACTCAGAATCAGGTTCTCTTCGGATCTAAGCACTCTTGAGTGAGTATTACTAAGAAAAGTAAAAAAAAATGTTAAGGTAAGGAGGGGCGGCGGGGCTAAAGAGGATTGTATATAATAATGAGAGAATATGAGCATTCTGGCGAAGGCGAATGGGCAACTAATTTAGCTTACTACGAAATTCAGAGACATGGTCATATTTTCGCAGACCAAATATGAACCGTATGCAAAAGTTTAAAGTTTAACTAGCTACTTGAAATTACACCTAGGTTGTCAGTCCCTGGTCCCTAACCCATGGATTGCAAAGTTATTGTCTCCTACTAGTAACAGTATGATTCTGTTACTAGTAGAATAGGATGCGGTTAATTACTAAGCATATTTATACAAGGTATAAAAATTACTAATACAATATTGTTAGGAAACTAAAAAATGATTATAATTCTAAATTGTGGAATTAAAAAGGTCAAAAATGCTAGAGAACTGGGAATCCATAGGTAACATCACCCACACGCAGCGTATAAAATCAAACTCATGTGAACTCCTTCGACTCCAGGTCTCGATCAGATAACCAACCGAATTTTGAGATACATGTGGTTCGATGGTGTTTCCCCTTGTACATGTTTTTAATCTGAGTTTCTCAACATATTCAGATTTCCAGATAACTGGAAATCCGCCACAGTCATTCCAATCCACAAAGCTGGCCCTAAAAACGACGTAAAAAATTACAGACCTATCTCATTATTGGGTTCAGTGTGAAAAGTATTAGAGATGCTTGTTAACACCCGCTTAGTGGCGTTTTTTGATAAACATAATCTTCTATCGAAATCGCAATTTGGCTTCAGAAGAAATAAGTCGGTATCTTTGTTAGTGGACTCTTTCGTTTCACATCTTGATGATGGGCGGGCTTGTGTTGGTGTCTTCTTAGACTTGGCAAAAGCCTTTGACACTGTTTCAGCCCCGATTCTGTTGATAAGGCTGGAGCCATTTGGAGTGAGGGGTATAGCACTGAATTGATTTTCTAGCTGAATTGATTTTCTAGCTCAAATGTTTGGTAACAACATAATTTATTGTATTATGATTAATGTATACGTCTATAACTTATTTTTTGACATTTTAAGTGTATGTAAGCATACCGATTGTATTTTTTTAAAAACTTTCAATGACTATGTAACAAAACCAAAATTGTAAATGGCGATTTAAAAGAGGAGATAAAAAATTTGACTATTCGAGTTTCTTGCCTGTTCTTCTCGAGAAGGCTCTCCCAATTTCCGAACAGGTGTAGATTCAACTTTTTTTTTTTCATTACTACTTGTATTTGCAGACATCTTGAGTAGGTATATTCAGGATGTATGCACATACAAGGTTAAATTTATGTTTCCTTTAAATTAGAATGTTTTGCTTTGTTTTGACGTCAATAAGTGCCTGTAAAGGCCTAAGTTGAATAAAGATTTTTGAATTTGAATTTGAATTTGAGCTACCTTAACGGTAGAACCCAATGTATTAAAGTTGGCACAGACATAAGCAGTCATAAGAATATATCCTACGGTATCCCTCAGGGGAGTATACTCGGGCCTTTCTTATTAATAGCATACATCAATGGAATTGCATCTTTGCCATACCTAAGTCAGCATCCGTTATTTGTTATGCCGATGACACCGCATTGCTCTTTCCAGGAGCCACTTGGCACGAGTGTCATCAAAATGTGGAAGAGGGTTTAGCAAAAATTTCAGACTGTCAAATACTAGTGTACGACTGTGTTAAATACTAGTCTACTAACTCTAAACGTATCAAAAACTAAACTACTCTGCTTTCATAAAACGACTGCATCAACCCCAATTGAGTATCAGCCTATTAAGATTCACTGTTGTGTAATGCGTGGCTCATTCTTGTCAACATCTGTATCTTGCCAATGTGAGGAAGTCAGTAGATCACCAACTATCCGCTATCTGAGGGTCACCCTGGACGAAAGGCTTTCCTTTGCGGTACACCTTGAAGTTACTAGTGCCAGAGTACGCAAGTTGATCCACTCTATGAAGTTACTTACAGATGTCTCTGATACGAGTAAGTCGCTCTTAAAACTATCTACTTGGCTTTATGTGCATCAGTGATCACATACTGTATCGTGGTGTGGGGTTCTCAGCGTTCGTATACTTTACATCCTAATTCCTAAGGGCAATATTTCACCGGGACACCAAGCGGCGCAAGTAGTCGTAGTGCGACTGGCGGTCTAATGGGTGAGCCACTATACAGCGCTTTACTATTAGTGGATGTCGGCCCTACTCTATCTGTCAACTCATTTGGGCCTCTTTCACCGCTTAACATCAGGCGGGAGGAGGTCATTTGCCGGGCCATACATAAAAAAAAGTCGTGGCGCGACCAGCGTGGCGCCACTGCCAGTAACATTCTGTCCACGCGCCGCCAAATTGGTTGCGCAACCAAGCAGACACCAGGTGAGATATTCTCTATAGAGCCGTATACATTTTGTTGGTAGTGGCGACTAGTTGCGCCGCTATGGTGTCCCGGTAAAATATAGTCCTAAAAGTGGCAATGAATATGCATAAAAGTGTCATCAGTTCTCCGGAATATCAGGTGATGCTTGACAAACGTGTCTTCAGGGTTCGATCAGTCTTTGTTAAAACTTCCTTTGCCCAACGGTTTAAAAAATTCACTTATCCCTTCATCTACAACCGTATTGTGAATTTATGTGAATAAAAGAGGTTCACTGGGAACTGCGAGGCTCAGAATTCGCTCACTTCTATTGACGTGGGGTTTCAAATTCACGGAGTCCTTCTTGGAAGTTTTAGAGTTTCGCGAATGTTACACACCTTAAATATTTCACCTTTATACTATTGGCACAAGTTTAACCCGTATACTTGACCGCCACAGGACAGGCAGTGCCTAGCCTAGCGTGGGGTCATAAGAAATCGTAGCCTCATAAAATTGTGTTTACATTATTTAAAAATTTTAAATGTATCTTTCCTGTTTTAGTTATGTTTGTGAGCATTTATCAAATAAAAATATTTGTATTTTGTATTTGTATTTTCTGTCTCACAACACCGCATTCTATCCTAAGATGCATATTGAAAGATATTTATGGAATATCACCATCAATTCAACCCATACACGTTCCACTTTTGCTGGGTTCGGATTTCTCTGGACGAGGATTAAATGTGTTCATCACGCTGGCAGGTCTTCTCCACAACGCAATGAGATACGTTTTAGCATACGTGGCGTTCACAAGGAGCGATTCAGCTTAGACGCTTGATGTTTAGTTATTTAAATCATCAGCTTTTTGCAAGATCAAAGGAGAGCACTTTACGTAGCACTATTTTGTTTATTCTGTGACGCTGGCCAGAAGGGCTATGCAGGCTTTTGTTTCGAGTTCTCCATCTGTATGCAGACAGGGCCGTCTTTCACCTATTAGAGGCCCTGGGCACATTAGGACAGTGGGCCCCCATGACCATAAAGCACTAGTCACCAAAGTCAGGACCTGACGATGAGATCCCATAAAAATCGAGGGAAACCCTTAAATTACCATTATACACCCGGTAAATCCTAGAACTTACCACCAAGACGGTCAATGTTGAAAATATAAGAGGAAATCATACGGGTTTCCTTCCTCGATAGTGGCAATAGTTGCTCTATTTTTACAAAAAAAAGCTATGCACATGTCCTACGTTCTCCTTTTTTATTACATTAATTATTACAGGCGATTTAATCCGTCAAAAATTTTCTGCTGTTTCAAAAATTTGCACCAAAAAAGATGAAACACAGAAACATAACCAAAACCTTTCCATAAATTAAAAAAAAAAGTAATTATCGTTCAAGTATTAGAGGAGAAAATAGAGGACTACGAAACGTCTATTTTGTGTATTTTTCAGTTGTCTCTATCGCACTCGTTTGTTTAGGGGCACAACGCGATAGCAATACTTGCATTTTAAAAATCCTATTTTTGAATTCTCCTGACCTTAGTGTTTTCTCTTGAGACGCATAAAACGTGGGACTTTTTAGATTGGTCAAATATTTTAATTAAGTAAGTTATAAAATACCAAATAAGGACTTTTACAGTAACATATATCTATTCAAAAGAAAATAAGAGCCACCTATTATTTTTATTGATTTTCAATAGAATCTCATTGCTTATTTATATTAGGTACGCACTTAATTTATTTGTCGTCAAAAACGTTCGGGACCTTAAAACCAATAAACAAACACAGAGAAGAAATGAAGAAAGAAATGATTACCTAATGTTAGTTTGTTTATCATACAATTTTACAGGTGGCTGTAATTTTTTTTTTAGTAGTATATAATATAGTATGTATAATGAGAAAGTAGAGTAGCTATCGGTTATCGCTTGGTAATCGATTAGGGACTAGGGGGCCCCAGTCTATCGGGGGCCCTGGGCACGTGCCCATTGTGCCCAATGGGTAAGAGGGGCCTGTATGCAGAGGTATATAATTGCAACTCCCTGCACTCAGCTCTTTGCAACATCCATGGAAGGAACGAGCGCGACGAGATGTATTAGAAAACCGGTTTAGAAAACTGTTCCTGATATACTTGTTGGTTATAATTGTCATTTTTAAAGGTGCGGTTCCATTGCCGACAGCAATCAACGTGTCGCAGGTTGTAGCGATGCGACATTTCAGTGAAACAGCAATCGGCGACTGCTCGCTAGCAGCGAAAATACCGCAGTCTATAGTAGGGTACGGGTCCGCTCCTTAGGAAGTATTTGCACAGTTAGTATGATGCCGAATGTTGTATTTGAAAGCATAATATGTATTTAGTACAAACAGCAAAATCGGTTATCGTATCGTCGCGTTGCCGTCGGTCTGTGGGTGGTGTATGATTGGCGCCGCACGCGACTTCGCCGCGGCCGGCGCATGTCGGTGGGAGGGGCTTGTCCATAATTGAGGCTCCTAGTTTATTGTGCCGTTGTCTATGTAATTTCATAAAATTCTGAGTAAAACTTATTAACTGTAGGTGCCACAGTTGCAGGTTACTTCACCACAATGCTTTAATATCTTTATGACTTAATCATAATTACGTTTTCCTTGTCATTTTTGTTCTGTTTCCTTGTCAAAGGACATTGGCGAAAATTGCCCCAGACACGGACAAACAAATGTCTCACGTCATTAACATATTTTTTGACGTCATTAGCAATTATCCTTATTAAACGGACAAGCTGTAGTTTGAAACGATAAATTAAAAGCTTTTAACTACTGTATACTTCGACTGTCATCTACACTAGCCTCTAGTCTAATAGGCCCTACTCACGATGCAATCTAACTTGCGATCTGTTGCTGCAACATGTTGCAGTCGCGGTTGCACGTGCTCTACTCACCTATGCAACTTCGCTTGCAATTGCATTTTGCGAACAAACACCATAGCGTCACAACGTGTACACGCCTACGTACCTAGATTTCAAAAACCGGCCAAGTGCGAGTTTGACTCGCGCACGAAGGGTTCCCTACAATTACCTATACAAAAAACGGCAAATCCTAATCAAGATTGTTGTATGGAAGCTCCCCTTAAATATTTATTTTAATCATATTATTTATTTTTAAAGTGAATATACAACTAAATATTCGTTGAATATTTCATGCGTCTACCTGTTGCCGTTATTAATATCGAGCAAGAAACGGCTAAAAAATCACATTTTTTGTATGGGGATCCCTTTAAAATTTTTGCGACGACAGAAATACATTTTCTGTGAAAATTTCAACTGTCTAGCTAGGTCATGAAATACAGCCTAGTGACAGACAAGCGGACGAACGGACAGACAGACGGACAGCGCAGTCTTACTAAATGGGTCCCGTTTTTACTCTTTGATTACGGAACCCTAAAAAGTAGCATTTGCATTAGCTCTTGCTTCTACAATTTAAACACCTGTGAGGAGAAGAAAGAAAAAACAGTTTTGGGTAAAAAAATGGTTACAGCTACAAAATAAAATATCGCAAATGAACGTTATGTTTCATTTGGAACCAGATGATTTCTCAATTTTTCTCTGCGGATCATTTTTATTACTTTGAATTCTAAACGCTACCTACACTACAGAGGTGTGGCTGACTAAGGACTAAGCGGCACACATGCGACTGAGCCAAGTTGCATGCAACCGCGCTATTCACGTCGCAATATGTTGCAGCAATCAGTCGGTCGCTAGCGCGGGCGATGCGACCTGCGATAAATTGCATGCAACCTGCAACCTGCCTATTCACGTCGCAATCTGCTGCATTGCAACAGATCGCAGCAACAAATTGCTAGCGAAATTGCATCGTGAGTAGGGCCTATAAGACACTAGCCGCCATGAAAACAGTTAGAGATGTTCTACTCGTATTTAAATCAATCGATTTTTCAATTGGAATATAATGTTCGTATTTTATCAAATAGGGAAGATGCAAATGTAATATTTATGAACGATTTCTGATGAAAATGTTATAAAAACGTAAAACAAGAATGATGGCAACGTTTTTATTTTAATTAATACTATTTTTCATGAATAATTGCGAAATAAAAATACGCGAAACGGAACGCATCTTAATCTACCAATCAACGACTAGTGACGTCACTCGTGTTTTATGTCCTGTCAGATGTAAAGGTAAACATTATTTTTACGAAAATTATTTACATTTTTCTGTAAAAAAAGGTAGTTAGTTTTATAAAAATGGACTCCAAAAACCTACCAAGAGTTAGTGTCAACACGGTAGTAACTTTTTTGTTGAAAGTGCCGCGTTTTCGAGTGTAGAAATGAAAGGAACTAAACTACTAGGTTAAGTTTTAAATCACAGTTAAGCTTTCGTGTTTTATTTAGAGCATAAAGTACGAAAAGGTTATCGTGTTACAGCCATTTTTTCAACTTAAAAAAGTCCAGTTAAAAATAATTATTTAGGAACTTCTTTGAAGTTGATGGACACATTGGTATAAAACATGAATCCACACGCCTTTTTTCAGAGCATTGATAAGAAAAATATTTATGGATAGCCCATTTAAAATAACTAATTCGAAATTCCCCTGCAGCTGATGCAAAAACGACGTGAAGATAACTCAGTCACTTCGTCATAACAGCGGACGCTAAGTAAAACAATTACAAAGCTTGTAAGACGTGACCTCCGCACCGCCAATACACACTCAATCAAACAAACTATCGAGCAAAATCGAGGGTCGAAAGTCTTTGTGAAACAGCTAGGTCGGAGTCACCTGACGAAGCTGACCACATCCAACGGAGAGACTATTGCTTCTGTTCCAGGAATACTCAAGGAGGTTGAGGATTTCTATGGCCAATTATACGCTTCACGCGCAACCCAATCAGAGCCAGACCCAAGCGATTCCAGAGCAATGTTAACCCGGCACTATACAGAAGACTTGCCAGAAATAGCCCTTGACGAAATTAAGATAGCACTGAGACAGCTGAAAAATGGAAAAGCCCCAGGTGAGGATGGTATTACAACAGAGCTTTTAAAAGCAGGTGGTGCTCCTGTTTTAGAGGAATTGCAGCAAATATTCAACGCTGTACTGTCATCTGGGAGAACTCCAAAGGTGTGGAATAGAAGTGTGGTCATCTTGTTTTTCAAAAAAGGTGACAAGAAGCTTCTTAAAAACTACAGGCCGATATCACTCCTAAGCCACGTCTATAAGCTGTTCTCAAGGGTTGTTTCGAATCGCCTGGCACGCAGACTCGATGAGTTTCAACCCCCGGAGCAGGCCGGGTTTCGAACAGGCTACAGTACAATAGATCATATCCATACAGTGCGACAAATTATTCAAAAGACTGAAGAATACAATCAGCCACTGTGCCTAGCATTTGTGGATTATGAAAAAGCATTTGACTCTATTGAAACCTGGTCTGTTCTGGAGTCCTTGCAACGCTGTCAGGTCGATTGGCATTATATTCAGGTGTTGAGAAGCTTATATGAAAGTGCTACGATGACCGTGCAAATACAAAACCGACAGACCGCGCCTATCTTCCTAAGTCGTGGTGTGAGACAGGGAGATGTATTATCACCCAAGTTGTTCGCAAACGCTATGGAGGATATGTTTAAGACTGTGGACTGGACTGGACAAGGAATTAATGTTAATGGGAAGTACATCTCACACCTGAGGTTCGCCGATGATATTGTCTTGATAGCAGAATCTTTGCAGGACTTACAACGGATGCTGAATGATCTAGCTGACTCTTCCGAACGCATCGGTCTCCGCATGAACTTAGACAAAACAAAAGTCATGTTTAACCAACACGTAACACCGGAACCGATCGATATTAGTGGGGTCTCGCTCGAGGTTGTTTCCGAATATGTATACCTCGGGCAGACTGTCCAATTAGGTAGAGGCAACATCGAGCGAGAGATTAATAGAAGGATACGGCTTGGCTGGGCAGCATTTAGAAAATTACATCGAGTCTTTTCGTCGCCTATACCTCAGCTCCTCAAAACTAAAGTTTTTGATCAGTGCGTCCTGCCTACCATGACTTACGGTGCCGAGACGTGGACGCTAACGGTGGGGCTAGTCCATCAGCTTAAGGTCGCTCAGCGAGCTATGGAACGGGCTATGCTTGGGGTTTCTTTGAAGGATCGCATCCAAAACCAGGTGATCCGACAAAGAACTAAGGTTACCGACATAGCGCACCGCATTAGCAAGTTGAAGTGGCAATGGGCTGGTCACATCTGTCGCAGAGCCGACGATCGGTGGAGTAAGCGGGTTTTAGAGTGGCGACCGCGTCTTGGCAAACGTAGTGTAGGACGCCCTCCGGCAAGATGGAGCGACGACATACGAAAAGTGGCTGGTGGCGGCTGGATGAGGATGACCGGAGATAGGGATAAGTGGCGTGCCATGGGAGAGGCCTATGTCCAGCAGTGGACGAACACGGGCTGATGATGATGATGATTCGAAATTCCCTGTGATATTTGAATTGAATGTTAGCGACGAATGAGTGACAGACAGTGACGTCATCAGAGATGTAGGCCCGTTTTAGCGCGAAATTTGAAACTGTTAGTTTCAGACTGCATTTTATTGCAATAAAGTTTATTATTTTAATTTTTAACATACTTGTGATCTATTCTACATGGGATTCTTTACAATAAACGCAAAAATAAAAATATTGCATGTTCCCTATTATGTCATATTTATGTTATAATGTGTATGTATTTGTTATTAAAATACATGTTGGATATATCACAATATATAATAAAGCATAATAATAGTTGCTGGTTCAATATTGACCAAAATCGATTTTCGATTTTGTAGTTCAATTAACTCGATTCTACATTCTACATCTCGATTCTACAGAATCGGAAGTGACATCTCTAACTGATTGGTTTTATTTTTAATTACTCGCTCACTTGCTCTCGTGTTTGTGTAGTGCGTTTTTAATTTTTTCTATTTGTGGATTGCTTATAAATACTTGGCTATTCTTACGGACTCTGATTTCTTTTAATAACATACGTACCCCGGCCTTGGCATTAATCAACGGATCTTGATAACCTCAATACGAAATGGAAGGTGTTTGTGTTAATTGTGATTCTGCTGGTGGTTCCATGGTATTGCAAAATGAGCAGATTCTTCGCTGTATACAACAATGGAAGGTGCCCCGTTTAGCTTTTTCCAAATTTTTTATTCTTCACAGGTGCGAAAAAATCCGATTTTTATAATAAAAATCAAAAAAATTGGATTTTTGATATATATCCGATGTATATCAGATATATATCCAAATATATGTTTCTTACATTGTATTCATAAAGAAACTATTACATGCCTTTTATTTATTACTATTCCTATTTTGTTCCATACATTATAATTTTTATGCAATTTTCTATCTATGCCCGCGAACTACGTTTCGCCATAATAATTATTAGAAAATTCTGGAGAGGGCCTTCCCTTATAAAAAATAGCCTACGGCCTATTCTCAGACCTGCCAAATATACACAAAAAATTTCATAAAAGTGGTCAAGCCATTTCGAAGGAGTTTCTTATCAAACTCCTCCGAAATGGCTTAACACGAGATTTTTGTACTATTAATACAATAAAAACAGGAAAGATTTGTATGTAGTATGTAAAGAATAAACTCAAAAACTACTAGACCGATTTCAAAAATTATTTCACCATTAGATTGCTATATTATTCCTGATTAACATCTAGGCTACAAAATTATTTTTCCTACGGGAAAATCTCAAATTCCCACGGAAAAACAAAGACAATGCGGGCAAAGCTAGATTATAAAAAAAAAAACAATTTTTAGTTTTGAAAATCAGTAAAAATTGTAAATCAATATAATTAAAAATATAAAAGCAATTTTTATAAACAAATGTTTGATGTTTATTTGATAGTTTATTTTTTATTCAGATTTTCTAGCCCATTAAGCTAATATTCATAGTAAATTATAACAGTTTTCTGCAAACCAAACAAAATGATATATGTCAATGATTTTTATGAAAAAATCCATTCATATATATCGTGATATATATCATGATATAATAATATATCCATTGATATATATCCTCGCACCCTGATTCTTCATGAAGCCTCAAACTCATGATCAAAACAACGTATTCAAATAATATAGCAACAAATGATATAATTATTTAGAGCAAATGTAACATAGTTTACTTTATGATTATAACCTCAAAATGTAATACATTTTGTATGATATTACGATGCCTACGCTTGTCCGTGCTTCAACAAATGACTGAAGTGTATGTATGAAGGATTCCCAACAAAATTAGTATTTTTCCTTTGCTGTCCATACTGGGGCATACAATGTATGGAGACGGAACAATGTCCTTTGAGAAATTGTGATGAACAGCCATAATAATAGTCATATTAATAGACTCGTAATTTGATGTAATTTCTAGTGTTTTACTAATACTATTTTGACTCATAAATGAGTAAAAATTATGACTATGAGACTAAATAATTTAAATAAAGGTTTGCCCTTTTTTAAGGCGCATAGTGGTCCTAATTACTACATAGAGTGAGTGAGAGTGAGGGAAATATTTAAGCAAACCTTTACGCGTATGATGAATTATTTTAATTAAAAATTAATAAAGGCGAATAAGAAAAATCAAAAAAAACCATCCGCTAGAATATTGTTCACTTTATTTATTGAAATCGAAAGTATATGATTTAACCTAATATTTACGACGCGATTAGGTTTAAAGTTTTATAATTAATTTTTTGAGAAATTAATTAAACCAAGTTTTAATTAATTTATCAAAAAATTAAAAAGACCGTCCTCTAAAGAATGCGTTGAATAATAACATATCTTATTTAAAGATTTTTTATTCAATAATTATGAAGAGAACCGGTTTTTTCTGCAGTGATTTTTTTATGATAAGGCGCATAGTAGGGTCAACTATGCGCCTTAAGGCGGGATATGCTACGATACCAAGAAGACATGTTGATGAGACAGCCCGCGGTTACGCCAGTGCCTAATCCTGAGGGTGGATTCACTTAATATACATAATAATTTATATATCTGGAATTTAGAAATCGTTCGATCGGGGTCATATAAAATAATGTACAACCTCAATTGAATAATAGGTAGTGTTCGCGTTTGGCGCGTACATGTTCGCTGCAAACGTTGATGCATAGTGCACACAAATGTATTCATTTTGAAGCTGGGACTCTATTTTTAACGTTTTTCGCATAATTTGTCATGATGAATGTGAATTAGAACCTTTACTCCACTCACTCTGCGCTCGCGCACCTATTGTGTTCGTCCGAAAATCCGACTAATATCGGATCGCTCTGCGCATAACCAACGTAAAGTAGCGTGCGCGTGAAATGCGCAGTTCGTGCACGTAAAATGCGCAGATTGTGCGCGTGAAATGCGCAGTTCGCGCGCGCATGTATAGACTTTGTTACAGAGTGTTTTGTATTTCATGATACGTTGCAGCAATGTGGATGGCAAACATGTTACATTGTATGTTGCGTTGCAGCAGTATATAGGCAGCATTATTAATGGAAATGTTACGACGATTTTCACTTAGACGATAATCACAAACGTTTTATACGCAAGTATTATTTTGTTTTACATGAAAATTTTGTGTTGAATGACATTACGTGTAAACACATTAAGTATAATAATGAATTTTAGATAAAGAATTTATTATTTATTGCTTATTTTGAAACACCGTGTATATATATTAGTTTATTTTAATTATCTTATTTATGTAGTAGAATTTTATATTGTATGCATGTTATACAAATATTCTTTAACAGCTGTTCTATTTCTCGGTACATAAATTTTTTTTTAAATTTTTAGTACTTATCTACGAAGTCTTATTTGACATATATAATGTGTTGTTGTATGAAAATAACAGTATTAAAAAGATACACCGGGCGCAACAAAGCTCGCTCTTATTACAGACGCCGACAAGCTCTCTTCGCAGCTTAAAAGAAAGCTCTTGATGCAAATTTAATTACCGCTCGACATACCTTAATTGAGCTGCCATCTTGTTTGCCCGTTGTTCTCAGCGTAATAATCTTGTCGAGGCCTCGCGCGGCTCCATTCATTTTACGCCCGGGAAAAATAATGCATAAATACATGGGAAACATACAAGCCATATTAGCTTTTTCGGTCTGGTTAAAGCGCCTAGTGCTCTCAATCACAAAAAAAAATATTCGGAAACGAAACATTTGGAAAATATTATACGAAGGAATAAAAAAACATTCTACAAGACAATGTGTTTTATGTCGATTTCGATTTTGTGAACTTGAATTCAAATAGCATAGCATCGTGATCGTGAATATTGAGTTAAACAATCCACTATCTTTTGTAATAAATGAAATGGACAATATTTTAGGGTAGTGGTTGCTTTTGTTTTTTTTCCTATTCGCTTTTATTCTAATATTCCCCACATTCACTCTGACTCGCACTTAAATGGTTAGTACTAGATGATCGATTCAAGGTTATTGGCGATACGAAGGCCCTTAAGGTATCAAATACACAATCGACTTGAAAGATAGGGACGGTATCGGTTTAATTTCGGAAGCCATATTTTATATGTAGTACCTAGTTAAACATTGCTCCAGATATCAGAGGGAGATTTGCTACTGATTCGCCTGCGCGTTGTGCTGCAAAACAGTAGCTGTTGCGTTTTCGCGTTTTGACAGGGGTGTTTTGTTTCACTCCGCAGTTTAGGTACATTTGGGCGGCTCACCGGCTGGACCGGTGTATGGCAAAGGTTGCCGCTCCGCTCGCACACTGACCGCGTCGCACGCACGTAATAATTTAGAATTTTCTCGGTTATTCTTGTAACGATAACTGCATATCGGTGAGTGGGAACCCTGCGCTCTTATCGCTTAATCGGTATTGGGTCAGTGACGGGTAACGGAATTGGAACACTCGTGTCATGCAATAAATTTCAATTGCAGTCAGATGAAGGTCGTAAGAGTAGGTAAATTTTCATACCTAAACTTGGCTTTTCTTCGAGAGTGATCCTTCTGTACTTTAGTACTGTTATTTATTCTGTGCTTTTTGATTTGAAGGGCAAGACTGGAAGTGAAATTACTGAGCACTGTGGTCTGCGTCGGTGGCGCTGTGGACTCGGCACTTACCTACCTTCCAATATGTTTTTCATTTCGAATTTCATATGTACATTTGTCTGACGCTCCTACGGTGAAAGAAAACATCGTGAGGCAACCTGCATATATCTGCGAAGAAATTCAATGGTGTATGTAAAGTCGACCAATCCGCACTGGGCCAGCGTGGTTGACTAAGGCCTAATCGCCCTAATATTGGGTAGGCTCGAGCCCCTCGGTAGGGACGTATATGAGCTGTGATGATGTGATCTGCGGGAATTGCAGTTTGCAAATCATGTAAATACCATAAACATCTACAAATATAACTAGACGCTTGACCACTGGCTGATGTCGTCAGAGCTTTAACGGCTAGATGGATGGAAAAACTTTTTAGTTAATAGTTACCCCCGATAACGTAGGTGCATGGCCGACAAGACCGAACTTTTGATAAATTCAAATTCACTATACTTTTTTTGGCCGGGGTTAGAAAATTGAATTTTAGCTGTATGTTTTCTTGTTTTATGGGATTTGGCACTCATATAAGCCAGATTGTTTCTGTACTGAGTGTAAAAATTTCAGTTCAAACATTTTTGCATTTTTCAATTTGAGACTCCGTTGACTTTGTTATGCATCCTAAAAACTGTTTTCTCATAATTTAAATTTTTGTTGTAAATGAGTAGTTTTTTTCTTGGGGGGAAATGCGTGACCGTACCGTAACCGCCGCCGTTGGCTAGACGGCGAGCGTGTGTGGGGCTCTCCCGGCAGAATGCCGGGCCTACACACTAGATCACCCGGTTTACGTAGTAACTATTATCTAATCTGTGCCCCGGTGTTCTCCCTGCCCTTAAGGGCGCGTGTCGTAGTGTCAACAACGCAATACCACTACTCACGCGTCTGGTCAGGCTATCATTTGACATAGTCATTACACGGTCGCTTGCGCGAATGCACGCCTTCTACTGTGCCTATCCCATCACTATAAAAATAATCTTCATGTTGACCAACTCATGATTTTCAATGACAGTGAATTTTCTTTTATCAATCGTCAGATAACTTTTAACTATAGAATAGATATGGCAGTTTGACAGATTAGGCCAGGTCGAAGCCTGGCCTAATGTTAGTCTTGGTTTAAACCTAGTGCGCTTTCATTTGTGTAAATATACATAGATAGAGTTTAAATCAGGACTTTTTTCCCGGGGGGAAATGCGTAACCGCACCGTACCCGCCGTTGGCTAGACGGCGAGCATGTGTAGGGCTCTCCCGACAGAGTGCCAGGCCTACCCACTAAAACTCCCCAGTGTTCTGCCTGCCCTTATGGGCGCGCTAGGCAAGGTTCACACTGCGACTCCACTACCCACGCGCATAGTTTAAACCAGGACTAAGTTTAGACCATGTTTTGTAATAGGACGGATAGGGTTTATTTTTCATTGTTCAGATAACTTTTATTCGAGGAATATATATGACAGTTTGATAGTTTATATAGGAAATCTGTATAAACGCCATATTTAATCTATTTGATCTACAGTTATCTGACGATGAAAAATTGCCCCTTAAGTTCCCAACACAACATAATAACTGGTTAGTATGAAAAAAAAAATATCCTCCACCATCCCGCTAGCCCGCACACTAATCCGCTTAACGCAACTATGTCAACGGGACTTTTTTAAGCTTTTGCTTTATTGTTTGATTGCGTTTGCAACTGAAAAAGATAGAAATCACACTGGTAAAACGAAAATAGCGGGGCGAAGCGCTACGGGCGGAAAGCTAGTGTTGTACAAAAGGCCTGTTATTTAATGTTATTAAGTAACATAACTTCAGGCACGTATGAAAGCTTTTAGAACAAAAATCACCCGTCTCTACCTAATCAAATTATTTATATTCACGTCTCGACCCAGCCTCGTAATTTACTCAGACTAGTCCGCGTTACCAAATTTCCATTACACGGTACCCTAATATTCCGACGTACATCCTCTCCTCTTAAAAACTTTATCGAACGTGCTGTTCTGTTTTCGCATTTATTACCTTAACATTACGTGCCAATCGAAAGTAATTCTTACAAGCCAGTAACACAGTTGGTTTTCGTTCTCCAGTCGCCTTTGCGAAGTCTGAGGTGTCGTTCGGGAGCTTACTCGGGTCGCGTTATTAGAGTCTTGTCCTTCTTTATTGGAATATATGAGGGCCTCGGAAGCTCTCCTCTAGCGGAGAGGCTGTGGTTGTCGGGTGAGTCTTTAGTTCTAGCGTTTAATTCTACGAAATGTAAGGCAGTTTCAGACATTAGTATTAGAATTTAATCCTTTTCAGACATTAGTATTGTACCGATTTGTAACCACTCAGAGCACACTACGAATTTGAATCTCGGGTTGATTTAATTTGCTACTATACCACTGCCACTTCTTACCACTGTGTATAAATGTACAAATTTTAACTATTTAATTATTTTGATCAAAAGCCGTTAAGAGTATTGTGCTTTAAAGACAGTGTTACTGATTAAAAAGTCCCAGATGACCTTAAAGTCAGATGTGAAATATCATTTAAGAGTTTTGTTATCGAGTAAAATGGGTTCGTACAAATGAAATCCTATGCCGGGTGACATAATTCTATAATGTTGCGTATGCGTAAAGTTGCGCTATGTCGAGTTGCATGCACGTTTGTCGACCTGCGTTTTTGACGAGTTGCGTTTCCGACGACTTACATGCTTTGGCGAAATGTTTATTTAAGTCTACTTGCGTTATTGACGAGATGCGTCTTTTCCGTACCAGCAACTAAGATATTAAGTTCATTCAAAACGCTTGAAGTAGCACCACACCAATTATTGAAGTTTATCTAGATCTGTAATTTTGTCTGACATTTAGATTGAACATCAGTCTATTCAGTGTTCAATTGCTGCCGCAAAGACGCTAAAGTTCTATGCGATAAGCTGCAGCCATAATAACTTTTAATTATACGCACAGAACGTCCGATTCGCAGAATGTCGCAGTGTTTTAAAACGCCTCATTCGTAGAAAGTCTCATTCGCACATGATCTTATTCGTTTTAAGGTCCATTCTCATATTGTCCTATTAGTAAAACTTCCTATTCGCAATAAGTCCCATTAGCAAAACGTCCCATTCGCACAATGTCCCATTGATGTAAGTACGGAAGGTATGTCAAATGACAGTTCCTCACGTGTACCAGACAATAAGCTTCATCAACGAACTAGCTGATCCCGCGAAGTTCTACGTTTCGCTTTAATAAAGCTCAACACAGTAGTTTCCTTATTTTTTGGATGGGGATTTATCCGCTTCCTGTGGGAATTTTCAAAACTCCTTCCTTAGTGGGCGCCTACAAAAGACAATGAACCCCTGTACTGAATTTCATGCTTCTAGCAACAGCAGTTTGGGCTCTACCGCTCTACGTTGACACCAGTCGGTCATTCACAGGACTCATCAAAGCCTTTTATAAACGTAGGATTACTCTTGAACCGATTCCAGTCGATCGATATTGAGATTGTGATTATTCGAACGATTACTTAGCAGCACTAGCGACAAATTGGTTCCGTATCTTGACAAAATTAAATGGCACCAATTTTGACTGAAAAACTTCGCAATACGGATCCAATTTGGCGCCAATGTGGTGACTTAGCGTTTAAAAAATCACGATCTTAATGTCGATCGATTGGGGTTGGTTCAGGAGTAAGCCTACGTTATCCCATTTCGTACAACGTTTTATATTTATCACTTGCGAATCATGCTGAACGAATAAAATATCATTAATAGCCTCTAGCCAAAGTCACGTAGTTGCGTCGTAATGTCATTCCCATGCATTGCCGTTCTATGCATGTCAACATGTCAACGCAATGAGCTCGCATATTATAGCTTTGTTGACTATAGGCTAACGGTAAGGCCGTGTAGGCTATGTTTAAAAATATTTAAAGATTTTTAATAGTATTTTATTTTTAGAACGAGTGCAGATAAAGTGCATAAATAGTATGAAATAATAAATAAAGATATTATTTTTCATAAATCTATCACTTCTGTACGTGTCCTATTTCAAGTTTCAAGCATTGTTTTGACTTCCGGGACAAATCTTGTGTAATGAGATTGAAAGTGACAGTGACAGTGCTTAACTTGAATATTTTCATGAATAAGGTCATGATACTCGTAGTTATACAGCCGTTAGCATGCTACGAGCTGTTAGTACTTAAGATTATGCTACGGTTTGCTACGATGTAGCGCTATAAAATGGCTTAGAATAAAAATAATTTTCCGCTGAGCTTTTATTCACACATTCTTATAATCTCATTATATCCAAATAAGATAAAGGTTTAACAAATAAAAACAACAAAATGACGTAATCCGCGATTATCCTTAGAGACTTTTCTACTATAGTAACTGTCCCTTCAACTTTGTGGATTGTGTTGTTGTATAAGGTGATTTGTGTATGAGTAGAGGAATATTTTTCAATTTATGAACTAATAAGCAAACAGCAATACCAAAATTTTTCTTCTTGTCCATCACTTTACGCACTGACCGGGCTTACTTCACTTTTAAAAGATGCGTTTCTTTTCAGCTTCATTTAAAAGGTAAAGATGTTTTTAGCTCCAACTTTCTTTGGATATACTATTCCGTCTGTGTCTAATTGATTTCCTATTATTCATCTATTAGATATTGTCGCAAATCGCCACATCAGACGGTGTTGCTAACTACATCTTGAATAGCCATAGACTATATAAAATGTAGTTAAATACACCGTCTGATGTGCCAGTAACTGTTTTCGTGCTGGTTGATTGTTCACGTGCCGCCTGGTCGTAAACCTGTGCAGTGCGCGGGGAGATGCGGAGCATTGCTTAAGGATGCCAGCGCGTGTGGAGATGGCGAATTTGGGTGGAGTATATTACTCAACAGCGAGTTAATCTGGTATGACAATGGGCGCGTTTTTCAATTGTCGGATAACTTGAAAAAAGTTGTTATGAAAGATTTTGTATAAGTACGATAACCGTTTTCTTTCATATTCAGTCGAAGAAATTTGGGATGATTTAATCAATACTCTGTAAATTATATAATGAACGCATTTTAAAAATATAATTTCATTTCTGTCAATTTCAAACAAACTGATTGTTTCAACATACTTAGCATTAATCGTATTTAGTAACTGTTGATTGGTGCAAGTGATTCCTTGAAATAAAATCTATACTAATATATTTAGCTGAAGAGTTTGTTTGTTTGTTTGAAGGCGCTAATCTCAGGAACTACTAGTTCGAATTGAAAAATTCTTTTTGTGTTGGATAATCCATTTATCGAGGAAGGTTTGAGACTATATAACATCACGATATTGTTATTTTCGGACATCCACGCGAACAAAGTCGCGGGCACAGCTAGTCTGATGTATAAAAATTTAGCACATATTTTGACGGTAGAATAAAAGTTCACTGAAGATTTGTATCAGAAATAACATTGTGTTATTATTACACAAGTTCATTTATTGATATCATGTAATGCTCTCGGCTCCTGCTAACCCTAAGGGAACTGTAAAACGTGCTAGTTCGGTCCGTTTATCCCTGCAGCAAACACTATAGGTCTTTTAGATTTCTGTAACAGAATTTTATATTTTAGTGTGTAGTAAAATGGCGGAATTATAAATTACTGCAGCTGAATTTCAGTAGAGACGTGTTCTTTCCAAGGTCTGTTTGAAATAGGTTTAACTCGTTTTTTACTCGCAATTCTTCATTGGATGCAAGGAGCTGATTTACGACCGGCTATAATCGCGTCCATAAGGGGCTACCTTGGCGCGTATAAATTACGCGCGGCAAACCCTCGATCTTTGGCTCGCGCGGCAGCCGCGCGCTGTGTGCGTGGGGTAGCCGCGCGCGGCAGCTTCGTCTGCTCGAGTCCCGTCTACACGTCTAATGTTGGAGTATTTGCCGCGTGAATTTATACGCGCCTTTAGCTTAGAGCGCATATGCTGCCCAACCTTCTGCGTCGGGGCGGAGCGAGCGGCTTGAGGCTCGTTTTCCCGCTCTCTCTCTCCGCATCACATCCTCGCAGAAGAAGGCGACAGTCTCCCAATCCCACTCACCGTCAGCATCTTGCTAATGATCACTGACAGCGAGAGGTCACCGCCGCCGCCGCCTAACGCCGCGTAAATGTAACAATTTCTTGAAGGCAGTCACATCACGCTCAACTAAATAACTACGATAACACAATGACTCAGTGTTGCCAGATGCCTTGAGCCTTTTACCTGTAGTAGAAACTGCTAAAATCTGTATTAAATCTGTATGCTATTTTAACTTAAAATCTGTATAATCAAGCAAACCAAAATTGAATATTAATCCCTTAAACAAAATACAAAATTATCATCATTGCTTCTTTTGAAACACAAGTGATAAGAACTTAAGTGATTAGCCGTAGAATGTGTTTTGGTGGTCATGCTACGGAGGCTGGTTTGACTATCGTATATTAAATAAAAATATAAACAAAGTAATGAAATTGACGTTTTGTTTAAGTATGTAGGGGGGCGTCGATAAATTACGTGAGATGTTTAAGGGGGGGAGGAGGTCGAGTCAAATCTCATCTAATCTTACGTTGGAGAGAGGGGGGGTCTCGGCAAATATCACGCAATTTTTTTTCTGATTGAAACAAAAAAAATACTTTAAATACAAAAAGAAAAGATATTCTTTTCTTTTAATCACAGTAGTCACGATTAAAGTATTCTATTGTAAAATATTTATAATATTGATTACTAGTCTTAACTAGTCGTAAATAAAAGCACGAAACTTTTTTTTTCTTTTTACAATAAAAATCCAACGCGTTTACGAAAGAAATCCACATTTTGAAAAATCTCACGCGAGATTGAGGGATGGGGGAGGGGGTTAAATAAAATCTCACGACATCCCACCAGGGGGGAGGGAGGGACAGAAAATGTAAAAAAACACCACGTAATTTATGGACGCCCCCTAGGTACCTATGTACTGTACATAGTAAAATTGAAAACATGGCGAATTAAAACAAAAATTAATTAAAATTCAAACATTTGCAACAAACTAATTTATAATTGTGTGTAACACGGTACCTAATCATATGATTTTGATTTATTTTTTTTATATTGGCAGCACACGGTCCCCGTGTAGGTGTCTGACGGCGACCGCCATCTGCGGTCGGACCGTGTGTAGTTAGAAAATTCTGTATAAAAATCTGTATCCAGAGCTAATCTGTATTACACATCGAAAATCTGTATAAATACGGAGAAATCTGTATATATGGCAACACTCCACTATGGTATTCATAAACTTCTTTTTTTATTACAGATATGACGAACATCGTTTAAGTGAAGGCGTGTGCAGCTAACGGTGAGTGTATTATTTGTGTTACGACTAATGTTAAGGTCAATTTCAAATTATGCTCCGCAATTGAATGAGCGTTAGAGATCCTTTTGGATTGCAATATGATGCTGCATCATCATCTTCAGTGAGTTGATTGTTAAAGCTTGTACGTATTGTCTCGAGCTTTGCGCGTTGTCAAAAGCTGACTCTAAACGGATTCTCATAGCCGTTTTGATCAATCGAAACCTATAACTACTATTGCCCGGAATCTTTGAAATCCAGTGGTACTGAAAATTTTAGAGATTATTTTGATGACTTATGCATAAATGACGCGCAATAATTACATCGTTAAGGGTTAATTAGGAATTTTCATTTTAAGTTGTATTTATTCTACATGACTTTCTGAGTCTGTTTGTTTGTTTGTAAGTGTTGAAAATAATCCAATGTCGAATGATTAAAAAGGTCTCGCGCCCACTCATAACCAAAAATCTCATAACCAATACGTAAAGGTCCCACTCATAACTGCTGATGTGAGAAGACGAAACTCATAACCAACACAACTACACAATTATGTACAGTCGCTTTAATAATTATTAACAAAAAAGGGTGAATAATATTTTAAATCAAAGTAAAAAGCTTGGTATAAAAAAAATTAACACATGCAACACTTTTGATATTGTCGCAAGGTTTAGTTTAATGGATGTAATAAATAAAAGTTCCTTAATACCTTACAGCTTTAATCTCGCGGTGGCCGCGTTGTTCTGGTGACACATAAGTTATGTTCTCCAGCCCCCGGCTAATAATTCGGGCGAGCTCATCAGCTCACTAATTGTTTTCGTGTTACACTTTGTGGCGCGTAACACCTGCGTTTCCTCCTCTATTAAAATTTCCAGCAAAATCTCTTTATGGGAATAGGGAAGACATTCATTATTACTACGTTATAATATTATTAGCCTTTATGATATATTCGATTTGAAAGTTTTTGGTAAAGGTATTAATTTTGGTATTCTGTACAAAAATAAGTAGCGAGTCTCTCTGATGTGCTCCCTTAATTCAGAAACTTTTTGAAATGATATGAAATGTAGAAGTATTTAAATGAAAATTTCATTTCGTAATATGTATAGAAAACCGATAAGAATGCTATTGGTTTATAATATTATAGAATTACAATATATAGAAAAAATAACCCGGCCAAGTGCCAGTTGATCTCGTGCACCGAGGGTTCCGCATACGAGTAGTCGAGTATAAACAAACTTTTCTAATAATATAACTTCCTTACTATGTACAGTAAGCTCCCATTCAAGCTATACATTTACACTACGAAAACCGCCACTATTACGAGCGACATAAGAACGGTCCAAAGGTCAATCAGTATAGCTTGATAAGGAGCTTACTGTACATATTATTTACGATTTTTTCCTTAACATGTGCTATAAGATCTTACTTCTTGCCAAGTTTCTCATGATTCTACGTTAACGGGAAGTACCCGATAAGTTTTGATTCCCTTGTTATATCGCAAAGTATGGGAAAACATGCGACAAAAACGATCAATTCTTTTGATCACATTGACTTTTTCACAGCTGAAAAAGGCCGTAGACCCGAGTTTCTAAATGACTGTATGAATAAAAATGAATCGTTGAAATGTATGTACATACAGTGAGCTTCTTGTCAAGCTATACTACTCGTATTTGATCTTTGGACTGTTCTTATATATGTCGCTCGCAATATTGGCGGTTTTCGTAGTAAGTAAAGCTTGAATGGGAGCTTACTGTACGCGCATAACCTTCGAACGACTGACTGCACCAAATTGAATATTTTTTTGTGTTCGTTATTGTTAGGACTAGGATTGCATAAAAGAAAATTTAAAAAATCTAACAATATTTTTTGTCAATCTTCAGTATATTGACAAAACATTGACAAATTAACTTTCAGTTGTTCACATGTACTCAAACATCATAGATGAAATACCTGCATGTAATTAGAATTTTCACATGCTCTTCTATGTAGGTATTTTGTTTTTACAAACAAATCGTTGTATGTTCATAACTTGGCTAATCTTGCCAATCTGGACTGCGTCAACGTCTCGACGCCGAGGCGCCAATGTCTCGTGCATCCATTTAAGATCTTGTTATTTTGTTTACACGATATGTATAATCGGGTAGGTAGGTACTCCCGTTTACTGAAAGGGCTTATGACGCACTTGACGCAGTGTGTGCTCGCAAAATTAATAATATTATACGCTAGGAACCTTCAGAGCGAAGCCTGTTGTTTAAATTTCATATTCGTAGTCAGTAGACAATAATAAATATAATATTTATGTTCATCAGTGAAAAGAAAACGGGCAATGTTTAGGTATCAACGGTATTTTAAGGAATCGAATGATAATGCCAAATTATGTCATTGTATGTAGTTAAAATAATATAAAACGAGGTTTTACAACTAGTGATTCGTAACCCAAACCCAAAAACCAATACAGAATGAATATTAATAATGAAAATAACAATTTTAAAAATGCTTATCCCTAATTTCAATGATGAAAAGATTGAAATCTTAGGCATTTATATTAGTGACATCTTGCAAATATATTTAAGTTGTAGAAATTTACAAACTAACCGTTTTGTATGGAACATTGAATATTGTAAATGTGGAGGGAGTAGGAACTGTAGAAAGTATCTTTCAAAAGGAAAAGCTACTATAATTGTGGTTATTTTAGACTGAATAACATTTTCAAAGGGTGTCTCCGATTTTGAAATAAACACATAAGCTCGAGAATGCTGAAATGTAATTTAACACGTAATCATCCAATAAACTTGACTCACCGCACCACGTTGCGATTTTGTTGTAATTGTAACCCCATTCTCGCAATCTGCATGTGACTGACCTTCCCCAACCAAGTTCGCCAGCGCACACGGCAATTTGCGCTGTCGATTTTGAAAGTGTAATTGGCATGCCATGCCACGTAAATTTCCAGAGATTGTGATATGCACCCGGTTGCATTTCTTTGTGAAATAACAGTTGCGTGTCTGAAGCGTGTAGTGGGGTAGTCGATATGTTGATTGGCCGACGCGCGCGGCTCGGTGGCGCCTGGCCAAGTATCTGGATTGTAGTTTAGCCAACAAAGTTTAAGTATCCTGGCGTTGCTTGTTTGACTGTATAAGCGATTTGTGTCGTTAGGTATTTTTAGGTACATTACGACTACGAGGGCGGAAGCTCTGCTCTTAGGAAGGTCCTACCATGATCGCTGATAGCAAAGTTAAAACAATATTGAAACAGAGATAACGCTCTTGCTGCGTATAGCGCCATCCCGCTCTCAGTGCGGTTTTGGTATTGTTTTGAGCGATCATGGTTAGGGGACAGTTCCTTCTCTCGATATAAACTGTTAAAAAAAGTTACATTTTTTGGTTATTTTGAAGTTTTGAGTATGTTTTGGATATTGTTATTTTGGGCTTTGTAAATAATAAATAAGTATATTAATGTCTATATCGATTTATCGCTTATCATATCGTGTTTCGGTGTTCATGCTACGGGGGCTGACGTATAAACAAAGATAACGCATCGTCGCCGGGGGACGTGCTTTTGCTACTCCGCCGTGACGGACGTGCTCGGAATAAACCAGTCACGTATGGAGAGTCGGTAATTCAACTGATGCCATTGCGAATGGAAATACTCTATCCTACTTATGCTTTAAGGCGCATAGTGCTCCCAATGACCTTGCGTCGATCGTCCCGCACTGATTACATAGGAGTGAGTGAGTGAGAGTGAGGGGAATATTCAAGCAAACCTTTACGCGTAAGATGAATTATTTCAATAAAAAATTAATAAAGGCGAATAAGAAAAATCTAAAAAGACCATCCCCTAGAATATTGTTCACTTTATTTATTGAAATCGAAAGTATGTGATTTTACCTAATATTTACGAAGCGATTAGGTTTATAGTTTTAAAATCGAGGCATGTTTGGGTCACATTTTAACCGAGTTTTAATTAATTTATCAAAAAATTAAAAAGACCATCCTCTAAAGAATGCGTTGAATAATAACATATCTTTTTTAAAGATTTTTTTATTCAATATTTATGAAGAGAACCGGTTTTTTCTGCAGTGATTTTTTATGATTGACGTTACTATGCGCCTTAATAAAGTGTGACTGAAGCAAAAAATCCTCTGTGTCAAATGGTGAACCTAGTTTTTTAGGGTTCCGTAGGTACGGTCGGCTTCAGAGGTAGATGGATATTTCAGTACCATGTCACACCAACTATTCTTTTTATTTAGTATGGTTACACCTACATTGCATTGTTCATAGTTGGTGTGACATGGTACCTACTAAGATGATTATCTACTTTTGAAGCCGACTGTACATCAAAAGGAAAAAACAGATTACTTCGTTTTCCCTCTGTCTGTCAAGACTCTTTTTCTCGGGAACGCGTAGAGATATTAACTGAAATTTATATTAAACTAGCTGACCCAGCGTACTTTGTATCGCCATGTTTTTGAACTAAATTACTGAAAAGTTTGTTTAAATTATTGTAATTTTTATATTACACAAACATTTTCCTAACAATAACGAATACATAAAACCAAGAATCATCCAATTTGGTGCAGTCGTTCGAAAGTTATGGGCGTACATACATTTCGAAGATCCATTTTTATTTATATAGATAGATACGAGTACTCGGGTCTACGGCCCAGGTGTAACAAAATCGTACTCGTAAGTGAACGCAATCAAAAGACTGAACTATTGTTCTAATGTCACGAAAGCGATAGCGAGTGATCGCTATGAGTTAGGCGGTGGCCCTCCGGGTTTAAACCAGGAGTAAGTTAAGACCATGTTTTGAAATAAGACGGGATCAAAGCGGCTTACAGACACAGATTACATATTGATTAACATGTGATGTGCACGCCACTTCAACTTTAATTAATTAATTTATTTAGGTACATTAACATCATATGCATATATATTAACACAAATATACATTTTAGGGCATTTTAACTCATACACATGACAATTATAAATGTATACGGCATTCACCATTAGGTTGTTATCTTAGCTAATTAAGAGTACATGAAGATTTACAAAAGAAACAGTATCAAATGATCAATTAAACCTGAAGGATTCTGCTCAAGCAACCTATTAGAAATTCATTTTTTTATTTTAACTTTATATGTTTTTAATTTGTCAAAAAATATGTCAACATCACAATTAGATTGCAGTTCGTTATAATTTCTACACATGCGTATAATTGGGGAACTCAAGCTTATGTTGGTTCTATTGTATAGGATCTTAGTTATAGGATATCTCGGATATCGACACGGCACTGCTAAGGAGACCTGGCTAAGAATGTCACCACTGTCAATAATTCCGTTCAGGACTTTGTATAAAAATACCAAATCGTGCTTCACTCGACGGGCTCTCAGCGACTCAAGATGAAAATATGACAGCCGAACTTCATAAGGACACCGGTAAGATAATCCTGAAACCGAGAACGCAAGATGCCTTGTAAATGAGCGCTGAATCGACTCTAGTCTCTGTGATGCTACACTATAGAAGGGATTCCAGGCGACACTGGCATACTCTAGATTACTGCGGACCAAGGCATTATAAAGAAGGATTTTAGTTTGGGCCTTCTGGAACCCCTAAAAAAACCCTAGCATTCGCGAAGCTTTTTTGGCAACCGTATTGATATGCGTTTTGAAATTTAAGGCACAGTCTAAATACACTCCCAAATCGCAGATCTCATTAACCTCCTGCAGCGGATGACCATTCAAGCTATAGAGATGATCTAGTGGTGTTTTTTTCCTTGTAAAGTTGATATGGAAGCACTTATATTCAGTATCATGTTATTCTGAAGACACCACTCCCAAATACTATTTATATCCGCTTGTAATGATTCGCAATTACTTGGGGTAGCATTTATATATAGTTTCAAGTCACCTGCAAATAGCAAAAACTTTGAGTGCTTTACTACTTGGCAGATGTCATTGATGAATATCGAAAAAAAATGTAGGCGAAAGGTTCGACCCTCGAATTTAATACGATTCGGAGCAAAATGTACAAAAAGCATGCATTTGAAAATGAATTCTCAATCAAACATTACATAACAACAAATACTCCTGGAGATGGAGTACATTGTCCGTACGTATTGGTGTATCGTTTGTAAATAACACGCGTGGGACTCTCTGCTCGGGATTTATAGACTTCGGCCCCAAAAATTGCGCTAAAAAGGTATACACGGCGGTATCTGCGGCCTTGTATACACGTGGAACTGTTTATTTTGTTAATATCATGGAGCACGACACGGGGGTACCAGCTTTACTGCGTATCGAGCAATCTAATTTAAACAGCGCTAACATAAATATCTCGAGAGAGAAGGCAATCCATTTAGTGAAGCGTTGTCATATAGGATGTATCATTTTTCTCTTAGCTTTCTCTTAGGCTCTCGTGACCAACATGTGGAGTAGTGATCAAGCGCTCTGTTTATTATCTACTTGAAAGGGCAGGCGGATATTTCGACAGAATAGTTTGATTTTGACCTAGATAAAAAAGTATGTCCAATTCTGTAGACGTTTCAAAGCGTCTGCATCATCCCGGAAATGTGAGACTACAAGGCACAGATCTTCTCAATCGAGGAAGAATTAGCTAACTCTGTCAGCGTTTTTTTTTTAAATATTAAACTTTGCATTTTGTTTAAAAGTAACGAAGAAAACTACGTCTCGGGCAGGGATCGAACTCGCGTCTACAACATAAGATAGAGTCTGGCTAATGAAAGTTGAACCCAGTAAAACGCTGGAAATTTAAAAAAATTGGTGACGGCAATACTAACTATAGTAGGAAAAAACGGAGTTGATACTTTTTTATTAAATATTAATGTTTAGTTTCAATGAACTTCCAGCATTGAAAAATATTATTTGGATTTAATGAAAATTAATAATTACTTAATTTCTTTCTTATTTGGACAGAAATTAAGAATAAATATTATGAAATGTTGAAAACTAAGACTTAAGTCAGTTGGTTGGTACATAAAGTTGTTAAGAATCAAAGTACATTTAAAAAATATTTTATTTTACTCACTTTAATAAAAATCAATTTCCAAAAACTCAACACCTTCATCTAAGCTGGTGCGTTTGTGCTTCTGTACCAAAAACCGAAAGTTAAATTACAAAGAAACAAGTTTTCACAAAGTATCAAAATCGCCGTGTTCAACTAAACTACAAAGGGGCATTGTATCAGTGTTGCAACTTGAAAAAATGTCAGGTTCAGCTTTCATTAGCCGGACTCTATTTACATATTTACTCGTTACACCGTGTTGACTGCTTGACCACTTCGGCCACCGAGTTCTTATACCAGCCCCGACGAAATCTTTAACTGTATTGATCTTTTTTCAACTTTGTAAAGCCAAAGTAGTCTTTATTCATTAATAACTACGTATCAACATCCAATTTAGAAATCTTTACAGATTTCTTGAAATTGGTAAAGAATAAAGCTTTTATCCGGGTGATTCGAGCATTTCATACAGGTTGACTTTAACAAGATGAGATTTATGAGATTTATTTATTTTTTTCTTACCCTCGTCCGTGTGTCACTGCGGGTGCCAACTGAAAACCAGCGCTGGGTGTCTAAAGCAAATGCTGAGATGGCAACCCTTTCGGTACGGGCACGCTCAGTACAATTAGGATGTCACTTGTTTTACTATATAATCTGTTGTATCTACTTTGTATATTGTCTTATTGATTTGTGTCTGTGTCGAATAAATGGTTTCTTTCTTTCTTTCAAGAGTACCTACTGAGGTGTACCTTAATAGAGCCTTTTTTGGATCTTTTGCCACATTTTTATTTGTGACTAGTGGGCCCGGCACACGTTGTCCTGCCCGATCACAGCGCCACCTACCGGGTCCAATTGTAATTTTAATCGCAAGAATCGGTCAAGCCGTTTAAAAGTTTATGCGAGACTAATACACAAAGTTTCATTTTTATATACATATAAGAAGAAGAACATTAGTGGGCCAGACAGACGTTGTTCTGCCCGATTACTGCGCCAACTATCGGGTTCAATTGTACGTATAAACCTTCCCTGGACCCATTCAATCACACTCAGAAAATTTCATTAAAATCGTTCGAGCTATTTTTGAGTTTTTGCGAGACTAACACATAGCGTTTCATTTTTGGGTCCCGCAGACGTTGTCCTGCCCGATTACAGCGCCACCTACTGGGTCCGGCAGACGTGGCCCTGGCCGATTACAGCGCCACCTTCTGGGTCCAATTGTACTTTTAAACCTTCCCTGGACCTATTCAAATACACACAAAAAATTCGTAAGAATCTGTCGAGTCGTTTCTGAGTTTTAGCGAGACTAAAGACGCAGCGTTTCATTTTTATATATAAAAAATCTGTCGAGTCGCGTTTTAGCGTAAGACACAGCGTTTCATTTTTTTTATACTATATAAGACAGCTTTATATTATAGATAAAAAGTGAAGAAGATAAGTGTAGTGGTGACATGTTTTATATTGACAATGCCGATATTGGCGAATCATACAAATTATAACTATGACCTAAATGCTAAATAACTGCATGCGGGAGGCACAGGACCCCGGGAAAGGCCTATGTCTACCAGTAGGTGTCACTTGGCTGAAATGATGATAGGTATTTGACATTAGCTCCATACAAAATACTTCAAAATCTATCTAGAGTAAACAAATCCAGAGATTTATAGGATGTTGAAACCGTTCGTAAGTGAATTAGTGGTCAGAGATAAAGATATTTTGTTGAGCTTATTTTGACAGAGACTCTTCGAGACTCCTGCTTTAGGATTAATAATCGCTCTGTTGACTCAACTCAATCCATATTATTGCTTTTATTTAGGTTAAAAATCTGGTCAAATTGCATCATTCCGCTAAAAAATAATAATATTCGAGCAAGCGATTTTTGCTCTCGATCGATAACCTAACTTTGGTATCGATTCGAAATCGAATTTATATTTATCTTAGCGGTAATGTATGATTCGTCCTGTCTCTGGAAATACATGCGGGTCGGTTAGGCCTTTTGATCCACGAAACATTACAGTGCTTGCTCCTGTATATGTATAGCGGCTTAATATTCTTTATTCTTAATGCGATATTAATGTTAGTAGCGAAGCTCCACACATCAATCATTCAAGGTACCAGCAGCTGCCGTCGGGGAGGCAGGCGTTGCCAGGACGGCCTTGCGCAAGGTCACTGGCCGAAGGATGAATCCAGTGATAATTGTAGTCCTTCTTATGTTAATAAAGCGTTATCCTTTAAGAAGGTTCTACATAATGTTTGTCGTAAAGGTCGTCGTATTCGAAGTTAGCGATGGGCGCCATGTCTATTGCATTCTATGTATTTATGTGCAATAGGCTTACTTAGATTGTAATAATAATTTTATTTACTTCTATAATAAAGAACTAATATACGGCGTTGTTTATGTATTATCTGGAAGAGGGCAGAGTATGGATGGCGTTTATACGCGTACACGTAGTGATGACAACAATGGAACAAAACATGTTGTGCAGCGCAACTTTTATTCAGAAGGAGGTTTGTATTAGCTTAGCTATGCAGAGGTCCATAATAATTAATCGTGAAATAAGAGCAAACATATTTTGCAATCAAGAAAACATTGTTACATTTTAATATCTCGTCCTTTAATAATGTACAAATCTGTAACGAAAATCCAACATACAATATTCTGTTGATGCTAATGCTATTGGCAACAAATCAAAATTCATAGATTACATTAACATATTTCCGCCGCAGACTTAATGTTCTGAATAGGAATATCAATATTGTTGCGCAAACTATAGGTACTATAATAATAATAATAATAATTTATTGTTTCTCTTTCACAAAACTATCATTTTTTATTTGTTTGCTGCTTTTGAAAGTGTCGTGATTTTTGTTGCTGTTTCTTTTTCGGCCTTGCAAATCAGTCACTATTGCACCTAAATGGAGAACCTGAATAGATTCAGTATACTTCATATCTTTTCAATAAGTTTACAAATTCACGCAACGCGCAAGAGTACCTGATCGATTAATTTACCCCAGGCATAAGACTGCTGCGTTCCGTGGCAGTTTCAGATAATAATGCTGCGACATGACGCTAGAACGACATTTCTCCTCCCATTGGAAATTCGCTTACAATTAAGACCTTCAAACATAATTTTAAATCATATATCCTTAATGCCCAAAAATCCTAAATTTCGCAGCCCTGTCTATTCTGTTGCAGCCATTCAATACAGCCCAGTGCTTTTTAATTCAGGTCTATTTTTTTTCATTATTTGTGATTTTTGTTGAGGTATCTGTTCAAATATCATGCAGTGTAATACCTTCATAATAGCCTATAGTATGTGTAATACTTTTACTTTATCCTTTGTTTTATTTTTAATTTAAATGGCGTCGGCGGAAGATTGTGTTATATAAAAATTGTGTGTGGTTATTTTGTTTATTCATTTAATGTCTACGAAATAAACGAATGTTCTTTCTATTTTTTTTTGTACGAAGATACAACAATGATCAATAGCTTGTCATCAGATACAATCAACCTGGCATTGTTTTTCCTAGTCTGTAACATTGACAGAAGCAATGCGGGCGTGTATTACTTGTTCCGGATTTTCCGGGTGCTTAATCTGGTGTTTTCACAGGTTATAAATATACACGATCCTGATTTTTGTTATACCGAACCTCTCACGGAATCAGGAACTTTCAAGAAATACTGAAATTATTGTACCGTGTTTACTTGTGAAGTATTACTTTAGCTTAAAAATATATTCTCTTATTTCGTACATAACTAAGGCAGTATGTAATAATTAGATTTTTTTGAGACCACATCTTTTTTCGAAGGAAAGTTACGTTTTTCATATGAAAATATATTTTCAGTTTTGCCTGTGTTAGGTTTTGCGAGTGTAGGCAAATATGTTTCATAAACTTCGAATATATACGCCAGTATATTCTATGTGATTGTATGTAATGTATTGATTTAGGTTAATTTTGTTTGCTTGTCAAAGTACTAAGGAGTTCAGTGACGTTCTCTCACACTTGACAACCCACAAACAATCTGACGTAATGTCTGCGAGCGCCCCTTGGCCTTGGTGTCTGTCAATTAATCAATGATATTTTCCCTTTATTTTCGTAGTCTTGGTCTTAGTGCCCTATGGCAGAAAAAAGTGAAGGTTCCATAATAAAAAAAAAAACAAATGAAAATCGACTTCGGTGAGCTGGCATATAATTCACTAAACATTAAAATAAAAAAAAAACAAAAGAAAACCTACTTCAAGTATTACTACCACTGCACCCCATACCATATCCACCTCACCACGTTACACTGGCGCCCAACGTGGGGCAATAACTTAAATTTGGGTTAAAAATCTCCATATACAAAACTGAGTGTGTGAGATAAAAGAAGAAGAAGACACTTGGAAGATTAAATTGTAATTTGGTTGTAACATGGTTGAAAGAGCAGATTTGGTCTCATTTTCTTTATGGAGCGAGCAGCCATTTTAAAATATTAGTTTAATTATCTATGTATGTTATATCTGGCACTTTTATATTTATTTAATTCGAATTATTGCCAAAAGTGGCCACTTTTAGCAATAATTCGAATTATGATTATTCCTATACATTTTATCTATGCCTGAATAGCTCAATAAATCTGAAATATCTGTATTGAGTTGTAGAAACGTCTTTAATTTATCATAATTAATAAAAAACGAATGGCGGCGCTAGTAGTAGGTACTGTGGCCTCTTAACATGAGCATTTGCTAAGGCATGCAAGTTTCGTTAATGTTCACTTTTGAAACTGGCTTGTGATACTAACATCATCAATTTAGAAAAAAATCATCAATTTTAAAAAACGTTATGAAATTAATTAATCCATGAGCAACATCATCATCATCATCACAGCTCATATACGTCTCCACCGAGGGGCACGAGCCTACCCCAACTTATGTTAGGGCGATTAGGCCTTAGACAATCCACGCTGGCCCAGTGCGGATTGGTTGACTTCACATACACCTTTGAATTACTTCGCAGGTATATGCAGGTTTCCTCACGATGTTTTCCTTCACCGTGGAGCGTCAGATAAATGGAGCGTCGGTGGCGCTGTGGCCTCGGCACTGGACTGTGCACCGAGTAGAATCGAGTGGTCCGCGATCGATCCTGTCATGTACCAATGTGTTTTTCGTTTCACGACTTTCATATGAGCATAACATCAAATAAACAAAATAAAGATTGTTTTTCCAGGCCAGTAATTTATTTTACTGCGCGCCCTTCGAGTGGCAATGAAATAATAATGGCACCATGGTAATTTCCGTTATTTAATAAAGTACATCTAAAATTTCAGAATTCCGAAACCTAGGTTGCTGATTTCGAAACAAAGGCATCATTCTAATTTCAAAACTTTTTCGAAATGTCTTTATTTAAGAATTCTGAAATGCATGCCCTAGAATTTACTCATTAGATTGTATACCTGTATTCATAACTCAGTAAAATAAAAATAGGTTTACGTGCAATTTAAAATTGGAATTTTGCTAACACGACTACAAATATCAATTTGTCGTAAATATCTGCTAATTGGAATAAAATTCTTATGTTGATCCTACAAATTCGAGATTACACCGTCATCAGCGTGGACCAATCGTATTCGAGAACAGAGCGTGACGCATGCGCGTCCGTGGGCGTCTGATCAATAACGCACGTGACGTCACACGCGGTGACCAATGGCGCCAGCCCGTCGCACGTAAATCGATGTGACCAATTCCTTCGCTCGTATTTCCTTTTGTTCCCAGTGTAAGACGCCATATTGGAAAATTGCATTCTCAGAGACGTTTCACGGTCAAGTCTTCGTTTTCTTTAAATTAATATTTATGCTTGATATATCTATAATATGCAAAGCTACATATAATAAACATCTAGTCAGCAGATTCAGTATTATTTAAAACACACCTTAATAAGTTTACGTACATTTTCATTAATACAAAATTTATTCCCCGTATTATTACTTCGTAGCCTGCAATCATTAATTTGGATTGATTGCGCCAACGTAGGCAGCTAAGTAGTAAAATACGAGTAAGGTCTTTCTACCCTGTTTTGTTTATTTATGCCTTGGTGGAAATTCTAATATTTACCGATAAGAGCCCCCAGAGTACGACGCAAGGCTGGAGCGAGTTATTTCTGGATGCCTTTATTAGACAATATGGGTAAAGGGATCGGGGAACGCTGGGAAGCTTCGACGATATGACGGTTACGTATTCTATCTCATGAATTGTAATGTGTCGCATGATACACGGCCGGGCTAGCGCAATTTCTTGTAGCGTTTTAAGAGCCGTCCTTAAAAAGGTTTTTTCATTATGCCGTCTAGCCACGGAAACAACCGTTAGGGTGAGAGGGTGTAAAGGGTATTTGTGAAATGATACCATTGTTTATGTTTGAAATTGTTTGCTGTATTCACTGCTTCTCATTACTTATCGTAAACAATAAGTCTAGACAAGTCTTAGATCTCCAATAGATGAATTACGCAGCAGGAGGAAATTAGAAGATGAGTAAAAGTAAGCAAACCCTAACTGGAGTGAAAAAGGAAAGGAAAAAGCTAGCCACGAGGCACATTGAGTCGTGGGACATTCTATCAAATAAATGCCTTAAATTAATAAAGTTTTATGGCCAGTTGTGTATTTCGGTCCGATGTTCTTTATTACTTGAATAGGTATACTTTTTCAATTACCCTTTGTGTTAATAAAATACATAGAAAGTTCTAAACAATATTATGTAAAAAGATGGATTATATAAAGTTTCTCGAGCTTCAATACGTCCAACGAGAGTTAAGAGAGATGACTAGACGATTATTTTCGATGATCTATGAAGAAAGTTACTGACTAGAGTTGTTTGAACAGTTTTAGCATTAGTTATTGTTTCAGGAAAATGAAAAGAAAAATTATTTATATATTTAACCATTAATTCGGTATAAGGTTCGGTGTATATTGTATACCCTTACAAATAGAAAAAGAATTTCGAATATCAGTCCACAATTGGTGTAGAAATCGTTGAACATACCTCCCCCTTTTTGCAAACGGTTAAAAAGCAACATAAGCGGATCATTGAGAATACACGATGTACATAAAATTACCGAATTTTCGTATAGGTACGCAGGAATATACCGAAACTCCCGAGGTGGTCCCGCTGTCACCAAGTCTGGATGAAACACCAGGTTAATCCAAATTATTTTTTGACACGTACGAGGGTGGGTCAAAAAGTTCGCGGAATGGAGGGTAAAAAGTAAGAAATAAAACACAAAATTATTTTTCCTTGTCAATGTATTCCCCCTTAACTCTAATACATTTATTAGACCTATCAATTAATTTATTAATACCTTCGAAAAAAAAAATGATTTCTCTTTGTCGTCAAAATAGGCCGAAATTGCGCTGTTCACTTCTTCATCGCTGGAAAATTTCTTCCCTCGAAGCTCTTTTTCCATTTTTGGGAACAAATAATAATCACTTGGGGCTAAATCTGGGCTATAGGGAGGATGTTCCAAGATTTCGAAGCCCACTCTTTGAACAGCAGCCATCGCAACTTGCGCCTTGTGCACGGGTGCATTGTCACACCTTTAGTAAATTTTCCCCGTCTTTTTTCTCTCACAGCATCTCGCAGACGTTCTAATAGTGCAGCGTAGTACTCTCCAGTGATAGAGACACCCTTTTCTTTATAATCAATAAGGAGGATTCCCTCTAAATCCCAGAAAACAGTAGCCATGAGATTTCCAGCCGACGGAGACACTTTGAATTTCTTCGGAGGTGGTGTGCCCTTTTTGTGCCACTGCATGGAGTCTTGTTTGGACTCAGGCTCATAATGATGAATCCAAGTTTAATCTCCAGTCACAATTCGGTTCAAAACTTCATCCTTTTGTTCACCACAGAGCGCTAAAAACTCGCAACAACACTCAACTCGCCGCTGCTTCTGGTGTGGCGTGAGCATTCTCGGCACCCATCTTGCACACACCTTTGACATGCCAAGATGGTCGTGTAGGATGTTCAAAATGGTTGTAGCTGATACTCCAATCATTTCTGCAAACTGTTTCTTCTTTAAAAGGGCATCTTCCAATATGATTTTTTCAAGTTTTTCGACGTTTTCTGCCGTGGTTGCCTCGACAGGCCGCCCTGGCCTCGGATCATCTTCAATCGAATCCCTGCCTTGCTTAAACAGGTTGTGCCGTCCCCGTAAACAGAAGACATCTCTTCCAAAATAGTCTGGGGAGGTTTTCCTTGTTTGGTAAGGAACTTGATGACTGCGCGAAACTCAGTTTTCTCCACGTTGCAAATTTTCATCCGGATTGACTTGTTGATTGATGTGTAGCTCAGGTAATTATGACCTATTTCTTTTGAAACTTAGTATTTATACTCTTAATGAGTGTCACAACTAGTGCAGGTAGTAAAAAGTCACCTTTCCCCCCTCCATGCCCCTCATTCCGCGAACTTTTTGACCCGCCCTCGTACATTTGATGTTTTTTCTAAAATCAGATATTGCGTGTGGTAGTTATCAGCTCATTTGGCTAAGCTTATATAATGGAAGGTTTTTTGTAGGTTATGAATTAGAAGATATAGTTTTTCAAATATTATGATAAAATGCATTAAGTACCTCCATTATTATTTACTAAAAAGGTTGATATAAAAACATTTAACAAAAAAGCGACTTCAAAAATCATCACATTTTCATATTAAAGTAAGTGGCAAGCGATGGAAAGTTTTGAAAATGTAAGAAAATAAGGTCAGTTAACATTTGGTACCGGCTTCAATATTCTGTTTTCTAAATAGCCAATTTGTTGTTTGGATTTACCTTATTAATGGTCTAATCGATCCCTTTTTGTCAGTATTAGTTATACCGGGTGTAACTGAACGCCGAAATAATATTTAAGGGGCATATATAGGTTAGATATTAGATTGTCCCTCGGTGCTTGTCTTAGATGTGGAAACCTAATACTTTCCGAGTTTATCGACTCAATCAAACTGAAAGTAAAAACTTTCAAGTGACAACCATAGTCCAGCTGACTATGGAATTAAAACAAAAGATATGTGAACATTGAACGAAACATTGGTGACGTATGCTGTACAAACCTTTTCTTAATAACTGCATACGTTTTATTTTCGGCCTACGTAAATACGACCACATATCCACTTATCGTTCTCAACTTAAATGGTTGCCTATCCGGGAGCGCAGGAACATTCGAGTATTGTTAACACTTTTCTCAATTCTTTTTGAGCCTAATTCTCCGACTTATTTAAAAGACAAATTTCAAATGCTCCACTCCACTCATAGTTGCTCCTTGCGTTCTGCAAATAAATTCCTACTAAAATTTCCACCACATCACTCTTAACTTTTTGTCTAACTCATTCACTGTCACTGCTGTACGGCTCTGGAACACGCTTTCACAGGACATTCGTAATTCTCCCAACAAGGCTAGGCTGAAAAAATCATTGCGTGAACTGTACCTTAGATCTTTGCAAGGTTGATCATCTCCGTTATTGGCAGATTATTATTATTATATATTATGTATATATATGTAGGTGTATATATTTATTTACAACTGTGTGTATATATGCATGTGTGTATGTTTGTATGTATGCGTAGTTACTACATTTCATTATCATTATTTATTTTTGTTAAAATAAGTTTGTTACAAGCTCTCTTTTTATGTTTCTTGCACCGCCTCAAATTTTCTGCCCTGCCCTCACGGTTGACTGGTAGAGAATGCTTCAAGGCATTAAGTCCACCTATTGTACCATACTTATTGTGCAATTAAGTGTAAATAAATAAATGAAGAAACGAGGTACGCCGATTTAAGCCTGTCGGCACTTAGAATCAAAAGATAATTTATTTTGCTTTTATGTAAAGAAAACTACCTGGATTAACCCCAATATTTTTCCTACAGAATCTCGACTTCTGATGGATACATACCCTTAAATATTATTTCGGTGTTCCTTTATACCCTGTATAATGTATGGTGCTCATCTACTGATTCTGAACAAACTAACTGGAGTACATAACTGGACCGTTGAACAACATCTTTAATTAAACCGAGAGTTGTGAAGGAATTCGAGGAATTTGTTGTGTAAGGACGTCACGTTGTCCTGCGTACATTGGCAATAGCCGAACGGCTAATCCTCTTTATATAACACACATTGTTCGTTATATCGGTGGCAGCTACGTACGCCTACTTATGTTCATTGTGAGGACGCAGCTATGCGCGTTTGGCATTATGATTGCTAAAGTTAGCAAACTTCGCCGTAGCTAGGTCCTTGAGGGTGAGTGAGAATGTGAAAGACATTAAACATGCTTCGGAAAGCACGTGAAACTTGTTTGCGTCATATCTTGCTCCGATCGTGTCATTCCGTAATTTGAATGTACGAGTGAAAAAAATATACAAAAAATAAAAACCGACTTCAAAAACACTGTGAGGTTAAAATAATAAAAGAATAGGTACAGGCAACATAACATTTCTATATTGAAGTCTGTGCCAAATTTTAAGACCACACGGGAGATCATCGCTTGGCATCGACTTCAATATACTCGTAGAAATGTGATGGTGTCTGTACCTATTCCTAAATTATTTTTAACTTTTTAATGTTTTTGAAGTCGGTTTTTATTATTGTTATTTTTATTTACCAGCTCACAAAACAATAGACAACAACAGATACGACAAAGGGTCGTGCGTTTCTAATGTATTTAAAAAAACTTACCTCTAACTCCTAAAAGTTAAGGATCCTTCCATCATCAGCTCGGTTCATGACTACCAGACGCAATTACCGAAAAGCTTCGGAAAAACATGAAATATGCTGGATATATCTATAAAATTTAAAGGGTTTCCTCGATTTTCATGGGATCCCATCATCAGATACTGACTTTGGTAACAATGGGATCACCTCAGGAGTATACTCTATCGAATACAAAAAGAATTTTGAAAATCGGTCCACAATTGGCGGAGTAATCGCGTAACATACACACAAAAAGAAACATACGCATCGAACTGAGAACCTCCTCCTATTTTGAAGTCGGTTAATAAAGAGAGCGCATCTGTGTTTGCGCAGACTTATCGACCACTTGCGGCTTCTTTTTTTGTTGCTTATAACAAATCAAAAACGGTTATTGACACAAATTATACCTCACAAACAATCAAGAGTTTAACCGAGGTATAATTTTGCCGCGATCGAAAATCGGTTAGGAAGTCTGTTGGTTTTTAATCTAAATTAGAAACCCGGTTTTCTATTTAAGCATCATCTTTTTCTCACGCTAACCTCAAATGTTAACTATGTTTTGAGTTTCTTTGAAGAAATGTTAAGATTTTTAACCGCGCCATTTTTCACAACGGGAACCTATTTAAAAATCAAGATACTATTGTTTAAATGGAACGCATTACGATGCTATATAGTAGCATCGTAGCTAGCGTCAAAAGCTAATGAAACGCGATGATGCTAAAAATGTTGAAAATGCCGCAAAGCTGTGCTTAAATGGAACGCGCCTTGTATGTGTTGCGCAATCTTTACCCATTATCATTTTACTAGATTAATATTAGAACAGAAATCTGGTAAAACAATTCAAAGCCAGAATTTTAATTAGCGAACCCTTCATATCTACGTGGAATGTCTTTCCGTTCAATAATTCTATCCACGAGTAGGTGGCGCCAATTATTTGATGAGATGCTTGTAAGGATAATGAGAAAATATCCCATTAAACTTTATTGCGTGCGGTTGAGTTTCGAGAAATCCACAAATAAATTTGTTTGTCGATCTTTAACCACACTACGAAATAAACGTCGAACAACGACTCCGTTCGGGCAGCTCTATTTGTAAAGTCACGTTGGAATAATTACAAAGTAATTACAATTAAGTTCAAAACCCTTATAATGAACCACGTTGCTTTCCTAAATATTTCGCAGTCACCACAGTCTGTATGTACATATATTCTTTATATAAATATTGTAGGTGGTTGTCTTAACATTATTTATTAGTGTTGTAGGTGATTGTAATAACATTACTTTTTGCCTTTTGCAACTATAATTTGACACTTACTCGTAACTAATAACTTGCACCTAATACCTACCTTTCGGAAAAATATATAATAATGTAAAAGAAAGAGATCATTTATTCCGAGAAAACTACTTATGAAGATGAAATTTGGCGCGAATGTCTCGGTAAAGTAAGTCAACATCTCCCGATATAACACCTGCGTATCGACTTAACGACGCTGATGTTATATTTTGATTTAGTAATAAACAATTGTAATACAATTTCAATAATAGTAGATTATTGCACCTCGCCTTAAGTAATTTATTATTGCCCTCGTGCCTGTTAGATCCCTCGCTAACGTTCGGGCTCCAAATCACTTAATAATTCGATCACTTAACAATAATAAATTACTTAAGGCGAGGTGCATAATCTGCTTTTCTTTCAACTATTACCTATAGGAATAGTAGATAAAAAAAAACTCGCGTCAAAAAATGAAAATAGAAGTTTAAGATTTTACGTATATTGTACTCGTGATTTTAAGGGTAAAAGGTTTTCTATAACACTGTCGGCTTCATTTAAAATGTTTTCCGGAGTTAATGAGTCGCTAGATGATTCCATTTTAATTCTTAATACGAAGCACTCAAAATAAGACCCAAAAATATTGTTACGCAAAATTATTAAAGTTCCCGCTAATTTACATTGACATACATTGGAAAACTCATGGCTACTGTTTTCTGGGATTCAGAGGGAATCCTCCTTATTGATTATAAAGAAAAGGGTGTCTCTATCACTGGAGAGTATTACGCTGCACTATTAGAACGTCTGCGAGATGCTGTGAGAGAAAAAAGACAGGGAAAATTGACTAAAGGTGTGCTCCTTTTGCACGACAATGCACCCGTGCACAAGGCGCAAGTTGCGATGGCTGCTGTTCAAAGAGTGGGCTTCGAAATCTTGGAACATCCTCCGCTATAGCCCAGATTTAGCCCCAAGTGATTATTATTTGTTCCCAAAAATGAAAAAAGAGCTTCGAGGGAAGAAATTTTCCAGCAATGAAGAAGTGAAGAGCGCAATTTCGGCCTATTTTGACGACAAAGAGAAATCATTTTTTTTGAAGCTATTAATAAATTAATTGATAAGTCTAATAAATTTATTAGAGTTAAGGGGGAATACATTGAGAAGGAAAAAAAATTTTGTGTTTTATTTCTTTCTTTTTACCCTCCATTCCGCGAACTTTTTGACCCACCCTCGTAGTTGGAAGAAAAAAATATTACGACATCGCTGAACAAACTCATTGCCATATTTGAATTCTATATTAAACATATTGACTAAATAAAACTGTAGGCGTGTCAATTTATATTCACTCTTGTCATGGGCTTCGTTAAGCGATGTTTTATGTCTGAAAGAAAGCTTATAATTTTCTCTTGACTACACTCCCACGCGTCGCCCGCCGTCGCCAGACTATTCCCAACGAGACGCTCGTTTGTGAAACGCCTACGCAATATATTTTATGGTTTATTTTATATGTTTACTTTGAAATAGAACTGCGACATTCCCATTCACGTCCTTGGCTGTCAGTGCTATCTTAGTCTTAAAAAAACTATGGTCAAAGTTTCACGTTCTAATTTCCAGCTTGGTGTGTGATGCGAGTTTACAAATTATGATTTCACGAGAAGATATATTTTTTTAAAATTATTACTCGATTCTCTAATGCAAAGTACGTTACATTAAGAACTTTTGTTTTGTATACTAGATAAGTGATGAACATAATAATACATACTTATAGGCTCAAATTACCATAAAAAGAATAAGGTCCCAAGAGAAAACTTAATAGCGGAATTGTATGTATTGATTAACAAATTTGTTTGCAGTAGCTTAATTCACATTATAATTTTTATTTAATGAATGAACTTAGTATAATGACAGTCACAATGGGGTTGATATGTACATATTACTTGTACAAAAGCACTTTTACGAATGAAGAGAGAAAAAAAATCCATTAAAAGAACTGACTTCTTGACCTGAATGTATACATCAATATGCAATAGCAAAAATTTCTTTTAAATATAAAAGTACACAAAAGAAATCATATATCGATTTCTCTACTCTTTCTATATTTGTTTTGCCAGAATACAACATTTTATAAAAACTTGTTGCTTGAGCTTGTACAATTGTACGTACACCCTGTGTTTTTACTATATAAAATATATAAAAGTTGTATTATCAACAACCTTCATACCTTACTCGTACAACAATGTTGTTGGGTCGTATTCCGCCGGCAGCAACAAAGGCATTGTGATTCTACCCTACAAAATTATGACAGGTTGTCGTTCGTAACCAACAGGAAATACCTCCGTTAAAATTGTGAAATCGTTGTTTGCTTGTAGCCGGTTGAAACGCTATGACTTTGCAAACTTTTTTTTTATTGTTTTGCATAAAATCCGTTGTAAGGTAAAATCTAAAGCGAATCTTTTTGTATCTTTTTGTCGTGTCCAGGAAATATTTTTCCAGTTTACTCTGTTCTGATTTTGTTCTGATGAAAGTCGTAATAGACCCGGTTTTTGTTAACTTTACCGTTTAATAAACATACACAAAATTCCTGATTCAATTAACGTATTTTTGTTATTACGAGGGCGATTCAACAAATATTTAACCTACAAAAGAAAAACGAAAATTTTAAGAAAGTAGAGATTTATTTTTCAACATAGTCTCCTTTCAATTCAATACACTTGACCCAGCGATGCTCCAACTTTTTTAACCCGTCAAAAAATACGATTTCCCGAGGTCTTCAAAATAGGTCTCTGTGGCGGCGATGGCCTCATTATTCGACCCAAATCTTTTGCCGGCGAGTGACTTTTTCAGATTTGGGAACAAGAAGAAGTCACAGGGAGCCAAATCTGGAGAATACGGTGGATGGGGCAGCAATTCGTAAAGCAATTCGACCAATTTGGCCATGACGACGGCGGAGGTGTGAGCCGGCGCGTTGTCGTGGTGGAACAGCACTTTTTTCTTTGCCAAATGGGGCCGTTTTTTTTTCAATTCGGCGTCGAATCGGCCCAATAAGTCGGAATAGTAGAGCTCCGTGATTGTTTTACCCTTCTCGAGGTAATCGATGTAGATCACACCTTGTGAGTCCCAAAAAACACTGGCCATTACCTTTCCGGCCGATTGAACAGTCTTCGCCTTTGGAGCACGTTCGCCGGGTAAAGTCCACTGTTTCGACTGTTCCTTGGTCTCTGGTGTGTACCAGTGAACCCATGTTTCGTCGACGGTCACAAAACGACACAAGAACTCCGCCGGATTACGTTAAAACAGCTCCAAACATGTCGCCGATGTGGTCTCACGGTTGCGCATGCGCTTGTTGTCTGGTGTGAGCAAACGCGGCACCCATCGCGCCGATAACTTTTTCATACCCAGTTCTTCGTACAGAATATGATGCACTGTCCCTTCTGCGATGCCTACAGTCTCAGCTATCTCACGAATCTTCAATCGCCGGTCTGCCAACACGAGATCGTTGATTTTTTTTACGTTTTCCTCCGTAGTAGCCGTTTTCGGTGCACCTGGGCGTGGATCATCACAAACCGAATTTTTGACGGTCGCCATCGAAGGAGAAGAGTCACCGTACACAGCATCTAAGCGCTCTTTGATTTCGCTGCGCGTTTTCCCTTCCAAAAACAAGAATCTAATCACTGAGCGATATTGTTATTTTTCCATTTTTGTAAAACCGACCGACACGCTCGCTTCCAAAGGCTGTCAAAACAAAACAAATGAAGGGAAAAGATTGAAAACTTCTTAGTAGACTTCAAAAAGTATTTACTGCACGATAGTAAAACTCTTTTGTAACAACAGCGCCATCGGGCGGCGAGGCTAAGTAATAATTGAATGCCCCTCGTATAAAGAAGTAAATAGCATCGAATATTTCTTGTGCACATTGCCTTTTTTTTTCTTTTCCTATTGCAATTTAGCTAGAAAAAAATCTTTGGGGATGATTCTCGCTTTACGTACTTGTATTTATATGTTTGATTTGTTCCGCGTTTGTATTTTCATGTACAAAAAATTAATAAGTAAATATTATTAGCTTAGCACGTGTAATTACCGCGTATGTCTCGATCTCTTGAGGCTTTTTAATAAAATGTACTCAGGCTATTTGTGAGTCCTTATTTCTAGTAAAGTTCCTTCATAAACATTCACATTTATAATATTGGTAGGAACTTTCAATATATGACTATCGTAAAGCTTCTATTCTATTCAGTGTTTTCCCTGTAGCGCCCACACGTGTGTGATGTGCAATTTATTATGTGCGTCGTAGCTTCGTAGCACGTGTATGCTACGGACTACGCAATGAAAACTTGTAGGTCGAGAGAGCTACGTAGCGTTTAATTAACTATAGTAGATTAGTAGCTAAGGGCTGTAAGGCATCAATTGCAGCCGGTGATAATGAGGCGCACGAGCGCAGCGAGGGCGCCTATATTTCGAGGGTGCAATTGGTGCTTACACCCGAGCTAACTACTCTGCTTTACATCTCGATTGTGAGGTAAGTAGGTCCTTATTACCCCCAAATAGGGCTTGTAGGTGACCAATAAGCGCTCTAGGGTAATAATGTAGCTTGGAAAGCTCTAGGGCGGTAAGTAATTAAAAAAAAAACACTTCACTATTTCAAAAAATTCGCGTACATCTAACCATCATACTGGCAATAAATTACAGCCCTAGGGCTTTTCTAGCTACATTATTACCCTAGAGCGCTAATTGGTCACCTACAAGCCCCATTTGGGGGTAATAAGGACCTACTTACCGAACATGAGAGATGTAAAGGTAATTAACGATCTCCGTGGTCTAGTTCCCCACACCGGCTATAACCGCCTGGTGATTCTACTCAGAGAGCGGGACACCCCCGTGGTGATGTCTCTCTGAGCTAGAAACCCATCAGGTTAGGTAAACCAAACGAGGCTTGAGGACCCACCAAAGTTCTCGCCTTCTTATAAATAATTAAGGTGAAGCTGCAACAGCCATCTGCGGCTAACAGCATAGGTCCCTCAAAAAAACAAAAAAAACTACGTGGTCTAGTGGTTGATACCATAAGACTAGCGTGACTATAATCATGTAATGTGTATTGCACCACACAAAAAAATGCACAAAAATCTTGTTATACTTCTATAATTTCTTCTGTTTTGCGGTTCTTTGTGTAAAAAGATCGGTTAGGTGCAGTAGCATCGATCTAGTTCCACACCTGAGTGCCTAGTGCTAGTTTTACTGAGTTTCATTCGATCATATGACTTAACTCTATGAGTGTTGTCATAAGATTATTACATTATTACAGTGTTACATTTTTATGATTTTATATTTAATAATATAAGTAACTAGCGTATATATTTTAGAATAATAAAAACAATGTCGGAAAGAGTTTAGCGCGACATAATCTGGCAGTAAGTGCAGTGTTCTGGCTCATACTACCAGCCTTGACCGGCGCCGTTAGCCTCCAAACCGGAACGAGGCTGCGAAGTGGATCCTCTCTGAAACTCGTCTCGTCCGTGTTCCGAATGTTTGGGAAATTAGAATATCACATGTTGAGTAGTTACTGAAGATAGATTAGAATGCATCAAACTTTTATGAAAACTTAATAACAAATGTCGACTCTAGTTTCACGAGTAAGAGGGCTTTAAAATTTTTGCGGCTAATAATTTTGAAAATTTAATGTTATAAACGTATAAAAGGTTATATATAATGTTATAAACCATAAAAAAAAAAGGTTGTGATATCTTCCCTTTACAAAGGCGATCTGGGTCTCTGCGGAGGTCAATTTGTAAATCAATTTAAAGGGAACGCAACTCGAAACCTATTGAATAAAGCTGCTCTATAAAAGCATAATCTTGTTAACGGATGACCGGTTCCTTTTATAATGCTTGTGCCGTTAGGAGTATAGTAGAATGATCACTTGTTCCTTGTTAATCGTTGTGTCAATAGTGAAGATTGGTACAAAGAATATAGAGAATGCTTTGTTATACAAACCAACGTAAATTATAATTTGCTGTAAACTTTGTCTGTGCTACATTCATTTTAATTACTTATCGGAAGAATGTAAAGTATATATTTTTTAGATTTAAAGCCGACACAGGAAATGACATGACTGAATACGAAGTTTTTTACTACATAATCATCCAGACAAAGAACAGGGAACCACCAACAATAACTGTTTTAAAAAGCGATGCTTTTGAAGCGTTATTGACGCGCCAGTAGAATAAGGCCCTAGCCCCCCTAGCATGACCACCGAAACACGATATGATAAAACCGATATATCGATATAAACTGTTAAAAAAAAGTTGATCTTTTAGCTATCTTCAAGTTTTAAGTATGTTTTGGATATTGGTATTGTTATTTTATGCATTGTTAAATAAATATATTAATGTCGATAAAATTTCAAGATAGCCATTATATCCAATATATTTTGACAGTTCATATCGATTTATCGTTTTATCATATCGTGTTTCGGTGGTCATGCTAGGGGGTAGGTGTGATATTGACTATACCGGCACATGCCATTCACGAGTCGCGAAAGTCAGAACGGATCGGTAGAGGTCCGCCGCGCCGGCCGGGAGAGCCGTATTGATTGCCTGCGACCTTTGCCTTTTAGACGCCCTGAAAGATAAGCGAGACGTTTGCGTTGATAGATTATTTTGTAACGTCTCATACGAATAACGAGAGCAGTAGGGTCATTCTAGAATCCAAGTCCAATCCAATCGCTGGACATAAGATTGTGATGTTTTGTACTATCGTCAAATAGGAATCCAATTCTATGTTCCGTAGGTCTAGACTAAACTAAAATATACTGAGATTGTTCCATCCAAGGTTCGCGCAATACGGACTCGAAGAGTACAGAAATAGTACGGAAAATAACAATACTAATGTTGTTCTCTTGGAATTGGTTTTAACAGTAAGCCTTACTGGCTGCTGTGTGTTAGGCGGTCGTTAAAAATGCAAAATAGTTACAAGTATTAAGTCTAGATCTAGTAGCAAGAGATTTAGGATTCGAAATTGGAGAAATTATTTGGAATAAATAGCTCTATTTCTATACATAGGTATATGTGTATTTACTGCTAGTTGTAGGTAAAAGTATATGTTCAAAGTGCGGAGGTTTCCATCGCGCAATTCGTGTAAAGTTACGTAATTGTGAGGTGCTTTAGACTCGATATGTCTAGACTAGCCTCTGTTGCCTGGGAATCAAGGAGGTTCCACAGTCCCATTAATTATGTATTAATATGAAAACACAGAATCATGTTTCACTTGATACTTATTATTACTAGGTATCTGAAATGTAATATTATGTTAAATCATTCAGCACTCAAAACTTTCTGTTCTGGCACCACACTATTATGTCCAATCCAAACAAAACCCATTTATTTTTGGACAGACATTTTGTTTTTGAATGACATGTAGAATTTTAAGAGAGTTATTTGAAAAACTAGTCAAAGTTGAACGAGCCAATCCATCCATAAGCTACAGCTTTCATGTTGCCTGCGACGAAGTCGCCGACGTCCGTCGTCTTTGTAATCCGGATTAATATTCAAGTATCTATGCAGTCTCAAGGAGTTCCACAGCGTCACTCAGGTCAAAGTGGCACCTGTCTTGTCTCGAAGCACTTGTTTTAACTTTTGTGGTGGCACGTGGTTGAATAATTTTTCGAATATAATACGTACGACCGCTGTCGCTGTCTGATTAAGGTTGTTCGATCAATGAATGTTACGTTTTTACAATGCATTGTTTTCCTGCACTGAAAGAGAGAGGAGTCCTTCTAATGTTGTTGAAGATCTTGAATTCTGATACCTATTTGCCCTACCAGTGATAAATTATTGTAGCAACCATAGCCCCCAGTTACCTTATGGCAACATTTCGTATTTTACATTACTGACACAGAATTGTCATTCCCATTTATATTCATTCATACTGCTATAATGAACGTCGCCATAACAAAATTACTCATAGTTATAAAGTGTTTATATGACAGCTTTGAATTAGCAACTAAAGTAAGCGAATAATCAGGTGGCTGGATTCTTTATATGATTATGATATTTTGATGAGCTCGAAAATTTAAACTTAATTCACTCGGTGAAAAACCGTGTTAACGTCCAATTAAGGGTTGTTTGTGAATTACACAACAATAATTATCGCGAAGCATTCCTTTGTTCGAGTCCCTCCCGTTTGCTGTTTTTACAGTCTGTAGCGTCCGCGTCGTTATTGCTATGTTAATTTTATTAGGATTGCCAGTTGTGCTCGGATCTGCGAATTAGGCATTACAAATGTAATGTTCATAGTTACGAGCTCTTTATCAATAATCCTTGCTTGTCGTATCCTAGATAATATGTGAATAAGTTTGAAGTGTACATATTGAAAATTGTCATTGTTGTTGTATTAGTTGCAGAGGTAAATTGCTAGTTAATTTGAGCATATCATGATTGAAAGGAAGATTAAAAAATGTTTTACACATATTCCTCGCTCAGTAACGCGACCAGAGATAGAAATATAACGAAATTTTAAGGTAGAAATGAACATAAATTTCAATTTATTCCTGGAAATTTTCGCAAATTTGATTCTTGAATATGATTCGAAGCACTTAATTGTTGTGTTCCCTTCGGAACTGTGGTCGTCTCAACTTACCTAATGCTCTTAAAGTTTGATGTTAAACTAAATCAGTCTGAGATAAATGGAACCACCACTGGAGTTTACTGTTTTTAGTTCTTGTTAAATTAAGTCTCGGTGTCTTGGGGATGAAGTAAGATTATTAAGATCTTTGTACATAATACGTATGGCTTTCAGACTTCGGGAAAAAACAATTACATTTATGTCAAATTACAAGAGAAATTTCACTAAATATTTTAGCACAGCGTTTCCCAACCAGTGAGGCGCGCCCCACATGGGGGGCGTAGAGTGAACCAAGGGGGGGAGCAGCGAGTGGCTCCAGAATTAAACTGTATAAAGAATAATATGCGAAGTCAGCGACATGTTGCAACCATCTATTGAATAAAACTAAACACGCCAATATTTTCGTTTGTTTAATTTACTTGACTACCCATTTCGCCCCCTAGGGGGTCGTAGTATTTTAGAATAATGTTGGGTGAGGCGCATAGGGTAAAAGCTTGGGAACCCCTGTTTTAGCAAATGACATGATAACAAGTTTTTTTTATTGCAATTAAGTTGGCAAACAAGCAAAATGCCCACCTGATGGTAAGTGGTAACATTCACCTATAATAAATGTGGTTCCTGTGAGATTCGCAGCAAAACTGCAACCCCCACAAGAACCACAGTGTACGTTGCCAACTTGTGACTTAGGATGTAAAGTCACGGTACCCAGTAATTTCAGTGCCATATCTTACCCTTCAAACCGGAACAAAGCAATGTAAGCACTGCTGCTTTGCGGCGGAAATTGGTAAGACAGTCTGAATTACCGAGCTACCAGAACGGAATTACGGGAAGAGCAAAAAAATGATTTATTCAAGGTAATGTCCGAAACGTCGATCAGAGAAATCAAGGAATTATTCACAACGTTCCACTCAAGGATTCGTTTCTGATGACTTCGTGCCCCCTGAGATGCGAGGGGTTCTCCTCAGTTAGGTCTTCAATTTCATAGCAATATTTGTTCCGCACTCCCCGGGGATTGCCTGAAGGTATTTGTGTGCAAAGGTAGCATGATTCCAGTCAACCAGAGGTGATCGATGCACGCGATTCGAAATGTAATTCAATTTCTATTAAAAGTCAGTAATATAGTTCTCTAGTTCTGTTTATATTATTATATTTTAATAACATTTGTACTGTTAAGTGAAAACGCTATAGATTCATGTCAATATAACACTTTTTTATCATCTGCCTATAGGGGTTATGCTTACTTACTAATATTATAAAGGAGAATGTAACTCTTGCCGTCTGTCTGTAATGCTTTCACGCTTATACCGCTGAACCGTTTTTAATGAAATTTGGTATAGAGATAGCTTAAGTCCCGAGGATGTTTATAGACAACTTGTTAGTCTAAAATTTTATGTGTTCCCTAGGGGTTTCCTATAATCTCACAATGGAAATCGACCCACCTTTCGACCTATTTTCGACGACCCATGTTTCGATTCGGAAATATCGGTATATAAAAATAAGATTAGACAAACAAAAACTGTAAATGTATGTAAGTATTTTCTTTTAATATTATTTTTTTTTCTTTTATGCCGCCATCTATTTTCTCTGCTTGGCCCAATGGTTGACTGGTAGAGAGCGATGTTCATCGCTAAGTCCGCCATATGTACAAACCTATTGTAACATGGAAGTATAAATAAATAAATAAATAAATAGTATACTTCATAAGCTTTATTTTAATAACCTCTAAACATGGATAAAAGAAGTGCTGCTGACAATAGATTTATTTCTTCGGAAAACTGTGTTTCTCATTTTTATGTTCAACGCAATTTCTGTGACAATGTAGTGTGTTAAAAGTTAATTGAAGCAATGTTTATTCAAAAATTGATTATTCCTACAGATTTATTGAGCCTTTGAATTGAGTTGATTTTTCCAAAAAATTTAAGCCATTTTAACATTTTTGGCTGTCAGTTTTTAAAATGAATAAACCTAAATCCGTCACAGTAAAAACTCGTCTAATGTAAGCTTCGACTGTTGTTTAACAAACAGGGTAAACTAAGTGTAGTTGGCTCTGTGAAAATAAATGTATGGAAAATTGCATTTTGAATTTTCAATGACGCCACATCTTTTAAATGACTATGTTAACATGGGTAGGTTTCGGCTTGATATGGCATTGACCAAACACCTTGTTTATTTATTCATCGTTCTAAACTAGCGTATAGAGTATTTGAGTAAACGTATTTACCGCACAACTCAACACACCCCTTGTCTTGTCGAATTTGTGCTTTGTAAATACTCATATTCCTAAACATCGAGGATTTATAATGAGAAACGTTATACACGGTTATTTTTTTATCACCCCGGAAAATTTTAGGGACGCCTCAGGACACATCCATTATTATATAAAAAATTTAAAAAATGAAATAAAAAGAAATAAAAAAATCTCTAAAAATGCTGCTCTCAACTAGTGCAGCATTTTATGGATATTTTAGAAAATTAATATAAAATTAAGTAAGTGAGTTATTTTTTTTATTCATATTTAAATCATTCTAATACCATGTCGTGAAGCGTACCTTAAATTTTCCAGTGTGATAGAAAAATAACCGTGTATAACGATATTGTTCCCGTTTCAAGGATATATAAAATGTTATGCGTAAAAGCTCTAGATGTTTCCAAAACAGGACAAGCCATTGTCGGAATGCTCCACGGTACCGAAAGATATCGTAAACTCGTTCCGGTTCTCGCGTTTCGTATTCGTATCTAATATAAAGCGGGTACGTGCCGCGGCCGCATCCAACTGTACTTATTCGACGGCCGCCTCCTATCTGCAGGCAGCGGCTGTGAAGCAAAAACCATTAAACACCCGTTGACTTAGTTGAAAAGTACAATGTTGCGGGCAATCTCTTTTTAAATTGCCACGTTTTTGTGTGTTTAGATTGGAATGCATTTTTTTTATTAGTATAATATGTAATTTTGCCCGGTAAAGATCTACTGAGAGGAGACAGAGGAGATAACACGAGGTTCCCATGTAAAATTATAGTTCGACGACCACTCGACCATTCGGCTACAATTAGTTTTAATGTATGTACGAGTATGTATGTTTAATAGCCAGGAAGATCTTAGTTCGATGAAACGTATGAAAAAAAATCGACACGGCTACGATAGTCTATCAAAAGCTGTTTCATTCGAAAATTTTAAAACGTGACAATTATAAACGAGTATTTGGCAAATATACTTGTAATTATGCTGTTAAACATCTTACACATAATCAAGCTCAACTCGTAATCTCCCAATACAAATTTTGGATAGTAATAAATAAAACAAATCGCCCGATATATCAACAGAGGCCCGTTCCCAAAAGTTAGGAGCGATCTACATTATTTAGATTGGTTCATATTTATTGGGCCTTTCTTGATATTTTTGCGAGCTCGTCTGTGCACGCCGTAGGCTTATTTAACGTAACGAATTAGGATGGCGTGATGCGATCGCTTCTTCGACGTCAGATTAAGATTGAGGGCCAAGGCGACCTCGTTCATTCGGAGGGCCGGGGGTGCTGAGCTGACCAGTGACCACCCCGTCTCCACAGTCTCGGGTGCGCTTTATAATGTTTTGTTTACCAATCTAGGAGTGCTTGATGTGGATTCTTCGCAGTGTTTCTAGGCTTTTGTTTTTGTACAGTTATATCGGTGAATAAATGTAAATTTTAATGAAACATCAGACCGGAAATCACAATATTTACAACGTTTTAACAGTATTAGACACATTTCCGTTCCCATACATTTTGACAATACCTTAACAGCTGTCAAAACATATGGGAACGGTAACGATTTGGTCCCATTAACATAAACACCGAAACATGATATGATAAAACAATATATCGATATAGACTGTTAATTTTTTTTGGATTTTTCTGCTGTCTTGAACTTTTGAGTATGTTTTGGATATTGGTATGGTATTGTTATTTTGGTTATTATTGATATATTAATGTGAATAAAATTTTAAGGAAGTCATTATATGCAACATATCAGAGGGATCATATTTTACCGGAGGGAGTCTGTACCAGCGTCGTGTGCTTGGGTACCTCCGTCTTACCTATTTCTGCCGCAAAGCAGCAGTGCTTGCATTGCTGTGTTCCGGTTTGAAGGGTAAGATATGGCATTGAAATTACTGGGTACCGTGACTTTACATCTGGTGTCACAAGTTGGTAACGTACACTGTGGTTCTTGTGGGGGTGGCAGTTTTGCTGCGAATCTCACAGGAGCCACATGTATTATAGGTGACTGTTACCACTTACCATCAGGTGGGCAGTTTGCTTGTTTGCCAAGTTATCCGCAATAAAAAAAAAATCTTGACAATTCACATCGATTTATCGTTTTATCATATCGTGTTGCGGTGTTCATGCTACGGGAGCATGCAGCATAAATCGCGTTCGTACCGTTTACGTTATACATTCTGTATCAAACGGCGATGTATGAGAATGAATTGTGATGTGGAATCATTTGCATACATTTTGTTTTTTTTTTTTTTATAATTTCGTTATTGTTTTTGAATTGTTACTTCGTCTAGGCCCCCTGGGTCAGTCATAGGTCATATCTCACTCAGAACCAAACAATTAAGAGCGTTCCAATTTTATTCGTTTACTAGCTAAACCCGTGAACTACGTTTCGCTTTAATTAAACTTAAGTCTCATACATTTTTGGAGGGCCACCTTTATCACCTAGAGGTACGACAAATAGTCTGCGATCTATTCTCACACCTACCAAATATAGAAAGAGATTTTTATATATTTGATTAACGTCAACGTTTAATTACATTCTCTACTAGTGAACCGAACGGCACGTTATAACGTGATTTGTGTTTAGGCACAGACAAAGATAAAATTTAAATAAGAAATATAAACTTACTACCTAATAAAGACATTGTCAAGATGTTATATTAATTACTTATAGTGAAATTGAAGGGAATTTTATGAGCTGCGGAAATAATGATAGTACAATCAAAGGAGACGGAAGGGCGCGGTGACCTTGAAATCTTGACTGTAATGGAATCCAAGTCTGCATGAGAGTGACGCAATACATTTACGTAAGCGAATATTAACGCTTTGTTAATATATACTTAGGTAGGTGGGATAGATTCTAGGGCTCGTGTTCCAGCACTTTGTGTTCATTATTTTGTGCCGCCCTAAGTTGATATCCGAGCTTATCTGAAGTGTTAACTTTTTCCAGATCTTTTCGATAGTCTTCACAGTTAGTCCAGTCAATCCAGTGTCTTTCCACAGTTCGTTCTCTGATTATCGAACAGTCAATATCTGTGTGAGTACTTTCAGACTCTTTTATAATACAGTTACAGGTGTAAGATCTATCCCGGAAATTTTCGGAAATAACATAAAACACAGTTTTTGGCTTTATCGATTACAAGACATGACGACTGCTGGATATAGGATTCTCCTAGTGCACGCCACTCAACATGATCCGTCTGTGGGTGACCTGCACTACGTTTGCCGAAATACAGTCTCCACTCAACAAGTCGATTCCCTCAACGGTTGTCAGTTTTGCAGTTAATGTGGAGAGCCCACTGCCACTTCAGCTTGCTTATTGGGTGGGGTATGTCGATAACTTTCGTTTTCTTACGGGTCACTTCGTTCCGGATCCGATTCTCCAGGGAGACTTCGAGCATAGCCCTTTCCATAGCTCGCTAAGCGATTTCAAATTTGTGCACTCACCTTACCGTGTTCGTGTACCTACACGTTTTTGTCTCTGTATGACATGGTGGCTAGAATGCACTGATTGAAGAAACTGCATGCATTGTGGTTTAGACTAAAGACCCGACGTATCTTTGCTTATGCTGCTTACCCATCTTTATCCTTTTGTTGGAATCTTTATCACCAGGAGTTGCTTCCAATGAACTGTACAATTTGCCAGAGGTAAATGGGACTCCTTCACAACTTCGAGACTGCAATCGGTCCTAGACGTGTCCTATGAACACAAACGTTAATTCTATATAATTACAATGGTATATGAAACACATTTTTATTCTCTTTATAAATAATTTATAAGGCAGATAGCATTCATCCTAATGCTGCTCTCGTAAGTAGAGTTAAATTATTGTCATTTCATCGGTTAAACGAGAAATTTGTCACACAGCGTTTCTAAATCCCGTTAGTGCAAATACCTGCGTTATGTTTTTCAAAATAATTGACGAGAAGACTGCTCCGCGTTAGAGCAACACAGGCAGACCACGTTCGACCTCTTTCATAAAGTTCGTTTATAGGCCCGTTATGTTGTAACGCGTGCCCAAACGGCACTTATTGTAATACGCCGAGTTCTCGACGGCGGCCGCGGCTCCTTGGGAAGCGTCCTATCTACGCCTATCACTTTGTTTATTACTTATATCGACTCTGATATAAGTAGAGACGTATTCGACTTCGACGAGTAAAGCTGTGACTTGCTTGATTTTGTCCCGTTGCTTTACGTATTTTTAATGTCAGCTTCTGTAAAGGTTGCGTCTTTTTCTTAGTTTTTTAGATTATCTTTAGACTACTCATATTGGGAAGCCACTTAATAGGCAGATACTAAATTTTACTTACAACATTAATACGTAATCGTTACGTAAAGTTAATACCGAGTGTTTGATTAATTTAATGCTCTATTAGGTTGAAAGACTCTAACTAAAGAAAGGTTCTAAAATTGATTCATTATCTGATTGGATAGGAAAAATTAAATATATTGTTATGTTGATGTTATTGAAATGTTGCACTTATATCTTCAAAATTTGTTTTTATTTCTCAAGACTCATCATAACAACACATCCGCCATTGGTTAATCAATACAATATATTGATTATGTCGCACGTGTTGGAAACAGCGCGTAGTTACTTGTACAGTTCCTTGAACCAAAGCACTGAGTTATACGTAGTAAATTATAACTCAGTGAACCAAAGATCATGTCCATTGTCCAGTAATCTCGGACCAGCTTTACAATCATCCGATATGAAAGGCAGTTTGAACATTTCAAGCTGTATCTCTATAATACTATTTGATTAACGAGTCTAAATCATGTCTAAATACAGAATTCTAGAAAGTTCAGCAACAAACGTTTCAAAACTATCAACTTTTGATATGCTGTTAACCCCACACATCTGTCCCTTCGTGCAAATGAAGACGGAAATTATTAAAAATGTACATTTATCCCTCGTGCTTAATTTTGTTTCTACTATAAATAAACAAACTTGTTGTTTTGTTGGTTGTTGATGATAAAATCTATATAGAGACTAAAATCGAACTAATGAGGTAAAGGCGTGTTCATAAATGTAATGTGTGATCAGCTGAGCCTAATGGAATCCTGAAGAGTCCTGAAGGAATTGATCCTTCGGTTGACTTATCGAGCCTCAGGGTACGCTGCGATGAACGCATGAAAGATGACGCAGTTAAAATCGTGTGGGTGTAACCGCGTCTGGCCATTTCATATATGCGTACGTACGGCTGTTTCCTCCACGGTCCGCTAAATAACTAGATTAATTCATTAATTGGTGAGTTTCTGTCTAATGATTAAATTATTAGTAACAATGGGAGTGTTGCGGGGAGCTGGTGGGCTGTATATTGTGTTATTTGCGGTGTGGGTGGCGTGCGCGCGCACCCCGCCGTTAGATCGAAGGTTGTGGCTGAGGCAGGGCGCATGCGCCGCTCGGCCGCTCCGCCGCCTCCGTGCCGGCCCGCAGTCGCACCGCGCACCCGACCGCGTCGCGCCATGTCGCCTACTGCGACTTGACGGAGCACCCAGCTCACTGAAAAACATAAAGTGTTAAGTGCGTCAACGGCTCTCGCTGCAGCCACTCGATCCGGTAAGTTTACGTACACCGCTCACGGTATCGGCTGCCGAGTCTCATCCAAGGTTAGAGGTGCCTCTCCAGATACTTACCAGTTGAAATTCCAAGAATTGTAGATGGCGCTAGTGGATACTGTGAGTCATCTCTGCGACACGGTTTTCATGGCCGCTCGTTTGATTTTACCCCAAGTCCGCCGGAGATCCGTCGCTCCTGAAGATTGCAGTCTGTTACGTAAGTGGTCGGCTAGGAGTGCAGCGGCCGTGGTGCCTGCGATACACTTTCGAACTAGACTGGTGCGCGCTGGAGCGCGACCAATTACAGCACGCGAGGATTGGTTTCAGGAAAACATTCACCATTTTGTACGCGAACCTTGTGCTGACGATTGTGTTTGGTACACATTAAACATTGTGCACTGTCCCCCAAAAGAGTAAACTGATTCTCGTCAGTTTCCCGTTGTGCTAATTTCCGCTATTTATGGATTTTGTGCTTTGTTTTTTCATTCGGAACTGTGAAGTGATTTTTGAATTGGATTTCAATTTTTCGACTTGTCTATGCAGCATTATAGAAAATAGGTAAACGAATTATTTATTTCTATACATTTTGAAATTATTTTTGTATTATATGTAGGAACTTGAATGTTTTATTTGTGAATTTATAGCCTATATTTGGATTAGGAAAATAATATGATTATAAAAATTGAAATATAGCAAAGAATTTCCTAAACCACAGACAAAGCGTATAGGTACTGCATCATAAAAAAATAAAAACACAAACCATTCGCCATTTGCAATTTAGGCCTAACTCGGAAACCAAGCGTGTTCTTCGTACGCTGCCTTTGTTGAGATCTTTTGTTAAAGTAACTCACACAACATCTCGTTAATTCTTCCGAATTCAGTTCTCGTTGTATCGTATAAACACTTTGGCCTACATTATTGGATCGCAAAAAATGGTCAGCTGGCCAGCGCACGCGCAGATCGGCGCGCCGAAGCGCAGCGCAGTAATTAAACGAGGTTGACCGATTGCGTTTCCAACTGTAAATTAGCAGTATAGTAATAACAATTCGTAACATTGAATCTTGCAGTTGAAAATACCCATGTTGCTTTTGGAAATCTTATTTATGTTGATTATTACGTAAATGAAAGGATTATTTTTGACCACTCCATAATAATGGCTTCCCGTCCTAACAATTTGAGGCTTACATCCCTCTTATCGAGCGCCTTGATAATTCATTTGTATTTGTATTTTTAACAAATACGAAATAATTTTTTTTCAAATTATCATGCTTACAATTGTGTTGCGATCTTAAGTTACTCAAATTAGTTTTCGTCGATACATAGCAAAAAAGTACGAGTCGGACAGACTAGCCCATCGCACCGAGGGCTCCGTACAAATTTGTGGGAAGATAATTAATATAAATAATTCAGGAATCGAGTCTCGCAATTTTTTCCGAGCTTCGCATAACAATGCAAACTGTTAGGTACTACATATCCCAAAGTTATTAGGTATATAAAAATATTCTTAAAAAGTATTCGCTAACCTGACCTGTAAGACGGACTTGATAGTGTATTGACCAAACACCTTATATAGAAAACTATAAAAAAATATTTGCCTACTAAACTGCTTCTTATGAGGACTCGACTCCTTATTGCCTTTCTTTCCCCTATTGACGTCATTCTGTGACATTTGAAGTACGTAATATCCCTTCATTTGGATAATCGTTACTGTCGAGACAAATCGCAAGGAAGTTTTGGCATTACCAACCCTATTGTCAACCTTTAAATCCATAGGCCTAATTGGACTAATTTCAATGTCTGAAATTAGTCCATTATTGTATGGAAAAGGGGTACTTTAAAAAATTGCGATAAATCGATCCTTTTAGATTAAAACATATTAAAAGGGCTATGAAATGATCGTTTTCTAAATCAATGTACAATAATAATATCTTAGTATTAAATCTATCCATTAATATTATTGAAACTCCTGTTTGGTGTTGGATTTTAAAATTTCCTCTATGTTTTATGACAACTTCTTTGCCGTTAAAGCCTTTGGAATTCCTTACCTGAGACCATTATAAATCTTGCACCATCTCATAACAATACATTTTCTGCAGCTAGAATTTTAGTTTTTCCTTTCTTTACGATAGGTACCTATGTAGTGTATTATGTATTTTGTAGGCTTATTTATTTATTAATAACATTTAGTATATATATTTTATTATTATGTCAGAATTTCACGTTACTGGTTCCAATTAAATTTACTTTTACCTACTGTTAGTTTGCCTGGTAGATATTACGACTTAGTCAAAAAGATCCTCTTTTGTTAATAATGACTAGTTTTAAGCACAATTCTTGTAAACTATAATATTATAGCAATAGTTGTTTATTCATTCATTCATATATCCAAATTCGTATAACTTCAATTTAGCAAACTGCTTTCTTCTAGTTCACCGGCACATTAGTATTGACAGCGTAATATCTACCTCTGTCGACCTCGCTCAAGTCCAGCAAAACAATACAATACCACCTATAGGCTTGTCTTGTTACGCGGACAAAACACGACAAGACGCATAACACCACCTGTATTTCATATATAACAATGAAGTGAGATCTGAGCGATATATCTCTTTAATCTCTCTTGCCCGCCTTTCCAAGCCATTTACTCTAGTATTTTCTTCGTATTTATTTTGATTAAATTACCAGCATCATCCATAATAAAGTTCAGAAGGGTCAAGTCATCCTCTCCCCCTCCTCCCTCCCTCATTCAATAAATCTGGAGCCTCACGCTCCCTAAACAAAAATATTGGATCCGGTACTGACCCATGACAACTCGACTTGCGGTTTTGCTTCCTGCCGACCAACGAGCGAGGCTGAGGCAATTCCCTTCCCCTAGTCATGGGCCAGTGAAGTGGGAGATGGTCCAAACCCCCCATATCTTCTTATGTCTAAGGGCCGATTTCACTGTCCCTGATAGAAACCGTGTTTAATTAAACTTGGTTCTGATTAATCGAGTTCAGAAGTTAGTTGTGATCGCGGTTTACATCGCACCGATTTCACCGTTTTCGACTTGAACTCGTCGATTTAAACCTATTTTATCTTTGACAAAGAATGAACGAATGAATGATTGCTTTCATTACTAAAATTTAACTAGGGATCTTAGTGAGATTTTTTCGAAGAAAATATTAACATTTTCTTAATTTCATATTAACATCAAAATTTTCGTCAAAAGCTAGTGCCAAGGCTCCTCTCATGTGTGTTTTAAAAACAAATCTCAAACAACAATATCGTTTCTTTCTTTAAAAACAAATTAATTACTTCCAAAAATCAGGACAATGACAGCTCTTAAACGCGTTTATACTATATTCAAAACGTCGAGACTTGGCCGTTCAGAAACTCAACCAAGTTCAACATGAACGACGATTACTTTAGGCCAGTGAAACGCAACTTGGTAGCGGAACTCAGTTTAGAGCATAAACCGAGTTTAACTTGAACTGATCGCGTTTAATTTCTGTGGTGAAATCGGCCCTAAGGCGGGTGTGTTATCGCTGGGATAATGATGAATTCTGAACAATGTGTAATGTTTCCGTGCAGGTATAGATCCGTGCCTGCACCGATGCTCTAGTAGTCAGCGGGCGAGACACGCGCAACCATGTCGTCGGTGAAGGTGGCGGTCCGGGTCCGCCCCTTCAACTCCCGGGAGATCGCCAGGGAGAGCAAGTGCATCATTGAAATGACTGGCAACACCACAAGTAAGTCCATCATTAATCCACTGTTCGCACGCCACGAAAATAGACGAAGTCAGAGAATGTTTGGTTGGTGTATGCTGATGGTATTGTAGCATTTGAAAATCCGTCATTACCCCTTCGGGATAGAGAGGTGATAAAGTATGTGCGTGAGTCTGTAGTTGATTGGATTTAATCGTGGCTTACGAACGTTCGAGAAAATTACTAACATGTTTGTTTTACTAGTAAGTAGGGAACCCTTTCTTCTGGTAGATGTCGTAAGAGTCGACTAACTTCCGGTTTCAATATGCTATCTATCTCTGGTTTTGTTTACTGGAGATAGCTTCCCTCTCGAGAAGACTCTCCTAATTTCCGAACAGGTGTAAAGTCAACTTTTTCATTTTTTGCCTTTATTTGCATACATCTTAATTATGGTTATGGTGTATGTACATACAAAGTTTAAATAATACATTGCTTATCTTATTTTTTATATTTTTAATTAATTTGTTGGTTTATTAGATTCTTGTAATTTGCTTGACGTCAATAAGTGCCTGTAAAGGTCTAAATTGAATAAAGATTTTTGTGTGTGAATTTGAGTAAGTATAGAATTTTGACGTATTTTATGGAGCTATTGTCAAATACCTATCGCTTGATACCAAATCCACAGATAGATAGAATATTGCAGTCGGCTGTAAGAAGCTTAGAGCAACCTCCGAAGAGATAAAAACTTGAAATAAAACCCAACATCAGCTCGTTTGACCATCGTGGTGTAGTGGTCTGATTCCTTATCGTCTGAGGCACCATTTTGCCCAGCAGTGAGATGTATACAGGTTGGAGTGAAGATGATTATGAAAAAAATATAAAACAATTATGAACACAATGGACCGCAATGAAATAGAATCAGTGGGAAATATAATTAAATCTTCAGAAATATTGGACCCAACTAAATTTAAGTTTATTTAATCAAAATCAAAACTTTTTAATGAATCTTTATAGGCACTTATTATTGACGTTATACACCAGTTGAAAAAAGCTGTCTCTACCACCTGTTAGGGAATTGGGAGAGCCTTCTCGAGAAGAAGAGGCAAATTATAAAAATAGTATTTCGCATAGTGATCGGAACACATACTCAATTCAAATACATTTATTACATACTATGTAAGATATTTTAGATCCTATTAATTAGTTTTTGGCGATCGTGCTGAATACCATAAAATAGAAAATATAAAATGTTGTTTTTTTAACGACCTGTTTACCTTGCGGCCCTATGTAGACCCTTTTTTGGCCCTAATCACGTAAAAGTATATAATTTACAAAAAATAAAAGTAACATTGGGTAATTTAACACAAAATTATTTCTTTTCTATAATTCCATGTAACTACGTATGATTATTTTATTTTCTATCATTATTCTATGTATGGTTCATAATATGACTATTTTGTCTAATTGTGAAAGAAAATATTACGCAGAATAATGGACGGCGGACGCGAGATCATTACCCAGTATAGTTTAAATGCGCTATACACTAGTCCCCTGACCTTGCGTAATGAAGGGCGACTTAAAGAGAGCTCCTAATTGTTATTTTCCGCCAAGTTGGAAGGTAAATGCCCTGAGAGCGACCTGTCACAAGTAATAAAGAAATGAACTGAAAGGGCTTGGCAAATTGGGATAAATAGCTTAGTGATGGAAGTCATTACTCTTAACATACCTATTGTTTTTGCCTGAAAGCTATATTTTTCATTATCAGAATAACAGACACCTGTCGTAGTATATTTATTTATTTGTTTTTCTAGCAATTATCGAAGATTATAAGGAATATATACTATATTTCATAGTTTTACATAGCTTGTTAGAGTTGTTAGTATTCGAAATTTTATTCTGCTACATTGGAGTGGGAAATGTTACATTCATTTTTTTTGTATAACAAAATTGACTAAGGTCTACTTACCTATCCACCTTATAGTGATTTTCTACAGTTACCTATAAATATATGTGTTTTTTCATAAGATTTTCAAATCTGTAACCTCTATACAATGATCACAATCTACATACGCTGCCAAATTGTTAGTTTTTTTTATAGCAGATCAACAGTTTTAAAGATATAAAGACTAAATCGTAACAAAATCATACAAGAATAAACCGATTATAGATACCTATACACAAGTAATGACAGAGTAACAGTATGGCGCATTGTTAAACGGGAACTTACGAGTAATCATATTATATGTGACTTAAAAGAACATTACAAATTAATATGAAACAAACAGAGAAAAAAGGAAATAATATTACATACCAATCCCTGTTCCTAGTAATTTTATTGCCTTCTAAGTTCTAACCGAAATGTTAAGATAGGCGTACACAAAAAAATTAAACATTAAAATATCGACTCAATACGCATGTTAAAAGTTATGATAAACAGTGGGCGTATTTTTTTTGAAACTGGTGATAATGTGAAACGATTGCGCAAAGGCTTATTTATGTAGTAGTAGGTAGCTACCGTTTCGTAACCCCCGGAATCTAAATAGCTTGTAATATTGTTTGTGAAGTATCGGCGGAAGGTCGTCGGTGAAACCTTTCAAACCGGCAATGTCGGGAAAAATCAATTGATTGGTCTCTTAAAGGTCGCATGACATGTTTCAACACTGTTTTGTATTTCATTTGGTATACACGGAAACTAAGGGTCTCGTACACAGTGTGCACATACATGTTCAGAGTTAAAGCTGATAAAGCTTCAAGTTAGTTATACATCGATTGTATGAAGTGATGTATTTGGAACGAGTGATTATAATGTGACGGAAGCCTTATATTATTATTTGTATTATTTTTTATTTTTTTGCTATGACACTACCTTAATTTGTATTATTAACAATTATGTAGTTTGTAAATAGCACCAGTGATTGAGAGCACAAGAAATAAGTAACAGATTATCATGGTATGCAAAGGCATGCGATGAGCAGGGATGATAGTAATATCAGTCGAAGAGTTATGGAACATTAACGTGAAGAGAAATAAGGGGGAGGTAAATCCAAGAAAGTATCGATCGATGGATTGTATGAAAGATATGCTTGAGATAAATGTAAGTATTGTGATGATCTAAGATAGAGACGAATGAAAGAAGGAAACGTAGACCCCGCTAAATGGGACAAGGACAGCGTTATGATGTTGATACTCGATATTCAGGATTAGTTGTCATTGAATCTGCTTACGAAATAAGATGAGAGAGGGATGGAATCTCTCGTATTGTGTAGCACAACGATGATCCAATTCCAAATCTGTTCATTCCAAATCTTACAAAAACCACGTGTACTATTTAATTTAGTAATAATTTACGTATAGGCGACTGTAGCCACTTTTCCACCAGGTGGGTAGCCAGTTTGTTTGTCAACGTTGTTGTATAAAAATATAAACATTACGATAGATTTTGATTATTACAATAACGGGGATTCTAGTTGTGTCCCCCCTATACTTTATCTTCGTCCTCCAGCCCTGTCTTTTTGGATATCCACTTTAGATTAATTACAGCTTAAATGAACGTCGTCGCCATAACAAAACTATTCACTAAATTGGTGATGCATGTAAAACGTCTTTTAAAATGACAGCTCTGAGTTTTCTACCGAATATTAATGGGACAGATTCCAAGCTGATTTATCTGTATTACGTGTGTGTTGAAAATGCTTCCCTTTGTGACTTATTAATTTTGCAACGCAACGTTGAACTCTGGTCTTCAATTCGTGCGTGTTGCCAGTGATGACGTACGGAACTGAGACGTGGCCGCTTACAATGGGTCTCATCAGAAGGCTCAATGTCACTCAAAGGGCAATGGAGAGAGCTATGCTCGGGGTTTCTCTACGCGATCGCATCAGAAATGAAGAGATCCGTAGAAGAACTAGAGTCACCGACACAGCCCAAAGAATTGCAAACCTTAAGTGGCAGTGGGCAGGACACGTAGCTCGCAGGACTGACGGCCGTTGGGGCGGAAAGGTCCTGGAGTGGCGGCCGCGTACCGGGAGACGCAGCGTTGGTAGGCCCCCCACAAGGTGGACCGACGATCTGGTGAAGGTCGCGGGAAACCGCTGGTTGCGGGATGCGCAGGACCGATCGGTTTGGAGATCCCTGGGGGAGGCCTTTAAATCCAACAGTGGGCGTCTATTGGCTGAAATGATGATGATGATGATGAACGTTGGGCTCCACATAATGGCACTTCAGCGTCAACAAACGTGTTATTCGTGAAGTACTCGTATATAACTTGTAACATTATTTGTTTTTGCTTATGTAATTTGTTGTTCTAATTTACTGATCTGAAATGTAATATCTTTGAGATAGAGTGCTGAAGTCGCTTAATATGCGCATTCTACCGCGTCGTCGGCTCCGACCTCGTGTTTTAAATTTATCGCTTTTCTTCCGACCGAGGTAAATTTATTATTCCTGAATATTCATCTTTAATTTACGGTACGGCGTATTCCATAAATGGCTGTAAGTAAATAAATTACATTGTTTAACAAAATGTATTATTTATGTGTAATACATTTCGCTATCTTAGATTAATTTATATGAATATCGATTTACTCTGCATACACTAGGCTGCAAAGAAAAAGATTCGAAAACAAAACTTCAATATATAATTTCATCATTTAACACATTATCCTATATTCAATTTGTAGTTGAGAAATCGATTAAAGCTAGACTCTATCTAATGAGCAATGTCGGGTGAAGGCCATGTGCCCTTTGGCTCGCCTGAAATTACCAGTTTGATTATATTAGGTTGGGGAAAAAGTCTTTTCGCATTATAGTATGTATAAACTTGTAATAAAATCTCTTTGGCTATACTATTTGTATCTGGCTGGTTTTGGTATCATTGAAAGTTTAAATTTTAAAGAACATAATTCCAAATTCAAATTAGGAAAATGTGTGATTTTCATTTGTTTTTCGTACCGCCAAGATGAGTGAATCTAATGAAGAAATTCCATACATTTTAAAATTTTACTACAAAAAGGGTAAAAATGCAACGCAAGCCGCGAAAAAAATTTGCGATGTTTATGGACCTAGTGCAGTGTCTGTGAGAGTAGCACAAATTTGGTTTAAGCGTTTTCAATCCGGAAATTTTGATGTCAAAGATGCACGTCGCTCTGGTCGCCCTATTACAGATAAAATGGATGCCATTTTTGAAAAAGTGGAGCAAGATCGGCATGTCAGTAGTCACGACGTAGCTGAAGAACTGGGAATTGACCACAAAACAGTTTTGGCGTATTTGAAAAAACTGGGTACACAAAAAAGCTCGACATTTGGGTACCTCACGAGCTCACTGAAAGAAACCTAATGAACCGTGTACTCATTTGTGATTCTTTATTACGACGTAATGAAACCGAACCATTTTTGAAGAAGCTGATAACTGGTGATGAAAAGTGGATCACGTACGACAAGAACGTGCGAAAAAGGTCGTGGTCAAAGGCCGGTCAGGCTTCACAGACTGTGGCGAAACCCGGGTTAACTCGCAACAAGGTGATGCTGTGTGTGTGGTGGGATTGGAAGGGCATTATTCATTATGAGCTGTTACCACCAGGCAGGACCATCGATTCTGAACTCTACTGCGAACAACTGATGAGATTAAAGCAAGAAGTTGAGAGAAAGCGGCCGGAATTAATCAACAGAAGGGGTGTGGTTTTTCATCATGATAACGCTAGACCTCACACATCTTTAGCCACTCAGCAAAAATTAAGAGAGTTTGGCTGGGAGGTGTTAATGCATCCGCCGTATAGTCCTAACCTTGCACCTTCAGATTTCCACCTGTTTCGGTCTCTTCAGAATTCTTTAGGCAGTGTCAGGTTAACATCACGAGAGGACTGCCAAAACCACTTGTCGCGGTATTTTGACCAGAAGTCCCAAAATTTCTATAGCAATGGGATCATGTCCCTACCTACAAGATGGCAAAAAGTTATCGAACAAAATGGTACCTACATACTTTAGTTAAATGTAAATAAACTATATTAAAAAATGTTTTGAATTTTCTTAAAAAATGCGAAGAAACTTTTTCCCCAACCTATTATTTGGCCGAACCGTATTGTTCTAAACTTTAACGTACAATTGGGATGATGACTGAATTCTAATTTTTACGTCTCGTCATTAAATATTAAAATATCGTGGAAAAAGATGCACTTCTGTGAAATTAGAATTAAAATCGGCTTAGAAATACATTTGATACAAGCATTTTAAGTTGTTTATTTGAAGGCGATTAGACAGAGAGATCCGACATCAACCGTGACGTCATAGTTGAGTACGGCCATATAAACTCCTTGTAAATTGGCGTTTTGCTAGAAAGAGATAGAGAAAAATCTTTAATACCTTATATCTTGGTTGTTTTTATAGTTATTCGAAAAGCGATTTTTTTCTTTCTGTTTATTATATGAATGAGCTTCTATTAAAGCAAAAAAAATTTTTTTGTCATCTAGCCCATTTTTGTTTAGCCTAACAATTATTTTCGCACTTAATAGTTTGGTTTAATAATCGAAAGCCGAATTTTATAATCTCTAATGTTAAATGCACTAAAACTTATTAGCATAGGTTTCATTTGGCACTTTGATGAATACTCTAAGTATTGCAAACCGTTATAATGTTAATTGAAGTCACTTGTTTCGATCGTTGGAATCATAATTATATACAAAATTACCTTGATTTCAGTCAGACAGAAGTTAGTGACAGAAACGAATTGCTGTAAAACTGACTCCACGTAGTCTAACCCTAGGGTGCAATTCAAACCCGGGGCTGTCACGGAGTCAGTTTCTATGCATGCCTGCTTGTTTGCATAACAATGTTAACCGAAAAAAAAAACGATATCATTTGTGCAAATTATTATATGGTTTGAATTATGTTGAATTTGGGAACTTCTGTTGTATTTGGGAACGGCCAAGTAAAAATAAGCCTTAGGCTAAACATATTAAGGAAATAACATAATCAAGTGAAAATTTTGCAAAAAAACTTGAGCCTTAAACTTTGAATAAAAAACATTCTCAAAAACACTTAAAAAATGTTTGTGCAATGAGAACTTGAAATTTTTTTGGATTAATACTAAGTTTTTTTTTCATTGTAATAATTATTGTTTTTGCTGTCTTATTTGCTTTTGTTCTCTTATCTTATCTTATTTTGTTGTTAAGCTTTATAATTAAACACTAGTCAGTATTTAAAGCATGTCGTCATCACCTATAATTAAGCTTACATTTATAAATTGTAAAACTGTGAATATATTCTCTGTATATAGACAATGTAAACTTGTTGGTGATCTATAGAATAAAATAAATAAAATAAATTTTCACTCCCAAAGATTGAAAAAAAGTAATTTTACAAATTTTTTTTATTAAAATATTTTCAGCTTACATATATTTCAATCTGTTTGAATATTACAAAGTCTGAGAAATGTTTTACAAGTAAAGATGGAGGAGCTGTTTGATCAAAACCCGTCCGTCAACTCTTTTATGAAACCCTTTTGAGTGGTTCTTTCCCAAATTACGTGACGTAAATTACGTAAAATTATTGATGTGCCGTTCTGTGAACGACTCACTGTACAAAGAAACTTTAAAAAAATTGTATACTTGATATTCAATTACAATATTTTTGTTCGATTAGCGACATACATTTCAATTTGAGATAAGGGAGGGAATATCTTGATCAACTGTGAATCGGTTTTAAAGTATTGTTTTTATTAATTTGGTTATACCATAGGATTAAGAATACCTTAACATACTAAGGAGTCACCGCCTCGGTCTAGTGCTTGTGATCACCCGGTATTGATCCATGATCGAGGTCCGGGGTTCGATTTCCCATGAGGGCAGAAATTTTCCTGGATTTGGTTGGTGGTAGGGCTTCTGAGTCCGCCTGGCTAGCTGCTGCCGTTTTATCTAAGTTTTTCGCCAGAATAACAATATTTCCGTGTTCCAAAAATTGCAGCTAAGATGGCTAGTTCCTCATTTGTTGGTTTGGGTACAGGTGAAGCTCGCTTTCATCTTCGGCCGCGTGGTCACTTACCAGCAGGTGAGATGAAGCCCCTGTTGTGTGCAAAAACACTCACTAGTATTTGTGTTTATGAACTTAAACCAATAAACTAAACAATGACCTGTTTATGGTCTTTATCTTTAAATAATTTTAAATTAATTTTCAACTTTTCCTTTCAATTGTTTGTTTATGATTTTTAATATATTAAGTACCTATATGAAATAATCGGCTCCATTTGTAAAAGCACTATAAAGGCTACAGGATGTTGACGCTAAACGTGCCGCCAACCAATTAAGTGTTGGCAACTCGAACCCTTCACACATTCAGGCGAATTCTATTACGAGTTAACGAGTTCGTACCTCGTTAGTTCACTTCGTTATCCTACTATTTGATATACCTTCGTAGACATGAACGAGGTCCCATATACTTGTACTTATATATAAACGGCCAGTACCTGTGACAGGTCTACGTGTAAATTTCTTTGATATTTAATACGCGTACCTACGTAAGATATTTTAATTTACTACACTCAGGGACAAATTTAGAGGAACACTACACTTTTTACTTAGATTCAAGCTACTTTTAAAAATTCATATCGATTGTTTGATTGGCCTTTAATGCGTTTTTGATTGTAATCCAGGATTCATGACCAAGGCCATAGTGGATAATGACAAAATTTCCATATTTGTGACCTGGAGAAGAACGGTAACTTTTAATGGTGGTCTTTTTTATCACAATCCTACAACTGGTTTCCGCGGGGAATGTTTTTTTGTGTTTTTTTGCGAATCCGATGGCTAAAAAGCTGGTAAAACTAAATATGGTTTCGTATGGTGAAATACACAGCGTTATCAAAACTAGAAGTGAATTTTTAGCGTTCTTCTCAATTTGTCCCTGAGTGTATACTGTAGTTGTGTGTGCCCGATTCGCGCTGAATTTTTTCAAAGAAAATTCATCGCGGACCGGACACAAAGTATAAACTAAAATATCTCATGTCCCACATTGAGATAAAGGAATGTGACCGCACGAAATTAAACAACATCAGCATGAGGTCTCGTCTATTTTGAATAAAACAAATAGTGAGCAGTCAACCAAAAAATTTAATTGATTGTTTTTTGCGTGTAGTGACAGTAGGTTCATAAATATTCTCTTCCGATATCTACTTCTATTCAACAATCTTAAAAAAAGCTTCATAAGACTAGATGCTAGACTTAAATCTAAAATAATGTATGAAAATTTAGAACTCGCTTTGTTAATGTAACAAACATTTTCATGTTCAGAATTGTCTGTCGACATGTGAATAATTTGAAACCCCAAAGTTCATTGTCACGTCGTCACGTGGGCGCAAAGCGGACCGCACGTCGTAACCGTTTTTGACGTCATCAGTGCGTCACGTCACCAAATGGCCACTTTGTGCCTTTTCGCCATTAATATCCGATAAGTGCTCGCTACTCCGCCTATTGTACAAACAAAAATAAAATATTAACGCTGTTTATAGTACACGTAATTAGAATTAATTCTCAAAGGAAATACGTCGTGGAACGCTCTGTACGACAATCGAATATTGTGTAAATCTTACGTACCAATTCCATCTTGCGGTATAGTTAGAGGTTCATAATTGCAAGGCTTATTTTAAATGTCTGTAATTTTCGGATAGACCTTTTTTATCAACAAACTAACGGAAAGTATAATTAACAACATTACTTAAGGAATACTTTAAGGAAAGCCTCCTTAAAGTATTCCTCAAGTAATGTTGTTTATTTTTCCACTTTCGCAATTATTTTCAGAAGGTGTAGAATAGACCCTGAAACATCCGGCGTTATTATCAATTAAATGTTTCGAATCGACAAATCGATTTGCTTTACCACAATCGCATAAATAAAATTCCATATTCAATAATAAACTTCAGTCTCTCTAAATGTGCATTGTAAATATTGAACGAAATCGAATAATAATAAATTACGTTTAAAAGTTGCAAGAGGCAATGGTTTTCTATAACATGCAAATCTGGTGTTATAGAGATGATACAGGTAATGAAAATGATCGCGATCGCACCTATAAACCCCATGAGTAGTGTAAACTAATGAAATTAAGGGCCAGAGCGCACTATAGACTTTTAGTTGGACGATAGTTTGGTCGTTCACGGAATCAGTAAAGAGCTATATTGAAGTGCACAGATTTAGTGATTAAAAATCGGCCTATCAAACGATTGAAAATGACTATGTGATTTCTAATCAATCAAACTATCGGGCAACTATCAGCCAATTCAATAATGTGCATGAAGTGCGAGCGCGCGCACTGCATTCAACTAAACAGTCGCCCGACTGTCGTCAGACTTTGCATTCAGCGCGGCGCCATACGGGCGTGCGCGCACTTGACAACTAAACAGTTGGTTGATCGTTTGCTGTCAGCTCCAGAAAACGATCGACGACGACGTGCGATTGATTACTTACAGATCGGTATAGTGCGCGCGTGCCTCTTGACTAAATAGTCGACAGATAGTTTGTTTTCGATCGGTGTATGATAGCGACCAAACTATCGGGCGACAAAAAGTTTCGGCTCTTAGAGCCAGAGCGCACTAGAAACTTTTTCTAAAAAAAAACGAAAAATAAACTATCTGACAGCAAACGATCAGCCAAGCCAACTGTTTAGTTTGTCAAGTGCGCGCACGCCCATATGGCGTCACGCTGAAGGCAAAGTCTGACGACAGTCGGGCGACTGTTTAGTTGAATGCAGTGCGCTCGCTCGCATAGTACATACTTCATGCACATTATTGAATTGGCTGACAGTTGACCGATAGTTTGATTGATAAGAAATTACATAGTCATTTTCCATTGTTTGATCGGCCGATTTTTAATCGCTAAATCTGTGCACTTCAATATAGCTCTAAACTGATTCCCTGATCGTCCAACTAAGTCTCTAGTGCGCTCTGGCCCTTACGGCAGCGTTCAAAACGTAACCACCCATTTTCCATTGTGACCGTGCAGTTTAAGCCAGCGTATGGGCCATCTCGGCCGCAGTGCGCCGCGATGGCCCATAAACCCCATTAGCGCCGTAAACCTTGCCCATGGCGCCCGAGCTCATAAATCCCTCCGGGTGGCCCACTCCGCATGTCCGCCGCTAATTTCACTCACTCTGATTATATTGGGCCGTTTCACCCGGTTGCGGTGAGATTTGATAGGTGATCTGAGATATGAGCTGAAGAGTTTGTTTCATTGTTTGTTTGGTTGAACGGGCTAATCTCAGGAACTACTGATTCAAATTAATAAATTCTTTTTGTGTTGAATAGTCCATTTATCGAGGTAGGCTATATAACATCAGACTACGACTAATAGGAGCTGAGCATTAATGAAAAATGTTGCAAAAACGGGAAAAAAATGTACGACATGTTGTTATTTCCCGACATCCACGCGAACGAAGTCGCGGGCACAGCTAGTTCTACTAATAAGCTATAACCGGGCTGAAGCAGCACCCCTAGACAAGATTTCTTTTGATAATCACTATCGCAATCGCTAAATGGTCAATGTACATTTTCATTTTAGCGATAGCGATTAGCAATTATCGATTATCAAAAGACAATATTGGCTGAATCGTCGCAATCGAGCAATCGGAGTGCGTAGTTTGACTTTCAAATGTTCGATGACGTGATAATGTGGCTTTCTGATTGGACGAAAGCAACGGTCCAGTGTCGTGTTAGCGGTGGTTTGCTAGTGTTTTTGGCACTTTTTTGGTTAATTTGTGAAGGCGTTTCAATCGTTTGTCCTTTTGTGACCTAGGCCTAGGTGTTCTGTTATGTTGATTTTTTGTGGCATTAGCGTTTCTCCAGGGTCTAGCCTTCCTGGGAAGAAAATCTTCTGTAAAAATGTATAAAAAGTGATATTAAGTCATCAATGAACAGTTCAAACACTTGAACTTAGATAACGGAAATTTTGATTACGTGTTTGCCTCTCTAAAGAAACTACTGAGAACAAAGGAAGTAAGGGAAATGCAAGCCCTCAGAACCTAACATTAAAACATCAAGTTAGTATTGAACTCTATGGAACTTTCAAGATCAAATCGATGAAGCAAGAAGTGTAATATTTAGTAGAAAACTCACTTTATTACTACAACTATAAACAGTTAGTCAATAGGGTATTGATTGCAATGTTTGAAAACTTAATAGATTAAATATTTTGATCAATTCGAACAATTAATGTAGTCAGTCAAAATTTTTGTTGTCGGTTTTATTTTTGTTTTCCGTAACAAGACGGCTGAACGACACTCGAGCAATGCACGTATCATCACCGTAAAGACGTTCGACTTTTTACGTCCGTAACATTACGGTCGCTAATGACGGCACCGCTATTGGAGGAAACTAGAGCTTAGCTAATGCAATATTTACCGCTGTCATTAAAGGTCGATATGTCATCGGCTGTATATTCCCACGCTGGCAGTACTGTACGATTCAGTCATTACAATGGCCCTTGTGGATTTTCCACCCCATCGCGGCGCATTCACATCTGGCCGTGTTAAACCAGAGGGCTGATTCCGCTAATAATAGAAACTTAACTAAAACACAACTAACGCTTGACTAATCGGAACTCGTAAACCGCCGTTTAAGAGACACCACTGTACTTTCATGGTAATGTAATAAGTATGTGTCGTTGTGCGAGTAGTCATTTGGCGTAATATGCTGGCTGAATACGTATGTGTGATTTTTTAATTCGTTTAATAGAATACATTACAGACTATTTGATTACAATATAGCATTAAAAACCACTAAAGGTTTGTAGTAAATACTACATCATTTATTATACGTATGTGGCGTTGTTCGAGTAGTCATTTTTTCGAAATTCTGTGTTTTTAAAATTGTGTAATTGTACACATGTGTCATTATAGATATAATAAGGATCTAGGTTTGTACGTTTTGATTTTGAAGTAATGTTGCTCAGAATATAAATTTAGCATCTTAATATCTATACTTTAGACTTAAAAACTACCTCGAGCATTTTTATCTTTTTTTGACAAAATTATACGGAATTACAAAAAAGCAAAACGAACAAACATAGATTAAGGTATACTGAATCTAATGAGACCAAAAGTGTCTAATTTCCTAAAGGTTTAGGGGGGTAAAACCTTTATAGCCCGAAACAATATTTCAATAAGAAATGTAGACACTTGCCTCGGACTTTTAACTCTAAGCGGTATGCAATACACTGCAATTTTGAAAGTGCGTACTCGAGCCAGGAAGGGGCACTTCACAGTCCTCTTAAGTCAACAAATTAGCAGACTACTCACCTAATAACATAGTAAGCGGCTACAGTCAGCTATAGAAAAGTGCTCCTGTATGATTTGCAAACACCTATAACTACCACAGCGTACGTTGCCAAGCTGTGACAAAAATATCAGGTCACAGTACCCATTAATTCCACTGCCCGCATGTCTTAGTAAGACTCTCGGCAAACCGAAACACAGTAATGCAAGGACCGCTGAACGACTCTAATTGGAGTCTCTCTCTAATAATTTTTTGCAGCTTTAAGAATTATGAAAGTGCGCGATTTGGCTGCCCGTTAGTCGTCCAAATTTAGTTGTTAGTCTGTGGGATTTCTAAATGCTTGATGACGTAACGATGGAGTATTCAGTTTGGTATCTATATGTGAGGACCTGTAATTAGCTTTATGTTTACATTATAAGTTAACCACTCTGTATTTCAGCTGTTGGTCTTCCTAACAGATAAAATAAAAAAATTAAATAAAATAACGCCACGTTTTAGTTTTGCTTCGGCCGTGAAATATTGGTGGAACCGCCCCTTTGAGCGCGTACTCTGACCTCCTTCGGCTTATTGTCCCGCGGCTCATTCGCACGGCGCTGATTTTTCCTGGCAGAATTTTCCGGGAAATTTAACCCGACGACGTCATGAATGGCTAACGCTATTGTTTGAATGTTCTCCATCAAGGGCCGATGTTCCGTTCATGAGCGGTTCACCGATTTCCTGATTCAGTCCCCGGTCAAGTATATTCTGTTATATTGTAGCTGATTGTGTGATGAGATGAGACAGCAGTTGAGTCTTAAAACTTCAAAATCTGTAGCTGCATTTCGTAACTTTGGTCATTTGTTGACATTATTGGCTTTATCACTACTTATGTTTTTACATTGTAATTATAATTAGTACAACATAATGGAGATACATAAATAATACATTAACAAATACATTGTTTGCAAATAGAATTGGCTAGATGACAAAAAGAATTTGTTTGCTTTAATAGAAGCTTATTCATATAATAAACAGAAAGAAAAAAATCGGTTTTCGAATAACTACAAAAACAACCAAGATATAAGGTATTAAAGATTTTTCTACATCTCTTTCTAGCAAAACGGCATTTTACATGGAGTTTATATGGCCGTACTCAACGATGACGTCACGGTTGATGTCGGATCTCTCTGTCTAATCGCTTCAAAATTAACAGCTTAAAATGCCTGTATCTTATGTATTTCTAAGCCGATTTTAATTCTACTTTCACATGATTGCATTTTTTTCTAAGCTATTTTAATATATTATGTCGAGATGTGAAAATTAGAATTCAGTCATCATCCCAATTCTCAAAAACAAAAAAAAAATGTATACAAGATTTTGGCCGTTTGTTTTTTATTTTATCGGAAAATAAAAATTCAGTCACACGTCCTGAGCCAGAGATGGCGAACAAATTGCACGCAACGAAATGTTATGAGCATCAACATACGTAAGAATTTGATTTGTGTAACAGTTGAGTTTATTTACTTTTACTCACTACTAGGTTCGTCATCCAAGCCAATAAGATTTTACTCGATCATTCATGAACGGTAACACGGTCGCCGGTCACACGAAGATTTATTAGTGAATCGTCTGCCGCAGATGACACCAATGAACTCATTTGGGAACTGGCGAGCTTTTATCCGAACGAACTACATTACTCCTTTATTAATTTTCCGGACCTACTTATTTTGTAAAAATGTGCTGTATAAGTTCCTACCTTTGTACGGTCGGCCTCAGAAGAAGATGGACATTTTATTTCTATGTCACACTAACTACTACTTTTATGTAGTATGGTTGTGTTCTTTTAAAAAGGGTGACAAAACAGATCTGAATAACTATCGCCCAATCAGCATATCATCCCATCTGTACAAGTTGCTTACCAAAATCATCACCCTTCGTTTAACTAATAAGTTCGATTTTTACCAGCCGCCCGAGCAAGCAGGTTTCAAAAGCGGATTTAGCACCATGGACCATATTATAAAATGAGAACTGTTATTGAAAAAGCTACCGAGTATCAAACATCTCTCTGGATAGCTTTTATAGATTACAAAAAAGCATTTGATAGTGTGTAGTCCTGGGCAGTTGTTCAAGCACTACAGAATGCTCGCATAGACCACAGGTATACAAAACTTATTGAGAACATCTACAAGAACGCGATCATGAAAGTCACAATTGTAGACCAAACGCAAGACATAGACATCAGAAGAGGCGTGAGACTGGGGGATACTCTTTCACCTAAATTGTTTACCCTGGTTCTGGAGGATGTCTTCAAAACACTTTCATGGGAGGAACGTGGTCTCAAATTACCAGGAACAAGACTGAATAATCTTAGGTTCGCAGACGATATCGTTCTTCTGAGTGATAACCCTGATGACCTCCAAATTATGATCCATGAGCTGAACAAAGCCTCCTTAAACGTCGGTTTGGAAATTAATCTTAGTAAAACTAAAGGAAAGACTAACGATCCCACACCCACACCTGTCGTGATTAAAGTAAACCAAACTGTCATTGAAAAGGTAGAGAAATACGTATATCTGGGTTAGGAAATAAAGATGGGAAAAGGGAATCAGGTGAATGAAATCGATAGACGCATACGTCTCATGTGGGCTGCCTATTCAAAACTAGACTGCGTGGAAAATGAATATAACAGCTACGGAGCAGAAACCTGGGTCCTGACACGGGAGTATATCACTAAGATACATGTCGCCCAGAGGAAACTTGGGAGTTACGTTGAGAGATCGTGAGATAAACACCTGGCTTAGAAAACAAAGTAAAGTCACGGACGCCATTAAACGAGTCGCGAGTTTGAAATGGCAATGGGCAGGATACATAGCCCGTAAACATGGCTCTTGGGGCAAGGCGGTCCTAGAATGGCGACCTTGGGAGGAAAAACGTCCCAGAAGCAGACCACAGTTGCGGTGGAAAGACGACGACGTCAAGTAAGTTGCAGGGAGCATTTGGATGGAAGTAGCGCAGGACCGGGATAGATGGAGCAATATGAAGGAGGCCTACACCAAATTGGTTGAGAATGGCTAAGAAGAAGAAGGACCCTCTATTCATTCAGGACACCTCTATTTCATTGTTGATAGTTGTGTGAGTGACATGTGGTTGATAATTTTCACAAATTAAAAATAAAGGTAACCTCGGAATAATTTCTTATGCACAACCACAGAATAATTTTTGGTAATAATACTTCGGTTACCGATATGACTAAGCCGGAAAACCGACAAAAACTGCGGTCTTTTATATTTTATATTGATTATCACATATTTGTATTTATAAATATCCAGCAATTTTAATACATTTATAATGTTGTTATATTTTTTGTGGTAATTGTTCAAATAAATAAAAACATATTATTACCAACAATATCTCGGGATGATCTTGGGTTTACAATTTTAAAATTCCATGACAGTTCGTATTTTTGTTCGATACGTCAAAGGACATTGCTCTGCGTCCATACATTGTTCGCCTCAATACCAACAGCAGTGAAAAAATGCTTTTCGTATAATTAGACATTAGTAAATACTGTACGTCCACAATAAATGAATCAGATTTTAAGGTTAGTAGAAGTAACACTTTATTTCGTTAGAGCAATACACATAGTCCATAATACCTATACAATTATTAAATCAATTATTGCAATCAATCAAAGAACGTTTTAATAGCCACGTAGTAAAGAAGAAGAAATCTCGAAATTATAAAGCAAGTCAAAAATACCACAAACTAACACGACAGCGCGTGTGTAGTCAATTGACGTGTGTTAACGTTGTAAATTCTGAAAGAAGTTATGAAAAAAATAATTTATACAAATAAAAAATGTCCATACCTACATAAAATCGAATCAATTCCATTCAATCAAGCAAAAGTAACAATAACCATTGGTTTATTTTACTTCATTTGGTTTTGTTTCTGAAAGTACTTTTAAATATTTTTGATTTGTCCGTCGAATACATATATTTGTAATGAGTGTTATAAAATATGCATATAATTATGACGTAAATCAATTATTTGTTGGTCATGGGGCGATTTTCGACATTGTCCTTTGTTCTTTTGGAAGAGAACTTTACTTCATACGTCAAAACAAAAAGATTAAAGCATGCAGTTTCGCTGCACATGGTACTAAAATGTTTATTTACTTTTGAGACCGACTGTACATACTAGTATTTACTGTTTTTAGATTTTTCCCAAACGTAAATGCTATAAGGCCTTGCTTCGTGCCAAATTTCATGTTTCTAAGTCAACGGGAAGTACTCCCGTTAGAATAGAAACATGAAATTTCTATATTAGGTCTATAGGTTTTGATTTCCCTTTAAAATTACGTAATTTGCGAAAATATGCGATATAAACGGTCATATCTTTTGATCGTATTGACTTACAAGTATGTTTTTTTACAGCTGAAAGAGACCGTAGACTCGAGTATGTCATATGAATTTCAGTTTAATATCTACGCGTTCCTGAGAAAAAGGTCTTGACAGACAGACGGACAACAAAGTGATCCTATAAGGATTCCGTGTTTTCCTCTGAGGTACGGAACCCTTTTTTAAACCCAGTAAAAAGATTTTAGATCTACTACAGTAGGGGGGGTGGGGCCCAGCTGCGGTTATGTGGATCTCACCTCGCTTATCGAGGTATACGCACTAAAAATACTGGGAGGGCTCCGTCAAATCATATTCTCGACACCCAAAGGGAACTTCTCGCAATCGCTTTGTGTGTCGGAGGTACGGACCCCAAAAAAAATGAATAACAAGAAAATATTGTTTATTTTGCTTTTTATGTACGTTATGTTACTTATGTAGATTAAATTTATCATAATTTGTCCATAGCAGTCCGTCTATATGTCTCTCTAGTAGCGTATTGTTAAATAATATTTCATCTGAAACCCTGAAGATTAGAACGAACATCAAAAAACTAGGCACATTAGGTGTAGTACAACGACTGTAGGCACGCCAGATGTCAATTACGGGACGAATTGAACTTTCGTGTTACTATTTGGGACATCGTAGATTGGCGATAAGAATCTGCATACACAAGGCACAATATAATATTAGTTTATGAACCCTTTTCATGAGGCCCGTAGTCTTCCAAATGATTTTTATTGCAGTTCTATGACTCGAATAATCGTTAAAAGTCAATGAAGATAAATTAGAGGGAGATATTTGAACAGGACGTAACAAAAGTTTGATGTCTTATAAGATGTTCTTCCTTGGTCAATTTTTTATCATATCACATTCTTACCTCTACAATTTTATCGAATTACACTAACGTCTTAATTTACAATAAAATATTTCGATAATTATACGAGTATGTAACTCTTAATAAAAAGGGAGGGACAATATACAAAAGATATGTATTTTAATTGGATAATTACATAGTTGAATATTGTTTTCGGTCAGATTCTTTTTTTGTATAGTTAAACAATGAAAACTGCAATCAAAATGTCAGTGGGCGATTGGAGGTATATCCTCTTATAAAGTGAAACGTTGTCGTCCATTTCAATCCAAGTGTCCATTTAAATGAATCGCAAGTAAACCATTACAAAAATATTTAGAAGTGAATTTAATAGAGTAGACGATGAACTCTCGTCCGCAGTTTCGGTAGAGGGTATCCGCTATAAACCGGCTAGACATATAAAACCGGAGGTCGTTAAACTAACGTTTGACAACCCTGGGGCTTAGACACGGCTCCTTGTTTCCCGCAGCTTCCGTTTCAGACATCGTCGACGCCGCCTTTTTCCAAGATGGCTGCTTTAGCGCGACTTTGTTACATTACCGATTTCATAGGTATAAACGCAAACATTTTTGTTGCTCTGTTGCTTAGTCTTTGTATTTGAAAGTCTATACTTATAGTGATGCTAAACATAAAGAAATATGAGGTCCTCTCACCTAAATAATGAGTCGAAGGACTTTGCATTTCTTAATGTCTACTCGTATAGCGAGCATTTCTTTTCGTTGAATAGCTTTTAATAGCAAAACCTGTTATGTTGCCTTTACTGAACACTGCGTTCAACTATAAGCTCTCAAACTTGATTATGAATAATGTGTAATAAATTAGTATAGCAAAGTTTATAGCGAAAAAGTCTCTAGATGTTCAAAGAATATTAAGATGTAAACACGACAAACACGACTTGGTGTGGAGCTTCTAACTCGTAAAACTTTATGAACAATATTCTTACTTAATTCTAACTTTTTAGTGGCCACAATGCGTGATTCCATTTCTCTTTTTATACTTAAATTGGGTTTTGCTCTGGAGTTCTAAAATACTGTAAAGTTTGGTATAATAATGACTACATAACTACATTGTCGTAGCATTAATTCGTAGCATCGTAGCGCAACGTAGCTAAACAAGTGTATTCATGATTTTTTGACATTCATATAAATATAGAGTATGTTTTTATTGTTTATTAGCGTACAGTACTTTAACGAAAATTAAAGGTAGTACCTATTGTATACAATAATATTTTTTTATCCAATGTCTAAAATAGTTAATCAGTTTTCGAGATTTGACTTAAACAAACATACAATGCAATTTGCAAGAAAAATACTCGTAATAAAAACAAAGAGTGGTTTTATGAAACCACGATGCAAGTGAAACTTATTCGGACCGTAGGCATTTAACTGAAAATTTTGGCATAATTTTGCCAAAATTTTCAGTTAAATGATTCAATTTAGGATATTCAAATGGAGTTTTTAATCTTAACTTAAATCTTATTCTTCTGAAAAGAACATTATAAATGAAAAAAAAAACAAAAAATCGCAAAAAATAAAATAGACAAAAAAGCAACAAAAAAGAAATAAAATAAAAAAAACAATTTTATCAAAAAATTAACTCTTTACACCATTACACCACGATCGAAAGATCAACGCATAGATCAATCCTGACCCATATGAAGTAGTGAAATTATAAATCTCAAGTTTTTTGTGAAATGCGACATGCGATAGGTGGACGAAAAAATTTGAGGCGATGTAAAAAAAGTTTCACTTTAAGAAGCCTGTAACATATCGTATCTCCAAGACGAGTTGGTTAACTGAACGCTACAGTTGCACCGGGCGCGGGCGGTGTGATTACTCAGCCCGTTGCATGAGTCAGTCAGACGCCGCGAACCCGGGATGGGGCGGCGAGACGACTTTTATTACTCATTTTAACAGCCCCGCTGAATTCGCCAGTTTGGGATGCAGTCGTGTATTTTAAAATTTCACACGTTGCTAGTCGTGAAACATTGTAAGATTACTTGCGCAAAAATTTATTTTGTTTGGAGCGAACACACACATACAGTTTTACAAATACATAATTTTTTTTGTAACATTATAGCAAGATGGTGGTGTTTTCTTTTTAAATAAATCAGTTTAAGAACAGCTCAAATTACTGTACTTTTTCTGAACTTGGAATCTCATTGACGTAACTTTATCAATAGTTCGATTAAAAACAAATAAACTGTTTGTTTCGTTTGATTGTACGCAAAACAAAGATAAGAAAAAGATATCCGGTATAAATACACACAAAATTGCAAGCGCGGATCCACCGTTGTGGGCACTATTAGGGCATGCCCACAACCCTAATAGACTTGTAACGTCACAATTTCACGGTCTATTGAGATCGATAGGCTGATATTATATCCAATCCATATTAGTATTATAAATATGAAAGTGTGTCTGTTTGTCTGTATTACCTCTTTACGCTTAAACCGCTGAACCGACTGGTATAGAGATAGTTTGAGTCTCGACAAAGGACATGGGATAGTTTTTATCGCAGAAGTCATCCTTCAAGAGGGTGAAAAGGGGGGTGAAAGTTTGTATAAGGAATTAATAACATCTGAACCAATCTAGATGAAATTTGGTATAGATAGAGATTGTTGTGGGGAAGGATATAAGCAGATTGGATAAAAAATAAGCCAACCAAATTACTAATTCCTCGCAGACGAAGTCGCGGGTAAAAGCCGGTTAATAAAACAATGAATCTTGGTTAGGGCGTCATATGTTTTATAAACATCTCCTTTGCAGGAATACCATTGTCCTATGAGGGGGCTGTGACAACAACCTTTTTTGAGGGCTAGATCCGCGCCTGTAAAATTGAAAATAACAATTCGCGCAATTTACCTACAGCTACACAATTTGTATTTACGTTTTATCTACACGGCTTTATAAGTGTAACTGACGCATTCGTTTGCGATGCGGAAGAATGTCGACATAGATTTTCGATTGTAAGTAAACAGTCTTTAGTGGTATAGTGCGGCGCGTCGCGACGGCGTGGCGTCGTCGCCGTGCCGCGGCGATCGATACGGCGGGACGATCGACGCCGCCGAGGCTCTCAGCGAACCGATAACATCGAATCAATCGATGCACGAATATCGAATGCCATTGGAGCAGCGATCGAATGCGGATTACGAGTTTGTGAACATTGGCACGATATCTCAGTATCTTAATCGAGCTCCAACTGTTGTTGCAGTACTATGTAATACATACAGTTTATTTGTAGCTACTTTATTCGAGTGTTACTTTACTACTACAAAAAAGCTCACCACACTTGGATGGAATTTCTATTCCATCCAAGAATAGAATTTCGAATGATTACATTGCTCCAATATACACGTACTACATGTTTTGTAAAAGATACAAAGTGCACTATTCCACGCTGTGTTAGCATTTATGTTATGATAACTTATTAACTGATTAAAAATTGTTTTTGTTGCAGTAATCACAAATCCAAAAGCTCCGCCGGGCACCAAGGATGCAGCCAAAAGCTTCAACTTCGACTTCTCGTACTGGTCACACAATGTGAGTTCTTCTTTTGTTTTATTAAGGTAAAGCCAAAGTTATTTGCCAAATGTCATTGATGTGGGTGTGGGAGTGGCACAATTTATAGATACTCTGTTTATTTACTTATACATGCGTTTGTGTGAGCATTTAATAGTTAATTATTATTATACACACATACAATATTATAATTATTAATCTTGTGACTCGACTGAGTCCACAGACAAACTGTTTAAACAGTTTTGTGCTTTGTTATAAAAATAATAAGCTTATTATTAATTTGAGTTGTCGGTAAAGTCTGTTTATTCCGATTCCGGATAGCCCCGCATAACAAAGGAGACACAAGAGGGATTATTTTAATGAACACCATCTCGTCCACTAGCACACGCTGCACATAGGGAACCGCAAAGAACAGAGGAGACAGAGATGGAGGCACCTGAACTATTCTCAATTAACAATGCGGTCCATTAAGGTTATTCCCCTCTCACGATAAAGGGTAAACTCGGGCAGAGGTGATTGAACCAAACGATCCAGAATAAACTGTTTTACGGCTTTGTGATAAATTTGAGTTCGTTGATCACTCGTCTAGGGTGTTTGCCATCCTCCTTTGACGAAGTAAAATCGCATGGACACCGATCATCGATCCGCGGATGGGTCACCCGCACCGACCTTAAGGCGCATAGTAGGGCCAATCATATAAAAAAAACACTGCAGATAAAACCGGTTCTCTTCATAAAAATTGAATAAAAAATTTAATTAAAAAATATATGTTAGTATTCAACGCATTCTTTAGAGGATGGTCTTTTTTATATTTTGATAAATTAATTAAAACTTGGTTAAAATGTGACCCAAACATGCCTCGATTTTAAAACTTTAAACCTAATTGGTAATATGAAAGAGGACTAACCCGCACTTGGCCAGCGCGGTGACTAAGGCCTAATCGCCCTAGTTTAGGGTAGGCTCGAGCCCCTCGGTGGGGACGTATATGAGCTATTGATGATGATGATAGAGGAGAGAGATAATTTGAACTTCCTAATTTCTTCCCTATTCTGCTTTTGAAGGCGCTTCCGGTTTGCAAACAGCGGATAAGATATTTTTGTCAACCTACGTCTTATTTGCATATTTTTATTGTGATGTAGTAAGTATATTATTCTTTTTTTAATAAGTGTCTGTCAGTGTCTAAAAAACAACTATACAGCTATTTTAGTGATAACGAAACTTTTAACGCTTCTATTTTCTGAATTAAATTTCAAATCCAATCCAGCTGATTCTTCAAATACAGACGATTCTTCAAATACCTAGTTAACAAACAACTACCCACCCACCCTGGCTCGAATTTCCTGCACCGCTGGGGGAAGTTGAAAGCTTAATGGAAGCAGGGGAAAACTTCAGAGTGATCGGATTTGCTCTGTAACGATAGAATTTCCAAGTTTGTTCGGGAAAGATGTTTCGTTCAATCGAGATTCTTTCTATAAAAAAAAGCTCTGACTGTTGCTATAAAATGTACTATTGGTCGTATTCTACATTAAATCCATTATCATGGCTTGTTGAGCAATGCTCGTACATTTTGGCTATCGTGTTTATGAAAATAATGTGTAACTACGATGTGCAATTGATTAATATAAGAGAATTTGGCATTTCGACGCAGTAGATGAGAAAGGTCTACTTTATCGTTACCTTAAAAAACTTATAGCATTTAATACAAATATTAGTACCTATTTAATAAGATTAAAATAATTTACTACTCGATAATACTGCATCCATCCACCCTATTCTCCAAATACAAGCAATCATGGTTTGAGTGAATTGGCTATATTGTGTCTATAGCCCATCCGAGGGTCTGCTCGGCCGATAATGAGATTTCCCGTCAATTGCCGATCTAGCGTTTCCCGCGTGTTTTGGATGGCGGCCATATTGGATTTAGCCGCTACGCGATTATAGGATTTGCCTTACGACGCTGAATTGTATGGTTTCCATTCGTATATAAGAGTTCAAGAGCTAATTTGATAATATAAGTATAAGGAATATCGTAATATTTGTTTTAGAGGTAAGGCAAAATATATATTTATATGGTGAATAGCTACAGAAATTGTCTAGGAAAACAACTGACAAAGTCACAAAAGACTATCAAATAACTCTGGGACTGGAAGGATGCTATTGACACAATAGTAAGTACCTATGCAACATCATCATATGGGCCGTTGAGTGGTTTGTCACTTCAGCAGGCCTAACAGGCCGCATTCTTGTATCATGCTTCATTGCCTCATGAGAGAGGAGGAAGAAAGATTTGTACTTTTTTATAGAGCCGACGCCATAGCTAAGCAATGTGTGGCACGGACATTTGAGTGTGTTAAAAGTTTGAGAACAATTTTGCACTTTGCGATGTCGGGTTGGGTTTTTGCGCACATCAAAGCGTTCAACGCTTAAACAATGAATTTTGCACAAGTGCGACAGGCTACCACGGCTATGACAGCTTTGAAGTTATGTCTGGCGCCGAATTAAGGCGCCTCGTGAGGCCAATCGCAGAAAACAGCTCCAATCGCTCCTTGCTGTGTTTTTGAATTTGTTATGAAAAACTAAACATATAAATATTATTCTAGATAAAATGTCTGAGGTTGTTTGTTGAAAAGTTTATTTTAATTTCATTAGAAATATGCCTTGAATTTTCAATAAATAAAGTTAACAATATTTAAAAAGAATTAATACGGGCTGTTTTTCCAGACAAAAACGTAGTCCTTAATTTGCTTTTTGGATAATGGCAAAGTTGCTCTATTTAAAGATACTTATCTACCATTGATTTAGTACCAAACGTAAATCAATGATATCTACGGCCACTATTAGCGTGTTCCTACGTTTTCCGTTCCGTTATTCAAGGAGATTTAAACCTTCAAAAACATAAAAAATTGGCCAGAATATATGCTGTATTTGAACATCCAGCAAACAAAGACGAGATTATACGAAAAAAAAAGCAAAACATAGAAACACAGCCAAAGCCTTTCTTTGATTTTTAATGCAAAAAGTCATTGATTATGCAAAAAGTAATTAAATCGGTCTAGTTTTAGAAGAGGAAGGGGCGGTCTTTGCCCAGTTGTGGAATAATATAATATAGTAATTAAGAGGATTGTGAAGCTGTAAATTTTCATACAAAAAGCGATAACGCTTTTCTCCCTCTTTACGTAGTTCAATTTTCATATTTTTTGGAAATGTTGTAGATATAATGAACATCTAGGTTTGTACGTTTTGATTTTTAAGAAATGATGCTCAGAATATTAATTATTGGCATCTAAATATCCATATTTTAGACTTAAAAACTACCATGAGCATTTTTACCTTTTTTGACTAAATTATTCTGAATTACAAAAAAGCAAAACGTACAAACATAGATTAAGGTATATTGAATCTAATGAGACTAACAGTATCCAGTGTCGAAAAGGTTTAGGGGGGTAAAACAGTTATCGCCCGAAACAATATTTCAATAAGAAATGTATAGGCGCTTGCCTCGGACTTTCAACTCTAAGCGGTGTGCAACAAACTGCATTTTTGAAAGTGCATACTCGAGCCATTAATTGGCACTTAACAGTCCTCTTAAGAAGAAGAAGATAAGTTTTAGAAGAGAAATATGGGACTACGAAACGTCTATTTTGTGTTCTTTTCACACTGTCCGAGCTGCAGTTATCTTTATCGCGCTCAGCAGAGATACATTTTACAAATACCTGCTTTTGAATTCTCCCGAACTTAGTGCTTCCTCTTAAGGTTGTGGTTATTTTAGAATTTTTATTCTTTTATATTAAAATATTCCAGATTACGCGCAAACATTTTTACAAATTCATTGTTTTTAGTTGTTACAATGTTTCCATAGCCTAGCTTCTGAATGTGGAATGTTTTAATATCCGTTTGAAAGCGTCTGCCCCGTCATTCCCCGCAACGACCGCAGGTCCTGTTTCAGTAATTAATTTCGGATGTTCGGTTTCTATTTCCATCTCTACAATTTGCGGTTACGGTTTCGAACAATTATTGCTCTTGGCTCTCATTTGGATGGCAAACAAACCAAACCCCGAACCTTTGTCGCACTGATGAATTATCGATGTTGAAACTGTGGACGCGACTTTGATAAGGTATCATCAGTTTTGTATTTGGTCATTATTTGCTGCTTTTTATTAACCCTCAAGAATAATAAAAATATGCGGCACATCGGCTTTTACTGGGCTTTAAAATTTTTCGTAACTTATTATTATTCTAGGCTGATTGGCATAGAAGGCTTCTAGGGTGGGTCGGACCCACCTAGCCACCCCTGTTGCCGTGTCCATAATGATAGACACCCGTGCAGTATCAGAAGTAATATCCATTATTGAGAAGTGCTCCTATTGTAATTGTTTTACGCTTATTAAAATATATAACGCTTTCCCGTAGTAATTAAAATGTTTCCGTGTTCGTTTTCGGTTACAGAATTTATAAAAGTCGTTAGCCGATTGTATTAAGCTTTGCCAAGAAATTTGGCTAGTTTGCAATTTTAACGAGATGATCCCCGAAATGGCGCGATTTATTCAAATTTATTCGAGTGCCTGCTCGCCTTTCGGCGTCGGATGCTGTGTCATTAGCATACCTATGCTAATGCTTATTGTATTAAAAAATATTTTTGTAAAGCGATACCCCCTGTTGTGGCTGTGTACAAATGCTTCATTAAAAACAATAGCTGATTGTGTGCTGTGGCTTCTGCCGAATTACTTCTGGTCGCGGCCTAAGGGATGCCCCGGCCTCTACAGGCTCTACTATGAGGTCGCGGCTATGAACTGAACTATAAAGTTGTGTAGACCCTTACATTAGACTAGTTCATAATCTTATCTACTGTAACAATAAAGCGGTACTTTTTTCATAACTTTGTAATAGTTATTTTCCCGAAGCTTGTTTAGCCAAAAATTACGAGGATCTGATTTAGAAACTCTAATTTACAGATTTTGTTAAATATCAACTATCAAAATATTTATTTTATGTGACACAATATTCTTCACTTCAATAATAATAAAATATATTTTCGTTGTATAGCTCCTAAGTGAAGAAAAAAATTCTTAATTTAATGAAATTTTCTAACGAAAAGTCGTCGAAATATGTCGGATTATGTACAAAGTTCTCCATCGTTTAATACTACATTGTTACCCAAGGGGTGAAAGTAACTTATTTAGGCTCGAGACGGGGTTTGGCGCCCGAGCGCAGCGAGGACGCCCATAGTTCGAGGAACTAAATAAGTCTTTAACCCGAGGAACACTGTGCTATTCATTACGAATACAAGGAAAGTAAAAATAAAAACATGATTTAGCTATAGAAAAAATGAGAGAATTTTATTTTAATAAATCAACTACTTCTGCTTTAGCCTCTTCTCTTGTGAAGTCAGGCATTAAATCCATATCTGAATCAGATGAACCTCATGGTGTTAATACAAATCTCTGCTAAGCAGACGAATAAACTACAACTCGAAAAAACAAATGAAGATCGGATTGCCGCTTTTCCGCTTATTTTGTTTTTTTTTCTGTGGCCGGCCAGTTATTCAGCCATTATTTTTCATTTTCATCATGAAAAAATGGTAAATATTATGCACAAATCTATGTTATTTTACAGAAATAGTTGAATGTAAATTACCTATATAAAGTCATTAAAATATATATTCTTTAAATAATATTTAACATTATGTTATTTCAATTTTACACCGCACTGTAATTGAATGGCTGTATAGAAAGTTGGAACATGGTTCAATAGAAATGTCAAAATAGAACTAGTTTCATTTTTATAATTTGACAGCTGTCAGTTGAAAACATTTCCCCCTAGGGCTGAAAAGTATTACTTTAAACCCGCTCCTCGGGCAACTTCAGACCTACTTTCAGAGTATGAGTAATGAAAACGTATTTTTTATGCCCAAATGTTATTTAACGTTTGCTTAAACTGTTGTATTATTTGTATGTTTATAAGTCGGTACTATATTTTTTCATTAATAAAATAAAACTATATATTTTGTCGCGCCGGCGGCGGCGATGCCAGTTCGTTTAGTACCGCGCGACGCGATTATGTGATAGGCCTCTTAACATCACGTGAGATTGGGGTGAATTGTAAAAAGAAGGAAATTGTTATTGCAGACGTCAATTTTATTTTTTTGTTGCAGCCGAGCGATCCGGAATTCTCGTCGCAAATCATGGTGTACAAGGACATCGGCGAAGAAATGTTACAGCACGCATTCGACGGTAATTACATTTCGCTTGTCATTTCCGTATTCGCACCGCACACACTGCGGGCACATTCTCTCATTACGTATACGAAGAGACGTCTCGCTAAGTGGTGCCGCGGCCGTGATGTAGACAGAATGTAATCTTCGGCAATACAGCTATTGCGGTCAATTTAATGTGTGTATTTTCATTGTTTACCCAAAAAGATATGTGAACTGGATACGTCTTTCAATCACAATATCTATGTTATTTTAATTCAGTATCGTTTCTTAGATACGAGTATTTGAAAGGTTAAGGTAATAAATAAAAGCAATTCCTTGATAAAATAACAGAACCGACGTTATAGTAAATCCTTTGTTTGCGAGAGCATGGTCTATAACTGATATTGTCTAAATGATATTTTCTCACATTCTAATGACGATACTGTGGACATAGATGCTGTTTATACGCAGCTGACATTCTGAACCAGTGCGTTAATGAATTGCTAATAGATGATGAGGAACGCATTTTGTTACCATACCTGTAGTTGATGTGCGCGCAGCAGCTATTTAAGGTAGAAAACACGGGAAATATGACTTCATATAATACAAGTGATACTGTTTACGCACGCATTAATTACCGTACGATACAAAAGCATAGATTCTTAACATAGAATCTACATAATGTTAGTTTCTCTCTAATCCGTACTTAATCCATTAGTTTATTACGTACTTAGTACAAATACAAAGAATTTTGAAAATTGGCCCACAAATGGCGGTCAGCACACAATCAGTGAACATACACAAAAAAAAATAGATACAGTCGAACATAGAACCTCCTCCATTTTAACCGACTTCGAAAAGGGAGGATTTTTCGTGTTTGACCGTATCTATTTTCTTTTTTTTATGTAAGTTCACGAGTGTAATACTTCCGCGGTGGTCCTATGGTCACCATGTCATGATCTGATGATGGAATCCCAGGCAAATCAAGGGAATCCCTTAAATTTCAAAGGCACATCCAACGTGTTTCATGTTTTTTCTTCAGATATTCAGGTATTTGCGTCTGGTAGTCATCATGTCATGTTACTGAGCTGATGATAGATGATTTCTGGTAGATAGGAGCTCGGGAATAATTCTTGCAAAACTGTTTAGAGCTAGAGACATTTTATTTTAACTTATTCTGGTGTTTGCCTTGGCACAGATTCTAATACACATGTATAAACATAACTAAAAATATTGAAGGAAATATTTTTTATAAAAATATAAAACCGACTTCAAAAACACCTAAAAGTCATAAACTATAACAATATAACACTACATACAACATCACAGTTTTATATTAAAGTCGGTGCCAAGCAATGGTTACCTTGAAAGTCTTAAAAATATAACAAAAACTAACATAAGTTACCTATAATTTGGCACCAACTTCAATATAAAACTGTAATGTTGTATGTAGTGTTATATTATTATTATTATTTATGAATTTTTGGTGTTTTTGAAGTCGGTTAAGAACTAGTCAAAATTAAATATGAGTATAATAATATAATCGTCATATAACATACACCGTCATATAAATATTACAACTAGCTGTGCCCCGCGAACTACGTTTCGCTTATATTTTTTTGGATTTGGATTTGTCTGCTTCCTGTATGAATTTTGAAAAATCCCTTCGTAGTGAGTGCCTATAAAAGCCAACGAACCCCTGTACCGAATTTCATGCATCAGCCCCTTGATTGTGTCACAACAATCTATCGCGATCGCTTTCAATAATGCCAGTCAAAGTGCATCCATTACTGTTTTTTATCACACAGTCGACACAGAGTCTTGTATTGACGCTGCATTGATTAGCAATTTTAAGTCGATCGTGATAGATTTTTTCATAGACAATAACCCCCCAGTAGTTCGGGCTCTACGTTGATACCTCCGTGAGTTATTCACCAAAGCCTTAACTTTGATTCAAATACACATTAACTTTGATTCCGTGAAAACAAAATAAGTTCTGTTATGTAAAGTTAAGCACACCTATGACCCACGTTCAGTTGTCACTCCCATTGGCTTTGTGCATAATACAAGAGGTTCCACGTTTTGTTGCAAATTTAAAGCATATTAGGAATGTCAAATATAAACATCGTTAAAGCTGAAATAAACAGTTAATTTTTGGTCGTTTTAATCCCATGGGTTTAATTCACTTACAAAGAAGTTACCATTAACAACTAACTTTACATTGTGTAGGTCAATGGCACTATATACTATATCTCTTAATAACTAAAAAGAAGGAAGTAATAATTTGTATTGGTAATGTGAATGAAACCAGTAGTATGGGTTTTGTGCGAAAAGCGGGTACATAATCGAACGGCCAATCAAATGGCGTTTAAGGGCGATTTGCAAACTAATGGTTCTCATTGTTTTCTCACTCATTTGACTTCGGAAATGATTCGAGGTGCAAATCCCCAGTGCTTACTACCACACAATCCTGCGACGCGATTTAAATTAAGTATTTCGCGGCATCAACCTATGGGTTCCCTCCCGTTTCCAGGTTACAATATATGCATATTCGCGTACGGCCAAACGGGCGCGGGCAAGTCGTACACGATGATGGGCCGCGGCGAGGATAGCCAGGAGGGTATCATCCCGCAGATCTGCAAGGACCTGTTCCGCCGCATCAGGCAGACCACCAGCGAGGACCTCAAGTACTCGGTCAGTGCAGTTCGCATATCCCATCTATCTTTGGAATTGCTTACTAGAGATAGAATGTTGACGTATTTTGTATCGAGGTAATGTCAAATACTGCTAATGTAATGTCAAATACCCAGTAATCAGATAGATAGAATATTAAAACTGTTGAGTCGTTTCGTCTGGTTGTTTTTTTAATAATTGTTATCGATAATAATAATCGCTTTGTTAATAAACCACTTACTAAAATCTTGTGAAGTTTTGTAATCATTAATGTTGATGTATTTTCGTCACACGGTAAATAAGAAAGATTTCAATCAATTGAATATTTTTAGTGCCGCATCGTATTTTATCGATATCGATATAACTTAACATTTTCATTGGCAGCATAATTATGATTTTTTCGGCCAATATAATAATAAATTTTTTGGTGCCAACCTTCGATGTTGAGAATCCTTTCGGTTACGATGTAATAAAAAAAATGTTTTTGTCAACTGGCTGCGAAACTCAGCTGTCCTCTATTCTTTTTGGGCAACGGATTGCGTAGCACGATTATTATTTCTTTTTTAACAACTGGTTGCGAATCTTAGTTGCCAAAGCAGCCGGAAGAATGTTAATGTTTAATTTTTTAATTTAATTTAATTTAAAACGCAGGTGGAGGTGTCCTACATGGAGATATACTGCGAGAGGGTGCGCGATCTGCTGAACCCCAAGAACAAGGGGAATCTTCGCGTCCGAGAGCACCCCGCGTTGGGCCCGTACGTGGAGGACCTGAGCAAGCTGGCGGTGACCTCATACCAGGACATTTATGACCTCATCGACGAGGGTAACAAGGCCAGGTGAGAACTGATGTTTTAGTTAAATTAAAAAAAAGTTTCGCAAAGAGCTTACGACCGACCTGATATTAAAACCCTAACGATTTCTACTCACGGTGGTCAAGTTTTAAAAGAGGCTAACCAACTGCGCGGGAAACTTTTAAAGTGCACAAGTGTCTCTGTTCTCTTAACTGCATAGTACGATAAGGCAGTGAACCGACAGGACCGAACAAGATCATGGTCTCTATTCTGCTAATCCTAATAACATGACCGTGTTTCGGGGGCACTTCAATAAAGCTGCTTTTTGATATTATGTTTACGCTCGAGGAAGAGCGAGTGGCAACACTGCATTATAGTCTGTGCAGTGAGACCCTGCGGCCGGCCGCATGTAACATGTCAGTCGAGTCGAATACGGAATGACATTGAAAGAGGTTAGAACCGGGCAGCAATAAAATAGAATAATAAAATATATAAGCATCTAACAAATAGTATTGCGCGGCGCACCAAGTGATTGTTGGTGCGAGGGTCCGCCAAAGTTTTAGTGTCGGTGAAAGTGTAAATTCACCAAATCTGTTATCGTCGCGTGTGTGAGGCGTGGTGGCCTAATAGGCCTATGTAGTGCTCCGGTCTCCATCGGTTAACAATAGCTCTTCAGGAGCCGCGACTTCCTTCGAGCTAGCTCAGGAAGTCCACCGGCTACATACGGAGACCAATTGGAATAGGGGTAAGCCACAATGTTTTCTACGAGCTGGTAGTAGGTTATAAAAATCAGCAGTTTAATTCGGTGAAACGCCGACGTGGTGGAGTCTACTTTGGGCACCACCACATTATGTTACACTTTTCAAGATCTTATTTATTAATACAATGGTGTCTTGATATATTAATTGTAACTTATATTTTTTTAATTAGTGCTCTATACAAAATAACCGCGTTAAAAACAGATGTTATTGAAAAGTAACTGGTGCGCCATAATTGCCTAAACATTAGCAAATTGGGCGTCTAGGTGCAAGCAAGTAGCCTTTCGAAGCACGGAAGAGCTCAAGATTTATTTCAATTTTTGGTCATCCGTCATTGTCCTGGCACCAATGCACGTCACTTATTTTTAACGTCTTGCGCACACGCCACTGCACTACCGAAGTCCTCAATATGTAGCGAACAACAAACAAACAGACACAATAACGGGACTAATTCCTAACAGGACGGTGGCGGCGACTAACATGAACGAGACGTCGTCCCGCTCGCACGCCGTGTTCACGATATTCTTCACGCAGCAACGACACGACAAAACCACGGATCTCATGTCCGAAAAGGTAACGTCTATCGTACTCTATAGTGCAATTCGCCAGTAGGAAGCTTCTGACGACTCCAGCAGGCTGATTATGGAACCGTGATTGCAAACTAGTACTGTCATTTTTGAAACTATTTTTTTTAATTGCTAACGGTGGCAGACGAGCCAGTGGCCCACCTGATGTTAAGTGGTAACCACCGCTCATGGACATCTGCAATGCCAAGGGCACAGTTCAGTCACTGCCTACCTGGAGAGAAGTGCTCTTCTTAAGCCACGTTTGAAGAAGGACATATCGTAGCGCTCAGGAAACATCGCAGCTAGGAGTTTGTTCCAGAGGCGATACGAAAAAAAATCAGCTGTTCCATACAAATGTTCAACATTCATTTAACCTAGATGTATGCAACAGCAGATTTTTTTGCGATTTCAAAGTTGGTCCCTTAGTGAAAGTTGTTCAGTTTGCTTGTCTGAACAAGCACACAATTTTTTTTAGTAACTAAAAAATAACCTTGTATAATTAATAACATTTATTTATTTATTTATACATTTCATTACAAGTTATACGATCTATTACTTACTTAATCAAAAGCAAGAATTACACTGGCAATTTTTAAATTACACGTGGAATTGGACATTGTAAACACCAGTTGATCCTATCAGTAAATGACTGATGGTGACCGATGGAAAGAAGGAATCAACGTGCAAACATTAGTCATTACACTACGACACGGTGCTCGTCAGTCATAGTAGATAATGGCAACACATATCGTCTAATGAATGGAGTAAATAACTTCGCTAACTGAAGTAGCCGAACCAAAACAACTAATCAGATCGCACCATTATCACGTCATTGAACATATTTCATAGACAAGCTATGCCTGCCTATTGGCCGAACATAACAGGGTTGAAGCAGGAGCCAAATTTTACATAGTTACTTGTTATATTGGGCTATTGGCCTTTTGTTTACGATCGACAATATTAAATAATAAAGGCTATTTAGTGTGGAGCTATTTAAATTCAGCCCAGGCAAACGTGTTTACGCGAAAAGGCCCTAACGTACGCCCCGGTCCCGACCCGCTGGGAGCGGCGGCAACGCGGCCGTAAAGTTACTTATACGTGTTTTATTATGTCACCCACAACGTCAAGGCCTGTAGTGTTTTTTTATGTTCACTTAAAAGTGATACGGTGTGTGTATGAAGACACCTGTTAGTCTTACAATGTTTGAGGAAATGTTGATAATTTTTTTCAATAAGTTTTTTTTTTGTATTTGCCAAATTCAAAAATCTATCAAAAATCGATTTATCTTGTCCATTGCAGTTATTGTTATTGCATTTGAGTCAGTTTTCTTCCTGCACTTTGAACTGTACGTAATCGCACGGTCATAATACGAGTAGGTATGTTTTACTACAACATTCATAAGCTTAGTGTTCTCATAAATTCAATACAAGCTAGCATCAAGCGTAGACATATTCACGCTTTGGTTTGTGAGTCGAATCGGAACCTATCGAATAAATATCGTCATTCGTGCCCATGCAAATATAATAAGGCTTAAGAGAAAAATATTTGGTATCTTACCGATAATTTTAGATGATAGATTTGCTAGTTACACATACTCATACAAATATTACACACACACACACACACACACCACACACACATACACAGTCGCACAAACAACAAGTATAGTGCCAGTAAATCTCATTCGATGCGTATGTATGAATACGACTTACCTTTTCATCCCTTTTTGTCTTTTTTTTTTCAAATTCAATTTCTTTTTGTCTTTTGCCACGATACAGGTGTCCAAAATCTCGCTGGTCGACTTGGCCGGGTCCGAGCGCGCCGACTCCACGGGCGCGAAGGGCACGCGGCTGAAGGAGGGCGCCAACATCAACAAGTCCCTCACGACCCTAGGGAAGGTCATCTCGGCCTTGGCCGAAATCGTAAGTGGTCGTCTATTTCACGCATTCGAGTTGTATTGCTATTGTATACCTATATATATTCCTACGGATAAAATGTTGATGCTTGTTTTGTTTTGACTGAATGATATCTCTAAAATTATAAAATAAAAAAAGTAATTCAAATAACTTTGTTTACATTTTTCCGTAGGAATAAAACACAAAGATAGATAATTGCTCTATCTTTTTGTCTTATATGGCTTAAAGGTTTCGCTATATTTTTCATCGAACGTATACAATATACTTAAAGTTAAACTCTTTATTTTCACGGCTAAATTTAATGTATTTGTAATGTAGTAAATTTCTTTTAATACTTTTATTATTTGATTCTTTTATATATATATACATGTAAATAGCAATTTATATTTTATTACTAATATTTATATGATATATTGCGATCTACTGCTAATAATAAATTTCAAATTAACAGCTTTTTAAAAACATTCACATTTTTTGTCAAAGATTGCTGTAAATAAATTACATAACACATGATCACGCTAATATTTCATGTAGATAATTTATTTCTTTCAACTTTTTTTCCACTGCGTCACTGTAATTCGGAATATTGCAGTCGGTAAGTCATGTTGGTGTTAATTTTGTGTTGTTTTGAATAATATATTTCGTAATACTTGCTTCTATCGTTTTCAGCTATGTGATGTATGATTATGTGGAACGAAATAGGATTTAATACTTCGGGATAAATATTCCCACTTAAAAGCAATGCTCCATCAAGTGTGGTGGTTTGAAAAATTTCTAGACAAGAAGTACGTGCGTTTTACTTATCTCGTTTCGACATCTTTGTGAAGATTGCCCAGGTGTTTCACCAATCAGTGAAATAGTTTTTTTTTTCAATTCACTTCTTGTGAGCGATCGATAGGACAGTTCTCTTTAACTTATTATCGCTGAATAATAATTTTTAGTTGCGACCAACAGAAGTATGAAAGTTCCCCAGTTCCTCTGTGGTTGAGGAATCTAGATGATGCTCGTTTCCCTCTTCCGCCTGATCACACTATCAGCCCGAAAGCTTTCCTATATGTCCAACCGAAATAGGCTTAGGATTTTTAGCCGAAACCGTAACCGAACCTTCGTTTCTGATCTAAGTTTCGGCCGAAATCGAAATCTATTCAGAATGTAATGTAACCGCTGCCGAAAAAAAGAGAATATAATTCTTCTTATGAAACTGAATAACTTTTTTTCAGTAACACTCAAAAACGACACGGTTTAAAAACGACAAAAATTTTCGCACTATCCATACAAAATCATATTTAAAACTTAGAAATTGTTAGGGAAAATTCATTATTGTGCATTTTTGGACATATTATATGTTCCTTGGCGAGAGTTGTTCAGTTTTACAAGTAGGATTGTGTTCTCTTTTTTTCAAAAGCGGTTGCATTACACACTGCATATAATGACAGTTAACTTTTCCACTGCGTAACATGAAAACAACAAATGAAAATTGGCAACAAAAAAAAATGATTGACTTATGTTATTTTAACGGTAACGAACATACCCGAAGTTAGTCATAGGACGCACGTCAATGACGAACACGTAAGTTCACAGAAACTGTGGCCGAAACCGAAACTACGTTCTTTACTATCCTATTTTGAATAAAGAAACCATTTTCAATTCGCATTTCGATTGAAGGCGTCGAAGAGCAAGAAGTCGAAGAAGGCGGACTTCATCCCGTACCGCGACTCGGTGCTGACGTGGCTGCTGCGGGAGAACCTGGGCGGCAACTCCAAGACCGCCATGATAGCGGCCATATCGCCCGCGGACATCAACTTTGACGAGACCCTCAGCACCCTCAGGTATACATAGAACGTGTAGTGGGAACTGGGAATAATTTAGCTAGCGATGAATATATAAGGTTATTTTTTAGTTACTAAAAAAATTTGTGTGCTTGTTCAGACAAGCAAACTGAACAACTTTCACTATGGGACCAACTTTGAAATCGCAAAAAAAAATCAGCTGTTCCATACATCTAGGTTCAGTGAATGTTGAACATTTGTATGGAACAGCTGATTTTTTTGCGATTGCAAAGTTGGTCCCATAGTGAAAGTTGTTCAGTTTGCTTGTCTGAACAAGGGGCCGTCCATATATTACGTCATTCTAAATTGGGGGAGGTTGGTCTGCGGATGACGGTAAATGATGCATGAAGGGGCGTTTCGAAATTGACGTCATACCAGTTACTGCAAAATGTACAACATATTTTGCAAGTACCTAATGGACAGTGGAGGTCCTGCGGCCCCTCGTCGTAGTGCTCGAATCTTGGGACGGAGAGGAATAGAAGTCCTGCAACAGTTACATGACGGTGTAACGGGACAGGCACTCGACGTTGAGTGGGTTGAAGACTTCAACATGGATGAATCGAGCCAAAATGAATACGGAGATATTACCCGTAATCCAGGATTTGCAAGAATGGGTGAAAACTCCGTGGGAGCTATCCAAAGAAAACTAAAGAATAGGGAAGAATAATATTAATGAACATTGCCAAAGTACAAAATAATAAATGATGATTCTATAACAAAATGTTTTAATGTTACCCTATTTTTCTCAAATCCGCAAATGTTCTGATTTTGTCAAACTGGTTATGACGTCAGTTTTGCGAGAGGTGGTCATTAGGAAATGACGATAAGATGATTGTAAGGGGGGGGGGGGGGGATCGAAAATCAGCAAAAATCGATGACGTAATATATGGACGGCCCCCAAGCACACAAGAATTTTCAGTAACTTAAAAATAAACTTGTATAGGTATATAGACGACAGAAATAAGTATCACCAAACTAATGTAGCTTTGAATGTAAAGCCAAAATTAGACGGTTCATCAAAAGTGATTCATTTCTGCGATGAATAGAGAATGATGAACAGTGAATTGTGTTGTTTGTATAGACGGTTCACTTTTGATGACAGTTATTTTTCCATTCCTTGTGGAGTTCCCGCACACAACGCCCGTGGCGACGCTGTTTAGACGTTTCACTTGTCGTTCATTGCCGATGAATGATGAAAGATGCTAGTGAAAACAATCGGAAGCCGGAAGCTTTCATCGCGAAGGCACTTTCTAATAAACGTCAATTTAGACATTTCGTTTTCAGTATGAAGTCAATGAAGCATCGAAAATGAAAGCAAAAATAAACCGTATAATTTCGATTTAAGGTACGCAACTATCTCGCGTCATAGTAATGATTCTATTTGATTTAATTTCAGTGCTGCCATAAAAAAACTTGAAAGATAATTTTTTGAAAATAATTTAAATTTCTGTCAAACTTTTTTAAGTTAGTACGAAATACTGTAGGTACATACATAGTAGTAGTTTTACACTTCCATTTCGCTATTTCCGAATTAATACTATTCGAATAATATTACACTTAATACCAAATCCACGCAATGGTTCAAGAAATCTTAGAAATGACATGCAATATTCCTTTTAGTCACTACAGCTCATAAATGTCCCCTTGAGGGGCTCGTGACTACCCTAAGTTAGGGTGTTTCAACGGGCCGTAGTCAACCACGCTGGCCCGGTGTGGATTGGTCGACTTCACATAAAGATTTGAATTTCTTCGCAGATGTATGCAGGTCTCACGATATTTTCCTTCGCCGTAGGAACGTCGGACAAATGTACATATGACATTCGAAAAACACATGGTACATGTACATGGCAGGATCGCACCCCAGACCTCCCTATTACAAGACCGGTGCTGAGTCCACATCGCCACCGACGCTCGCTTATCTCTCTCACGCTCTGATATTCCATTAGTTCTATAATATTCTAATTAACGAAGACGTTATCGAACACATAAAACGAGTCAACACAGAATAAAACGTGTGAGTGTTGTAAATTTGTATTTTGTTTTTAATTTATTCATAGACAAACAGTTGCGTAAATACAAAAGAACATCTTAAAAAATAACTTATTTTAAAACCTATAGTTCCCTATATTATTCAAAAACATATAAAGTTGTACTTTAAAATCGCTTTTACTCCACTATTTTAAAAAATCTAATATTACCATTCAATATCATAAAAAAAAAAGATTATGAGATTTGATTTTTAAAATTGACGAAACAAGTATTAAAAATATCCAAATCAGTATATCTCTCACTGTAAACGGTACAGGCCCTTTTAATAAAAAATGTGAAGTACCTAATCTCCGTGAATGAAAACAACATTATCTGGAACAAACGCTGTGCGCAGATACGCGGACCGCGCCAAGCAGATAGTCTGCAAGGCCGTGGTCAACGAGGACGCGAACGCGAAGCTCATCCGCGAGCTCAAGGAGGAGATATTCAAGCTGCGCGAGCTGCTCAAGGCCGAGGGCATCGATGTGGAGGAAGGTACGTGTCCCCGCAGCTCGCCGTGGCTTGTGGATCGCTGACGACGTCGACGCGACGGTCGGTCGACGGCGAAATAAATATAGAACAAAATTGCAAGTCCTGTTTAGTTTAGTTGTATATGCCATTGGCGTAGGTATAACTTTTCGATGGGACGTGTTAAGATTGAAGACTTCAATTTGCCTAGTGTATACTGAGAAATACAGAAGGTCCCTCCCCCTTTTCTATTAGTAATGGTGAAGAAAAAGTTAATGAAGGTACCAAGTATGGTAACAGACAAGCACATCTAAATATGTACTTCTAAAATGGTATAAAATAACAAACAAATTAAACTTTTTTCTCTTTGAAATTTATTCCTTCAAGACTTTGAAAACTTATCGGCGGTATTCCGTTCTTTCTGCTTAAATTTTTTGGTGGACAGGTAATTACTTCTATTTTTATATTTTACTTATATGAAAACTTCATTCTTTCTGGTGCACGTTAATTCCAAGCCCTCCCCTCCCCCATCTACGCCAATGGTATAAGCACTTGCTCTATATAATAAATTGCTCCCCCGCATGATTATCTGAAGTTGTAGAATATTTCTAAGGATCATCCTTATTGATATAAATATCCTGAACTGACACAAAGATCTATAATAATAAGACAACTAGTGGCGTCCATGGATTTTATTTCTGATATGGGAATTTTATCTTTCCCTCGAAAAATAAAATATGCAAAACAAGTGTTCTATTTATTGCCTATGTGCTTCTATGTGAGTGTGAGTGTGGATGAGAGAGAGAGCGAGAGAGAGTATTTAGAAAGGCTTTTCAGCCTTTCCTTCAACTTACTGACTTAAGAACCTAAGTATATGAATGATGATAATAATATGAGCAAGAAAGAAGTGAACAATTGATGGAGTGGATGGGAAATGTTTTCACATAGTGAAATATTAAGTTACAAAGACGACTTTAGTCATTCATTACATGGGCTATTATAGAGCTCAAAATTCTTGCTATTATAACTACGAGAAAGATGCACTTTAGATAAATACATAATAGCTAATATACACGAGGAGTTTAATGTTTGATACTGTAGAATTTCCAATTTAATTATCAAATAAAATCCATCGCTGCCACTGGTTGGATGAAATATTTTGAACAATAGCTACTTCAGATCGTCAAAACTAGTAATTCAATCGCATCGACCGACCTCGCCATTGGAACATGTGCAGCCGAGTGTAGGATGTTGAATAGTTGTCGTGTGATTCCATAGATCGTCTTGTTGTGTGCATTGTGAGAGGTGGTTAGATGAAACGCCACAGCGTACTTCGACGCCCGATACTAAAGCTCAACTTTTGTTTTCCAAACCGACACGAACTAGGACCAGACGGTAGAGTCGTTTACGAAAAGAAAGAACCACCCATCTGTAAGTAATTGAGACAGTAAAGAGGCATGCGCATTCTGCATATGTACACCCCACCTGTACGCTTAGCCTCCATTTTGATTCGGAGTTGCCAGACAAAAAATAAATGATGTTTCGGCTTCAGTGATCTGGCAACTCGACACATGGAAAGGAACCGAGCAATTTATTTTGCACCCATGTCCAGCTTGTGGCGTTCGTAGCCATAGTTTATCGTGTTCACTTCACATTGAAAAAAAAAAGAAGTGAATCGTACATGCCATATTTGTATCTGCGCTTCTATATATTATGTTGGTGTTGGATCACTATAGATTGATCTTATAGTTGTTATTTACTTATATATGGTACTGAATTTATATATTTATTGTTATAAATACCTAGGTATTGGGATATCGTAGGCTATAGCTTTGCCAAAAAAAATCACCGCTGTGGTTTGTGTATGGGGCATACATGTGAAAATAGAATTCATTCTTTTATATCAATAATACAAACATTGAAATTAGAAAACAATGGGGATCCAAAATGCCAATTTCTTCCTATAGAGGGAGAATCGTAGACACGACCGTTGTTTTGTTTTGTAATACGTGCGTTCCATATAAGCATCACCACCTTTTGGTGCTAACGAGGTGCTAACATCTGATGTTAACCGCGTTTTGCGTTTGTTTTAAGAATGTTAATTTGAATACCCTTCGTATTATGGAGAATTGGGAGTGGAAACCAAGTGGAAACTAAAAAAACGCGAACAAAAACACAAAACCAACAATAACACCTCTGACCACAGACTATGTATTATTTACTAGGAGTCGAGTCGCTGCTGGCGCCATCTGCGATTACCTTTGCGCGTGGAACCCCATTGGTTTTTGAATTGTATTATTGAAAATACTGAAATTATGTTCACAGTTAAAGAATGGATTACTATTGACGTCAATCCTGAGCATTTCATTTGTGATGTTCTCCGTGTCCAATTTGTTTCACTATTATCCTACCCTACGTTTCGGCAGACCTATTACGGAACGTGGACAAATCGTGACAAGACAGAATTAACATGTTTCTTCTCCCTCTCACCTATAGTAAATAAGCGAGATATACGTATATGTGGATCTTTCTTCCCTAATTGTCTACGGACCGTGCCTGGCTCACTGTAAACAATCGTCAAATGGACACTACAACTATTTAAATCTTGAGATGCTCAGTTTGTCTATCAGAATATATATTTAATTGTTATTTCTGCGATCTTTGCGTCATTAGTATTAAGAAAATACTAATGGAGAAAGTCGTGGATGATTATATTACTTTTGCAAAGAAAAGCTTCGAAGCCTCTGCATGTTTTCTCCTAATATTTATGTCGATTTGACCTTATTTTAAGCTATATATATAAACTACAAGGCTTTATTTTCTTGATGTTGTGGCAAAATATATTTTAAAGAACATTTTTTGTTATTAGTGATATTGACAATATTAGTGTTAATAAAAAAAAGCTATTCTGAAGAAAGATGCCTCTACAGTAGAGATTTTAAAAATGAACTATTTTGTTATTCTTAAAAGTCAAAACATTCACCGAAAATAATTTCCACTCTAGCTAGTGTACCATCAGAACTCAGGACTAAAACGGTTGCATATATGAATGTTTTGATTCTTTAAGAATAACCAGGGAATTACACTGTATTACTATGATGTCAATAAACAATTTGGTTCAACAACACCGAAAACTATTTTGAACAGTTCATTGAAACTGGAGACATAGCTTTGAATTATGTGTATTTTGGTGATCCATGGTAATCTAAGCAAGTAATGATCTTGGCTCCAGGAGATAGGTGAAGTGGGCTACCCATGGTAGTGGAAATAATTGTAACAAGTTTTCATATGTTGTCCACCGTGCAACATTTATTTGTTTGTCACACTTTAAAAGCACTTCGTGTTTGTCTATAACTAAACCACATTTGTGTTTTGTTTTTGTTCACTGAAATCAGTATTTGTTGAATAATACGTATACCCAAACAACATAAATAGTTCGTCCTTTTATATTTTAAATGATAGGATTACGTAGTTCATGATTTTTATTTATTAAATGAACTGTGCTGCTGGGACAAAAAAAGTTTTAAATTGATAAATTCATACTTAAGCTATATACTTTAAAGCCTTTAAAGCAGCGCATTTTAGTTCAAAGTGAAAGCAAGATATTCTGAATTAGTTTCCTCGTACTAGGACCTTATAAAGTCGAAATGATTAAATGATCTTTACCACCAATCTTGTATTTTTAAACTAATTTATTTTATCTCTCTCCAACAAAAACATGCTAATAGTTTAATTTTGTTTGAACAAAACTTATCGTTACACGAGTTTAATGCTGGTTGTACGCCGAGACTGGGTTATTCAGTTAGATCGTTCCACCATTCGTGTAGTAAGGGAGCTATGACGCGATATCCTGGAGCGGTACCTGTAATATACTGACGTCAACAGGCGAGGACAACGCCAACGCGCCGCGCAAGAAGAGCGAGGCCGAGGTACTGTCGCCGAAGCTGTCGCGCGCCGCCACCACCATCGCCGAGGAGGCGGTCGACCAGCTGCAAGCCTCGGAGAAACTTATCGCAGGTTAATGTAGTGACTAAAACAGTTTAAATAATAGTATATTACTGCCGCGGTCTATAATGACTACTTTGCTGGTCGCGCTGATGATGGCCGACAGCGCAGCTCCAGGCCGACAGCGCGGTCAGCGTGCAGCACTTGATGGACGAGCTGACTTTACAGTGATGACAGCAAGGGCTGCAATGATGGCCAAGCTGGAAGGCCTAGAGCGTAGCTAGGCTAGCTCGAGGCAATCATAGCGTGACCGGCAAACCAGTCATTGTGGGCCAAGGCTTGTATAGTGCTTTACTCAAAAATGCAAGTAACTTATCTAAATAAAACCAGCAAGTAATTTTGCAATTGATTTCTTAAAACGTTGAAACGTCAAAATAGCGACCAGCAAAACTTTGCCGGCCGCTCCTTGAAACAGAACGGCAAGGTCGACTTTGCTCAGACAAGGTTGTCAAAATAATGACCACATTACATGCATTTTTGAGTAAAACAGTTTAAATAAATACAAAAACGATAACCCAACCGTTGGATCAAAAAGTTTTTATCGTAATCTGTTACTGTACCGGCTAGCTCTAGATTAATCGTCACTTATTATTGACCAGTACCAGACAAAAACTGACAATTTACCCCTGGATCGGTTGCATCTTTCTTGCATCGTCATTTTGGGCGGAATGTTTTATTCGCTATTCGCTATATCGCTCAGTTGCGACGTCAACGCAAGTATCTTATTTAGTTTTGTTCGTTTTATTCCCGTGGATAGATGGTTATGAGCTTATAAAATGGCTTATAAGTTACCATTCTGTGACAACATAATCTGCTATATAATTCTGTGACAAAATTTCCTTAGTGACAATGAGTAATGGTAAACTGAATAACCAGTAGTACAGGTCCCGGCAAACATCTTGAATATTTCACAGATAAAAATACATGCGCAGTTGGAATATTTTGTAGAAAAGCTTTTACTGCGCAGGTGTTTTAATCTGTAAAAATAATCAAGATTTTTGCCGGGAACTATACAGGGGAGCGCAGTGCGCTCGCCTTGCGAATGGCCAATCAAATTAGATTTGAGATTGGTAGGTATTACTAATAGTTTTCGTTTTGTACTGCAAATGATTGGAGCTTATTGGAAATTGTAAGAGAACGTAATTTATTTATTTTATTTCGTATAGCAGATCATCCTGACACGGAAAACGAACAAAAAATGGCCGTGTATATGTAATTTTCACAATTTTTTTTTATTGTTAAAAATATTTATTGCCCTTTAAAGTTTTATATTTATTACTTTGCATCACTTATTAAATAGCTTAGTAAATTTTTTAATCCAATTTTTTAATCCTGCTCGAGGAGACATTTTTGCGTAATTGATTTTAATTTTGTACGCTTATAAAATTTTCTAATGTTGCCTCAATCTAGAACTAAACGAGACATGGGAAGAGAAATTGAAGCGTACGGAGGAGATCCGTCTCCAGCGCGAGGCGGTCTTTGCCGAAATGGGCGTGGCCGTGAAAGAGGGCATCACAGTCGGCGTGTATTCGCCCAAGAAGACCCCGCACCTGGTCAACCTCAACGAGGACCCCAACCTGTCCGAGTGCCTCATCTACTACATCAAAGACGGTGAGCATTCTATAGACAAGCTTATTGTGAAGACAGAGAGGTGTTGATGATGATCCTAGCTACACTAACAGTGCAATGCGATTGGAGGCATTCTAGAAATACATTTCTAAACTCTATATTGTCATTTACTTAGAAATCCCCCAAAGTCCCCAAGACTTTGGCACTTTAACCACTTTAGATTGCACTTTTAACTTCTGTCCCATTGGTGGTCATGCTACGGGGGCTGTTTTAATTGTTGAGTCAAGTTTAAGTGCTCTTTACAAGCTGACACTTCTAAACAAGCACCGCACACAAAGTCCTCAAGATTTTAGCACTTTAACCACTGGATCTTTTGGCACCTAAACACTGTTTTAGTTCTTGTGTCAAGTTTGAGTGCTATTACCAAACTGACACTTCAACCATGCACACTGAGTCCCCAAGACTTTGGCACTTGAACCACTTAAGATCTTTTAGTACTTAACTACTGTTTTTATTGTTGTGTCAAGTCAAAGTGCTATTACATGCACTTCACACGCAATCCTCGAGACTTTGGCACTAACCACTTTTGGCACTTTGACTACTGGTTAACTTGTTGCGTCAAGTTTTAAGAACTATAACCAACGTGACACTTAAAACACGCACATACAGGGTGTCCCAAAAACAATGGATAAACCTGTAACTATAGATGGACTTCATCATGGCCTCCCTTACCACAAATTTTGACCTTAGTGAAAATATCACGGTTTCAGAGATATTTATTGTTTTTGTTTTTTTAGAAAATTTCCAAGTGCGATTAGTTTTGATACTGCCATTTCTACAAATGGAGAGCTTTTTCGATTTAGTTTTTTTTTTATTTTACAAGCGATAGTTTAGCTATCAAAAACAAAGACTTAAATTTAACAAACTAGCGTAGAGTGTTTAAAATAAATTAAAACACAAAGAAAATTAAGAATGAAATTAATTTTCTTTCATGTTTGATCACCTACAGTGTGAAAAAAATGTAGGACGCTCATCGTGCCCATTACCTTAAAAATTTGCTTAGCTATTCTAGATTCCAAAAAGGTATCATAAGCCTAAGCATTCTAAATATTTCTAATTTCATGACTACTTGAATAGCAAATAATATTAAAACTTCAAAAAAATATTTTTGTCGTAATAATAACTGTAAGCTTTTGTGTTAATGTAAAGGTGTAATGAGCCTAGGTATTCTGTATTTTTTAATCTCATGACTACTTAAAGAGTATGAAAATTTCAAAGTACTCGTTAAAAAACACATTCTTCGTAAAAAAATCAAATTGAACTTGCGCCCTTATACACATCCTAGGCCTTTTATTAAAAGAATGTTTAATGCGGTACGCGTAACCCGACTTTAATGTAAGCAGCTGCATTTTGGATCCGCGTCCGCAACTCCGCAATCGAGGATACTGACATCGCGTACACGAGGTCTTTTAGACTCCTCCAATAAAACATCCAAGGGATTTAAATCCGGTGATCTCGGTGGCCATAAAATAGGACAAAGCCGGCTTTCGACCTTTTGGGTTATTTTCGTTTAAGTGATTTCTCACTCTTTCAAAAGTAATATTTACATTTCATACCTTTCTGCGTACTGTCGAGCAGCAACGTTGGTATAACCTTGACACTCGCCATAAGTGTTTGCATATTCGAATGTCGTGTACTGATGTCCTGGCATGTTCAAAGTCCTAATAACGATTGCTAATTGTCAGAAGGTATCACAAATATAAACAATATCCAAATCGTAAAGCTAGTAAAGTCCGTGTACGCGACGCCAGTATCCTCGATTGCGGAGCTGTGGACTCGCATCCAAAATGCAGCTGCCTACAATAAAACGTCGGGTTACGTACGTTAGGAAATCGTACAGGTCCTTTTTTATACAAACGTTGTCCCCTATTTCCTTCCTGGATAATATGCTGGCTGTGCTATTTTAAAAAAATCAATGGCAACTATAAACATGCTTCTATGTTTTCCTTTTTTTATTAAGTTAATTACTAAATGAGATATAAACCTTTAAAAACCTGAAAAATTGGCCTGATTTTCTGCTTTATTCAAACATCCAGTAAACAAATTTGACGAAATTATATGAAAAAGCAAAACATAGAAACACAGTCAAAGCCTTTCTTTAATTTTTAACGTAAAATGTAATTAAATCGGTCTAGTTTTAGCGGAGAAAACAGGGGACTTCGAAACGTATATTTTGTGTACTTTTTGTAGGTATTTTCGGTCCTAACTGCATTCGTCTCTTTCGCGGTCAGAACGATTGTTTGGGCATACAGCGAGACAGGAATACATTTTACAAATACCTATTTCTGAATTCTCTCGACCTTAGTGTTTCCTCTTTATTAAAATGTCTAGGACGTGTATAAGTGCGCAAGTTCAATTTTGACTTTTTTTTACGAAAAAATGTGATTTTTAACGAGTAATTTGAAATTTTCATACTCTTTAAGAAGTCATGAGATTAAAAAATACAGAATACCTAGGTTCATTACACCTTTACATTACTACAGAAGCTGAGAGTTATTATTACGACAAAATATTTTTTTGAAGTTTTAATACTATTTGCTATTAAAGTTGTCATGAAATTAAACATATTTAGAATGCTTAGGCTTATGATACCTTTTTGGAATCTAGAATAGCTAAGCAAGTTTTTAAGATAATGGGCACGATGAGCGTCCTACATTTTTTTCACACTGTAGCTGATCAAACATGAGAGAAAGTTAATTTCATTCTTAATTTTCTTTGTGTTTTAATTTATTTTAAACACTCTACGCTAGTTTGTTAAATTTAAATCTTTGTTTTTGATAGCTAAACTATCGCTTGTAAAATAAAAAAAAAACTAAATCGAAAAAGCTTTCCATTTGTAGAAATGGCAGTATAAAAACTAATCGCACTTGGAAATTTTTGAATAAAACAAAAACAATAAATATCTCTGAAACCGTGATATTTTCACTAAGGTCAAAATTTGTGATAAGGGAGGTCATGATGAAGTCCATCTATAGTTACAGGCTTATCCATTGTTTTTGGGACAGCCTGTATAAACATAAGACTTCACGTCACGCACACACAAACATACATATTTAAACGAATCTTGAACACTTTTCTAATTATTTCCTTTAGGCATAACTCGTTTGGGCACGGCGGAAGCCAACGTTCCCCAAGACATCCAGCTATCTGGCTCGCACATCCTCAGCGAGCACTGTATCTTTGAGAACACCGATGGAGTCATCTGCCTCATCCCGCACAGGGGGGCACTGGTCTACGTGAATGGACGGGAGGTAAACACGTTAATATACTAATGTTACACCATTAAGTCTGCCTTTTGTTGAGATACAAAAAGGACACTATTGCTGTGATAATTTCATCCTTACAACATAGACAACAGAGCTGATAAGCGTGACGAGACGACTAGGTCGCACGTGACCATGCTCAAGAAGCTACTTACTTATAGTTTTCTGTATAACTTAGGTTCGCATCCTAATGGTGGATTTTCCCCCTCCTGGTAACCGTGTCGGGCAATTTATTAATGCTACATTTCGTATTGTTTTTTTGCAAATATAATTTATTGCGTTTCTTATTCAACATTTTCCATCCAATTCTCAACAAATCGCCCCACAATCCATTTTCTATCAGCTGGAGTGAGATCAATCAAATCCAATACGAGCCACTTATTAGTTCACTGTGATCCACCATTGCATTGGTCTGAGTGAATCCTGTGACACTCCGATAATTCGCCAAGATTCAGCGGTGTTTATCTAGGGATCCAAATGAATTGTGAGGTTGCTAGTAAATTTAACCTTATCGCGCAGGTAACAGAGCCGATAATCCTGAAGACTGGATCTCGCGTGATCCTGGGCAAGAACCACGTGTTCCGCTTCACGCATCCTGGCCAACCGCGCGAGGAAAGAGAAGTGCGCAGCAACAAGGAACCACAGGATACCACCGCAAGCGCCGATGGTATGTTCCAGGCGATATTTTGGTCAAAATATCTGTATAGTATTAGTATAGTACAGTATCAGTAATAATAATAATAATTTATTTATTTCCAAAAAAACATTACACAACAATAAAACACAGCAACATGCGGTCACTGCACTAAGCTAGGCTGGTCTTATAGCAGCTACATTTATCTTTTTTCTAGTTCTAATTTTATTCTGGACACACGGTTGCGGTTACAAATTATTTATTTAATAATTTTAAATTTACAAAAGACTACCACTACCAATTTCAAAATAATGAACTGTTTAAAGGAAAGAAAAAAACTGTATGTGTGTAAATTCATGAAGACATTCCTACAACAATAGCTACATGTATATGTGTGCGATTATGTATTGTGTATGCATGTGAGTGTCGTGTGTGTGCGGATGCGAGTGTTTCTGTGTAAGGCCGATATTAGGCCGATATTAGACTATCATTTTTAATCATTTATATATGATTTAATATCTATCAAATACTAGAATCATATTTATATGATGCTGTTCATCATTTTTACTTATTACACTCAGGTCATAAAAACGTTCATGACTGAATATTTAATCATGACGAATTCCGATTTAGCCGCGTTTTCTGTTGGGATGAGTGCAATTTTATTAATTGCTTTAAAGATAAAGAAAACTGTTAAAAATAAAACAAAAAACAAAAGACGTATTTGGGTTAGATCATGGATTCAGAGAGAGGGATCCATAACACTTTACTCAAGGAACTTAGAAGATAATGAAGTCTTACAAAATTTACCTCCGAATGAATGATATAGTATTTAACTATATTCTGTCAAAGGTGGCACCAATAATATCTAAGCAATAAACTCTTTTTAGATGCCCAATGAGTGCAAAAGATCGATTATTAGTAACTCTGAAATATTTAATATCGGCCTAAATGAGAGTGAATGAAGTAAATATCGATATATGAAACATGAACGTGTTTACACGCCGATACTAATCAATTTTTCTTTGAATATTTTGTGGTATTTGGGATAAATGAAGAATATAAGTCTTTACTTTCGCAAGGTGGATAACATTGAACCTTTTATACCGTTGTATAAAATCTACTTATTTTTAATTAACTATTTTAATTCGTTTCAATTCTATTAACAGTAGGTAAGAAAACGTTGTTGTTTGATAGGTGTCGATATAAATATCGATAGTAAAATAGCTTTGCATTTCAAGGTTGTAATATTGAACCTTTTTATACCGTTGCATAAAATCTACTTATTTTTAAGTGACAACTGGTATTCATTTCAATTGTAATAAAACATGGTTATTTGATGGGTGTCGATATAAATATCGATAGTACAATAGCTTGGCATTTTGAGGTATGATATGTATATTGTGATTTCAAAATTTACCAGTAAATTTTATGAATTCCTTTAGCCCCGAGCGACACGGAGACAGTGGATTGGGACTTCGCGCAATGCGAGCTGCTGGAGAAGCAGGGCATCGACCTCAAGGCGGAGATGCAGAAGAGGCTGCTCGCCTTGGAGGAGCAGTTCCGCAGGGAGAAGGAGCACGCTGACCAGCGCTTCGAGGAGCAGCGAAAGGTCAGTGACTAAAATCTGATTTATATTTTACAGATATACAAGGTTATTTTTTAGTTACTACAAAAATTTTGTGTGCTTGTTCAGACAAGCAAAGTGAACAACTTTCACTATGGCATCAACTTTGAAATCGCAAAAAAATCAGCTGTTCCATACATTTAGGTTCAGTGAATGTTGAACATTTGTATGGAACAGCTGATTTTTTTTTGCGATTTCGCAGTTGGTCCCATAGTAAAAGTTGTTCAGTTTGCTTGTCTGAACAAGCACACAACATTTTTGTCATAACTAAAAAATAAACTTGTATACACGGTTATTTTTTTATCACCCTGGAAAATTTAAGGGACGCTTCACGACATGGTATTAGAATGATTTAAATATAAATAAAAAAAATAACCCCCCTCCTTAATTTTATATTAATTTTTTAAAAAATACAAAAAATGGTGCACTAGTTGAGAGCAGCATTTTTAGAGATTTTTTTATTTTTTTTAATATTTTTTTTAAATTTTTTATTTCATTTTTTTTATTTTTTATATAATATTGGATGTGTTCTGAAGCATCCCTAAAATTTTCCAGGGTGATAAAAAAATAACCGTGTATAGACGTCAGAAATTTAATGATTTTTCTAAACATGGGTAGCATACAAGCATACGACCTAGAAGTGTTGCCATGCTTAAAAACGCCACTTGCTCTTGGTGCACTCTGCCGACCAATGGAAGAGAATCTGGTTTTCCTTCCGCCTAACCGCACTGGGCTAGCGTGCTAGATCACCTAAATCCTTCGATCTTGGTTGGCAAAATTTCTTTTTATTTTAATTTTTCCACATTTTTTAAAACATTGTGTTGAGTACTTCTTTTTTCACAACAGAACTATGAAGCCCGCATTGATGCGCTTCAGCGCCAGGTAGAGGAGCAGAGCGTCACTATGTCCATGTACTCCTCCTACACTCCGGAGGACTTCCACAACGATGAGGATATATTCGGTGAGAAATTTTATGCACTATAGGCCTTACTAATAACCATTGTATAAGCCTGATTTAGTTAAACAGTGTTTTGTCACGTTCACTCGAATGACATTTCAAATTCGAACAAAAGAGACAAAACACTGTTTAACTATACAAGGCTTATACAATGGTTATTAGTATGGCCCTATGATAATTGTGTTATGAAGCTTCCCTTAAAACTCGCAGTGAATCTAAATGATTATTTAATTCAATAAACAGTTTTGATATTTTATTGGAACTGAATTCTATCTGTGATTGTTATTTTCCATACAGAAAGAATATATCACATTTTGTATATCGTCGCTCAGAATTCATAACCGCCAATGGCAAATATGGTAACTTTGATAGGAGAGGCAAAAACCGATTCACAGTTAATATAAAATATAATAATTTTCAGATTATTGTTAAAAAGTATTAGTATTATCACTTTCTGATATATTAAAATAATATTTAATTATTTTGATAAGGTCTTAATTCTATTACCGAAAACACAAATGAAAAAAAATCTCTTTTTTTTCACATTCGTGGTAATGAATGGCGAACGACGATATGCTTGTTTTATTTTGAGCATAGTGCTCAAAATTTAACAAATCAGCTGATTGTAACTCATAAAAGGGATGTAGACAGGGTATGAAAATAAAAAAAAATCATTTAGTCGGTTCATAGACGAAGGTCGGTTAATTAGATGAACGTATTTTTTGCTTTTTAATAAAGAAATGTACAGAGTTAAGCGATTTATTGTCGACGTCACAATTCGGCACAAAATATACACAGGCGTGTCGTCATGCGGCATATCAAATCAGTGTATCTTCGTAAGTTAATGAATAGAATAGAAAAACATTTATTCAGTACAGACACAATACAGCAGCAACATACAGGATGTAGGTACACAACAAATTACAGGTATATAAATGACATAATTGCTCTGAGCGTGCCCGCACCGAAAGGGTTGCCAACTCAGCATATGCTGGGCGTTAGACACCCAGCGCTGGTTTTCAGTCAATAGGTATAGGTACTTGACTTAAAATACTTGACAGACGGTAAATCAGAAGTTTGTCAACATGCCCATTTATTGTGACATATTTATTCTCCCAGTGAATCCTCTGTTCGAGACGGAGTGTTGGTCGGCGCGCGAGGTGGGCCTGGCCGCGTGGGCCTTCCGCAAGTGGAAGTACCACCAGTTCACCTCCCTCAGGGACGATTTGTGGGGCAACGCCATATTCCTCAAGGTTGGTACTTTTGTAGACTTGCTTAGCAAATTGTATCTTATACTTTTGGTGCAGAAATCAAAACAGATTTATCCGTGGTCGATGACAGATTAGTTTTGTTAAATAATATCTTATTATGTTAGACACAATTGTTCGTTTTTTTTAAAAAAAAAAACGTCGCCCCATTAGAATTTTTTCCTGTATCGTGGGAGCAGTTACAAACATTGAATACATGCATGCACATACCGCCCAGACCGGAACAAACTTCTGTAGGCCATACAAAACATCTGTCCCGTGCGGGAATCGAACCCGCGACCCGTTGCGCAGTAGGCGATCACTCGACCTCTGCGCTAACCGTGTCGTCAATTGTGACGGGTGTCTCGTCTTATAGAGTAATCTTTTTTACACTACCGAGGTAGTAAACCAAGAAGTATTGCTCTTAAGTTTTTTTATACAACTTAGTTGGCAAACAAGCATACTGCCCACCTGCCCCCGTATTACGGATCGTTTATGACATGACATGGTATAAATTTGCAATATTTAGAATGTCTAGAAATGCTCATTTACTTGTCTTTATTAAAACTTCAAGATGGCTTTCAACAGACTGACATTTATTTCAATTTAACTACACAGGATATCAATAGGTGGCGCTAGTAGTATGAAGTGATGTTTATTTTGATACATAATTAACATCCCCTCTTAACAAAATAAACTACTAACCATTTATAGTACTAACAAAATAACACATATAAGATTACATAGCCAAATACAAAACTATATTTGCTCAACACCGATTGAAGTCATAAACTTATAATGTTTACTTGCACAAAGACTTTTTGTTAGTAAATCAGCTGGCATATGTGCAGTAGAAACATATTCAAGCCTAATTTTATTATGAAAAACACATTCACGTACAAAATGATGTCGCACATCTATGTGCTTTGTGCGTTTATGAAATAGAGGATTAACTGCTAAACTTAATGAACTTTGACTGTCACTATACAGGTATACGGGTGTCCTTTCATTTAGTTCTAACAATTCATATAACAAATTATTAAGATAAATAGCCTCTTTGCATGCTTCAGACAAAGCCATGTACTCTGCCTCTGTTGATGACAGAGCTACTGTTCTTTGTTTTCTAGATTCATAAGATATGACACAACCTGACATAACAAAACAAAATCCAGTATAAGACCTTCTGTCTAGAGTACATGATGCCCAATCGGCATCAACAAAACCATGTAAAAAATTATCACCATCTTTCTTATACACTAAACCATAGCTTTTAGTTTTCTGTAAATATCTTAACAATCGTTTTAAATGTTTCCAATGAATTTCTTTGAAACAGTTATTATATTGACTCAAATAGCTTACACTGTAAGCTATATCTGGTCTTGTTAATACAGATAGGTACATGAGACTGCCAATCAGTTGTTGGTAGGGATATTTTTTATCACAATTTTTATTTTCATCTTTATCTAACCTTAAATTAATCTCCATAGGAGTATCTGAACAGTAACATTCAGACATATTAAATTTGTTTAAGATATTCTTTACAAATTGCTCTTGATCAACAGTAATACAGTCTTTTTTAACTGTTACTCTCATTCCAAGACACTGTTTGATCTGACCTAAATCTTTAATATTAAATTTCATTGTGAGTTCAGTCTTTAACTGTAAATAAGAGTTATTACAATTATAAAACACAAAAAAATCATCCACAAATAAAGCTATAAACACTTTAACATCACCATTACATTTTATAAAAAGACAAGGTTCATATTTGGATTTTTTGTAGCCTAAATTTAACAAACAATCTTCTACTCTTGTATACCAGGCTCGAGCGGACTGCTTTAGGCCATAAATTGCTCTTTTCAATTTTAAAACTTTATTATCACAATTTTCAAAAGAAGAAAATTCTGGTATTTCTGTAAACACATTTTCATTTAAGAAACCATTTAAAAATGCAGTAGGTACATCTAGATGATTCATATTAAGTTCTAATTTAACACTTAAAGCAAATAATAGTCTTAATGTAGAATATCTTAACACTGGAGAGAAAGTTTCAGTGAAGTCAATTCCCTTTTTCTGGGTAAAACCCTTGGCAACAAGCCTAGCTCTGTAACGCACTTCACCATCACTGTTATATTTCTTTTTGAACACCCACTTGTTTTTTACCACTGTGCCATTCTTTGGTCTGTCCACTAACTCCCAAGTGTCATTGCTAGTAAAAGATTTTAACTCTTCCTTTATAGCACATTGCCATTGCATTTTTTCGGGGCCACTCATAGCTTCGTTTAGTGAAATCTGTTCGTCTGTCACATTTTCTATACACATATGGGAATGACCATAGTAGTGTGGTTTCCTTCGAGTCCTCTTATTTGGAACATCCAAAAGTTCAGACTGTTTCAAAACAGATGTGTCATCTGAAGTAATAGGATCATGGAAACTGTCTTCAGAATCACTTGATGTGTCATCGGGAACATATGTTTCATCATTCTCATTATTTTCTATGATATCTGTGCTATCTGACAGGTTTTCTATGCACTTCTGTGACTGCTGGTCTACGATAGGCATTGTGACTATTGATTTGTCATTAGTATCCTCCATGACCACGACATCTCTGGCAACAATAACCTTTTGCGACTGAGGGTTGAACAAGCGAAAACCTTTGGTATTTTCGGAATAGCCAACTAAGAACATCTTTGTCGACTTCTTATCCCACTTTTTACGCTTGTCCTTGGGAACATGGACCATTACTGGGCTACCAAAAATTCTTAAATGGGTAATATTAGGCTTTCTGCCTGTCCATATTTCATAAGGTGTAGTATCTCCATCTAGTGCTGCTGCTGGCGATCGATTCTTTATATACACTGCTGTATTAACAGCCTCTGCCCAAAACTTTTTTTCAAAATTAGCATCGAATAGGAGACAGCGCGCCTTCTCTACAATTGATCTATTATACCTCTCGGCAACACCATTTTGTTGTGGAGTATATGCATTTGTTTTCTGATGTACTATACCACATTGCCTAAAATAGTTCTCCATTTCAGTTGAACAGAACTCACCACCATTATCAGATCTCAATATTTTTATATTCTTGGATTGCTGGTTCTCAACCAACCATTTGAACTCTTTAAAATACTTGAATGTTTGCTGTTTTGATTTTAAAAAGTATACAAAACACATTCGGCTATAGTCATCAACAAATATAAGAAAGTATGAAGCCATTCCTAGTGATTTATTTTCCATTGGTCCACATAAGTCACTATGAACCAATTCCAGCACTTCCTGACTTTTGCTTGCACTCAGAGGGAACGGCAACCGTGATTGTTTGCCCTCGCAGCATATTGTACAGCTGGATTTGTCAATTTCACCTCCTTTATCTTGGAATGCCACTCCATCAACTATTCCATTCTTCATTTTACATAAGTCATTAAGATTAATATGACCTAGTCGTCTGTGCCATGTAGCGCTTGAAGTTTCCACTGCCGCAGCTAAAATTTGCTGAGACTTCACAATGTTTAATCTGTAGACCTCATTCTCTAACCTTGCTTCACCAATGCAATCATTCTGTGAGTTGTAAATAAAACATCCACTCTGATTGAATACCACTCTGTTTCCACTAGCGGTTATTCTACTCACTGACAACAAATTCGTTGTGAGGTTAGGCACATACAAAACATTGTTTACATTTACATCATACTGCTTGTTTCCAACTGCAGTTGTAATTTGTAAGTCTCCAGAACATACAACTTGTACACTTGTTTGATTAGCTACTATAATTTCTTTAGTTTTCGGTTGATAAGAGATGTTTCTCAACATGTTTTTGTCTGACACTAAATGAGTACTCGCGCCGGAGTCAATGTACCAGTCATCTTGACGGAATTCACTCGTTAAAAATATCGCGCTAAATGCATTCATCTTGGTTTTATCTGGACATTGATTCTTGTAATGGCCGATTTCTTTACATTTGTAGCAACGAATGACCTTTGACGTTTTGTTGTTTGACAGTTGACGATGCGTTTCGTTACCGTTATGTTTCGAGTTTGAATTTATTTTGCTGCAACCGCCAACTCTTTTATAATATTTTTTTGCGATGAATGCACCTTCTGATTTTACTTCAATATCTGTACTCATATCCAATAATTTTGTTTTAATCCCATCTGCACTGATAGGTATCCCTGAATGCTCAATTGCCATTATCATAGGGCTAAATTTCTCTGGAAGTCCCGCCAAGAGTAATGAGCCGATCCACTCGTCGTTAATCTCGAAACCAGTACCTTTAAGTTTTTGTGCTGTTTCTACGACTTGCGTGACATAACTAGTCATGGATTCGCACGTTTCTAAACGAATTGAAATTAGATTTCTTAGCAAACTGATCTTACGCGTGTAACCGGAATCGTCGAACAAGCACTTCAATTTTTTCCATAAACTTTGCACTGTTTTTTCACTTTTAATATGGACATAAAGAGATGGATCAATAGTCATAATTATTTTTGCTCTGGCTTTCTTGTCGTTTTGTTCATCTAGCGCTTGGGTGCTATTCAAATCGACGCCTTCCAAGATGAGAAAATTTTCGACTGCAAATGCCCAATCATCGTAATTCTCACGCCCCTTTAATTTTGGAACGTTCACTGAGTAATTTCCTGACATTTTTATAACTGAGCGCAACTAAAAACTAATTGAAAATTAAGAAATGCGGGACTGGGCCCATAACCAATTAAAACTTCAAGATGGCTTTCAACAGACTGACATTTATTTCAATTTAACTACACAGGATATCAATAGGTGGCGCTAGTAGTATGAAGTGATGTTTATTTTGATACATAATTAACAGTCTTTACTCTACTGATATGATTGCTAGGGTATAATTTCGATAATGTCATCATGCCATAACCCTTGAAAGACATATTTATGAAGTGTTGATCCGTAAAAAGGCAAATAAATTTTATGTCATCATGATATCATTTGTAATCATGAGATCCGTAATCGGCCCCCTGATGGTAAGTGGTAACAGTCACCTATAGTACATGTGGCTCCTGTGAGAGGCTCCTCCATCCTGAGATTCGCAGCAAAACTGCAACCCCCACAAGAACCACAGTGTACGTTGCCAACTTGTGACATCAGATGTAAGGTCACGGTACCCAGTAATCATCTTACCCTTCAAACCGGAACACAGCAATGCTTTGCGGCAGAAATAGGTAAGGCGGAAGTACCCAAGTAGGCGACCCTGGTACATAGTCTTCCTCCGGTAAAATATAATAGTAGCATAACCTTTAAAAAATGTTTTAACAGCCCTTCTTAAAAAAAACCCTTTGTTGTTATCTGCTGAGAAAACATCTTTAATGAGTTCATTTTACAACCCGAGTACACTCTAATAAGCATGTAATAAGAAAAGTATTGTGTTCTAAGGTGTGTGAATGAACTTCCTGTCCTTGGCAAAATATGTAGTTATAGAACCTGAGCGAGATCATCACGTCGAACAGCTCCAGGTCGTCGTCATATAAATAACAGTGAAATGCACAATATGCGTTTTAAACTGCTGTATAAACGAGTACCTAGTCTAGTTTATTCGGCTAGTGGTAATGAAAGTTATAAATCAAAACCGATATTTCTATCGTCTGGCAGGAGGCGAACGCTATCTCGGTTGAGCTACGCAAGAAGGTGCAGTTCCAATTCACGCTGCTGACCGACACCGCATACTCACCTTTGCCAGCTGAGTTGGCCCCCAGAGATGACGCAGACGACGAATACCGTCCCGGCGCTCCCACTGTGGTGGCAGTCGAAGTGTCCGACACGAAGAACGGGGCTACCCACTACTGGACGCTCGAGAAGCTGCGGTAACTATGACCACATTCACGTCACTATGGCCCCACCCACGTACGACATGTCATGCCATGTTGACGCTCTCTAATAACGGCGCCATTCACTACTGGATGCTCGAGAGGTTGCGGTAATTATGACCTCACTTACGTACACCATGACCCCCTCACATACGACATATCATCATGTAGGCGTACTCTGATAACGGCGCCACCTACAGTCTGGACTTTCGAGAAGCTGCAGTAACTTTGACTTCACTAACGTACCTGTAACCTCCCTTCACATACGACATACCGTCATGTAGGTGTAAGTTAAGAACGGTATCACTCACTTGTAGAACGCTCAAGAAACTGCGGTAACTATGACCTCACTTACGTACACTATGACCCCCTCACATACGACATACCATCATGTAGGCGTTCTACATGATGGTATGTCGCTCGTTATAGGTACGTTAGTGATGTCTGCAGTAACGCTAGACATCACTAACGTATCTATAACTTCCTTTTACATTCGACATACCGTCATGTAAGTGTACACTAAGAACAGCATCACTTGCTAGTGGAACGCTCAAGAAGCTGCGGTAAACCTGTGATCCCCTCACATACCGCATACCATCATATAAGCGTACACTAAGAACGGCGTCACTCGCTGCTGGACGTTGGAGTAGCTGCAGTAAGTATGAACTGATTTACGTACCTGTGACCCCCTTCACGTGACATAGTATCGTGTAGATGTACACTAAGAAGGCGTCACATATTACTGGAACCATGTAGGCGTACCCTAAAAACTGCACCACTCGCAAGAACGGCACCATTTATAACTGGACGCTCAAGCAACTGTGGAAACTATACCTACTATAACTACTGTGGTGACAATTTGTCCAGATAACAGAGACCCTAGACAAATGCCACACGCTAACTCTTCCGCAGTCGTTCTTCAAAAAAAAATGTATGTATGTATGGAGATGACATTAGCTGCGGAAAAAATAGCGTGAGGTTGTCGTAAGCTAATGTCATTTCCATACATTTTTTCTGAGGAACGACTGCGGAAAAGTTAGCGTGTGGCATTTGTTTAGGGGGGGCAGACCTACGTTGTACTCTATAGGGTCTTGATTCACGTAAGACATATCGACGATTTGACAACGAAACTAACCAGTTGACCACATTGTCTACATCCTTAAGTCTGCTTCAAGAGCATTGATTTACTACCAAACGTAGATAGAGCGCTTCATACAAAATCGCGCTTGAAATCTGGCACCTAATTGACTATACATTTGTACTCGCTGATATATACTTGAATATGCACGCCCGAATGAAAATTACCATAAAGAAAGTACCGTATTTATCGAATTCAACCTTATTCTGCATTATTACGGCAACCATTTTAAGTACAACCGTGGGAAGTTACATCATTTCATACCTAGCCACAGATCCAAGGACGTTTTAGTAATTGCTTTAAGAAAATATGAACTTTATACTCTCAAACATAATGCTTGAAATTGATTATCGCGTTGTCGCTACAACGCATGAATGAGATAACACATCGTGATACGACGCCCGTGCGAGCGAGACGATTGTGATGTACTGACACTGACGCGAAGCGACATGTTTAATTATTAATACATAATTGTTTTTGATTGGTTTTTACGTATAAATCGAATATTTGAATACATGATAAGATGTGTAATGAGTTTACTCGCGCAAAATATGAAATCCCGTCTTTTTTCTGCCGTTTCTGGCTATTGTTACCACAACTTTTGAATGCGCACTTCGGTATGTTTACGTGCCGACAGCTAATCACTCACTATGGAAAGGAACTGCACGAGTCGCGATTGAGCAGTTCTTCACCGGCCCATTTTTCGATCGTTCATGCGTTATCTACGTTTGGTAGTAAATCAATGTTCAAGAGATTGAAATAAATGTTCCGTTCGACGTTATTGATAAAAAAAGTAAATAATCTTGATGTGTCATTTTATTGTTAATTTAAGATACGATAAAAAATATAACGCATTTGTACCAAACATTTTAAATTAAATTGATTTTAATTACTAGTCTATTAATTATTTATTTTAATTTTACATTTATTAATAAAACCGCAAAGATATTCAAGGTTATTTACTTTCAATTTATTAAGACCAAATACTTTTTCAATTTAATTTGTAAAGAACTCTGAAAGTTATTTGATGCTAAGGTTCTATAAAAGAATACAGAAAAATATTACTGATTTTTTATTCAAAAAGATTTTAAGTAAAGTTCCTTGCGTTTCTTTATTTTTATTAATTTTTCTTTAAGGTTGCTCGTTATTACATTGTTTGTTCTAGTTTTGTTATTTTGTGTTGCTTTGGGTTGTTTGTTTTGTGTTTATTGTTACTTTTAACTTTCAATTAAAAGCAATGTTTTGGATAGTTAGGACAGATATTTTGCTCATGCCGTGTTTAGATTTAAAAAAGGTACACAGTCATTGAAATTATGACAAAAATACTATGTTGCGATACAACAATTTTAATATGTGTATTATACATAGTGTATGTGTTTTATGGTAAGTGAACTTAATTTTAAGAAATAGGGTGAATGTACATTTAGCGATGTTTTGACCTCTAAATAGTGCTTGTTTGATTTGCCGCTTTTTATTTTTTGTTCCTCATTTGTTAACGAAATCTTCAACTAATTCATTTGTATATTAGTTGATATTATACTGGGAGGTTTCAGGTTGTTCTAGTGAGAAGCTTGATTCATCGCGTTACAAGATAGGTTCGTTTTTTAAAAAAAATATTATAGACAATGGCTGTAAGGGCTAAATTCCCTGTGCGTTACCTATTTTTTTTTAAATAAGAATCAAGCCTCACAACGTGCTCTGAATCAAACTTTTTCTGAAACCTCCTACTGGTGAAGCAAATGATAAGAGTATACGTTTCTAAATTAGACGTGTTCGTGTTGCTGATTCCATGAAGGTTATGTTCAAATATTATACATAGTGAATGTCGTCTAGCAAACTAGTTGATTCGTAGATTGCAGATTATTATTATAGGTACGTTTGATTCTAGTCATTTGCTCGGAACGGAAACTGATTGAGACGACATGCGGGATATAGCGTTTTCATAACTGACAGTTTTGGAATTAGTATAATATCTAATATATATTAAATAGAGAAGGAATGTTGTTATTGCAAAAATGATTTGAAGTAATTCAATATTAGAACTCCAACTAAATTGAGAGTGGGGTTCGCTCACCACGAAGTGAACTACAGTCTCTGCCAATTTTCAACGAAACTTGTCAGACTGACGTCTCCGACGGCATGTCCTCTCATGGCGGGTTCTTAGGCGGTAGGCTACATGCGTGTGTTGTCCGTAGCCACCGCCTGGAGCTAATGCGTCAGATATACAACATGAACGAGAGCGCGTGCCCCGAGGAAGAGGAGGCGGCGCCAGTACCGGCGATCACGCCGCAACAAGCCGACCTGCTGCACTGTATCTCCGCGTGCGCGCACCAGACGCGATTGTCGCTAGCCAACCTGCTCCCCTCCAGGTTTGTCTCGCGTCTACTCCGCATACAGACCATCCTCAATACATCCTCCGTATATATAGAGCAATAGAATCGCACTGTGTGGTTCCGCTAACCACCACTTCCTACTTTTTCAGACTTGTCTGGCTTATCTCGTAGATACGTGTTCACCTTCAGGTTTGTGTCATGTCTAACCCGTACGCACAGACGATCCTTAATATATTTCTACCTTAATACTATCCATATTTATAGTTGGCGACAATCGCACCATCATCCATACTTATCGTGACAACTTTTTTCGTAGACTCTTGAGTGAATATGAGACCTTCCCCAATCCATAATCCGTGAAATAAAACTGCAACGAGTCTCTTAACCCTTTCTAAAATCATATCTCTCTTAACAACTTCTGCTTGTTGGTGTTGATTCTTACTTGTCTTGCTAGATAGAGAGAGATGGAGTCATAGATAGTGATTTGATTATCCCTGCTTTCTTTCTGGTTTGTTTCGATTCCCTCCAAAATGAATCTCACCTATAATAACCCATGTATCCAGATAAATAAGTTATTGTCGCCTTTTTGTCATATAAATATAGACAGATCTCTTAAATAAACTCTTCTTCTAAACCTGTAGTTTGCAATAAAGTAATAGTAAGCAGTTAACAAATACCGCTTTTAGAGAAGGCAGATTGATAAATTGTAAAGCTTAAGTGATGTCCAGAGTAAAAAAGCCAGTGTCAAGCACTCGTAGATAGAATTCATGCAGGAGGTAGTGAATCTGGGCATACCACGTATGGTATTATTTTAGAACGCAAGGCAGCTGCCACTTGAGCGATTCCGACTGTGCTCTAGAATCACAGTGCATCAGCCACGTGCATCAGCCACTTCTGCGCATTACTTTCTTACAAAGACTTAGATATATTTTAAGTCTAGTCTTTCACATAGTTTTGTTGATCTAACCATCGCGAAGATATGGTAATTCGAACCGTATTGGGGATTGTCTGTATCCTACCACCTCGCACGACTCTCGCTATCTCATCGGTGTATGTGCGCACGCGCATCGCTACGGTTTCTCGCAGCTGAATACGGAGGAAATTTTGGCTACGCTTCTATCGGTGTAATTTGTCGATTGAAAAATCACGGTCTCCATCGCAGTCACAGGTTTGTATGAACGGTAGATTTTGTTTGCTTTCGCTGTCTCCAGTTTCGCTATAATGTATATGCGCCTGCGCAGCATGTTTGTTGGGTTTGTTGTTTCCAATGTTTGTGCCTATCGTAAAATATTTATGTTATGTTGCGATTGACTTAGTTTCAATGTCCGTATAATATGTATATAGCTAATATTAGTGCAAACCATCTTATCAATCTTATATTGCTGTCACAACAGCTTACGCCAGTTATATTATTGCATTAATTTATGAGTAGAATAGAACCTTTACTATAAAATTCAAGCTGAGTAGACTCCATTGTATCTTTTTGTATTTAATTCTTTTTTACAAATTATCTCATGGTTATTGAAATTGGAATGTTGCAAAGCGTAATGCATGACGATTGATAAGGAGGACATGATTTACCTCTTCTAATGTTCGGTCGGTGTTTATTTCATGTAAGTGCACCTTCTAAACGTCGCAGCTCTGTGTTTTATATATGCTTGTCGGTAAGGGCCTCTTAAATAAACTGTTTCTACATAAATGGTACCGCGATAGACAGTGAAATAGTAGGTAGAAAATCGGTGGTACAATTATATTAATCAAGCAGTGGCGAGCAGCGGAAGCCTCCCGCTATTTTTATCGTAGATTTTTATAATGAAGAGAATCTATCTCGTTCACTTCAAAAAATTGGTAGCTTTAAGTTGTGGCATTAATTAATGCATCACTCAATTCACGGAATCGTTTATATGGAAGCCGTTACAGGACGCTGTATCCCAAAATTACACTGGTCAAACTAGACATTAGTAATTTCGTTGCGTCATAGAAATGCAATGAAGATTATACGATACGTTCTGCGTGTTAGAATAACATTCACAGTCTCACGGAGCTGGTCGTTTGGCAGGCAACGTTTGGAGTTGATGCGCGAGATGTATCACAACGAGGCGGAGCTGTCGCCCACTTCGCCGGACCACAACATCGAGTCTGTGACGGGCGGCGACCCGTTCTACGACCGATTCCCGTGGTTCCGTCTAGTTGGACGGTTAGTAGCCTTACCATACTAGTCGTCCATTCATGAAGTATTATTAATTAAGCAGGACAGACCTTATAAGATCTTATTGAATTATTGAATACAATTCTCTTATGTCGCTATTTAGACTGCACTGATTGTTTTAGCAGCAATAAACTAAATTATTCATTTTCATCTTAATCTCATTAACTAAATTATTCATTTTAAATACAATTGACTCGGGTCTATTTCGCGGTTAACAATAACTATATTGACTTACTGTTCCCCGACGTTTCGGCCGAATTACATCAGGCCGTGGTCACGGGATGACTGCCGAGGCTCAGCGACGTCTTCGCAAAGCGCGGGTTTCACGACTACCCTCCGCTTGATCTTCAGAATTTTTATCAGTATCGTCGGTACCTCGACATACCACACTCACGACATCTACACACTGACGTTTTTTACAAGTACCGCACTGCCTAAACTTGCTAATAACAGGGTTCCAGGTAGTTGATAAACGGTATCCATCTTCCCGGTTGAAGTTTTTATGTTTTTTAATTTCAACCGCTTCTCGTGCTATTCTGGAATAATAGTGACGATCGGTGGAGAGGACCTGAGGTTTGTGCAGTTCTATCCAGTGGTTGGTTCCTGAATCCAGCAAATGTTCAGCAATGGCAGACTTACCCTTTTGCAGGTTTTTGACAGCTGCGATATGTTCCTTGACCCTTTCAGCTATTGTCCTTTTGGTCTGCCCGATGTAGGAACTACCACAACTGCAATCAACCTTGTATACGCCAGGGGTTTGCAAGGGAACGATATCTTTTGGTGTCCGCAATAGTTGGGATACTTTGGAGAACGGACTATATACAGTCTTAATGGAGTAATGCTTCAGTACTGTTCCAATTTTATCCGTAACACCTTTAAGATAAGGCAAAAAGGCGGGAACTCTGCAAACGTCCACTTGCCTTTGCCTTTTGTTCTTCAGACGTCGTATGCTTCCCTTGTATCCGTTCCGCTGAAGTACTTCCTGAACGTGTGCGAGCTCACTATTCAAATGTTCAGGGTCACAGAGGTCATATGCTCGATTAGACAGCGATGTCACTACGGATTGCAGTTGCCGTGGGTGGTGATGCGAGTTGGCATTGAGGTAGCGGTCAGTGTGTGTGGGTTTTCGATACACCGTGTGTCCCAATGTTCCGTCCTCTCTCACTCTCACTTTTACATCGAAACATTGGGACACACGGTGTATCGAAAACCCACACACACTGACCACTACCTCAATGCCAACTCGCATCACCACCCACGGCAACTGCAATCCGTAGTGACATCGCTGTCTAATCGAGCATATGACCTCTGTGACCCTGAACATTTGAATAGTGAGCTCGCACACGTTCAGGAAGTACTTCAGCGGAACGGATACAAGGGAAGCATACGACGTCTGAAGAACAAAAGGCAAAGGCAAGTGGACGTTTGCAGAGTTCCCGCCTTTTTGCCTTATCTTAAAGGTGTTACGGATAAAATTGGAACAGTACTGAAGCATTACTCCATTAAGACTGTATATAGTCCGTTCTCCAAAGTATCCCAACTATTGCGGACACCAAAAGATATCGTTCCCTTGCAAACCCCTGGCGTATACAAGGTTGATTGCAGTTGTGGTAGTTCCTACATCGGGCAGACCAAAAGGACAATAGCTGAAAGGGTCAAGGAACATATCGCAGCTGTCAAAAACCTGCAAAAGGGTAAGTCTGCCATTGCTGAACATTTGCTGGATTCAGGAACCAACCACTGGATAGAACTGCACAAACCTCAGGTCCTCTCCACCGATCGTCACTATTATTCCAGAATAGCACGAGAAGCGGTTGAAATTAAAAAACATAAAAACTTCAACCGGGAAGATGGATACCGTTTATCAACTACCTGGAACCCTGTTATTAGCAAGTTTAGGCAGTGCGGTACTTGTAAAAAACGTCAGTGTGTAGATGTCGTGAGTGTGGTATGTCGAGGTACCGACGATACTGATAAAAATTCTGAAGATCAAGCGGAGGGTAGTCGTGAAACCCGCGCTTTGCGAAGACGTCGCTGAGCCTCGGCAGTCATCCCGTGACCACGGCCTGATGTAATTCGGCCGAAACGTCGGGGAACAGTAAGTCAATATAGTTATTGTTAACCGCGAAATAGACCCGAGTCAATTGTATTTAAAATGTGTACAAATCGCGGAAGTCTAAAAACTTAAATTATTCATTTTCATCTTAAGGGAGACTCTGTACTAGGGTCGTCTGCTTAGGTACCTCCGTCTTACCTATTTCTGCCGCAAAGCAGCAGTGCTTGCATTTCTGTGTTCCGGTTTGAAGGGTCAGATATGGCAGTGAAATTACTGGGTACTGTGACTTTATATCTGGTGTCACAAGTTGGCAACGTACACTGTGGTTCATGTGGGGGTTGCAGTTTTGCTGCGAATCTCACAGGAGCTACATGTATTATAGGCGATTGTTACCACTTACCATCAGGTGGGCAGTTTGCTTGTTTGCCAACTTTCTGCAATAAAAAAAATCGTAACATCTCTGCTTTGGAAAAATTATTATATTTTTACTATTCGAATTCTTATTTCGACGAGGCGACTTTGTAAGTATAAAGACAATAACTCGTCGCATTTTAATTAAGGCCAACGTAAATTCACGAGATCTATGTTCGTAATGTTTTTGTGTCTTCCCGCAGGAGCTTCGTGTACCTATCGAACCTTCTGTACCCGGTTCCGCTCATTCACAAGGTGGCCATAGTGAACGAGAAAGGAGACGTCAAAGGCTACCTGCGCGTAGCTGTTCAAGCGGTCATCGACGCTGACAAGAGTGAGTGAAAAGAATGCCTTCTAATTATTTTTTATTAAATTTTCTTAAAACCAATTGCATATTATTTTTATAAAACAAAAATGACATTATAATACTTTTTAGTGTGTTAATGACAGGTGTCATATTTTTTTAAACACAACAGTGAAGTGAGTGAGTGAAGGGTTACATATGCTTGGAATAAGTAAGATGCTATTTATCTGATTAATCAATAGAGATTATGACAGGGTATAAAAAATAATAAATCTAATGAGTCCGCCAGGTAGATAATAAAAAAATATCAGACACTTTTTCTTGTTTGTCGAAACTACAAAAAACTTCAGGGGTAAACGATTCAATCAATTTTTACACAGAATTTACACAGGTTTGACGTCAAGCAGCGTTTCACATCAATGTATCGTCTCAAGTTTTTGATTAGGTAAAAAAAGAAAATATACATGTCCTATATACTTTTCATTTCTCTTAATCTGAAAGCGAAAGTGTTCACGTGAGAGAAAGGTCAGTGTTTACCTGAATATAGGGCTGAAAATTATACATCGCGACTCCGATAAGTAATTCAAAAAAGAATTTCACTATTTGTCATACGCGACCATAGACAAAGTATTTTTTTATGGAGGGCCCGGCAAATAACCTCCTCCCGCCTGATGTTAAGCGGTGAAAGAGGCCCAAATTTAAATCCAATGCAGCCATAATATATCTGGTGTATAAGAAGAAAAACTTATTATTTTGGTCAATGACATAAAAGCTTATTATACACACGACGATACTAATAAATTATTTTCCTCATATTCGAAATCATTTCACACACCCATTTCAGTCGCGGACTATCAAAGTATCTCGATTGTAATGGGTGCTGTTCAGCCCTTATAATACAATATATTATCAATGAACTGTTACTATAGATGGATAAAATTTTTTCATCATCCCAATAATCGTGGCCAGATAACGCGGAGTTCGTGGCAGGCGTGAAGCAGTCCGCCAAGATTTCGTTCGACGACGACATAGCGCCGACGCGCTCGAGGCTGAAGGCCCTCTCCAGCGTCGAGAAGAACAATGCGATCAATTTGGAGGAGCGCATCGTGGAGGTGCAGGACTCCAACATCAAGATTGAAGGTTTGTATGGCTAAGTTTTTTTTTTCTCATACAACTAAGTTAGTACAGTACAGTGGGACCTAGACCGGGTGTAACTGAACACCCCAATAACATTTAAGGGACATATAAGTTAGATACTAAATAGTCCTTCGGTGCTTGTCTGAGACCTTGAACCCCAATACTTTCAGAGTTATTTGATTTTAAACTGAAAGCAAAAACTTTTAAGTGACAACCATAATCAGCTCTTAACCTCAAAAGAAATTAAAACACAAAATGACACGTGACAGACGTGAGCGTAATATTCCTCGTACGCTTACGTAGATCTGTCGGCACTTAATACCAAAAAATAATTTATTTACTTTGTATGACGTGAGCGTAGTATTTCTCGTACGCTTACGTAGGGCTGTCGGCACGTAATACCAAAAAATAATTTATTTAGTTTGTATGGGAATAAAAGTAGATTTGTTAGCCCTAATATTTTTCCTACAGAACCTCTACTTCTGATGGATACATACCCTTAAATGTTATTGGGGTGTTCAGTTACACCCTGTATATATGTAATACGGAGATTATTGTAGGATTTGAAAATATGCAACTCCTACATGAGCTACAGTGACGTATTGTCGGGCAATGCGGCTGAGATCGAAACAATGGCGTAGTTGTTCATGAGAGGTGGTTTCCACTTACCATCAGGTTGGCCACTGGCTCGTCTGCCACCGTTAGCAAAAATCATTGTGTAGTTTTATGAAACCACGATGCGAGTCAAACATTTTTTCGGATCGTAGGCATTTAACTGAAAATTTTCGGAAAATTATTCGATTTAAATTCGGTCAGAAGAATCCAGTTTTTAATCTTTCTCTTCTGATAAGAAAATTATAAATAAAAAAATGAATAATAAAAGAAAAAGTAATTTAAATAAAATAACCAATTTTGTGTAAGCGAAAACGCTCTACACCAGGATGAAACCACTGCCACACTGATTTAAATGCAAAGATTTGTCCAATCCTGTCTTTATAAAGAAGTGATTATATTTTGTGGTCTAATTGATCTGCAATCAGTCGCCGGACTATAATCAGATAAGTTGAGCGGCAGATAACGACCAGCAGAGCAGTGAAGCCAACGCCTCACTATCCACTCAAAACACGTAGTTTCTTTTCATCCTCTTAACCATATGTGCGTCAAGCAATCCGGAAGCAAACGGATTGGGGTGATGAGTAAGACGTTCGATGTGCAATTTTTTATAGCGCTCTTTTTCTGAGACCATTGTTGCAATGTTCAGATACTCGTGTATCTCATCGTTCCTTGTGAACCGAGGGGCATTTGCGATACTCCTCAGTATGTTGTTTTGCACTCTTTGCAAATTCACTACTTTAATGTAGTGAATTTAAAGATGTCACGTTTTTGTGTAATGCGACATAAGATAGACGGACGAAAAAATCTAAGGGCAATGTAAAAAAAGTTTCACTTTAACAAAAAATGTTTGGGCGCTGTAAAAAGTGTAAGTTTAAGAGGATTGTGAAGCTGTTAATTTACATACAAAAAGCGATAACGCTTTTCTCCCCATTTACATAGTCCAATTTTCACAATTTTTGGAAATGTTGTAGATATAATGAAGATCTAGGTTTGTACGTTTTGATTTTAATATTGCTCAGAATATAAATTATTAGCATTTTTAAACTTATAAACTACCTCGGGCATTTTTATCTTTTTTGACTAAATGATACTGAATTACAAAAAAGCAAAACGTACAAACATAGATTGAGGTATACTGAATCTAATGAGACCAAAAGTGTCTTATTTTGTAAAGGTTTAGGGGGGGTAAAACAGTTATCGCCCGAAACAATATTTCAATAAGAAATGTAGGCACCTGCCTCGGACTTTCAACTCTAAGCGGTATGCAACAAACTGCATCTTTGAAAGTGCATACTCGAGCCGTGAATTGGCACTTCACAATCCTCTCAACAAAAACAAAATGTGTATCGCTCTGTCCCCGCAGAGCTGGCGGTCGGCGAGTGCGACGCGGACAGCGGGCGCGGCGACAGCTCGCTGGCGTCCGAGCTGAAGGAGGAGGAGCTGCCGGACCACCTGGCGCCCGGCCGCGAGTTCACCTTCCGCGTCACCGTGCTGCAGGCGCACTGCGTCTCCGCTGACTACGCGGACGTCTTCTGCCAGTTCAAGTGAGAATGCCTACGTCGAGCTTGCATACGTCCTCATTGAACATTGAGTTTTGTTGACTGATGGCGGCTGAATGGTCGATGAAACGATGATCTCCTAGAAAGTCTTAAAATTTGTCACCGATATTGTCTGTACCTATTCTTATATTATTTTTATCTTTTCAATGTTTTTGAAGTCGGTTTTTATTTTTTGTAAAATATTTTTTATTTTAATTTTTTAGTGAATGAAATCTTATTAGTAAAAGAAGAAAGGTATTTAATTAGGGCGGTATTAGTTGTGTTAATTTTAACACTTTCGCAATATAAATTGTTCATCCATATCGAAGTTTAGAAAACGTCTCAGAAAATGTTATCTATCTGACTAACTGACATTTTTTTTATATTCTTCGGAATCTAGCTTCTTTCTCAATTTCTCTTCAATATATTCATCATGACTGATAGTATTAACCTCATATGTAATAATGTAGTATATTTATACAGGATAATTTTTAAAACATCAACAACCTCCCAGGGGCTGATTCTAGTTCTCAGATGCAACAACTTTTTGTATGGGACCAACATCGAAATCGCAAAAAAAAAAACACTCTCCCTTACTTAAAGTCTCGATCAGCTAACCTAGTTTGTATGGAGAAGTGTTTTTTTTTTGAGACATCGATGTTGATCCCATACAAAAAGTTGCTGCATCTGAGCACTAGAATCAGCCCCTGGGAGGTTGTTGATTCTTTAAAAATGACCCTGTATATGTATATATAGTACTTTATAATTATGCATATTTGTATAATAATTGCACTACCATGGGTTGACTGAAAAGAATCTCTTTTAGATTTAACACCATCATTTGCCAACATCAATTGCCAATGATAAATTGTAAAAAAAAGTTTGTATAATTTATGCAATAAAGTGTATAAATATAAAATATATAAGCAAAACAACATACTTGTCACGATTTTGATTTATTAATTTTTTCAGTATTTTTTTAAAGTTGTGGTTATCTTTGTCATAGTTTCCTCCACCGCAACGAAGATGCATTTTCAACAGAGCCCGTCAAGAACGCTGGAAAGAACACGCCTCTCGGATTCTACCATGTGCAAAACGTATGTAGCTTAGGAAATTCAGATTTAGCAATAGATTTGTTCACACGTTTTCCTATCAATCTATATTAATCTAAACAATATCTTTCGTCTGTCACAGATCACTGTTCCAGTAACGAAATCGTTCGTCGAGTACATCAAAACACAACCGATTGTCTTCGAAGTATTTGGACATTATCAGCAGCACCCGCTTCATAAGGTAAATATTTATACTACTGAATTATGCGATTCACCATAATAAAATGTTAAAATGGTCAACGATCTTTGTAATGTACTTAAAATGAATCGTGCATTGCATACACTTTGGATTAAGCTCTTATTTATTGACTAAGCATTGTTACTGTTTTTATGCATGCCTATGTGTATGAAGTTCATTGAATATTTCATTTTAATCCCTCGAAATGTAAACAATCTTTTTTTGCTTTGTATTTTAAAGGTTTATACTAGTTATTTCATAAACTACACTTTTAAATCTGTCAATTAGTATCTATCTGTACAATTTTAAGTGTATAACTGTCAATTAGTTTCATATCCTAGTATCTTATAGTATTTTTTTATCCGTCTGTGTACTATATTTATAAATATGCAAAAGTAACTGTGTGTCACTCTAACTCTGTCTCTCTGTCTGACGCTTTCACGCATAAAGCGCTGAACCAATTTTAGTGAAAGACATGGCTACCAATTTTGAGATATAACTCAATTCCTAGCAGCCAATATCGCGGGTAACTGCTAATGTAACCTCCTCCTAATCGATATTCGGTCACGGCGGCCAATCTCAACAGAGACTAGCCATCTGCGCAGGAGATATTATAGTGCAGAAGTGACTGCGCAAAAGCAAATGCACTCTCTTTTCCTTCACTCGCATAGTCCAATGGGATGGTTAGCCATTGTTTAACGTGCCTTCCGAAACATGGAGGAGCTCGAAATGTTTCTTATTGCTGCCACCGTCCATCCCCGTCATGTGTGTGTGTGGTACATGAGCGTGTGCGTGCAGGACGCCAAGCAGGAGGGGTTGGGAAGGTATGCTACCGCCGTCTATCCCCGTCATATGTATGTGTGGTACATAGAGCGTGTGCATGCAGAACGCCAAGCAGAGGGGGTGTAGGGGGCGTATGTTGCCGCCCTCTACCCCCTTCATGCGTGTATGTGGTACATAGAGCGAGTGCGCGCGGGATGTGGTGGGGAGGCGCATGCTGCCGCCGTCTAACCCCTTTATGCGTGTGTATGGTATATAGAGCGCATGGGTGCAGGACGCCAAGCAGGAGGGGGTAGAGGGTGCATGCCGTCTATCCCCTTCACGTGTGTGTGCGGTACATAGAGCGTGTGCGTATAGGATGCCCAGCAGAAGGGGTGGGGGGCGCATGCTGCCGCCGTCGATCCCCGTTACGTGTATGTGCGGTACATAGAGTGTGCAGGACTCCAAGCAGGAGGGGGTAGGGGGCGCATGTTGCCGCCGTGCAACCCCTTCATGCGTGTGTGTGTGGTACATATAGAGCGTGTGGGTGCAGGATGCCAAGTAGGAGGGCGTGGTGGGGGTGGGGGTGTGGCGGGGGGTCGCGCCCCGCCCCGCCGCATGCTGCCTCCGTCGATCCCCCTCATGCGTGTGTGTGTGTGTGGTACATATAGAGCGTGTGGGTGCAGGACGCCAAGCAGGAGGGGTTAGAGGGCGCATGCTGCCGCCGTCTAATCCCTTTCTGCGTGTGCGTGCAGGACGCTTAGCAGAAGGGGTGGGGGGCGCATGCTGCCGCTGTCTATCCCCTTCATGCGTGTGTGTGGTACATATAGAGCGTGTGGGTGCAGGACGCCAAGCAGGAGGGCGTGGTGGGGGTGGGGGTGGGGGTGGGGGGTGTGGCGGGGGGTCGCGCCCCGCCGCGCCGCATGCTGCCGCCGTCGATCCCCATCTCGGCGCCGGTGCGCAGCCCCAAGTGGGGCGCGGCCAGCGTGGCGCCGCCCTGCTGCTCCAGCCACCTGCACTCCAAGCACGACCTGCTCGTCTGGTTCGAGATCTGCGAGCTGGCGCCCAGCGGCGAGTACGTGCCCGCCGTGAGTATACGATCGACGTACCTCTCTATATATTTCTCTATCCCGCTCTCTCTCTCTCTCTCTCTCTCTCTCTTGACAAATAGATCGACAGTGGAAATTGACTGAAAATGTGTTTTGTATAAAATGTTATAAATATGAAATATGTTGCGTTCGGAATATTAAATAATAACCATCTTGAGTAATAAATTATTATATTGTTAATTAGAGAGAGCTCTTAACTAAACATTACTATACATTTATATTAAGCCTAATTTGGGTCAACCGATATGCGTCACTATGTTGCAGTCAGTAATGTATCGTTGCAGTTTAAGTGCAACTTCAGACATATATTACAAATAAAAGTCCCCAAATCAGCTTACAAAATGCCTTTATGTAAACGACTAATTACAAATTACCAATAAATGGCTCACGTATTTAAAAAAATGTTTTTCTTAATGAACTCAGTAATCATTATGAAAAACATTCAATTTTAGTTCTTACAGCGACACTATAGATGTAAGTAAATCGCTTACGGGCCTACCAGACGTGCTAGCTGCACCACAATTTTGCCTGTGCAATCCGGCTTCTATACAGAACACCGTGAGTGTGTTTGGTATGTAAAACTGTACACCGCACAAGCCCGGTGAAGTAGTTGTTTAAAACGAATAATGAACCGGCTATTTTGCCGTTTAAGATCTTTTCAATAAGAATATTTCTTGCGTGCACTTAACTGAGGGGCAATCGCACTATTTACAACGTTTGAACCAAATCAGAAACGTTTCCGTTCCCATTCATTTTGACAACACCTTGACAGCTGTCAGATGTCAAATCATATGGGAACGGTAACGATTTGGTTTTGGTTATAACGTTAGTAATTAGTGCGATTGCCCCTCTGGACCGTTTAGTAGTGACGTCCGTATAGTTTTCCCATGCGAAATGCCTGCGCAGGCAAAACTGTGGTGAAGCTTGCGCGTGTGGTGGGCCCGTAAGCGATATATTTACATCGATAGAGAACGAACAATGGATTGCAATCACACACATCGCCGATCGATTACAAGTTTCCGGACGAAACGTTCGTCCCGTTGCATTGACCAAACTTACACGAGAGCCACGTATTGAAAACACGCAATATGGTGACTTTGACACTCCACACTCGCGTCAGGTGGTGGAGCATAGTGACGAGCTGCCGTGCCGCGGGCTGTACGTGCTGCACCAGGGCATCCAGCGGCGCATCCGCATCACCATCCTGCACGAGCCCTCCGCGGACCTGCACTGGACCGACGTGCGCGAGCTGGTCGTCGGTACGTTCACTATAGTCGCCCACCACCGAAATTGGCAAGATTTTCAAGTCAATTTTGTTCTTTTTGCGCGGTGTACCCGCGCCTGCAACTAAAATTGTTCTCAACATCATTCATCGTTCATTTTAACATCCGCCGACTCGCACTAAACAAAATCACAGAACAACAATAGACCTTAACCGCAATAAAGTTGCTAATAGGAGAGAAGACTGCCTTTTTTCAATGTCTGACAGTACAAAGTGTTACTGAATTTGTGCAAAACTTAAAATTTGTCCGTTCAGCCCTGCCAGCATGGGACTCTCGATAAACAAAATTTGACAGCTAAGATCGACATACCTACTTGACAAAAATCGATAAATTTGACAGATATTCTTAAGGAGTGAAAAGGACAGATGCTTTTGTCGATCGATATATGTCGATCGACAAGTCCATGTTCGCAGGGCAGATTTGAGAGTAGAATCGATTCCACTAATGATTAGATTTTTTTTTCAACTACGCCCTTCTTAAATTTACTTAACATAGAGTTAAGTCTAACATCTTGCACCCTTATCGGCGGTGCGTGCGTGGCGCGACAACATCGCACATGCAGGCGCGTGACTATAGCTGTGTTTCATTTAACCATCACCACTTTGTCGGTGCTGACATCTGATGTTAGCCTCGTTAGGCGTTTTTTTAAGAGATGTTGACATTTTTAGCCGCGCTAATTGTTACAAATGAAACGGTATGAACTGATTTTTCGTGTTGAATTTTGACGCCTCACCTGCTTAATACAGTAACTTAATATTTTAAATAATACGAATCAAAATCGGCTAAAACTATAAATATCTTTCAATTTATTATTGAAATCCACTGAAAAATCTTTTTGATTCATGAAAAAAAGTGCCCAAATGTCAAATTTGAATGCTGTCAAAAAATGGTATCAGGGGACCCATCTATTAGCATGAGTATTTGATGTTAACTTTTCGTGGCAAAAATGTTTAAGTGGAACACACGAAACCAGCACGAAAAGTTAACACAAAAGGCTAATGAAACGCGTTAATGCTAAAAATGTTGAAAATGTTGCAAATCCGTGCTTAACTGGAACGGGCCTTTAGTCGCCGCCACCTATATAGGCTAGCTAGATGAATGAAAAAAAAATTGTTGCTTTAATAGAAGCTCATTCATATCATAAACAGAAAGAAAAAAAGTTTTCGAATAACTATAAAAACAACCAAGATATAAGGTATTAAAGATTTTTCTCCGTCTCTTTCTAGCAAAACTGCAATTTATACGTGGAATTTATATGGCCGTACTCAACAATGACGTCACGGTTGATGTCGGATCTCTATCTAATCGCTTCCAAATTAACAGTTTAAAATGCTTGTATCTATTGTATTTCTAAGCCGATTTTAATTCTAATTCCACATGATTGCATCTTTTTCTACGGTATTTTAATGTTTTATGACGAGACGTGAAAATTAGAATTCGGTCATCATCCCAATTGGCAAGATTTTGAAGTCGATTTTGTCATTTTGCGCGTGTACCCGCGTGTGCAACAAAAATGGTTTTCTGCTTTTCATTTTATTTCTATTCTGGCCAATAATATTTCAGTATTAGTATTATTTATAATGTCCACCATTCGAGCCAATATTAGTTATCATATCCCCCGTTCTTGACAACTTACGTGCCGACTGTACCACATCACCATATCGCACGAAACATCCGCCGACTCGCATACTGAACAAAATCACAAAAGAACAAATGACCTTAACCGCAATAAAATTGGTAATAGGAGAGAAGTCTGCCTCTTTCAATGTCTGACATGCAGAGTGTTAATGAATTTGCGCAAAACTTCAAATAAGTCCGTTCAGATTTGAGAGTAGAATCGATTCCACTAATGAAAAATAAGGGTCAGATATTATTTTTAAAAAAAATTTTCAACCACGCCCCTTCTTAAATTTACTTATTGTACTTATTGTTTCGTATTGTACTTAGTAAAAAAAAATAGTTTCATCATAATTTTTACAGGATGATCAATCCAAATGGTAGGGCCAGTCAGTAGGGAGAAGTCAGAAACTATGAGGGATAGCGAAATTTGTTCTTAGGAACCATAGCGTCGATTATAGATTTAATAATAATGCATTGGTTTTTTTTTGCTCTAATACATTAATTAGATTTCGTATTTTCATTCATGCTCAGTCCCCATTTCTATTCCTAAATTTAATAGCTCATGGTCAATTTTTAATAAGTTGTTATTCTATAGGACGCATCCGTAACACGCCCGAAGCGAACGAAGACACGAGCGACGGCGACGAAGATGGCGCCCTGTCGCTCGGCCTGTTCCCAGGAGAGCGCCCTTCGCTCGACGATCGCGCTGTATTCAGGTATTATTCACACCTGGACCTTCAGTTGATAACAACATTTTTATGGTTGTAATACTAAGTTTAACGTTACAAGGCAATCACCTTCTGATCGGTTTAAACGGATCTCTGCTTTATTACCTCAGCGGGTGTCTTGCGATATAAATAAATTCTTCTGACAATATGGTGCTCGTATCCATTTCATTGCTAATGACAGTAATATAGATTTTGAGCTTTAACAATATTTATAATATGAGAGTAACCAAACACCACACGGAATACTGATTCTCAAACTATAGAGAAGTCGCTAACCTTCAAAAACACAATTAAAATTATGAAATCATGACGTGAATTTAGGAACGCTTAGTTAGGAATGATTGTTGGAAAAATGATATTAAAGAATGAGATGTGTCTGATATTCAGTTTAACGTGTTTACATTCTAGTAAATCGTTTTTGCCACAGATTTGAGGCTGCTTGGGATAGCAGTCTCCACGGCTCGCCACTGCTCAACAGAGTGAGCGCCAATGGAGAAGTGGTGTACATCACACTCAGCGCATACCTTGAGGTGAAATGCTATTTATGAACTAGTTTTTTCTTCTTATTTGTGTCCTATATCTCGGTCCATACAAAAAATATCAGAATTTGCTTAGCTACTGTAGAATCGAATCGAATACCAATCATTCAAACATGCAAATACTTCAACATGCAGGTACATTTTCACACAATAGTAAGATAAAGATAACACTTAAATACTCTTTAGCTGCATTTGAATGTAGCTCTTACTTTATATTATCTCTTCTCTATATACACGGTTATTTTTTTATCATACTGGAAAATTTTAGAGGCAGCTCGGTAGACGCTAGACAACTCATATCAATAAAAAAAACATGTGGTTATATTTTTTAAATTTTATCCGCCAATAATATTAAATTATAGACATTGTTCTTGTTAACTACAAGATAAGGTAAGATTATGAATGAATAAAGCATTTACTACTACGGGCTTAGGAAAATGCGGCAACGTCGCATTATTAATTCAAGCAAGATCAATCTACAACTCGTTTGAAATAAGAGTTATTATTGCACTAGACACTACAATAGTGAAAGACAGAGACAGTCGGCGCCGGCGCCGAGCGCCGGCGGCGGCGTTTTGTTGTTTGCTGTCGAATGTCGGCACGAGCCGGCCGGCTTTAGTTCGCCTTTGACTCCGGCGCGTGTGAACGTATCGCGATGTCGCGCTCGCGCCTGACGCGCGGCAATCGGGCGCATTCGGAATTTTAGTTTCAAGTTAACACATCTCGCGAATACACAGACCTTCGGTAGACCGTAGACTTTTACTTGTGAAGTGAAATTAAGTGTTTGGTGTAAGAAAGTGAACCCACAAACGTAAGACTTGGAAGCGAAAACTGCATTTCGAGACGTTAAACACTAACCAAAGTGTTGTGGTCATGTATAGTTTTAAACGTGCACGACTATGTATGAGTTATAGGACTTCCTTTAAATTTAGAACTCTTTTGTTATTAGAACTAAAGTTGATTTAAATTGTTTCCTAGGTAGGTAAGTATTTAAAGTTGATTCCAATTTTTTAACTACGCCAAAACAACCTACCATAACCGTAATACCTACCTAGTACTGTTTGTTTTCTTTAAAAACTTTGTTTTGCCTGTCCTAAGTAAGCCCGTAAAGTAGGAAGGTGAAATTGTGATCAACTCAGTGATGACTTTGAATCGGCGACGTTGTTGCCAGTTCGCGTTCATTCATTGTTTTGCCTACAACTTCACTCAGTGTCCATACCAGTGCAGTATTTTTTGTATATTTTAGATAATAAATATCTAATTAAACAGGTGAGTAAATTTTATTATTAATGGTTAAATAATTCTTCTACCGTGTCCTGAAGCCACCCTTAAAATAACCAGGGTGATAAAAAAATAACCGTGTATAATAAAATCGTAGGGGTACAAAAATCTGTAATTGCGAAATATTAAGAAAAAAAATACACAGGTCGCCTTAAAATCATTAGCAGAACACGATAGAATAGTTTTTTAAAAAATTGTTTGTTTGTTTGTTTGTTTGTCTGTTTGTCCGGAAAGATCTCCGAAACTACTGGACAGAATTTGATATGGCTTACACCACAATGCTTAGAATTTTCCGGAAGAACATTTAGGCATAATTTCGTTTGTTTAAATTCACTTTTTATTTTTAGTGAAGAAATACCATAAAATTTTCGAATTGGCTTTAGGTAGAAAAACAACATGGCGCACGTGAAATTATTTTGACAAGTCTGTCACATAGTACAGAAAGAAGGTATTTTCTTCCACGAAGGAAAGGCAATGGAACTACGCCATACAGCCTGATCTTAAGTAATTGGATTTCGAAAATTAAGGCAGGAATGAAGTGTTTCACATAGTACAAATAAAATTTAATATTTTCTGTTAATGGCTGTGCCCAACTGGATTTCGCCAACCAAATTGTCTTTTTCTTATGTCGTACCGTGGTGGTAAGGCAAAAAGATCAAGCCATACAACCAATGTATAAAGCATTTTTTATGATAATACTTATCGAGTGACCATAAAATTTGTAGATTGGTTTAATTCTTGACTAATTTTCGAAAAATCGGTACCTTTTTTGAAATATTTGAAATGTTGAAAAATGAAGATACTCTTTTCAAGGTATTTTGAAAGATGTATGTTTTTACATTAGGACTAAGGAATCAAACTCTTTCATCCATTTAAAACTATTAAAAGTAATAGATTAATATTGATGATTAAAAAAAATATCTGACTGCAATGTTCTGGGTTACGCGTAGAGGGACGGGACGGGACTCTTGATCCTAATGTCTAAAATGACGGATCACATTTTTTTGGATCCACCCAAGGAACATGGATATCGAACGAAGAACCTAAAGAGTAGAACACATTGAACCTAGCCACGTTGACTTAATTTGACATGACTGCCGATAAAGTTCGTTTCCAAACCCAGCAATATGCATATCAAATGAAAGGCCTTGATGAGTAGAGCACTATGAACATAGGAAAATCGCCCTAAATTCAACATGGCCGCCGCTCAAATAAAACGGATAAAAGTTCGTTTCCAAACCCAGCAATATGGGTATCAAATGAAAGGCATTGATGAGTAGAGCACTATGAACCTAGCAACATTAACATAAATTCAACATGGCCGCCGCTCAAAAAAGGTGGATAAAAGTTAGTTTCCAAACCTAGCAATATGGGTATCAAATGAAAGGCATTGATGAGTAGAGCACTATGAACTTAGCAACATTGACATAAATTCAACATGGCCGCCGCTCAAAAAAGGTGGATAAAAGTTAGTTTCCAAACCTAGCAATATGGGTATCAAATGAAAGGCATTGATGAGTAGAGCACTATGAACTTAGCAACATTGACATAAATTCAACATGGCCGCCGCTCAAAAAAGGTGGATAAAAGTTAGTTTCCAAACCTAGCAATATGGGTATCAAATGAAAGGCCTTAATGAGTAGAGCACTATGAACCTAGCAACATTTAGATAAATTCAACATGGCCGCCACTCAAAAAAGGTGGATAAAAGTTAGTTTCCAAACCTAGCAATATGGGTATCAAATGAAAGGCCTTGAAGAGTAGAGCATTAGGTACCTAGCAACATTGACATAAATTCAACATAGCCGCCGCTCTAAAAAGAAGAATAATAGTTCGTTTCCAAACCTAGCAATATGGGTATCAACTGAAAGGCCTAAAAGAGTAGAGCATTATGAACTAAGGAAAATTGCCCTAAATTAAACATGGCCGCCGTTAAAAAAATTGATAATAGTTCGTTTCCAAACCTAGCAATATGGGTATCAAATGAAAGGCCTTGAAGAGTAGAGCATTAGGAACCTAACAAAATCGACCTAAATTCAACATGGCCGCTGCTCAAAAAAAAAGGATAAAAGTTCGTTTCCAAACCTAGCAATATGGGTATCAAATGAAAAGCCTAAAAGAGTAGAGCATTATGAACTTAGGAAAATTGCTATAAATTCAACATGGCCGCCGCTCAAAAAATGGATAATAGTTCGTTTCCAAACCCTGCAATATGGGTCTCAAATGCAAGGCCTTGATGAGTAGAGCACTATGAACCTAGCAACATTTAGATAAATTCAACATGGCCGCCACTCAAAAAAGGTGGATAAAAGTTAGTTTCCAAACCTAGCAATATGGGCATCAATTGAAAGGCCTAAAAGAGTAGAGCATTATGAACTAAGGAAAATTGCCCTAAATTAAACATGGCCGCCGCTCAAAAAATGGATAAAAGTTCGTTTCCAAACCTAGCAATATGGGTATCAAATGAAAGGCCTTGAAGAGTAGAGCAATAGAAACCTAGCAAAATCGACCTAAATTCAACATGGCCGCCGCTCAAAAAAAAAGGATAAAAGTTCGTTTCCAAACCTAGCAATATGGGTATCAAATGAAAAGCTTAAAAGAGTAGAGCATTATGAACTTAGGAAAATTGCTATAAATTCAACATGGCCGCCGCTCAAAAAATGGATAATAGTTCGTTTCCAAACCCTGCAATATGGGTCTCAAATGAAAGGCCTTGATGAGTAGAGCACTATAAACCTAGCAACATTTAGATAAATTCAACATGGCCGCCACTCAAAAAAGGTGGATAAAAGTTAGTTTCCAAACCTAGCAATATGGGTATCAAATGAAAGGCCTTGAAGAGTAGAGCATTAGGAACCTAGCAAAATCGACCTAAATTCAACATGGCCGCCGCTCAAAAAAAAAGGATAAAAGTTCGTTTCCAAACCTAGCAATATGGGTATCAAATGAAAAGCCTAAAAGAGTAGAGCATTATGAACTTAGGAAAATTGCTATAAATTCAACATGGCCGCCGCTCAAAAAATGGATAATAGTTCGTTTCCAAACCCTGCAATATGGGTCTCAAATGAAAGGCCTTGATGAGTAGAGCACTATAAACCTAGCAACATTTAGATAAATTCAACATGGCCGCCACTCAAAAAAGGTGGATAAAAGTTAGTTTCCAAACCTAGCAATATGGGTATCAAATGAAAGGCCTTGAAGAGTAGAGCATTAGGTACCTACGAAAATCTACCTAATTTCAACATGGCCGCCGCTCAAAAAAAGGATAAATGTTCATTTTCAAACCGAGCAATGTGGGTACCAAATGAAAGGCCTTGATGAGTAGAGCACTATGAACCTAGCAACACATAAATAAATTCAACATGGCCGCCGCTCAATAAAGGTGGATAAAAGTTCGTTTTCTAATCTAGCAATATAGGTATCAAATGAAAGGTCTTCAAGAGTAGAGCACTATGGACCTAGCAATATTGACGTAAATTCGACATGGCCACCGCTCAAAAAAGGTGGATAAAAGTTCGTTTCCAAACCAAGCAATATAGGTATCAAATGAAAGGCCTTGAAGAGTAGAGCACTATGAACCTAGAAAAATAGCACAAAATTCAATATGGCCGCTGCTCAAAAAAAACTGATAAAAGTTCGTTTCTAAGCCCAGCAATATGGGTATCATATGAAAGGCCTTGATCAGTAGAGCACTATGAACGTAGCAACATTGACGTAAATTCGACATGGCCGCCGCTCAAAAAAGACGGATAACAGTTGCTTTTCAAACCCAGCAATAGGGGTATTAAATGAATGTAGGCCCTGAAGGGTACCTAGAGCAGCCATGCTCTAAGTGTGTTCCGCGGAACCCTAGGGCTCCACACTACCCCTATAAGGGGTTCCGCAATAATTTAGAAAAATCAAAACACCCTCTCTGGTCACGATAAAGATTATTCTTGCAACTGTGTAGTTCTTTCTACTGAAGAAGAATTTATTAATATCAATAATGTCTCTAATTAAAACAATAATAATACTTAGTGTTTATAGTAATATGTAATGTATTTAATTTTGTGGACTGATAGAAAAAGAGCATTACGAACCTATGAAAATTGTTCTATTTTCGAAATGGCCGATGCTCAAGAAAGGCAGAATAAAGTTGAATCATTATGGAATAAAATGGAGGAAAAAACTAAACACTGTGTTAAGTATTTTGATGGCGAAACGTAGTTCGCGGGCACAGCTAGTTATGTAATAAACATATTTGCAAAAAAACGGGCACCTAAGCAATGAACCATTTCAAATGTTAATATTGCTTTGTTTGATAATTATAGGTTTTATCCTCACAATTTGGTAAATTAATAAGAAAATAATCGTTTTCATCAGTATTTCATAAAATTTTGATACAATTTATGGGAAATAATGCTAAACCTCACTAGTAGTGTATGTTCGCTAGTAGTGCATATGCTCATGAAGTAAAAATAAAAAAGTTTTTTTATTTGTTTTTCTTTAATAAAGTAAAAGCAGATAAATGTTTAGTATCGAGTGTGACCCCCTCTAGCTAAAATCACAGCTTGAATTCATCTGGGCATGCTAGCGAGTATATCCCGGATACTTGCTTGCGGAATACGTTCCCACTCCGCAGTAATCACATTCTACAGCTGGTCTGCGGAGCTGGTTGTACTGATCTCACACGCCGTTTCAGAACGTCCCAGACATGCTCTATGGGATTGAGGTCGGGACTTCGAGCTGGCCAATCCAAACGACGAATGCCGACCTCTTGCACATACGCTTTAACATCGCGAGATCGGTGGGCGCGAGCATTGTCGTCCATAAAAATCGAGTCTTCACCTAGAGCGGCCAATGCGGGTTGTGCATGAGGAATTAAAACTTCCGTTATGTATCGATGCCCAGTCAGTAAGCCGTTTTCAATGAAGACTAACGCTGTACGATCCATTGAATTTATTCCTGCCCAAAACATAACAGAGCCCCCACCATAAGGTGTGATTTCTTCGAAACATGCTTCTGCAAAGCGTTCTCCTTGTCTTCTTAGCACTCGCCGACGTCGATCTTCACCGAACAGAGATATCCTGGCTTCATCAGAGAACAAAACCCTATTCCAATCTTCTTGATCCATGATTCACAATTTCTAGCGAACCTAAGCCTGTGAACTCGGTGCTCACGGAGTAATTTGGGGCCGCGGGCCGGGCGGTGACTGCGTATATTGGCAGCGAGAAGCCTCCTCCTGACCGTCCATAGACTAATATTTCTTACTTCTTGGAGGTTGTTCTTAAGATCCACATACGAAGATTTGCGATTTCTCAATGCGCGACTCACAAGAAAACGATCATCCCGTGGTTGGGTACATGGTTTTCTTCCAGAACCAGGCCTTCTCTCGACGGAACCAGTCTATATCGCTGCCAGGTCCTTTGGACCGTCGAGCGACTAACATTTAGCCTCCTAGCCACGAAGCATTGGCTGCAACCCTCTTCAAGCAGCGCGATAATTTTGGTAGCTTTTACCACTTTATCTACTATTTTTGATACAGCCAAACAGCAATAAATAAAGCTTTGACAGTCAAGGATATGAAATTAATCGATGAAAATTGAATAAAAGTTATGAAAGTCGATGTTAACTTCTGGAACTTCGCGCCAAAAATGTAGGATAAAAAGGGGTTTTCTGTAAAAATGAGCATCAAATGAAAATTTGAATTTAGAACGTACTTTTTAAATACCACGGCATTTTTAAAACCGGCCAGTAACGTGTACAAGCGATTGGAACCTTTTTTGTATTGTATCTTTTTAAAGATGAATGAAAATCGAAACCGCCCGTTTTTTTTGCAAATGAGTGTATAATATTATAAAGAAGGGAATTTTAATGGCCATATTTAAACATAAGAAGACTAGTAAGACGCAAAGATTTTTAATACTACTTAAATGTAATAATATCTCTTCCTTTTTAAAAATCCCTCAAAATGAATCGTCCTTGTGTATTCTCCATGTGCTTCTTTAGTTTTCTAATTAATGTCAAGGCAAAAGGATTTGGACGGCGTAGTCTCCCGGTGTTCCTTCCTAACCCAGTCCAGTGTGGTAGGAGACATCCGGAACACCCCATCCTTGGGTGAGGTTCTTTCTCAACAGTGGGCTTATGATAGCTTCGTAGACGTATACAGAGGGGGGGCCGGGCCGTGCCCACACTAGGATGTTAGGCTACCGTTTCAAAATTTTTTGACGGACGCCGAACAGTGATAATTTCAAACAAAAATGAAGGGCCAGGCCCACCCCAGAAGAAAACTCTAGGTACGCCAATGGATAGCTTCTTGGCCGGTGCTGACGATGATACGTGTTGTGCAGGTGGAAAACTGCGGGCGGCCGGCCATCATCACCAAGGACCTGTCGGTGGTGGTGGTGGGGCGTGAGGCCCGCGCGCCCCGGTCCCTCCGCCGCGCCCTTTTCGGTCCGAAGGCCGCTAGGGCCGACCGCATCGCCGGGCTGTACGAACTGAGTTTACACCGCGCCCTGGAACCAGGTACGCAACTGTACTTGTCTCTCGTTTTACTAGCTGCCACATTGATTTACTACCAAACGTAGATAACGCATGAACGATCGAAAAGTAGGCCGGTGAAGAACTGCTCAATCGCGACTCGTGCAGTTCCTTTCCATAGTGAGTGATTAGCTGTCGGAACGTAAACATGCCGAAGTGCGCATTCAAAAGTTGTGGTAACAATAGCCAGAAACGGCAGAAAAAAGACGGAATTTCATATTTTGCGTGAGTAAACTCATTACACATCTTATCATGTATTCAAATATTCGATTTATACGTAAAAACCATTAAAAAACAATTATTTTAATCATAAACATGTCGCCGTGTCAGTGTCAGTACATCACAATCGTCTCGCTCGCACGGGCATCGTATTACGATGTGCTATCTCATTCATGCGTTGGAGCGACAACGCGATAAGCAATTTCAAGCATTATGTTTGAGAGTATAAAGTTGATATTTTCTTGTAGCAATTACTAAAACGTCGTTTGCTCTGTGGCTAGGTATGAAATGATGTAACTTCCCACGATTGTACTTAAAATAGTTGCCGTAATAATGCAGAATAAGGTTGAATATACAGTACTTTCTTTAAGGTAATTTTCATTCGGGCGTGCATATTCAAGTATATATCAGCGAGTACAAATGTATAGTCGATTAGGTGACAGATTTCAAGCGCGTTTTTGTATGAAGCGCTCTATCTACTTTTGGTAGTATATCAATGAGCTGCCACGTGAAATGTAGGGTTGGCCCTCCACCGTGCTTATTTTGGCAAAATAAAGCCGGGAAATAAGCAGCCTGGCTAATTGAATGATGGTAAGTGGTTACAGCCACCTATTGTACACCTTAACGATTATTTATATATTAATCAACTAGCTGTGACAACAGGGAGCTAGACGGCGTGTTCTTTTTATAGGTTATACTTTTTGTAGGGCGTATTTAGTTTTTAATTAGTTTTATTTCATATAGGGTTTAGTTAAATTTTATAACAATTGCATAGTTCCATCCAATTAAATTAAATCAAAGCTTACTATAATTATATTATTCATACATCATCAGTATATTCGTTTTAACTAGCTGTACCCGCGAATTACGTTTCGCTTTAATTAAGCTCAGTGCTGTAATGTATGTGCCAAGCACGAATCCGTTGCGATATTTTTGTGATTCAAATTTGCAATCATTTACAGTCTGAGTTATTTCTATTCACGTCACCGTTTCGGCAACCCTAAATCGCCGAACCAAAATCTCAAATGTTTGCTTTAATTTTAAAATATTTACTTATTGATAATAACTAACCTTTTAATTGCTTCTGAAAGTTACACTCCAGACGGAGATATTTATCTAAATCAAAAACGGCGAAAATAACATTTTCTTAGTAAACTTTAGAACGCTTTGTTCGAAGATTGTCTCGATTTTTTTTACCCAATTTTAACGTCTCTGTTTTAACGTATATGTAAACGTCATTGTAGGATGGTTATGTATGATTAGATTAGACAAAAGCTTTTCAAAAATCCATTTGTAACGTTTGACCAGGCGTACAAAGGCGACAGCGACGCGTGCTGGACACAAGCGGAACGTACGTGCGCGGTGAAGAAAACCTACACGGTTGGAGGCCAAGGGGCGACTCTCTTATATTTGATCATCAGGTAATTTTTTTTTAATTTTTAGACCACTCAGAACAGCTTTCTATTAAGACATATTTGAATAAAGACTATTTTGATTTTAATTAATTTGGCGTATTAAGCCACTTTGGTACTTATTACATTGGATCTTTCGGGATAGGTGACCATTATAAAGTTGACCAATTCTGAGTCAACTGATATATCTCTAGTTTTTAGTTAAATTTATAAAGTTCTTAAAGTACTATCGCCGTCTCAAAATAGCCGCAAGACACTTTATATGGTTGTTACATCTGGGAAGTAATCAAGTATTTAAAATTTATTGTATAGTTTTTAAGGTCCAAAAAATAATACTATATATCAGATTGTTACATTATCAATCAAACTTATATGATTTTAGCAACGGTTCCAAACCCTCCAGTAGGTATTCTATGTAAAGTTTTATAACATAAAAATCATGCGTGTCATTAGTATTACTGTCACGTTGGTTATTGAAAGAGGAGGTAAAATATTGCCTTTCTGAACTTTGCTATTTCTCAATTTCCAAACAGACAGTAGGGTCAACTTAAAAATTTGTGTTTGACGTGACGAGTGATGTTTTTGAATTCGATTTATCAGTGGGAACTGGAGAAGATGACCCGGCTGGAGCAAGTGGGCCGCACGCGCCATTTCCTGGCGTTGCGCGAGCGACTGCGCCACGGACATGATACAACCATCGCCGCCAACGACTTCACCAAGACCGAGAAGGTCAGCAACTTACTGGCACCCAGACTTTTCCACACCACTAGCACCTTAGGCGGGAGATGGCAAGGCTGGGCGAACCCCTCTGCCAATTTACGTTGATCATATGACCATACACGTTATATAAAACTAGTTGACGCGCGGCCGCTGCCATTAGGTGTCGTTTCGTATCGCAAGTAGGAGCTCGTAAAAATGGTTAATTGTGCAGTTTCCTCTTGCAAAAGGCTATCCAGTAACTCAAATCTTCAAGACTATGGCGTTTCCTATCACATGTAAGTATGAAATATACATAAACGTGTTTCATTTAAGTACAACTTTGAAGTAATTTTTATGCCGTTACGATAGAAAAATACAATGGTACGTTGGTAGCTCAACACAGTACACGGGCATGATTTACGGGCGATTGCGTAGATACACGCTAATTTGTCGATGTGTGTGTGTTTCTTTATAGTGAGGTAATATTTACATAGTGTGCGTATCTGTAATTGAATGCTAGATTTTCGTAGTGTGCCATGCGTGTTCACCTCGCCTCCCGCAAAATGTGTTAGAAAAATGTATACTGCGATTTGTTGCGTACCATATCCATAGGCTAAATGATCTAAGACTAGCACAGACGATATAATAGTACTCCGTACAGAACGGCCACTCACCTCCCCGCACTCATTTCAAATACCTCACCCCACCCCGCACTTCGTTGTACACATCACTGACACTAACAAGGACGCGCGCGTTCGCTCGGCCGCGGCGAGACTTCACGTCTACCGAATAGACGCGAGCGCCGGCCGATAACAGAGATAGCGCTATGCGAGTAAAAGAGAAGGCAGTCGCTGCACCTTTCGCGTCATTTCGATTGATAACCACGCACTCAGCCCTACTAGATTCCATTCATTTGCGCGTGCACAAACGTCATTTGCTTAAGTTGTGGTAATAGGTAATTGATTTGCGAACGTTGTATGGAGGGTCCGCGGTGTGCCACTAGCTGCAAAGCTTTATGTTGCGTGCCCTAAAAACCTAACTGAAAAATTTCCCTGCTGGCTTAACGTCACTTACTATCGCTTGAGATGAAGGTGGAAGGATGGTGAATAAATAAATATCAAAAGCTTTCAAAACTACTCGATTCTTCAACACGTTACAAAGTTATTCATGACGAATTAATCTCAAATCGATAAGTTCAATTGTTGCGTGTCTATGTAGGTGACTTCAGCTGGCTTAGTCAAACTTAATTTTAATTCGGAACAATTCAACATTTAAAAATATTCTCCACTTTCAATTGTACAACGCTGATAAAATATCACATCTAGAAACACACACCCTGCTGTTGCAACTATACAATTAAAAATACGTGCAATTATTGTTAACAACCACGACTGTTATAGTCTATTCAAGATAGGAATTCAAGGACTGATATTCTTGTTTCTATTTAATGTGGAATCAAATATTGCATTTTTGATAAAAATAACCTAGAGATAAGATATATTTTTAAAACATAATATTTTTAATCACGGATCCTATAGTATGCACGAAACGAAAAACTTGGACCTGTCACGGGAACCTTCTTATATTGAATAGACTATAGATAATTTTCTTAACGGTAATCATTAGTGCGAAAGTAACAAAAACTTTCGTTTCCAGGAGGTGTCGAACATGGCGGCCAAGGCGGCGTCGGAGTGTGCGCACGCGCAGCGCGACGAGTCCATGTACGAGCCCTGGGAGATGACGCCGCGCGAGAAGGAACTAGCGCTCAAATTCATCAAACTGATACAAGGTATGTTCACCCTGTAGACTTGTGACTAGGGATTTGATTGATCCTTAATTTTTTGATAATACGCTTTTGTTCAGTTCTGTGTAACTCTTTTGCCTCTTTGTTACCTGTATCTGTATACCACTACACAGACAGTCTATTTCGCAGATCTATAAGAATACAAGCTAAATGACCCGAAAAAATAACCCACAGCCCCAGAAAAATATCGCACAACGATCACTTTATATCTTGGCAAAATTTGCAACTGCCCAGTAGTTTTACTACGAAACTGGTGTTAAAATCGTTATACTGCGACGGAATAAAAGACTATTCGGAAATTTTTCGTGCAAACGCCAAACGTTTTATGGCTTGTGTGCTTATATGAGTCATATCGATTTCGATATAGGTCACTATTAATAATTTGTATTTCGTAATTGTTTCTTCCAAATTAAATGAATAGGACCTAACGGGCCGAATGGGATTGAATAAGTTAACAAGACTTGTCCTTGCCATCATAATATGATAGGATGACTGTGAGGAATAAAATTCTTGAGTATCACATTTGTGTGACTGTGAGGACTCTTCTGTGTCACACTGGTGTAACAGAGAGTAAGAACCCGGCCCATGCTAATTTGTGTCGAACTACGCCATTGTAAAACAACTAGCTGTGCCCTCGAACTAAGTTTCGCATATATTTTTTGGATGAGGATGTCTCAGCTTCCCATTGGAATTTTGAAAAATCCTTCCTCGACGGGCGCCTACATAAACTAACGAAGTCCTGAACCAAATTATATGCTTCCAGCTCCAGTAGTTTGGGCTCTACGTTGATACTGTGACGTGACATTTTATGCCAACGTACATTGCCCGAAGCCCTGAACCAAATTATATGCTTCCAGCTCCAGTAGTTTGGGCTCTACGTTGATTCCCCAGTCAGTCACCAAATCCTTTTATAAATACAGAAAGAAACCTTCGTTTGATTTTGTCGCAGGGCGAATAGGGTTCGGCAGCAAGGAGGTGGAGACGGCCGTCTCGCCCGCTACGCCCGTGGACGAAGGCGTCTCCGCAGATATCTCTACGCCCAGCTTGCTCTCGTCTATTCACAGCGCCAGCAGCTTCGAGTGAGTGTCTTTCATTATGAGCATTTTACTTTGGAATTAACATTTGAAGGGGACTTACCTGTTTCTGTCGCCAAGCAGAAGTGCTTGCATTGCTGTGTTCCGGTTTGACGGGAACAGGTAGTGAAATTACTGGATACTGTGACGTGACATTTTATGCCAACGTACATTGGGTCCAAGAAGAGGTTGTATGTTTGTAAATCTCATAGGAATCACAAGTACTAGAGGCCACTTGTGACGCTAAGGTCGAACATGGAAACGAGCTTCAGCTGAACTTCTCGACAACCAAGGAACTGGCTAGCTCACCGCATATTGTTGCAACATACAACGTAATTAACATTGTTATTTCGGCGATAAACTTGGGTCAGACGGTGGTAGCTAGTCAGGCAGGTTCAGAATCCCACCACTAACTAAACCAAGCAGAAAAACGGTGGCAGACGAGCCAGTGGTTCACCTGATGTTAAGTGGTAACCACCGCTCATGGACTGACACCGCTGCAATGCGGTTCTCAAACCGCTCTTCTCAAACCTCGTTTGAAGAAGGACATAATATCGTAGCGCTCAGGAAACACCGCAGCTATTGAGTTCGTTCCAGAGCCTACACGTACGTGGAAGGAATGAACGCTGAAACCGAACTAAAGGCTGAACCAAACTATCGCGTGCAGCGGTGGCGATCAGTTGTTGTGTACGAACTTGTAGCGACATGTTTACATTAATGAGGAGGCAGCAATGTGAACACGTCGCTACAAGTTCGTACAAAACAACTGATCGCCACCGTGCACGCCACCGCTGCACGCGTTGGTTTGGTCCAGCCTTTAGGCTTAATTCGATATAGGTATATGTATAGATGTCTAAACATATCGATATTTTTAAAAACTCTGCATCCCTACCGGCAGGCTGTGCTCCCCGGAGCGCGCGCTGCTGGAGAAGTCGATGGCGGGGTGGGCGGGCGTGGGCCTGGGCGTGGGCGTGGGGGGCGGCGCGGCCCCCCAGGGCGGTGTGGGGGTGGGGGTGTTACCTGCAGGGGGCGCAGGCGCAGGCGCAGGCGCAGGCGCAGGCGCAGGTGCGCTGTACGTGCCCGACTGCGAGGAGGTGCGCGTGTCGGCGGCCGTGGCGCGCCGCGGACACCTCAACGTGCTGCAGCACGGCACGCACGGCTGGAAGAAGCGATGGCTGGTGGGTGCACGCTTTTTTTCGTGTTTTTTCAGTAGGGCCTTCTCCTACTAAAAAAACACGAAAAAGAAGCGAAAAGGAAACTAAAGTCCATGCAGCCTAATCGTTGGTAATTTGTTTCGTCTTTTTTTTGTTCATTTATCTCTTCTTCTTATTATTATTATTAAATTATAGTGGCAATTGGTCGTCGAGGATAACAACCGTTACTGCCAGTGTCAAGTGGAGTGTATTAATATTATTAGTGTCTTGAACTGGAATATCAAGATGACATTATTTTATTGTCGTCAAGTCAGTCAGTCATGTCCGTCAAGTCCAGTCGTCATTTTGTCAGTTTTTTTTTTCATTCATCTCAAAATTGAGCCAAACAAAGGCAATAGTTATACAACCATAATTATGAGTATTTCATACTTTGTATAATGATTTTAAAGTCTTCGTTACTCTGACAAAATTGAAAGTCAAACCCTGCACCAACCCGTCTTACCAACGTAATGTAATAGGAATGCTCCTAATTTAATTTGAGGCCGGTGCCCAGCAGTGATACGTGTATTATTCGAAGTAATGATGATAAAGAAATCCTAGACCATATTGGTTATTGTTTCTTTTTATCATGGTGTGTTAGTTCCATAAATATAAGGATTGGGTTTTTTAACACTTCAATTATCATAAAAAGAAAATTCTTGTCAATCAAAAAAACGAAGCAAAATTTTTAAAATTGTGACTGAAACATGAAATATTCAGTAAGATTTATTTATGTAATAAATCTTACTGAATATTTCATGTTTGAAAATGAAAAGAATGTATGTCGAATTTCTGCAATGCGTACGCGTGCGTTCCAGGTGGTTCGCCGGCCGTACGTGTTCATCTACCGCGACGAGCGCGACCCCGTGGAGCGCGCCGTCATCAACCTGGCCAACGCGCACGTCGAGTACTCCGAGGACCAGGAGCAGATGGTCCGCATGCCCAACACCTTCAGGTATATAGCGTGATGACGCGACGTCTACCGCCACTATCGACTCGGTCAGTGGCCTAGGTGGCTTTCATTACGATGGGAATGTTTTGTGCGACGCCATAGATTAAGCGATAGGCGTCGTGGAAGAGACTTTAATTAGTGAAAAACGTCAGCGATATTGTGTTCAGTAGTCAGTTTAGCGTACAGGCCAAACACTTCTTCGATTTTAATAACTTCATATTGTTACGCTTTGATCGCTTCTAGTCAAGTGTGTTCAGGCGTCACACGCACGGTCTTTATATAAGGTCGCCGCGCTACTCAAAACGAGTAGCGCGACCTTCTCAGACATTCCTCGTAGATTCTTTTTTTTATTTTTTTTTTTATTATGTATGGCCCGGCAAATGACCTCCTCCCGCCTGATGTTAAGCGGTGAAAGAGGCCCAAATGAGTTGACAGATAGAGTAGGGACGACATCCACTCTCCTACCTGCCCGCCCCTTGCCGGCCCAAAAGATGCTTTTTCACGCCTCTTTTGAAGGAACCCATGTTGTAGGATGGAGGAAACACGTGCGCAGGTAGAGAATTCCAAGTGTGGGATGAACGACAGAAGAAGGAATCTTGGAATTTCTTGGTACGGTGTGAAAAGGAGGACACAGTGTACGGATGACTCCGAAGGCCCTTACGCGTGTTTCTGTTAAGGAATGGAGAGGGAGGGATAAGGTTAAAGAGCTCCTCAGAGCATTCCCCATGGAACATTCGGTAAAAGGCGCTAAGAGAGGCGATGTCACGACGAAGTTGTAGAGGCTCGAGGGTGTTAGTTGCCTCTACATCGCCAATTATGCGAATAGCGCGACGCTGCAATCTGTCCAGAGCATCGAGGAGGTACTGAGCGGAGCCGTCCCAAAGGTGCGAGCAATATTCCACGCAAGACCTAACCTGAGTTTTATACAACAAGCATAGTTGGTCCGGCGCAAAATACCTACGCACCTTGTTCAGGACACCGAGTTTCCGTGAGGCAGTAGTTATGACGGATTCGATGTAGTCTCTGGGGTTCAGATCGCAGCGAATGTTCATTCCGAGCAAGGTGATGTTGCTCTGTGTGTGAAGGGTTGTGCCCTGAAGAGAAGGAAGGGGGAGGAAAGGTGACCTTTTCGCCGAGAACACGGACACCTGTGTTTTCTTAGCATTGAACTCAACAAGATTGTTGGAGCCCCATTCGGAGACGAGGTCCAGCGTCCTGTTGAGCTCAATGATAAGATTCTGCCTTTCCCTACCAATATCACCACGAGCAGCCCCCGAGGCTCCGTGATATCCCCCATGCACTGTACTGTCGTCTGCATAGCAATGTATAGCTCCCAAGGAAAGCATATCATTGATATGCAGAAGAAACAATGTGGGGGATAGAACGGAGCCTTGCGGAACACCAGCGTTCACTGCCACGAACCGCGAAGCGCAGCCGTCAACGACAACGCGAATTCTACGCTCGTGGAGGAAGCTGGCAATCCACGTACAGAACTGCGCGGGTAATCCGTATGCCGGAAGCTTGGAAAGAAGAGCCTTGTGCCAGACTCTATCAAAAGCTTTGGCGATGTCGAGACTAATAGCCACCGATTCGCCGCGCTTATCGATAGATTCACCCCATTTGTGCAAAAGGAACGCTAGAAGGTCACCTGTTGACCGTTTAGGACGAAACCCATACTGTCGGTCATTAAGTAACGAGTGACCTTCCAGGTAACGGATCAGCTGTGTATTAAGGATCCTCTCCATGATTTTACACAAAATGGAAGTGACGGCTATAGGGCGATAGTTAGCCGGATCAGAACGATCTCCCTTTTTGGGAACCGGCTGGACATTGGCCTCTTTCCAAGATTTCGGCACACAACCAGCAGAGAACGACAGACGGTATAGACGCGTAAGGACCGGAGTCAACTCCGCTGCACACTTCTTAAGAACAATCGCAGGAATGCCGTCTGGTCCACTTGCTTTTCGAGTATCGATCGACTGGAGCTCCGCCCGCACATCACGCTGTCTGATACGGATATCGGGCATGGTGCTGCCACAATGGGACAGTTTCGGAGGTTGTGTACCACAGTCATCGACACGGGAATGAGCCGCAAAGAGTTTTGCCAGGAGGTCGGCTTTCTCCTGCGGCTGATGAGCAAGTGAGCCATCGGCAAGTCTCAGCGGTGGCAGCGAGGGTTGGCAGAAGTTTGATTGCACAGCTTTGGCCAGGCGCCAAAAAGAACGGCTACCCGTAGGGTGCGATAGCAGTTCCTGGCCCACTTGTGCAATGCGCTGAGCATCCGCTCTAATGTAAGCCCTCTTACATAACTTGGTGGCATTATTGTAGGCTGTTTTCAGTAGGCTTGTATTGGGATCCTTAGATGCTCGGCCTCTGATCCAAGCGCGGTAAGCCAGCTGTTTGTTTTCAACAGCAGAGGCGCACTCGCGATTGAACCAGAGGTTACGTCTGCCTCTACTGACGAGATTGGAATGCGGAATATAATATTCCATTCCTAGTATGATCTCGTCAGCAACAGAGGTAGCGCAGGAGTCCGGATCCATCCTATTGAAACAGCGCTGCCACCAAGGAACAGATGCGTAATAATCCCGCATACCGTCCCAATCTGCTGACGCATAGTGCCACAGACGGCGTGCTGCAACCACAGGCGACGGTCGTGACGCCTGAGGCACTGAGACGGATACCAGGCAGTGATCCGAAGATCCTAGTGGAGCTCGAACCACCACCTGATATCCGTCAGGGCGATTTGTCAACAGAAGGTCCAATAAAGAGGGCGCTTGACCGATAATATCTGGTACCCTGGTGTTCTGGGTGACCAATTGTGTCAGGTCGTGCGTGAGAGCGAATGCGTGGGCAGTCCTACCCGCATGGTCAGTTTTAGAGGAACTAACCACAACTCGTGGTGAGCATTGAAGTCCCCTAAAAACACCAGCTCGGCGGAAGGAAATCGCTCCTGCGCGTCATCTGCCACCCGACTTAGATGTTCAAAAAGTCGAGTTGTCTCCAAGTCACCACGATGGGAACGGTAGACGCAGACGTAGACACGGCAATGAGTGCCAAAATCGACGTGTACCGCAAGGAAGGAAAAGGAAGGTTCCTCCAAACAGCGCAGGCGACGACAGCAAACGTCCGCCCGGACGAACAAGCAAACACCAGCCTTCGCCTTGAAGGACTCCTCAAGAGCGTAGCCGGGGTAATTAAGGTAGCTTGTATCGGCCGGGCAGATAATTTGCGTCTCCGTCAAAAACAGCATTGCTGGACGGGCTGTCTCGAGATGGTGGTGGACAGCTAAGAGGTTAGAGTGGAGCCCGCGGATGTTAGCGAGCCCCACCTCGAATAATGGTGTTTTGGTGGGATAATGCACCGCTGTACGACCAGTCTTAATATTTTGCGCTGCCATAATTATTGGAGTGAGAGGCGTGAAACTGAGGTGTCCTTGCTGCGCTTCGCATAGTTAATGTGTGTAGGCCTGTTTCGCCAGGGAACAGCCGACAGCTGATTTGCGCTGACCCTCCGCACGGAAGGGCCCCCGAACCCCCCCGGAAGTGGCCGCCGGGACCCACCGTCCGGTCACCAACCGGCACGACGGACCACCCCGAGATTATGCGTGGCATGGTGGGGCAGCCTCACGGACTGGTTAGGTCCGCTTGGGCCCCTGTACTATACCACGGGCGGCCAGCGGAACAGCCGTTTCTTCGGGTCTTCCTGGGCGGAGGGTCAACGCAGTCAACCTGGCACTGGGTCGACGGAAGCCCGCACAAACCATACGAATCGCAGCAACGACACCTCAAGCTCTGGCTGTGCGCAGACTGATCCCGAAACGCGGACAAAAATGGCCACTTGACGGGTTTTACATCATGCGCACGGTGGTCGCTAGCCAGTCGGGGTTTTCAAGCCCTACCACCAGAAGTTGGTCACTCGATTAGCACCACCCGGGGATCACGTGTAGGGTCTCGAGGGTAAAACCTACGGACGTGAGCGACTCCAATCCCCAATAATTCGTAAAGTTTCAGAGCATTACATCCTTTTTTATAATTTTATTAGATTTCAGAACTTTCCTATAGGTTAGGGAACTTTCTAGAACATTCGACGCCTTCCTTATGTACGTTCAGGTAGAATGGTAGAAATCCCCAATGAGAAAAAACGAACGTCTGCGCTAGGTTCACGAAATTCCGTGTCTGTATTCCGTGTTCGGAAATCGAATACGGAAAACGTATTTGTGCTGCCAATCTCAAACGTTGTAAATAGTGCGGTTGCCCCGTAAAGCGCTCTCATCGCTATATGCTCATTCGGAACGCACCTTGTGTTGAAACGCTTATCGTTTGGTTGCCAGTGTCGTGAGCAAGGAGCGCGGCTACTTGCTGCAGACACTCGGCGACAAGGAAGTGCACGACTGGCTCTACGCCATCAACCCGCTGCTCGCCGGACAAATCAGGTGAGAGCACAAACCAGACTAGACACATTATTTCGGGAAACAGATTATGCAAACCGACTGTGTGAAACTTTACTGTGAAATCCATAACAATATTTTATGTAACATATTTTAAATTAAAATGACTGCTTAACAAGGTTGACATTTTGTCTAATTTACAATTTTCACGTTTTCGCATATAATACAATTCGTAAATGGTCCCCTCCTTTAGGGCTTCCAAGCCTTAAAATAACGATCGCTTGCGATTCCGTTGCTGTGATGTTTGGATAATTTAAACGTTTTCAAATCATATAATGGCCGTTTTACAGTAAAGTTTCATCGAAATACAGTAGTTTTTGATAGGTTTAATAGATTACTTAAATATTAACAAACAGTTCACAATTCTGTAGGTAATTTGGGTTATACTCGTAAGTACTGTAGATTCAAAAATTCAAGTACTAAAACTTTGAATTTTTTAATCTACAGTACTTACAATCTAACTGCAACTCATTATTTACACCAAACCTTCTTAATACATTTCATTCTCTGACTATTTTTCGCATACAGTCAGCGACTGGGTGCCAGTATGGATTGATAAATAACTTAACGATTCTATATACCGGGTGTAACTGAACACCCCAATAACATTTAAGGGGCATATAAGTTAGATACTAAATGGACCTTCGGTGCTTGTCTGAGACCTGCGGCCGTACCGCCTAACTCATAGCGATCACTCGCAATCGCTGTCGTGACAATAGAACAATAGTTTTAACGTCACAAGTGACATTTGAGCTATTGTTCTAATGTCACGAAGGCGATAGCGAGTGATCGCTATGGGTTAGGCGGTAGCCCCCCTGGAACCCCAATACTTTCAGAGTTATTTGATTTTAAACTGAAAGCAAAAACTTTCAAGTGACGACCATAATCAGCTCTTAACACAAAAAAAAATTAAACACAAAATGACACGTGACAGACGTGAGCGAGACGCTTACGTAGGGCTGTCGGCACTTAATGCCAAAAAATTATTTATTTAATTTGTATGGGAAAAAAGTAAGTTTGTTAGCCCTAATATTTTTCCTGCAGAATCTCCACTTCTGATGGATGCATACCCTAAAATGTTATTGGGGTATGCAGTTACATCCTGTATAATATGGATTACTCAACGCAGAACTTGTTTGCTTTCAGTTAAAATTAATCTAAGAATAAATTGCCCATACTGAAACCATAGATATTTAAAGAGCGTTATTAGCTAGTTAGTAAGGTCTTTAACTTTATCAAATTTTTATTACCTATGTTAAAATTCAACAGGTTCTTTTATGAAACTATCAGATTTGTATAATATGCTTTATTATATATTGGATTGCAAAGTTAAAGACTTTACAGGCTGTACACGTTGAATATGAGTAAATTTCATAAAAGACATCAAAACAAAACTAGAAATTTATAAACTTTTTAGTATTTAATGCTGGCATATACAATGTGTTTGGTACATACCATAGCAAGCCGAAGCCTAACCATGTTAAAATAATCATATAAAAGTTCTAGCAAATTCGAAACCCCTATACATTTTTTCTCAGGTCCAACTATTTGTATGGGGGATTTCAAAATTAATTTTATTATTCTGCATTTTTATTAACTCCATAAGTTTTATACGACTATGTTAGAATGTGTAGGTTGCGGCGGCTTGATAGAGTATGTACCCAACACAGTATTTTCAGTTAAACTGAGCGTAGCAAACAATGAGATAATCTAGGATGAACCACACCCATCCTCATCCATCATCTTTCGAAACAAGCAAGCAAGTTATTGCATCAACTCATTCACGTTTCTGTCAGCTGCCGAGTCAAAGGCTTTTTACTTATTACCACGGTTTTGGCAATGTAGCGAATGAGTTATTTTATATTTAAATAAATTTATTCCGATACGCTAGCTAGCAGCGTCGTCATGGCGTCGAAATGAGTTCCGCCCTTTCAGTCCACACTTTCAGTCAAATTTAATATAAATTCGCAAGGGATAGAACTGTTAAGTATAGAAATTATATAAATCACGTTATCTCATCATGTCGTTCGTTTCCATACATAGCTTTCCTATCCGTTTAAACGCAACGAATATCTAGAGGGACGTCGACTAGGTCCTCGTTCATCAACGAGAGTAGGGTGAGCTCGCTCGTCCGGCCCCCGTCAATATACACGCTTGAAGGTGTCCGCCCGCAGGTCGCGGTCGGCGCGGCGCGGCGACAAGCAGCAGCCGGCGTCGGCATGAGACCCCCTCACCATGGACGCTGTCCTCCTACGTTAGGCGCGTCGCCGACCGCGCTCTGCGCACCACCACCGACCCATTGAAACGGCCCGCACTACGACCACTGCGATCCTCTGAATAAACTAGCAAATCGTCGAGGTAACCTAAAATGACCATCACTAAATTTAACCTATAACTTTAATAATATAGCATCTTAATTGTATAGACGTCGTATATAAACCTGATCCGCGGCGCGTGATGCTATACAATGCCAGTCTTCTTTCCGAAATCCAGATATATCCATGGTTATGTGAAAAATGGAATTTGACAATATCCCTTAGAGAAATCTAGGTGGTTCGATATTGTAAGCATTAGACCGTTTTTATGTTAAATTTGGATATGTTTGGAGATTAGAAGCGATAATTTTATTATTATTCGAAGGATCTTAGATGATAAGGAACCCGTCATGAAAAGAATATTATCTGTGGCTGGTTTGGTGGAGATTTTAAAGTGGAAAGTTTACGTGATTTTTGAAAATGTTTTGTGGTCCATTATGTTAGGTTTTTTCGTTTTAATTTTTATAAAGGGACCACAATCTGAAAGTGGAATCAAAAGAATATCAAAGTCTTGAAATCAATTATTTTAGCATATCTTTAATATTTTTACCAGTATCGTATCGAAGGCGCATAAAATGCGAAATACGATTTATACGTAAATCTATTTTATGTGTTATGTAATTTTGCGTCGTTTACTGTAGTATTCGACTTTAAAGGTATTCGGAAGTCAAATTTGCGAGTAGGCGGGACCAAACCGGTGCACTGATTACGGGATCGGGGTAAAGAGTTGAATAATATTTACTATGAATGTACTAATAGTAATAACCAATTGAACAATAACGTGTGGAGTAGTTAGTTTGGCTGTTTCAATGTCAAGTAGGAAGGATGCTTGTTAATATGGTCGTTTAAATTATATCTTATCTAATTGTATTAAATATATGGCGGTCTGTGTGCCACGATGTCCTTGTATCTTACATAATAAAGAAATATTTTGTGTTATAAATAGCGACGACACGGGAAAGGTGATGATGGTGGCACGCTTCTGGTGATTTATACCAGATTTGTTGTCATTACTCTTATTATCTTGCCGTATTGTCATTGATTTATCAGCGCTTCAATCTTACACTGAAAAAAATACGAGTTCTCGTGGTGCAATGACTGCAAGCAAAGCCCGAAGTTATTGACGTATATGTTGCGCACAAATGAACTTCGTCGGCAATGTCCGATAAACTCCATTGTGTGGGGCAAGATTTATGAATTTAATATGAATTGTATTATGAGAAGACAAATTACTAAAAAATACTTTATAGATTTTCTTATAATGTTGAATAAATTCTTAATGTAATTTACCTTGTATATACGTATGACCCGAACGGTAGAGTAAATATATTTTGAGGCTCAAAAGGCCAATCTAAAGATGGCGATAGTAGTCCGTATTCGTATGACGTCATACTTAATTTTGCTTTCATACTTTAGCATTGATTTGTTATTGTACATACATAATTGTAACATTGTAGTTAACTATAGATTATATGTTAAATATATATTTTTTACTTTATTAAATTTTGATTTGTAGTCCGAATTCAAACGTATTCGTTTCAATGTCTATTTATATAATTATGTAATTTGTATTGACGACAAAGATTTTTTCGACTTTTTGTATAAAGTAGGCTAATATGAATGTTACTGGCGTGAGATCATGGTTAACTTTCACCACAGATAACGTCAGGGCTGTAACATTCCAATTGTGTTATCTAGTCAAGTACTCCCCGTGTAGTACATCTTATGTGATAGAGGTAGGGTTATAGTTACTGTGCTGGAACACACACCACGTAGCTTGTTCTATCATACAGTCATACATTTCACAAATCACATATGTCCATAGATCACAATAATATTTATGTATACACAAATTACATTTGTCATTGTAGTTAGATAATTTGACTGTAGTTTTATATGGATGGTGTTTATTATTCCTTCGTTCCAAGAGTTGTAAGTCCAAGCATTATTAAATCTCGTTATTGCTTTGATAAATGTTGAATAAAAAAGGTAAGTATAATAATGTCACCTTATCGCTTATAGATGACTATTTTCCTGTTTACAACAAATAATTAATTGTATAGTTCTATCTGTGACAACATAAAGTTTGAATGACTTTCGATGTAAATATATAAAAAAAAAATATATCAGTTACAGATTTAATGTTTGTATTGCTTTGTTATATGTTCGTCCAATCACTGGCTTACACACGTTGTAGACGTAAATACTCGGCTAAACACTAGGAAATATCCTGATAATAACTTAGTATAGAATAAATTGTTAGATATAAGATAAAAAAGTATTATCCAAATTTAGACATGCTGTGTGTTGTGATGTTTCTGGAAATTGAAATTATTACATACACATAAATGTTTTTAAACTTTGATGATTGTGTTAGTTGATCGTGCTGTTGTTTTGTTCCTTCCATCTTTTCAGCGCATGTCTGATATTTATTGTGATTGAGGCTTTTGAATATCGACTTTTATAAGTGATGTAGGTTTTCATCAACTTCTTTAATTTTTTTTTAAATTATCAGTACGTATTATTGACGTAAACGAACACATAGGATCTCAAACTGAAGTGGCAAACCATTACAAATTATATATTTTTTTTCTAGTCATTTTGTTCAACATTCCAAATATTTGTATGTCCTTTGTTTACAAAATAATAGGATAATATATTTTGCATAGCAAAATGGTGTTTACGTAGTTGAATAATGAGCTGGGGGTATAAGATCATAGAGCGTGACGCGGCGCGTGTTGTATATTTACGTTTTGTTCCATTTTTAATGTTTCGCTTGCAAAGTATGTTCAGTTGTTATATTTTTGTAATTTTAAAAGGATGAAAATAAAAATTAGATATTACGGCTGAGGCTGCGATTATATTTTTATAGAGTATACTAATTAAGCTATACCGCTATTTTTATAGGACTTACTATTGTTTTGAGACGATACTTTCTTTGTTTAATGTAATTTAATTTTACGGAGGTTATTCTAAAGGTTGATTGAAACCTCCGAGCTTGTACACTTGGTTCTACGCTTGGGGGCGCGGGCGGCGGCCGAGGCCCTTGTGATTTTGATAGTGATGTTGATTGTTGGGCGAAAATGATATTTGAACAATTATATATTCTATATATAATTTATGGAATTCATTCAATTTAAGAAAGTAAGAACAATGTAATGATTGGTAATATTACTCATTGCTCTAAATGTACTATCAAAATATATTATACACAGTGTTAAAGGTCATAAATAAAATGCTTTGAAAATTTCCATACCCTTGTTTCACTTTAAACCCCCTATCCTTTGAAGCAATATTTCGTTTATCTTAAGAGGATTGTGAAGTAATCGTGCGCGGCGCGAGTAGGTATTTTTTAATATGCTATCTGTTTCACACCGCTCCGCCTCCGGTCTGGCGTTTACACCACAAATACAACATGCGCAAATTCTCACGCACACTACGACAGCCTGCAGCGCGCGACTTGGCGGCGGGCGGCCGGCGCGAGAGCTCGAGATTATTATTCTATCGTTCTTAATGTTTTGCGTTGCTTATATTTCTGACTCCCGTTCCGCTCGTAACTTCGCCATCGTTACTTTCGTTTTTCGTGTGGGAATTTTATGTTTTCACATAGGAAAACAATTTTATAGCCTATATTACTTAGTGCTATTGTAGCATTCTATTAGCCAAAGAATTTTTAAAATTAGTCTGGTAATTTTTGCGTTTATTCATTACAAACAAAAATACAAACGTTAAGTACGTTCTTTCTTCATAATATTTAGTAGATAAGTTTCGGAATACAGAAATTATTTACATTTCGTAAATTATTTCTGTATTGAAATTTATTGTGAAAGCACTTACTTGGTATCCCTATTACCTTATAGGATTGAGGGTGAGGAATATTTGTTATGAAAGTATGTATCCTCCATTTACCTGTCTAAGGAAAATACCATTTTTTAAGATGCGTGTTATACTGAATTAAAATGATTTGCATTTGAGATGTGAAACTTTTCTGAAAAAAAAAAACCACTAAACATATAATAATACTTTTTCATTACTCATACTCTGAAAGTAGGTCTGAAGTTGCCTGAGTAGCGGGTTGAAAGTAATACTTTTCAGCCCTAGGGAGAATCACTTTCAACTGACAGCTGCTGTCAAATTTTAAATAGAAACTAGTTCTTTTTTCACGTTTTTATTGAATAATGTTCCGGCTTTCTATATACAGCCACTCAAGTACAGCGCGGTATTAAATTGAAATAACATAATGTTAAGTATTTAAGGAATATATTTTTAAATGACTTTATTATACTTTATTTTCAACTATTTCTTTAAAATAACAGATTTTGGCAAAATATTTACCATTTTTTAAATTATGAAAATGCAAAATAATGGCGGAATAGCTGGCCGGCCACAGAAAAAAAAAAACAAAATAAGCGGGAAAGCGGCAATGCGATCTTCATTTGTATTTTACATTTGTAGAGTTTTGTTAATACTTCCGTATAGCAGAGATTTGTATTAACTGTTAATTATATTTGTATAATATTGTGTTAATAATTAACACAATGAGTTCATCTGATTCAGGTATGGAGTTAACGCCTGATTTTATAGGAGAAAGCGGGCTAAAGCAGAAGTTGTTGATTTATGTAAAATAAAATTTACAAGTTTTTTCTTTAGCTAATCCATTGTTTTATTTTTACTTTCCTTGTATTCGTAATGAAAAGCACAGTGTTTACCTCGGGTTAAAGACTTATTTAGTCCCTCGAACTATTGGTGCCCTCGCTACGCTCGGGCGCCAAACACCGTCTCGGGACTAAATAAGTTACTTTCACCCCTAGGGTAACAATGTACTATTACATACAAACTAAATAGGAACAGGGATACAAAAATAAAAAGTAATAATAAATAATAATAATATTTTCTTGATTGGGCTGGGCAGATTTTGCAAAACTTGGCTTTGCTTTTAATATGAGCATTAGCATAAAACAGAAAGCGCGGATCTTCAACCAGTGTGTCCTACCAGTGCTTACTTATGGAGCCGAGACATGGGTAACAACTAAGGCCATCGTCCAAAAACTAGAGGTGGCACAAAGAGCAATGGTAAGAAAATTGGTAGGAGTAACACTCCTGGCCCAGCGCAGCGAACTTAACGCTGCGCTGGGAGGCGGAGACCTCTCGCTGCCGAGCATGGTCGTGGCCATGCTCCGCGGCGAGGCGGAATGGGAGGCTGTGGCCTCCTTCTGCGAAGAAGTAATTTCGCAGAAGGAGGCTGCGGAGAGGGAGCGGGAGGAAGATCCCCAAGCCGCTCCCCTCCGCCGCAGACGGATAGGCAGGCGAAGGCGGGCATTCGCACAAGCGATGCCCGTCTAATGACCCTGCCGTGGAGGCCTGCGTGCACGGTTGGCCCCGTGCACGCCGCCGTAAGGCCCTCCGTCTGGGGATTGCCCTGGTGTTCTCGGGCAATCCCCCCATGGCGATAGCCTGACCAGGTGGTCAGGCTTGCCCGGGCGCGTGGGTAGTGGAGTCGCAGTGTGGACCTTACCATGCGCGCCCACAAGGGCAGGGAGAACACCGGGGGGTTTTAGTGGGTCGGCCTCCGGGCCAGCCCCACACACGCCTGCCGTCTAGCCAACGGCGGGTACGGTGCGCTTACGCATTTCCCCCCGACAAAAAAAAAAAAAAAAGGAGTAACACTCCGGGATAGGAATACGAATAGTTGGCTCCGAAAACGGAGTCAGGTCTCGGACATTATACACCGCGTAGCAAAGCTCAAGTGGCAATGGGCTGGACATATAGACAAAAAGCCGGACTCGTGGTGCAGAACTGGCTTAGAGTGGAGGCCATGAAAGCGTAAAAGACCCAACGGGAGACCACAAATGCGGTAGAAGGACGACATCGTAAAGATGGTGGGCACGAACTGGATTAGAGTAGTCCAAAATAGAACGGAATGGAGAAAGTTGAAGGAGGCCTATACCGCCATGGTAGAAGAAAAGGCTTAGATGATGAATAATATTTTTTAATAATATGATTATTTTTGTTGGTGTTCACCTCAATTTCTTTAATAATAAGCCAAACGTAACATCATCTGCAACGAGCTCCATCTCCATCCATCTTTGAATTAGTCAGCAGCAAAACAGAAGCTACGTTTGGCTTATTATTAAATAAATTGAGGTGAACACCAACAAAAATAATCATATAATTTTTAAAAAATATTATTCATCATCTAAGCCTTTTCTTTTACCATGGCGGTATAGGCCTCCTTAAGGAAAAGGTGGCTAGATGACATTAAAAAAGAAGACTGGACTGACATATCCGCAATTAAAAAACGCAGCAAAGGATCTTACACGTCGGCGTAAGGGCAAGGGCGTTTTATTGAGTAAATAACTTTTTTCAGAAACATTGTAGAAAGTTATTAACCAAAGAATACTTGTAGTCAAGCAGTCGATGAAAAGTCTATGCTGTCAGAAATACAGGAATAATACTGTATGAAAGTACCCCATGTGTGGGGTAGATTCGAACGAATTTCAATTTAGTTAACTCATAATTATGCAACAAATATAAAATACCTCTCATTTTATACACTAATCTCGGGTACCTAGTTATACTAATAGTTTTAGAATTTTAATTTTTACCACTTCCGTGGTCTAGTTGTTGAGGCCACCGGGTATTAATCGGGAGGTCCGGGGTTCGATTCCCATCGGGGACAGAAGCTTTTCTGCTCGGTTTGGTTGGTGGTAGGGCTTCTAAGTCCACCTGGCTAGCTACCACCGTCTTACCTAAGTTTGTCGCCATAATAACATGTTAATAGCATTCCTGTTGCCGATATAAGGTCAAGAGCTTCCCTGTCTTATGAAAGAAATACCTATTAGTAGGATTATATGTAATCAGCTGCTTTAAGTTATATTGTTAAAATGAAAAAAAAAACCTCAAAACCGTACGAAGGGTGCCTTCTCCACATATATGCCTACCCTGCCTACCTACATATATTATTTACTTTGTCGTTTGTATTTTTTATACATTCGTAGATTCCATATCGCGAGTACAAATAAAATAATATTGAAAATAACGCTACTTGCATATAGTTTGTTACACGTTTTTAGCTGCTCCAACTTGGTTATACGAAAAATAGTTTGTGAGCAACTTAGAATACGATAACGAACATACAATGCATAACAAATACATATCACAAGAAACAAAAAACGAGGAAACGGCCTTTCTTTTGAGTTTGTGTCTTTGTGGCACATATCTATTATAACAAACAACTACAACTTACAATTTATTTTCTTATTTTGATTTTGGAAATTTACAGTTAGTAAACAGGCTACAGACTGCTTACCCTTAAATAAGGTTTCTATTGAAATAAGATCCTTAAAATAAAACACTAAAATCGATAAACGTATTCGAAAATTAATTACTTATACTATACATTTACTTTTTCATGTAGAAGGTATTTGTGTTCATTAATAATTCTGACTTGAGTAATACCTTTCAGTATTTATCGATATATCGATATTACTTTCTCCTCCCTAGGCAACAATAACTACGATAACATCATGTCACATCACTTCATTATGCCCTATTATACCCCTGCCCCCGACCCGTATCGTGCGATAGAGAGAGTTGCAAGAACTGGTCGAAATTGCCTACAATTCCTGTTTGAAATATTGTTTCGGGCGATAACTGTTTTACCCCCCTAAACCTTTACGAAATTAGACACTTTTGGTCTCATTCGATTCAGTATACCATAAACTATGTTTGTCCGTTTTGCTTTTTTTGTAATTCAGTAAAATTTAGTCAAATAAAGATTAAAATGCTCGAGGTAGTTTTTAAGTCTAAAATATAGATATTTAGATGCTAATAATTTATATTCTGAGCAATTTTTCTTAAAAATCAAAACGTACAAACCTAGATCTTCATTATATCTACAACATTTCCAAAAATTATGAAAATTGGACTATGTTTAGTGGGAGAAAAGCGTTATCGCTTTTTGTATGAAAATTTACAGCTTCACAATCCTCTTAAACGCATTTATCTTTTTTGACAACATAGTTTTGCTGGACTTTAAAAGGGAACAGAGCAGGCCAACTGATATGGTATGGTCCTTGTTCTCATAATAATATATGACAAATAGTCTATACCTTGAACCACAGTGTGCTGTTTATTATTCGTAAACAAGCAGGCTACCCACCTGATGGTAAGTTACTACAGGCACCTTCTTACAAGACTTGCAACGCCAATGTACGTTGCCAACTTGTGACAAAAGATGTCACGTCACAGTAGCCAGTAATTTCACAGCCTGTCTCACCCTTCAAACTGGAACAGTAATGCCAGCAACGCTGCTTGGCGGCAGAAATAGGGTGTGTCGGGGTCGTTTGCGGGTTTCAGAGATCTGTGTGGCCCAGCTGGGGTAACGTTACCCCAGTCGGGCCACACAGGCCTTTATGTCAGTAGTACCATTGACTAGTACAACTGATACGACTTTGTATCCTTAGTACCATCATTAATATTGGCGTATCCATACAAGAATATTGTATCGATAGTACCATCAATGGTACTAGTGACAATATGGTTCGATGTACAACTAAACAAACTCGAAGTAGGTATAGAACAAGGAAAGTAGGTACTATAAAGAAACTAAAATAAAAAACATTGTCATAAGCAACTTACAAAAAATAAAGTAGAAAACATTTTTAAAACCAAGCTTTTATGCTCAAAAAAGAGAAAAATAAAGTTATGACACAATTTTTTATTACCTATATATTTTTTATTATAAGTTTATTACTTACACTCTTTTTATAAAGCTTGTTTTTACTAGTAGCTGGTCGCGAGATTTATCTATAATAATACAATACGCATTTAACTCGAACTTGATATTGGAATTCAAAAACATCTGTTTTTATAAATCTTGCGACAAGCTCGAGCTTATTTCTGCCGCAAAGCAACAGTGCTTGCATTGCTGTGCTCCGGTTTAAAGGTTAAGAGATATGGCATTAAAATTACTGGGTACCGTGACAAGGTATGTCACAAGTTGGCAACGTACACTATGGTTCCTGTGGGGGTTGCAGTTTTGCTGCGAATCTCGCAGGAGCCACATGTATTATGGGTGACTGTTACCACTTACCATCAGGTGGGCAGTTTGCTTTTTAGTTGCAAAAAAAAAGCTCTTATATTATCATAAAAAAATGTGTCATAAGTTTATTTTCCTCCTTTTAGCGTAAATAAGCTTGTTTTTAAAAATGTTTTTTCTTTATTTTATAGCTTTTCATTTACGGCGGTCATCTTGGTTTTAATTTACTGTACCTAGTCTATAAGTCAAGCCCTTTCATTTGATACTCATATTGGAGGAGTTGTACAATCCGCCATTTTGATTTTATAACGATACTAAATTACTTAGGTACATAATTGCATTGTCATAGGAACTAAAGGTGTATTCCAAACACATATAGGTATACATACATATACATTGCAAGTTAAAGTACAATACAGTCGATGGAAAACATAAACGAAAAGAGTAAGTTAGTAGGAGAGCAATGGCGTCAGAATGTCTTTATTTTTCGTCAATGGTACTAAGGATACAAATTTGTATCCCTAGTACCATCATATTTGGTTACAATTACGGGGAATATCCTTAATTTTCTTTAATGGTACTAAAGATACAAAGTTGTATCACTTGTACCATCAATGGTACTAGTCAATGGTACTACTGACACAAAGGCCCACACAGATCTCGAAAACGAAACGACCTAATAAAAATCTGTTTGCTGATATAGATAGGCGGCAGTTTGTCGAAGTTTGTCGGACAAGTTTGAGTTTTCATCAGGCTCGCGTTTAAGGGGGCTCTATCTAAGCGACTAAGATCTCCAAAACCAAACGACAGCGAAAATCTGTTTGCTGATATACTCGTAGATAGGCGGCAGTTTGTCAGAGTTTGTCGGACAAGTTTCAGAGTTTGTCGATCCACCATTTCAGAGCTCACCTGCAGCAAAGTTGCTGCAACTGAGCTAGCTGGATCTCGAAAACAAAGCGACGTAGAGAAAAACTGTTTGCTCGAATAGTGAAACGGCGGAGAAACGTTACCCCAGCCAAGCCACCTAGATCTCAAAAACGAAAAGACCTAGCAAAAATCTGCTTACTGGCAAAGATAGGTGGTAGTTTGTCGATACATTCTTCAAAGATTCAGAGTTTGTCGACACCTCAATCCAAAGAACACAGGATTCTTTATTTGGGGTGTAATACGTAAATTCGACGCACGGAATCGCGACAAAACATAGTAATTTGGTTTGGCGTGATTTGTCGCGCTAACGTGCATCGAGATAGCGTATTTCGAAAGGAGCCAGCATTAGCATGTGCACCATAACACGATATGATAAAGCGGTTTATCGCGGTGAACTGCCAAAATACAATAGGGTTTCGTTGTATTTTGACAGTTCACAGCGATAAATCGCTTTATCATATCGTGTTTTGGTGGACGTGCTACGGGGGCTGGAGTCCCAAATGTGCGAGGTTTCGTTATTTTTTTATGTTTGATGTACTTACTTACAATAAGAAGTAATTGTAAAATAGTTAATTGAATTCAGTGATGAAACAGTAACCGTTAATATTTAAATTTATGTAAATCCTCGATGAGTGATTGATATATTTTAAATGTATTATTTCTCCTAATCTGTCCTTCAATGTACAGTCGCGTACAACTTTCTTTAAAAAAGTAAGTTTTATGAGGTTTTGTTTGTTATATGTATATGCTGAAAAGAATAATTTTTGTATAAAGGTGAAACTTTACAACGCTTTAACTTTGGAAAGCCTGGCTCGATTTTGATTAAACAAATCTATTGGTATAGTATTGCACGAGTACGCGAATGAAATGCAGTAACTTTTATAATATTTTGATGTGTTGGTGTGACTATCATTATTAATCGATCCAACCTACTTTCAAATAAAAATTATATTAAAGTAAAAAAAAAATGAATTAAATATGTTGCCAAAAACAAACCGGTGACCGGTGCTGGCCGCCAATTCGGTAGCCGGCGCTGGCCGCCAATTCAGTAGCCGGCGGTGCTGGGCCGGTCACCGATTTGAAAGAGGCGTATTATAATAATGTTCGGATTGGCATAAAAAAATCTTTTATCTACACTCATGTTCTAATTCTAATATTAAGAACTCAACACTAATATTTTAAAGGCATAACTTAAAGCCTTTTACAAATTACATTATAATACAGGTTCGCCATACAAAACCAGTACTTTAATGTAACTCGAATTCCAATAAAATACAGTTCGATTGACGAAGCCCTCGAAGCCCGACCAAGGAGGTTTTGTCACAATTTTCTTTTGTGTCAGTACATTGTCTATGGCGGCGCGTGCAACAGCGCATGCGCGGTAGAATGTTGGTGTTGGCGCCATTTCTCTGAATTTTTCATTCATTATTTTGCTGTTATTGGTTAAAATAATAAATAATATAAATGTATGTAGTTTTAGATTTCTGTATTAGTTTCACAATTGCACTGTTCAAAATGCAAATAATTATTAGAATAAATGAGTTTGATTTTGTATTAATTTTGTGTCTTTTATTTAATTTAGGTAACCACTGATTGCATGAGTGTAGATAAAGTAGTGTATGAAATTGCACATAATTAGGTCTTAAAACACTCGTGTGGTACTATTAAAATTCTCGGCAAGCCTCGAATTTTAAATACACACGTGTGTAATAGTAGTTTATGAAATAGTCACATAATAGGGGGTCCCTATTATGTGACTATTTCATAAACTACTATTAAAGTTGTGAACCAGAAAAGCCGTATATCGAACTTACATTTCGTTAAAGTATTAAGTTATCGGCATAAGAATAACTAATAATACGAGTATTATTAGTTATTCTTATGTTATCGGTAAAACTATTCGTAAAAACATATTACAATATGTATGCATAAAGTAGAGAATACATACAGGGTGTCCCAAAAACAATGGATAAACCTGTAACTATAGATGGACTTCATTATGGCCTCCCTTACCACAAATTTTGACCTTAGTGAAAATATCACGGTTTCAGAGATGTTTATCCATTGTTTTTGGGACACCCTGTATAAAGTCGCTTCTGGCGCTTGCTTCGCTCGCTCGGCTCGCGCGCTTGGTTCACGTTCAAACCTACGCTCGTCGCTTCGCTCCTCGCTACCTATTTTTGACCCGCCTACAGTTTGTACCTCCTCAGCTCGCGGGCCGCCATGACTGCCGACGGGACACTTGACGCAGTGCTGCCAACATACTGTGCACGTGCACCACCGCCGCGACGTCACTTTGTTTTCAATCTTTAGTTAGATCACTTGCAGCAACTTTTCTGTAGGTGAGCTCTGAAACTTGTCCGACAAACTGCCGCTTATCTATATCAGCAAACAGATTTTCGCTATGTCGTTTCGCTTTTAACTTTAACCGACTTCAAAAAAGGAGGTTCTCAATTCGATGCGTATGTTTTTTTTTGTGTGTATGTTACGCGATTACGCCGCCAGTTGTGGACCGATTTTCAAAATTCTTTTTGTATTCGATAGAGTATACTCCTAGGGTGGTCACAAGGTCAGGATCTGATGATGGGATCCCATGAAGATTGAGGGAAACATTAATTCGGTGAGCTGGTCTTCAATTAGGGTTTGTTTCACTATAAAGATTTCATTCACTAAAAAGTTAAAAATAAAAAATAAATTACAAAAAATAAAAACCGACTTCAAAAACACTAAAATAAGAATTAAATTTTAAGACTTTCTAGGAGATCATCGTTTGGCACCAACTTCAATATAGAAGTGTGATGTTGTCTGTACCTATTCTTATATTATTTTTAACTTTTCAGTGTTTTTGAAGTCGGTTTTTATTTTTTGTAAAATATTTTTTGAGATCCGTGTTAACGGTAACGTTACCCCAGCTGAACCACACAGCCTCCTTAAACGCAAACCCGATGAAAACTGTAACTTATTGAAAAAAACTTCCGACAAATTGCCACTTATCCACTTGGTCCCTATTGTTGACCCGCACCTACGGCTTGGGTCAACAAACCGGGGCTCGTGAAGAATAAACTTACTTTCCGCACTTGTATCGAAATGTTTTTTCTCTGAATCTGCAGTTCTTTACCGCATTGCCGCCCCTAAAAATTTGCCGGTTTGGCTCCGGGCTCACATGGCCTACCATACTAAATCCGGCCTTGCCCACCACCATTTCTGCTTGCTGTGTTCCGGCTTCAAGGGTGACAGGGTAGTGACACTACTCCCTCTTTTCCACGGATCTACCAAGCTGCACTACTGATAGTGTCGTGGGGATGTTTACTGCAGGCAGTGAAATTACTGGGTACTGGGACTTGGACATCTTATTCAAAACAAGTTGGCAACGTACCTACATTGAGACCTTGTAAAGGTATATTTGAAAATCTTACAGGAGCTACATGCACTATAGGTACTTTAGTACTATTATTACTTGTGCTATAGGCGACTGTTGCCACTAACCCTCAGGTGGGCGGTCTGCTTGTTGTAATAACTTGCCAATTTTGTTGTATAAAGAAAAAAGCTTTGAATAATCGATACAAATTGATAAAATATTAACATACGACATATTTGTCTCACTTCAAGCCAAACTTTATTAAACGAGGTGGACAGAAATATATCTGGGCTATATCGATAAATATAAAAGCTGTTTGTTTGGTAGTGGTGAAAGGCATTCCTAAACAGCTCACGGGCCTCAGGCCAGTATCGCTTGCACGTGCTCCGCGCTGCTGATCAATGGGACTCTGGCGCTCACAACCGGCGTACTTACCTTCCTGGTGGTCCTACTAGTAGGTCACCACGAGGAGACCGGTGTCCAGAGTTAACCTCAAACCCCTCATTTTTGGTGGATTGGTACTCGTACGTAGGTACTCCAAAAGGTACATTGGTGCGTAGGTACTCCAAGAGCTGAAAGGAAGTCTGTAATAAAATGTCGAACGAAAGGTAGGTAGCTGTCATAAAGGATTTCTGATGATATATTTTTTTATTGCAATTAAGTTGGCAAACGAGCAAACTGCCCATCTGATGGTAAGTGGTAGGGAACAGTCACCTATAATACATGTGGTTCCTGTGAGATTCGCAGCAAAACTGCAACCCCGCAAGAACCACAGTGTACGTTGCCAACTTATGACTTAAGATGTAAAGTCACGGTACCCAGTAATTTCAATGCCACATTTTAACGGTACGCAGTAATTTCAATGCCTTCATATCGGAACACAGCAATGCAAGCACTGCTGCTTTGCGGCAGAAATAGGTAAGACGGAGGTACCCATGCACACGACCTTGGTACAGTCTCCCTCCGGTTTTTCATGAATGAAGCTGACAATTCATTTATAGGGGTCGAACCTCCGATTTTCATCTGATTTTTAACATAAAAACTACTAACTTAAAGTGATTAGAATTGTAGTTCACGTTCAATAATGACTCAAGCGTTGGAAAACCTGATTTGAAAATTAAATAGACGCCATTATTTGTCAAAGTTTTATTCAATTACAAATAAAGCTTAAATGTTTAAAATACATTGCATCAATAATCATATCTTATTGTAGAATAAATATTGCACTTTAACGGCAAATATATTTCCGTCGTTAATGTGAGTAAATTGAGATGACACTTTTATAACCATCATTTTTTATTTTAATTATTGCACCACCGCAAAGAGGTAAATGAAATAGTTCAGTCTTTTGGCTACTTATAAGTATTCAGAGATTTTTATATAGGTTTGACAGCGGTGACTTATATACAAGACGATAATAGATAAACACAAAAGCACAATATAATGATACTAATCTAATTTCGATGAATTAAAGATTATAATAAAAATATTGATTATGATAAATACATGTTTCTATACCATTTTTTCGATCAGAAAAGAATGTAAGCAATTTTTTTTTATCTTAAGGTGTTAAAATATTACACAGCAGCATTTAGTACAATAATATTTGTACATATATTGTTTGCATTCTGTGTTTTTGATCTGAAAAAATTGATATAAATAATAAAATAAAACCTATATTTTAAAAATATGGTTTGTTTAAGACGTCTGGTATTATGTATACACATACAGAATAAAGCTAATATCACTTCAAGAGAACGGGTTCAAATTTTTATCGTAGTCGTCATCATCCGCAAAGGGGTTGGTAGGGTCGTCTTCCGCGAACGGGTTTTTGGAGTCATCGTCCGCGAACGGGTTCTTGCTCTCGTCATAGGCGTCGTCGAATGGGTTCCTAGACGCGCTATTCGCGATTGCGGAAGATATCTTCGCGTCGTCTGCTTTACGGTTCGTACGCGGCGACGCTAGTGGCGAGTTTCTGGGGAATGCAATTAGAATTTTCAGAATAGTGTTTTTATTGACATTTCTGTCTTTTAACTTAACAAAACATTACTTCATTTCATTTCATTTCATTTATTTTGCTTTCATTTATTTTCATTTCATTTACTTAGAAAGAATGTAACAATAGGAACCGTAGTTATGACTATGTTAAAGACAATATTTGTCATTAACACATGTTAAAAGTTTTGGTTTTGAAAGAAAAGAGAAACAAACAATGAACACGACTTTATAATTAGTGATTATTATTATTGTCCTGTAATTTTATTTGATACTTTAAAATAATATATGTAAATTAGCTGTACCAGCGAAGTACGTTTTGCCATAATATTTGAAAAAAAAAACCCACCCCCTTATCACTTAGGGGTATAAAAATAGCCTACCCGACCGACGACTTATTCTCAGATCTACCAAATATACACAAAAATTGTCATAAAAATCGGTCAAGCCGATAAGGGACAAGCATATTTCTTCATGTTTTTATTAATTCTAAGTCCTCTTAAAAATCATTTGAAAATTTGGCCAATCTAAAGAGGTGATGTGTCGTTTCACAGATAGCTATTGGATATCCCGAGGTTATGTTAAATCTTTCGTTAAATAACCATTTCAAAACTCCCAAAAATTAGTTAAAACGCCAAAAATTGAAAAACCTCGATATGCTTCGATTTTAGGTACCAATGCACCTTAAAGCGAAAACCGAACAATAAAGATTAAAAATAAAACCATCTCCATTATCTTTTGTCGTTATTTTTTTTGGTAATCGTAATTTTTGTCGTCGAAATCGCGTCGATATCTGACCTGGGTCGATGCACGGGCGGCTCCACGCGGCCCAGGTTGGCCTCCAGGCTGGAGCTGTACCGCGACGGCTGCAGCTGCTCCAGCGCGCGCATGCGGCCCTCCGCCACCGGCACCACGGCGGAGCCCTGCGTCTGGGCCCCGCCACCAGGTCCACCCACGTACACTACAACAACGAAGAAACATATTTCTTTATTTATTTCACAATTTATTGTACGCAAAAATACAAAAAGAGAACGCAAACAACACACATATGAGTACAAAGAGGTAGGTATGGCTTATCTCTGCAATCGGGGAATGGCTAACGCCGATCCCGATTGTGTCCCTACGGAGGTAGAAGTATCTGGAGGGGTTTCAGCCAGGTATGGGGTTTATACCCGAGTCCAATGGCACATCCTTGGGGCGGCCTTGTCAGCCGACCCCCTGTTGAATCCGTAACAAGATTCCCCCCTCCCTTAAAAAAAAGGTATGGCTTTATCTCTGACGAAGCCTTCGCGCGAAGTACAACTTTTTGCTCAAACCCCGTTCAATGCCTTTGAGCGTGACACCCGGGTGAAGCAACCGGCCCGTTCAAGACCTTTGGTATCAAAGCGAATTACAACCGAACAACCATCGAATTTGATGGTTGTAAAACGCTTTGTCGTTTATTACTAAAATACACCTACGTGATTGGATGATATTGGGGGCCATAATCTAAAATGTCATCTTATAGAAAGAGAGAGAAATAAAAATTCCTATGAAAGAGGGAGATAAGAGATTTGGTGGTTGCAATCCGTTCAACGCCTCTGAGCGAGTTAAAAAACAATCGGACAACTACACTCCGAGGCTCTGAACGCGCTCCTGTGGCCAGGTGGGATTAAGGCCAAAAGCTTCCCTGTCGTATGTAAAGAAAAGAGATCCGGGCACGTACGCACCCTGCTTGCTCTGCCCCTCCTGCAGCCGCAGCTTGGCCTCGGCGCCCGGGCCGTAGGTCTGCGCGGGCGCAGGCGCGGCAGTCGCAGGCGCAGCAGTTAGCGCACTGGCCGGCGGCGACTCCTGCGTCACCACCGTGAGCTTGTTGAACAGCCCGCGCCCGTAGAACTCGGACACTACCGCGTAACTGCGCAACACGGGAGTCTTTGCTTTTTAATCAAATTCAAATTTTCGACGATATATCGATTTGAAATGTCACATGACATCATACGTCCAGAATTTATTTCTGGGAGGGGCACAAAGGGGCAAGTATTCTTCTTATTGGGATTAACAACTAACAGTAAGAAATATACTTGAAATATTAAAGTAGGGTTTAGTAAAAAAAGAAAACATATTTTATAGAGACAGTTTTCTTTTATGATTCCTAATGAAATGACTGAAACTCACAAATTCAGCACACCCCCAATTATCTCGAAACTATGTAAGTACTAAATTCAATTATTTAATTAAAAAATGAAATGAATTATTTAACTACAACAATTATGTTATGATATATCATCTTATCAATTTCAGTATACAAGATAACTAATTCACTCCATCGCCAGTATCGCGACCACATCGATGGAGCGTTGAGCGTTTTATCATTTGATTACAATGGTAACTTTTTATAGATTATGAAACTTTTAGCACCGTGTCATGATAAAAATACGAAGTTATCAATTAAAATGACAATCAGAATCAATACCTCTACAATATGATATGGTACTAACATTGTCGCATTCTATTAAAGTATACTGTTTAGTCAACACAGTGTCTCTTACCCATCGTCCGTTTGCGTTGGAAAACACCACGAGAAAGGCGGAATCATCACAGATTTAAACTTCGAAATCATGACACATTCACACAATTCCACTATCCATGTAATAAATAATAATAAACTTCAATATAAGTCACAAATGTTTATGATGCGATAATCTCGTAAATACGATAATCCAGCAGTCTCGACATTGGGTGACGTGTACTGAGACATTGTTTGAATAGATGTTTCGTATGCGCAGCTCATGTTTATTGTTATTTTATGTTCAACTCTTGTAATCAATAGGTTCAATATGAATTGAACATCGATTTTAATTAAATCAAGTAGTACGTATTAAATGTGCAATTGGTACAGCTATTTGATTAATAGTATGAAAGGAAAGACTGAAATCACAGATTTACTACCAAACGTAGATAACGCATGAACGTTTGAAAAGTGGGCCGGTGAAGAACTGCCCAATCGGGCCTCGTGCAGTTCTTTTCCATGCGTTGGATAAGCAATTTTGAGCATTATGTTTGAGAGTATAAAGTTGATATTTTCTTGTAGCAATTACTAAACCGTCAAATTTAATGTGGCTAGGTATGAAATGATGTAACTGCACACGGTTGTACTTCAAATAGTTGCCGTAATAATAAAGAATAGGTTGAATTCGATAAATACGGTACTTTCTTTATGGTAATTTTAATTCGGGTGTGCATATTCAACTACCTATTTAACAGCGTACAAATGTATAGTCGATTAGGTGACAGATTTCAAGCGCGTTTTTGTATGAAGTGCTCTATCTACGTTTGGTAGTAAATCAATGACTGAAATATACAATATTCGTACGTGATAAAAGAAAAGATAATAACATATTTTTTTTTAATTTCTTATGTTCTGAAAGTAGGTCAGTGGGTCAGTACAGGGCTGAAAATTATACAACGCGACCCTAGACTCCTAGAGCCGACAAATAATAAAAAAAAGAATTACACTATTTCTCATTCGCAGCTATTCCAATACAGCCACATCTTCATAGTTGCCTGGGCGAGTGCTTCTCTTTTATTTTCTTCTACCGCTAAGCGGCAGTGAAAGATTTGCATCACTGTGTTTCGCTTTGATGAAGTAAGTCACAGAAACCAGTAATTTCACTGCCTGTCTTAAGCATAAGTTACACAAGGAGAGTTTCTCGCACGCGAGCGGTGAATGCGATTATCCAATGGCAAAACTTGCAATTCGATTCAGTTGTTTACATTTTGACAAAAACTCGTATTAACCAAGCGATTCTTGAATGCGAGTATCACAGCCCACAGGCGAGACTCACTGCCACTAGTTCCACTACAGGCGAGTCATCGTAGATCTATAGATGCATACGTGTCTCGACTTGTACAAACAATGCTTGGGCGAGAATCGCAAGTGTCGATGCAAGACTCGCGCTAATCACTCTATACCAGGGGTTCCCAACCTTTTACCCTATGCGCCTAGTGTTGCCATCCATCATGACAGTGTTAGGCTTTTTGACCTCTTGTCCGGCCAAATTTGACTGCGTCCGGCCCGTCCGGCTTTTGTTAGGCTTTTTATACTATCGTTTAATCAATTCAATCAATCACTTCAGTCAGTAGCGATAGAACGAGCGAGACGAGATTGGTTGACTCGCTCGCAAAGCTGTGTGTTTCATTATTTTTTTTATCAATTATCCGCAGTCAAATTAGTCTCGGGGTAGCCTCACTCCCTAGAGACCGCGTCCACAGGTGGCGGATAGTGGAATGCTCGCTGGAGGATAGTATCCCCCAGAGGGTAGGAGGGAAATAAAATACCTCCCGCGGACCACAAGGCCGGAGATGGAAACTTCGTTATCAAACCCCGTCTGTAGGCTTCTTCGACATATTCGGAGGCGAGGCTGCAGGCGTGCTGGGTGTTGGGTTGGAACATCCAGAAGGGGAGGCGGCGGAAGAATCCATAGGTCAACGGCGGCCCCCGGGCCCTCCATCACACCTTGGCGTCAGGTGGCAACCGGTCGTAAAAACACAAAGCCAAATCTTACTCCTGATATGAAAGCACAGCCAGTACAGAAAACGAATAAAGCTAGGGCGTCCCCCGCAAGCGACGGTCCAAAGATACTCCAAATGAACTCGAAAACGATGTCAAATGCTAAGGCGTCCCCTGGAAGCGACGGCAACCGACGCACCGCAGTCAATCTGCGCATAGGAACTTGGAACCTAGGTTCCCTGACAGGGCGAAGTAACGAACTAGCCGAAACACTGCATAGAAGGAATATAGACATTTGTTGTATCCAAGAACTTCGTTCGAAGGGGTCTAAATCCAGAGACATAGGACACAATTACCAGCTTGTGTACCATGAAATATCCAATACCAGAAACGGCGTAGATATCGTCCTAAACGAGTATATGAAGTAACGCTTGATAAAAGTAGATAGAGTGAATGACCGCATCATACACGTAAAACTAGCGTTAGATAACCAACCATGTCTAAATATATTTTCAGTCTATACCCCACAAACAGGATGTAACAGTGAGGAAAAAATGCAATTCTGGGAAGAACTACAATAAGTCGTGCAAAGTATACCAAACACAATGGAAAATAATTGCAGGCGATCTCAATGGCCATGTAGGTAGAGTAGCCCCACAAAATTCAAAAGTGCACGGTGGGTTCGGATATGGCACACTTAATGACCAAGGAAAAGACATTATAGATCTGGCGACGAACTTCCACATGCCAATTATTAATACCTTCTTCCAGAAGAAAAATGAGCACATTATCATCATTACCTATAAAAGCGGAAAGTGCGCTACACCGTTGGATTATTTCCTGTGTGACTGCGATACCCGCAAACTCTGCAAAGATTGCAATGTCATTCCAGGCGAGCCACTTACAGCACAGCACCGCCTTCTAGTAACCTGTCTTAATATGCCAACATGGAAAAAGAAAAGGAAGGTCAAGGAAACTCCGCGGATTAAGTGGTATAATATGCACAAGGCTGAGGGTACAATAGTTACAGCCGAACTGGCGAAATACATAAATAAATCTTATAACCGAACAGAGGATGTAAACTCTATATGGAACGATTTCCACAAAACTGTCATCACTTCGGCTAAACGAAACCTTGGAATATCAAAGGGCATGCTCAACATAGGCAAAGATGCTGCTTGGTGGAATCCTGATGTAAAAAACAAACTTCATGAAAAAAAGAAAACCTTTAAAGTCTGGCAGAACACTCAGGACGAAACGGAAAAGCTTGAAAATAAGGAAAAATATAAGACTGCAAAAAAGGCTGCAAGAATATCTGTAGCGATATCCAAAGCAGATGCTCAAAGAGCCTTCATTGAACGACTAGAGCAATGTGAATCCGATATAGAAATTTTCAAAATCGCCAAGCAGCGCAATAGAAGTACGCTAGATTTCAAGCAAAATAGAGATATAAACGATGATGCCGGTTAACTACTCACAGACGATGTAAAAATCCTGGAAATGTGGCAATCATATTTTAAAACTCTGCTTAACGAAGAATTCGATCAAAGTCCGTTGATGCCACTACCATTGATATACGGGCCCATAGATGTAATTAATCCAAAGGAAGTAAAAGATGCCTTGTCTGGTATGAAAAATCGAAAAGCCACTGGACCAGATGAAATTCCAGCAGATATTTGGAAAAATACTGGAGACGCCGGAATAGCATGGCTAACACACCTTTTTAATTGCATCTTAACAGAGGGGAGAATTCCAGATATGTGGCGGCAAAGTAATCTTATCCCATTTTACAAAAATAAAGGTGATGTTACGGAATGTGGCAATTATAGAGCCATCAAGCTAACGTCGCACTGTCTAAAAATATGGGAAAGAGTGCTCACTAAGCGGCTCAAAAAATTACCAACATTACCCCAAATCAATGTGGATTTACAAGTGGCGTGGGAACAACGGACGCGATTCATACAGTACGCATACTAACCGAAAAGTACAAACTTCGTAACAAAGACCTGCACTTCATCTTTATAGACCTAGAAAAGGCTTTCGACCGGGTCCCACGGCGACTAATATGGCAGGCACTTAGAGACCAACAAATTCCAGAGTTATACATTCATCTCATACAAGATATGTACCGTAATGTAACAATGCAGGTGGTAACGCCTGCAGGTACCAGTGCTAGTTTCAATATAAATGTCGGGGTCCGTCAAGGTTCAGCCCTGAGCCCTCTCCTATTCAACCTGTGCATAAACTACGTCACAAAAAATCTACAAAAGAGTCCTCCCTGGTGCTTATTGTACGCCGATGATGTAGTCCTGATCGCGGAAGAGCCATCAGAAATCCAACAAGATCTGGATGCATGGAAGGGTGCTCTTGAACGACGAGGACTCAGGGTAAGCCGGACGAAGACCGAATATATGCGGTGCAATTTCTCAGGCCGCAATCTAAACCGGACACCAACAATAGACGGCACGAAACTAAATCAAGTCTCCGAATTTAAATATCTTGGCTCAGTGCTGGACTCAAATGGTGACACTGTGAAGGACATAGAGAACAGAGTGAGAGCTGGGTGGATGAAGTGGCGTGCACTCACTGGCGTTCTGTGTGACCAGAAAATCCCAATTAGAATAAAGGGCACAGTGTACAAACGGGCAGTAAGACCAGCCTTACTCTACGGGTCGGAGTGCTGGGCAATGAGAAAAGCAGACGAACAAAAGCTTCACGTAACGGAGATGAGGATGCTGCGCTGGTCGGGCGGTGTCACCCGGATGAATAAAGCGAGGAACGACTATATAAGGGGTACATTTAAGGTTGCCGATATTACCACCAAATTACAGGAGAGTCGCCTGCGTTGGTATGGGCACGTAATGCGCCGCGAAGAGGACCACTTAACACGGACGGTAATGCGCATTGATGAGGGCAAGAGAGGCCGAGGACGCCCACCTATGACCTGGATGAAGACCGTTAACAACGACCTTCAGACGACGGGCCTTACGCCCGAAACGACAAAACAACGCCCTGAATGGCGAAAACATATCAGGAGAGCCGACCCCTAATAATGGGATGGAGCGAGGATGATGATGATGATGATCCCTTTTTCAGTCTGTTTCAGTATTGGTACGATAATCAACGAAATCAGGTGGTGGGCAGGAGCGTTATCCGAGTCGTATGGGCTGGAGTGTGGGGTAAGACAGGGCGGCCTGTCTTCCCCTGCGCTTTTTAACCTCAACGTGAATAGTCTGATTGGTGAGCTCAGCGGAGTGGAGTCGGCTGTTCTGTTGATAATATTCCATATAATAACATAAGCTACGCTGACGACATGGTCCTGCTGAGCCCATCAATCAGTGGTCTGCGAAAACTGTTATGTATTTGCGAGAAGTATGCAATGGCTCATGGCCTCCGGTACAATGTTAAGAAGAGTGAGATTGTAGTCTTTAAGTAAAAAAATAGGAGTTACAGGTTTCCTACGATCTCTCTTGAAGGTGTACCACTGAAAAGAGTGACAAGTTTTAAGTACCTGGGCCACTGGGTTACGGAAAGCATGTCGGATGAGGTTGACATAGAGAGGGAGCGCAGGGCTCTAACTATGAGAGCCAATATGCTCGCCCGTAGATTTGCACGGTGTAATACAGACGTTAAAAACACTCTTTTCAGAGCTTATTGCCAGTCTTTCTACACCTGCAGTCTATGGGTTGAGTATACACAAAGGACACTTGCAACCCTGCGTGTCCAATATAATAACGGCTTCAGGATGCTGATGGGGCTGTCTCGGTACTGCAGCGCGTCGACAATGTTTGCTGAGGCTTGTATAGACAGCTTTCAAGTTGTCATACGCAAGTGGGTTGCCTCCGCGTGGCGCCGCATCCGAGATAGCCCCAACAGCCTCCTGGCGGCGATAGGAAGTCGCTATTCTTGTCCTATCCTGAGGCACTGGAACAAGGTTCATACCGGCTCGAGACCTGCTCTGGTTAATGTTAAGTAGGTCATATAAAAAAAATTTATTTATTGTTATCAAATTAAATGATTTAACTAACCCTAGCTTATAAGTTCTTTTTGTAATTACTGTTACGCCGATGGTATAAGAAAGTTCCGGCGTAGTTTTCTTGGCCCTAGAAGCGTTTTCAGCAGCCTGAAAACGCAGTTCAGCGCGTTTCAGGAGGTGCTCTATCACATACTAGAATATCGAAATTTTACCCAAGTTGCTGTTGTTTTCAGGCGCCTGAAACATGTTTTCAGTCCGTTTCAGGCTACCCTCTATCGAACCACATCATAACCTAAAAACCCGTTTTCAGGCGTTTTCAGGACCCCTTATGGGCCTTTGAACCACACTTCGATATATGACTAAATTTTCAATAGGAGTGAGTGAGATAGCACGATAAGAAAGAGACAACAATAGTGGGCACCTTCCAGAGATAAAAGATAGATCGAGATGCATCTAGAAACTTCTAAACGTGTTGACAGACAGAGATAGAACATGCTCATAAAGACAAACATAATCGGGAATGCGATGGAACTTTCTAGACAGACAAACAATCGATCGGGTATGGAATGTTCTAGAATAGAACATTCTCGAATGTCTCGGAAGTTCACCGGTTCTATTGTAGAAGCGCGAAGGCATACACGGAACTTTCTAGAAGACTAACGATCGATAGGGTATGGAATGTTCTAGAATAGAACATTCTCGAATGTCTCGGAAGTTCACCGGTTCTATTGTAGAAGCGCGAAGGCATACACGGAACTTTCTAGAAGAGAAGATAAATAATCGATTGGGTACGGAATATTCGAGAATGGAACATTCTCGACTGCCCCGAATGTTCGTCGGCCCTACTATATAAGCGCGTAGGCGAATGCAGCCGGACAGTTCTTTTCAAGAGAGCGAACCGAGCGGATCAAGCGATACATAGTGAAGAATTCGGTGTGTTCAGTGCTTAGTAACGTCTTACAGTGAAGTGATTTGTGTCCATAGTATTACTGTAAAGTTTTCAGTGATTGTAAAGTAGTCTTCAGTGTTAAGTAAAGTTGCTTAATTGGTGCTTAATTAAACCTTATCTCTAATTATCGGTGTTTCGCGATTTTCTATTGAACACCCACCCCACAAACGTAACATTTGGTGTCAGAAGTGGGATAGAAAATGCCGATTACGCCGCGAGAGAAGGAGCCGGAGAGGGTCCAGACGCGAAGCCAGGCTGCTGCCGAAGCCCATGCGGATGCTGCAAGTACCTCTACAGCGATTCCGCCGACGCCGCAAGTAGATTTAAATACAATCCTGCTCCTGATAAAAGGACAAAGCAAATGGCAGGAAGAGCAGGCCAGGAGGCAGGAAGAACAAGCCAAACGGCAGGAAGAACAATTGTGCGCCCTCCGGGAGGAGCAGGCTAAGAGGCAGGAAGAACAAGCAAAACAACAGGCGGAACAACTGTGTGCCCTCCGGGACGAGCAGGTCAAACAATTGTGCACCCTCCGGGACGAGCAGGCCAAGAGGCAGGAAGAGCAGGCCAAGAGGCAGAAAGAGCAGGCCAAGCGGCAGGAAGAGCAGGCCAAGAAGCAGGATGAGCAACTAAGTGTTCTCCGTGAAGTTCAAGAAGTCGCAAAGCAATGGAAGAGGGAATTGTCGGAGGTCCGTGAGGATTTTACCAATTTGGAGACCAAGTTCCATAACTCCAACGAAAAGTATGAGAACCGCTTTCAGGCTATAAGCAACGACATGAAGAAGCTTGAAATAAAAGTCGCCAACGGGGTGGCCAGTGGACTAGAGACAACGGTACCAGTAGGTGGAAGATTTAAAGTGCCTCCATTTGATGGTACCTCGTCATGGACCGCATACAAACTTCAATTCGAGTCAGTTTCTAAGGCGAATGGATGGAACAAAGAACAGGCTAAAACGGCACTAACGTTGGCGCTGCGAGAAGGAGCTCTTACAGTCCTGGAGGCTCTTGGAAATGACAGGACTTATGACCGCCTTTTAGAAGCTTTGGAAGCCCGTTACGGTGACAGCCATTTAGAGCACGTCTTCAGAGCCCAGCTGAAGGACAGAACCCAGGGTCGTAATGAATCATTACAACAGTGGGCCCTGAAGATAGAAAAGTTGGTCAGGAAGGCATATCAATCTGCATCGTCCTCATTCGTGGACAGCATGCTAGTACAAGCCTTTATTGACGGGATTCGAGACTTGGAAGTGAGAGCTGCTGTCAGGTTGGGCCACCATGGGAGTCTGAAGGATGCGATTGCCCATGCCCTAGAGGTAGAAGCAGTGCGTCAGGATTCCAGGACATATAGGGTGCGGGAAGTTTCCACCAAGGAGCCGGCTGCACCCCGACGCGAATTTGGACCGAGATGTTACCACTGTGGAGAACGAGGCCATTTACAATCCAGTTGCCCGAAAAGGAACAAGAGGCAAGATACGGGCTTAACGGTACGGCAAATAGCCTGTGATGAGCAGGAGCCGCAGCAGGGAAACGAGTAAAAGCCAGGGCTGTGGGACGAGTGCTGGCTAGTAGTCAAAATGTCCCAGTTATGATCTCACAGGCGAGTGACGGAAATAGTCTGGTCATCAGGGGAAGTGTTGAAGGAATACCATGCCACCTCACAATCGACACTGGAGCCTCTCGTACCGTGATCAGTCCTCGGCTGTTGAAACACCTGTCTAGAGATCCACTAGTCCGACCTAAGCATCTCCAGCTGCAAACGGCTACCGGCCAGGACATTTCCGTCCTGGGGGAGCGAGAGGTGGTAGTAAGAATTGGAGAGAAGAAATACTGGCACGACGTCATCGTTGCGAATATCGTCGACGATTGCATCATCGGGTTGGACTTCATGAGAAGATTCGGCTGTAACATCGATTTAAAGGGTGGCGTCCTAAATTTTGGAGTTGAAGAAGTCCCTATGGAAGGTGGAGTGAATGGAAAAGTCTACTGTGCGAGAAGGACTATTCTTCAACCAAGATCGCAAGCTCTAGTCCCGATAAAATTACCATGCAATACGGGTCGAGGATCTCGTTGCTGTGTATTAGTAGAAAAGTTAGCTGGAAACTAACCGTGGATAACAGCTCGCACGATCGTGACAACGTCATCCGCAGCATTTGTACGGGTTCTCAATTTAAGCGATACCAAATACGACCTTAACAAAGGAACGCCTATCGGGTCTTGTGAGGAAATCTCTTGGATACGGAGCTGTAAAGGGCCCAAAGCGAATTATAAACCGGTACGTACGGATTTGGACATCGAAAGGTTACTGGGCGACTGCAAGGGTGACCTCACCAAAGATGAACTTCTCAAGGCACGCCATTCTCTGATGCGGTTTATTAACGTCTTCTCTATGCACGATGGTGACATCGGAAGAACTGGGGTAGTGCGGCATGAAATTAACACTGGTGATGTTACGCCAATTCGTCAACGACCTCGACGAGTACCAGTAGCTAGGGAGAAGGAAGTTGAAGACATGATCACAGAAATGAAAAGGTGTAATGTAATTGAGCCTTCGACGAGTCCATGGTGTTCACCGGTGGTTTTAGTTAAGAAGAAGGACGGATCCATGAGATTTTGCGTCGATTACCGTCGACTCAATGACGTTACCAAGAAGGACAGTTATCCACTGCCACGAATTGACGACACCTTGGATACGTTGAACGGTATGAAATGGTTTTCAACCCTGGACTTGAAGAGTGGTTACTGGCAAGTAGAAATCAAGGACCAGGATAAAGAGAAAACTGCATTTTCTACTGGAAAGGGACTTTGGCAGTTCAATGTAATGCCATTTGGTTTGTGCAACGCTCCTGCGACATTTGAGCGACTGATGGAGCAGATTTTAGCGGGTCTGTTGGGAGACACCTGCCTAGTATACCTGGATGACATCATCATAGTTGGGAAAAACTTCGATGATCACCTTAGGAATTTGGAGCAAGTTTTATCTAAACTAAAAGCTGCCAATCTTAAACTAAGTCCGAAGAAGTGCTCGCTATTTAAGCGCAAGGTCAACTATTTGGGACATGTCATTTCAGTAGATGGTGTTCAGACAGACCCAGAGAAAATTAGCGCTGTTAAGGACTGGCCAACGCCGAAAGATAAGACTGCAGTTCGTGCCTTTTTGGGACTTTGCTCATACTATCGACGGTTTGTGAAAAACTTTTCGGATATAGCAAAGCCTTTGCATCAATTGACGGAAGAAAAACGACCATTCATTTGGAATGATCAGTGTGCAACGTCCTTCACTGAGCTCAAGCAAAGACTTTGTGAGACACCTATATTGGGATACCCAGATCCAGAGAATGACTTTATTGTCGACACAGACGCAAGTAATACTGGCATTGGGGGAGTATTATCGCAAAGGAAAGGGGACCAGGAAATCGTGATAGCTTACTTCAGTAAATCGCTGTCAAAACCGGAGAGGAATTACTGTGTCACTCGAAGAGAGTTGCTAGCGGTTGTCAAAACATTGCAACACTTCAGCAAGTATTTGTTGGGACGTAAGTTTCGTATCAGGACTGATCACGCTGCTCTCAAGTGGTTATTAGAGTTTAAAAACCCTGAAGGTCAAGTGGCGCGATGGATTGAACAACTCCAGGAATATGACTTCATCATTGAACATCGCAGTGGGAAATCACATGGCAACGCTGATGCCCTCTCCCGAAGACCGTGCCAGGATGACTGTAAACATTGTCAAAGACAAGAGGCCAAAGACTGCGTAAAGATGTTGAGAACCGACACTGTTAGCGAAGAGTGGAGTAATGAAGTCATGCAACAAGCGCAACAGGAGGACCCTGATATCAAACCCGTTTTCGATTGGATCCAGGCGGGAGTACCTAAGCCAAGGTGGTGTGAAGTAGCTCCGATGAGTACAGTCACGAAAAGTTACTGGGCTCAGTGGGAAAGCTTAATCATGCATAACGGGGTACTTTGCAGGAAATGGGAGTCAACAAATGTTAAGGATGCGCACTTGCAAATAATAGTCCCAAAGAAGAAGGTCAGTGAAATGCTGAGACTTTATCACGACGGAATATCCGGTGGGCACCTTGGAGTTTGGAGAATCTTTGCCGAATTTTCAGCAAGGTCCTTTTCGACCTTGCTGAAAATTCGGCAAAGATTCTATTGGATTCACTGCCGTGAAGATGTTGAAGACTGGTGTAAGAAATGTACGAGCTGCTCGTCAGTCAAAGGTCCTCATACACGCAGCAGAGGAGCGCTTAAGCTGTACAACATTGGAGCACCTTGGGAAAGGATTGCCTTAGATGTTGCAGGCCCATTTCCAACATCAGAGTCTGGAAACAAGTACATCTTGGTAGTGATGGATTATTTCACCAAATGGCCTGAAGCGTTTGCCATTCCTAACCAGGAAGCTGTGACAGTGGCAGAGAAGTTGGTAATGGAGGTGTTCAGTCGATTTGGGGTGCCACTCGAAATTCACAGCGATCAAGGCAGAAACTTCGAATCCCAGGTATTTCAAGAAACATGCCGAATCATGGGGATTCATAAGACGAGAACTACACCATATCACCCACAGTCAGATGGAATGGTTGAGAGATTCAACCAGACATTGGAGAGACACCTGGCGAAGGTTGTGGAGAACCACCAAAAAGACTGAGATATACATATTCCCCTTTTCCTGATGTCATATAGATCGGCAACTCATGAGAGCACAGCTGCCACGCCAGCAAATGCGAATTTCGGAAGAGAACTTCGTTTACCTGCTGACCTGTTAACAGGGCGACCTCCGGATACCCCACAATGCATCACGGAGTACGTGAGTGATTTAAGAAACCGAATGGAAGGTGTTTACAATCACATTCGTGAACATGGACTTCAGGCTAGTGAAAAAATGAAGTCGCGATATGACCGGAATTCTAATCATGCGAGATTTGATGAAGGTTCGTTGGTGTGGTTGCACAATCCCATGCGACGTAAAGGGAAATCCCCGAAATTGTCTCCAGATTGGGAAGGCCCGTATAAGGTTGTAACCAGAATCAACGACGTCACATACCGCATACAACGGAATCAGCGCAGTCCAAGCAAGATTGTCCATGTTGACCGACTGCCCAGGTATCACGGTTCTAACGATGCTCGGGACGAGCATGTTTTAGAGGGGGGTAGTGTTACGCCGATGGTATAAGAAAGTTCCGGCGTAGTTTTCTTGGCCCTAGAAGCGTTTTCAGCAGCCTGAAAACGCAGTTCAGCGCGTTTCAGGAGGTGCTCTATCACATACTAGAATATCGAAATTTTACCCAAGTTGCTGTTGTTTTCAGGCGCCTGAAACATGTTTTCAGTCCGTTTCAGGCTACCCTCTATCGAACCACATCATAACCTAAAAACCCGTTTTCAGGCGTTTTCAGGACCCCTTATGGGCCTTTGAACCACACTTCGATATATGACTAAATTTTCAATAGGAGTGAGTGAGATAGCACGATAAGAAAGAGACAACAATAGTGGGCACCTTCCAGAGATAAAAGATAGATCGAGATGCATCTAGAAACTTCTAAACGTGCTGACAGACAGAGATAGAACATGCTCATAAAGACAAACATAATCGGGAATGCGATGGAACTTTCTAGACAGACAAACAATCGATCGGGTATGGAATGTTCTAGAATAGAACATTCTCGAATGTCTCGGAAGTTCACCGGTTCTATTGTAGAAGCGCGAAGGCATACACGGAACTTTCTAGAAGACTAACGATCGATAGGGTATGGAATGTTCTAGAATAGAACATTCTCGAATGTCTCGGAAGTTCACCGGTTCTATTGTAGAAGCGCGAAGGCATACACGGAACTTTCTAGAAGAGAAGATAAATAATCGATTGGGTACGGAATATTCGAGAATGGAACATTCTCGACTGCCCCGAATGTTCGTCGGCCCTACTATACAGGGTGTCTCAGAAACAATGGATAAACCTTTAACTGTTGATAGGTTTCGTCGAGACCTCTCTAATCTCAAATTTTGACTTTAGTAAAAATATCTCGGTTTTCAAGATATTTGATAGTTTATGATTTTTTTAAAAATGCCACTTTTGGTTGGTTTTTAATGTGCCATTTTTACAAATACGGACTTTTTCTGATTCAGTTTTTTTTAGCTTCTAACGGAATAGTTCAGCTATCAATAACAGTGGTTAAAATTGAGCTAGCTAATCACGAAGTGCTTGGAAAAAACAATGTTCCAAAAAAAATTAAACAAGAAATTATTTTTCTTCGTGTTTGGTCAGCTACCATGTAAAAAAAATGTAAGACGCTCATCGTGCCCATTATCTTAAAAAAATGCTTAGTTATTCTAGTTTCAAAAAAGGTATGATAACCTATGCTCAATGTATCTCTTAAATTTTATTACTGCTTGAATAGCAAATGGTATGAAATTTTAAAAAGATTTTTTTCGGAATAGTTATTAATTCTTAGTTTGAATAAAGAATTTGAAAAAAAACAACATGAAATTTTAATTTTTTATTAAATTTACAATATAAAATGTTCGAATGTTAGAATGGGCGCTCTGATACACGCCCTACATCTTTTTATAAAAGAAAGTTTGATGCGGCGCGCGTAACCAGACGTTTTTATGTGTGCAGCTGCATTTTGTATGCGAGTACGCAACTCTGTTATTGAGGATACTGGCCTCGCGTAGACAAGGTCTTTCAGACATCCCCAATAAAAAAAATCCAAAGGATTTAGATCCGGCGATCTGGGCGGCCATAAAATAGGGCCGAGCCGGCCGGCCTATCCACCTTTGTGGGAAGTGTTGATTTAAATAATTTCTTACTACTATTGCGTAGTGAGCTGGGCACCCATCATTTTGAAGCCACATTCTCCGCCTCACTTCTAAATTGACATCTTCTAGCATGCCGGGTAAATCATTTTGTAAAAAATTAAGGTAAATTTCACTATTCAGTGTAGCTGGAAGTTCATATGGCCCGATCACCTGTCCGTCAATAATCCCAGTCCACAAGTTAACTTTAAATTGAACTTGGGACCGATCTTCCCTCATCAAATGTGGGTTTTCAACTTGCCAGCTATGTAGATTGTGGATGTTGAAATATCCATCTCTCCGGCATGAGGATTCATCCGTCCATAAAATTTTATTGAAAAATTGCGGGTCCTCCCTTATTTTATTTAACATGATTCTGCAGAATGCAATCCTGCGCGGATATTTGATTTATTCATCCGCTTTCGGATCCGATCCGATCCGCTTTTTAAATATTTGATTTATTCAATATTTATGTCATTTTTAAAAAAAGTTCTTAATGTCCGGCTTTGGGACCCAAAAGTCTGGCTTTTTGACGGGTACAACGGGGACGGGACAGCAATACATTTTACAAATACCTATTTTTGAATTCTCTCGACTTTGGTATTTCCTCTTAATTCTGGAGCCGCTCGCTGCGCTCCTCCTTAGTTCACTCTACGCCCCCCAAGTGGGGGCGCTCCACACTGGTTGAAAATACTGATTTCGACACGAGACCCGCCTTTCGTGACCTACATATTTCATAGGCAGGGCGTCTTTATAATGTCAAAACTTATTGTTACGTTTAATCGGCAAGACTATTAAATTTATCAAAATACTTATATAGAAATTATGAGTAGAAAAAAGTTGTGTTTTCGAATGCGCAACTCGTAAGAGAAACTCGTATTCGCTGGGTGCGAAGTACTAGGTGGTACACATCGACAAATTAACGTGTATCTACGCAATCGCCCGCAAATCATGCCCGTGTACTGTGTTGAGCTACCAACGTACCATTGTATTTTTCTATCGTAACGGCATAAAAATTACTTCAAAATTGTACTTAAAACACGTTTATGTATAGGTATTTTATACTTACATGTGATTGGAAACGCCATAGTCTTGAAGATTTGAGTTACTCGATAACCTTTTGAAAGAGGAAACTGCACAATTAACAATTTTTACGAGCTCTTACTTGGGATATGAAACGACACCTAATGGCAGCGGCCGCGCGTTAACTAGTTTTATATAACGTGTATGGTCATATGGTCAACGTAAATTGGCAGAGGGGTTCGCCCAGCCTTGCCATCTCCCGTCTGAATGCTCTAAGCAACAAGCACTGCCTTTTGTGTGCGGTATACAGGGTGCACTCACGGGTGGTGCTCGTGGTGCAGCCTCGCATTGAGCGCGTCGGGCGCGGACTGCCGCTTGTTGTGCTGCGTCCGTCCGTCGACGCGGCGATGAGGTGTCAGTGTGCGGTATACAGGGTGCACTCACGGGTCGTGCTCGTGGTGCAGCCTCGCGTTGAGCGCGTCGGGCGCGGACTGCCGCTTGTTGTGCTGCGTCCGTCCGTCGACGCGGCGATGAGGTGTCAGTGTGCGGTATACAGGGTGCATTCACGGGTCGTGCTCGTGGTGCAGCCTCGCGTTGAGCGCGTCGGGCGCGGACTGCCGCTTGTTGTGCTGCGTCCGTCCGTCGACGCGGCGATGAGGTGTCAGTGTGCGGTATACAGGGTGCACTCACGGGTCGTGCTCGTGGTGCAGCCTCGCGTTGAGCGCGTCGGGCGCGGGGTGCGGCGCGGACTGCCGCCTGTTGCCGGACGCGCACACCGGACACTCGCACTCGGACTCCGAGTAGCTCTGGAAGCAGCTGTCGACAATACCCGACGAGTTAGTATTTGGTTTTATTTTTTTCTGCATGAGGATTCACGGATTAATTCAAATTGTACGGTGACGGATTTTGAAAACATGTGTCAAAGTTCCCTAGATGTTCCCGTTGATGTCGTAGGAGCTGACGAAGGGAGTGATTGATGTAGTGAGCCGAGCAAATCACATTCCAATTGATGGCAAGTGGAAGTGGAATCCAAATGCGAAATAGGTAGTGCAGGAGAGAGAATACACAATGCACTAGTCTCATCTATCTTCACTCTGCCGACTTGCAAGGTGCAAGTCATCTGAGTGAAAACGACATTTACCATTATTATATTGCCACCTCATATACAGGATAGAATAGAGCACCGAAATAATATTTAAATATGTATCCATCAGAAGTGAAGATTCCGTAGGAAAAATATTGGGGCTAATCAAGCTACTTTTTTTTTCATACAAACAAATTAATTAATATTTTGTTTTTAAGTACGATTCTGTGTTTATGCTTTGACTATGGTCGTAACTTGAAAGTTTTACCTCTCAGTTTAAAGTCGATAAACTCGAAAAGTATTTGGTTTCCAGATCTAAGACCAGCACCTTTCCACTATCCAACCTATATGCCTCTTAAATATTATTTTGGCTTTTCACTCGGTATACAGGGTGCACTCACTGCTGGTGGAAGGAGTGCTGGCACAGGAAGTGAACAGTGGGCAGCTCGAGCGGGCGGCTGCAGGCGGCGCAGCGCGAGCTCTGGAAGGTGACCGGCTCGCGCTGCAGCCGCTGGATCTGCGCCTTCATCTTCTCGCTCTCCTCCCGGTACTTGTTGCACAGCTCCTGCTCGCGCGTTACCACCTCGTTCTCCGCTTTCAGAACGTCCATCAGGTATCTAAGACCGTTCAATGACACATCTGAGAAAGTTCGTAAGTACATCCACCAGTATTTTATTTTTATTTTGTTGATTGTTTTTGCAAGTTTGGTGGCTTGTCAGGTTTTGCCGATGGAAGTCGGAATTGATACAGTCTCGCTTCGTCCCCCCGTTAATTGGAATGAAAATTTAAAGGGTGCATTGTTTAGCTGGGACCAATATAATAAGGCGAATGAGAGGTCTGCGGTTTCGGGACGTCCTTCACATTTCCTTAATGGGCATTGAGAGGATACATTTATATTCTTAGTAGCATATATTTCTTAAAAGTAATCCTAAAAGTTTAGGTCTAGGTCAGTTTTTGTAAATGATTGGACATCTACTTACTTCCGAATATCGCCGAGCGTATACGTAGGAGTGCTGGCTAAGCAGTCGATGACCTGAATGGGCGACATCAGTTTTTGACTATCTGAAAAAGAGTTGTTTATTCGATAATCCGAGCTTACTTGTATGATTGCGTAAATCGGTTCATATAGCGATATGTATGACACACAGAGCACTTATGACGTTTGGTAACGAATACTTGCAGATGGGCGAACGTGTAAAATCATTTCACAGACTCTTCGAATGACAATATCAAAAGGAAAAGCAATGGTTTCTTTAAAGTGTTTCTTTTAGTCAGCGCTTTATTGTTATTGGCACCGGCCGTCAACCGAAATTATTATAACTTGTACATAATTGTACCCTATCGAGCTGTAAAAGCAGCTCGGGCAGGCAGCGCACGGCCGCCAGCCACTGCCGGGGAGGGAAGTGGGCCACTGCGCGCCGCGGCGGCCCACGTCCCTCCCCGGCCCGCCCCACACGTCACACGTCACACGTCACACGTACCTATCTGCCGCAGCAGCTCGGGCAGGCAGCGCGCGGCCGCCTGCCACAGCCGCGGGCACTGCGCGCCGCGGCGGCCCACGTCCCTCCCCGGCCCGCCCCACACGTCACACGTCACACGTCACACGTACCTATCTGCCGCAGCAGCTCGGGCAGGCAGCGCGCGGGCGGCGCGGCGCGCGCGGCCGCCTGCCACAGCCGCGGGCACTGCGCGCCGCGGCGCCGGCACGCGCCCAGCGCGCCCTCCGGGTCCGCGTCCTCGCCGCGCAGCAGCAGCGACAGCTGCGCCACCCACCTGACACGTCAAAATATTAACTTATTAAAAACTAGCTTTCCGCTCGACAAAACTTTCGAGGATATCATATTTTGAAACGTCGCATGCACGATGTCATAAGTAAGTTAAATTTCAAATTATATAAAACGGATTGTGACATAGCGAGTTTCCATCTCCACTCCTCAACTTTCTAAGTAGTTTTTTGCTGTTTCGAAAAGCAAAAAATACAAGTCTGATATTTTTATTATTTAACTGACGGACTAATGAGTCTGCATACTCAGACCGCAACGAACAAACGGCCCACCTGATGGTAATTGGTAACCGCCGCCCATGGACTTCACCAATATCAGGGACGTGCTAGATCGCTGCCAACTTATTATGCTCTCTTTAAACATCACACAGCCGTTCGCTGTTCTTGGAACGTGGGATAGTGGTGAGTTGTGGAATTGGGATGCCGCACCTGCGCCTATTGTCAAGAAAGAATGCGTGCCGAAGCTTCGTACATTTATACGCTAAAAAGTTATTGTATATGCTATGGTCACATTAGCGGCTTCGTTATTTTGCACGAAGTATCGTGCAAAATACGACCAATCCTCACTGGGCCAGTGTGGTTGACTAAGGCCTAATCACCCTAACATAGAGTAGGCTCGAGCCCGTACAGAGAACCGGTGAGAGCTGTGATGATAATGATGATCGTGCAATAATCTAAGATGGCCGAAAACCCTTCAAAAGGTTTGTGTAGCTGTTAAAAAAATATATTTGTGGTAGCCCCCAATCAACCAACAACATAAATATTGGTTCACGCTTTTAATAAATTCTAGGCACTTATGATTTTTAATTTTTAGGTGAAAATAATCTTGAATGATTGACGTGATTCTGAATCCTTATAATTCTTAAGTGTTTGTAAAATTGAAGTGTCTGTTTGTTATTGGAACTCGATAGACATTCATACCCATTTGGTAAAAACTTGTTATTTTGATATTACAAACAGACACTTCAGTTTTATTTATTTGTATAGACAAGTTTTTACTACATGTGTATGAATGTATATCGGGTACCAATAACAAAAACACAATTTAAAAAATTTTTGTCTGCCTTACTGACTGTTTTTTCCCGCTAATCTCCGGAACGGCTGGACCGATTTTGACGGAAATTTCACTAATAGATAGCTAATTATATAAGGTATAACATAACATAGACTGCTATTTATCAAGATCTTTAAAAAAATTGCCTACAATAATCAAAATACTGCCAAAAGTTACTATTCCACGCGGACGAAGTCACGCACAGCTAGTAGCTTAATATAAGTCAATCATTATATTGTAGTATGTATGATATACTCACAGTTTATTCTCTTCATAGAGGTAGAGTATGCCTGCCTTGAAACCAAGCATCTGGCAGATGACCAGTGTCTGGTCCTTGTCGTAGTTGGCCTCGGGATTCTTCAGTATCTTCATAACCTTTGCTTCGTATTCTGCCTTTTCATTGTCAAGCAACTTCGCCCTTATAGCAGAAAATTTTGTAAATTAAAAAAACAGATAAAAACAGACTAATAAAAACAGACAGGGGGAGACTCAGTACCAGAGTCATATCCGTGGGTCCTCTCTTACAAAACTTTTGTACCTAATTATGCCGTATATGCAGCGGAGTTTGCATCGCTGTGTTCTGAGGGGCAATCGCACTATTTAAAACGTTTTAACAAAAATAAAAAAAAATAGATATAGCCGAACATAGAACCTCCTCCACTTTTTTCGAAGTCGGTTAAAAATCAGAACCATTTTCTTTCCCATACATTTGACAGATGTCAAAACATATGGAAACGTTAAATATAAATTCTAAATAATAAGCAAATCGTTACGATTTGCTTATAACATTCGTAAAAAATGCAATAAGTTGCCTAGTCGAAAGAGTAAGACAGGCAGTGAAAATATGACTTGACTTGAAATCTTATGTCACAATGAGGTTCCACGCGCAAAGCTGATCTCAGGTTGGGGCAGCGGTGACCCGACTCCTTTTTTTTTTTTTCTCGGGGGGAAATGCGTAACCGCACCGTACCCGCCGTTGGCTAGACAGCGAGCGTGTGTGGGGCTCTCCCGGCAGGGTGCCAGGCCTACCCACTAAAACCCCCCGGTGTTCTTCCTGCCCTTATGGGCGCGCTAGGTAAGGTCCACACTGCGACTCCACTACCCACGCGCCCGGGCAAGCCCGACCCACCGGTCGGGCTATCGCTAAGGGGGGATTGCCCGAGAACACCAGGGCAATCCCCAGACGGAGGGCCTTACGGCGGCGTGCACGGGGCCAACCGTGCACCCAGGCCTCTACGGCAGGGTCATTAGATGGGCATCGCTTGTGCGAATGCCCGCCTTCGCCTGCCTATCCGTCTGCGGCGGATGGGAGCGGCTTGAGGATCTGCCTCCCGCTCCCTCTCCGCGGCCTCCTTCTGCGAGATTACGTCCTCGCAGAAGGAGGCGACAGCCCCCCATTCCGCTTCGCCGCGGAGCATGGCCACGACCATGCTCGGCAGCGAGAGGTCTCCGCCTCCCAGCGCAGCGTTAAGCTCGCTACGCTGGAGTCGCCAGGCCGGGCACATCAATAGGGTGTGCTCGGCAGTGTCGTCGGGAGCGTCGCAGTGGTGACACCGCAGCGTTTCCTCCCGACGCGCGACTCGATGCAGGTAATGACCGAAGCAGCCATGCCCGGTCAGTACCTGCACCATGCGGAACGTGAGGCTGCCCTGCCGGCGCCCAACCCACTCCTCCAACACCGGACGAATCGCGTCGATCGTCCGGTGGCCGGCAGCTGGGGAGGCGAGTGCCTCACCCCATCGACGCAGAGCCTCCCTCTGCGCCTGGGTACGAATCCGCTCCACTTCCTCAGGAGCGGATCGTCCCCCCCGTTCACTAACGGCAACCCGATGTCGATACACCTCTGCATGTACGCGTGCATCGACATCCCACGGCGTTTGACCCGCTAGAACGCAGGCCGCGCCATGGCTGACCGTGCGATAAGCTCGCACGGCCCGGGTTGCTATGACTCTCTGTGGACGTCGCAAGAGGGCCACCGTTCAGGGGGAGAGGCACTCCGCCCATATCGGGGCTCCGTAGAGTGCCATCGACCGTATTACCCCGTGATACAGTCGACGGCACGCCGATCCTGGTCCACCCACATTAGGGAGGACCCGTCCGAGTGCGGCTGCGGCGGCGCACAGCCGTGGAGCGAGGAGCTTAAAATGCTCCCCGAAACTCCATCGGAGGTCCAGAACCAAGCCGAGGTACTTGAGATGCGCCTCGACCGGTATACGGACCCCCTCCACTCGGACGCGGAGCCCCGGTGGGATCCTGCGACGGAGGGGGTGTAAAAGCATGGCCCTCGTTTTGTCGAGGGCCACGTCTAGGCCCAGGAGGCGGATGCGTCGGACGACTAGTGAGGTGCCGACCGACGCAAGGTGAGCCGCCTCCTCCCCCGTTTTAGCCCTCGCCGCGACAAGCGTGTCGTCGGCGAAGCAGACGACCTTCGTTCGTGGCGGAAGGTCGCCTCGCAGGACCCAGTTGTACCCCAGGTTCCATAACAGAGGACCTAGTATGGAACCCTGGGGTACACCCGCCGCCATTGTCCACGTGTGGACGCGCCCATCCGGCCCCTCGTAGAGGATGGATCTGAGCGGCGACCCGACTCCTAGACTTATAATACATAGTCTGTGGTCAGAGATGTTATTGCTGATTATGTGTTTTTGTTCGAGTTTTTTAGTTTCCACATGCGATTCCACTACAAATTCTCCTACTATACGATGTCTTGGTTACATTTCTTCAAAAAAAACGCAAAACGCGGTTAGCATCAGATGTTAGCACCAAAAAGTGGTGATCCTTATGTGGAACGCACATAAAACAAAACAATGGTCGTGTCGACGACTCGCCCTTTGTAGGGGGAAATTGACAGTTTGGAACAGGTTGGGGGCAGATTAAAAAAAAATGATGCACGATTTTTTTGTTAGTCACAAATAGTTCGCATACCAATTTTTAGCTTTCTACCTTGAAAATTGCGAAATGCTCCATACAAACTTCCACCCCCCCATTTTAGGGAAGTGGGGGGTCAGAAAGAGACTAAAAGTAGCCTATGTCACTCTCCATCCGTTCAACTATCTCCACTTAAAAAATCACTTCAATCCGTCGCTCCGTTTTGCCGTGAAAGACGGACAAACAAACACACACACACTTTCCCATTTATAATATTAGTATGGATTATTTCATTTAAAGAAACTGATGTGTGATGTGGAACTTTTTGATAAAAAAAAACCTAAAGAGATAAGTTATATTTTTAAACATTATATTTTTAATCATGGAAACTAGTATGCATGAAACAGGAAACTTCGACCTGTCACAGGAACCTTCTTATCCTGAATAGACTATAGCACAGAATAGATAATAGTACTACGTACAGAACGGCCACTCACCTCCCCGCACTCATTTCAAATACCTCGTCCTACCCGGCACTTCGTTGTAGACATCACTGACACATAAACAAGGGCGCGCGCTATCGCTAGGACGAGTAGACGCGAGCGCCGGGCGATAACAGAGACAGCGCTATGCGGGTGAAAGGGAAGTCAGTCGCTGCACTTCCCGCGTCATTTCAATTGATAACCGTGCACTCAGCCCTACTAGATTCCACGCACACATTTGCGCGTGTACGAACGTCATTTGTTTAAGTAGTAGTAATAGGTAATTGATTTGCGAACGTTGTATGGAGTGTCCGGGGTGTGACTATAGTAAAGATTATCTACTACGCGAAAGATGAATTACTGCGTTGAATTAAATGCGTACCTACCGCTCTCAGTATCTACAATAGGGAGTTAGACCGTGAATAAATTATATATTTCCATTCATGGGACGGACATTTCAAAACTTACCAAACATGTATGTAGTGTTCTATAAGCGCGTCGTACACAATCTTGGAGCAGGAAGGCGTTGTCGAGGTGACGTGCTCCAGGAACTCTATGAGCTTCTCCGAGTTGCTCAGGAACATGTGTATAAAGTCTTCGGGCGGCGCGCAATCAGGCTCGCGAGTCGACCCGTTCAATGTATTTTCATCAACCAAGTTCTTGTTGCGAGGCCTGTAGTCCGTACACAGTTCTGCAAGGAGATTTTAAAATGTTCATCTTAGAATAATAACGCATAGAAACCCAACCGACGCGCACGATTTGATGCAACTAAATGTGAGCCATAAATGGCTCACTACGCCGGCAGCTTCATACTGTTTTTATCGTAGTGTGCGTGTTTCGCGCGTAAGCGACTGCACACATCAATGTCATTTTTGCTTCAATTTAATCATCGCGCTCTTTACCGGACTATCCTTCTATGCGTTATTATTCTAAGATGTTCATTTTAACGCTAATAACTCGAAATGAGTGTGGTTAACTCATCGCTGTTATTTTTAGCCATTTTGTTGCATATCTGTGTGAATCTGTAATTGGTTTTACGGTGTATATTGTTGTTGTTTAATATTGTTTTTGTAACTGTTGATTTACCAATAAAATAAAATAAATAAGTGGTCAAAAAGACCTATTGCTGAGTTTGAATCACCTACTTAATTAGAAAAAGTTTGATGTTTAGTTGTTAAAAGCGATGGCTCTTCATTCCGAATTTCGATTATCTAGTTGTAACGTTTTTAGAACGCTATGACATTTTTTACGAATAAAGGCTATTATAAAACCGTATTGTGAAAAAATTGTAACTTTATATCTAAATATACAAGACCGAGACTGTTTCAGCTTTTACACAACATAATTATATCATTTTCATGTCAGCTATTATATTGTTACTTCCAGAATTTTTTCATGGGTTTCGTAAGGTTTTAGAAGATTCTACCTTTTTATTAGGTACCCACCATGTTCTCGAATTTTCTCGAAATCTCGCGATTTCGCTGGAACTGTTCGAGAACCTTGTACGACCAACAACTACGATTCGGAGCGCGAAAATGGATGTGTTTACGGGTCCGTCATAACAATATGTCTTCTCCTGATCTTAGATCGTCCAAAAGAAGGGAAGAAGCTTTGAGCCTAGTGCAGGTTAATAGTAATAGAGCTTAGTTCGTTAATCGGTAGGATACACTGCTAGCATGGTAGGTTAGTTTAGATTCCGCAAGGCGTTGTTTGGAACCCACTGCACCCTCACATTTTGGTTAAGAGTTAAGTTCGAAAATTATAACAGACACAGATGGTGATATGAGATAAAAATGATGATATTTTCCGAATAACATGCAGTGTACTCACGTTTCAGAAACTTGGTGCTGAGATCCGGCTCGTGCTGTATGAGTGTGTGACCGTACTTCTTCATGTACGTCTCCGCCTCATCAAACTCTAGGTCAGCCGTGTACTCTAAAGCGCGTATGTAGTCTTTGCGATCCTCCACCAGCATCTTTAGGCACCAGCCGTGCCGCTTGTGGATCGAGGCCAGAGACAACGCGTCGTCTATGCTCACCTGACGCACCACCTAATAAAAATGGAACAAGAATAATTATGAAACATGGCTTATTGGCACTATCTATACAAATAAAATTAAGAGAAAAGATTTGTTATTTATTTGTAATGAATAAACTTGATAACTATTGGACCAATTTTAAAAGCTATTTTTTAATAAATCAGTTGTCTATCTATACTTATTTATCGATGGATCACCCGAAGTGCGATTTCGGTTTCGGCCAGTTTAGGCCCAACAATCTAGTTTCGGTTTCGGCGAAAAATATTTTTTTTTTAAATAACAAATCATTATTTATTGTTACCAATATTTTTGTTATTTTTATGTTATTCAAGAAAAGTTTACTGTTATATTTATAAAAAGTAACTAACTTAATAACAATATGTAAACAATGTACACAAAGCTATGTCAGCCTCGTAAGATTTTTTTACATTTAACGAGTTCTTTTAATTTTGTTGAAAATCTCTCGAATTAAAGTGAATCAGTTTAACTTTAGTATAAATAAAGTATAAGAAATAAAGATAAATTATAAGGATTTAATTTATAACAGTCATCTTATCTTGATTTTGTGGCGAGTGTTTAAAAAGACTCAATAAATAAAAAACGACTTGTGTGTATAATAAAAGCTTTCGAAGGAAGAAAAAATAGTGACCTATAGTTCCGACTTCCTGAAGAGTAAGTGTTGCTGCTTAAGGTATGGTAGGTAATCTTGTTCCAATTTCTTTAACCGCTCGCCCACACAAGTTCATGGTCCTTCGAGCCGGATTCCGCAAAATACACTCCACAAATACACAAATTAAAAATTAATTAGTTTCCTTCTTATATGTATAATTCCGCACTACTGCGTTGTCCGTGATATTCTTCACGGTTCTTCTAATCTACAGGGTGTCATTCTTCAAATAATTTTAAATTTCGCTTGTATGCAGTTGGAATAAGCACTGACTGCAAGCAAATGTAATTTTTACACTTTGATTTTTTTTAATTTGTTTAAGCCGCAACTTTTGTGGTTATCGCATAATTATATATTTCAACGCATAATTATTAACATTACTTATACTCAACATTAGACAGCAACACTTGGTCCTTCGAGCCGGATAGCGCTATAGCTCACTATATTTTCTTCTTTCTTCGGGTACTTTAAAACTGTTTCCAAAATTCTAGATGTTAAGGAACAACAGGTTACCTTAATAGCAACATCTACATCGAAGTCTATGGCTTTGTCTTTGGAGTTTATGAACTCCTTGAGTTTCCCTTGTTGGTCGTACTGGTCTATCTTTACGTAGCAAGTCAGCAGCAGGGTGGTATGATCCTCAGTGGCGTGACCTTTCTTGTGAAGTTCCTCCAAGTAGTGAACTAGAGGCTCCAGGTGGCGAGACTCCAAATACTTGCGGATAACATACGAAGTCTCCAACCATCCTATCGTCTTGACGTATTGGTCTATGGCGCCTTTTAAATCACCCTAGAAGATAAGAAATACTCTTGGCATCATTTATGGCATGTACTATAGGCTGCTGTAGTCACAATAAGTCGGTTTAGTGACCTTAAGTTAAATTAAATGTCACAATTATGTTAAGAAAAGTGTTGCCATCTTGGAGAAACAAAATAAAAAGGACGTACAATACAATCGAGGGATTCCCCGTAACACATGAACGAAAAGGGTTGCCAAATTGGGAGATTTTAATTCCCTAATTTCTATAAAAAAAAACAACGTTACGTAACGCGTAATTCAAACCCCCCTCCCGCCCCTGTAACGCATCGTAACATTTTAAAAGCCTCCCCGAAATTGCGTTACGTAGGTAATACTTGAACGTCCAAATAGGACCGGTTTCAAAATCCTATCTATTTCTAGATTTCTTACTGGAGAATATGGAGCTAATGTCAAATACCTATCGCTAGTCACGGTAGAATGTTGAAATCGACTTTAGGTTTGCAAAATATTTCAAAATATTTATTTAAACTTGTCACAAGTTTAAACAACTTATATGCTTAATACATCACACAAAGTAATCAGTATCTAAGTTAAGGAAATATATACGAATTATGCAAACATTTAGGGCGTAAAAATTATCTATACTTAAATTCATCATTTTTGAATCGTTTCGTATGATAAGTACCTTGCTATACAAATGATCACCATACTGCTTGTATATTTCGGTCAAGCCCTCTTGATCGTAATGCTGACTACTGGCAATCCTGATAGCGACATCGTACAAATTCTTCTTAAACAACAAGGACAACTTGGTCTGCAGATCTTTCTCGTCTAGGTAGATCATTTCCTTCCTCTTTGTGAGGAGGTAAATAGACCCCCACTCGGTAATGACAGCGTCGATCGCTTCGAACGTCTTCGAGAACACAATGAACTTGTTCTGTATGTCGAGAATGGTAATGTGGTGGCATTTGGGCGCTGGTGCCGTGCTAGTGGAAGCTTTGGACGGAGTCTCGTTGGTTGTGATGACGAGGTAGGACCGGAACCAGTTAAGGCGGACCTTCTCGCCCTCTAACGCGTAGCAGGGACCTCGGCCTTCGGTAGAATAACAGTATATCGCCTGAAACAGTCATAAAGGCTATTCATTTTCTCTGGGAGGCTTGAAACGTGAAATGTATGAATTTCTGATTCCAGTTACATAATGCCTGTCATCTATAAAGTTATTTAAAATTCTCTTCGTTGTCAAAAAGTTGATGATAATATGTAAAGTAGAATCATAGAGGAATAGGGCTTTGGTGAAGATCACAGCTTTCATTAGATGCAATAACTTTTTTTATATAATTAAAAATATATTTTTTGCCTTTTTCCTTTGAACAAAGAGCAATGTCTATCTAGCAATTTCATGATTCTAGGGCAACGAGAACTAATACCCTTATTAATTGCAAACATCTTCATTGTGGTTAGATGTATGCGAACTAAAGGCTAAATAGATTAATATATTATGATGAGACATTATACATTACATGGTTTGTTTTGTTGATAGAATAGATTTTTTGTCCTCACTTCAATAACATACTAGCTTCAACTTTTAACTATTTACTATATTTGAATCATAATTATTTAGGTTTTGTTATCATGATCGCGGTGCGGGGCCTAGTGAATCTAAGATACAGGAAACTTTGGCCTAATTTGAAGTCCAGAAGCAAACAGTCAAAAGACACTCCAAGTCCAAATCCTAAGATCAACAACAATGTCAATTATAATCTTTTTATTATTGTCATAAGATTAAAGGTAAGGCAGCCAGTTTCTCAGTTGATGAGATGTCCAGGTGAGGTACCATCGTCGGTTTTATCGTCATTTACCATCAGATGAATTGACGGCCTACAACCTCAAGAATTATTTTTTGTTAAATAAAAATATTTTCAACTTTTTGTGAATGAAGTCTTTTTAGTGAAAGAAACCCCAATATAAAACTATATTAAGGTTTCCCTCGATTTTCATGGGATTCCATCATCAGATCCTGACTTTGGTGACCTTGAGACCACCCCAGGAGTATACTTTATCGAATACAAAAAGAATTTTGAAAATCGGTCAACAATTGGCGGAGTAATCGCGTATCATATACACAAAACACGTTGGACACACGTAAAAATTTAATGGTTTTCCTCGATTTTTATGGGATCCCATTGTCAGATCCTAGCTTTGGGACAACGGGACCACCCTTGGAGTATCGTCTATCGAATACAAAAATAATCATCAAAATCGGTTCATAAACGACAAAGTTATCCGCGAACAAACATAAAAAAAAAACTTAAAAAAAAAGCATATATACGGTCGAATTGAGTAACCTCCTTTTTTCGAAGTCGGTTAAAAACAAGGTAATCTGTCAACATACGTCGTCGACAGCGACCGTCAACCGATGCTTGTCAGCGAGAACGCAGCACCCTGGAGGGGCGCCTCTGCTGTCGAGCGTCACACAGCGCTCCGTGTTGAGCCAGTACACCAGTATACTGGCCCGCGACACTACGAACAGTTTGTCTGCACCTCTGGTCAGAAAAGGTCATTTTCAGTTTACTCTGTGAAATGTCAACTTCATTTTGTCTATGGCTGAAGAGGCTTGATACAAGCTTGATATAAATAAAAGATAGTGGAAGAAATTATAGCCTGCCTCACAAGTACAAGAAACACGAAAATAAAGGCACAATTTAAACAAAATAACCAATTTTCAAAAATAACAAACGGAGAATGACGTAACAATTATTAACACACTATCTAGATGTATTTTTTTTTTACTACGAAATAGGCTTTTCGGTTCCAGCTGACACATACTCTTTTTGCTAAACTATACTTACGTTTTAATTGGTAAGAGTTCGAGATCATCATCACAGCCCATATACGTGCCCATAGAGGGGCTCGAGCCTACCCTATATTAGGGTGATTAGGCCTTAGTCAACCACGCTGGCCCAGTGCGGATTGGTCGACTTCACATACATCATTGAATTTCTTCGCAGATGTATGCAGGTTGCCTCACGATGTTTTCCTTCACCATAGGAGCGTCAGACAAATGTACATATGAAATTCGAAACGAAAAACACATTGGTACATGGCGGGTCTCGAACCCCGACCCCCCGATTGGAAGGCAAGTGCCGAGTCCACTGCGTTCGAGATAGATAGAGTAAATTGAAGTAAGGAGGCAAATTTTTTGTGGATGTCTAAATATAATATTTAAAAACATCCACAAAAACGAAAATTATGACGACATACTCGTAGAGTTTAATAAATAATATTTTTCACTCAATTGGGATGATGACTGATTTCTAATTTTCACGTCTTGTCATAAAATATTAAAATACCGTAGAAAAATCATGTAAAATTAGAATTAAAATCAGGTTAGAAATACATTAGATACAAGCATTTTAAGCTGTTAATTTGGAAGCGATTAGACAGAGAGATCCGACATCAACCGTGATGTCATTGTTGAGTATGACCATATTTATATAAATAAACCATAAACACCATGTAAGTTGCTGGTTTGCTAGAAAGAGATGGATGAAAATCTTTAATACCTTATATATTGGTTGTTTTAATAGTTATTCGAAAACCAATTTTTCTTTCTGTTTATTATATGAATGACCTTCTATTAAAGCAATATTTGTTTCATTCATCTAGAGCCTATTGTTTGGAACTTACTTGAAAGCCAATCCGGTGATAGGACTTGTGCCAGAGTCTGGAAGAGTTTTCATCTTTCCCTTGCGCTGCAGGGCTATGTCGCCGCGGTATAGTGTCACCGAGCCGTCTTGAAAGCCCACCGCCAATAAGTTCTATGAGCAAAAAATTATTACAGATAACACTCACACTACAGCGTATAATGGACTTCAGCTCAACATTAAAAAAGTATATGTATAAAGAGGGTCTGTAACTGGTATGGTTCGTAAATCCACTTTTTAATTGGATAAATAAATCACGCACTAATACGTTGAATGATTCAATGGTAATTGAGCAGCTCGGTCACAATGGTTGTCTCTACCATAGGTACTAGTTTATAAACCGCGCACATAAATGGCGTCAATGTAAAATGCTGGGCTGTTTTTTATTAGCACTGAACAAAATAAGTTGTCTAGTTTTCTAGCTATCAACCATCACAGTACTATATTTTATTCTCATTATTCTGCAATTGGGATGATGACTGAATTCTAATTTTAACGTCTCGTCATTAAATATTAAAATACCATGGAAAAAGATGCAGTTCTGTGAAATTAGAATTAAAATCGGCTTAGAAATACATTAGATACAAGCATTTTAAGTTGTTAATTTGAAGGCGATTAGACAGAGAGATCCGACATCAACCGTGACGTCACTGTTGAGTACGGCCATATAAACTCCATGTAAAGTGCCGTTTTGCTAGAAAGAGATGGAGAAAAATCTTTAATATCTTATATCTTGGTTGTTTTTATAGTTATTCGAAAACCGTTTTTTTCTTTCTGTTTATTATATGAATGAGCTTATATTAAAGCAAAAAATTTTTTTTTGTCATCTAGCCTATTGTAAGTGATTGAGTAATAAATATAATATTTAAAGTTGGATTTAAATTGTCGAGAATGTCGTACTCACTTTGTTGTCATGGATGGCCAGCGCAGTGACAGGAGTTGGTCGCAAATGGGACGGAACGGCGCGCATTTGCCGCACACACTTCGGATTGCCATGTCTGTCTGTCCTCGACCAGTCCCACACCTTGATGAGAGGATTAACACCGGCTTCATCGTCCTAGCACACACCAGTGAATTTTTTTACAACATTTACGGTTAATAAGCCTATCGGCTACATGAAAGCGGTTGATGATCGATGATGATGATGCTTAATACTAGTCACATGCATGTTATCGAAAGATACCATTTGCCATAAGGCTGAGGAGTGTCATCTGTGAAGGCAGTGCCAAACCTCTTGTGTCGTGCCCAACAAAATACAAGGTATTCAGTAATATCATTACTTACATTAATTTTACATGGTATATGATGCTCATATAGTATACAAAATTCATTTAACAATTATATTTAAGCTTGTAGGTACATAACAATATTCCTAGCCACAGCAAAAACTGGCCTGTCACCAATGGTCTATGGGACATGCATTTTACCATAGTGTTCCATAGACAACCGGCCGGCTAGTACAAAACTTTACTATAAAATAGGATATATTCCAACAACTTCACCTTTTGTTGTGTTGTGTAATTAAGAGGATTGTGAAGCTGTAAATTTTCATACAAAAAGCGATAACACTTTTCTCCCTCTTTAAATAGTCCAATTTTCATATTATTTGGAAATGTTGTAGATATAATGAAGATCTTGGTTTGTACGTTTTGATTTTGAAGTAATATTGCTCAGAACATTAATTATTAGCATCTAAATATCCATATTTTAGACTTAAAAACTACCTTGAGCATTTTTATATTTTTTGACTAAATTATTCTGAATTGCAAAAAAAGCAAAACGTACAAACATAGATTGAGGTATACAGAATCCAATGAGACCAACACTGTCTAATTTCGTAAAGGTTTAGGGGGGTAAAATGGCTATCGCCCGAAACAATATTTCAATAAGAAATGTAGGCACTCGCCTCGGACTTTCAACTCTAAGTGGTGTGCAACAAATAGCATTTTTGAACATGCCTACTCGAGCAATTAATCGTCACTTCACAGTCCTCTTAAAATTGAGAATGATATTTCAAATGAAATATCCAATGATACTGTCAAAATAAAACTTCCTTAGCAAGTGACAGTCCTCTTAAGTACTATACTACATACATATACACTGATCACTTACACCAATTGTCACCAAATAGGGATCGTGAGGCAGCTGCTGTGCCAACGTCACCGTCAACTCGTACGCCTTGAAGGAGGTGACCTCCCACAACCTGGTAATGAGGTGCGCCCAGCCAGTTACATCGCACAGAGCAACATGTCCATTTCCACTGGTAGAAACGGATATGTGCGTATCCTGGAAAATAATGATTAGAATGTATTACCAAACGTTTTTTTACTGTGACGCCCTTGGGGATTTGTGATTTTTTGCGACGCCACAAGTCTGATTAAAAACTACCTAGGATACCAATTGTAGCTCTAGTCTAGTAACAAGTCATTAAATAAAACTCCAAATTACTTTTTCATTTTTATAAATATAATAAGAATAAAAAAGTAACTATTACACATAGGTTTATATTCACTTAAACCAGCCCTGTCGTAAAATCTGTTCCTACCTGTCATGTCTTAACTATATTCTATCTCTCTTCAAGTTTTCAGGTACAAAAAGCTTAGAACTGTTGGTGTAATAATAAATGAATACTCATTGTATCTAATAATCAGCCATCTTTAATCTTCACAACAAGAGGAGGGAAACCGAACAACCTTTTTCTTTGACACATGCGGAACATAGACTATGTACTCACGTTACATTACAGATAATACATATTACACAGACATTCATACTTCTACACTACCCCTCAATTTAGCAATATTGATAGTTTACATTAAATATTTTAAATTGCAACATAATATTATCAGATCAGTATTTATACATTACATTTAAGTGAACTACCCCTTATTTGGTCAACAATAAATTTCCTACAAAATAATAAGTGTTTTATTTTAGTATTAAGTATTTCAGTCAATTACAGTCCAAATTATACATATTGGAATGTTAGTTAATTTATGAACTCAATTATACAAAGTTACAAAGTTTTAGAATTATCTTTACAGTTACACATGTTTATATTTATATTTTAAGCATTAAATGAATTACAATGTATAGTTATTTAGTTATTTTAGAGCTTAACTATCTATATTCATATACATAACAAAACATATGCATTACTCTATTGAATCAAATTTTGCTTGAATGTACTTCAAACAATGTTAATTTTATTAATGAAATATTCATGATTAGATCTGGGTAGAGCTTTAGTAAACAAGTCAGAAATATTTTCTTCTGTTGAAACATAAAACACTTTTACAATACCTTTATTTACAATATCTTTTATATAGTGAGCTTTGATATCAATGTGTTTAACTCTTTTGCTATTTTCTGAATTTTCTATCAATTTAATGGCACTCTGGTTATCAATTAAGAGTTTAGTAGTAATGTTTGAGTTACAACTTAAGTCAAATAATATTCCTTTGATATAAATAAGTTCACTTACCGCTTGAGCTGCTGCTAAGTACTCGGCTTCTGCCGTCGAGAGAGCAACTGCGGTCTGCTTTCTTGAAAACCAACTAATTAAGTTACCACAGTAGAATACTGCACAGCCACTGGTACTCTTTCTGTCTATCCTGTCTCCAGCCCAGTCCGCATCTGTATACCCTATCAGTTCCCTATTCTTGCCTTTTTCCATTTTCCTGTATACTATTCCTTTGTCCTTTGTTGCTTTAAGGTATCTTAAAATCCTTTTTCCTGCTTTCCACAATGACTCGGTAGGTTTATCAAGGAATCTGCTGAGATATGAGACAGCATATGTGATATCCGGTCTGCTGTTCATAGATATAAATAGTAAACATCCAACTAGTTCTTTAAAAGGCATATCTATAATTTCTTCATTTATATTGGTATTATAATTAGTTTCCATAGGTGTATATGTTCCTTTACTATCTTGCATGTTAAACTTCTTTAAAATTCTTGTTATCATTTCTGTTTGTTTAATTTTTAAATTATTTTTATTTCTTTCTATTTCCAACCCTAAGTAATTTTTAATTTCTCCTAAATCTTTTATTTTAAATTCCTCTTTAAGTTTATATATAATATCTTCACTTCCCACTAAAATAATATCATCCACAAATATTAACAACCATGTATTTTTATTCATATACAGACACACATCATATTTTGATTGCACAAAATTATTTTTAATCATAAAATCATGAAATTTTGAATTCCAGCACTTCGGTGCTTCTTTAAGTCCATAGAGAGCCTTTTTCAATTTTAATATACTTCCTTCTCCTTTTATTCCCTTCGGACATTTAATATATACATCTTCTTGTAAGTCTCCATTTAGGAATGCTGTCGGCACATCTAGTTGTTTTACTTTATAGTCTTCTTGTACAGCATAACTCAACATAGCACGAACAGTCGACATTCTGGCTACAGGAGCATAATTTACCTGACTGGTTCCAGTTTGTTGAAAGCCTTTGGCTACCAATCTGGCCTTTTTCATCTCATCTTGCTTTATTTTAAATAACCACTTCGTGTCAATTGCTTGCTTCCCTTTGGGTAGTTCTGTCTTTTCCCATGTTTCATGTTTTCTAAGTGACTCTATTTCCTTTTCTATAGCTTTCTTCCACTCTTTATTACAAATTGCTTCTTCAAAATCTTTTGGCTCTCCTGCACATAGACAATATGCTATATTTAATTCATAATCATCTAACATAATAGGTGTGTGTACCTCTCTTCCTGATCTAGTCTTATATCTCTCATGACTTCCATTTTCTGTTTCATTTTTATCTAATTCATTATTTATCTGTTGCTTTTCTTTTACTTCGCTTTTTTCCAATTCGTAATGTTCTTCTGTACATTCTTCTCTTTGTATTTGTATTTCATTTCTCTCTTTATTTATTTCTCTATTATTGTATTTTGCTGTCTCTGTGGATGTTGTACTCCTTTCATTATATTTGATTTGATTTTCATCGAACCTGACGTCTCTTGATATAATAATTTTATTTTCTATAGGGTCCCATAATCTGTATCCATTGGTAGAATAGCCCACAAATACCATTTCCTTCGCTCTTTTATCAAACTTTCCTTCCTTGGGAACAACTGATGCCCATGCCTTGGCTCCAAAAACTTTAAGTATAGACAAATCTATTTTACCATATCTGATTTGGGCAGGAATTTTAAAATTGATAGAAGACGATGGCCTTCTATTGATTTGAAATACAGCACATTTAACTGCTTCTCCCCATAAAAATTTTGGCAATCCAGTTTCAATCATTAATGTTCGAGCAGTGTTATATATTGTCCGATTGAATCTCTCGGCTACACCATTAGATTGAGGTGAGTATGGTTGAGTATACTGTATGATGATACCTTGTTTTCTACATTCATTAATAATCCTTTCATTTCTAAATTCACCTCCATTGTCACATCTTATTTTTCTTACTTTATTACCTGTTTGACGTTCTAACAAATTAATATATTCTAATAGATTTTCAGTAGCTTCACTTTTCCTTTTTAACAAAAACAAAACACAAAAATGACTATGATCATCAATTATAGTCTGAAAGTATAACTCACCTTGTTGAGTAGGCGTTCTCACAGGTCCCGATATATCAGTGTGCAGTAACTCACCTATGTATCTCGATCTTGGTTTCAGTACAGGCTTAAAAGGCAGTCGTGTAGATTTGCCTTCTCTACATGGTCCACAAACATTATTTGAATATGGCAGGTTCATTTTGGAAAGATGATATCTATTTATATGTCCTAATTTTTTGTGCCAAATATCACCACTATTACTTAATAAACTATTATCATTATAGTTTAACTTAAAGTCTATTTTGTACAAACGTCCTATTAATTTTCCGAATACTTTAAGATTATTTTTAGACATTATTATAACACAATGTTTATTGAAGTTAATAGTAAAATCTTTCTGCAATAATTTTTGTACAGACAGTAAATTGTGAGAAATATTTTTAACAATCATGGCTTCTATTGTTATCAGAATATCATTATAATTTAATTTTAGCTTACCTCTTTTATTTGACAATAAGTATTCACCATTTGCAACATAGATTTTTGTTTCCTTAATAGGTATAACATCAAACATGTATGATTCATATTTTTCCATAATTAAATGTTCCGTCGCACCTGAATCAACCACAAAGATAATCATTTCACTTTCACATGTATTTACACTTTCCTTCTCTTCTGTCACAATAAACATCAATTCATTTTGAGAGTCTGTGCTACTGCTATGTGCTTGGTGTTGTTGATGGCCATAAAATCTTCCTCTTCCTCTAAATGTTCTTCCTAATGGTCGCCGGCCACGATTCATCGATCTTCCCCTATGTACTGATCTTGACTTACAGTCTCGAGCAATGTGCCCCTTTTGTCCACAGGAATAACAAACAATAAAAACTTGTTCCATGCAATTATCGGCTGTGATCTGTTGTTGCAATTTAACTTCGGCGTCTAATAATCGCGCTTTTATAAAATCTATTGTTATTGACTTTTCTGAGGACATAGTTTCTATTGCGGTAATCACATTGTCATAACTTGACGGCATCGACGACAGCAAGTAGCATATCTGATCCTCTTCCTCTACCTCGCATCCAATCGCTGACAATTCATCTAATATTGCATTAAATCTAATAAAGTAGTCTTGCAGCTTTTCACCTGGTTTGCATTTCGTCATTATTAATTGCCTTTTTAATCTTAATTTATTGAACACGCTTTTTCGTTCATAAATCTCCTCTAATTTTGTCAGCATTTGTGCCGCTGTGCTGCATGACTTGACAATGTCCAAGTGTTTATCATTTAGGCATTGTACTATTAGGGCTCTTGCTTTAGCATCTTTTCCTATTGATTCCGGTTTTTGTTGAGTTTCATCTAACACATGTAGTACGCCTTTCTCCTCTAATAATAATTTTAACCTAAACTTCCAATGGCCGAAGTTGCATTTTTCACTTAGCTTCGGTAGCTCTTGCGTGTATGCCATATTTGTAACTCACTTTTTATACTTTTATGAATAGCGCAGTGGAAGCGTTTGTTGGTGTAATAATAAATGAATACTCATTGTATCTAATAATCAGCCATCTTTAATCTTCACAACAAGAGGAGGGAAACCGAACAACCTTTTTCTTTGACACATGCGGAACATAGACTATGTACTCACGTTACATTACAGATAATACATATTACACAGACATTCATACTTCTACAAGAACTTCATATAAATATGGTCTATGCATTCTTGCCATTTTTCAGCTGTGGTATTATATGCCCTCTAATATTAATTGTTACACTTTGCGCAACTCGGGCCGCGGTGCATGACGCGGCGTAAATAGTTTTTAATATTTTAGATTTGACATCTTGTTATATTGGCTCTTAGAAGAAGCAAAAATTTTACAAACGAAGAGGGTTTCCTAAAAAAGTTTTGGCAGCCTATGGATTATTGAACAGGGAAATAGAAAAATAATTTCCTTGACAACTATTGTAATTGTAACTTCAATAATATGATATTAAATAATGTAATTACCATTTTAAAATTATCAGTAATTTTTTAAGTCTTAGTTTTTTTAATTGAAACCTTAAATCAAGAAAGGTTTATTTCTTATTTTGCTAAAATGCTTTTCCTTTTTAGTGAGAATTTTTCAATGTTGGCAGCACTTCTGTAATGTCAGAATTCCGACGAATTAAAAATCAGACTGTAACTATCTATTAACTAGGTACCTTCCTACCAAATTTTAAATTTGTAGCAAAAAAAGAAGGATTTTCATACAAATTAGCGAGACCCCTTAGACCTTCTTAATCCGGCCCTGTCGCAAAATCCGATCTTAGCGGACGTCTTCTAACTACCCCTCTACCAAATTTCAATTTTGTTGCTAAAAATGAAGGATTTCATACAAACCTACGAGAGCCCTTAGACCTCCTTAATCTGACCTGGTCATAAAATCCGTTCTTAGCCAACGTCTACTAACTAACACCGTAACAAATTTCAAGATTCTCGCAATAAAATAAAGGACTTTGATACAAATTTGCGAGAGCCTTTAGTTCTTCTTAATCCGTACTTGTCGCAAAATCTGTCTAAGCGAACGTCTATTTAAACTACCTCCCTACCAAATTTCAAGTCTATCGCAATAAAATAAAGGAGTTTCATACAAACTTGCGAGAGCCCTCAGACCTCCTTAGTACGTCCCTGTCGCAAAATCTGTCTTAGCGAACGTTTACTAACTACCTCTCTACAAAATTTCAAGTTTCTCGCAAAAAATTTAAGGACTTTCATACAAACTTGCGAGAGCCCTTAGACCTCCTTAATACGTCCCTGTCGCAAAATCTGTCTTAGCGAACGTTTACTAATTACCTCCCTGCCAAATTACAAGTTTCTCGCAAAAAAATGAAGGACTCATACAAACTAGCGAGAGCCCTTAGAGCTCCTTAATTCCGCCCTGTTGCAAAATCCGTTCATAGCGGACGTCTACTAACTATAAAAAAATATTTTTCATCCCCCCATCTCGGAAAGAGTATTTTTGCTATTCGATATCTGACCGCTAAAGCCGTTTTTATCCGCTTGAGGTTAAAGTAAATTTGAATTTAGAACATCGCGTGCACTAGGTATGTGATTTCAAAACATCATTAAACCTATTTACTTCCATCTTCATGGTGCCGAATATATCATACAACTTTTTTTAAATTTGTTAAAAACTCAGACTCTGAACCTCCTTGGTGTACTTTTGTTTATTTCTTCGCTGAGGGGCATGAAAAGTTACGTGTTGCACTCGAGTGCAAAGATTTTTCACCTTGTGCTCTTTTGATTCCCTCGCTAACGCTCAGGATTCTAATTTTTTAATCACTCGCTGCGCTCATGATTCAATTTTAGAATCCTTCGCTTGCTCGATCATCAAAATTGAGCACGCGGTTAAAAAGCATCTTTGCACTCATGTATAACAAATAACTATTACAAAAATAAAACCGACTTCAAAAACACTGAAAATTTAAAAATAATATAAGAATAGGTACAGACAACATCACACTTCTATATTGAAGTCGGTGCCAAACGATGATCTCCTAGAAAGTCTTAAGGGCCCATGGCGCGAAAAATAGCAAAAATGCCGTCGGCGTTTTTGATATTTTACGTTAACGTTCCAGTTAACTGACCGGGAAAAAATAAATTTAAATTCTTAAATTATGTGTTTACACAATCACCGTCACCATTTTTCAAATTTACATACCATTTCGTTAAAAAATAGCATCCATTTTACTTACAATTTAGGTTACACCCACATACCGTTCGTGATTTTTAGCTTCATTAATTAACCCTATTATATTTTAGTTTAACAAATATATAGAACAAAGGTAAGCATAACACTGACACCGTGGTTTTTTTTTAAATTATCGTACATTGATTTTTATATGAATTTTTTAACATACATTTATCGATTTTCTTACAAATACTTGGCTCGGGCGCGTCGAAATTCAGTGTGCAATCAAGACTCGAAGTGAGAGCACGTCGCTTTGAGCTAGCTCCCGGTTACGTAATTATTTGTGTATGTATACGACGCGAAGTCCTACGGAGTAATCAGAGAAGTTGATAACTAACAATTTTATTATTTGTGGCTGCCGTACGTAAAACCTTCAACCTTTTTACAAGCTTTTATTTATCTTTTGCATGTTCGGGTCTAATCTTGCGAGTTAAATTTGACTCACTTCCCGGTTTCCGATTAAGCTGAAATTTTGCATGCATATGTATAAATATATTATGATGACGACATGGAGCTGATCTGATGTTGGAGCTGAAAGGTGGCCACAGGAACTCCGCAATAAAACGACATAGCCCCATCGAGTTTGAGCTCGTTTGATTCGTATTGACGAGTACTTTGGTCCTACATGGTAACCAGGGTCTGATGCTGGAGCTGGAAGGTAGCCATAGGAACTCCGCAATAAAACGACACAATCCCATCGAGTTTGGGCTCGTTTGATTCGTATTGACGAGTACTTTGGTCCTATGTGGTAACCAGGGTCTGATGCTGGAGCTGGAAGGTAGCCATAGGAACTCCGCAATCAAACAACGCAACCCCATTGTGTTTGGGCTCGTTTAAATTGTATTGACGAGCACTTTGGTCCTATATGGTAACCAGGGTCTGATCCTGGAACTGGAAGGTGGCCATAGGAACTCCGCAATCAAACAACGCAACCCCATCGAGTTTGGGCTCGTTTGAATTGTATTGACGAGTACTTTGGACCTATGTGGTAACCAGGGTCTGATGCTGGAGCTGGAAGGTAGCCATAGGAACTCCGCAATAAAACGACACAACCCCATCAAGTTTGGGCTCGTTTGATTCGTATTGACGAGTACTTTGGTCCTACATGGTAACCAGGGTCTGATGCTGGAGCTGGAAGATAGCCAAAGGAACTCCGCAATAAAACGACACAATCCCATCGAGTTTGGGCTCGTTTGATTCGTATTGACGAGTACTTTGGTCCTATGTGGTAACCAGGGTCTGATACTGGAACTGGAAGCTGACCATAGGAACTCCGCAATAAAACGACACAACCCCATCGAGTTTGGGCTCGTTTGATTCGTATTGACGAGTACTTTGGTCCTATATGGTAACCAGGGTCTGATGCTGGAGTTGGAAGGTGGCCAAAGGAACTCCGTAATAAAAACGATGCAACCCCATCGAGTTTGGGCTTGTTTGATTCGTATTGACGAGTACTTTGGTCCTATATGATTTTTCTTGATGAGTACTTTGAGCCTAGCCTAGATAATATCCATACGCAACCCCATCAATTTCTTTTGTGCGACCTTCCCTAATTTAGGTGTCAAATGAAAGAGCTTGAATTGTAGAATATAGTATATTCTGAAAGACAATCTAATACAAGATGGCCGCCGTCACAAATTGACAGATTATTTTTATGTACAATCCCCACAATATGGGTCTGTATATGGGGTATCAAATGAAAGTTCGTAAAATACAGTACACCATGAAAAAAACTAAAACAAGATGGCCGCTATCACAATTTTTTTTTAAAAACAAGCTTTTATTTTAATGTCCTAAAAAAAGAAAATAAACTTTAATTTATTTTTTTATTACAATCTAGCGAATGGCTTCAATGCACTAAAAAGTGCGTTGAGCACAAGAAATGTTGAAATGAGTTTTTATGTTGGTTGTAATTTGGAATTTATAAAATAATGTTTTGATGTTCCGTGTCACTACAGTTTGTCATGTTATTATGAGACTTTTGAAAAATATACGTTTGTACTACTGTTTATATTTCACGCTTTTTAATTAACCCCAACAAAGGTTATGGGCCCAGGAAGTCCAGATAAATTCAGTAGATTATCCTGGGGATATCTAAAATAAACAGTTGTATGTATAATTATATATTTTTTCACAAGTTGAAAAGAGTGGTTGTGAAAAGTGATTCTGTTGGTTTGTTCACCATACATGATGTCATCGGCGAATGTACGTATTGAACAGCTCTGCAAGGACAACTACGATAGTTGGAGGATTCAAGTAGAGGCATTGCTCATAAAAAATGATGCCTGGAGTTACGTTGACGGAAGTAATCCAAAACCAGTCGAGCCCGCAGCTGCAAAGATTTGGGAAGCTGGTGACGTAAAAGCAAAGGCGGATTTGATTTTATCCATTAGTCCAGGTGAGATTAGACATGTAAGAGGATGTTCTACGTCCCGCGAGCTTTGGTTAAAATTGGAGTCAATTTATGCTTCTAAAGGTCCTGCCAAGAAGGCTACTTTATTAAAGCGCTTAACTTTACATAAAATGATCGAGGGTGGCGATGTTCGTAAGCATATAGAGGAATTTTTCGATGCGGTAGATAAGTTGAGTGACATGAATGTAAAGATTCATAATGATCTGTTGTCTATAATGCTACTCTACAGTTTACCATCAAATTATGAAAACTTCCGTTGTGCGATAGAGTCTCGGGATGAGCTGCCGGAACCAGAAGCGTTAAAAGTCAAAATTCTAGAGGAAGACTTATCCAGACACCAGGGTACAAGTAATGAAAGAGCTATGATGGCAAAAAAAGAAGTCTGATAAAAAAGTTACGATTTGTGCAAAGAAAATTTTTAAATATAAATGTTTTAAATGCCATCAATTAGGACATAAAGCATCTGAATGCACAGTGAAGAAGGGAGAAACAGAAAACTCTTCAAAGTGTGTGAATGACAATATTGTAACATTAGGAAATATTGATGACAATTTGATATCTTTTAATTGTTTTTCAGGTGAGAAGGCAACATGTGTTGTAAGCTGGATCATTGACAGTGGTAGCACATCACACTTGTGTAACGATGCGACTAAGTTTGATAAATTGTTTTCTTATAAAGGGAAACTCAATTTGGCAACTGACTCAAGCGCGGATATTGCAGGCAAGGGTATGGTAAGATTGTCCACATGTACTAATCAGTCGCGGAATATCATAACGCTTCAAGACACATTTTACGTTCCCAATTTACGAAGTAACCTTTTATCTGTAGCAAAAATTGCTGATAGTGGATTTAACGTTACTTTTAGTAAAGACTCGGCTACTATTACTAATCCTGTTGGTAAGTTTGTTCTGAAGGCGGAGCGGAAGGGTAATTTATATTACGTTGAGGAAGTTAATGCTTTAGCTTCTATAGTGTCTAATAGGGAAAGTGTAGATGTTCGAGGTTGGCATGAAAGGTTAGGACATTTGAATGTCAAAGATCTTACAAAGCTTCTAAATCGTTCTGGCATGGATGTAAGAATGACAGATACGAAAATGAATGAATTGTACGATTGTGATATTTGTGCGAGGGGTAAAATGACTACGTTGCCATTTTCAAAATCCAGTGGTCCTTGTAAGGAAATGTTACGAATCGTTTACTCAGATGTAGTAGGTCCCATGAAAACTGAGGCATTAGGAGGCGCAAAATATTTCGTCACATTTATAGACGATTGTACAAGATGGTGTGAGGTTTATTTATTACGTAATAAAAGTAGTGTTTTTACAGTTTTTAAGACATAAGAATTATATTGAGAATTTGTCAGGAAAGAAAATAACGTTTTTACAAAGTGACAATGGAGGTGAATATTGTAACCGTGAATTTGATGAATTTTTAGAAAAAGAGGGTATACAAAGAAGATTGACTGTTCCTCGCACACCACAACAGAATGGTGTGGCAGAAAGGATGAAAAGGACACTTGTTGAGATGGCAAGGTGCATGTTGCTGTCGTCAGGCTTATCGCAAGGTTTTTGGGCAGATGCTGTTGTGACAGCATGTCATGTCCGTAACCGATGTCCGACTAGCAGTTTAGGTGGCAAAATTCCTTTTGAAAAATTCTTTGACACACCCGTGAAGCTTAGCTATTTACAAAAATTTGGAGCTAAGGTGCATGTGCTAAATAAAGAACAGGGAAAGGATAAGTTTGCGCCAAGAAGTGTTTTAGGTGTTTTCGTAGGATACCCGAGAAGTTCGAAAGGTTACAGAGTATGGATACCTGAGAGTAGAAAACTTATAGTGTCAAGGGATATTAGGATACATGCTGATGATCCTATTGCAATCGATGAGAATGGTGTCTTTGATCCTTGCATAGAAGAAAACGTCGAAGAGGTAAAGGTGAAACCAAAGACAATTGAAATAGAGTTACGATCTATTGAAACTACGCGAGATTCGAGAAGCCAATCTGATGTAGATTGCGAAGAAGAACCTCACGTATTACCAGGAGAATTATCTACAGCAGGGCCAAGCGGAGACAATGTTTTGGATGTAGCTGTTGAGGAACATACTGTCCCTGAACCAATTCCTTCAACATCAGAACATTCACAAGTATGGAAGCGAGCTCCTGGAAGACCAAGGATAGAGAGAGGACACGTTGGTAGACCTCGTAAAATTTATCGTATGGTCGAAGTTGGTCAGGAAAGCGAAGCTGAGGAAGAAAATTTCGTAGATTGTGAGGATTTTGCTGGTCAAGTAAGCTTGAAAGAAGCACTAAGTGGTGCTGAAAAGTATAATTGGGAACAGGCTATATTATCAGAGATAAAGAGCCTTTTGATAAATGATACTTGGCAAATAGTTAAGAAACCAAAAGATCGAGCTGTCGTAGGTTGTAGATATGTCCTTACTACAAAACTAAATGTAGATAAAACTGAGAAGAAGAAGGCGAGACTCGTGGCGAAAGGTTACAGCCAATGCTATGGAATCGACTATCACGAGACGTACTCTCCTGTGGCAAGACTTGATACAGTTAGGATGCTGATTGCTCTTGCTGTAGAGCTTGGAATGGAAATCCATCAGCTAGACATTAATACAGCATATTTAAATGGTTGTTTAAACGAAGAGATCTATATGCAAGTACCGGAGCTGTTGAAAGAGAGTTTAGTTAAAATAATAAATTCTGAGAATAGTGAAAACGTTGTAAATCGGGCTAAAAAGATGTTGGCTGATCTAAAATCCGGAGGGGATACATGTCTTTTGAAGAGATCTTTGTATGGCTTGAAGCAAGCGGGACGTCAATGGAACATTAAATTAGACGAAAAGTTAAAAAAAATGAATTTTAAGGTTTCGCAAAATGAACATTGTTTTTACTTTAAAGAATTTAATAACAACGTGAAACTTTTTGTTGTTGTCTATGTTGATGACATTTTAATAGCCTCGCAGAACATAGGTTGCATTGTAAACTTCAAAAAAGAACTGGCTAAAGAGTTCGAATTAAAAGATTTTGGATCTGCCAAATACATGTTAGGCATTGACATTGTCAGAAAAGACAACACTATTGAGCTTTCACAGCGAAAATATATTTTGGATGTTTTGAAAAAATTCAACATGGAAAATACAAAGGAAAATATAAGTACTCCTATGGAAGTTGGACAAAAGCTAGTAAAAAGTGAAGACGATTGTGGGAAGTGGCCATATCGCGAGCTAATAGGTAGCTTAATGTATTTATCAACTGGAACACGACCCGATATTACGAACAGTGTAGTAAAGTTGGCTCAATTCACAGATTGCGCGAATGATTCTCATTGGAAATCAGCAAGACGAGTGCTTCGATATCTAAAAAGAACTATCGACTATAAATTAGTTTTCAAAAAGACTGGTAAGCCTATTGTAGGATATTGTGATGCTGATTGGGGCAATTGTGTGATGGACCGACGATCTTATACGGGTTATGCTTTTATTTTAGGAGGAGCATGTATTTCCTGGAAGTCTCAAAAACAAAAATGCGTGGCAACGTCGTCATGTGAAGCAGAGTATGTAAGTTTATGCGAAAGTATGAAAGAGGCCGTATACTTGAACAGCTTACTAACTGAGATTGGTTTAGTGCACTATTCACGAGTAGTATTACATGTGGATAATCAAGGAGCGTTAGCACTTGCCAATGATCCAGTGCATCACAGTCGTTGCAAGCACATAGACATAAAGTATCACTTCATTAGAGATATTTTAGCCTCTAATAAAAACATTACTTTGAGATATTTGTCAACTAATGAAATGGCTGCAGATATCTTGACTAAGTCATTACCCAAAATAAAGCATTACGTATGTATGCTTATGTTAGGGATTTTGTCTTAAGGTTTTTAGTAAAGTTTATTTTTTTTATAAAGTCCAAATTAAAGGGGTGTGTTGAAATGAGTTTTTATGTTGGTTGTAATTTGGAATTTATAAAATAATGTTTTGATGTTCCGTGTCACTACAGTTTGTCATGTTATTATGAGACTTTTGAAAAATATACGTTTGTACTACTGTTTATATTTCACGCTTTTTAATTAACCCCAACAAGAAAATATTCATTTCATATTTGTTTATTACTAAAATATTATGTATTTTATATAAAATAATTTGTAGATACTACTAACAATAAAGAACTCGGTAGTCATTAAAATATTTCGTATTATTTGAGTAATAGGCTAGTTGAATCTTTTTTAAAGTAGGGCTTAAAATGTTCATAATTGTTGTATTAGACCATAGCACATGAATATTATTTTTTTCGATGGCTAAAAAGTGCAAAAATCTATTTTGAATTAAGATTTTCAATTTTGGACCGAAAACACGGTCAGCCATGATAGTCTGTTGATTATCTGTGACAATGACGTCAGTCTTATAGTAAACAAAGCACGGGGGCGAAATAACCTCACAAAAACAATGCTTTTTATTAAATATCACAAAATATAGTAAAACTGTATATGGAACGGGACAATAGAACAGGAATATAGAAATACCTCTTCAAAGACGCCAGGAAAGCTGTGGATTAGACGTACCCAGTGATATAGACATGCGAAATATTTGGTTAGCACTCGCTTAAAGAAATCCTGTAACTATCTACTGAAACTCAAATGTATTTTTGCGAAAATCACATTAATGTAAGTACTATAACTGAATAACTCAATCTATGTAGGTACTTCAGTTTCAACTTAAACAAAATAGAAGTTTTTAGGTTGTATGTAAAATCATTAATTAAATTTTTATCTTTCAGTTAGAATGAAAACTGACTGCAGCCGACCAACCAAATTTTAACTTGACCAGAAAACTGAGAGAAAACTTGACCATTCACGCCTTTTTGATTTAATCTAAGTTATACACTGACACTAGATGATGTTTCAAAGAAAAGAATATGTACTTATGTCCAATTGAATAATGATGTAATTGAATATTAATTAAAAAGTATGTAATACAAACAAAATTATCAAAGTTTCATAATGAATATATTTATCTAAACAACTTTTACTTAAATTTACTGAGTACCTAATTAAAATTTGTTGCTTTCAGTGGTTACTTAATGAGAACTAATGTGTACTAACCTGTTCTCCTCTTGACAACGAGATTGATAAGGCAGTAAAAGTTGTGCAACATAATACAAAGTAGTACATGCTCAGCCACAACATCAAAATGTGACCCGTCAACTAGAACAACATTATGTCAACAAAATAACTCAAGTATTTATATACCAAAGCACCATAGAAGTAAATAGGTCCAGTTTGGTAAAACTGAAAGATGTTATATCTTCACTGATTAAACCATGGCTGGTAAATTTCAGAACAGCTTACGCAAGAATATGCAAGTTATCCATTTTAAAGCCGTATACAAATATATTAAATGTGATTGCTGTGTTGTCAGCCTGTGCTCTTCCTAATTTACAAGACCCTTCTTATTAAATAAATAATATTAAGATTTTTTTTTTCTTTACTTTATACATAACTAACATCTAAAGATGACATAATAAATTTTTGTACTACATTAGTAATTATGTTCTTCACAAAAAAAATGTTCTATGTTTATTTGACAATAATGACTTGTAAAGGTTTAAGTTGAATCAAAATATTTTAATTTGAAATACATGTGTTTTATTTTTCCCTTACACCTTAAAAGATTTATAATATTTTATAGGTTTGTTGCTCATATTTATCATTGTTACTCAAATATATATGTTCCAAAAGTACAAATAGGTTGAATAGAGTTAGATCAAATTCATTAATTTGTATATAATATTGCCTTAAGGTCCCAGGTAATAAAAGTCAAAATAATAGTAAAGTGATTTATTATGAAGTAATACTTTCATATAATTTAGGAAAAATGTAGTATAGTTTCCAAAATGGCACGATTTGATCAAAAAGTTTTTTGACATGCAGATTGTTGTATGTCAAAAAAATATTATAGCTAATATTGTCACCTTTTGAGTGTTTTCAAAATTACATACTGCTAGCAACACAAAAGTATATAAGTTTTGCTTTAGCACAAAACATCTGCATCTAAACTTGAGTTAAGCATACTGTTCACAGTTTTCCGTCTTTGTTAATTAATATTTTCATCAGTAAAAGAGCATGACAATTTTGTATTAATCTAATTTTATGGATACTGTTTGTTGAATAGACTATTACAGGGTATTAATCAGAAATGAGGTCACATTTTGCAAATTTCAACCCAAATCTTCATCTTTCAACTTTTATCCACATTTCATTATACTCGTAGGTGTCTGCAAGATTTCCCACCAAAAATCTTACCAACAAAAGAACCATCATGTGTTATGCACTGGCTGACTTTATATCACATGGAAGCTGTTATTGTTTATAACGAAGCTCGAACTAAAGAGCACTTCTGTATTGATGATTCGTGGTTTAGTTTTCTATGCACTTTATTCTTTCTTCATTGAAGAGGTCTTTTATTTTTTTTTTAAATATGTCACAATCTGTGTCTGTGAATGTATATATATTTTCTCCCAGTAATTTTCTTCATGCTTGACAAATGAACAACTGCGAATCTTTCTCTTTTTATGTTCATTTACAAATTCTTGCAGTACTACACTGGTATTTGACACATGATCCTGATGTTTTCTTTTCAACATTTCTCTTGAAGTAAATACGTTTAGTGTTTATTTGACTTGTGAGAGATAGAATTCTATCCAATAGCATTCAACTGCTGTACAAAATAGCTCCTCACTGTGATGGTGCAACCACACCAAAAATGCATGTTTGCAACTCTCTTCTGCCGCGTGACAATCTTGACAAGTACACTTCTTCATTATAACAGTATTGAAACTGTACTTATATTGTTTAGAGCGATACACAAAGAATCTCCTGACCATCAATCTGTCGATTTTCGGAAGATTTGTACTATCTGCTCTCACAAATCCAACATCATTGGTTGATTTTGCTATTAATACAAATAATTTACGATATTTACACATATAATAACGGAGATTTGGACGATTTTTTGCCAGTTTTAGGAAAGAATAGTGCAAATCGACGAGTTGTTGAATCAAATTTGACATTTCTTTGTTTACTATATGAGTGACGTCACGGCCCTGACCACAGGATATCAAAGCGTTTACGGCGTGAGATAAAAAAGATTATTTCTAGCATTTTCAAATTAAAATTTTACAGTAATCATTCATTGTTATTTATTAAAATCGGTATATTGTGGAACCTTATACCAAATACTGTTAGAAATAAACAATATTTTAATAAATTTTGATATGAGTCAACTACCCTATTAGTTTAAAAAAAGTTTTTTTAAAAACAAGCTTATATTATAATGCCTTAAAAGAGGAAAATAAACTTTAATTTATTACAAGATATATTTTCTTATAAAAATATAAAAGCTTGTCCCGAGAATTAGGATAAACAATAAAACAATTTAACTTGATTATTATATTTATTTTTTTGTAATAAATAACGTTTTGTACAGCATTGTCATACACACATGACAATGCTGTGCAGTCCTGAAATTTAAATGCATATTACACCCACAAGGGCCACAGTGTACGTTGCCAACTTGTGACTTAAGATGTTAAGTCACGGTACCCAGTAATTTCAGTGCCATATCTTACCCTTCAAACCGGAACACAGCAATGCAAGCACTTCTGCTTTGCGGCAGAAATAGGTAAGACGGAGGTACCCAAGCACACGACCTTGGTACAGAGTCTCCCTCCGGTAAGTCTTCTGTCGTTCATCCCACACTTGGAATTCTCTACCTGCGCACGTGTTTCCTCCATCCTACAACATGGGTTCCTTCAAAAGAGGTGTGAAAAACATCTTTTAGGCCGGCAAGGGGCGGGCAGGTTGGATAGTGGATGTCCTCCCTCCTCTATCTGTCAACTCATTTGGGCCTCTTTCATCACTTAACATCAGGCGGGAGGAGGTCATTTGCCAGGCCCTCCATAAAAAAAAACTGTTTAAGTACCTTGCCCGTATGTATTTACTTGGTAAGCCTTAAATAAATATTGCCAGCCTTAATTAAATAAATAAATATTGGTAATTCTAAGAAAAAAATATTTGTTTTTTATAAAATGGGTAAATCTTGCGACAAGCTTTTATATTTTATTAAAAACTAGCTGTGCCGGCGAACTACGTTTCGCCATAATATAAAAAATAGTTTACGACCTATTCTCAGATCTACCGAATGTGCACAAAAAATTAAATAAAGATCAGTCAAGCCGTTTCGGAGGAGTTCGGTAACAAACACTGTGACACGAGAATTTTATATATTAGACTAGCTGTGCCGGCGAACTACGTTTCGCCATAATAACGGCGAACTTACGTTTCGCCATAATAAAAAATAGTTTACGACCTATTCTCAGACCTACTAAATATACACAAATAAATTCATAAAGATCGGTCAAGCCGTTTCGGAGGAGTTTGGTAACAAACACTGTGACACGAGAATTTTATATATTAGAAGATGTATCATGTAATAAATTAAAATTTATTTTCGTCTTATTAGGACTTTAAAATAAAATCCTAGTGTGGGGCGACTTTTTTTTTAATCTTTTTACTATTATTTTATATTTTATCATTTTGTAACCGCATGGCCGCCATTACGAAACTCGACCAAAGTACTTGTCATTACGAAACAAACGAGCCCAAAACTCGATGGGCTTGTGTCGTTTTATTGCGGAGTTCCTATGGCCACCTTCCAGTTCCAGCATCACACCCTGGTTACCATATAAGATCAAAGTACTCGTCAATACGAATCAAACGAGCCCAAACTCGATGGGGTTGTGTCGTTTTATTGCGGAGTTCCTGTGGCCACCTTCCAGCTCCAGCATCAGACCCTGGTTACCATATAGGACCAAAGTCCTCGTCATTACGAATCAAACGAGCCCAAACTCGATAGGGTTATGTCCTTTTATTGCGGAGGTCCTATGGCCACATTCCAGCATCAGACCCTGGTTACCATATAGAACCAAAGTCCTCGTCATTACGAATCAAACGAGCTCAAACTCGATAGGGCTATGTCGTTTTATTGCGGAGGTCCTATGGCCACCTTCCAGCTCCAGCATCAGACCCTGGTTACCATATAGGACCAAAGTACTCGTCATTACGAATCAAACGAGCCCAAACTCGATAGGGTTATGTCGTTTTATTGCGGAGGTCCTATGGCCACATTCCAGCTCCAGCATCAGACCCTGGTTACCATATAGGACTAAAGTACTCGTCAATACGAATCAAATGAGTACAAACTCAATGGGGTTGTGTCGTTTTATTGCGGAGTTCCTATGGCCACCTTCCAGCTCCAGCATCAGACCCTGGTTACCATATAGAACCAAAGTCCTCGTCATTACGAATCAAACGAGCCCAAACTCGATAGGGTTATGTCGTTTTATTGCGGAGGTCCTATGGCCACCTTCCAGCTCCAGCATCAGACCCTGGTTACCATATAGGACCAAAGTACTCGTCGTTACGAATCAAACGAGCCCAAACTCGATAGGGTTATGTCGTTTTATTGCGGAGGTCCTATGGCCACCTCCCAGCTCCAGCATCAGACCCTGGTTAACAAATAGGACCAAAGTACTCGTCAATATGAATCAAACGAGCCCAAACTCGATGGGGTTGCGTCGTTTTATTACGGAGTTCCTATGGCCACCGTCCAGTTCCTTCATCAGATCAGCTCCATGTTATCATAACATTGCATTGTCACGATATACATATTATTATGTGCAAAATTTCAGCCCAATCGAAAACCGAGAAGTGGTCAAATCTACATACATACAGTGCAAGCTAAATAAAAGCTTGTAAAAATAAAAGTTGATCAAACACATACCTGTATTTACTATAGTATAACACAGTAAATAATAAACACATTAAATTCAAAATTAACATCTATAGTCCAGTAGTGGAAGAAGTTTCAGTTATGAAATTCTTAAAGTTTCCAAATTTTTGATATTTTATGTAATAGATATTTAAGAGTTATTTTGCAAAAAGTTAGAAAATTTTAATGGCTGCTTTAGGTAAAATTTAGGTATTTATATAATTCGTAAAAAAATCTGTGATTATAAAATTTAAGTTGAAGAAATATACAGGATCTAGTATGAAATAATGATATCATAATAGTATTAAGTTTTTAGAAATTTTATGTACCTGCTTCATACCGAAACTTAAAAATGCTTATAACTTTGTCAATATAAAATTTAAGTTTCTGATATTGGGAAAACAGTAATAAAACTTACTACCGAATTTCCTTATAAAAGATTAGAAATCTAGAATTTATGCATTCTTAGTAATTCAGTTTTATTGTCATATTTGGTCTAATATTGTATTTAAGTTTTTAAAGATAATACCACTTCATCACAATAATGCTATTTATAACTACGCAAAAAATTAGAAGTGTAGCATCTTTGCAAAATAAATTATAACAGATATTAAGTTATACGAATAAAGTGACCTACAAGCGAGCGCGACACCGCGCGCAGGCACAAATAGCGCACGCACCGCTCCGCGCAACAAAAAACTATCGGATGTCCGCGTAAGCTACGTTTTAGCGTGCACAAATGCATAGGCTAGCCTCACATTGCATTGTCGGAGACGCATTTTTGAAATAAATTCAAATTCGAAATCGTAATATTGGAATACAAATTCACTATTTTTGAATATTCATTACGTGCATTCTGTATCGCGTGGGTACTACTCACTCGTCACAGAATACACGGAATGTGGGAAACTTCGAAACTACTTAACCGATTTTGAAGAAATTTGGCTGACTGCATGTAGGTAATTTGGTCCAACCTCTTATAGAAGATTAATTTTTATCTTGATTACTGTCGTCAATTTTTATTATTGCGTTAAACCTTATTATGGCGAAACGTGGTTCGCGGGAATTTGTTTTTAATGATAACACTGAATGCGAGTTATTTAAAAATATTTTAAATTGGCAACAGTAGAAAATAATTCGCATATTCGTGTTTGAATTCCAGGTTCACTTCTGAATTATTATTCAAAAATGCGTCTCCAGAATTGGAAGCTTGATAGTAACTGTAACAAATAACATCGTCTAATGTAATCAATAATATTGATATCATTTAGATAAAAATTTACATCTGCATTGTATCTAGAGCATACAAAACTGGTCCCGGTTCCAGTTTTTTGAAAACAGAATACACCCCAGAACTGGCAGATATAATTATTATTTTCATTAGGTACTATTAATTTCAACCATACACAAATTGAAAGCATAAGATGTTACGACAGGAACACAAACACAACTTTTAGGGCGCTTGCGCACTCATACGTATTCGGTTCGTATTCGATTCGTGTTCGGTTTTGATCCGGTTTGGCCGTCCTAGTGATTGTATGGACGCTTGAACACTCATACGTATTCGGTTCGTGTTCGATCCGTAAGTTCTCACTTCGAGTAATCGTGTGGGGTATCTATGGAGAGGTCTTCAAAAATCATATTGAGGATTCTAATATAATTTTTTTTCTAAACTGAATAGTTTGCGCGAGAGACACGTCCAATGTGGTAAAATGTGTGCCCCCCCCCCCCCCCGTAACTTCTAAAATAAGAGAATGATAAAACTAAAAAAATATATCATGTACATTACCATTCAAACTTCCACTGAAAATTGGTTTGAACGAGATCTAGTAAGTAGTTTTTTTAATACGTCATAAATCCTATTATTAAAAACACATATTTAATGATAAACTTTAATGAAAGTCAGATATTAGAGACACTTATAAATCTTTGTTATAAAAAAATAGTATTTGATCACAGAACACAGTATGTATTCGATACTCGTAACTCTGTCCACAGTCACTGCGCGAGTGCGCGCCGTATGATCTCACGTCACAGACTAAAAAAAAATCATAGGCACGGACACATAGTCCCAAACCACAGATGATGATTTTCCGCTTAACAGTTCGGCCATCCTGCCATCCTTCGTCCCCGAAGGATCTCCCACAAATCGTCTATAGTCCTTCCAAATGACGACCCGTTCCCGAGCAGCAGCTGTAGTTTTCACGGCCCCTAGCGGCAATGTTGACAATGAGAACATTGACAACCCTGTATGAGATATAAGAAGAGTAGCCCCAAAATTACAGGACAGGCCCCACACGGCGTACACTTTAGCCCCTGGCGGCAAGTACACTTTCAGCCCTCGACAGGCAGTTATTTTGTAAGCCCCTGACGGCAAGTACACCTTTTAGCCCCCGACAGGCAGATATTTTATAAGCCCCTGACGGCAGTAATTACATGAGCCCCTCACGGCAAGTATAACTAGCAGTCCCTTCTGGTAGCTAGAGACAACTATTTGCCCCTAACGGCAGTTATCATAGGCATGAGCCCCTCACGGCCATTGTAAGTAAATGCCCTATCAAGGCACAATCACTCCTTACCAATACTACCTTCATCAGACGAACTTACACATCGGGCGTGCCACAACTTTAATTTATCACGGGCGACAATGTTTCTATAAGCCCTTTTGCCTCTCTCGGCCGAAGTGACTTCATAACGTTCATTAGGCAATACAGCCGTAACTTTGTAAGGGCCTGCAAATCGAGGCACCAACTTACCACTGGTCAAACCAGGTCTCAAAATCCTTCTCTCCATCATAACTAATGACCCAAGCGCAATCGGCTTAGATACCCGTCGACCCTTATACAAATCGGCCCTTCATCTGAGATGCATTAACTTCAATTTTCTTTGCTGCATCTGCTCTCAATTTTTCTAACTCAGTGGTATGAACTGCACCCTGAAATTCTCCAGACAGTCGAGGTCTCATACCACACAGCAGTTCTAATGGCGATTTGCCAGTACCTTGACTAATAGTTGAGTTAACCCCCAACTGTACCCTGGGAAGAAACACATCCCATCCTTTTTGATCGTTACCCATGCAGGCGGTAAGCGAACTTAAGATGGTGCGATTTAGGCGCTCAACTTGCCCATTCGCTCTTGGGGAAGCTACCGCATTCAACACATGCTTGATGCCGTGTTTTTCGCAATACTCTTTAAATTCTTTTCCAGTGAAAGCAGTGCCTCTGTCACTCACCACTCGCACCGGATAACCGAACACTTGACTGAACTTATTGAGTGCCGTAATAACGCCCTTAGAATTCGCCTTTGCCACCGCCTCCAGCCAGACAAATTTTGTGAACCCGTCAATAATGGCGAAAACATAAGTCTTGCCATTGCTTTTACAAAAGGGTCCCAGATGGTCAAAATGTAGCGTGTCAAACGGAACAGAGACCCTAGGAATAGGATGCATTAACCCTGGTTGCTTTCCAGTGGGTTTTTTTTGTAAACTGGCACCCAATACAGCTGTTCACATACTTACCAACAGTTTTCCTCAATTTTGGAAACCAATATTTAGCCCGTATGGCTTCTACACACTTTTCAAGCCCCAAATGCCCATTGTCATCATGATAAATTTTCATGATATGCCATCTAGCATCCTTAGGTAATACTGGCCTTGTTCCCTCCTCAGTAATTCGGCAAAGTACACCATTTACCACCTTGAAAATCTTAGCCAGTCCATTTTTCTTATTTTTATTAGCATTAACTTTTAACTTTAAATTCTCAATTAACTCTTGAATCCCTTCATCACCATCTTGGAGAGCATTAATGAAATCCATCTCGTCAATATGATTAACTAGTAGTGGATTTCGACTTAGCGCATCTACATGCGTCATTGACGTCCCAGGTCTATGTTCTACGTCGAAGTCAAACTCTTGGAGATCAAGCCACCATCTAGCTATTCGAGGAGACAAGTCTCGTTTAGACCATGCGAGCCGTAACGCAGAACAATCTGTAACTACACTGAACTTGACCCCTGATATGTACACCTTAAACTTTTCTATGCTAAACACAACCGCCAATGCCTCAAGCTCAAAACTGTGGTACTTAGCTTCAGTCGCTGATGTTTGCCTGCTTGCGTATGCTACGACTTTCCACTCACCGCTATCTTGCCTTTGAAGAAGTATTCCACCAAGACCTACTTTAGAAGCGTCTGTATGAATTTGTGTTTCACGTTTTGGGCTATATATTGTTAGGACAGGATCAGAAGTTAACAAGCTCTTTAAATGTGTCATAGCCTCACTTTGATCTGGTCCCCAACACCAGACAATACCTTTCTTGGTCAACAAGGTTAAGGGTCTAGCTATGGTCGCAAAACCATTTATAAATTTGCGAAAATAGCTTGCCAAGCCTAGGAACTGTCTGAGTTCATGGACATTCCGTGGGAGTATTGAAGTCTGCTACAGCACTTAATTTACGCGGAGCTGGGCGAATTTCCCCCCCAGATATCATGTGACCAAGATATTCAACAGTCTTAGTTAGAAAGAAGCATTTATTACGCTTTAACTTTACACCTGCTGCATCAATTAATTTAAGCACCTTACCTAAATTTGCTAGGCATTCATCAGTATCATCACCCCACACGATGACGTCATCGATATACACTTCAGCACATTCGTGAATGACAGGAGCCAGTATCTCATTCATGGCCCTTTGGAAAACGGCTGGTGCATTACATAGTCCAAAGCTCATCATGCGGTATTGATAATGACCATCGGGTGTGACAAACCCTGTGTATGGTCTGGAGCATTCTGCAATTTTTATTTGATGGTACCCATTTGCCAGATCTAAGCAACAAAACACAGACTTATCAACAAGTCTGTCCAATAAATCCTGAATAACAGGTAATGGGTATCTCTCTTTTTCGGTTATTTTATTCAAGCCTCTATAATCGACACACATACGATGACCACCTTCTTTTTTTTAACTAATAGCACAGGACTTGCGTATGGTGAAGTAGATTTTTCAATTATTCCAGCTTTTAACAAATCATCAACAATTTGTTTAACAATCTCTCTTTCATGGAACGATATCCTATATGGCTTATAATTTATGACTTTATCTTGAGTTAGTTTAATCGTCATTTCAATTTTTCAGTCTCCAAGCTCCATGCCTTCACCTGAAAAACAACCTTTATATTTTCCAAGTAGAGATTCCAATGCCAGTCTTTGCTCATTTGATAATTCTTCGCCTGTTATAGGCTTGTCAACACTCTTCGACAGGTCCATTAAATTAGCACGAGCAATACATTTTTCACCTTGCAGTTGAATGACTTCACTCGTCATATTAACCAGTTTTATAACCGCCAGGCCATATTCACTTTCTACTTCTTCACCCAAAATGATCTTCTCACACCTAGGCTGGCTTTGCTCACTGTGTCTAATTTTTAAAACACCGCTGGTCATTGGCTCAGTTCGCACCATAACCTTGTTAACCCCAGGATTTAGACTTATATCAGTATCAGGAATCAGGCGTATTTTCTCTAAATTTTCACATAACTCTGCAATTCCTAGAACCATTCCTTTATCAAAAATGTTTAAGTGTGTAGACGTCTTGACTACTACAATTTCTGGTGCTTCCGTATATGGTTGCCCTACTAAAATATCAAAATCTTGTAAATCATCAGCCACAATAAAAAATTCTGTCTCCTTCTTAACACCATCCACTGTTAAATGTGCAATAGCAACGCCTTTTGGCACGGTCAATGCATCACCATATCCTTTAATCACAACATTGTCATTACCAGTAATCTCCAAATTTAATTTATTACAAACACTCTGCTTTAGAATGTTACACGAACTGCCAAAGTCAATAAAAGCACTTGCTGGAGTCTCATTAATTAGCACTCTCTTAAAATATTTTTCATTTGATAAATCAGAACTGATTGTTTGAACCTTTTTAACAGTTTCCTGTAACCTCACAAGACGTCTTCGACACTCTTCTTTTATGTGCCCTTTAGTTTTGCAAAAAGAACAATATTTCTCCAAATTTTTCTTTTTATAGCAATTTGCTTCGACATGCCCCAGCTTGTCACAAAATGAACATTTTTTTCTGTCATCTCTTTGTTTCGTTGAGCGAGGGCAAACAAAGGCCTTATGCCCATCTTTTCCACATGTGAAACATTTGACAACCCTATTTGTGCTACTCTTGCTAATGTGTGTCTTTATATCAGTACTACTGTTATCTGAATTCATAAAACTAGCTAAGTATTTCAGCAATGAGGTGGTATCTTGACAACCTGCTGACAGAGCTCCCACTTCTAGGAGTTTATCACCCAATGTACCAATAATAGCCTGAGTAATTACATCATCACTGAGCTGACATGACATGCCGATATTAAGTTTGTTGTAGTAGAATTCAATTGGGTTCTCCAAAGGTAGCCGTATTTTGTTAACAAGTTCTCTTATTTGAGACAACTTGTTCTTTGTAAATGGAAATGCCTGGATTAGTTTATCTTTCCATTCACTCCAGCTCATCTCATATACTGTCTGCCGTTCATACCAGCCTTTGGCGTAGCCACACAACTTTGAGGTGCAATTACAAATTAATGTTCGTTCGTCCCAGCCATGCATCTTTGAAATGCCTTCTAAATTATGAATCCAGTGCTCTATAGAAACTGTAGATGTTTGAGGATCAAACTCCGGAATAAAATCATTTCGACCGACATAACGAACAACTGGTGCAGGAACTTCTACAACTTCAGAGCTTTCTCGGTGATAATTATTTTTCTTCCGCAGCTCTCGGACTAAACCTTCCAATGCTTCAATACGATCATTATTTCTTTTTAACTTTTTCTTATACTTCTTTTTCAAGTCTACCTTCCGTTCACTCCCAGAACTTGAACTACTGCTACTTTCTGATCTATGTCTCCTCTTATAACGCCCCATATTAAGTTATTTTATTTGAAAGTATGTTTATTTGAACGACACCACAAGTGAACCACCCAGGGTTGAGTTATAATATAAAAAAGTGTCCTTTCACTTTTACAACCAAATTAAAACCATTAAAGTTCAAATTAAAATATCAGTCTTATAATCAAATTGAATTATCACAAATTCACAATGTATGATACCACAACGAAAATAACTACAAGCTTTACCATACCCACTTTAAAATGTAAGTGCAATTTAAGTAAGATTAGTGTTCTTTTCCATCATGTATAGCACTTTCAAACAAAAGTCAATAGGAAAAATAATATGGACTGAGCTCACCAAGTTCACCAAGAACGGAACACACTGTAGGTTTCAAGTTGCACTACGCATGCGAATGTTTACACAACGCCTGTGATGTTTACATAACGCATTCCAGGGCTTATCACTTAGGATCAAAATCTACGACCTCGACTACAACCAAGACATTTGACCGTAAAAAAAACTTGCGTCACTTAAAAAAAATAACATATAACGACATGACCAGTTCTTATTTTCACTCATATAATATTAAAACGCACGGCGCCAACGGTTCAGTGTTCATATTCTAAAATTTTCAAATTAGTTAACTCGCCACATACAATAGTTTGTGATTGTAAGTTCAATGTTATATCCCACTTCTGAACTATTAAAAACACATATTTAATGATAAACTTTAATGAAAGTCAGATATTAGAGACACTTATAAATCTTTGTTATAAAAAAATAGTATTTGATCACAGAACACAGTATGTATTCGATACTCGTAACTCTGTCCACAGTCACTGCGCGAGTGCGCGCCGTATGATCTCACGTCACAGACTAAAAAAAAATCATAGGCACGGACACATAGTCCCAAACCACAGATGATGATTTTCCGCTTAACACTACGGAACCCTTCATGGGCGAGTCCGACTCGCGCTTGGCCGGTTTTTTAAATATAAAATGGCAATTTATACTGGAAAGCATATGTTAGAAGTGGAATGTTAAAACACCTACAGCTTATTCAAATATCAATTAATTAAGCTGGAACTTTTGCTCGTAATTCCATTCCCATATTATAACAATCTTTCCTTAGTCCTAGTTCTGTACCCTTACCCCTATTGAATATGCTGTCTCATTCTATCGGCCCAAGGTTGCCTGGAAGAAATTGCTTTTTAGCAATAAGACCTATTTGTACTGGTCTGTTTTTTTGTAAAATATTCCATACTGTTTTTGTTCCTTTTCCATTAATTTTTTTGTGCCATCAGAATTTAAATATTAGATTTTAAAAGAAACTACTATTAATTTTGGAGGTAGGCATTAAATTGTGGTTTAATCTGTTACATTAAATTCTTAGTAAATTTAATGTTAGAGCATGATTCCACCAGTTTGATAATGAAAGCCGGATTTTGTCTAAGCTAAGCAGGTACCTACCAAAATTATAATGTTTGGTATCAAATAGTACCAAATGAGTACTAAATTGCAGTGAGTTTTTTAAAAACAGGAACTACAGGAAGTGATCCCGCCTTCTTGACGTTTATCGCACAACCGTCTCAAACACGAATCGAATACGAATAAGTACGCAAACGTTAGGACGTAAATTTCCCGTTCTGTTTTTTCACGTATCGAACACGAACCGAATACGTATAAGTGCGCAAGCGCCCTTACTATGGGACTAATCTTGAAATCGTGAAAAATATCAGCTGTTCCATACAAATGTTCGACATCCACTGAACCTAGATGTACTATTTGACAGTTTCTGAATTTCTTTTTTAAGAACTTTCATCATTTCGTCGCGAATCGCAATGTTTTCATCTGAATTAGTAATAATGTTACAGTATACAGTAGATAGATAATCTGCATTCCGAGGGAGGACTTGGCCGGCCGAAGAGCGTCCCCCAGCGAGCCACAGCGATCTGTACAGATCCTCTTTTTTAAGGCCTATGGTCTCTTAATAGGCTCACAGCGGTAAAGTAATCAATAACCTTCATTCGTATTGATGGGTGGCAAACTAGGTCCACCCAGAGCTGCCAGCGCAGCGAACTCAACGCTGCGCTGGGAGGCGGAGACCTCTCCTTCTGTAAGATGACGTCCGACGCGACGTCGTGACGCGGAGCATGGCCACCACCATGCTCGGTAGCGAGGCGGAATGGGGGGCTGTGAGGACGTCATCTCGCAGAAGGAGACCGCGGAGAGGAAGCGGGAGGATGATCCTCAAGCCGCTCCGCCGATCCGCTTATTTATATAAATTGTAGCGTCCTGCCTGTCGTACCTATACTATATGATTTTAAGTTAGTTTTCGGCCTATAATTTTGTAAAAATTAAGAAAATAAGCTTTTTCTCCTTTGCATGCTCTATATATTTTAATTACGCTTCATTCTATATAGTTTATTATTCGCATTTATTATTTTCATATTTATATATCTATTTTCATACTATGTTTATTATATTATTTATATGTATGCGGACTACTCAAGTTCCATCATCCAAAAATGATCAATAGAAAGAGCAAGCTTATTTTCTTCTTCTAAATTCTAGTACTTGTTTTGTTTTATTCATTTGTTTTACCTGTATTATAAAATTAGTATGTACGCTGAATCGAGAGTTCAGTCGTCGAGTTAGATCGTACACTACGCACTGTAGTGCAGGCCGTTCCCGGGCCATTGGCATTGGCCCGGGACTCAAGAAGGCTCCGCGTAAATCTATCTTTAAACTAAAACTACCTGCTGCTGCCTAAACGCTTTGCCGAAGCTCCTACTTTCGGTCGCCGTGGAAGAAGCTACCCTTCTATCGCCGTTTTACTTCGGTCCTGCGGAAGAAGCCACTGCCGATTTGCCTCTACGGGTCTCTTCTGATTATCGTCTCGAGAGTGCTGAAGAGCAACACAACTGCGGGCCTGGTGTGACTGGGTTGTCGCCGTGCACTGAAACGACGCTGCTGTTACCATCTTCAGCTGTGTTCCTGTTTTCCCGCCATAGTTTCACGTTCCCCCTAAGTCCGTACCGATCCTACCACCGGTGGTCACGTCGCGAGTGAATTCCCTTTTCCCCTGTCCCTCCTATTCCCCGGCAACGTCGTGTGTGCATCGAAATAGACTCTAAAATTTGCTTGTAAATAAATATTAATATTTTGTATCATAATATTTTTATCTTTTGTAGTATAGTGTTTCCCTATTTCTCTCTCCCGATTTATCTGCTGCGTTACAGCTTCTCCCTCTCAGAGAGGTTGTAACGTTACAGTTTGGCGCCCAACGTTTTTTTTTTCTCTTACACTTATCTCTTTTAAATAATTTAATTAAAATTTTAAAAATAATTTAATATAAAAAAATTATAGTTTTTTTTTCCTTGGTGAAATAGGGAGACTAATCCTATATTTTTACATCACTTGCCTCTATCTTACTGATAATCGTATATTTTTAATATGGCTAGAGCAATAAATTTTTCTCTCTTAAACAAGCTCGAATTGGAGTACGAGGTTTCCATTCGAGGTGAAGAGCCAGCGGAAACATTGCTTTTATTGAAATCTCAAATTGCTAGACTGTCAACCGCTTCCTCGCCAGATGATATAGTAGACTCTGTGTTTTCAATTACTGATGACATTGACCAACTGTCAGGGACAATTGATTATATCAGTGCAAAACTTGCACTTATCGAGTCTGGTAGACGTAACCTAATTAGAAAAGTGGAAACATATCTAAACCACGTATTTTTTAGATTGGAACGAGTCGATGTGGACTTGTACAAAGATTATAAAGAAACTTATATTCTTCTTTTAGAAAAATTTCATACATTGGAGGAAAAATTTGATTCTTTAATCTCTATTACTACAAATCTAGTTCCGTCTTGTCCCACTTCAAGAGTAAGTTCTCCACTTACAGTTATGTCCAAAGTAGATCAATATCCACCAGGCGTTACTGTGTGTCAACATGATGTACATCATAACAATACTTTATCAATTAAAGAATTAAAGTCTTTTTCTTTTAACGGAAAATCTTGTCCGAGGTCTTTCTTACAAAAAGTTACTGAATTTTGTATTTCTCGTAATATTGATAAGAGTACTTTGAAAAATCATGCTTTTGAGATTTTTGCCGACCACGCACTTCACTGGTTTCGCTTTCAATATACTCGAAATCCGAATTTGTCTTGGGATGAGATAGCGGAATTGTTAGTTAGGGATTTCGGTGTGTTCGACTACGATTACAAATTGCTTGAATCCATTCGTAAGCGTACTCAAGGTGCGGATGAGTCAATTATAGTGTATATATCGATAATGTTCGGCATGTTCTCTAGGCTCACGAAAAAATTGTCGGAGCAAGAAGAGCTCAACATTCTTTTACATAACATCAGGCCATGTTATTCTGTTTTTGTAGGACTTAATAATGTTCAGTCGGTTGATTCTCTTATACAAGCCTGTCAATCATATGAACATCTTCAAGAACGCGATCGGAGTTTTCGTGAACCTAGCGCAGAATCGAATCCATGGGCAATGGAATTTAGTTATAAACCTAGTCCTCATGGTAATATATCAAAGTCTGATAGGCCATCCGTTTCTTATCGACCGTCAGAAACTAAAACTTTAGAATCGGTTCCAGTTAAAAATAACATTTCTTTTCCTAAAACTTATACTGCACCATCTCCTCATGCTTCTCCAAATAATTTCTCTCGACTTTCAGCTACTAAGAACGATAACTTTACTAAAAATTCTAGTAACGCCAGACATTTCGTAAATTCCAATTCCTCTCAATCGCACTTATTCTGTGTTCGGTGTCGGATTAATGGACACTCACTTAGAACTTGTGATAAGCCTAGGGAGTTGATTTGTTTTAAATGTGGGTTAAAGGGGTATAAAGTTGCCGATTGTCCAAAGTGTAATGAGGGCCCTATTAATTCAAAAAACGAGTAGGTGACTTGGCTGAAGTTTTTCCACAAAATTCTCATTTAAATACTAAAGAGTGGGAAGTTTGGTTAGAAACAGTTAAACAATTCATGAAGTGTTACAAGACCAATTCTATTTTTTGTGAGGAAAATGACTACCAACGTCCTTTTCTTGATATTTCGGTTGGTAATGAAGTTTTCTCTGGTTTATTAGATAGTGGTAGTTCCATTACTGTTTTGGGTAACAATTCTCACAAAAAATTCATAGAGTTAGGTTTTACTTTAGTCAAGTCGTGTATAGATGTTATGGTCGCAAATAAAAATGTTGTTAAGTCTATTGGTTATATGCTTCTTCCAATGTCGTTTAATAATGTAACACATATTATTAAAGCTTTAGTTTTTCCTGATCTCTATCCGTCTCTTATTCTTGGAGTAGATTTTTGGAAGAAATTTGATTTGACTCCTAAGTTATTTTCTCTTAATCTTAATTTAGTTTCTCAATCTGATTGTTCTAATAGTGATTCTCAAATTTTATCGTTTGGGCATCTTTCTGAAGATCAGAAGGCTGTTGCGTGTAATATAATCGAGCGTTTTAAGAATATTTCTTTTGAACATCGTGGTCAACTTGGTCGTACTAATCTAATTTCCCACAGAATAGATACTGGCAATGCTTTGCCTATTCATCAACGTTGTTATAGACTATCTCCGATGAAACAAAAGGCTCTCGTTAATGAAGTTGACAAGATGTTAGAGTTACAAGTTATTGAAAAATGCGAGAGTCCTTGGCTTTCTCCTGTGCTAATAACACCCAAGAAAAATGGCGAATGGCGGTTTTGTGTTGATAGTCGTAAACTCAATTCTGTTACTAAAAAAGATGCATATAGTCTTCCACTTGTTAATGAAATTCTGGATCAATTGAAGGATGCTAAATACTTATCTAGTATAGATATTGCTAAGGCCTTTTGGGAAATTCCTCTTCATGAAGAGGACAGAGATAAGACCGCATTTTACGTTCCAGGTAGAGGAATGTACCGTTTCACGGTCATGCCCTTCGGTCTCTCCAATGCACCTGCTACTCAGCAGCGGCTTATGGATCAACTGTTTACCCCTGAGTTTGATAATAAAGTATTTTGTTATTTGGATGACATAATTATTATAAGTCATTCATTTGAGGAACATATATCTCTTTTAATGAGGGTCTTTGAAAAGTTATCTTTTGCGAAGCTTACAATTAATTTTGAAAAGAGCTTATTTTTTCGTAATGAACTCTTATATTTAGGTTATATTGTAGATAGGCAAGGTCTTCGAGCAGACCCTAACAAAATTCAGGCAGTTTTAGATTTTCCTGTTCCTGCATCTAAGAAAGATGTAAGGAAATTTCTGGGGACTTGTAGTTGGTTTAGGCGATTTATTCCAAATTTCAGTACTGTAGCAGCTCCACTTAATAAATTAACCTCAAATGGTAAAAATTCTCCTAAGTTTGCCTGGAATCCAGCTGCTGAAGCTTCGTTCCTAAAGTTAAAACAAGCCTTAGTTTCTACTCCGATTCTATCCTGTCCTGATTTCAATCTTCCTTTTTTAGTTCACTGTGATGCATCTAATTTTGGTATTGGTGCTATTTTAACGCAAGTTCAAGATTCTAAAGAAGTTGTTATTGCTTACATGAGTAAATCTTTGACAAAAAATGAGCAAAATTACTCAACAACTGAACGTGAGACTCTCGCTGTAATAACTGCTATTGAACATTGGCGTTGTTATTTGGATAACGGTAGACAGTTTACCGTTTACACTGATCATGCAGCCTTAAAATGGTTTCTTAATCTTTCAAATCCGTCTGGAAGGCTTGCTCGGTGGGCTGTACGCTTATCTTGTTTTAATTTTGTTTTAACACATAAAAGAGGTAAAGATAATGTTGTACCTGATCTCTTATCGCGGTCCAAGGCTGCTGAGATTAATGTACTCAGTGCTGTAGATCCATTAGCTCTCTATAACTCTTGCGACGTTGGAAAATTTAATACTCTTTTCTCTCAGTGTCGGAATGATCCAGATTCTCTTTCTAATTATTGTATTCGGGATAACAAGCTCTTTCGTCGCATAGACTCTGATTCTTTGAGTAATGACTTTGTTTGGAAGGAAGTGCCTCCTCCTTCTGCAAGAGAAGATCTTATTAGGTCTGCTCATGGTGATCCTTCAAATCCCCATCTTGGTATTTTTAAAACTTTTAAGAAATTATCGTTATCCTACTACTGGTCGAATATGTTTCGTAATATTTCAAAATTTATTTCAACTTGTGAAACTTGTCTGGCTTATAAGCACTTAAATCATTCACCATTTGGTCCAATGGGTAAGCCAAAAATTTGCTCGAGACCATTTCAAACAATTTCCTTAGATTTAATGGGCCCTTTTCCTATGACTCGTCAAAGAAATCAATATATTTTGGTAATAAATTGCTGCTTTTCAAAATTTTCGTTGATCTTTCCAATTAAGCGGGCTAATGCTAAAAATATTATTTTTCACTTAGAGAATGCAGTATTTTTAACTCATGGCGTACCGCAAACAATTATCATGGATAATGGCTCTCAATTTCAGTCGCGTGAGTTTTTAAATTTTATTTCTCGTTATAATGTACCTTTTGTTTCTTTTACTCCTCGTTACTGTCCGCAAGTTAATTTGACGGAAAGATATAATAGGACTATTGTCACAGCATTAGCTGCTTTAGTTAATGATGATCATAGATCCTGGGACAAGCATCTTTTTAAAATTCAATGTGCCATGAACAGTGCAGTTAACTTATCAACAGGTTTTTCTCCTTACTTTCTAGTCTTTGGTCGAGAGTACATTTCGACTGGTTCCTTGTATACTCCTACTTCTAACTTAGATCAAATAACGTTTATGCCCAGAGATGTTTACGCTACTAATTTAGGGTTTTTGTCATCATTCTTCGATAAGGTTCAAGTTGCTCTTTACAAGGCTCACGTGAAGAACACTGAGCGTTATAATTTAAGACACTCTTTTAAAGAGTTCGAAGTTGGCGACACAGTCTGGCGTCGAAATTATACGCAAAGTGATGCTGGCGCTTACTTTACTGCTAAGCTGGCACCACGCTTTATTAAATGTACAGTTGTAAATAAACTCTCACCTCTTGTTTATATTTTAGAAGACCAACATGGATCTAGAGGCAAGTGGCATGTTAAAGATATTAAGATGTAAAAATCTGATTTGTGTTTTTTTTGTTATTATATCTTTTGTTTGTTTTGTCTTTTTGTATATATTGTTAAATAGTTCTGTATTGTAAATATTTACTAGGACGGCAGGTTGACTACTTCTCTTAATTTATTCTTGTTCAGTGTGTATAGCATTGAGACTGATCGAATTTAGGGAGTAGCTAAGCTCCCTAAACTAAATTCTCTCCTCCCTCTTATCTCTAATAAAGTACTCTGAGTACTATAGAGCGGTTGACTACTCGTTAAATAAGCCTAGGTCATGTTTAAATATGTATATATGTGTGTGTAAATAAGTATATTAGGTTAGGTTTTTTAAAATTTACATTAGTGTAAATTTTTCTCTTTGTGGGGGGATAATGTAGCGTCCTGCCTGTCGTACCTATACTATATGATTTTAAGTTAGTTTTCGGCCTATAATTTTGTAAAAATTAAGAAAATAAGCTTTTTCTCCTTTGCATGCTCTATATATTTTAATTACGCTTCATTCTATATAGTTTATTATTCGCATTTATTATTTTCATATTTATATATCTATTTTCATACTATGTTTATTATATTATTTATATGTATGCGGACTACTCAAGTTCCATCATCCAAAAATGCACTGACTGTCATTTATTTTTCACTTTACGGTTTACTATCCTCTCATCCCAAAATGATCAATAGAAAGAGCAAGCTTATTTTCTTCTTCTAAATTCTAGTACTTGTTTTGTTTTATTCATTTGTTTTACCTGTATTATAAAATTAGTATGTACGCTGAATCGAGAGTTCAGTCGTCGAGTTAGATCGTACACTACGCACTGTAGTGCAGGCCGTTCCCGGGCCATTGGCATTGGCCCGGGACTCAAGAAGGCTCCGCGTAAATCTATCTTTAAACTAAAACTACCTGCTGCTGCCTAAACGCTTTGCCGAAGCTCCTACTTTCGGTCGCCGTGGAAGAAGCTACCCTTCTATCGCCGTTTTACTTCGGTCCTGCGGAAGAAGCCACTGCCGATTTGCCTCTACGGGTCTCTTCTGATTATCGTCTCGAGAGTGCTGAAGAGCAACACAACTGCGGGCCTGGTGTGACTGGGTTGTCGCCGTGCACTGAAACGACGCTGCTGTTACCATCTTCAGCTGTGTTCCTGTTTTCCCGCCATAGTTTCACGTTCCCCCTAAGTCCGTACCGATCCTACCACCGGTGGTCACGTCGCGAGTGAATTCCCTTTTCCCCTGTCCCTCCTATTCCCCGGCAACGTCGTGTGTGCATCGAAATAGACTCTAAAATTTGCTTGTAAATAAATATTAATATTTTGTATCATAATATTTTTATCTTTTGTAGTATAGTGTTTCCCTATTTCTCTCTCCCGATTTATCTGCTGCGTTACAGCTTCTCCCTCTCAGAGAGGTTGTAACGTTACAAAATATATATAAATAAATAAAAAAAGCATGGTACTCACAAAGTATGTGAATTGGTGGCTCATCATCCTCGCCTCAGAATCTACAATTAGTCAAGCCCATTCTGTGCAGATGTTTGTTGAGTTTATAATGACCAGTTAAGGTTCTAGTGAGTGCCCTTAGTTGGCATCTGCTTAGTTGGAGGTTTTGCATTGCAATCCTATATAGGCACTGGCCCCACTGGAGACAGGCCTGTGTTTGTACCCACTTCCTGAAGACCCTGTTTTTGATCCCCCTCGAAACGCCACAAGCTGGTTTTAGTCGGATGAGAGCATTCTCAGAGCCAGCCCTCGTTAGTTCGTCGACAATTTCATTGCCTCGGATATTGGAGTGACCTGGAACGCAATCGTTACAGAGGTCCCGAATTCATTCTAGGCCTTTGTGCACTTCAAGTTGATTTTGGACTTGAATTCTACAGCAGCAAGTGCCTTTAAAGCAGCCTGGCTCTCCAACAGAATGAGAATGTTTTACTCTCACTCGAACTGTTCGCGTGAACACAGTCGATGATGGCATAAATTTCTACTTGAAATATGGTGACATGTGCGCCCAAGCTCATAGTTCTCCTGTATTTCGCAATAACTCCGAAAACACCTGCACCTATTCTGCCTTCTCTTCTGGAGCCGTCAGTGTACCATAACTAGTTAGTTTTCCTAAAGGGATCAGGGATGTCCTTATCTAATTCATCTCTGTTAGGAATCTAAACTTTGTAGTTCTTCTTGAACTCCAAAGCTTCAAGTATACCTCAGTTCTAAAGTATACCAAAGAACTCTGAAATCAGAACAGCTCTTAGTAAATGAAGAATGTTAAAGCTTCTGGCGAAGACGAAGTGGCCATCGAAGTGGTTAAGGAAGAAGGAAGGAAGGAAAAAATGAGATAGATTTCACCAGTATATTGCTGAACAAGTGTCTAGAAGAGTACCCGGTACCCTCAAGTCAGGAAGTGCACTTATCCTAGGAGACTAGCACTGCATTTGTTATAAATGAACGTTTCATCTGGCTTAATTAAAACCTAATATGGGGAAGAAACGCGTGGTTAGTCATCATCATCATTTAAGCTAAGAGACGCTCTCTGTTGGACATATGATTGCCTCCCCGAAGATCTCCAAATCGAATCGGTACTGCGTTTCTCGTATCCAGCGGTTTCTCGCAAACTTTACCAGATGTTCAGTCCCACCTTGTGAAGTGCCCACCAACGCTGTCTCCTGGCACGCGGCCGCCACTAGAGGACCTTTCCACCCCAACGGCCACTGACCACTGCTACTTAAGGCATTTGGCTTTCATTTTCCTGCGGTTCCCATCATTCTGTTTTGACAAAGTAAAGAAAACCCGAGCACAGCTCACTCCATTCCTCTTTGAGTGACCATAAGTCTTCTTTTGAGGTCCTTTGTAAGAGACCACGTCTCAGGTCCGTACATCACCACTGGCAGATGGCAACACGCAAGTATTGAGAGGAACAATCTAGGTAGATTGTTCGAAAATATGCTGCGTAGCTGTAGCTTTCGAACGCTGCCCAGCCAAATTGGATTCGTCGATTAATCTCTTTCTGGAAGTTCCATTAGTGAAACGAAGGTGAGTCATGTAGAAGCCGAGCCCTCTCTAATACCTACAAAAGCTGAAATACATCCTCTAACGCAGCTGTGAACAGTTTCGGCGATATTACGTCGCCATGTCTCAAACTCGCTGAAGTCGTATTGGTTTCCAGTTTTGGTCCTGAAGGCGAACTGCTATAGTAGTCTAAGCAATCTAAACGATTTTGGAACTTGAGTTAGAAGCGCTCGCTTGTGAATACCTGTGGGCCTTTACATCATAGAATGGAGAAAGAGATAGGGCCTTATTCGAGATATAAATATTGATGAATTGAAGAGGGAGAGGCTCTTGAGCTAATTGACTTTGGAGCACCACTCTTTCCGCCCGGGTGGTTAGGGCATAATAAGTATCCACCGTTTCCCCTCTTAGGTACAAAGGGTATAGCGATACGGCTGGCCCGCGATAGCTCCATGCTACCACAATAGGAAGATGCATATTGAATTATTAATTCTATTAAAAATAACTTAGTTCAGTTATTTTATAACATTAAAAGCAAGAAAGTTATTTAAATTACCGGTAGGACAGAGAGATCCGACATGCTGCGTGACGTCAAATGTGGAATTTTCATTTATATTTTATTATTATAAGAAGTTTCTTCACAGTTTTTGAATCTTGTATGATGACTTACTACATCATATAATTGTATTTTGTGCATATTGTCATTCTGTCTAGAATAGAGAATTTAATTTGCTCCTTCTTGAATATTCCGTTGGGTGTTTCATTACACGAAAAGCACAAGTTAGTTATAAGATTCGATAACTGACTTCTCATCACGGCGGCTAATCTCGGCAGGGTCAAGAAATAATTTATTACTAATATGGCTCCAGATTAAATTTTACGGTCTACAAGTTTTGGTGCAAATAAATGTTTAGTCTTTCATGCAAGAGATTCTTCGCCCTGTCATTTCTCTCACCTCACTGACTGGGGGATACCAAGCGCTCGAAATCGCACGCCTTTTTACTTACTTTTCCAAGATGAAGTCCATAAATAAGACATCCCTTTTTTACCCCATATAAAAATCATATGCTTTATTACTGATTAAGACTAATATCAGTGCAGCGACTGCAGCGCGTAGCTACTTTCCCGTTTTCGAACAATTTCGTTTTTGATTTGATTACCGCCACAAATATAAAACATAGAGTTCTGAAATTCATATATATGACTAGCTTCCGCCCGCGACTTCGTCCGCGTGGAATAGTTACTTTGGGCTAACGCTAACTTTAACCCGCGACTTCGTTTATATAGGTGAGTGAGTAAGTACTGGGTCTTATAATCTTATATCATGTAGATTGTAGGTTATTCTCAAAAATACCGTCTAGCCAACGGCGGGTACGGTGCGGTTATGCATTTCCCCCCGAGAAAAAAAAAAAGTTTATTCTCAAAAAAAAAACAAACTTATGTTATTTTAAAGTACTTCTGCGTACACTATATTTTTAGTTTTGTTTTCTTCCGGCAGAAGTAGATAGCTAACTGGGGCCACCGCCCTTCCCCCTCATGACTGCCCGCCGGCTTTGCACATTGTGCGCGCAGTACTCGATCATTATTTTGCTGTGATGTTATTTTAAAACTGCGATATCTCCTAAGATATTCATTTAAATCGAGTGATGTAAAGGGCAATTTTGTTTTAAATTAAATACTTGTGATGAATAACGTATTTATTTGGATAAGGATGGTATTAATATCACGTTTATAAAAATACCTTCGCAAATAATGCATTATTTTAGAACAAATTTGTTTAGCATAAAAAAGGTTATAGTGAGCTAACCTTAAAAGATAGACATATGCTGTCGCGGACTTTTTTTAGAACTTTTTAAGGGGAACAATTCTGTCATACATGATTTTTGCGAAACTTTAACTGTTTACGCAGCGCACGCAGCGGAAGCTCTCAATAGGAAAAAAATCCCCCCGATTTTTAAACATTCTTCATTGGTGCTCCGCTCCTATTGGTCTTAGCGTGATGATATATAGCCTATAGCCTTCCTCGATAAATGGGCTATCTAACACTGAAAGAATTTCTCAAATCAGACCAGTAGTTCCTGAGATTAGCGCGTTCAAGCAAACAAACATTAGTATAGAATATTTTTAAACGTATTATCTAAACATTTTTAAAGACATAAACATGATTAATAATATTTCACTCGATACAAAAATCACTCTGTCCATTATTTTAAAACAGCTGTGAATCAGAAAATATGTATATATACATAATAATATATGACTGAAAATGTAAAAACACATTTTATAATTTTGAAATCCAGTTTTCCAAAAATTGATAAAACGTATTAAAAAGTAACGTTTTCTTTCGATCACAGCGCGTAAGCGACATTAGAAGCTATGCAATTATCAACTGTACTACCCTGCAATAAAGTAACCGTCTCGTGCGTGAGTAGATTTTCTGCAAACCTGGAACTTGGAAGTAATCGAGAACGGACACACGAGTAGGTACGCGACGAGCGCGAGGCTCGCGCTGGGTTAACATAGCCGCCTGTCCGCAATTATTAGAAAATTGCGCGCTTTTATAAATTCTTTGTTTTCTTCTAAAGCCTATAACAAAATTTTCTAATTTTTTGGATTAAAGCTTTACGCGTTAGCATAGAATAGTCAACTCATCTTTAATAACTTTAATACAGTATTAGGCTCACTGCGACATAAAATGTAATTTACAAAGAAAGCTGAACCTTCATTTTTCTAATATTTTTATTACAACATTTTTATATAGTCTTACAGCGTATTCAATGAATTTTAGAAACTTAAATTCAATATCGCTAAAATAAGTAACAATTTTTTACCTAACAGTATAGCAAGTGTCTAAAATTTCTAAAAACTATAAAATATACAGCTGCTAACGTATAATGGCAGATGAAATCAAAATATTGCACTTAAATTTTATATTGCTGATTTTATTAAGAGATGTTGCAAATACCTAAATAATACCTAACGCCGATGTAGAAAAGTTCTAAAAAGTTGCAAAAGTGTCTATAAACATGTCCCTGACGATATATGTCAAAATAAACAACTTTAGAATTATCATAACTTTTGCGTTAAAAACACCGTCCCACTACTGGACTACTACGATATTTTGCTAGGCGGCCGTACCGATTGCGCGACCGAGTGCGCTTGTGTGCGTGAGCGACGCACACAAACAGAGACTAGAGAAATTTACCTAAACGAGCTCGGGCTCGCGCGGATGGTGGGCCCTTAAAATTTGTCACCGACTTTAATATAGAAGTGTGGTGTTGTCTGTACCTATTCTTATTTTGTAAAATATTTTTTATTTTTAACTTTTAAGTGAATGAAGTCTTTTTAGTGAAAGAAACCCCAATATACTCGATGATTAAATTAGGGTTTCCGTCGATTTTCATGGGATCCCATTATCAGATCCTGACTTTGGTGACCTTGAGACCATCCCAGGAGTATACTCTATCGAATACAAAAAGAATTTTGAAAATCGGTCAACAATTGGCGGAGTAATCGCGTAACATATACTTCACAAAATACGTTGGACTCACGTAAAAATTAAATGGTTTTTCTCGATTTTTATGGGATCCTATTATCAGATCCTAACTTTGGTGACCATGGGACCACTCTTGGAGTATCCCCTATCGAACACAAAAAGAATCATCAAAATCGGTTCATAAACGACGAAGTTATCCGCGAACAAACATGAAAAAAAGCATATATATACGGTCGAATTGAGTAACCTCCTTTTTTCGAAGTCGGTTAAAAATAAACTACCACCCTGCCAAATTTAATCTTTGTACGTCAAGCAGTTTTCGAGATTTCTTATTCTTAATGAGTGACCTTTCGCTTTTAATATAGATTTAAGTTTAATATAGATGTGTACTGTACTTATATTTTTAAGAGCACAATTAATTATATTGGAATTTCAAAGTTTTTAAACTTAATACGTTGCTATCTTTTATGAAAATAACAGTTGATTGAAGTAAGTTTAGTCGTTCCGATTGAGGATAGGTCTTGCTAGACGTAAGTCGAAACAAAGCGCGCGAAAGTGTCACACGAAATGTGACAACAGATGAAAGGTGGCAGTGGGGCGGTAAAATTCAAATTTTAGATGCGTTCGTTTCTGAATAATGCGTTTGCCATCATACATAGTATTATATTAAATTAATTAAATACTGAAGGCACTTCCATAAAATCTATATTGTGACAAATAATATATATAAACATTGTTTAACAATTTTAATTAGTGGTCTATCTAGGTCCTGGACCCAGCCCAGGGGGGGGTCATGACCCCCATGACCCTCCCCCTGGATCCGGCCTTGTCTATTTCTCTAGATTTATTTTCGATCTGTACTTGTTCTTTATTACTGCAACTGCAGAAAAGCCTGTTTCGCACAAGTGCGATGTCGTGAATGGTAGCAGAACCCTCAGTGCTGTAGTGCTGATGGCACGATATTCGTGAGAAACTAAGCTCCAAAATTCAAGCAGTTTTCCTTTGTCGTATTGGAGCTTAAGGCTGGACACAGACAGCCAATCTATGTGAATCGCCTCACGACGCCCTTGGGAGTTTGATATACCTAAGTGTAATATAAAGAAAATTGTTAAAATGGTTATTTTACATTATTTATTTACAACAAGAAAGTATTAAAAAAAATATAAATTTATTATGATGTTTCCGTGGTGAAGAACTGACACTTTAAATAACTTTTTTATGGTTTGTTTACATTTTGTCTCAGGGCAAAATGAATACACTACAGCTACATGACTTTCCAACTGATGTTTTACTTAGCACAGACTTTGATATGTCTTATGTTGTATGTGACAAATTTTGTGAAATGTTACTAATTAATTAGCATGACTAAAAAAGAATCCGTACTAATATTACCAATGTGCAAGAAACTCCGTTTGTTACACTTTCATACTTAAACCAATGAACTCATTTTATTAACATTTGGTATAGATACAGCTTAAGCCTTAAGGATTGATATAAATTAATTTTTATCCCGAGCTTTAAAAAGTTCCCTAGGGAAGTTGTGATATAACCAAACTCCAGATATAACTGAATTAATGAAAATGTAATTTTTAATTAAAGGAAAATTATATCTACAAGTATGTCTTGCTAATCATGAAAGAGGTTATATATTATTGTTAGGGAGAACTCTGAAACTACGTATACAATTTCGATGAAATTTAGTGTACTGCATGTTACCCATCGACAACGGTCTTTTAGATTAATTTTGTACATAAAATATACGAGGGTGGGTCAAAAAGTTCGCGGAATGGAGGGTAAAAAGTAAGAAATAAAACACAAAATTATTTTTCCTTCTCAATGTATTCCCCCTTAACTCTAATACATTTATTAGACCTATCAATTAATTTATTAATACCTTCGAAAAAAAATGATTTCTCTTTGTCGTCAAAATAGGCCGAAATTGCGTTCTTCACTTCTTCATCGCTGGAAAATTTCTTCCCTCGAAGGTCTTTTTTCATTTTTGGGAACAAATAATAATCACTTGGGGCTAAATCTGGGCTATAGGGAGGATGGTCCAAGATTTCGAAGCCCACTCTTTGAACAGCAGCCATCGCAACTTGCGCCTTGTACACGGGTGCATTGTCGTGCAAAAGGATCACATCTTTAGTCAATTCTCCCCGTCTTTTTTCTCTCACAGCATCTCGCAGACGTTCTAATAGTGCAGCGTAGTACTCTCCAGTGATAGAGACACCCTTTTCTTTATAATCAATAAGGAGGATTCCTTCTGAATCCCAGAAAACAGTAGCCATGAGTTTTCCAGCCGACGGAGACACTGAATTTCTTCGGAGGTGGTGTGCCCTTTTTGTGCGACTGCATGGAGTCTTGTTTGGACTCAGGCTCATAATGATGAACCCAAGTTTCATCTCCAGTCACAATTCGGTTCAAAACTATATCCTTTTGTTCACCACAGAGCGCTAAAAACTCGCGTCAACACTCAACTCGCCGCTGCTTCTGGTGTGGCGTGAGCATTCTCGGCACCCATCTTGCACACACCTTTGACATGCCAAGATGGTCGTGTAGGATGTTCAAAATGGTTGTAGCTGATACTCCAATCATTTCTGGAAGCTGTTTCTTCTTTAAACGGGCATCTTCCAATATGATTTTTTCAAGTTTTTCGACGTTTTCTGCCGTGGTTGCCTCGACAGGCCGCCCTGGCCTCGGATCATCTTCAATCGAATCCCTGCCTTGCTTAAACAGGTTGTGCCACTTGTAAACCATGGTTTTACCAGGGCAAGAGTCCCCGTAAACAGAAGACATCTCTTCCAAAATAGTCTGGGGAGGTTTTCCTTGTTTGGTAAGGAACTTGATGACTGCGCGAAACTCAATTTTCTCCATGTTGCAAATTTTCTTCCAGATTGACTTGTTGATTGATGTGTAGCTCAGGTAATTATGAATCAGGTATTTTTTTTTTTGAAACTTAGTATTTATACTCTTAATGAGTGTCACAACTAGTGCAGGTAGTAAAAAGTCACCTTTCCCCCCTCCATGCCCCTCATTCCGCGAACTTTTTGACCCGCCCTCGTATTTATTAGGGTAGTTTATTGTTTCTTAAATTCTTTGTGCTTTTATTATAAAAACAAAAGTATTGTCTACTGCATGTTATGTAGTCCAACTTAAAAGATAGGATAGTTTTTATCTTAATTACACTGGTGGGCAAAAAAAATATAAAAATCCGGGAGCAAAAAGCTTACTATGTGATTTTTCGATGGTTTTGGTTCGATGAGTCCAAATCTGCTTACAGATTTCAGCTATCTAATGTAGTTTTTTAGATATTTACATTTAAATAAAATACTGGTATTTATATACAGGATGTCCCTAAAACAATGGATAAACCTGTAACTTTAGATCGACTTTATCATGGCCTCCCTTACCACAAATTTTGACCTTAGTGAAAATATCACGGTTTCAGAGATATTTATTGTTTTTGAATTTTTCGAAAATTTCCAAGTACAATTAGTTGTTATAGTGCCATTTCTAAAAAAATACAAATGAAGAGAATTTTCGATTTCGTTTTTTCCATTTCACAAGCGATAGTTCAGCTATCAAAAACAAAGACTTAAATTTAACAAACTAGCTTGGTGTTTAAAAAAAAATAAACAAAGAAAATTAAAAATGAAATTAATTTTCACATATCTACTACCAAACCACAGCAAGACGTTGCCAGGTCAGGCTAATAAATATGAAAGTGTTATAAGTATGGTATTTTTTACAGCATCAATGTGTAATGGCAATAAATAACTTTGTTCAAATCATATTGATTTTTAAAATAACAACAGATCCCTATAAATTAATAAATTCATTTATCCGAATAAATGAGTCATATAATAACAAAGTCTGCAATATCCTCACTTTGAAATTTTTCGGGAAGCGGTAAAATATTATATCGTAGATTAAATTTGTCCCAGGACATAGATTTTTTAAATACGATAAACTGACTATAAGAATAACGATATTAGATAATACCGATAAACATATATAGCTTAGTTTAAGCATAAATCAAGTAAAACCGTTGGAGACTGCCAACTTTGATAGGGACACTCGGAGATTGCCGAGTTTGATTGAGACAGGCATGGAGTTTGCCATGTTTGTTACCAATAGACTAGACGCCGTAGTATACTACTCCCCAAAATATTGATACTTGATAATTATGAGAATTTGAAGTTTTAATAGTAACTAAATATATTTATTTATACATATTAATATTTATTTAGTATTTATATATAATATCTAATGAACTTAACAATATTAAACTCAGTCAGTAACAGCAATATATTATTAAGATTTTTTTTTATTTAAAATGCTTGATGAAAATTATTCAAATCTCACATAGTTTTCGCATTTGAAAACCCCTTTTTGTGTTGACATGTAGGCTTTACTGGAAGATGACTAAGGAAATAACTGTAAAAAAAAGAAACAGAAAATAGATTGCGTATTATTACGATTATTTAATGATAATAAGTAAGTACCTATACGTTGTTTAGAAACACGCTTTGACTTTCTCCTTAATCTATGAACTTTTCAAAACGTCAAGAGTTCCACACTCTAGCTCAACTAGCTTCGTCATCAGATTAGCTCAAAAATACAAAATTATTCTATTGTCATCCGAAGTACATAAACATGCATAGTTTAATTTCGGAAAGATATTTTTTATGCACACAAAAAAAATAATAGGTATAAACAAATAAAAATCAAAGTATCAAGACCATGCCATTTATGCAAACATACCGCTACTTTTTAGCTACATTTTGTTTGCAGTTTTTTGGTTGAGCCGTACGTTTCCGCGTCTTGTTTGATACACTGGGCGATGCCAGACACTCCATATTTCAAGTTTTTAATGAAATGATAAGTTAAATATCACAAAATTCAACATAAAACAATAAAAACATTAACACAACTCCAACGACTTTTGTAGATCTTGACTGCCATTTCAGTTATGAATACTGTGCTCTGATTGGTCGTTATGGATTTTGCCATCTTTGAATTGAATGGTACAGGACAATGCCGGGTTTGTTACGAAATCAAAATTTTAACCAGTATTTTGTATAGGATAATGCCATATTTAATTTATAATGTGTTTACCTATATAAACTACGTCCACAGATTAATAAAACAGCGTTTTTAGTTCTTTTTTGACATTGAGTGGATATTGCCGCCTTTGTTATTATATGACTCAAATACTTAACTTCCCTATCATGCCGATCTTAGACTCGGACAAAGGTGTTTATACCTATATTACTATTTAGCTTACCTGTAAGCACTCAGATATTTTATTCTTGTCAGCTTCATTGTGAATATCAAAAAATGTGAAACGTCGCCACTGAAAAAGGTCAGATTTAACTTTAGCATTAAACATTATTAAGTGTTTCTTCCTAATTTTTATCACAACTCAAGGTAAATGAAAAAATGATTTTATCCATTAACAAACTAAAATGACAATGATTGACTCCCATTTCATCTCAGTTTCAACAGTAACTAATAGATAGACATGAACACTATTTACCTCCAAAAACGCCATTATCAGTTAACGTTGTGAGTAATTAAATATTATCAATAGTACCTAATTAATTAGCATGTCGTTACAGTTATTTTTGTAATATAATGAAACAAAACAAATAAGAACTTTTAACTTAAATTAGAATGTTGTACTGTGTGTAGGTATATTTAAATATTACGAGTACAACAAAGACTAGATGGGCCCCAGTATTAATTGGTAACTTAAAAACACCTAATTGCACATTATATGGAATTATGGAATATATATACAGGAAAAATATCTCCAAAACATTAAAAATACCTATTACTGGCTAACTGGCTATTCTAAGATTTTGACAGAATTATTTTTTGGCATTTGATTGAACTGTCAGTCTGTCAATGTCAAGTAGCATGGAAATGTTGCCCGGTGACTATATTAAATTCCCCCCAAATCTGCTCCTAAATTCCCTAACAATTCGCCCTGAGAGCATGGACTTGTCATCTGCCCTTTTCACTCCTTAGTAATATCTGTCAAATTTATCGATTTTTGTCGAGTATGTCGATCTTAGCTGTCAATTTTGTTTATCGAGAGTTCTATGCTCGCAGGGCTGGTTTGTTATGAAAATTAAAACTAAGGATCAAAAAAGAAAGTGCGATACTACAATATTGCTAAGGGGATCACTGTTACCAAATTGCTTAGCTTAGAGAGCGTTTAAATGGTCATACAAAAACCTAATACTTTATTCTAGCACAAGTATTTACAATTTCTACAATATTTGTTACTGCACTATTTTACTGCCCGCATAAACCAAGGCAAAACACTTGCTTGCTTTGAAGTGATATTTTGCTAAAAAAAAAACCATGAGGCTGACACAAGCTAATGTCATTTCATTATTTTTTTCCGTGGAGCGCTTTTAAAATTATCTTCTTTATTTAAATGTTAAATTCTAGTTGTATCTTCAACTTTTCTGCATTCTTAAGAAAATGTTAGAAAAATGAATGAAATCAAGGAGTGTGCACACGAACGCAGCGTTAGGTAGTGCTACTAATAGTTCACCTCGTTACCTATCTACGAGAGCAAGGAGAACATAGAACACATTGAAGGAGAAGCAGGCAGGCTATTAGAATGACCAAAAAAAGACCTGTTTTCCAAATATCTATTGTGTCTTAGAATAATAACCAGGGTGTCCACTGCTAATGTTCAAAAAAAATCCCTGACTTTTCCCTGACTTTCCCTGACCATTTTTCAAATTTCCCTGACCAACTATATTCATTTTACAGAAAAATAAAATACAATACTTTTTTTCGAAAATATTAAGTATTTTTTGTTGCAATTTTCAGACCAAATTGTATCTAAAATTTCATTTTTTAAGTACTTACTTAATTTATATTTTAAGGCACAGTATTTTTAGAAAGTACACTGACGAAAAAATAAACCGAGCCACCCTTAACATTTGAGTTCAAATGCAATTTCCTTCAAGTGTTTGTACCTTTGTTAAATAAGAAATATATCGGCAAAAAGGCTCTTATTGAATAGGTACTAAGATACTTGTAATAAACACAATCACTTTTCATTAATCTTTTGAGGGTTGGCTTCTTCTTCGTGAGTTAGTCGCTATCATTGGCGATAACCTCATCCGGAACGTGGTCTGAGCCATGCTGGAGGGAGAGAGGACGTGGGACGCGGTAAATTCCTTCTGCGTGGACGTGATGGAGACGCAGAAGGAGTCGGCGGAGAGGGCCAGGGAGGAGGATCCCATGGCCGATCCGTACCACCGTAGAAGGACGGGGCGGAGGAGGCGGAATTACGGATTCCGGATCCGTTCCCCCAGAGAAATCCCAAGCATGGATCGCTCCATTTTTCTTTGTGCTACCTGTAGGACGTGTATATGTTGTCTAGTCAGGGTCCAGGTCTCAGCCCCATACACGAGCACCAGTTAATTCCTCTCCATTTATGTTGATACCCCTATCAGACCAGTCGAGGAGCTTAAATGTATCTTCCAAGCACGCCGTGAACAACTTAGGGGAGATTGTGTCACCTTGTCGCACACCTCTTTTAATAGGAACACGATCGGAAAGGTCGTGGAGTTTCACTTGACTATAATGACTTTTCTGCGTAGTTGCTCTTTTTGTCATTAGTCTTCAGATTATGGTTGTTTTTGTTGTTAAAGATAGATAATCCGCTCTAGGAAGCTATACTTAAGCTATCGCATTACTTCAATTGGAGCCTTAGTCATCGTCGGGTTGCTCAAATGTTACGGCGTTTCACGATGCAGCGCTTGTATAGAAGATACCTAGAGGCTGGAGCCTTCGATCGACGCGCAGAAACTGACAGGCCACGGGCTACATCCTCCGCAGATGATCGACACATGCATTTGAATGTCCCGAGGAATCGGCTTCAGAACGCATTGCAGGTCCAACAACAGCTTCGTGACGAACGTGGGGTGGCCATAAGCGCGCGTACAGTCAGGATAAGGTTAGCCGAGCGCAACTTAACACCTCAAAGTGCTATAATAGACTCAAAATTAACTATAGCCTACCGCAGAGCACGCTTTCAATTTGCTTGGCATATAGAATGGATACTGGATCAATGGACGCATGTTATTTTTTCTGGCGAGATAAGAGTGTCTTTACAGAAATCATCGAAGACAGAGACTGTACCGTTGCCCTAGAAAACGTTTCGCTCAGTGCTGTATCGAAGAAACTGTTGCTTATGATGGCTCCATTATGGAGTCTCCATAATGGTGTGGGGCGGCATTTCCCTAACAGCATAAAAATAGATGGTTTATATCGAATCCAATGCTTATTCACGCGGACTGGCCACAGAACGATATATCCGTGATGTTCTTGAAGATCATGTGGTACCTTACTCAGGATGTATTTAAGATGAGATGTTTCTAATGTGCATGATAATGCAAGACCCTATAAAGCGAGATTTGTTACGCAATATAATACTCGGGCACGTTGGCATTCGTATCATGGATTGGCCAGCACGGAGCCCTCATTTGAACCCCATCGAATATCTTTAGGACGAATTAAAACATAGGGCCTAAGATAGGGTTCCAGCTTCTTCAAAACCTTATGGGCTCAGAATGGCGATAGATGAAGAATGGAACAACATCCTCCAAGACATCATAGTAAAATTGGTAAGATCAATAGGTTCCAATATGCAAGCAGTTATTCAAGCTAGAGGCGGCAGGCAACACACAATTACTAATACATTGATTTTTATTGTTTTCTGATGTTTTTTATTGTAACTTTATGTTTCAAATGACTTTTCATTCTAGGGGTAGAAACTCGGCAGAATAGTTGTCTTAACACCATACAATAAAAAACTTTCAATATAAAGCCTATAAAATTAACAACACACAGGTGCGTATAAAGTATGCGCGGCAAACCCTTGAACATTGGCTCGCACGGCGACCGCGCGCTATGTGGCCGGGATCGCCGCGCGCGGCAGCTCGAGCATTGCCGCGGTCGAACGTGCCGAGAGGCGAACTGCTTCTTGTCGGTTTTTGAGACCGCATCAAAGGAGCTCGAATCGTCCGCTCGCGCGCAGTCGGGACGCTGTTTTGTTTCGGGGATTTGGCTCATAGGTAGATAGGTAGGCCCACGACGTAAAACGGACGACTCGTAGGTTTACAAAAATGAATCCGCCGCGGGCTGTACGAGCTGGATTGCATGCCGCGCGCGGCAGCTGCGTTCTGCTAAATTATTATCTAAAAATTGGCTCGCGCGGCTGCCGCGCGTAGTTTATACGCACTTTAACGATACCACTTTCATCAAAATTGTGTTCATACATTTGAACTCAAGGGTTAAAGGTGGCTCTGTTGATTTGTCTGCCAAAATTATGTTATAATGTGCGAACCCGAACAAAAATAATCCGATAGTCAAGATTAAGAATCATTCTACCAAAATCATGAAGTAAACATATTCCTCATTTGACAATCACTGGGAAATTTGGGGACCAAACAGTGTAAAATCCAAATTTTTCCCTGACTTTCAAGGTATCCCCTCGATTTCACTGACTTTCCCTGACTGCTTTGAGCTTCCCTGACTTTTCCCTGACTCTCCCTGACTTTCCAGAATGTGGACACCCTGATAACGCATGGAAACCTAAACCCTTTAAGCGCGTACAATTTGATGCAACTTTGAGTCATAAATGATGCACTACGCCGGACAGCAGGTTAATGTGCTTCGAACCCATCTCTCGTAAAATAATTAAAAATGTCGATTTGTGCAGTTAAATGCTGTCACAACACAACTGGAAAGATTAAAAAGTGTATTATCATTACATATCACAGTTACTATTTATAAATTGTTTAGTATTTTATCCATGTGTGCTAATTACACGAAACTCTTTATTTCAATAGCTGTGCTGCTGCCAGCTTGGAAACATAATTGTTCCATTTTAACCGACAAAAAACTTTGTGAATAAGTAATATAAAAAACATTTACCTAATCATATTCATGCATGCGACGCTTGTCCTGTTCATGATGAAGGTTAATTTGAATTTAAAAGTAAAAAAAAAAAACATTTTTGCTTACTATATTTTTTTTAATCATTTCATTTATTTTGTATTACTGTGGTCACATTAGCGGCTTTGCAAGAACTATCATCCAATAATCTAAGATGACCGAAATCATATCCAGACATTGAACTATGGACAATTAATTTCTTACTTTTACATGTGTGCTAACTATTACATAAAGTATTAATCAAAATCGAATAAGGAACCTTATTTTGGATCCTATGTGATGAACTAAGCTTCATAATTATGTACTTATAAATTATAAAACTATTGCGTCGCACACGTCTTAACAAATCGACAGCAACCGCCGAAATGAACAACGCTAGTGTGACCACGCAGCGCGAATAGTTAGCGCGCTAAAACCATTTGATGTACCGTACCACCCACCACGCGCCTGATAACGCACACGACGCCCGAATATTCTCGACGATAGCCGAATATGACTGGCCACATCTGCGTGTATCGCGTCATAGCACGAAGCTTCGGGAGGATAGGCGCAGGTAGGGCCAAAGCGTTAGAATAATAACGCAAAAAAAAAATTATACAAAAAATAAAAACCGACTTCAAAAACACTGAAAAGTAAAAAATAATATAAAAATAGGTACAGACAACATCACACTTCTATAGTGAAGTCGGTGCCAAACGATGATCGCCTAGAAAATCTTAAAATTGAGCACCGACTTTAATATCTTAGTTTCTTCAAATTCCAGACCAATTTCGATTCTACCAGCACTTAGTAAAATATTCGAAAAAATTGGGTTATTGCCCGTGGTTCACCTGCGTAGTCCACCTATGTGTACCACGGGGAAAAAAACTTCCCTTGGTTTACTAAAATTAATAAATATTTACCTACATAATACTGCAAGCTAAAATAAACAATAACACTTCACTTTATTTTTTATTGATAAAATACTATTTATGCTAAAAGCGCCATCTTTTGACGGCCATCATTAATTTATCGATAAAAACGAATAAAAGCAGAATAAAGCAAAAACACGAACTAAATGCTTACCTACATTTCAAAAAATTACATGGCATATCTACACTAATATTATAAAGAGAAAAACTTTGTTTGTTTGTTTGTTTGGTTGTAATGAATCTCTCTCAAAAACTACTGGACCGTTTTTAAAAATTCTTTCACCATTCGAAAGCTACATTATCCACGAGTAACATAAGAAAAATTTTATTTTGGAAAAAATAGGATTCCTTAAGATGTTTGGGTTTTTCGGACACAAGGTGTAAAAAATCAACCAGAAAAGTAACTTATTTTGCGTACGCTGCCTAAACTATAAAAGATAGAACCATAAAATGTTCTAATTAATTGTAGATCTTATAAATATCTACAAAAAAGTCCGCGACACACTATACCTATCTATGTCGAGTGAGGCACAACAACCATTTTTTTATTTAAAAATCTGTATTTTTTTGGACTACATTTAAACGAATTTATAAACGAAATTATTTCATCACTAAGTAGAGTTTATGTAGATAATATTTAGTCTTTGAATGATTAAAATTGGATGTTTGGTTTTGAAGTTATGGCGAAATTAAAATATTATTTAAGGTTATGGAATAAAATGGAGGAAAAAATTAAACACATTCGGCCCGTTCCAGATAAGCATTTTTAGCCATAAATACCAACATTTTTAGCATCTCTGCGTTCCAGTAGCCGGTGATGCTAGTTTTTCTTGCTGGTTGTCATGCGTTTCATTTAAGCATTTTTAACACGAAATGCTAGCATCAAATACCCATGCTAATAGATGGGTCCTCTGATACCACTTTTTGACAGCTTTCAAATTTGACATTTGGAATCTTTTTTTCATGAATCAAAAAGGATTTTCAGCGGATTTAAAAAAAATATTGAAAGATATTTGTAGTATTAGCCAATTCTGATTTATATTATAAAAAAATTTAAGTGGCTGGATAAATTAAGTGAGGTGTCAAAATTCAGCACGAAAAATCAGTACCTTGCGTTTCATTTGTAACAATTAGCGCGGCTAAAAATGTCAACATTTCTTAAAAGAAACGCAAAACGAGGCTAACATCAGATGTTAGCCTCAGAAAGTAGCAGTGCTTTATCTGGAACGCAGGGTGTGTTAAGCATTTTGATGGCGAAACGTAGTTCGCGGGCACAGCTAGTTTAAAAATAAAGAATGTTTCTACAATTTGTTCCATAATGTGCACCAACGGTACTCCGTTGTATATTGTTTTCATAGCTAAAACTTTGCCGCCAACACCATTATATTGTATTTAAAAAATGTAATAATATCTTGCGGCTTAGTTAAGTGCTTAGTGAAATGTGTTGTTTTGTGGCATCAATAGTCTTTTTAGAAGTCTATAAGAGGAAACACCAAGGTCGAGAGAATTCAAAAATAGGTATTTGTATATATATGTATTGCTATATAAATATAAATGTATTGCTGTTGCGCTGTATGTCCGAACTTAGCGCGATAGGGACAACTGCAGCTCGGACCGAAAATACCTATGAAAAGTACACAAAATATGAATTCGTAGTCCCCTGTTTTCTTCGCAAAAAATTGACCAATTTAATTACTTTTTGCGTAAAAATTAAAGCAAGACTTTTTCTGTGTTCCTATATTTTGCTTTTTTCATATAATCTTGTTCAATTTTTTTGCTGGAAGTTTGAATACATAAGAAAATTAGGGCTATTTTGTAGGTTTTTGAAGGTTTGAAATCTCCTTTATTAATTAACTCAATAAAAAAAGGAAAACATAGAAACATCCTTATAGTGGCGATTAATTTTATTGGAAAAAATAGAGCAACTAGTGCCATTATCCAGGAAGGAAACTGGGACTACGTTTGTATGGAAAAACGGCCTGTACGATTGCCTCTTAACACACAGCAGTCATTTGATGAAATGTTATAATGCCAATCCTCAATTTTCTTTCGTACTTTATAATTAAATGTTTATGGACATACTGGTGAACCAAGGGAAGTTTTTTTCCCCGTGGTACACATAGGTGGACTACGCAGGTGAACCACGGGCAATAACCCCTATTTACAACGTCAATATTTTCATTTCCTCTGTCAACCTTAAATATTAGAGAAGTATCATCTGCAAATAGTACTGTATCGCACAGATTGTTAGTGAAGTGTGGGAGATCATTAATGTAAATTAAAAAAAGCAAAGGTCCCATAATCGATCCCTGAGGCACACCCATAGTTATAGATGCACCAACAGACTCAGTTTTGCTAATAACAACTTTCTGGACCCTATTGGACAAATAAGACTCCATAAGGCTAATTGCTTTTTCGGTGACACCATAATGTTTGAGTTTATTTAAAAGAGTCTGGTGACTAACGCAGTCGAAAGCCTACGACAGGTCACAAAATATACCAATCACATCTTGTTTACACTCCCAAGCGGCAAAAATGTGTTTAAGAAGTGCAACTCCAGCATCTGTCGTGGAACGACCTTTGGTAAAACCAAATTGGTTCATATGAAAAATGTTATTACATGTGAAATGATATTAACTGCTGAGATACATGAGATGAAATGTTATAATGCCAATCCTCAATTTTCTTTCGTACTTTATAATTAAATGCTTATGGACATACTGGTGAACCAAGGGAAGTTTTTTTTCCCCGTGGTACACATAGGTGGACTACGCAGGTGAACCACGAGCAATAACCCAATTTTTACTCTTAAGTACTCTTTCTAAAGTATTGCATTGGTTCACAATTAATAACTTATCATTAAATTCAAATAAAACTAAATGTATAAAATTTTCATTGCCAAATGTAAGGAAAGTGGATACTATTGTGGAAATGAATAATCAAATTATTGAATTCATTGATTGTACCAAATTTTTGGGCATTAAATTAGATTTACGTTTGCAGTGGGACCCACATATTGAGTCCTTGGCAAACAGAATTAGTGCTGCGGCATATGCAGTCAAAAAATAAGACTACTTACTAATGTTGAAACGGCAAGATTGATTTACTTTAATTATTTTCACAGTGTTTTTTTTTATGTATGACCCGGCAATGACCTCCTCCCGCCTGATGTTAAGCGGTGAAAGAGGCCCAAATGAGTTGACAGATAGAGTAGGGACGACATCCACTATCCTACCTGCCCGCCCCTTGCCGGCCCAAAAGATGCTTTTTCACGCCTCTTTTGAAGGAACCCATGTTGTAGGATGGAGGAAACACGTGCGCAGGTAGAGAATTCCAAGTGTGGGATGAACGACAGAAGAAGGAATCTTGGAATTTCTTGGTACGGTGTGTGAAGGAGGACACGGTGTACGGATGACTCCGAAGGCCCTTACGCGTGTTTCTGTTAAAAAAAGGAGAGGAAGGGATAAGGTTAAAGAGCTCCTCAGAGCATTCCCCATGGAACATTCGGTAAAAGGCGCTAAGAGAGGCGATGTCACGACGAAGTTGTAGAGGCTCGAGGGTGTTAGTTACCTCTACATCGCCAATAATGCGAATAGCGCGACGCTGCAATCTGTCCAGAGCATCGAGCAGGTACTGAGCGGAGCCGTCCCAAAGGTGCGAGCAATATTCCACGCAAGACCTAACCTGAGTTTTATACAACAAGCATAGTTGGTCCGGCGCAAAATACCTACGCACCTTGTTCAGGACACCGAGTTTCCGTGAGGCAGTAGTTATGACGGATTCGATGTAGTCTCTGGGGTTCAGATCGCAGCGAATGTTCATTCCGAGCAAGGTGATGTTGCTCTGTGTGTGAAGGGTTGTGCCCTGAAGAGAAGGAAGGGGGAGGAAAGGTGACCTTTTCGCCGAAAACGCGCACACCTGTGTTTTCTTAGCATTGAACTCAACAAGATTGTTGGAGCCCCATTCGGAGACGAGGTCCAGCGTCCTGTTGAGCTCAATGATAAGATTCTGCCTCTCCCTACCAATATCACCACGAGCAGCCCCTGAGCTTCCGTGATATCCCCCATGCACTGTACTGTCGTCTGCATAGCAATGTATAGCTTCCAAGGAAAGCATGTCATTGATATGCAGAAGAAACAATGTTGGGGATAGAACGGAGCCTTACGGAACTCCAGCGTTCACTGCCACGAACCGCGAAGCGCAGCCGTCAACGACAACGCGAATTCTACGCTCGTGGAGGAAGCTGGCAATCCACGTACAGAACTGCGCGGGTAATCCGTATGCCGGAAGCTTGGAAAGAAGAGCCTTGTGCCAGACACTATCAAAGCTTTGGCGATGTCGAAACTAATAGCCACCGATTCGCCGGCGTTATCGATAGATTCACCCCATTTGTGCAAAAGGAACGCTAGAAGGTCACCTGTTGATCGTTTAGGACGAAATCCATACTGTCGGTCATTAAGTAACGAGTGACCTTCCAGATAACGGATCAGCTGGGTATTTAGGATCCTCTCCATGATTTTGCACAAAATGGAAGTGACGGCTATAGGACGATAGTTAGCCGGGTCAGAACGATCTCCCTTTTTGGGAACCGGCTGGACATTGGCCTCTTTCCAAGATTTCGGCACACAACCAGCAGAGAACGACAGACGGTATAGACGCGTCAGGACCGGAGTCAACTCCGCTGCACACTTCTTAAGAACAATCGCAGGAATGCCGTCTGGTCCACTTGCTTTTCAAGTATCGATCGACTGGAGCTCCGCCCGCACATCACGCTGTCTGATACGGATATCGGGCATGGTGCTGCCCCAAAGGGACAGTTTCGGAGGTTGTGCACCACAACACGGGAATGAGCCGCGAAGAGTTTTGCCAGGAGGTCGGCTTTCTCCTGCGGCTGATGAGCAAGTGAACTATCGGCATGTCTCAGCGGTGGCAGCGAGGGTTGGCAGAAGTTTGATTGCACAGCTTTGGCCAGGTGCCAGAAAGAACGGCTACCCGTAGGGTGCGCGAGTGTTATGTCGTATGGACTACTACTGTGGGGATCGGCTGCTAGTATAAAAAGTATTTTCGTACTTCAAAAAAGATCAGTTCGCGCTATTTATAATTTACGAACAAGGGATTCTCTAAGAGATTTATTTAGAGAAATTAATGTATTGACCTTAGCACGACAATACATTTATGAAAATTTGATTTGTCTATAAGAATTATAATACATTTGAAATCAATTTCCACGTTCACCAGTTAACACAAGAAATAAAAATAAACCTGCCGTTCCAACGTACAGACTCCAAAAAACTAGAGGCTCATTTATGGGGGAATGTATAACTTTTTACAACAAAGTTCCACATAGTCACACCTCGGACACTCCATACAAAGTTCGCAAATCAATTACCTATCACTACTACATTAGCAAATGATGTTTGCACACGTGCAAATGTGTGCGTGGAATCTAGTAGGGCTGAGTGCGCGGTTATCAATCGAAATGACGCGAGAAGTGCAGTGACTGCCTTCTCTTTTACCCGCATAGCGCTGTCTCTGTTATCGGCCGGCGCTCGCGTCTATTCGCCCGAGCGATCGCGCGAGCCCTTCTGTATGTATCAGTGATGTCTACAACGAAGTGCCGGGTGGGATGAGGTATTTGAAATGAGTGCAGGGAGGTGAGTGGCCGTTCTGTACGTAGTACTATTATCTATTCTGTGACATAGTGTAACTGACTTGCCTTTTCATAAGTTTAAAGCACATGTAAAAAAGACTCTAATGAGTAAAGGATATTATAAAGTCAACGATTATTTAAATGATGCCAATGCCTGGTGTTAATATGAAGTTATTATTCGTTATAATGTCAATAATCGTGTTGTTGTGTATACTCGTAGCTATTTGATGTTAACAAATATTGTTGGCAGAAAAGAACTGACACTGATTTTGAATTAGAATAAGTTATCAAATGTTTGGTAACAACATAATTTATTGTATTATAATTAGTGTAAGTATAAGTCTATAACTTATTTTTTGACATTTTAAGTGTATGTAAGTAAGTGTCACCGTAAAATTGCAAATACCGTTAGATTGTAATCTATCTCGCGAGATTGTAAACTATCGACAGATTGTGAACCGTAACACACTGCTTACAATTTAACGCATTATTTTTCGGTAGATTATAATCTATCGAAGTGAAACTGTTAGATCACAATCTGTCGCACGTTAAGGCGAGAATTTCCCAAATTTTCCGATCTTAGAACGTCTAGATCTGGATAATATTAGAACCCACAATTCTGAAATTCACACACCTTAAGCTTGAAGATATAATCTAGTGAACTGTGAAAGCAGAAACACGATTTAATCCATTTCACTCGATAGAAAAAAAAACCAAACATAGGTCTAAATCAAAAACTAAAACCACGATTTGAAATCGAAATATACATAAAACAGTATAAAAGTTATACCAAAACACGTAGTTCGTTATTATCTAGTGAACTGTGAAGACAGATTTTTTGATGTCATATAAAATATTTAGGAAAATGACGAAAATTCTATAATTTCGCTTGGTTGCAATCGCGCTCCATATAAGACAGTACTCGCCAAGTCGTCTCAGGGTATGGTCATGTCGCTTCGTGTCGCGGGCGCAAAAAAATATATTACGACTTTCTTTACGATCGAATTTTAATTTTGCAGTTTTCGTTTATTTTGTTAACTTTCATTATTCTTATAGATTAGTGTAGTAATATGGTGAATAGTGTAAATAATGGATTAGGTATTATAAAGGAGAAAACTATTTTAATCCTTCTTCCTAAATTATTTTATGTGTGAAAAAATATGTTTTTCGTTCTTTTTTTCTATAAGTTATTTTATGTGTAAAAATCGCTAATAAAAGAAGTCAAAGACGAAATGTTAAATCAAATGCATACAAAAAATGCTGAAAGAAAAGTGGTAAATATTTATTTCCCAAATGTTTATATTTTATTGCCGCGGCCATATAGCACAGTGCAGTGTTAATAAACCAGTATGATAATTTCTTCAAGTAAATATGCAACGATTTATAGGTTCAAAATAATGTTTCCTATAAAACTTTATTGCTGAATTCCTTTAAATACTTAATGTTACCCCCTTTATTCACAACGCCTTGTATCAAAGCTTTAGAAGGTAGAATCAACAGCACATTATACATGTAGCTAAATAATAGAGTTTTATTCGAGCCTATGTATTATATATGATTATGAACAGTAAAATAGTATTTTAGGAATCTTTTAAATTTCGTAACAATTATGGTCAAGCGTGAGTTGATTATAAAAAAGTAAAAAATAATTAACATAAATTTCCGTTCGATTTATGTAAAGATCACTTCATTGTATTAAAAGAAAATATCTGACCAGCGGAATTTTGTGAAACTTTATAAAATATTTGCTTTTGCCCGCTGCTTCGCCCGCATAAATGTCATAGAGGTTCCATACAAACAATTATTTTTTAGTTTTACCCCCTTAGATGGCGAATTTCCAACATACATGTCAAATTTCCGCTTTTTGTGCCTATTAATTACGGCTGTGCGTAATCTGTCAGTCACTCAGTAATGAAAGTGTTTTTATATAAATACGTCGGCCCACACTAGGATTTTCAACTGTGTCGTAGGTGCAGTTTTTTTCTTTTTGAAAACGTCGCCCCACACTAAGATTTTCTCCTGTGTTGTGGGTGCAGTTACGAACATAGAATATCACATGTACATACGCCCAGACCGGAAAAAAATTCTGTAGGCCATACAAAATATTTGTCCCGTACGGGAATCGAACCCGCGACCCGTTGCGCAGTAGGCGATCATTCGACCTCTGCGCTAACCGTGTCATCAAAGTTACAAACATAGAATATATTACATATCACATGCACATACGCCCAGACCGGAACATATTTCTGTATTCCATACATAATATTTGTCCCGTAACTACAAAAAAATATTTTACAAAAAATAAAAACCGACTTCAAAAACACTGAAAACTTAAAAATAATATAAGAATAGGTACAGACAACATCATTTTTCTGTATTGAAGTCGGCGCCAAACGATAATCTCCTAGAAAGTGTTAAAATTTGTCACCGACTTCAATATAGAAGTGTGATGTTGTCTGTACCTATTCTTATATTATTTTTAAGCTTTCAGTGTTTTTGAAGTCGTTTTTTATTTTTTGTAAAATATTTTTTATTTTTAAATTTTCAGTGAATGAAATCTTTTTAGTGAAAGAAGTGTGTTTTTAGTGCTTTCCTCCTCGATTTTCTATGGGATCCCATCATCAGATCCTGACTTTCGTGACCATGAGACCACCCTTGCTCTATACTCTATCGAATACAAAAATAATTTTGGACATCGGTTTAAAATGACGGAGTTATGAGGTAACAAACATAAAAAATACAACCGAATTGATAACCCGATGATTTGACGACACGTTTAGCGCAGAGGTCGAGTGCTCACCTACTGCGCAACGGGTCGCGGGTTCGATTCCCGTACGGGACAAATGTTTTGTATGGCCTACAGAAATTTGTTCCGGTCTGGGCGTATGTGCATGTGATATTCTATGTTTGTAACTGCACCCACGACACAGGAGAAAATCCTAGTGTGGGGCGACGTTTTTTTTTTTTTTTAAAAAAACAAAAAAAAAACAAAACAAAAAAAACCGCCTCATTTTTTGAAGTCGGTTAAAAATATTTGGGAATCGAACCCGCGACCAGTTGCGTAGTAGGCGATCACTCGAACTCTGTGCGCTAACCGTGTCGTCAAATGTAAAGTCATCATGGTAAAGAACGCTAGCTGTGTAGTACTTCCCGAGTTTTCTTACAGGCCTAAGGTGGTAGAATATTAATTAATATTTTAAAACCAGTTTGCTTAGAGACTAATACGGTTGCCTGATATTCATAGCGATTTGTGGCTTTCTTCTTGATAATCTTGTTTAGTACATGCACGCCCCTGTCACTCACGCAATGCAGCGTTATAAATACCTACCACTAAGTAGCGCGCCGGCGCGCCGACCGCTGCACACACGTGTAAAGAAATTCTTAGGTTGTGTGTGAAGTCGACCAACCCGCACTTGGCCAGCGTTGATGATGGTAGCACATCAAAAACAGGTTTGAGCTTGTTTCGAATTCATCTAATAATAATATGATGGATGACATACCTGCCAGAGATACCTGTCACAAAAATTGGGATATAATTAAAAACAAAAATACTATCGTTTTTGATGCTTGCTAAGGCAAGGATAAAAATACCTCCGTCTTACCTATTCCTGCCGCAAATCAGCAGTGCTTGCATTGCTGTGTTCCGGTGTGAAGGGTAAGATATGGCACTGAAATTACTGGGTACCGTGACTTTACATCTGATGTCAGAAGTTGGCAACGTACACTGTGGTTCTTGTGGGGCTTGCAGTTTTACTGCGAATCGCACAGGAACCACATGTATTATAGGTGACTGTTACCACTTACCATCAGGTGGGCAGTTTGCTTGTTTGCCAACTTATTAGCAATAAAATAAAACACACAACATTACATTTTTATTTTGAAGGAGTTTTTGTTTTGAAGTGGTGTCGGTATTTTTGTAAAAAAAATATTTTTATTTTTTTCGTGAAATTAATAATAGCTCTCTAAGTCAACTTGAAAGAATATACCTAACTGAGAGTCAATACGTACCTTTTATATCTAAAGACTAACTCCCTAACTCCTTAAAGTTAAGGATCCATCGTAAGCTCAGCATAGTGGAAGAATCCTTGAGATGATGTCTTTCAGACGCAAATACCTGAATAGCTTCAGAAAAAAAAACAGGAAAGACGTTGGACGTGCCTATTCTCTCGATTTTCTTGGGATTCCAATACTAGATCCTGACTTGATGGCATGGAACCACTTCGGGGGTATACTTTTCTGAATACAAAAAGAATTTTGAAAATCAGTTAATAAATGCCGAAGCTATGAGGTATGTGTTACCTCATAACTTCGTGAAGTCAGTAAAGTCGGTTAACAAATCAAATCGAAATAAGTTATAGTACTTATTTATTCAGTAATGTATTAAAATACCTACATATATCTATTAAAATATTTTTCTTCAAACTACTCATTAATTTTACTCTAATCATCGGAAAAGGCAACACTAAGTAATACATTACTACCCTGGAAAACGGCAGTAGTATTGTATGAAATTTCATTAATGACCCGTTCAACATAATTGCCCTGTTGTTTGTTTTTCTAATTTAAAAAGAAATTACAATTCATATTCATACAATTCATAAAAAATGTAGGCATTTTTCCAAAGAGATTTGAGTGGTTGTATAACATGTCACAAAAAATACACATGCGCAAAACAAATTAGATAAGACCCTACAAAGCCAATTTTATTTAAAAAAGAGAGGCAATTGGCTTTAATGGCGAAGATTAGCTTTTATTTTAATAAATTAAAAATTGTATTCGAGTGAATATTGTGCAGTGAAAGTGGTGTTTTTTGGTGCACATTCATGTTGACGGCAAGAAATAAGGGTTTTGTGGTGTACATGACAGTGAGTTTTTTTTTGTGGATTTTCCACTTCCGTCACCACCGTCAAGATAAGATTTGGTTTCTTAATAAGAACAATTTACATTTTTTTTTGTCATAAATAAATAAGTTTTTCTACAGTCAACTTCAGTTTTTTATTATTTTTTAATAAGTTGAAGGAAAAGCAGATTACACACCTCGTAAGTGAGCTATTAATGCCCTCGGGTTAGGGCAGATGCTCCGGTTTTGGCCACCGACCCCTTTTTGGCCATTTTGGACTTCAGAGCGATGTGATTAAGGCATAGACAGTTGTATTACTTTATGCTATATGGTTTTTAAAGTATTGAAATATAGCAACACTTTTACCGGTGACAGTTGGAAATGTGTGATATTTCACTTTGATGTAATAAGCCATTTTTGTAGACGGACGTGAATTTTTGTTTAATCTTAGCGAAAACAATAGGGCGAGCGGGTGAGTAATCAGTTGTAATTTTCGGTATCTTTATTTATTTTTTTGGATGCTTATGTTAATATTACATAAGAAACATATTGTCTCAATAGAAGTAAAGTTATTTTACCGCCACGCTTTTAAAAAGCGAGGTTATGCGTAGGTGGCCACTAATAGTACCTAAATTATAAGATTCACCATCTTTGGCCACACAGCTGGCCAAAAGTGGTGCACATAGGAACCCCAATTGTGGCCACATATTTTTGTTATTGACTTTTTAATGTGTGTTTTGATAGTTTTCGCTATTTTCAGAAAAACAAAATGTTCAGGCTTTCGAAGAAAAAGAAAGCAGATGATGTGAAAAGAAAATTATTACAAAGTATAAAACTATTACAAAGGGAAAGATGTTAGTACGATGTGATAAGTCAAACTAATTCCAAAGATATTTAGTAAAAATATCAGAGTATTCTTAGATGTTAAGAGATATTCTTATAGGTTAAGTAGAACTATAATAACTACAACTAAAGTTCTTTTCAACTTATAATTAAATAAATAAAAAAATTGCAAAACAAAACTAATATCAAAGATTGGTAGGCACTTACCTCAATGTTGATCTCTTTAATTTGTAAGTTGAAATTTAGTAGTAGGTATTTCTACATTGATAAAAACATTGACTGTTATTTTTAGTAACTGAATAATAAATTCTAGAATATTATGAATATATTTGTGTTTTATTTTTTGATGGCCAGAATTGGCACGGAATGTGGCCATAAATGGGGTAAATTTGGCCACAAGTGGCACAAAGTGTCATTTTTTTCTTTTTAAAATTTTTATGTATGTAGGTATTTAAATTTAAAAAAAAAATGTTTTGCTTAGAAAGAATAACATATTTTTGATTACTTTTTGAAACAATTAAGTATGTCCTTAACAAAAACTATACATTATGAAGGCATCAAAGTGGAAAAATCTCTTAAAATGGCCAAAACCGGGTCATCTGCCCTATTAGTTCCCTCGAGCAAGTGCTCGTGCACCAAACATCCGCGGGCATTAATAAGTCACTTAGCGCTATGTAACAATCTACTATTTCTAAATCAAACCGAATAGCCGTCGAAGTCAAACAAAAAAATTTAACAGTGCTTTATAAGTATATGCCGCCGCGTCAGTCATATTCTTAGCTTTTGTTTTAAATACTACTTCTAGCCAGTTCTAGCTAATCGAGCATTTCTTGTATTCTAGTGATGCATTCTATACTGCACAAAAGAAATAATGAATAAAATTTGAATTTACATTTTATTAATAACACATCATAGAAACATTTAAAACCTTTGAAATTGTGAAGAAACGGTCTAATTATGATGAATCTTGAAAAGTCTAATTATTGATAATTGCTTTACGTCTCTTTCTTATAAAATATATGTTTGTATCGGTATTATAATGGTGGACGAGTACAATGACGTCACTAGCAAATAAAATCTTTTTAAACTTTGTTATTTTTTAAGTTATTAAAAAAATCACGTGGTTGTTTGTCAAATAAAAATACTATGTAATGTAACAATTAAAAAGTGTTCATATTTACATACAAGTAAAGATACAATAAAAAATAGCAATGAAGTCATAAAGCTGTATCTTTATTGGTTGTATTACTGTAGGTACTTACCTCAGTTTATAAATCAATACTTATTTGTAACCTAGCAAAAAGTATATTGCATACGATATAAAACGTCCTTGTTATACTGTTATATTTTTACTGTGCGGCACATGATGTTGGCGCCTGTTCAGTGGCCGCGTCCGCGCTAACGTCATGTACAAATGAACGGTGTGAAGTGCGGAACATATGGGCTTGCACGTGGAAATTCCTCGCCTTAAAAGAAGTAACAAAAAGTGTATTTTAAGCTGTAAAAAATATGAAAAAATACACGCGGAGAAATTAACTTCGTTAGTCCCGATACTCCTGATGCTCCAATACATTTTAATTCTATCTTGATTCTAGGCACGGTACTAAACTTTTAGGTGCTGAGTTGCAAGTTGCAAGGCTTACATACATTTAAACCGAATTAAAAAAAAAGGTTATCAATTCGACCCGTATGTATGTAATATTTACAGAACTGTCCAGTTTTTTAATATGTTAGTCTATATCAGCGTCTGAACAAATGTGCCAAATTTCAAAAGTGTATGTAGGTATGCATGTTTTTATGTTTGTGTTCGCATATCTCCGGAACTACAAGTCCAATTTAAGTAATTCTTTTTTTGTTGTACTAGATATTGTTTAACTTAGGGAATACTGTAAGTTTCATCAAAATCGGTTTAGTAGTTTTTGAGATAGGGAATTTTAACTGACTTTTTAACCGACTTCAAAAAAAAATAAAGTTAAGTACTTACTTACAAATAAAAAAATATTTTACAAAAAGTTATCAATTCGACCCGTATGTATGTAATATTAAAAAAATATTTTACAAAAAGTTATCAATTCGACCCGTATGTATGTAATATTTCCAGAACTGCCCAGTTTTTTAACCGACTTCATTATGTTTGTGTTCGCATATCTCCGGAACTACAAGTACGATTTAAGTAATTCTTTTTTTGTTGTACTAAGTATTGTTCAACTTAGGGAATACTGCAAGTTTCATAAAAATCGGTTCAGTAGTTTTTGAGATAGGGAATTTTAAACGACTTTTTAACAGACTTCAAAATAAAAATAAAGTTAAGTACTTACAAATAAAAAAATATTTTACAAAAAGTCAAAACCGACTTCAAAAAAGTTAAAAATAATATAAGAATATTCACAGACAACATCACACTTCTATATTGAAGTCGGTGACAAATTTTAAGATTTTCTAGGCGATCATCGTTTGGCACCGACTTCGATATAATAAGTGTGATGTTGTCTGTGGCTATTCTTATATTATTTTTAACTTTTTTGAAGTCGGTTTTTTTTGGAATGCATTCGGATTTATTTGCCGATCGGTTATTTTTAGAAGCCATCTACTTTTATTATTATTGTCTAAATTATAAGTTGATATGATATATTTAAAACTGACTTCAAAAAAGTTAAAAATAATATATTAAGAATAGGCACAGACAACATCACACTTATATATCGAAGTCGGTGCCAAACGATCCCCTAGAAAATCTTAAAATTTGTCACCTTGACTTCAATATAGAAGTGTGAATGATGTTGTCTGTGCCTATTCTTATATTATTTTTAACTTTTTTGAAGTCGGTTTTCATTTTTTGTAAAATAATTTTTATTTTACGACACGTTTAGCGCAGATGTCGAGTGATCACCTACTGCGCAACGGGTCGCGGGTTCGATTCCCGTACGGGACAAATGTTTTGTATGGCCTACAGAAATTTGTTCCGGTCTGGGCGTATGTGCATGTGATATTCTATGTTTGTAACTGCACCCACGACACAGGTCTTCTTCTGATTATATTTATTTCGATCACAACAGAGCAGGCAAGCAGAGATATCGGTTATAACCACGAATTATATTATACTATAGAATTACAATTATTATTTAATTAATTGAACACAGAGCGAGTGCGTAACGTGAGGAGAGCCGAGGGCCGGAAGGAAAAAGGGAGGAGTGTTGCCAGAGCGCCAATAAAATAAATGACACATTCCTTATAAAAACAATATAAAGTATGTCCATATTCAACAAGGGTTTTCCTCGATATTTATGGGATCCCATAATCAGATCCTAACTTTGGTGACCTTGGGACAACCCTTGGAGTATATTCTATCGAATACAAAAAGAATTTTGAAAATCGGTATACAATTGGCGGCTTATTCGCGTAACATACACACAAAAAGAAGTCGGTACTCAGTGCGATGATTGAAGTGAAGCAAAAACGACACCGCTGGAGCGCGTTCTCAGAGCTTCTGGGTGTTGTTGTGCGGTTGTTTTTTAACTCGCCCAGAGGGGTTGAACGGATTGCAGCAACCATATCATTTTTATCATCCCTCTTTCACATGAATTTTCTCAGAACAATATGCTTTAGTTATTCTTGTGAGTGAATTTTTATTTCTCTCTCTTTATAAGATGACATTTTAAAATATGGCCCCAATATCAGCCAATCACGTAAGAGTATTTCAGTAATAAACGTTAGAGCGTTTTACAACCATCAAATTCGACGGTTGTTTGGTTGTAACTCGCGCTGACACTAAGGTCTTGAACGGGCCGGTTGTTTAACCCGGGCGTTACGCTCGAAGGCATTGAACCAGCACAGACATATAAAATATGTCTGTGCATTGAACGGGGTTAGAGCGAAAAATTGTACTTCGCGGAAAGGCTCTGAAAGCGCTCCTGTATAGTCGCTTACGCAAGACACACGCACATGATAAAATGGGTCTGCTAGCGCCTGCCACCGATAAGTTTTTCCCCAAAAATGAGGGAATTTATATTGTGTTCATGTTCAATGTCGCAATTGTCGCACCTAATTTAAAAAGTTGCCAAATCATTTACTTAGAAGCTTATTGTATTTTGAAATAATTTATATGTAAATATTTGAGTCATATAAAAGCAAGAGCAGCAATATCAATTTTTTTTGGAATGGCAACTGTGAATGCATTCTGTTAGTTTACCTTAGTTAGTGTCGCCGGTCGCGTGCGCCGCGGCCCGTCGAGTTGCCTTTCATTCATACTATTCATAGTGTTGCGTGCGCAGTCGACCGGGGTGGACGTGTACAGTCATGGACACAATTAATAACAAAAGTCTTATTTTGTTCTCTTTACTACATTACCAAAACAAAATACGCCGTGCCAGTTGAAAAGGAAAATTGTTCATGCATCCTATAACTCCGCAGCGTTTGTTAAGTGGTGCATTCGTAACACTGTTTTCCCAATTGCAAGATGATAAAATTAAATTTTTCAATTATTTTAAGATGTCTAAAAGAACGTTTGACGAACTGCTTTTTAAAATTGAAAATAATATAACGTAACCAGTTTATACTGAATAGCTATATCCCCTGCGGAACGCTTGGCAGTCACATTAATCACAAGTGTATAAGTACATAGGTACATATAACCAAAGTGTATTGAAAAAATTACACAGAAGGCTAAACAACATTTGCTGGATCAGCTAATCTTTACATAGTATATAATAGTAAAAACAAGCTTTTATTATTACATTGTCACACAATATACATATGCATGCAAAATTTCAGCTCAATCGGAAGTCGGGAAGTGGGTCAAATTCAGCTTGCAAGATTTAATTACAGACACGGGACAGGTGAAAGTAAATAAAAGCTTGTAATAAATTAATAGTCACAAAAAAAAATTAAACAAGCTTTTATTATTGCATTGTCACGTGATATAAATATTCATGCAAAATTTCAGCTCAATCAGAAACCGGGAAGTTGAACCTCTTTTATCAATAACTCCGTATCAATTGTCGCCATGATTGTACAAACGCACACGTCGCGCACGCCCAACTCTGAAAGCTCACACGCACAGAACATTACTACTCTCACGAGCTCACACGCCGCCGGTACTACTACCTACTGGCCCGCGCGTCGATCATCGCACGCAGTGCGCGCGGGCCCGGTCCAAGCCCTCGCGCCTGCCGGTCCTTGCGTGTCGCAAAACGCGACCGGCGCACACTGGGGCGGCCTGTATGAGAGCTATGCCCAAAACTCATAATCTTAAAATGAGGATATTAAAAAAAACATATACTATGCTTAGGTTAGGTACCCTAGCATCTATTAGTAATGCTCATTATGTTCTAAAGGTTATCAAGCGATTCGTAAGCTACGCCAAAGTGCAGTGATCGAGATAGGTTTAAGTTTTGTACTAGTTTTGTAATTTTTCACAAATTCACTGTGCTGCTTAAACAAATTCTAATGGTTGTCTGTTATGGAGGAAGGTATGGTCAAATTAAATATTATTATTTAGAAATGGTATTCACTGTTTTATTAAAGATTTACAGTCTTAAAAAGTCATAAGCCTTTATCAGATAATTGCGCAACTTGCAATTGAAAGTAAAATTGGTATTAAATACTCTGAACCTTCTTCTATTTAGAACAAAAGTCAAATGTAATTGCAAGTTGCGCAAATTTGAATAAAAAATAAATTTTGCTATGAACTCATATTAGGGTATTTTATGAATTTCTAGATTTGCAGACTAAGTTGGCAATAAAAGCACGAACAATATTGCAAGTTTTTTAAGGACAGTAAATACAAATCATCTGATAAAAAAATAAGAAATAATTGACTTTATTGCTGGTAAGACGAACTGTTCTTCTCAAATGCTGCCTAATTTAACAGCATACTTTAAAACGCAATTTATGTCGAAATTCGAACGAGATAATAGCCATACAAACAGTTTTTGTGTAGTGAGAGGTCGTGGTTAGATGAGAGTCAAAAATTCACAGTATTTACCCCTAAAAAGGTGGTAGACCTTTCACTTCGCTGGATGATTCTAGCGCAAATATAAAAGACTGAATTTGCGCTCCGAATTTGAGGCAGATATTATTGTAAACGTACCCTGCCGAAATGACATTGAAAACTATTGGTAAGTCTACTAAGGTTGATGTCAATAAAAAAATATTTAGTTTAGTTTACTTTTTCTGTATGTGCAAATAAAGTGTAAAAATAAATAAATAAAAGTCATAGAAACACCTCATTATGCGAAAGATTGCTTCAATTTAAGTATACTGCGAATACTGCAATACTTTAACCTCAAGAAGCCCTTTCATTGATTGTTGAAGCTCAGCTGTTTCGTATAACCAATATGAAATAATCAGAAGTTGCGCCAATGATATTTTTCCCTCAACCTGCACTAGTTTAAGTTCAGGTTGAAAATTATTATGGCGACAAACTTAGGTAAGACGGCCTAAGACGGCAGTAAATAGCCAGGCGGGCTCAGAAACCTTATCACCAACCAAACCGAGCAGAAAAACTTCTTCCCCCATAGGGAATTGAACCCCGGACCTCAAAATCAACACCCAGTGGCTTTAACCACTAAACAATGGAGGCGCTCCTGAAATTGTTACTCAGGCGCTACTGCTGATAAGAATATTGAGTGAGGAGGCACAAGAAGCTTTCAACAAGGATCTGAAATCTTATAGAGAGCAGTTCTCTTCTTCTTCGAAAAACTTCACAAATAGATAACTTTTATGCAAAAATTACGTACCCGATGTGAATCGAAAATCGCTTAATATTGAAGTTAATATGTTAAAAAGTTAAATACACTTTTTAGTGTCACTAAATATACTTGTTATTTCATTTGAAGCACTTTTTTAATCGTTACTGAGCAAAACTGAGTTATGGGCATACGTCTCATACAGGCCGCCCCACTGTGCGGCGCACGCAGCACTGTGAAAATCACCACTGGCTACATACAAATTCCGCCGGTCGCGCGCAAACGCGACCGGCGACACGCAGTGAGCCTAAAAGCTTATCTTAGTAGCAAACACAGAAGCATCCAACCGCTGTTAACCGCAAAATCAGCAATATCCCTCTCAACCAATCAGGTGTCACCATTGCCCGTAACTTAATATGGGCGATTTTGTTTAAAACAATGCTACCGTGCAACTGTTTGTGCGATATTATCTGAATAAATTAATATTTCTTTCCAAACAATTATAAAAAAAGCAAGACGGACTGTTACCCTACTCCTGTGGATAATAATTATAATAGGAATAAAAGATAAATCTGCAAAATTAAAAGAAATTTGGCCAAAAAACAGAGGTTAGTTGTAGTGATTATAGAGTTTCCATGTTAGTTTGATCCAAAGAGTAGTTTTATGTTTGATCGTTTGTCATTTTTATCCGGATGGTGCAGGCCTGATTGTATTTAATAGTTATGTAGTTCATTGTATTTGCTGTTAAGTAATAACGTATTAACCAACAAAAAGTAAAAAAAATGAGTTTTTAATGTTTCATGGAAATATACATATTCATGGAAATACACCTGATGCAAAGAAAAAGGACACTTTGACACTATTTAAAAGCCATTAGGGTAATGGTTGGCAAGAAAACGTAGAATTATCTTTTTTAGGTATTTGTTAAATGAGGCTGATGGTGAAGTTGAAGAGTGATGGTGAAGCTGGTGACAATGAACAGCTATGTGAACTGCAGGAATTACATACAGTAAGCTCCCATTCAAGCTTTACATTTACACTACGAATACCGTCACTATTAAGAGAGACATAAGAACCGTCCAAAGGTCAAACAGTATAGCTTGACAAGGAGCTTACTGTACTTACATGTTTGATTTTTTATTTTTGATAATTATATTGAGGAATCACCGAAATATTCTAAGATTTATGATTATAATTCAAGTGCCATTATATTTAGTTTTATTTACCATTCCTTAATATTTACTATTAAGGATAATAAGTACCAAAAATATACCTCCTACACCCAAAATACACGAACTGCAAAAACAGCAACATCTAAACAAAGGTAGCAATATCCTGGTATTGGCTTCAAAAACAGCATCATCCAAAATTAATTATTATTTTCTGAGAAATATATTGTTATAAAGTAAAATTTTATTGAATAATTCATATTGTACGGTAATTGCTCATTTAGAAATGTAAAAAACATTAGCACATTAGGTGCAATATTCTTTATAAGTATTTGAAAAAAGCCGTTACTGGAATTTCTTTAAAGATGGATGTTGCTGCCTTTGCTTTTATATGACTCATTTAGTTCCTTATTTCTTATACTTAATCAAAGAGGTACCTACGTAACATACCTACCTACGTTACATGGCTACCTCGTGTATCTTAAAACATGAGTATAGGTACTCGGATTTCTAATTCAAAAATATTTTTGTAAACACAGTAATGTCATTGTCAAATTGACGTTTCAGATGTAATAAACATTTTACTAGTAAGTATAATCACTGTGCTGGTTAGTAGATTTCAATGAATTTCTATTGTACTAACAAATTATGTAAAACTTAATAGCAATGATATTGAAATTGTAAGAATTTCTGCAGTTTTTTTTCGCAGTCCCTTATAGACCTGTACTCAGTTTTAGGCCATGTTTTATATGTATATTTATAACAGTTCATGATCATTTCTTTTTCTGATACCGACAGGACAGATCGTCGTCGTTTTTTTATCGGGTATAGAGACTCTTTTGCCGTAGATGGACCAGGCTGAGGCTCCATTTTGTGTCGCACAACAAAGTTTTGAGACACATGTTACGAGGTCTAGCCCTCTCAACTATGTTTATCACCATGGGTGGTCCGATGACCAATTTCTTAATTCCACTGGAATGTTCCTGAGCACACCTGCGGTTCCACGAGACGGTTACGCAAGACCAAGCCAAGTATTCGTGGGACTCTTTCAAAGCCCGTTCGACGCCTTTTGTCTTCAATCGCGAACGCGGAAGGTCGCGTCATTGATCATCGCGATCAATTAATTAATAAGTTAATATAAGTATATTCACCAACATTGTGAATTTTAGTATTAAATATATTATTATAAAATTCTTCTTTTTAAAAAACCTACCCGACGGCTCAATTCCGTAACTGGCGCAGTCGGTAGGATAGTCGGTCAGGTCGCGATATCCAAAAATCGAATCCGCCTGATAGTCGTTTCGTCGGCGCGTCGACTATCCCAAACGAATCTACGTAAGCAGACGTCGGAAGGTGAACAGAAGAAAAGAAAAAAGGAAAAATCGGTGCAGTCCAAAAATCGACGAGCCATGAATCCTATCCTGCTCATGTGAGTAATAGTTATAGTTACGCTTTCCTATTGGTTGCCAGCGGTCCCTTTCCTGTCCCCATTAGATAGCGTATAGTTAAGTTTCATTTTGTTAGATATTAATAGTAGCCAAAATTTTCTTTCCGAGGAAAATTAGAGATATTAGGCCTGCAAGGCGTGATATCGATCGATTTCATCATGATATCGATTTATCAACCCTAACTGACATTGAAGAGGAGAATATGATGGCCGAGCAAAATTCTATGCCGAGCGCATCTTCACAGTCACAGTCAATAGATATAACTGATAAAATTTGGAAAGCCCTTAGATTAGTCCCAGAGTTTGATGGTAACTCAAATGTCTTAATTAGATTTTTACATATTTGTGACCAATTAATTTTGAACTATATCAATCCAGCCCCGGGAAATGAGTTAAATAACTCAGCCTTAATTAATGGCATCTTAAATAAAATCACAGGCCATGCGGCCAAGACCTTGATGACTAATGGCATTCCCCGCGACTGGACAGGTATAAGAAATGCTCTAATAAACAGCTTTTCAGATCACAGGGATGAATCAGCGTTATACACTGACCTATCTTTGTTAACGCAAGGTTCCGATACTCCGCAAATATTCTATGAACGCGTACAAAATTTACTATGTATAATTATGACATACGTAGAATTACATGAAACTATCTCGACAACCGTAGAAGCTAAACGCGATCTATATAAAAAGTTAGCACTACAGACGTTCACTAGAGGCCTTTCCGAGCCCTTAGGTTCACGTATTAGGTGCATGCGACCTCAATTTTTACAACAAGCTTTAGAGTATGCACAAGAAGAATTAAATGTTTTATACTTACAGAATAAGTCCCTCGCTAATTCTAAGAAATCGACGAGCGCTTATCAGTTCAATTACTCACCTTTTAATACACCAATTACACGTGAATCTCCCAAGCAGTTTATTCTCGCTATACCAAATAGTATGCCCATACGACAAATTGGCAATTTCAGCGGTAGTAATAATTATCAATCTTTCCCGCAAAACTTACCTTATAATAATCCCAAGCCTAATTTCAATACTTACCACCAAGGACCCTCAAGGACACAACAAATCATGAGAGCCCTACCGCGATCTAATATGACCACCGGATTTAGAATTCCTCCGCGAGCTAATCCATCACAAATACCCAAAAATTATCCCCAAGCAATGAGCGGAATTAGTCACCCAGTAGCACGCGTATTACCACCTACTCCGCAAAGTTCAAAGCAGCAAATTCATATGAATGAATTTTGTGACTTTGAATATACTGACTCTTGCGACTCTAATGACTATGACCAGTACACTACTGAAACAGAAAACTATACTGAAAATGAGGAGACTTTTTGTAACGACGACCAGTCAAATTTTTGTATAGCCCCGAAGAAGAGCCCCCCAGAATAGAATTACACCTTCAAGATAAAAAACAATTACCATACATACAGATTTCAAACCCCCCTTTAAAATTACTCATAGACACAGGTGCGAATAAATCATTCATAAGCCCCGAGGCAGTGAACATTTTTTTTTCACAATTTCAAATATATTATGATCCATTCGTTGTAACTAATATTCACGCAACTACTCAAAACGACTATTCCATAATTATCCCATGTTTCCCGGAATTTAAAGACAATAAAGATATAAAAATGTACATTTACACATTTCACGAATATTTTGATGGTTTAATAGGATTAGACCTGTTAGAACAATGGCAATCAAAAATTGACCTTAGCACTCATGTATTAAAGACACAATTTGCCAAAAATCCAATTCACATGTACCAGTCGAATAGTAGTAACTCATTCGAAATAATTATTCCCGCTCAATCTACTAAATTAGTAAAAGTTCCTACGAGTATTTCCGAAGGCGATATCCGTATTGAATCCCAAATAATATCTGAATGCCAAATTCCCGAATGTTTAAGTAACGTTAAAAACGGTCGAGCCTATATAGAAATTTCAAATCCCACCTGTAATGATATCATCTTTTCTCTGCCAAGGCCCCTTCAAGCCAACATATTCAATGAACAATTCGACTTTCAAAATGCAAGTGAATATGTGAGTCACAATGCCGAGCGACTCCAAGAAGTCTTATCACGCTTACGAACCGACCATATGAACGCTGAGGAGAAAGCTAATTTAGTCGCACTTTGCAAATCTTACTCTGATATATTTTACCTTGATGATGAGCCCTTGACATTCACGAATAAAATTAAACATCGAATCCAGACCACTGATGAAATTCCCGTACATAGTAAGACATATAGGTATCCATTTATACACAGGCAAGAGGTCAAGACACAAATAAAAAAAATGCTTGACCAGGGTATTATTCGACCTTCAACTTCAGCCTGGAGCGCCCCAATCTGGATCGTTCCCAAAAAAGCAGATGCATCTGGAAAAGTTAAATGGAGATTAGTAGTAGATTTCAGAAAACTTAATGAAAAAACTATTGACGATAGATATCCTATTCCAAATTTGACCGACATATTAGATAAATTGGGCAAGTGTCAATATTTTACTACACTAGACCTAGCTAGCGGATTTTATCAGGTTGAAATGCACCCTGACGACATTCACAAAACAGGATTTAGCGTAGCAGATGGCCAAGGACATTTTAAATTTCTCAGAATGCCCATGGGTCTAAAGAATAGTCCATCTACATTCCAAAGAGTCATGGACAACGTGTTAAGAGGTCTCCAAAACGTTATTTGTGTAGTATACCTCGATGATATCTTAATATTTTCAACCTCTCTACAAGAACATATGATAAACTTGCGTAAAGTATTTGATAGCCTCCGTAGTTCAAATTTTAAAGTCCAAATGGACAAATCAGAATTTTTAAAACATGAAACTCCATACTTAGGTCATATCATCAGCCCGGATGGTGTCAAACCGAACCCTGATAAAATTGCCGCAATTTCAAAATATCCCATCCCAAAAACCACCAAACAAATTAAAGGTTTCTTAGGTCTCATAGGATACTATAGACGTTTCATACCAGACTTTGCCCGTCTTACAAAACCATTAACAGCTCGACTAAAGAAAGGAGCTAAAATAACTCTTACCCCAGACTATGTCGACTGTTTTGAACAATGCAAGACTTTACTGACTAATGACCCAATCTTACAGTATCCCGACTTTTCCAAAGACTTTATTTTAACTACCGATGCCTCAAACGTCGCACTTGGAGCCATCCTATCACAAGGTCCTGTAGGAACTGACAGACCAATTGCATATGCATCCAGAACATTAAATGACACCGAAATTAATTATTCTACAATAGAAAAAGAGCTATTGGCAATTGTTTGGGCAACTAAGTATTTCAGGCCATACCTATTCGGTAGGAAATTTAAAGTAATTACTGACCACAAACCACTTCAATGGCTTCTTAACCTAAAATAACCAAATTCCCGTTTAACAAGATGGCGTCTTAAGTTAGCAGAATACGATTTCACTATAGTTTACAAAAAAGGCAAGATGAATACCAATGCTGACGCTCTGTCTCGCGTTGAAATTCACAACGAAGACTTAAGCTCAGTAATTGTTAACATAAATAGCGATTCAGAATCCTCTGTATCGACAGTAACTGCTCCTGATGATCGACCCCTTATAAGTTTATCTTCGACAGACACAGCACCTAGTTTAAGACCCCTTAGTAGTCCAGTACCCCAACCCCCCGATGATTTAATTAACTTACCCTTTAATACTCCTCCTGAATTGCACCAAGAACTCGAAACAGGCACTGCCCACACCAGTGTGGAACATCCAATTTTAGAATTACCTGTAACAGAAGACTACTTAAATAAATTTAAGCGACAATAAATTATTAAAGTTACTACCAGCTCTACAAATTTCAAACCACAAGTTACTTATCCATTTGAAACATACAGAAGAACAGTTGTACAAGTTTCTGAGCTTAACCTGGAACAAGATATAATTACAGTTGTTAAGAATCATGTCGATCCAAAACTAAGAACTGCTATATTTATTCAACCTATTGAAAAAATGTACAGCATTGTACCTATACTACAAAATTCCTTTAGTAACAATTCCATGAATATCGTTTTAGTCAAACAAGAAATAGAAAATGTCCCCGATTACCTTAATCAACAGAATATCATATCGAGATATCACGATGGCAAAACTAATCACAGAGGTATTAACGAGACATACTTAGCACTATCACATAGATACTTTTGGCCAAAACTTAAAGAAAGCATATCTAAATTTATAAATGAATGTGAAATTTGTAATCGCGCTAAATATGACCGCGATCCAGTTCGTCCGCAGTTTCAAATCGTACCCCCACCTGCTAAACCCTTTCAAATAGCACATGCAGATGTTCTCACAGTTGAACAAGAAAAATACTTTACCATTATCGATGCATTTTCAAAATACGCCCAAGCCTATCGTTTGCCCGATTGTACAGCCCCTAATATCGTGAAGGCATTACTTACCTTTTCAACACATCACGGTTTTCCAATGACCTTAATCACAGACCAAGGCACTGAGTTCACAAACCAAATTGTTAACGAATTTCTAAGATTACATCAGGTACACCACCATAAAATAGCCGCCCATGCTCCAAATGAGAATGGTATGATAGAACGTTTCCACAGCACTCTATTAGAATACATACGATTACTTAAAATAAAACACAGGAATGAACCAGTAAAAAATTTAATTCCATATGCAATCATTGCCTATAAGTTCAATTCATAGTATCACTAAATGTAGACCATACGATCTCATCACCGGTCATTTTGACCCCAGGAACCCTATAGATTTAAATTTATCTGATAGAATCTTACAACAGTATATTCAAGATCACCGCAATAAAATGGATATTATATATGATATAATACATCATACGTCCCTTACCTAACACACAGCAACAATGGAACGCCGTAACCTTAATCGCGAATCTCAAATAGAATATGATCCTGAGCAAACGGTCTATGTTAAAAATCCTGGTGCCAATAGACAAAAAACGGCACCGAGGTACACTCACGACAAGGTTGCCACTAACTTACCTATTCACATTTATACGTCTAAAAAATGTGGCCCAATAGCAAAAAATAGACTAAAACGACCTAAAAAAGGTTCTAAATTGTTGCAGGACCCTACTAACTTCGACGACCCTGGACCGAGTACAAGCCGACAGACTGACTAAAGACACGATCCGACTTAACGATTTATCTGACGGACCAGGACTTCTTCCCTTTAAACTTGGCCCCACTAAAATAATATCACATGAACATACCTTTCTACAGGAGATAGATCTAGATAATACAAAAAATCAAATTAACTTACTGAAGTCTCAACTTACAGAAATAGCTAATCAATTGTCTAATTCGAATTTTACATATTTTAAGTACCAAATTATAAATCTATTCATAAAACTTAATAGAACTTCTATGCAATTAGAATCTTTTGAACCTAAAAGAGTCAAAAGAGGTATTTTTAACCCCTTAGGAACATTCATAAAAAGTATATCTGGAAATCTCGATAACGAAGATGCCCTGAGATTTGAAAGTGCTTTAAAAGTTCTACAACAGAATGACAAAGAATTATCCGTTACCATGAATAGACACATTAGTTTGTATAAGCAAATGAGTCTCCAGCAAACTCATATACTAAAAAATATCAGCATTAACCAGAAAATGATTGTAAAAGCTATAGATCATTTAAGCAATTCTACAGTTAATGATAGAGAGAGAATGAACCAATTCATTCATATCTCCCAATTATTTAGTATAGCCATAGAAAATATTGAAGAACTTTCACTAGAAATAGATAGATTAGAAAATATAATAGCATTTAGTAGAACTCATGTAATGCACCATTCTATATTACCCATTAATGATTTAGAAAATATGTTAGGACAGTTAAAAGATCTATATAGCTCTAATGCTCTATTAAGTGTAGACGTTAGGAATTATTACGATTTGATAACATTAGGATCTTACTTTGTCGATAGGAAAATAATAATAGTGTTAAAATTTCCCTTAGTGTTCCTACAGAACTATAACCTCTATAGACTCTGTCCCGTTCCAAATAAATTTTCCAATATAATTCTCCCCCCGTTCCCATATATGGCAATCAATTCCCAGGAATATGCGTACTTAGAGGCTGAATGCCCGAAGGTGGACAATTGGTTCATATGCAAGCAGCAGATATATCACCAAACTCGCACCAGAAGTGACTGCGTGTTCAACCTCATTAATCAACAGGACACCACATTGTGCAACACCACACTCTTATCACTCCAGAAAGAAGCCTTGCTGGAATTGGACAGCCAGCATTATATCATATCACTACCACACCAAACCAGAGTTCAAACATCATGCGTACAAGATCGTCATCGCTTACTGCAAGGCAGCTACCTAGCTACAATCCCTCGAAACTGCAGCATTAGAACGACTGAATTTACCATTGTGAATACCGACGACAAACTACGAGGACAAGCTATTGAAATAATGACCTTTCCCCAATCTCCACAAGCAAAAGCTAAAAGTCAGCAAGCACTTCACTACAACCTGACAACCATCGACTTGGAAAAACTCCACAGCATACAACATCAAATTCTTATGGCCTCTCCTGCAAAAATCAAAGAGACAAATGTGTCAAGCATATTTCATACAACTATACCTGTATATGTCATCGTACTGTTAAGTGCATCTGCACTAATTATCTTCATGTATTACTTTCTACGCCAAATCAAGAGCGATAAAATTGACATCGTGGAAATGACACCAGCCGCAACTTCATCAGAAGATACTAAAGCCGCAATATTTGCTCTCAATCTTCGCAAATAATTGCTCGTCTAGGAGGGGAGGTGTTACGAGGTCTAGCCCTCTCAACTATGTTTATCACCATGGGTGGTCCGATGACCAATTTCTTAATTCCACTGGAATGTTCCTGAGCACACCTGCGGTTCCACGAGACGGTTTCGCAAGACCAAGCCAAGTATTCGTGGGACTCTTTCAAAGCCCGTTCGACGCCTTTTGTCTTCAATCGCGAACGCGGAAGGTCGCGTCATTGATCATCGCGATCAATTAATAAGTTAATATAAGTATATTCACCAACATTGTGAATTTTAGTATTAAAGATATTATTATAAAATTCTTCTTTTTAAAAAACCTACCCAACGGCTCAATTCCGTAACTCACACAACAACAAACTTAACAACAACAATAACAACAGAAATAATAACAAACCAAAACACAACAAAGAAACTTAATAGTTCAAAGGGAAACAACTCAAACACGGAACAATAAATATTCAAGCACTCAGAACAATTGTCAGAAGCTGAATGACAAATTGGCAAACAACCGATGACGGCTCAGCGCTCAGCATGCAAGTCAAACAAAATGGCAGCCGGCGTACTTCTAATTTCGTTCAGAAAAATATTAATATCTAATGTTTGCAAAAAAATATTATTAAATTTGAATAATATTTTAATCATACCTACCTATTTTACAAAGCTATTTAAAAAATCGTCAAATGTTATTGACACCTGGCAGTGTTGAAAGCTCAGTAAAATATAATTTACTATAAAACCGTCAAGTAGATAATAATAACTTCACGTAAAATAAACATTTGTCTAAAATCGATACTTAATTCAAAATATTATCTTCAATAAAACGTATTAATTGAAGGGCTCAAAGAATTGACTAACAGGTTTTCTGACAGAAATGGTTATGTTTCTATTTCATGAATAGTTTTTTAGACTGGTCACACCTTTGTTTACAAAAATATTTTCGAATTAAAAATCCGAGTTTAAGTATTTTTGATTCATAACATTAGTGTGACATTAGTACATTTTATAAAAAGTTTTTTTTAATGTATGGAAAACGACATAAAGAGACTACATGTAGGTATGTATGTATACACCACGTTTTTTAATTAAATCTTTCACACTTTCGTCACGGTACATTTCGGGAGACTAGTTATAAGAGACAAAAGAAAGTACTAGAGACCTACTTACAGTTCGTAGAATTATTCAAGGCACAGTTGAATCGTCACTAGTTTTGGAAAACGCCGCGGTGTCACCACTATCGATTACCGAACACACCTTGTTGGTCTGTCCGGCCTGGCTACCACAGCGCAGCGAGCTTAACATTGCGCTGGTAGTCGGAGACCTCTCGCTGCCGATTGCCTATACGCGGAGCATGGCCACGACCACCGTGGCCAGGCTTTGCGGCGAGGCAAAATGGGAGGCTGTAGCCTCTCTTTGCGAGGACGTCATCTCGAAGGAAGCTGCGGTGGGAGCGGAAGGAAGATCCCCAGGCCGCTCCCCTCCGTCGTAGACGGATAGGCAGGCGAAGGCGAACATTCGCATATGCAATACCCGTCTGGTGACCCTGCCGTGTTAGTTCAGCCCCGTGCACGCCACCGTAAGGCACTCCATCTGGGGATTGCCCTGGTGTTCTCGGCCAATCCCTCCTTGGCGAAAGCCCGACCAGTTGGTCGGGTTTCCCCGCGCGCGCAGATAGTGGTGTCGCAGTGTGGACCATACCCAGCGCGCCCATAGGGTCAGGGATAACCGGGGGGTTTTAGTGGTATAGTAAAAGCACGATATTAGCACAATTGGGCACTGGGATGGGTGGGATTAGGATTGGAGTCTGACGGCCTGACCGTATGATGTTGGCTGGTTCTGATGATGACAGTCACTGCCGCTGAAGAAATTCGGCTCGAAGGACCAATTTTGTTGCGTGTGTTTTGTGTGCGGTTTAAGTAAATCAGATACCCCAAAGACAAATGGCTTGTTATATTACTTGAAAAACTACGTTTCATTAATTATAAAAAAATACCTTACTGTACAGTATCGCATTATTGGATTATTTCAAGATATAAAGCGAATGCGAATAGGCCGAATAAAATACCCATATAGCAATGGCAAGTCTGGCAAGTTTGAATCAAATTTTCTAGTTTCCCATTGACAAACATGCGTAATTTTTGTTTTTTTCGGCACTATACAATGTTGCAATGTAATACAATATTGCCCCAACAAACTTTAAAAAGCGACTAGTTTGTTGGGGCAATATTGTATGTACATTGCGTTATTGATAAAACAAACATCATGCAAGCTTAAAACAAACATGATGCAAACTTGTTGTTGGGAAACTAGAAAGTTTAATTCAAACTTGCCTCAAATTTGGCAAGTTTGCATGCTATGAACACCATATGGTGTCCAGGTTTTTGATACGCCCGGCTACTCGGCACGCCCGCCCGCATCTCTCGCCGCTTGTCCCCCCCTCGCCGCGCGCCGCTCCTCGTGTAGTTTCTGCTCTCATACGCCAGAGGGCGTTAACACATTTGCATTTATTTTAATTAAGTAATAAATTTGAAATTTCGAAACAATATAGGCGATGAATCTAATCTATTTTTAATCTTTTGGATGTATCTTGTATCCCTGTAAGATTTGCAAACAATTAGTATGGCGGCTGTAACCACAACAATTTTCTAACTGTAGGCAAGGTCGATTTTAATGAAACTTACCCTTTTGATAACCATGTATCTTTTGATTATATTCCCCAATATTCCCTGAAGTTTGCAAATGTCTTTCCCTTTTCCCAACGGCGTCAAATAGGTACGTTTGTAGTCGGGGATCTCTCTGTGTCTTCTATCGACTTTTCAACGGTGAGTGCACCGAGGAACTGACCTAATGAACTCATGAGTTCACGTGGATCCCCTAGGGGATCAGGCTAGGGGATCCTGGAGGACTTACTCTTTTTTTGGGGGAAATGCGTAATCGCAACATACCTGCCGTTGACCAGATGGCGGGCGTGCGTGGGGCTCTCCCGGCAGAGTGTTGGGAATATCCACTCAAACCCACCGGTGTTCTCCCTGTATATGTTCATTCGAGGCTTAAGAAGAGTATTAAGTAGATTCAAAGTAGGCAGCGGCGTGACTCTTGAGAACTCACCAAAATAAACAAGACAACAGTTCGGACAAAATTTATTTTTTCAAATTTCCTATGGTTTTAGTCTTCGTAGAGCCTCTGATGGCAGCTTGGTTAAAAAGCCTGTTCCAAATGTCGCTGCTGGCAGTTCCGTATTTTTGGTCATTCTCATCAAGGTCTATCTCGAACGAAGTGTATAATGGCTGCATATCTATCTTATTCAAGTTATAGGACAGAGTGGACAGCCCGTCCAGTAAATGTAAAGGGGACGTAGTTGCAATGATCTCGACTCTGTAAAGAAATAACATTATTGGTCACCGGACATATTTGCGAAAAAATGGCACTCTATACTTTTCGGGACTAATTGATTGAGTTAATTCCGACAATAAAAAAATTAAGTAAAACGGTTTTTATATTGATGATGTAGATAATGTACTATACTAAAAGCTAAAATATAGTTGGGTAAGTCGTAGGCACCAGTTGTCTCGACTCTCCTCTTCAATCGAGAGCATTGATCAGTCAGACGCAAAAGTTCATAAAATGCGTGAAAGATATGAGGGACGGTGATTCATAACAGACTTCAACAAGTCTAAGTACAGCATATTGTGTAGAAAATCATAATAGTGACATTATTTGGTGAATGCCGTGACTTGTTAATGCGACCAGGTCATTACTTATTACGTTTTGGTAGGTCCGTGGAGCTACATTACAAAGTCAACCTATTTCTGCCGCAAAGCAGCAGTGCTTGCATTGCTGTGTTCTGGTTTGAAGGGTAGGATATGGCACTGAAATTACCGGGTACCGTGACTTTACATCTTAAGTCACAAGTTGGCAACGTACACTGTGGTTCTTGTGGGGGTTGCAGTTTTGCTGCGAATCTCACAGGAACCACATGTATTTATAGGTGACTGTTACCACTTACCATCAGGTGGGCAGTTTGCTTGTTTGCCAACTTAATTGCAATAAAAAAAATTGTGTCGACGTGACATTCCATTAAACTTAGGTCACAGTAATTTTACTGCTTCATGGGTCTTACCCATCAAAACGGGACAAAGCAATATTGCAAGCTGCTTGGCAGAAATAATATCAGGTACCCACCCACGCAGACGATTCAAGGATAGAGTAACTCTCTGATAAAATGCCTCTAGCGTGTTATTATGACACAGAATATTATGAATCTTGTAGTAAACCATTAAAAATGGGTCAAATTTCTAAATAATTATCAGTATTCATAGAATTACGTACCACACGACACGTGACACGTTTAGCGCAGAGGTCGAGTGATCACTTACTGCGCAACGGGTCGCGGGTTCGATTCCCGTACGGGACAAATGTTTTGTATGGCCTACAGAAATGTGTTCCGGTCTGGGCGTATGTGCATGTGATATTCTATGTTTGTAACTGCACCCACGATACAGGAGAAAATCATAGTGTGGGGCGACGTTTTTTTTTTAAAAAAAATTATAAATTAATTAATAAATTATTACCTACTATAAAATGTCTAAGCTTTGTGGGAAACGATTTAGTCAGATGAATCCCCTTGTTACTTCAGTAGCTCGCCTACTGTATTGCTACCGCCCAGGATTTTCAGACTACAAGACCAAAGACGTTCTTACTAGTAGAACGTCTTTGTACAAGACCCCGTGCAACATTGTGTAGTGCTGTTTCAAGGAATATTTCTGTGAGAAACATCTAATACTTTTGTCGACTCGGGAAACGAATCTGGGACTTCACATGTAGCAATCACACTTGTGTCGTGTGTTTTGGGCGATCATGGTTAGGGGGCTGTGCTCGAATTGAACATTTTTACGAGACGGAACGCTAGGCCTGAACATTTTTACGAGACGGAACGCTAGGCCGCTATTCGCTATTCCACCGTATTCCACGAGACGGAACGGTAACTTCATAAATTTTTTCACGAACCGGAACGGCGTTCCGGCGTGTTCCTGCTCAATTCGAGCACTGTGTGTGACCCAAAGACAAAATAATTCGGATTCAACTGGATTTTGGTCTTACTGTGTTTTATTGCAGTCCTTGAAAAAATCGGACGAAAGTCTTAAATATCTCGCAACACTGTCGTTTCTTCTAGCAATCGAGATATTTGCGTTGCTGAATCTGTAACAATCGTAATAGCATAGATATACCGGGTGTAACTGAACACCCCAATAACATTTAAGGGGCATATAAGTTAGATACTAAATGGACCTTCGGTGCTTGTCTGAGACCTGGAACTCCAATACTGTCAGAGTTATTTGATTTTAAACTGAAAGCAAAAACTTTCAAGTGACATCCATAATCAGCTCTTAGCACAAAATAAATTTAAACACAAAATGATAGTATTCCTCCTACGCTTACGTAGGGCTCATCATCATCATCATCATATCAGCCAAGAGACGCCCACTGTTGGACATAGGCCTCCCCTAAGGATCTCCACACCGATCGGTCCTGCGCCTCCCGCATCCAGCGGCATCCCGCGACCTTCACCAGATCGTCGGTCCACCTGGTCGGTCGGTCTACGTAGGGCTGTCGGCACTTAATACCAAAAAATAATGTATTTAGTTTGTATGACGTGAGCGTAGTATTCCTCGTACGCTTACGTAGGGTTGTCGGCACTTAATACCAAAAAATAACTTATATAGTTTGTATGGGAAAAAAAGGTTTGTTAGCTCTAAAATTTTTCCTACAGGATCTCTACTTCTGATGGATACATACCCTTAAATGTTATTTGGGTGTTCAGTTACATCCTGTATAATACTAGTAATAGTGAGTATTCCGACTGCTCCATAAATTAACTTTTCTGGCGCACAGAAGAATTTCCATCCAACAAGTATGCTAGTTATAATCAAATATTAAAAAACAGTTTTTTTCGAGCGATATTTATTAAGTATACTTACACGAATTTTAAAATGCGTTGTACTATGTAATCTGTGGTTATATTATTATCTACGTACTGGTAACCCAGATAAATAGTAGTAATAATTACTTATGTAACAGACCTAACGCCTGGGACATGCTATGCCAGGCAACCATAAAGAAATATCAACCTAAATATGAGGTAAGGATTGCACGCGTCACCGTACGTATGATAATGGTAAGTACCTACTTTAATTATAATGGATATAATTATTGAATTTACTCTAATTACTTACCTAATGCGTAAATCTTCATAAACAGCATCATTGTCACCGTAAAGATTGGAAAACCCATTGACTTTCGTGAATTGTTGAGGTTTTATTGCAATAGCTCCACCGAAACTGTATTCATAAGACCTGGTATAAAAGGCTTAGTTAATAATATTAAGATAGGAAAAAAGCAAGCGCAGTGCAGGGTGCGATAGCTCAAAAGTCGTGACGTTATGTATGTTGGTACTTTTTAAATACAAGCTTTTAGTACTCGTCAATACGAATCAAACGAGACCAAACTCGATGGGGTTGTGTCGTTTTATTGCGGAGTTCCTATGGTCACCTTCCAGCTCCAGCACTAGATCAGCTCCATGTTACGAGTATCATATAAATTGCATTGTCACGCGATATAAGCTCAATCGGAAACCGCTGGATGGGGGTCTATAACTTACAAGATTTCATTAAGACAACGGGACAGGTGAAAGTAAATAAAAGCTGTAAAAGGGCAGATCATAAATTATTGTCAGATTTTCTTGATGTCAGGTTCTATAAATGCCAAAACAAAACCTTTACAATTTATTCAAAACAAATCCTTTACAAGATGTCACAACAGCGGTTGCCAATGTTGCCATGTTCACATAAGTTCATCCTCTACACCTTTCAAAGGTTGACTGGAAGAGGTCTCTGTACGAGATAAGTCCGCCTTTTATATTAACGTCTTATATTTAGAGTGTGTTAAATGTTTTAATTTATATTGTTTACAAAGATTTAAAAAAGAAGTCTGCTCCATTAGCTGCTTATAAGACATACACATGAAATATACCTACACATGAAATATCTTTATTTTTCTTAAGTTTTTGTGATTACATTTTATATTTAGTGCAATTTGAAATACAGTTTTCATCAGGCTAATCATGTACGTGTACGTACTTACTTATTATTTGTAAGCGTGGAGATCAGCTGCGCAGGCGCATCGTGGCACCGGTACAGGTTGCGCGAGTCCACGGGCACCAGGTCGTGGTGGTGGAACAAAACGCAGCGCCAACCGCCATTTTTCTTCAGCCTTTGAGCTTCGGCGAAACCCGCGTTTAAGAGTTTTCCTCGATTTATGTTTTGACTCTTATTTCCTAAATAGCACAGAGACTTTTGATTTTTTAACTATTACTTTATACTGGTAAAGCGTTTTGTTTTATCAAGGCCCCTGCCCCCTCGTTCACAACTGTCGGAGAACAACCGGATCACGGAATCTCTACCTGTCTCTTTTTATTGCGGTGCATCAAAGCGAGACGCGGGACATGATGTTTTCCGAATCCAATCCGCGTTCCGACAGTTGTGAATAGGGAGGCTATATGGTAAGTGGCTACCTTAAGCGTATAATTAATAGGTAGGTAGGTATAATTATTCGATTTTGGACAGTCCATATTGAAAAGACTTTAATTTGCCTATTGTACACAATACACTGAAACAGAAACTGCGCCTTTTATTTGATTGAAAACTTTATTCTATGTAGTGTAGGTACGTTGATTTTTCAATAGAATTTTTCAAAAGAAAGCAGAATATACGTGTCCTGACCCCAAGCCCCTAAACATAAGCCAATGGTGGCTACATTGCCTATAGTACACGTGGTTCCTGTAAGACTTGCAAATCTACATATATATACCCTTAAAAGGACCGCAATGTACGCTGCCAACTTGTGATACATACAAGATATCATGTCACAGTATCCAATAATTTTTCACTGCCTGTCTTGCCTTTCAAACCGGATACTGTAGTATTATATTATCTGTGCCGGAACACAGCACTGCAGGCACCACTAATTGGCGTCTACAAACTTTGTAATTCCTTGTTCATAGCACACATAGGTAGATATGCCCTTCCCGACACCCTTTCCTCCCCCTCCAACACGCTCCAGGCGATCCGCCCCCTTAACAGCTGTCTCACGGCCGCCGTTAGCGGTGCGTCTAGGCAGGTCCCGGCGGTGGACCCCCACCGCTCGAGGCTGCCTGCCCTCGATTCCCGTATGACGTTCGTACCCCACATCAGTGCAGTGCGCAACCGAGCGCTCTTCATACTCGGCCGCCTGTATCACCTCATACGCAGTAGCAGTAAAATGTCACTTCGAAATAAGCTGACATTTTATAAGACCTGCATTCGACCCATTATAACATTATAACCTACGCTTGCGTAGTGTTCGCCCACATCCCCAAATCTCGCATTCACAGGCTCTAAGTGGTCCAAAACCGCGCCAAATTTTTGCGCCGCGCCATGGCGCTCCCGCTTACATGCGCAATGTCAACCTTCATTACGACGTCGACCTCCCATCGGTTGAGGCCCACATTCACGATCTATCTGAACGCTACTTCGCTAGCACTACCGTCCACCCTAACTTACTTGTTAGACAGGCGGCCGACTACAACCCCTTACGTAGTGTAGCGGCCAATAATCGTTGACCGAGGAACATCCTCCTCGATCCCCCCGACCCAATCACACGAGCGAATGATCTTCTCCCTCCGCCTTCCAACTCACTATCAAATACTGCACACTCACGCACTAGTCCCACACACCGCTCTCGTAGAACAAGAGTGCGACAACTTCACAGTTTGCGATATACCAGGTACAGATATGTGCCTGGTCGCTTCTTCCCACCCTCCACTACACGGCGAACTCGAGCGTCCGAGCCTTAGAGGCGCGCTCGCGTTGCAGCCGCTCCCCGCACCGGCTATAACCGCCTGGTGACTCTACCCAGAGAGCGGGACGCCCTGTGGTGATGCCTCTCTGAGCTAGAAATCCATCAGGTTAGGTAAGCCAAACGAGGCTCGAGGACCCACCAAAGTTCTCGCCTTCTTATAAATAATTAAGGTGAAGCTGTAACAGCCATCTGCGCCTAACAGCATAGATCCCTCAAAAAAAAAAATAGGTAGCTATTTATTTTTCTCGTTCATAGTACCTACACATATTATATATATTTCTATTGCAATAAAGTATATTAACCTTGATGTACAACAAATATTTGATATTCCAGCTGTTGCTTGATCAGGGTTGGGTGTATAGAATACAAGAACTTCGTTAGCTGTTCTTTTTCACCGCTGAAATGAGAAACATTAAAATTTACACTTGCATCGCGAGAATCACTGCTATTTATTTATTTATTTGCAATGTACCAAACAGGTTACAGCGATTTTAGTAATAATTAAAATACTTATTTTAAACCCCGATTTACAAGCAACATAAATAGATAGCGATGCCCTTATGGATCGAACCAATAAAATAACGTGTTCGGACCGTGGGTAATAAAGGGGTCTGTCAGACTGGTCGCGTGTACTCCTGTACTCACATCTCTTTCTAATGGGGATTGGGATGAGAGTTCACACTTTTGCTACGATCTAAACTGTTCATAATTTATATTTGTTTGATAAAATAATAATAATCGTTAAAAGGAGCTTAATGCCGCAGTCAAGCAGCGCTCCCATCGTCTAATCTGGACCATACTGGATGAATAAATATTAGGTGGGTAAGAAGAACTCGCCAAAGGCGAGTAGACGCCGACGAGGTAGTGGATGCGTTCGTAAGTGGCTAAGTTATCATGACTTTGTCCGGTAGGATCGCAATCTCAGCGTGTCGTCTCAATAGGAGGAGGATGTGGCGGCGATGGACCTGTTCGCGCCAAGGCGTCTGAGGGAAGGGAGGGCATCGTTGGGTTTTAGTCGGTACCTACGATAAGGTCGCGGTATCTGGATGGTACCACGGTAATAGTATATATTACCGTGATGGTACTCTGCCTCTAATGGTCGAGGATAGACATCATGTTTTCCCAAGCGCAATGTATGCGTAACGTTTTTCCTAACGTAAGAAAGGGATGTGATTTTATTGTTTTTGGTGTAGGTATGTTCTGTCTCTCTTTTGCTCTGAATTTTCCAAATGTATGTAGTTAAGTAGTGAATATTGTAATCCATTTGAATTAATCGATTATGGGAGTTATATTTTGAGTTCACACTAAAGATCTCTATAATAATCGTGTGTTAATTTCTTCTTTCTCGATCCTGCATAACCTCAAGTATATTGATTGATTCTCTAAGTAAGCTGCTACACTTGAGCGCTTAGGTACACTAGAATGCTTAATGCGTCGTACCTCTTTTATGTTTTTTGATTGTAATAAATCTAGAGAAGATGTGTATTGATCAATGACTCGTAATTTAGGTAGGTAGGTACCAGATAGTATTATTATATTTTTGTATCGGATTTAATGTCTGCAGTGATTGAGAGATTGAAGGGTTTTAAACCAAATGGGTTGGTTTAAATAAAAAACTGGTTTACATGGCTTACCTATACGGAATAATAATGGCGACTGTTTGCCGTGGCGTACAGTCCAGCTCTTCGTATATACCACCAGGTTGTAAAACGTTGTAGAGGTTTTCGATTGCGTCCAAGCTTATCAGTTGGTAAGGATTGAGAGGGCCTGAAATAGGTCAGTTTTTTAGATTATTGCATATCAATTATACTAAGCATCTGGATACATATTTATTATTATTTATAATGTTATACTTCATCTTACCATCTTATCCTTCGGCCACATTCGTAACCAAAGCACAGATAACATCATAACCAGTTTCGAAAAAGATTTTTTTTGAGGAGGTTAAAATAATGATAAAACGGGTGATGAAAATTGCTATGAAATATTCGTCTTCAGATACACGGGCGAAGCCGTAAGCGGAAAATCGTATTTACATATATAAAAATAACTAACCCAATCCAGAAGGCTCCATGGGGCACATAACGGGCCCCTGCCTAATGCCATTGTAGTAATATAAGTTATCTGTCTCGGTGCTCGCGCTATGGTCGTGGTAGTCCAGAATGGTATCCGATGGTGAATTGGATAGTCCAGCGATTTCAGATCCTGTACTCTTGACAGCCTTCTTGCGCCCGCTGCCGTTAGAGCACAGTAAGAAATCCGACCACTGTAGAATGTGGGTCACTCTACTTCTGGTGTGGAAACGTCTGATTTGTGGAGAAAATGTGATGTCATTTTCAACGATCTTTATTATAATTAAGGCTGTGAAGGCTCGATCGACTGATAAATAGTTTGTCATGCCCATAACCAATTTGGAAATCTAATTTATATTGCGTGAAATGTAATTATTAAATTTGAAAAGTCTATCTAGAAGAAATACAGCTGGACAGAAAGTGGCATTAAAAGTATAAAAAAATGAAGTTATAGAGAACAGGAAACAAAATTTCAAACGTAAGATGGCAAAACTATCATAGGAGTCTTTATAAGGTATACAATAATCTTGCAATTCTTGTTAAATGTGATTGACTTTTATACGCCTTTAATATGACTATGTTAACATGGGTAGGTTGATTATGTTTAAATACAAGGTATTTGTACAAGTAATAATATATAATGTCCTCCTAACCGATATTCGGTTACGGCGGCCAATCTCAACAGAGTCTAGCCATCTGAGCAAACGCAAGTGCACTCTCTGTTCCTTCATTCGCCTAGTCCGATGGGACGGTTAACCGACACGACTGGGGCGAGATCAGGCGTAGGACCCACTGTCTAACGTGCCTTCCGAAGCACGGAGGAGCTTGAGATGTTTCGTATTTTGGTCACTCATCAGACTGACTCATCACAGCCAACGTTGTTTAACCTTAGCAATTGCTCACTGAGCGCACGCGCCAATGCACCACCAAGCTCCCATCAAGTACCCATCAGGCCAAGACTCAGTCAATGCGGACTTTTTGCCAGAACAAAACACAGGGCTTCAGCCCTTATGATGGTTGATATAGAGACGCTGACGGGATAGAGATGAGAATCAACCGCAAGTTACTGACCTATCTTAAAACATTCTATATTTCAAGCGAGTATAAATAACCTCGTGTACAGTGCCATGTTTTTACTTCATCCGCTTACCTGGTTTGTGGCATCCTCACCTTCACGCTGACCTTAACAGCCCTCTGCGATGGCGGATCGTATAAGCGATAAAACAGATAATTTGATACATTCAATAGCACAGTAATAAGAACTAACACCATTAACATTTTCATAGTTTGAGGAGTCATATTTTATCTATCGACGAAGATATTCAGGTCCAATAAAGTAAGTACTTGTCGTGAATGTGAAGTATTGTATGTGAACCCACACACTTCTTGTGTGTGGGTTCTAGCTACAAATGTAGGTACCTACTATATACCTATCTAAGTGATATTACAAAGTGGTACAAAGAATCCCTGCCCACCGCTATGGAATACTGTAGGAATAAAGTTGTCCACTAATTAGTTTGTGAATTTGATCAAATAAATCGGAAGTAAGTACTACCTATGCGAATCACTTGTGCTACTGACATTCCTTTGAAATAATATCAGTCTGCTACTGACAGAAGGCATCAAAACTGACACGCAATGAAATGAAATGCGTGAAATGAAATGCAATGAAATGATACGCTTTCTCTATGGTGAAAATTATAATATGTCATGTCAATATATAAAGGTGCGTTTCCACCAAAACCTTATCAACACACTTGCTCGTAAAAACCTTATCAACACACTTGCTCGTAAAAACCTTATCAACACACTTGCTCGTAAAGTGGATCTAATTTAACCGGTTTTAGATACATAAAACTGCTCATAAAAAACGCGTGTATTAATTAAAGGCGCGCGTCTCTATTGATTAAAGGAATTTTCATCCCCCCATCTCGGAAAGAGTATTTTTGCTATTCCATATCTGACCGCCAAAGCCTCAGCCAAAGCCGTTTTTATCCGCTTGAGGTTAAAGTAAGTTTGAATTTAGAACATCGCGTGCACTAGGTATGTGATTTCAAAACATCATCTCTATGGTGCCGAATTTATCATACAACTTTTTTTAAATTTTTAAAAAAATTTAGACTCTGACCCTACTTGGCGTACTTTTGTTTTTAATTTGCTTTGCGCGCACCATTTTGTTTTGACGTCGTATTGTTATAAATAAGGAACTTGAAAACAAGTAAAAAAACGTATTATTTGTTATACATAATATAAATCATTTTTCTGTAATGTAAGTATTACAGAAAAATATTTATATTATGTATAACAAATAATACGTTGTACTATCATAATGTTGTAGTAAATACGAGTATGTACCTAAACTGAAATAATAGTATCTTGTGATTGTAAATGTTTTATTTTGCATTTAGTCATTTCCTCGCTGAGGGGGGATAAAAAGTTACGTGTTACACTCGAGTGCAAAGATTTTTCACCTTGTGCTCTTTTGATTTCCTCGCTAACGCTCAGGATTCTATTTTTTTGAAATGATGTTTTGAAATCACATACCTAGTGCACGCGATGTTCTAAATTCAAATTTACTTTAACCTCAAGCGGATAAAAACGGCTTTGGCGGTCAGATATCTAATAGCAAAAATACTCTTTCCGAGATGGAGGGATGAAAAGATTTTTCACCTTGTGCTCCTTTGATTCCCTCGCTAACGCTCAGGATTCTAATTTTTGAATTTTAGAATCCTTCGCTTGCTCGGTCATCAAAGTTGAGCACGCGGTTAAAAAGCAACATTGCACTCATGTATAACAAATAACTATTAAATCTCTTTAATCTCCCGATTAAAGTGCAGAATTTTTCTATGACCATCCCTTCACGCTCCGTCATAAGTCTGAATACGGGCAAGTGTTGCTTAACTTTAGCAATCATTAGCTAAGGATACAATGTCATTGCACCATCATGAAAATCACGAGAATTCGGGCCACATAGGTAATATTAGTAGATACAAAGGCCATTCATATACATGTATGGGCACGCGCTTACCGGAAATAAATTTCTCATGAGCTTGAGGTTGAAGCATAGGGCCTTGATAAAGCAGCATTTAAAAAAGAGATGTCACAATGTCTTATGTCAGTTTGGTAAAATCTAAAATAGTCCCATGTTTGATCCCATTAATTTATGAATTTAAATATTCCCACAAATATCCAAATGTAACTTTCGCGTTGATTTTACGTTCTTAGTACATACGTATTTTAGTAAGCCAAAAATTTATCTGGTAAAATGCCAAAATACTACAGGTTCAGAGCTACTACACCAACACGTAGAACAAGGAAGTCAAGAGACAGGGCGAGGGATGAAGAAGAGGAAAAGTAAGTAATTTTTCATTTAAAAGTTAGATTAGTTTTTATTGCGGTTTCGGTGTAGCGTGCTGCTTCATTTCATTGGTGAAATTCGCGAGCTCGGTAGCGCATCAGCTTGTCTCAGCGTTTGACGTGGGCAAGATACACACGTATTGCTTGCGAGTAATTATAGTATTTTATTATACAATGTGTAACAAAAACCCTGTGATTCTTTAAATGAGCGTATATGTTTACTTATATGTATAGCATCTACAAACCAAAAAAAAAAGTATTAAAAAAAACAATTATTGACCAAGTAATGTCCACGTTATCAATTACAGCATACCAAGTTATTTGTTTTCTGTAGAGTTTTAAGTAATTACACACAGAAACATATATGTAATTGTTACAGAAACAATATAAAACCTAGTTATACCTATATGTATAAGTATGAAAATGATAATAGTGCCAAATAGCTTCAGAGGTGGTTAGACCATCACCGGATGTTAAGTAAATAAAACCAGCCCAAAAATTATATGTCTCAACACTAGAAACGTAGTTTTTGACACACTACGCGATAATAGTAAGCGGAGGAAATATTTAATGTTTCTCAATTATTATAGGTCGCAGTTGGCCGCAGAAAGTAATTGGTGCGATGTGACCGTTGCGTGCACGCCAGCGCCATCTTGGTACCTCCGGCGCACGGCGTGGCGCGAGAGCCCGCTGACGGGCCTTCGCTCCCCCCTCCAATTCAGCAACCGGCCAATATTCCTGCTCAAGATCCCTCCTAACACGTTAACATTCGGTGCTTAACTGGGGTGAAATCTTCAATGACGGCTTTTTGCTGTTTAAAGCATGTTGTTAAAAGTTTGATAATTACGCGTCCTCTTGTATTGTCCATATTACTGGTAGTAAAGGTTTGTTGTTTGAACGTGCACGTTTTATTTTTTGTCTCCTGGTTCTCGCGTAGGGAATGACGGGATAAAAAGTGTGTGTAAGTAGTAATCTACTGCTCATGTGTATCATTGAAATCAATCGAGTAGGTAGTTTTTGCGTAAACAAGTGGCAAACCCATAAATATAATGGACGATAAATGTACATACTATTGGAAATCCTTGCCGAGTTTATTTTTTAAAAAAAGGAAAGAATGAGGAATGTTCCTCAACAACTTTAATAATTCACTTAACACAATCAACACTTAAACACAAGAACAACTTAAGCAAACGAAAAATTAATAGCAAATACGGAAGGATGTTACCGCAACGGTGTTCGACTGTAGAATGCGCCTGAGAACAACAGGCGTTCGCCTTTTATAGCTACCAAGGTTTGTTCTTTATTCCTAACACGGCCTTTCCTGACAGGAGACCGTCCTCGGGCTCCCATTTGAAATCTTCAACTCCTAGTCCAGCAGAGGCATGGAAATTCCTGGACCCGTCTGGGGCTGTGTCGATGGCGATGAACGGTGGATCAGGGGCACCATCCGTGGAAGGCTGCATCCCGGACGTCCCAGGCTGCTGTCCATCGTCCCCAGGAGATTGCAATGTTACAGCCTCGGGTTGGCTGTCCACCTCGTGGGACTCCTGCTCGAGCTGTGTCTGCACCTGTATCGAAACTAGAGGACTGCTTTTTGTCCCTTAGACGACAAGCAATCACTTTCTCGACAAAGGAAAATACTACACAGAACAAACCTCGCACATAACACCCGTGTTACGTGATGTTATGAACTATCTAAAGTCACATACCTGATTGAGACATAGGCGCGACGTTAGCATAACTCAATCGGAAACTGTTTAAGTCATAGGCACGACGTTAGCGCATATGTTATAAGTCATAGGCACGACGTTAGCGTAACTTTGTGCAAATTAAGTTAGAGGCACGACGTGAAGCGTAACTTAACGAGTCAAGACAGAGGCACGACGTGAAGCTTGTCTTGGTTACATGAACAGAGGCACTACGTGAAGCATATCCAATATGTCCATTTGTGCAAGTTAAGTTAGAGGCACGACGTGAAGCATAACGAGTCAAGACAGAGGCACAACGTGAAGCTTGTCTTGGTTCCATGGATAGTGGCACTACGTGAAGCATGTCCAATATGTCCATTTGTGCAAGTTAAGTTAGAGGCACGACGTGAAGCATAACTTAACGAGTGAAGACAGAGGCACAATGTGAAGCTTGTCTTGGTTCCATGGACAGAGGCACTACGTGAAGCATGTCCAATATGTCCGTTTGTGCAAGTTAAGTTAGAGGCACGACGTGAAGCATAACTTAACGAGTCAAGACAGAGGCACGACGTGAAGCTTGTCTTGTTTACATGGACATGGACATTTACATGAAAGCATGTCCACATAAAATGTGTAGGAAAAGAGGCACTCCGTGAAGCTTATTCCAACACTTCTCAATAAGCACCATTCACCATCGAAGTAAGCAGCGCATCCATCAGGAGTCCACTCTCCGCACCACGGGATCATGTACTCTGCCGCTGCTTGCGTCGACTTCCCATAGGAGCCGGCCAGGAGCTGCAGCTCATAGCGCCCGTGCGGCAAGACTTTCATGACGCGGTATGGGCCGCGCATGCCGGAGTCCAGCTCGCCCGTTGACTGAGCTTGTTTTCTGACAAAAAATAAAAGAATTAAGTACAAAATCGCGAGGAGACCTTCTCCCTTGATTAACATAGGCATCTTGATGCTGTTGCTTGCATCGCAACCTGTCAGATGCTCATTGTCTGCTCATCAAAAATAGAGAGAGCCTCAAGTGCTACATCACGAACTAGGCTTCGGATAAGAGGTGTAGCTGCATCAATACCCACTAGAAGGTTGAGAGCGGAATACTGTGTGATTTATGTTTCGTTATGTTCAGCGCTAGCTGAAGCTTTCACATAACAGAAGGCCACTTCTGTTGACGATGGTTTGCCTCTATACGAACCATGTTTAAAACCATTAACCGTTTTGCAGTAACGCTCAACCTGCCCGTTCGATTGATGCATCTCAGGTGTGATCAGATGAGCGTCACATCCCATATTTTCAATTCAGTCTAGAAAATCTACGCTCTGAAACAGGCGACCCCTATTGGCAACAATTAATTTAGGAGTGCCAAACAAGGAGATAGCATTAGTAACATGACATCTACTTCAGGATACTTTTTTGTTTTTTAAAAAAAACGTTGCCCCACACTAGGATTTTCCCGTGTCGTGGGTGCAGTTACAAACATAGAATATCACATGCACAATACCGGAACAAATTTCTGTAGGCCATACAAAAGATTTGTCCCGTACGGGAATCGAACTCGCGACCTGTTGCGCAGTAGGCGATCACTCGACCTCTGGGCTAACCGTGTCGTCAAAACGTCCCGTCGTGGTCCCAAAACGTCCATATGAACCGTTACGAACGGTACCTCTGGCTTTTCCCAAGAATGTATGGGTGGAAACGGAGCTCGGTCAACTTTATTATGAGTAATACCAAGCAATGTGCTATGTATTTTTGCACAAAAGGACGTTATCCCGGAAACCAAAAGTGTTTTGTAATCAAGTCAAATGTTTTATCAACCCCATGATGATCATGCTCGTTGTGAATTATGCGGAGCAAACTTAATCTGTGCCCTTTCGGAATAAAACACAGAGGACGAGAAGATTCACCAGTCGGTGTGTAATTAACAAAAAGGAGATCGTTTTTGACAACGTAGCGCCTTGCATCCAATTGACGGTCACGTAGTCTTTGAATGAATGTTTACGTTTCGGTATCGAAAGCTTGAGCGATATGAGCTCAATTCAATGGCTTCTGAATTGTGCACATATTGACAGGATTTCGACTCAAATAGTCGGCATGAGACATGAGTGACCCCTTTCGGTAATCTAAGTTAAAATTATAGTCCTGTAGATATACCCACCACCGGGCAACCCTAGGAAGTAAATCCTTTTTGCGTTAAGTTTCAACGCACTGCAGTATGTAACTACAGTGAATTGCACACCTATGAAATAATGCCTAAAGTGCTGGAACGCTTTAACTACAACAAGGGTCTCAAGTTCGTACGAGTGGTACTTACTTTCAGCCCCATGTGTCAATTTACTATAGTAGGCAATCACTCATTTGTAACTAACACTCTCATGTACTTGGATTAGAACAGCCCCATAACCTATTGAGCTTGCATCTGTATGCACCTCAATTGATAAAGAAGGGTCATAAATTTGAGCACAGGCTCACTAGTAAGGCACTCAATTTTTTCCTTACGAGCCGCCTGCTGTTCTGGTTCCCATTTAAATTCAACGCCTTTTCGTGTCAATGCCGCAATACAGGCAGTCTTTTGAGCGAAGCTAGGTATATATCGCCGAAAGTAACTGGCTAACCCAATAAATTGACGACCCTGTTTTATATTAGTGGCTTCAGCAGTATCTACCAAAGCATTAACTTTTTCAGCGCTCGGTCTAACCTGACCCTTACTGATGGTACGGCCTAAATTTTTCATTTGTGGCGAAAGAAAAGAGCATTTCTTTAAATTTATGGAAAATACCGATTTAGATAAAGTTGAAAGTACCCTACGTAGTATGTCTAACTTCTGGTCTATATTTTGACTTAAAATTAGAACGTGATCAATATACACGAAGATTTCACATAAATTGATAAAAAATCGACTAAATCCTTAGGCATTCATTTTGCATTTATCGCGGACGCCCTTATTTGAGGGTCAGTCACGACACGTATTACAATTGCAGAAATCAACTCATCACTAAGCGCCCGAACCATACGTAAACGAAATAGCGAGCGGCGAGCGTACTCAGCGTATGTAGGGTAGTAGTCGGAGTATGAACTCATGACTTCAAACAAGATATTTGCTATGTCAGGTGTTTTTGGGCATAAAGCCTTAAATTCCTTTTTGAAACTACCCCAAGTACGCTCGGTCGTCACCTATTCGTGCAGCCACGTCTTAGCGTCACCCTTTAAACAATTGCCTATACGAGACAAACACTGAAAATCACTCCAATTGTTTAAAGTTTTGGCGCGGTCAACTTCCTCACACCAATCATCAATATTATGCAAATTGCGAAATGTAATAATGTTGGCTTGATCTTACCACAGTGTTTATGGACCGAATAGCGTCCACAATACGATCAGTTACCGTTGAAGGCACGTTCGATTCACTGACCACACCGAGCGATTCCACACCCGCAGGGTTACATGTGTGAGGCACATTCGGTGGTGGTGGTAGTGAAGTCGGCGTCGGAGTACGCCTCGAACAGCGAGCTTGCGACGCTGATCGACTCGGCGACGGTGTAGTCACACGCCTGCCTCGATCATGTCTTGTTACTGGCGGTGACACAGGACGCCCACTCCCTCGCAGAGATGACGGCAACGTGTTCTGTACTGCTACTTGACTTTCCAGCGTCCTTAGGCGAGCAATATTGCGTTCATCTCGCGTTTCAAATCACTATCCGGAGTTTGATCACGATACCGGCGTTGACGTTCACTACCGCGTTCGTTATCGCGGCTACGACGACTTTCGCGTTCACGGGAATCACGATTTCACTTTACCGGTTGTTTTGTTTCTTGTCTCGGACTCGTAAAGCAAAATGCCTGGCCAGATAGAATCACGTTGATCCTATCCCACTTCTGATATTGGAAATCCTTGCCGAGTTTATTTTTAAAAAAAAGGAAAGAATGAGGAATGTTCCTCAACAACTTTAATAATTCACTTAACACAATCAATCAACACTTAAATACATGAACAACTTAAGCAAACGAAAAATTAATAGCAAATACGGAAGGATGTTACCGCAACGGTGTTCGACTGTAGAATGCGCCTGAGAACAACAGGCGTTCGCCTTTTATAGCTACCAAGGTTTGTTCTTTATTCCTAACAATACATACTTGTTTTTAATTTTAATCAAAGGTCATTTGTGCGGTTACATGGTGTAAATTTTACATAATGGTGTTTCTTAATATTATCGTTTATCGGAGGAAGACTCTTTACCAGAGCAGCCTGCTCTGGTACCTCCGTCTTACCTATTTCGGCCGCAAAGCAGCAGTGATTGCCTTGCTGTGTTCCGACGGACGGAGAAGGTGGTTCCACCGGACTTCGCTGGCCTAGTGGGAGCCTGCGGGTCGGGTAGTCGTCCGTGGGTGACGGCTGCCTGTATTGCACCGGTGCTCCGTGGGGTGTTTCGAATCCTCATGCCTCTGAGCGTTGTGCTTGCCGAACGCCAGGCGGGGTATGACAGGGTTAAATGCACCAGCGTGTAACTTCCCCTTCTCCGCCTACCTGGCGAGCTGCTGAACCCCGGGATGGTTTAAGGTCTATCTACACACATCCGGGCCGTGACCGGGCCGTGTCCGTGGTAAGACCGGAGATCAGGGCCACCGACTACAATATGTACCTACTCCTTAAGCACGATTGCACGTCACAGTGTCTGCACGGGCACGGAAGCTCCGTCGCCGGCCCGGACACGGACGTGTGTGAACGAGTTCATATAAAAAGTACGCCATGATATTTTTTTAAGCCACTGACGGAACACTTCCGTCACGGCCACGTCCCCGGAAATATGTGGATTGGGCTTTATTAGGTAGGTCGGCGAGTCACCTTTCCGTCGAAGTTCAACACAACCCTACACCCCCCAGTGCAAGGTTTCCCCCCGAAATAAAAAAAACATATACTGAGGTTCTTGTGGGGGTTGCAGATTTGCTGTAACCACTTACCATCAGGTGGGCAGTATGCTTCTTTGCAAAATCAGTTGTATAGAAAAAAAAATCTGAAAAACTTGGAACTGGAGGGAGACTCTGTACTACTGGAGGGAGACTCTGTACCAGAGTCGTCTGCTTAGGTACCTCCGTCTTACCTATTTCTGCCGCAAAGCAGCAGTGCTTGCATTGCTGTGTTCCGGTTTGAAGGGTAAGATATGGCAGTGAAATTACTGGGTACTGTGACTTTACATCTTGTGTCACAAGTTGGCAACGTACACTGTGGTTCTTGTGGGGGTTGCAGTTTTGCTGCGAATCTCACAAGAGTCACATGTATTATAGGTGACTGTTACCACTTACCATCAGTAAGTAACCAACTTTCTGCAATAAAGAAAAAAAAAGAACGATACCGCAGTAAAAATGAAAGAACATAGGTTGTAAAAACAAACAATTTACTCAGAAAAAGCTATAGAACTACCTAGGAGTTAAAACAAAGGACTGTGAATATACATAAGTCAGTCGGATGGTATACTACTTGCCTGCAAAAGAGACCCGTGAAGACTCAAAAGTGAGTTTACATTTCTATGTTTTCTTATTACAAGCTCCATAATGTAGAGAAACAAATAATAAAAAGATAATGCGAAAATGTGTTCAATATTATTTGTGTTTGATTGTAATTAAATTTTTCGAGAATGGAATATTTTACGAATTTATATCTTGTTAATAACTTTAAACAAGTATTAATCACAGATGTAATATTATGAGAACAGAGGATTGAACTGGCCTAGTGAAGTCAACTGGACTGTCTAACAAATTAGGCCCGCAATTTCCAGATTCTCTCCAACTCTAGAACAGCGTTGTCACAGATAAAATAATACTACAGTAGTTGTCTCAAGTAGTACACCTTCCGAAGCTTCACATTTTATAATATTTTTTATAATCATATTTTCATTCAATTTATAATTGTTCAACGTTTATACCTTAAGTTGCCGTGTTACGAACAATTATTTTTTTATCTTTATTTGCACGGTCCAGAGTAGGACCTCTGGACCGTGTCAAGTCATGTTACAACATGTGAATTGCGTCAAACAGAATCTACATCCCTAATTTCTGTTGTGTGAGGGTGTGTGCAACTGTATCATTTCAGACTTTTTGAGAATCTGTCCATATGAGAATCTGTCCTTTTGAGAATCTGTCTTTTTGAGAATCTGTCCTTTTGCGAACAAAGGTATAAAAAGCCGTGTGGTGTCGTGAGACATCCGATAGGAACGAAGTTCTTTATGTTATTCGACAAATATTTTATTAAATTTATTAAATATTAATTAATTATATTAAATTAATTACTTACAATTAAAAGAATACAATCTTTTCTTTTTTTGAAACGATTCTCTAAAAATCATACGCATCGTGCCTCGATCCCCGATGCGTTTTTTGTGATATTTAATAATAAATGCGCTGTAACGCTTTTTTATAACGTACGGTTTTTGCCGGCTAGCCCCTGTCTCTACAACGTTCCATAAGGAACTACGTTCCAATCCAATAACAAGACGTCACGTGACTTATTTAACTTTATACAACGTGTAGGTTACAGAAATAACGCCCATCCAGAAAATAGTTCGTTACATACAAATAATGCTAATGGATCCAATTTCAGTAGTCTTTTTAAATAAGTTTTATCAGAGATATTATAAAAACTAATCATTCTCATAACAAACGCAAAGCGTTATCAGTCTCCGCACCGCGTGGGGTGGCCGAATGGGGCGTGACGTGTGAATGATCTAAAACCTTAGACCAAGTCTAAAACAGTTGATAACGATAGCGCACGGCACGCCGTAAAACTTTGAATGCAATTCCATTTAAAAATAAATGTAATTGCCTTGTAAGCTTCTTTTATGTATGATATTTTTATTGTTCAAATCAAAATGTTGATCGAACGGGTGACTGACACTGTCAATTCTATCCAAATTACAATCGGGGTATGCTTTTTTTGTTACACGTTTATATAATTATTAGCGAACGTTTGTTGTACTGTGAGCATGTCTTTTTAGACTAAATAATACATTCATTTAAATTATTGTATAGAAATTACTATTTATCATGGAATATTTATTATCATGAATACTTTTAATTTCTCCTTTATTTCACCAAAATTTGCATTCTCGCTATTTTGACAAACAATACAACGTAACTCTTACTCACTATTTCAATTTTAATAATTCATGTTGATTGTTAACATCATACTCATCGTGTTCTAGATAAACTAATTGTTGACCTCTTGGACACATTAAATAAACAATTGGTTCTAAGCGTATTTTGATTATTGCGTGAGTTAATTCTTATAAAAAATATTATGTCGTCAGGGCAGCTTTAGCGTTTGTAATTAAAACTAGACAATATATTTGTACAACGAAGAAAACTATATAAAGGCAAATGCAATTATATGTATGATCAAGGAGCAGTAAGTAATCTAAATTTTATTGACTGGTATGCCACTTACTAGGTAGATACGAGTATAATACAACATTACTTTCTTATATTTTACAAGTTTTTATTTACTTTCACCTGTCCCGTGTCTGTGATGAAATCTTGCAAGCTATATTCGACCCAATTCCCGGTCGCCGATTGAGCTGAAATTTTGCATGCATATGTAGGTATATCGCGTGACAATGCAATAATAAAAGATTGTGTAAAAAATATTGTTTTTTTTTTACTTTCAATTTTTTTATAGAGGTGACATTTACACTGAAACACATATCGAAATGTTTTGCCTTTTGTTGTATAGCATTCTTTGTTGGACAGAGCAATAATATTTTAAAGTAATTATATAACTAGGTATAAAAATAATATTTGGACATGTTTTGTGATCTTCGTCCATGGGCACCCACTACGCTATATTCATATAATGTATTTGGCGTAGGATTATTGCGAAATCAGGTGGTTAAAATCCTGTCAATTCAGGATAGTTGCAAAATATATGAATGTATTTTGAACGATAACATTTGACATAGTCCTTTCTGCTAGGGCCTAGACGAAATAACAATTCTAAAACGATAACGAAGTTAGAAATGAACAATGTGTAGGGGAATAGCACATGCCATCGCTAAATCACGAGGCAAATCGATGAAAGTCATCGATATGTAAATTGGTAGATAATTTATTGATTTGCAACGAATCGACAAAGAAGCGAACTGATTTTTCGTTACTTTCATAAACTACTCAAAATAACTCGTATTTCATTAAAAAGGAAATTAAAATATTAAATTAAATAATTTATTTTACCATTTATTAGAATAAGTACTAATAACATACGGTGGCCGTTATTTTGTTTTGAGTTCATAACCAATATTTTGTTTTTTTTTATAGAAATAACAATTCGACATAGCGATCGCCACAATCCTGTTACGTTGGCTGGGAAGTAGTTTTCGTTATGTCAGAGACGATGACGAATTTAGATATCGTTTTGCTATGCTCAAACAATTGCTACTTGTATCATTCGCTTTCGTTTCGTTCACGTTATACGTTCTGTATCGAACGGCAATGCGTGGGAATGAGTCGTGATGTGTAATCATTCCCATATATTTTGTTATTTTCAAATTTCGTTATAGTTTTCTTTTTAAAAAAAACGTCGTCCTACGCTAGGATTTTGTCTGTGTCGTGGGTGCTGTTACAAACATAGAATATCACATGCACACACGCCTAGACCGGAACAAATTTTTGTAGGCCATACAAAATATTTGTCCCGTACGGAATCGTACCCGCGACCCGTTGCGCAGCAGGCGATCACTCGACCACTGCGCTAACCGTGTCTATTGTTACTTCGTCTAGGCCTCCTAATACTTTGTAGGCTATCGACAAATCTTCGCTCGCTCGGCTCACTACGGACACCAGATTGGCACTTCCTTAGACATATTACGAAAAAAAAAATGTTCCTGTACAATTTTGAGGATTTTTGCAAAGGCCCTGATTATGCAATCAACATATTGACATATTATACACATGACATTTACACTACTTATCAATATTTATTTCAGAACATTACATGAGATATAAAATTGGTAATATCTTCATAGATTAATTAAAAGAAACGTCACAGTGTAAAACAATGGCGAAACATGATTGAAATCATAGTGTAATTATCTATATCTAGCATTGTTGCTAGCTAAATTAAAGTTTACCCAAATCTCGAACCTGGGTAAATGTCCAGGCCGGTTAGGAACTACCTCGAGTTGCTTCAAGCTAATTATGATACTAAAATTGTGACATACTTTCGATATTCCATTCTCATACATTTTATCGCTTAATGCTATAGAAGTAAGATTCATAATAACATTCAATCATGTTCAAATATCACACAGTATAATATCTTGCCTTAGTTCATTCATACTTTGATTTTTTCTTGATCTGACATGGAGTGTTAATATTTTTTTTTCATGTCTGACAAAATAATATAACTGAATATAATCCAATTAAAATTAGGCCATAAGTACTAAAAAGCTCCAAATGCGATAATATACTTACTTCAAATACAATTTAATGCTTTTCACGGAATGTTATTAAGTATTTAAAAATTGATTCCCAATGATGATTTGTAAGCAAATAATGGTTACACAATTAGAACGAGAAACAAAAGGAGTTAGGTTTGAGATATTCCTTATATTCGAGATAAAAAATAATCTAAAAATAATAAAAATTTCCTACAATTTCTACAAAGCATTTTTACAAGTCTTATTTCGCTAGTAAGTACGAAATTATTTCACATTTAAACCTTATTAATTTATAGATTAATTTCTTGTAAAATCACGATGTATTAAATCCATAGGGGCTAAAAATATTATCAACCAATTACATTTAACGACAAAAAAGGACTACAGAAAAATCTATTAAAGCACAGTTTCAAAATAAGTTCCGAACTTATACTTGATAGACTATAGTGAGTGAGTTTCATTTTACATAGGCCACTAATTTTATATACTTAGGTCATACAATATTTGTTAAAACAATGGGGTTCCAAGTTTCAAAGTATTGTTTCACAGCGTAACAATTAATGCTTCATAATAGTTCACAGAATTAAAATTAGGACCTACGAGTTAAAAACAATTATGCTATAAGAACCCAACCAACAACTATTCTTAATTGTTTAAAGCCTTACAATTTTTTACAATGTTTTAAACAAAATTAATCCTTATGGATAACCTATAATTTCCCAAAACTTATTTTTATATTGAGATTTTGAATTAGAAACTCCCTTGACATATGCAGTATGCATCTTAAAAACAAATTTCTTGGAATTATACTTTTCATTGTAATTAAGGAGTTACAGGATGTTAAAGTTTGTATTGTAATAGGTAATTTTCGTCAACTGCTTAAGGTATTTCAACCGGACTTTTATTTAAAAAAACTTTTGCTTTTTAGTTTGAATTATTAGTGGGAAAAGAATCCCATGCAAAAACAGAAAAAGCGCGGAATATCGAAAATAATTATCTATTTACTAATCTGTCCAAATGAAAATCTGTCCGGTTGCTGATAATAGCGTTTTTATGCTTTGCTGTAAAACTTAATTTGTCGTAAGCAACACCTTAAGTAAATAATGATCTTATTGTAGGAATGAAATCATATGCTCTAGCTTGTATATGCCAGAACCGTTAGGTTGATAACATCGAATCGAACTACCCGCATATTTTTAATGTGTATATTAACAGCCGGTTGCACCAAGTTTTACGTTTTCGTAAAAAGTAACAACTGAATACATTAAAATGGCTCGTTTTACTAATAAATATATGATTTGTGCCGTACATTTAACCTTTTTAATCGTAAAGGATAACATAAAACTAAAATTGAAACTAGAGGTGAGACATTATAGTGCAATTCTTAGGTATTTATATTGGCTTTTACTGTTACTTTTTACGAAACCGTATAACGTAAAATTTGGTGCAACCGGCCGTAAATGTTTATACATTGTGACAGGCAGTATTTTGAGATCGTCGTGCAATCCTGAGTAAGTAGGTAGTTATAAAAAGTCAACAATTAAAAAAATATGCAAAAGATTTAAAAATATATTTAAATCCTTAACAAAAATTTAGAAATTGATTTCTTTGTTTGAGATGCAATTATCTTCTCTTTGGATTCTACCAATACATCCATAGCTAATGCACAAGGCGCATTTATTAATAGATAAGTTGGCAATTTTTGTTGCTCTTTTTAATGCATTTAATTTTTTGACTTATAAATCTAACTTAAAAAGTGAAAAAATCAAAATGAAACATATTATATATTATTTTAATTGTATATTGTCATCATACGTAACCTAAAATTTTATGGCCACTGTTCATAATTAATATAATATATTTCACTACATTTCATTATCTTATTTTATTTAACTTACAAAAAACTGTACTTAATTTAGTGAGTAACAGCTTAATATAAAAAGGGAAAAATTAGTAGAAAACATAAGCGACACAGAACTATTTACACAGGGACTAGTAACGAAAACATTTAAAAAATTATATCTTATATTTAACATTTACTCAAAATATAAATTCTGACGATTTGACATAATTCATTTTATTCAATTCATAAAAAAAATATAATTAAAAAACTTGCCATTAAAAATAAAGTAAACTGATTGTTTATACAGTAATATATTTGTACAGTAATATACTTGTAACTTGTGTAAAATGTTTCTTAGGCCGCGTGGACATTTGGCGTATTCAGTATTGACTAAATCTCTGTAATCAAGTGCTATTGGCGTAATGTTACAAGATTTATAAATCTTAAATGGCTGAAGTATAGTGAAAAAAGCACATTTAGGTAACCCAGAGTTGTTTCTTCAAAGTTCAAAGGGTCTGTGATTCAAATTTTAATTTTAGGTTGGACCCACTTATGAGACTGTCAGCAACTCACGACTAACAATCACACGACTGACTAGACTTTTTTGCCAACGCTACTTGAATACAGAGCCGGATTCTAGCTAATGACAATTGACTTATTATAACGGACATCTCGATCTAACTGTCATATATTCGATTTCCAACTCCACTTGATTCTCATATTTAACTATTATTAATAATAATTCTTAATATAATATTAAGTCCATACACCTAAAAACTGTAGAACCGTAGTTAATAATCAACTAAACAGCACGAGGACTTATTAATCCGTTTTAAACGTATAATACACTGTATACACAGGCATGTACACTGTATACACAGACCTACACACTGTATACACAGACCTATACACTGTATATACAGTTTTTCCGAGAGTCCACAGGTAACCGGTCACCACCTAGTAATATCACAGTGTGTTCGTTACCGTTCGTCGCCAAACAGCAGTCTGGCGAAATATGTCCATCAGCTGCGCTCGTCAATATTGACCAGAATGTGCGTGTGCAGATGGTTGAGGGTCACTTTGACGAGCTGGTACTCCAGCGTGGACAGCCCGTCCTTCTGGAACACCTTGCTGGTTTGCGATAGCAGTTGATATCTGGCGGAAATTCAATAGGTGTTATTGTGGTTGAAAGTAGGTATTCAAAGTATAATACCTACGTAGTGAGATTTCTGTTTTTGTTGCTGGCTGGATGGTAAGTGGTTAAAGTCGCCTATAGTATATGTTATGTACATATGGTTGCAACACTCTACAGCCTTTCCAAGGAGGCGAATATAAATTGGCAGCTTGTGACATAACATGATAAGTCACAGTATGTGTAACAAGAAAACTGTTTAACCGTTTTGGCCTCATTAAGAAAATACATTTTTCTATAATGTCATAGAAACAGCGTTTGAAAATTGTCAAGAACGACATTACTTACTTACCGAATGTATTTTCACGAAATTATAATTTAAATAAAATTTTTAAAGTTGTATTATATTTTCAACTTTCCGCCCCACGTTGGGCGCCAATTGTCACCGTAGAGCTGCGATGACCTCTAGCTAGTTCAGCGGTATTCGGAGAATTGATAATACAATACAACTTTATTTTCTCTCTCCCTCTCTCTCTCTCTCTCTCTCTCTAGCTAGACTCTGTAACAGTCATTTGCTTGGGTACCTCCGTCTTACCTATTTCTGCCGCAAAGCAGTAGCGCTTGCATTGCTGTGTTCCGGTTTGAAGATATGGCAGTGACATTACTGGGTACCGTGACTTTACATCTGATGTCACAAGTTAGCAACGTACACTGTGGTTCTTGTAGGGGTTGCAGTTTTACTGCGAATCTGACAGGAGCTACATGCATTATAGGTGGCTGTTACCACTTAATATCAGGTTGCTTGTTTACCAACTTACTTGCAATAAAAAAATATAATTTTGTGAAAATATATTTTGTAAGAATTGTAAGTAAGAAATGTCGTTTTGACAACTTGAAACGCTGTCTTCATGACATAATAGAAAAATCTATTTTCTTAAGGAGGCCATAACGGTTAAACAGTTTTCTTGTTACATACCCAGTAATTTCACTGCCTGTCTAACCCTTCAAACTGGAACACAGCAATGCAAGCACCGATGTTTGGCGGCACAAATTGGTAAGACAGAGGTAATCTGGTACAGAGTTTCCTTCTGGTAATAATGGATGTAGATACGTATTTATAAATAGCGAATAAAGTCTATTTTGGCTTGACGTAGTAAAAAGGGTTCAATACGTTAAGTTTCGTGCGGGTTAGATATAGGTCGTCGGTGGCGTCAACGCGGTATGATGAAGACGCACGCTTGACCCCTGTGCGAGGTGAAAAATTTTCTAATCATTTTTGATACTAATTTGATTTATTTCTAACAAATTGTAATAAAAAATTGTAGAGTGCTTATTTTTTATTTATTAAGTACGCGTATATATGTTAATTTTGCGGTCCCGACCCGTCCACCCACTGTACTTTCTTAATGGTGGGTGGACGGATAATCCACGATTAACCCTCCACCCACTAGGCTAGTGTGAACCGAAATAAGTATAAGTACAAACGTAGAAATCGAAGAAATTAAAACTGTGAAAATTTAACTTAATTTTGCACGCTTCCTCCAGAATAAAAATGGAGCGCGTTGAGTGCTATGGGAGTGTAATTGTTCGGTTATTATTAAAACTTAGCCTGACAGTCGAAGGTCTTGAACGAGCCGGCTTTTTCACCCAAACATCACATTTTAAGGTATTGAACGAGGTTATAGATCGAAAATTTGTACCTAGCGTGAAGGCTCTGAACATGCTCCTGTATACTATATTATAAGTATAACTCACCTCTTTGGATTTGGCGCTGACTTTTTGTGATCCAACATGGCGTATCGGGCTACGGACATCTTGTATCTTGCTATGTGATAGCCCACTTTTCTCACCCTGCAATCAATGAATAAAATACTGTTAGAAAGTCTTTTCGTTAATAAAGATTTTACTTCAAAAAACGGTATGCGAATGTTACCTGTACGACATATCGTCGTCCTCTCCCCCCCAGCCCCAGTACTTGTTCGAGAACCCGTTGACTTTCTTGAACTGCTCTCGTGTCATCGCCGACACGCCACCGAAAATGTCTTCGTATGGCAACCTGTAAGCAACAAAGAAATACATATATGTGTAAATAAGCTCATATGTGAATACGTCTCCTCTTGAATATCTGAATTGTAGAAATATGATTTAGGTCTCTCATACAATATTTTAACATTTTAAATACAATAGAATCGGGTCTATATCGCGGTAAACAAGAACTATATTAATTAATTGTTTCCTGGCCCCAGGTCCTCTCCACCGATCGTCACTTTATTATTCCAGAATAGCACGAGAAGCGGTTGAAATTAAAAAAACATAAAAACTTCAACCGGGAAGATGGATACCGTTTGTCAACTACCTGGAATCCTGTTATTGGCACATTTAAACAGTGTAGTACTAATAAAAAAACGTCAGTGTGTAGATGTCGTGGATGTATTATCTCGAGGTACCGACGATTTTGATAAAAATAAAAATGAGAATTCTGCAGATCAAGCGGAGGGTAGTTATGAAACTCGCGCTTTACGAAGACGTCGCTGAGCCTCGGTAGTCATCCGGTGACCACGGCCTGATGCAATTCAGCCGAAACGTCGGGAAACAGTAAGTTAATATAGTTCTTGTTTACCGCGACATAGACCCGATTCTATTTTAAAATATTTTAACATCCTCCCGCGTGTAAGCCGGCATACTGCCGCCAGCTTGACACTTCAGATCAGGGGTTCCCAACCTTTTACCCTATGCGCCTCACCCAACATTATGCTAAAATACTACGCCCGCCCGAGCCGAAATGGGGAGTCAAAATAAGAAAATTAAACAAACGATGAAAATATTGGCGTGTTTAGTTTTATTCAAAAGTAGGTAGGTAATCAACTAAAAAAAGTAAAATATACAATTAATGAGAGCACTGTGGCTGCACTTTATTAACCAATTGGTGAATCCTTTCACGACTCCTTTAACGACAATGCTCACAGACTTCAGTGCACAGGGAAGATCATTTTCCTCAATATACTTTAAACAGTTTAATTCTGGAGCCGCTCCCCCTTGGTTCACTCTACGCCCCCCAAGTGGGGCGCGCCTCACCGGTTGGGAAACCCCGCTTTAGATACTGTCGAGTGCAACTCACTTGGAGTGCAACTCACTTGAAGTGCAGCTTGTCTATTGAAGCGGACATGTGCCGCGGCTGGCGAGGGCAGGAGTAGATGTTGCGCAGGTCCAGCGGCAGCAAGTCGATGTCGTGGAACACGAAGCACTGCCACCCGTCCGCCTTCAGCTTCTGGCTCTCCACGAAGCCCACGTTCATGAGCTTCGCGCGGTTGAACTCGCTATTGCCTGGAGGTCGTACGAAGTGGATGCTCTAGTTTACGTATGATAGATTAGCAAACAGACCTGCCTCCGTAGCACTACCATCAAAACATGATATGATAAAGCGATTTATCGCGGTGAACTGTCAAAATACGATTAAAACCTATTGTATTTTGACAGTTCACTGCGTTAACCCGCTTTGTCATATCGTGTTTTGGTGGACGTGCTAGGGGGGCAGGGGGGTTAGACAATGTGACAATTCAAAAATTATAACGAAAGTCGATAAGAACAAAATGTATGGGATTGACATAAATGCCATCGCTTAATAACTTGGCGAATCGATCAAAGTCATCGATCGATATGTAAGTACGAATCGATGAAGTACAAAATTTTTTTTCGTAACTTTCATATACTACTCAATAACAACTCATCTTCTTGTTCTTCTTCCTATACCGGGCTATTTTTCCATCAGGACCCAAATTCTGTATGCTTGTTTGCGAAATGAACAACTTTTACTATGCGACCAAACTCGAAATCGCGAAAAAAAATCAGCTGTTCCATACATTTAGGTTCAGTGGATGTTGAATATTTGCATGGAACAGCTGATTTTTTTCGATTTTGCTTGTCTGAACAAGCGTACAAAATTTGGCTCCTGCTGGAAAAATATCCCGGTATATAAAAATGAATCGCTGTGTGTTAGTCTCGCAAAATCTCTGAAATGACTCGAACGATTTTTAGGAAATTTTCTGTGTGTGTTTGATTAGACCGATGGTATGAATCGCATGTGAACAAAGATGGGTCTGAGAGGCACACAGACATGCAGGGTTTGCAATGAGAAAGATATCGTGATGAAGGGAAAACTTTTTTCACCAATGCGTTTTTCTAGCTTGTAGGAGATTGAATCTCTTTGGGATTGGACATCCAAAGACTGAGGACTTCTCCCAAGTTTAAGATAAGATGAACCAAAGTCACGTGGTCCTTAAACGGAGGATCAATAATAAGATTATACGATGAAATAATAAAATATAGATTTACTAGTAAGAGGAAGATAATAAAAGATATTACAAATACTTAATGTGACCATTCGAAAATGAGCATAAACAGTTTTGTCAATTCCATTACAATGTTATCATGATACGTTCCTAACATTTTTTATGCTATTTCAATGTTCAAATACCCAGTCAAGTAAAAATAAAAGCTTTAGGTAGTAAGTACATCAAAGTTGATATTGCTCACCTTCCTGCTCAACAATGAATATCCCGTATTCAATCTGTTGCTTCATGAGGAATGGATGCATGTGGTGCAGAAATATCGCTAAATGCTGCTGGCGGTCCCTGTGATTGTAAAACAATAGGATATGATGAGATGAGATATGTTACGCATATATGGTCAAATTTACATTTTTAAACTTTAAGCTTGGTTTCCACAGGTCCAGTTCTTGGCCGCGTTGAAGTTAGCAACTGTGCATTCTACTTTCTACACAGTACTGCATAGTAGACGGCAGAAGACAGCTGTGCAATAGTTCTGACCTCAGCGTCTCGGACCCGTAAGTTGCGTTCACACGGAGTGAGCATCGGCCCAGTAGCTGTCCTGGTAGGAGTGAGGGAGGTCAGCGAACAGCGGAATCAAACATATTTGAAGTAGTTGGACGACATTAACTAATCGGTCAGCGATGACACAACCTTGTTTTTATAGACCTAGTAACTGTCGGAAAGTAACCAGCCTGCTTAGGTCCCTCCGTCTTACCTATTTCTGCCGCCAAGCAGCAGTGCTGTGTTCCGGTTTGAAGGCTTAATATGGCAGTGAAATTACTGGGTACCGCGACTTTACGGTACCCAGCTTACGTCACAAGGTGGCAATGTACAATGTGTTTTTTGTGGGGGTCGCAGATTTGCTGCGAATCTCACAGGAACCTTATGACTATAGGTGACTGTTACCACTTACCATCAGGTGGGCAGTATCCTCGCTTGCCATCTTAGTTGTATAAAGAAAATACAAAAAAATTGCTACTGGGCGCATGAAAACCGAGCTTAAGTTGACATAGGCACATACATAATAAAACAGACTATTCAAGTCGACATCGGGAGTGTATACTTTGCGTGTTAATAGAAAGACCAAGAAAGACCAGCTCTTCTTTCTAAACTATTTCGTTTATTCAGCGCTCCACCGTTAACGACACCGGCGGCGTCAGTCAAAATATTGGAAAAAATTCTAATTAGGTATGCTGCATTGAACTGCAAGATCTTAAAAACGAACGATAAAAAGAAGATAGAAATATTGGTAACTTTCACTAAAGCGCTCTCTTGATATCACATTTAGCAAAGGATTGTCACGGTTGGTTTTCACACATAGGATTGATGTTTTCTTTGAATTCATATATGTGCATAAAATATAAATAGTCTATAGTATAAAGATTCACAACATAAATAGCAATTTTAATAAAAGATAATGTTAATCTAGTTCTTACCTGAACGGCACAATGATGGCCACTCTGTGCCGGGCGGTACAGTTGGGCGGCGCGTACCGCCCGCCCAACTGTATTTCCGGGTACTGTTTTTCTACAGTGTCTAACTCCATCTCCGTTTTATTCACCGGCACTGGTCCTGTTAAATAATTAAATGCTTTGATGTTAATACATTACCACTGATTTAGCTGCTTAGTTAATTGTGCGAGGGATAACTTTTCTTTCGATAATAAATATAACATTTTATCAAGTCGAGTTTCAGCCATTAGCATTTTATCCAATAGACGCCCACTGTCAGACATAGGTTTTACCTAATGATCTCCAAACCGATCGATCCGGCGCTTCTCGCATCTAGCGGCTTCCCGCGACCTTCACCAACCTACCTGGTGGGGGCCTACCTGCATCTCAACGGCTATCAATCCTGCCAGTCATGTCCTGCTCACTGCCATTTAAGGTAGGTTCGCAATTCTTTGGGCTATGTCAGTGACTCTAGTTCTTCTATGGATATTTCTGATGCGATCACGTAGAGAAACAGAGTTTGATTCCGACCCCACACCTACAACATCTATGGGAAGAAAGGCAGTGACAGCACATGAGACACGACGACGTTATATATTTAAATTCCACTATCGCACGGTTTTTTATTATGTCGAATGTAGTTTCCTATTTTTGTAAGTTTTACTGCCTTAAATAAAAGTTGTCAATAAGATGTCGAGGATTGGTAAATTGTAAAAGATTAGTCATTTTTTTTAAAATAATTAATAAGAAATTTAGTTAATTATCAACTCACCTAAAATAAAAAGAGTTGTATTAATATTTATTTATTTATTTATACATTATCTTAAATTAATTAAACAATTTATAGTGACATGTAATTCACTATCAATAGCGACATGTTATTTAATTGAAAAGGCATTGAAGTACTACTATATTTCATTAGTTCAAATCAAAACGACAAGTATTTTAAAACCGAATGTCTTAAGAACAATAATTAAGCGCCTTTCAATCTCAGAGTTGTGCTATTAATTAAGCCTTCGTCAAAGTAATTGGTAGGCACCTATTTTACTTGGTAACATTTTCAATATTGAAGTTCGCGTCGATGACGTCGGCGGAAAGCAAGGGGAAAGAAGTGGATTGGCTAATAAACTTTATTGCTTTATTGCAATCTGCGGCAAAGCTAATTAGTGTTTTTTCATTTGTAAGCTTTTCTGTTTTCCGGTTACCAACGTTCGCGCAGTCGAAGGAGTAATTACTTACTTACTATTGTATATATCAGTAATACACAACTCATGGTGGACGAGATGAAATTATACACTAATAGTGCGTTAGTTAGTACTATTTAGTTATTATGTGCTAATTTTGGGGAGCGCTATAGAGCCTCGTCCGTTGATCGGTAGAATGCATTGCGATTAGGTGAAATGACACTTCTTGATCCGAAACATTCCGTCCAGGGTGGTGGAGAGGTTTTATAAGGAGATTTAGCTGGGTATTGCGACACCAGCAAAGGCCGCTGATGGAGCAGTCTTAACGGCGGTCCAAGTGGGCGGTCAAATCAACTTAGCCCCTAGGTACAGATTATATCGCCAAAAGGGACTCATCAGGTATCGCTCTGATCCCCATTCCAATTCAATTTACTAAACTAAATCGAAAATCATAAAATAGGGACGTAAAGCGTTTACTCTGTCAATGAACGGACAAACCTAAACCATGCTGAAATAACACTATTACCCAAATCAGGCGGTAAGCTGTCCGGACAGAGTGGAAGATCTGTCTCGTTCCGCCTCGCACTGGCGCTCTCCGTTGTCGACTGGTTCCTGAAGCCGTCCACGATCTTCGAGATGAGCAGCGACGTGGAGTTCTCCACGGCCTGCCGCGTCATGTTGCCCGGCGTCGCCAGCGTAGCGTTGCTCGTGAACAGCGTGTCGTTCCTATTCGAGACGTTCTTCAGTTCGTACGGTGCTTCTGTGACGGGCGGCCTTTTAGACCAAGTTGCTGCCAATTTCTCGCCGAACCTGCGAATGAAACGTGTTTCTTTTTTATTCACGTTAGTAAAGCCTCTGGGCTTCTGTGGTAACACTCCTCAGCTAGAGGAACCGATTGTCCCTGTAACTTTTGAAAGAAAGCAATACTGTAATTATGAGGGCAAACTTGAATAAGATATTGGTAGCTGTTTAATCGGAATCAGAAGGTCTACCAGCAAACAAAAATTACTACAGTTATAATCATTATCAAATCTATCCGTCCAAAGTGACAATTCCGTCCAAAGTCCGTCCAAAGTGAAATTTCCAAAGTGACCAAAGTGACAACGATAACGAAGTTCGTTAATAACAAAATGTATGGGATTGACATATACTATCGCTAAATAACTTGACGAATCGATTAAAGTCGATATCGATATGTACGGTGGTAGACAAATTAATTCGCAACGAATCGATGGAGTAGCGAATTAATTGTAATCATTTATTTTACCATTTGTTTTTTATTCGTTACTTTTAATTACTTAAAAAACCAATGTGTTGATTCCTTACATAAAAAACAATTCGACACAGCGATCGCTAATCCTTACGTTGGCTAGGAATTTGTTTTCGTTATCTCAGAGACGATGACGACTTTAGATTGCCACTTGTCTAGGTCCCCCTGTCCTGCGCTGCCATGGCTTCCTGCGACTTGATTATGATCACAAAATTATAATCATAGTTTAATTAGATGAAAAAAGTTTAAACATCAATTCCAGGTATTTTAAACAGTAATCTAATCAATCTTTTCTTGTAATTTTGATTTTAATCAAAAACCACGTTATAAACATAGAAAAAAATATAGCCAATTTAATACTGCAGACATTTTCGTTTAAGCCCCGATTGAGATAAGCATAAAACCGACTTCAACTCTCAAAAGAGTCTTTATTCGTTCCCGTAGAGCGTATTTGAGATTTTTAGCAAATAAATGTGTATTTCGTCTTTTTCAACCAATCCACAAACCAACAGTAGTTGTTGTTTAAGTTTACGTTTTTTGACCATGAAAACAAACGGAAGAAGACGGAATAAAATCAAAAAAGCATACTTTTTTTGCAATGCAATTAGTTGAACAGTAAAAAATTGTACGTCTACAAATATTAATGCGAAAGTTTGCTATTTGTTAGGTTAGGTAAGACTTAAGTATGCCATACGTACGCCGAGGTGATTACGGCTGCACGAGCCAAAATAAACCTCGCGGAGCTGGACATAGAGGGAGTTCAGTTCCGCAGGTCTTTGACTGGGGCAGCCGTACTCCTCATTTCCGGCGACAACAAGGGGGCGAATGCGGTGGACCTGGCCGTCGCCCTTAAAAAGTGGTGGACGCGAATGTCGCTAGGGTAACCATACCCATTAGGACGGCGGAGATCCTGGTCTCCGGGCTAGACGAGTCCGTTCAGCCCGAAGAATTGAAGGTGGCACTCGCCAAGATCGGCGAGTGCGAAGTTGACGAGGTCCGGGTTGGGGAGATCCGCCAGGGCCGGTATACGATGGGGACGGCGTGGGTGTGCTGCCCTGCGGAGGCGGCCAAAAAGATTGCCTCATCTAAGAGGTTGCTGGTCGGCTGGTCCGCGGCCAAGGTGAAGCTTCTCCTGCTCCGAGAAATGCGGTGCTTCAGGTGCCTCGAAACGGGTCACCTGAGAGCAGACTGCAAGGCGGAGGAGGACCGTAGCACGCTGTGCTACCGGTGTGGAGACCCAAATGCCCCTTGTGCGCGGCGGCTGGAAAGCCGGCGGACCACCGCCTTGGGGGTAGGACTTGTTCTGCCCCCAAGACGCCCATAAGAAGAAGGAGGAGGAGGGCGGCGCCAAGACCGCAGCCCGGGACCTCAAGAGCGGAGGCGGAGATGATGGAGGTCACCGAGGACGTCGTTGAGACCCCCATCCTCCAGGAGGAGGCGGCCGCGGGAGGGGAAGTGCCCCGCGTTAAAAATAGACCCAAGCCCCAAGGCACCTAGTGCCGGGATGTCTCGGGGTGAAGAGCGGCGCACACCATCTGCGCCGCTGGCAAAGCAGCGGAGCCACGCGCCTTTCGGTGTAGCGTGAGTCCGGCAACGGACCATTCACGGTCAGCGGGAACAAGGCCTCGCTGTTGTCCCCTTCCCCCTGTCCTGTGACGGACGGAGGAGCTGCGGGGGGTTTTTAGTGGGTAGGCCAGGGCCGAATCCGGTCCCAGGAGTCCCACATACCCTCGTGGTTTGGCTCGGCCACGAGGGATGCGTAAAGCATTTTCCCCCCTCCCCCAAAAAAAAAAAAGGTAAGACGTAAGTAAAATATTTAATCTCTCGCTGTACTCAGGATTCACTTCAGAATCCTTCGCTTCATTCTCGACTCAAGAAGGCGCCCTCGTTATAAAAATATTATTTTGCTCTCTCTTGTAATGTTTGTTTTGACATCAATTAGATGTAGTCAACTCGTTTCTTCTACTTTTTAATGGCCTCCGTGGTCGATACCACGGAGGCCATTAAAAAGTAGTTGTGATGGGTCTGCAGTTCGATTCAACATCGAAGCAGAGATTTTACTGCTTAGTTTGGTTGGTGCTAGGGCTCCTGAACCTGTTACGGCGCGGCCTGCGTTCTTGCGGGCCAAACGCCGTGGCATGTCGACGCACGCGTCCTCGCGGAGGTGTATCGACATCGGGTTGCTACTCGTGAACGAGGGGGACGGTCCGCTCCACAAGAGGTGGAGCGGATTCGTACCATGGCGCAGAGGGAGGCTCTGCGTCAGTGGGGTGAGGCACTCGCCTCCCCAGCTGCCGGCCACCGGACGATCGACGCGATTCGTCCGGTGTTGGAGGAGTGGGTTGGGCGCCGGCAGGGCAGTCTCACGTTCCGCATGGTGCAGGTACTGACCGGGCATGGCTGCTTCGGTCACTACTTGCACCGGGTCGCGCGTCGGGAAGAAACGCCGCGGTGTCACCACTGGGACGCTCCCGACGACACTGCCGAGCACACCCTATTGGAGTGCCCGGCATGGCGACCCCAGCGCGGCGAGCTCTTCGCTGCGCTGGGAGTCGGAGACCTCTCGCTGCCGAGCATGGTCGTGGCCATGCTCCGCGGCGATGCGGAATGGGGGGCTGTCGCCTCCTTCTGCGAGGACGTAATCTCGCAGAAGGAGGCCGCGGAGAGGGAGCGGGAGGCAGATCCTCAAGCCGCTCCCATCCGCCGCAGACGGATAGGCAGGCGAAGGCGGGCATTTGCACAAGCGATGCCCGTCTAATGACCCTGCCATGGAGGCCTGCGTGCACGGTTGGCCCCGTGCACGCCGCCGTAAGGCCCTCCGTCTGGGGATTGCCCTGGTGTTCTCGGGCAATCCCCCCTTGGCGATAGCCCGACCAGTGGGTCGGGCTTGCCCGGGCGCGTAGGTAGTGGAGTCGCAGTGTGGACCTTACCTAGCGCGCCCTTAAGGGCAGGGAGAACACCGGGGGGTTTTAGTGGGTAGGCCTGGCATGCTGCCGGGAGAGCCCCACACACGCTCGCTGTTTAGCCAACGGCGGGTACGGTGCGGTTACGCATTTCCCCCCGAGAAAAAAAAAAAAAAAAAAAAAAAAGGGCTCCTGAACCTGTTGAGAAGTTCAGGTGAAGCTCGCTTTCACCTTATCATCACTTACCATCAAGTGATATGAAGACCAAGAGCTTCCCTGTCGTATGTATAAAACAATCTTGTATTTGCATTCCTCTCGATTTCGATTGGGACCTAATGCAATACAAGGTTAAATAATCCACTTCTAATTAGAAATCTGTATTCGTCTTTGAACTCATCAAGTGCATGTAAAAGCCTGTGTGGAATTTCGTTTTTTATTCGACTATACCGGAGGAGACTCTGTATCAGGGTCGTCTGCTTGGGTAGTACTACCTCTGTCTTACCTATTTCTGTCGCAAAGCAGTGGTGCTTGCATTGTTGTAGTCCAGTTTGAAGGGTAAGAGATACGGCAGTGAAATTACTGGGTACCGTGACTTTACATCTGATGTCACAAGTTGGCAACGTACACTGTGGTTCTTGTGGGGTTGCAGTTTTGCTGCGAATCTCACGGGAGCCACATGTATTATAGGTGACTGTAACCACTTACCATCAAGTGGGCAGTTTGCTTGTTTGCCAACATAGATGCAATAAAAAAATGTAAAAGCCTGTGTTGAAATTCGATGTTTTTAGATGTTGATTTTACCTGAGCGTCGGCTGCGTGGCGTTGTAGACGGGCGTGTACAGGTAGGTCCTGAGCGGCGAGGCGTCCAGGATGGAGCCGAAGAGGTACTCGACGGCCGCCAGCGCCAGCACCAGCAGCAGCAGCAGCCGCAGCGCGCGCGCCGCCCGCCCGCCGCCGGCCCCGCCGCCGCCCCCGCCGCCCGCGCCGCCGCCCGGGCCCATCAACGCATGCGCTGCGTCCACTCGCACACGCACACCTGACCACACATTACTTTTATGTTATTAACTGTATAGCAGAAAATCATGTACAAATTGAGGACTTGTGCCATGTGTGTGGCATTCTTTGTTGGGTACCACTGGATCGAACAGAGAACATGCAGGCGCAGATCCAGCCCTCAAAAAAGATTGTGGTCACAGCCACCCGAAATTCGGCCAAGTGTGAGTCGGAATATGAACTTGCTCATGATCGATATACAAAGTGCATTCATACAAAGGAGATGTTTATAAAACATATGACGCCCTGACCAAGATTCATTTTTTCATTTAAGGATCGAATCTCGAAACCGATCGGTCCTCCACATGTGCATAATTGTATAATTGCACTCACAACTAATCTGAAACCATTAAGATGAAAATTTAGCACGGAGGTGAAGTATGAGCGGAAGACGTCAGGATTTTAGGAAACCACCCCCCTATAGAGCTAGAATGGAGAACGAATGTTTGTTACAGCCAAACTCTTGTAAGCCATGTGGGCGATGCCACTGGCGGAAAGCTAATATCCAATAAAGTACACTGTCTACGAAAAATATAACCTTTCTGTCCATAGGTCCTATACCGGAATATTCAGACGGTTTATTAATAGCGATGATAATAGGCTATAAAAAATGTAATAAGTCCGTTAGTTAGATACCAAAAAATTATCACACACGTAAACGTTCGTCTGCTGTCTATGCCGATAATAGGTAAATGCAAAACAACATTTTCTCCACCTAATTATATAGAAGTCAACCCTTTCATTTTGACTTCAAAAAGAATCTGTGAGCACCGAGCAGCAATGTCCCGCTCCATTGAACTATAAAACTTATGATGAAGGATGTTAGCGATTGCGGAGGAATGCGGCAAAGGGTTGATCGTGACGGCTCCGGACTCCGGAGACAGCAAATTGTTCCGGCCCGTATAACTTTATGTCACTACAGGCGCTGGCGCCAACAAGCTGCCTCGCCACAAACTATTACCACGCTACAGTAAGTACAAACTTTGTTTTATTACGAAATGTAGAGATTATGATGATTTATTAATACTATTCAGGGTCAGAGAGGTTTTATTTAGTTATAGACTATGTGTATTGCTCTAACGAAATAAAGTGTTATTTAGGTGTTCGAGCCTTCGCTCGACCCACTGTGAGATTAACCCTTTGAATTTTACCTGTTTGCAGTGTGCATTTACCCTATATACAATTATTTACCTAACATTTTCAATGAGGGTATGTAAGTAAGTGCGGGTGCCATCGCCGACTAGCTTTTCTCTTCAGTACGTTTTTGAATTTTGTCGTGAGCAGTGTGCAAAATTGTTAAAACTATATTGTTTAAATTAAGTAACACAATTAATTTCAATAAAAAGTAGGTTTTTTTTAGTGCGCTATTTGCTGATATAAGAAATATATATATTTATTAAAAATTATTTAAGAATAGCTGTTGAAGATTTTGAGGTAAGATCCTTCCTTTATTTAGTGTACAAGTTAAAAAAGTGCTTTGTTCTTGCGAATGCCCGCTCTCCGGACGGCAGACTCGCTACTCCACACATGAATGGAGGAACAACTTCACCATCCTAGCATGCGTATCATGTTTTAGGAACTAGCACTTGTATTACAATGTGCTTTCCTTTTGCGAATGCCCGCTCTCCGGACGGCAGAATCGCTACTCCACATGTGAATGGAGGAACAACTTCATCATCCTAGCATGCGTATCATGTTTTAGGAACTAGCACTTGTATCACAAAATGCTTTCCTCTTGCGAATGCCCGCTCTCCGGACGGCAGACTCGCTACTCCACACATGAATGGAGGAACAACTTCATCATCCTAGCATGCGTATATCATGCTTTAGGAATTAGCACTTGTATCACAAAGTGCTTTACTCTTGCGAATGCCCGCTCTCCAGACGGCAGATGCGCTACTCCACACATGAATGGAGAATCAACTTCGCCATCCTAGCATACGTATCATGTTTTAGAAACTAGCACTCGTATCACACGTACGAGTAGCTTTTGTTCTTACGAATGGTCACTCTCTGGACGGCAAACTTGCGACTCCACACTTAAATGGTCGGACAACTTCACCATTCTAGAATACGTTTCATGTAAAACATGTACGTGCAGGAATTAGCACTCTTATCACAAAGCTATGTCAGCTGCACAGCCATCACTTTAAAATTGTGCGTCGGCCAGTGAACCGACCCCTACACATGGTGTCGGCTGCGCAGCTCTCACTGTCGGCTGCGCAGCCCTCATCGTCAGCTGCGCAGCCCTCACTGTCAGCTGCGCAGCCCTCACTGTCGACTGCCCAGCCCTCACTGTCGGCTGTAAAGCCGTCACTTTTTAACTGCGCGTCGGCTAATGATCCGACCCCTACACAGTGCCCGCTCAAGGCAAGTTTTAAGATGGAGCGAGTTCCAATTATGGTGCCCCCCTTGCGCCCAAATATTGAAAAAGCGAGGATAATTTTTGACCACTGACGCGCTCCCTGGAACTTGGCGCCTGGAGCTGCCGCTCCGTTCGCCCTATGGTAGGGCCGGTCCTGCCCCTACACATAATATACTAGCTACGCAGCCTACTTCATAGGCTACGCTGGCTAGCAATTAAAAATTACGGAGCACACGATCCTTTGCGACCTAGCCAACTGGGAACCTATCCCTAGGTAGCTCTGCCACATGAAAAGTTTATCTAAAAATTAACGATAATAATGCGGATTATTGGAGATCATGGGTGGTTGACTGCGTCTGTCATAAAGACCTCTTTGGTGATAAGATTTCATCCGACGAAGAATGTCAGCTCCGATTTGCAATCTGTAAAGTTCAATTAGCTTATGCTTTAGCGAAGATGACGCGCATACATATAATCATTGAGCAAACAAAAATATAAGGCAATTAAATAAAAGCTGTTAAATTGTATTCTGTTGTGCTCTGATTTAAATACCATTCGCCTTAATGAAAAAGATCACCTCACAGATAGCGGCTATACCGATTTTACACTGATAAAATCTGAGCTAATTTCCCAAAGTGAAGAATCACGTATCCTCGAGGTTAAAATTGAGAAGGCAAATTCCATTTCGCTATCAACCTTCGATCATAGCAGATATAACGGTTTCTATTAGAATGAATGATACAGGGTGTTAACCAGATACAGATATAATGAACCTGGTACCTCAAACCGAGAGGAACACTTCTTTTTTATTTGGAGACACAAAGGAATCACTTACTTGCTAAGCATGAAATCCAAGTTCAACGTTTAGGGGCTGAAAAATGACAAAATATTTTGTTATTTTGAAGTACAAAAATATCTAGAAACCAACCATGTATTCACCTCCATAAAAGTCAATAGTAGCCTCGCAACGGCTACACCTGCATGGCAAACCGTTCAACTCTTGACTAAAAGTAGTCTAATGCTTAGGTGTTATAATTACTCATGATGGCCTACTTCCGCAGGGGAGACACTTTATAGATGTTTATAAAGATACATCCTTAAACGTAAAACCCATATTAGTAAGCGCTTTCTGGCAGCTGGTTCCATGTTTCGTTAAACTTCAGATATAGTTATTCAATACCCGTTGCGAGAAGAGAGCAAAAATTTTAAAAAACATAGAGTTAACATTTTTAAGCCGCATAACAACAATTTTTGTAATTTTACAACTTACCTTTTCTCTGAACTTTTACAGACAGATTTATTGAAAGAACAAGGAGGATTTAGCCATCACTACCGCCTACTACCAATATGCATTAAAGGGTATACCAAGGGTGGAAAAAGTTAAACGATTGGGATCAGAACGAGTTTTACGAAGGCCAGCAAGCATTTGCTCGATATCAGGGCCAGGAAAATTAAAAACAGGGAAGTTTGACATGAGCAAATTCAGATTTCAAGGCGGGCTAAATTAAAAATTATATTGAGGTGTGAAAAGCTCAATTATCCATATTATCTGGATATAAGTTACTTTTCACATGTCATCATCATCACAACTAATATACGTCCCCACCGAGGGGCTCGAGCCTACCCTATGTTAGGGTGATTAGTAGGCCTTAGTCAACAACGCTGGCCCAGTGTGAATTGGCGTGTACATATACTCGTACCCTCATAAAATTAAAAAGATTTATAATAGTTTGGATACATGCAGTTAATTGTCATGCTCTATCACGAAGGATATGACATCAGAAATAAATAAAATGTTAAAATGTAAATCAATTGAAGGTTGTCAAAACTTTTCAGAATTTCTTGTAAGTAGTCATGGACTGTAAGAAGTCCCGTAAAGATAGACCCATTTTGTTACAACGATACAATCTAACAAATGACTTGACTACTTTTTGTCCTCTCAACTACACCCCATGCAGTGCAGTCATAGTCAAGTGAGAAGCGGAATCTCTTCGAATCGTCATGGCGTCAATTGAATCTTAAAGACTTATATTCCTACTTCGGAGCGGTGGAATGGGGCGCCCAGAATAACAACTGCCAATAGCTGATAATCCCAAGTCAAATGATATTGCGCTATATATTTTTTTGCTTCATTATCATATACATATTATTACAAAAACATAGCAGTTCATAATTCATAAATCAGTAGTGGCCACTTTTGCTGACCCCGAAAGAAGTGAACGTCTTAGTTGTAATTTTTTTTTTACACAAATTAAATAATTACTCCTTTGATATCAATAGAAACAACATATACTAAGTGTCTTGCTATGTGGCTACATTTATCCTCCTGTGTTCAGGTAGACGTATTCACGAGTTGACTCTTTTTGTCATACATCTCAAGACATTCGTATCGAGTGATGATTATTATTATACTATGGCTGAAATTTGGTTCCAAGTCTGATTCATCAAAATTTAGGCAATCTGGTTGGGTGCTTAATATTATTAGGGACGAAAGGCTAATTTTAGTATTTTGGATGAATAAACATATACACGGTTATTTTTTTATCACCCTGGAAAATTTAAGGGACGCTTCACGACATGGTATTAGAATGATTTAAATATAAATAAAAAAAATTTCCTTAATTTTATATTAATATTTTAAAAAATACAAAAAATGCTGCACTAGTTGAGAGCAGCATTTTTAGAGATTTTTTATTTTTTTTTATATTTTTTTTTATATTTTTATTTCATTTTTTTTATTTTTTATATAATATTGGATGTGTCCTGAAGCGTCCCTAAAATTTTCCAGGGTGATAAAAAAATAACCGTGTATATACCAGTAAGCAAATCAAGACGTAGAAGCATAACAAATTTATTCGTATCTACCAGGGGGAAAGTTATATCACCCTCGCGAAGCGTCATTGCATGTTAATTTCAATCTTTATTCAAAAGAGCGGGAATCATCCCTTCACCCGGCAGCTATAGAGCTGCAGTTACCTTTCTCTGAAAACTGAATAAACAGCAATCTTGATCTAGATGTCTTAATTATAAGGGAAAATTGTTGACCTATACAATTTTTTTTTTCTCTCAGACATTATTTTGAAAGGACGTCGCCTCAATCTGCCTAATCGATGTACCGCGAGGTACATACACTAATCTTTTTTGTTTGAAAGAAAATACGTCATTTTATCTGTAACAATTAATCTTTGATACTCAAAAACCTGTTAATCAATTCCAACTTGACAGGTATCAGTAAATGAAATGATGAAATTTTTATTGCTATCGTTAAGTGTTATATTAATACTGCAAATACTATGATTATATTGAGTGAGTACAGAGTACACGTCCGAGTTTACGTAAACTAGTTTGAATGAAAATATTGATATGCACTTTATACGATGGAAACGGAAGATACCATAATAGACCGTGGTACTACCCTACCTGAGAGTTGTAAGAACTCTCAGATAGGGTACCAAAATCTTACTTTATTTTCTGGTTGAAATGGAACTCGAATCGGAAGCATCTGATGAGTGAATCTGTCGTATCAAGAATCTGTCCTTAACCGAATAATCCGTCGAAGACTAAAACATTGAAGAGTGTATCGCACACAATACAATAATATGATGCTTCAACATTCATAAAAGATGCTCTTCGTCTTTTTTAGTTGGGCGGTCTTTGATGGGAATATGGAAAGCATTTATTATAGCCCCTGCAGTCCCAAAGTGCATCGTTAGATAGGTAGCGGCATTGTTTGTTACTAAAGTCGTTTCTTACTAACTTGAAGTCCCTTTTGAATCGTCCATTCAAAGAGTTTGTGACACTAACATTTGGTCATTATAGATCGTATTTTGACATTTTGTAGCGTTTTGTTACTTGCGTAGAGACAGATGAATTGTAAGTTACAATTTCTTTTTATTTTTTTTACTTTGATGGTTGTAATCCTATTAAGTTATGTTTTTTTATTTAAGTGCACGATACATCAGTACATAAGAAAAAATAAACTAAAAATAAAATATTTTACTACAAGTTTTGCAGACGTCGAAACTAACTGAATCCGTCTGAATACTCAATCAACTCAAATTCGTATCGAGTAATTAACACTTTTATTTATTTATTACCTAGTTTTATCTTAATAAAAAAGGAATTTTCGGAATTCTCGAATTTTTCTCTACAGTTTGGTACACATGTACACCTCAAAGTGTACATACATGGGCAAAAATGAGTGGCCTATTGGCAATCCTCAAGCTCCATTTAGCTAAACTTAATCATTTATTCCGATTTAATTGTTATACCTAAATCCTTAATTGTACATATAAGCAAACAAGCATATCTTGAATTAAATAGTAGTCATATTGTTCCTTAAAATAATTATTAAAATAATTTACTTTGTAAAGTCACTTTGTTTTTCATTGAAAAACGATTTGTACAATTTCACAGTACGTCTAGCCATCGCCGGCAGATTGTAAACACATCTCACAGTGGGTCGAGCGAAGGCTCGAACACCTAAATAGAATCGTTTTCCCCCCGAAGGGTGGAAAACGAATATTTAGGTTTCAGCCGTAGCTCGACCCACTAAATTCGCTGTTCTAGCCGGCGTGTGAGAAAAGTACTGAAGAGAAAAGCTAGTCGGCGATGGCACCCGCACTTACTTACATACCCTCATTGAAAATGTTAGGTAAATAATTGTATATAGGGTAAATGCACACTGCAAACAGGTAAAATTCAAAGGGTTAATCTCACAGTGGGTCGAGCTACGGCTGAAACCTAAATATTCGTTTTCTACCCTTCGGGGGGAAAACGATTCTATTTTTAACAAACCTCAAAATCTGATTCATTTTGATATACCGGGTTATTTTTCCAGCAGGAGCCAAATTTTGTGTGCTTGTGCAGACAAGCAAAATGAAGATCTTTTACTATGGGACCAAACGCGAAAAAAAAATCAGTTGTTACATACAAATATTCAACATCCACTGAATCTTAATTGTATGGAACAGCTGATTTTTTTTTCGCAATGTACGGGAAAAGATTTTTGCAATTTGTGACTTTTTGAATACTCCAACGATGGTTGGTCCCATAGAAGTTTTTGATCAGTATTAGAAACAGGATCGTTTGGCATCAAAAAAAGATTTTATATAAAATGGCTATTTTCTTGCTAACTGTACATTTTTTGAAAATCTGTTAATGGGGGTCAAAATTCCATAAAAAATTATGGATAGTCTCCTAAGACCATTTTCGTGTAGCTGCAACGGATAAGGTACTTCTCCTTACTGCCCCGCTGAAAGTTTCCACCCTGTATATATATATATATCGATTTTGAAACTTGTCCGTAGTAATTAATGTGAACGTACAGTATTTAATAATGTCTAATTATAGAATAGCATTTTCTCACTGATGTTGGTATTGGGGCAAACAATGTATGGACGCAGAGCAATGTCCTTTACGCACTTATCCAAAAGCCTCCTTATACGAAACGAACAAAAAAAAACTGAGCAACATCGAAAAGTTAAACAAGAAAATTAGTCTATCCGTGAACTTAAATTTCAGCAAACATGAAAGTTCTATGTAGAATAATGTAAAATATATATTAAACATGTAAACATGAACATTTCTTATTCAGCGTCTGTTTTAAAAAAAACGTTAGCGTAAAGAAAAATAAGCGTTGCGAGACAAATTAGTATTCGATTCGATATATAAATAAGATAAGAAAGTCCTCATTACATAATCATCAAAAAGAAATAATTCGTAAAGCAGTTACAAAGCAGTGATGACTGCTCAAAAATGGGTCCCTCCCAACAAACCCCCTAAATAAAAACGTACACTCGACACTTGTAAAGTACAGCGCGAAACAAAAAGGAAATATTTAATGGCACCACAGCCAGCGCATGTCTAATATACGCATTCACTGGGGCACCAGCACCACTAACATTTTTGTGTACAGCAACAAAGTTTTCGAGAATTTACAAAATTTATAAATAATTTTGCCGTTGCTACCATGGATGACCGATGTAATATACTTCTAGTATATCATATTTAGAACTACAGCAACTACGGATTTAACAAATAATTTGAGGTGAAAATAGTGAAGCGGAAAAGCAAGTAAGTGTCGCCAAGAGTCAAAATGTTCCAAAATATCCGTTATCGACTTTTGATGTCGGACTGTACACAACAACAAAAAGCAAGATCAGTAACCGGAAACGGAAAAACAAAATTATTGACAGTTTGATTAATGCTCGTTGCCATTTGCGCCAACTCTTGGTTTCCCTCTCGGTTATTATTCAATTATTCCGCCTATTTCCGGATACTTATATGTTATAAGTAGCCCGATGTAAATAAAGATGCGTGAGCCGGAAAATTTTCGCCTGTTCGATGTGATTCCTTAATATTATTTTTCCTTAATATTTATCACATCTATTCGAAAAGAGGTACTTTTTAGCTCCTCGTAAACAGGGACTAAAATAGTTTTTCTGCACCAGCCGCTCAAAATTGTCATTATTTAGTATCACGGAAACCCAACATTAAGTGTCGTTTAAAGCCTCTAAAAAACAGGAATATTTAATTTAATTCTATACCTCGGGATTGAATAAGTTTGTATTTGGAACACCAAAAGTAGTTAAATTTTGATGGAAACCCATCTTATATTGTTAAGGGAAAAAAGAAAAGATTCTGAATCGACAACATATGCTCAAGAATCCGTGTAGACATTAAAATATAATAAAATCAAACAAAAATTTAATCTCCAGCCCCCCCCATTTGTAGGCTTTCAAAGTTAAAAAAGCAAGGGTCACCAGTTTTTTATTAGACAGAAGCATAAAGGTCTTAATTGATGGTGAATGCTCAGACTCACTGTCTATAAATGCTGGTGTCCCCCAAGGATGTGTGCTATCACCTACACTATTCCTTTTGTATATTAATGATATGCTGCAAATCAACGGCATTCATTGTTATGCAGATAACAGCACGAAAGATACCTCCTATAACGGCCGTGCGAATATTTCTCGGGAAAACGTCATTGAGTGCCGGAATAAACTTGTGTGTAAAATTGATACATCATTAGAGAAAGTCTCTAACTGGGGTCGACTTAATTTAGTCCGTTTTAACCCTACAAAGATACAGATTTGCGCGTTCACCGCCAAGAAAATGCCATTTGTCGTATCTCCTCGCTTTCAGAGCATTCCCCTATCTGCCTCAGCCAATATTGAGATCCTTGGTGTCGACATATCGAGCGAAGTCCAGTTCCGTGGCCACTTGGAGGGTAAGGCTAAATTAGCCTTTAAGAAGCTTGGTGTGCTCAATAGATCGAGAAGGTATTTCAGTCCAGCGCACCGCCTACAGCTTTACAAGGCGCAGGTTGGGCCTCATATGGAATACTGTTCTCATCTTTGGGCAGGGGCACCCCAATACCAGCTTCTCCCACTGGACCGCATTCAGCGGAGAGCGACTCGAATCGTATCGAATCGACTGCCAGGAAATTTCTAATCGGCTTGATACCTTGGCGCTGCGGCGTAGAGATGTCGCCTCACTATGCATCTTCTATCGCATATATTACGGGGAATGCTCCGAGGAATTGTTCGGTCTCATACCTGCCGCCTCTTTCCGCCATCGTTCCACGCGACAAAAAAATCCATGCCCATCACTTAGATGGTTGGCAGTCCAGAACTGTGCGTTTTTCTCGCAGTTTCCTGCCTCGTACAGTCGAACTTTGGAATGAATTGTCGCCTTCGGTATTTCCGGACCGATACGACCTTCAAACTTTCAAGAAAAGAGCGTATTCTTACCTTAAAGGCCGGCAACGCACTTGTTCGCCTCTGGGGGTTGCGGGTGACCATGGGCGACGGTAAAAAAAAATTTTTTTGTCAAAAAATTCTTGTGCATCTACCACAACAGTCTCTCAACCACCCTAAGGTTGACTGGTAGAGAATGCCTAAGGCATTAAGTCCGCCTTTGTACTTCTTTTGTACATAAAGAATAAATAAATAAAATAAATCACTTACCATCAGGTGATACGTTTGCCCCCTATCCCATAAAAAAAAGCAAACGAATTTTAGGACATAAAGCCACTTCTTCTGAATAGTTTTTTCAAAACAGAAGTTTCGCGACTTTTTAAAGTAACTTAATTAGTTATTTGTTATACATGAGTGCAAAGTTGCTTTTTAACCGCGTGCTTAACTTTGATGACCGAGCAAGCGAAGGATTCCAAAATTGAATCACGAGCGCAGCGAGTGATTAAAAAATTAGAATCATGAGCGTTAGCGAGGGAATCAAAAGAGCACAAGGTGAAAAATTTTTGCACTCGAGTGCAACACGTAACTTTTAATCCCCCGTCAGCGAGGAAATGAAACAAAGTAAATTAAAAACAAAAGTGCACCAAGGAGGTTCAGAGTCTGAGTTTTTAACAAATTTAAAAAAAGTTGTATGATAAATTCGGCACCATAGAGATGGAAGTAAATAGGTTTAATGATGTTTTGAAATCACATACCTAGTGCACGCGATGTTCTAAATTCAAATTTACTTTAACGTCAAGCGGATAAAAACGGCTTTGGCGGTCAGATATTGAATAGTAAAAAAAATCTTTCCGAGATATTAAATTAATATGATTTTGAAAAAATGTTTTTGGGTGAGCTTAAATTCCTCGCTACACTCAAGAAGTCAAGACTCTAGCCTAAATAGAGCTTGTGTAATAAGTGTTACGATATCTTATGTGATTAGAAAAAAATCGGGGCAGATAATTTATCGTTTCTACCTTGTATACTATAAATAAAGCTTAACCCCTGGGTCAATTTTATTAAAATCCAATATTCCTACTGAATATCGAAATATAGCTCCGATATTTTTAGCGTGGGCCTCACTAATAGACTCCGACAAAGGTGATACCAAAAATACTGCGCCGTCATAATATTTCTCTTTATAGTGGCCTGTCTAGGAGTTGATATATTTATACCCTAGACACGGAGGCTATATCTAAAATTCATGAGACACGATCGGCTAACGTTGAATTACAAGGCTCAATATGAGATAAAGTTATAATGAATATAACGCTTGATAGCTTACGCTTACGTAACTTGTTATTGTGCTTATGTAGTGTACTGGTGAGGAATAGAGCAACGTTATATTCTACTAACAAGATGATCTGAGGATGATCGATAGTACGTTGGCATCCCGCTAATGATTAGAGCCTAGAAGTACAATTGAAAATATTATCAATTTAACGAAAACAGAACACTTTTAAAATCAACACAAGAAAAATTTCATGTCAGACATCAGGATTCGAAATTGCGTCCTCAAGATACCGTGTTGATGCTATGACTACTCTATATAGGCCACCGAGGACTTCTTTAACCCGAGCGAAACTTGACCAATATAGAGAGCCTCAAGAGTTGATTTTTTTATTTGAAAAGGAACAAAACAGAACACTTTTATATATAACTTTTGCATTCTCTTTAAAAATGCTGAATGGTTATTAACAGTGAATAAAGGCAAATTTGGCTTAACAAAGAATAAAGAAGATTAATAAGGCTAAGAATTTCGTCGGGCCTGGTAAGAGCTCGGCTGTCTAGTTGGTCAAGGCGTCAACATGGTATGTTGGAGACGCGGGTTCAAATCCCGCCCGCGACGACATTTTTTCTTTATAATATACGCTAATTACGCATCTTTTAAACGGAACACTTATAGGGTCATTTCGTTGTCCGTCTCATCGTCTGTCTGTCTGTTAAGAGCTTTCATCTCAGGAACGCGTAGCCATATGAAACTGACATTTATATCAAATGCTTGGGTCTACCTACGGTCTCTTTCAGGTGTGAAAAAATCAAACTTGTACGGCAACGCCATCAAAATATATGACCGGTAATGTCGCATATTTTCCAATGTTTTGGGAGTTCACAAGGGAATCAAAACCTATTGGGTACTTCCCGTTGACTTTATCAACATCATCATCATCACAGCTCATATACGTCCCCACCGAGGGGCACGAGCCTACCCTCCTTTAGGCGCGGAATGGTAAAAAAGCAAAACTGTAAGCAATCGCAAAATGGTAAAGGAGCAAAACAGTACTCTTACTATCACATATAGTAAATAACTAACTATAATATATTCTTGTAACCAAACGTAAAACTTGTTTACCTTCTTATGAATGGATAAAGAGGGGGCCCTGTGGTACTGTCCCATTCTCGTCAGTGCACCCTTCCGCAGTGGTTTTCAAAGCCAGCCATGTTTCTGAAACAATAAACATCCTTCATTATTTTTTTAACGTCCATATTATGGCGCGTAGTGGTATCAGATTATGGCATGTTTGTTTTTTTCTAAAATATTGTAATAAAATTTTTTTTTCGATGATATAATACACAAAATTTTTGAAAAAAAAAGATTTCTTCAAGACATCATAATCATCATCATTTCAGCCAAGAGACGCCCACTGTTGGACATAGGCCTCCCCAGGGATCTCCAATCCGATCGATCCTGCGCTTCCCGTATCCAGCGGCTTCCCGCGACCTTCACCAGATCGTCGGTCCAGACATGTATTACATAAATTAACCTTCAAATGTTCGATGACGCGATATTCATATAATGCTGCATTCTGATTGGTCAAAATGCAATGTTAATTTGCAAGACTAGTGCCACAGTGGACGAAAATATGTTAAATTTTTATTTACTTTTTCTCTCTACATCTCTAATAGGACAAGTCACTTGATTCCTACGACGAGTACATGATTTCCATACAAGCTTTGAATAACAAAAACTCTCATCTGACTGGATAAAAAACGACAAACACGAAAACCAATTTCAGCAACCCCTATTTAAATATAGCATCCTACCTAGACATTATCCCATGTAATGTTTCTTATCTAAATGTGAAAAATAATACAGGGCCGTGACCCGGGCGCTTATCCGTCACATATCAACTGAGGATTTAGATAATGTCAATTTCCTAACCCACGTAAGATATTACCATATAAAATACTACGATAGGGGTGTGCAACTCCCACTTTAACCGTCCTTTGACGGCACAACCGGTGTTTACGATGGGATTGCTATCGTAGACTTCGAGATTTAAGCAATATCAATCGCGAGCTGGTATATAGAGAATTGGCTATTTGACAGGTTTCAAAAATTCGAGTTGGTGGAATTGGCTATTTAACTTAACAGGTTTCAAAAATATAGTTCAATGTTTACGCGGGCTAGCTTTATACACCTTCATCATCACAGCTCATATACGGCCCACCGAGGGGCACGAGCCTACCCTAACTAGTTATGTTAGGGCGATTAGGCCTTAGTCAAACCACGCTGGCCCAGTACGGATTGGTTGACTTCACATACACCTTTGACTTACTTCGCAGGTGTATGCAGGTTTCCTCACGATGTTTTCCTTCACCGTAGGAGCGTCAGATAAATGTACATATGAAATTCGTGAAACGAAAAACACATTGGTACATGGCAGGATCGATCGCGGGCCTCCTGATTCTACTCGGGGCACAGTCCAGTGCCGAGGCCACAGCGCCACCGACACTCTTAGCGCCACCGACGCTATCCCTATACACCTTACATCTATTTTTTTCTGATATAAACGTTATTTATCAGAATGACTAAATAATTTTTAGGCATTACTTTGAAATTCGCACGAAACGCTCGGTCGCGTAACATTTGTTAGCTGTGACGTCACATCACATTACAAAAAACAAATATAAAGATACTGCCGTAACGTTCTAATAATCAGCATATTTTGTGGGGAAAATTTGAATTGTGAAAATGATAATAATAATATGTTTTGTTTATTAAAGTACTCGTACTAGCTGTGCCCGCAAACTACGTTTCGCCTTAGAAGATTTCAACGCTTTCTTAGTTACATCTATACTAATACAAACTGCCAACCCCCGTTTTACCCCCTTAGGGGTGGAGTTTCGTAAAATCCATTCTTAGCGGATGTCTACACCCTATAAGGAACCAACCTGCCAAATTTCAAGTTTGTTAGTGTTATAGTTTCTGAGATTTCGTGATTAAACAGTGAGTGGTATTTCACTTTTTTATATATACTCGTAGATAGAAGATTTGCATTCCGAAACTTGGCAGAGCAAAGGTTAGGATTTCACGCAAAAAAGTGACAATCACTAAGTGGACCACGGATGCGGTTAAAAGCCAATGTAGACTTTTCTCACTGCTACGTAATAATCACAACACATTATTGATTTATTTATGTTCAATTTATAAAGCATTACTTATTAAACAAAATGCAAAGTCACAAATACAAAAAATAATCGTGGCATTGATTTGAAATTTATTTAGGGTATACGTAATCTTATAACTGTCGGTTTTTTGAATAAATTTTATGAATATTCCAGTAAAGTAACACCCAAATTAGCTAAGCAATGCGTAAACATTGTCCGTGAAAGTGAATTTTACTTCATACCTTCATTACTTAATATGCAAATATTATATTAAAAATATTGAAGAGTTTTATAACTTCTATGATTAAATGTAGTTGTCAATCAAAAAGGATCTAGTAGACCGTAAAACGTGTATGCGAAATGGCTTATTTCAGTAAGCAAACAATAACATACCCGCCTCCCTAATAAAGGTTTTGTTAGTTCCAAGCACCCAACCAATGTGGGTCCGCCCGGTTTCAATGTGGGTCCGCCCGGTTTCAGCGAGAAAATGGGAGTTTAATGAGTTCACGCGAACCAGTAAAGTTTCTATACAACAATAAAATTAGACAAATATGAGAATATTTGAAATTTTCTGTACCATTAACAAGAAAGAAGAAGTAACAGTTGTTTTTTAGTGACTCCAAGACTGGTCCCACAGTGCTTGTCTGAACAACTTTTATAGGACCAATCTTGAAATCACAAAAAAAAATATCAGCTGTAGAACATTTCTATGGACGATTTTTTTCGCAATAGTATTTCCACGGGACAGCATAATTTTAAAGTTTGACAGAGGGAAACTACCAGGGTCGTCTGCTTGGGTACCTCCATCTTACCTATTTCTGCCGCAAAGCAGCAGTGCTTGCATTGCTGTGTTCCGGTTTGAAGGGTTAGATATGGCAGTGAAATTCCTGGGTACCGTGACTTCACATCAGATGTCACAAGTTGGCAACTTACACTGTGGTTCTTGTGGGGGTTGCAGTTTTGTTGCGAATCTCACAAGAACCACATGTATTATAGGTGATTGTTACCACTTATCATCAGGTGGGCAGTTTGCATAAAAAAAGTTTGACATTAATAACCAGCTCTTATATCGCACGTGATAGTGACGATCTCCCTAGTACCAGTGTAAAGCTTAATACATTGTCGACTGTACGTACTGTACCTACATTACCGAAAAACCTTTTCGTACGTAAAACGGTAATATGAATGTACCGTTAACGATAAGAGCCTTAATCACTGTCATCAGGGTAGGACCGGTTATTTGCCGCATGAATGGGTCGTTCCGACGAGTTTTTCGGCCAACCCGCGTACATTTGTCAATGAACGGGTAATTTGGGTCTTGGCGCGGTTCAATTGGAAACCAGCTTTGTAAATTGTGTAGCAAACGATAAAAAAATATGCGAGCATTTGTGATAACAATCAATTTGAAATAAACGACTTCATCCGTTTAGCTATTGCTTTGAAATTAGTATGTGTTCCTTAATCCACAGCAATCCATTAGTTAGAACACCTGTGGATTGGATACCAGTAAATATTAGAAAATAAAACGTAAGTGACAAATATATGTACAGACTTATCAACGCAATATCAGTCAATCTGAATAGGGTATTTCACACCATGTAAGAAGAAATTAATATCAATATTGACGACACGTTTAGCGCAGAGGTCGAGTGATCACCTACTGCGCAACGGGTCGCGGGTTCAATTCCCGTACGGGACAAATGTTTTGTATGGCCTACAGAAATTTGTTCCGGTCTGGGCGTATGTGCATATTGTGCATGTGATATTCTATGTTTGTAACTGCACCCACGACACAGGAGAAAATCCTAGTGTGGGGCGACGTTTTTTTTTTTTAAAAATGCATGTTTTCAAATCCGCACTGGGCCAGCGTGGTTTGGCTAAGGCCTAATTGCCCTAACTGTAGTAAGGGTAGGCTCGTGCCCCTCGGTGGGGACGTATATGAGCTGTGATGATGGTGCATGTTTATGATAGATTTCGTAAAAATTAAGCGAGAAACGCCGATATTTATTCATAAAAATACAATATAAATTAAATAATTCAATTTTAAATATCTTATTTTTTAATATGTTCTTCCAATGTCAAAAACGCCATTCGGCATATTGGGTTCCGACATGACGTCACTCGGTTAGTAAACAAACTTGATAATGATTTTGTCGTGCTCTGCATTATTAGAAATTTCTTAAGTTATTAACATGTTTGTGGGACTTTTATACTTTATTTTATTAAAATGACATAATAGTTATAAATATGTACATTACAAAATATGCCATTTTGTTTTGTAATATTAACATAAAGTTTTCTTTTAATTATTATACATACTTACATAAAAGTGGTCTTCGCATAAATTACAGTCTTGTCTTTGTGGACAATGATTTTGAATCTCTTCTGGCCAATCAAGTGTTTTTTATTTAGATAAAATTTGGCCTAAAGACACCAATGGTATAGATTATACGAGTATAAGCCATTTTCAAAAATCTTTTTACTTCTCATAGCAAGGAATACCTATGTTGGTCGTGTACCTATTGTTTGTTTACTAACGGAGTGACGTCACGAATTGAAACAGCATGGCGGCTAGCGTTTCCGCGCCAAAAATTGAAAATCATAAATAAAACCTTGTTTTTAAGTAATTTTTCGGTTTAATAAAATTTAAACAAGTTCATTACGACTTCAAGATTAATTGAAAATAGTTTCCAAAAAAAAGTGTAATACTTTATTGGCATAAACCAAGAAACATATATAGGTATGCTTGGCATAGACAGAGTTTCTGTTTTGTTTGCTCTTTGGTGTCCAAAATAGATTTGTGCTTCAAGAATAAAATTATTTTATTTCTTTTTTAGAGGAGAAGGGAATTTTTGCAACACATTTTCTACACACCACATTACAATAATAACAATCCGCATAAGCCAGTTAATGAATCGACACATCAGACGTTATGGAATTGTGCCATTTCAGAAGGCTTATCGATTTTAATCGCAAAGGATGGACTTGCACACTTGTCATAATGGCGCGGACGAAGAAATGCATCTATTCGAAAGTGAAAGAGGAAAAAAGTTACTGTTGCATTCTGGGTACAAATACAGTATTTGAGTTATAACGAAATTGACAAATAATTTTGCTTTTGTGCCAAGTCATACAAATTTGGTACCCACATGGGACTCCTCCTTAAGTAAATAGTTGTCTAGTTACCGCAGTACAAAGTATAACTACTTCGCACGTGTTCGCGATTTCATTTGACTGCACAATGACGAGTTAGGGATATGACGAGTTAGGAATATGACCAGTTAGGAAAGTGTCGAATAAGGAATATGACTAATCAGGAATATGACGAATCAGGAACAAATCGGCTCACAGTTTTCAAACTAGGGGTCCTATTTTTGAATCATTCGTCTGTCACAATTTTCATCGCAAGAGAAACGAACATCAACAGAAATCGAGCTCAGATGACACTCGACAAGCGCTCTATGCCAGACGAATGATTCAAAGCCGGAACCCCTGAATTCATTAATGACATTAATATTTAAATGTGATTACTCATAAGCGGTTTGGTTACGTGCGTAACCAAACCGCTGTAATAGGCTTATTTCAGGTTTGTTTGCAAATAATGATTTAAAACGTTCCGATAGCGTTGGTCTTAAACTTAATCCTATTAAACAATAGAGATAAAAGCGTTTTGGAAATGAATATTTAAAATAGAGTTTTGTCCATACCCAACTCGGAACATGCAGATAAATTTTAAGCCGGAGTTACAATATGCGAGTGCCTTTTGTGGTTTTATCCTTCGAACCAAATAACTGGATACTATGCTGTCATCGTGTATTTAATTTAATTTCTATTGGTATTAAAAATCGTGGGTATCGCAATTAATTTATTTATAGAAAGTGTCTAAGGTATGTGAAGTCTATAGCTGAAAATTTACTCTTAGCATTCAATCAAAGGTAGGATATATGTGTCGAGTTTATTTTTTAACGATTTTCATTTAAAAGCTTCGTTGTTTTTACTACGCTTATGGTTTTACGTATTTTTGTTTTAACGGGCAATAAATGGATTATTATTAACTGTGGGACAATATAGTAGTTCTACGGGAAAAATCACATAAAAGCGAGCAAAGCTGCGGGAGGCCCGTTGATTAATATATTCAAGAGAACCGCAGCTTAAAACGCCAACGACAATACTACTGGATATGAAGGAATCTATAAACATAACACCTCCAATAGAACTACAACTCCTTCTTGGCAATCTCATAAACATTTACCCGCAACATCCTATATCAGCCCAAAATTACTTTTATCCCCATC